>OY725198.1:1340514-2671029 GCA_963241965.1 Tortrix viridana | reverse complement strand
ATTAAGCGACTATAGCGATTTTCACGTTTTTATAGCGATTTTATCACGACGTGACACTTATTTTAAACCTTAAGCGTCTTACGTTAGAATATGGAATAGATGTATTCGATTCCCTAGCACCTGTCAAATTTTATCTCGCGCATGCTAGGGGGCCTGGTGGAGAAGCAGCCTTGGCATCTCGAAAGATGTAGAGACCTATGTGAACAGGATAAGATGGACTTACTGTTGACCAGCGCAGCCAGGACTTGGCCCAGGCGCTCGCCGATGAAGCGCACGTAGGTGGTGGAGCGAAGGTAAAACCCGCGGGACAAAGAGCTGCAGTCCAGAGCCAATACCAGGCTGTTCCCTGGGGATATTAATAATTACCTGTACAGTTCAAACTAGCGTAATTCATTCATTATTAATAAACGTTGATACGGCTTAGAGCCCTCCACACTAGCGTCTTTTGAGCGTCGGCGGCCTTACCATCGCACGCGTTGCGTTATGCACTAGCCCCTCCCCACTTAGCGTTTTTAGAGCGTCGGCATCCCCGCGACGCCTGCGGTGGCGGGTAGCGGGGCGCCGAACACGCTAAGTGGGAAGGGGCCCCTAAGAGCTGGCAGGACGCCGACGCTCAAAAGACGCTAGTTTGTGTGTGTGTGTGGGGGGGAGGGGGTAGTAGTAGTAGGGGGAACTAAGTATAGTTCGCGAGGTCAGCTGGTGTATAAATGTAAAATGCTGGATTTCTGTTATTGTGTTTGTAAAAGAAACTTAGCTTTCCGCCCGCGACTTCGTCTGCGGATTCAACGGCCGCCTCAGAGACAACAATTAACTTTTAAGTTTGATTAATGTTGTTGCTGTCACTTTCTTTGCTATAGCAATAGAATAAGACGCAGGAAATTTAATGAAAATGAAAATAAAAATTAATTGACGTTGGCGCAACCAAGTGTATCTACCCTCCATAGACCTGTATACATTTTTTTGGTGGCGGCGACCGGGTGGCGCGACCATGGTGCCCCGGTGAAATAGGGCCCTGAGTGCGGCAGTAAGTAAGTCAAAATATAGCCTATGTCCACCCTGAAACTCCAATCTAAATGTTGGTGAAAGAATTTTTGAAATCGGATATGTAGTTCCGGAGATTACCATCTACATACAAACTACAAAACAAATTTACAAACTTTACCTCTTTAGAAATAGATAGACTATGAATCGGCGTTTTTGCTATTTGTCGTTTACAGTTCAGTGGAAAAAAAAACCTTTGGTTTCAATACTTCTCTTTCATTTCGCTTTTAGTTTTTGAAATAGAGCTCAAAATTGTCAAAACGAAACGGTATTTTTTTTCTGATTTTTGTAACATATAGGTATTCGGTTTTAATTTACCTAAATCGACTTTTTATAGTAAATATCTTAATTTCAGGTCTGTAAAAGATTCGTGACATACGGATAGACAGAAAAACAGCAGTGTCAGCATAGGGCTCCGTTTGAGAGCACGAATTTAAACTTACTTTGCATGAGCGCTTTGCTGATAGCATCGAAGATGCCCGGCACCTTGGCGAAGCCGTGAATGAAGATGTACAGGTTCTGTGTGTTGCTGAACCTGCGGTCCTGCGGGAGCTGGTCTGCTGCTGTGACGATGTTGTACGTCACGCGAGTTCCTCTGAGGATTATTAAGACGTGAACGACATTGCGCGGCTGGCTGCGCGGCAAGCAATATCCTAAAACATTGCGTGTAAGGGCCCCTTACCACATGCACCGTGCAAATAGCGGGGCGCCCTGCTACCCGCCACCGCAGGCGTCACGGGGACGCCGACTACGCTCGAAAGACGCTAAGTGGGAAGGGGCCCTTAGTGTCTTTCGAGCGTTGGCGTTCTGCCAGCGCCTAGTGTATAACGCCATCCCCTCGCCCCGCTACCCGCTACCGCAGGCAGCGACGCCGACGCTCAAAAGACGCTAGATGCGAAGGGGCTCTAATCAACCGCTGTGCGGTGTGTCTCGACCGTTAAGCTTAAAGCCTGGGCCACACCGGATGCGTGGCGTAGACGTGCACGTGCGCGTTCACGTTCCACTGCGTTGTATAGTATGAATCCTCATATGAGGACGCAGCTATACAACGCAGTGGAACGCGAACGCGCACGTGCACGTCTATGCCACGCATCCGGTGTGGCTCAGGCTTTAGTCAAACAGCGGGCGGGGCGCGGACGGCGACGCGACGCAGGCGGGACGTCGGCACGGCGTGCGGGCGCACCGGGCGCGACGGCGAGGGGACGCGACCGCCAGCCGAGCGCCGAGCGTGACGGCTCTGTGTGGCGTTTACTATTATTACTATACATGTACAACTGAGCACGTCCCGCCAGTGTCGCGTCGTCGTCCCGCCACGCCCACTGTTTGATTTAAGCTGTGAGAGCGGCCGCACATTGAGCCACTAGTGGCCGCCACTAAACGCGGCCACTATATAGTGGTTCGGCTAAGCCACTAGACGCAGCGACCAATCGCGGCCACCGGTGGCTGAGTGGCGGCCACTAGTGGCTGCCACTATTGGCTATTGTTTATTGGAGAAGCCGGCGACTGTGGCCGAGTGTGCGCGCGAGGCGAGCGACAAAACGCGGCCACTAGTAGCGAGCGTGGGCGACTACCGCAGCTTGTGGCTCAGACGCGGCCACTCGAACGCTCGGTGTGCGCCGATGCTATACAAAATGTATGAAAAAACTCGTCCGCAGCTTGTGTCGGCCACAAGTGGCTACGCTGTGGCCGCGACCAGTGGCCCAATGTGCGGCAGCTCTAATTAAATTGAGAGAAAATTCGCTCGCCGCCGCCGCCGTCAGTCGTGGCCCGGCTTTTTAACAGACTTAAAAAAAGACCACGTTAAAGCCCGACCCCACTTGTCGGATATTATTTATTTACTGTCATTTGCCCGCGACTCCGTCCGTGTCGAATTCGTTTATCGCTGCTCCCGGAACTGTAAATTTTTTCGGGATAAAAAGTAGCCTATGTTCTATTCCACACCATAATCTAACTCTTTGCCAAATTTCATGCAGATCGCATGAAATTTGGCAAAGAGTTAGATTATGGTCTGGAATAGAACATAGGCTACTTTTTATCCCGAAAAAATTGACAGTTCCGGGAGCCCTTCCGTCAGGATTGAGTAACAAACATCCATCCAAACTTTCGCAATTTCTAGACTTTTGTGAAACTGTGTAGTCAGATTTGATTGCTAATGTAATTGAGCTATTACGTACGCCTCTCTGTACTCCAGAATGAGCTTGTTCAGCTCCTCCTCCTGTTCGCCGCTGTACTGGTCGTACTCCACGCCTTCGATCCTCTTCACCAGCCCACCTGTAATTTATTACGATTGTTAATGGTTAACATTCTGCGGGCTCATTTTCATGGACGAGATAAAGTTTGACAGGTGCTAGGGAAATGAATACCTACATATACATATTCCATATTCTAACGTAAGACTAAACGCTTTTATTACTAAGCGATTAACTTTTTTATAGCGATTTGATCAAGACGGGATATTTTTATTTTAAACCTTAAGCGTTAAGTCTTACGTTAGAATATGGAGTAGATTAATTTCCGTAGCACCTGACAAATTTTATCTCAAGAACTGAATTCTGCTCGCACTGGATTTCATTTATTCGCAAAAAATAGTTTAAATAAAAAATTCAAAAAGTCATTCTTAGTACCCAGATGTTATAACTTGACCTATAAAGGATTAAAGTTTTTTAGGGTTCCGTACGCTGTCTGTCCGTCTGTACGTCCGTCCTAACTTTGAAAAGCTGTATCTTTTGAACCGTAAAATATAGCTCGTTGATTTTTTTGCCGAATATTTGATACCAGTGCGGATTTCCTAACAAATAATAAAAAAGTCAAAAAATAAAATAATAAGAGAAGTACCCATACAACGGAACGTTTTTTTTAACGTTTTCTTGTATTTGTTCTACTTATAGAATAGAATAGAATCATTTATTCGGCTATTAAATAAAACACATATCTACACTTGACATTAAAAATACAAAACTAACCTATTTAAATAACTAAAGCTAATGAGTATAATAAGAAACAGCCGAAACGGTGCACCAGCTCAGCGTGATGCTGTGGCTCGGAGCCACAGCGCTGGTTTTCAGCTGGATTATCGTAGAAACGGTAATCCATACAAGCGTCATTTGGTATGATTATAGAACAAACCCTATAGAAAAACAACAAATACGAAAATCCGGCCAAATGTGTACGGAACTCTCAGTGCGCGAGTCCGACTCGCACTTGACCGGTTTTTTATTACTTACAACTGCCATCCATTACGTGTATCATTCCTCTTTTAATTGGATTCAAGATGCCTCCTATTTCGTTTCCTATCGCCCTAGCCGCTGGTTCGCCGAGCGTGTTCACTCTCTGTGAGATTGGGTTGTTAAGAGCGAAGTTAGTCACAGATGAGACACCACCCACGACTGTCTCTCTTATGTAGCTCCCCAATGTTGGCGAAGAAGATGCCAGGCTCAGCGAGGCCAGGAGAAACAGCACTGTGAGCTTCATGGTTGAGTTGACAACTGGAATCACATATATCACGGTGTTCTATAAGTCTTACGTCACATTGTCTCCGGAGGTAGACCAGCCTAAAGATACAGTTACACGAGCAATTTCTCGGCAATTTTTAGCCGGCAATCTATTACGAAATTAGAGTAAGAGAAGCTATGGTTGACGGGCAATTATTGTTCAAACAGGTGTAAACGATTTTTTTTTTAATATTTTTATTTTATAGGTATACATGATATATATCTAAAATAAATATATAAAAAATAATCACTCGCATATTAATTTAAAATTCCTTAAAATACATTTCGTTTTAAATTTTCCCGCTAAAACGCTAACTTCTGTCATGGCGTCGCTATGACGTCACGATCCTCTAAACACTAGTATATTCTAAAGTACTCTGTGGAATCACGCAAATCTTGTTTCTTGGCAAATGTCAAAATGTTGTTTTGTTTAGAGGACCGTGACGTCACGCGCTGTTTCCGGTCACGTGATACGAGGATGAAATATTTATTTTTGCATATTATTATATACAAAAATAAATATTTCATCCTCGTAGATCGATTATTATATTATTATATAATAATCGATCTACCATGGAAAATTGCCCCTGGCTGAAAATGTAGGTTTCTTACGTGTGTTTATTTACCTTATTACAAGATGTAATTTTACGACGTTTTAACCCTAGAATGCTGAATGATTAGACGCGGAAGCCTAGATAAAAATCTGCCATATGATAAGAAATAAATATATGACTGCCGCTACATGGGAACAACAGCCAACCGTTCTCAACCCATTTGCACATTCACAGCAATACTGTTCGATTAAGTGTATTCGCCTTTTTTCGGCATGATACTTTATGAAGCATCTATATATCTTTTTATACATATAATATTATTAAAATACAGATAAATACATTCTCGACATAATAATATGATTTTTGTCTAGGCTTCCGCGTCCTAACCATAAACTCAGCTACTTGTTCAAGAACGTAGACATAAATATTACTATTCATAAAGATAGTGATGAGGCTGATTAATTATTATTATTAATGCCTGAGTAATCGTAGTCTTAATTTCACTTATGTAGATGTACCTATGTCTCCTTATGTTTAGGTGTAAGGATTTTAATAAAATGTGTTGACTTTAGTTTTTTTTAATACAATTATTTTTAGAAAAGTTTTTGAATGATATGTATAGTATGTGTCACCGTAAGATTGTGAACATCGCTAGTTTATAAAAAATCCGTGAGATTGTAAACTACCGATAAAGATAGATTATGAACTAACCTAAAGTAACCTAGTATTATTATAAACTAGCGGTGTTAACAATCTTACGGATTTTTTCTTTAGATAGATACTTATTCTCTAGATTATTATAATACCAAGGAAATTAGAAAGAAGCTGTGGCTGTCCCTATAACACTAGTAGGAAAAAAATAAAAGTTAATTAAATTCTCGCCCATTGTTGATATTAATGAATGGAGATTTTTACGTATATACATTCATTAGTAAGATATTTTTACCCTGTGTTGCCCCAAATAGATTTTTTTGCAAAAAATATATGTTACGAAATATTACATTCCACATAAAATAACTAAAATGAGAGGTTGTGCCTATCTCGTAAGTATTAAAAAAAATCTTAAAAAAATTAAAGTCGATTTTTAACCCTTTATAAATGAGTTTGAACGTTTATTTTTTTCTTGTCAATAGTTTATTATTAGATACATAATATATCCAAATTACAAAGAAATCGTTTAATTAGTTTGGCTACAAAAAAATAAAAACATATTTTTTTCTTTTTAATTCTCTTCAAAACCAAGAGCATTCTACGGTTAAAACGTCGTAAAATTACATGTTGTAATAAGGTAAATAAACACACGTAAGAAACCTACATTTTCAGCCAGGGGCAATTTTACATGGTAGATCGGCCAGACCCTTTCAAATAAAATACTCACCCGATTAAAAAAACTGCTCACAATCAGTTACAAAAATAATAACTAGACTTTAGGGTATTCTGCAAGTTGAAGACTAAGACTAAGCTTGCATCTTTGCCCAGTGTTTATAAATGGGTGTTATCAATCACTTTATCAGGGAGCAAAGGCCCCTGTGGGAGGTCTCCAGATTTCTTTCCTCGGTTCAAGGACATCTGATAACTAGAGATCGGATATTCAAGCGCTTATTACCTCAAGACTCGAAATTAAATGTGACGACTCGTTTAGCCTAGTTGGTAGTGACCCTGCCTACGAAGCTAGCGGTCCCGGGTTCGAATCCCGGTATGGGCAAATATTTGTGATGTGCGTGAGTATTTGTTCTTGAGTCATGGATGTTTTCTATGTATTTAAGTATGTATTTCCCTACATAAGTAATGTTTATCGTTGTCTAGTACCCATAGTATAAGCCTAGAGCTTAGTTTGGGACTAGATCAATTTGTGTGAGGTTGTCCCTGATATATTTTTTTTTTAAATATAAATATCACACAATCTCACACAAAACCTACACCACACTAAGCTCTAAGCTGTATGGGAAGACAACGGTAAAGGTATAGAGAAATACATTCTTAAATACATAGAAACCATCCATGACTCAAGAACAAATACTCACGCTCATCACAAATATTTGCCCATACCGGGATTCGAACCCGGGACCGCTAGCTTCGTAGGCGGGTCACTACCAACTAGGCTAACCGAACCGTCTTTAATATAACATTTGCTTTAATTTTTTGATCAGCATCAAAAATCAGCAGCAGCTTATATTGTTTTGGTCAGCAATAAATAAATAACTTGGTCCGCAACTAAATCAAATATTATCGGCAAATTAATAAATACTTGTTAAGCAGAAATATTACGTGTTCGCTAAACAAATAATAGATTTTATTTTATTTTTACTTTTTTGAACACTTTAAAAAATATTTCACAACTACGTACCTACCACATATAAATATAAGAAAACAAAATATTTTTTGGTTTTCTTGAAACTATACTAACTTTAGATAAATTTGATTTTTTTGCCGAGTGTACTTTTTTTGCACACCATCTGCTTCATCATCATCATTTCAGCCGGAAGACATCCACCGGCCTATAGGCCACATAGGCCTCCCCCAAGGTTTGCCACAAGGGCCGGTCCTGCGCCGCTTGCTGTATATACCAATGTTTCCTTTAAGGTGGTACTTAAAACGTGTAAAGACATATAGAATTTTAATTATTTTTATTACGTGAATAAATTACAAATTAGACATGTTTTCTTCTGACATTTTTATGAACCCTTTTGTTTTTACCAGCGCGCATGACCAGTTCCAAACCACAACTTCTACGAAGGAAAAATAAACATTTTTGTTGGATCCGAACACTTGCATCCATCGGTTTCCCGCAATCTTAACCACGTCGTCCGTCCACCTTGTTGGAGGTCTGCCCACGCTGCGTCTTCCAGTACGTGAACGCCACTCGAGAACTCTTCGGCCCCAACGGCCATCTGTTCTGCGAGCGATGTGCCCCGCCCACTGCCACTTAAGTCTAGCAATTCTTAGGGCTTCATCTGATTATCAAGACCAAACTAACGAGTCCCAACTCGGTGGGTCTACGTTAAGTACCGCAGATATCCTGTTGCCAACTCCTGACCCCATCATCAGATCAGCTCTTGACGCCGTAATATTGCATTGTCGTCGGGTTTACATCATGTATTCCAAAAGCTCAATCGGACACCGGGAAGTGGTTCTAATTCAGCTTGCAAATGAAACGGACAACTTACATACACACGAACATACATACATACGAATATTATCGACCATTTAAAGAAAATACAGATAACAATATCGATACTTCCCGAATATATCGATAATTGTATCGGTAAACTTAAATATCGGTACACGGGTATCGATACTTTTATCAATACTTGCTACCGATCCGCTTGCAAATCGTGTTAGTAATCAGATACATAATCACCTGGCCAAATATTGCCACCTATGACGCGACAGGTGTATAGATATTAGTGCCTTTGACTGTACCTACGATTTTTGAAGAGTTCCCTCGATTCCTCATGGATTTCATCATCAGTTTATCATTCTTATAGAAATGAGACCAATCTGAACCGGGTATGTTTCATTCGGGAATGTATGTTATCTGACTAAATAAAAAGAAAATCAAATCGGGTTATAAATGACGGAGTTCTGTCAAAATATCGATATTAATGTACCGAAAATTATTTATCGATACTTATATCGATAAAAAGATACCTAATTATCGATATTTATATCGATATCCAAATTATATCGGTATTACAGTCGCGACAAGCGGGCGAGTGCCCGAACGCCGAACTATGATAAAGTAATAATTAATAATTATTATCACGAGGACGTCGGGAAAAACCATACTGCCAAAACGTTGAATAATGTAAACAGGATAATTTTACATTTTAATTTTAGTTTGTGTACTTACGGTACAAATGATAAAAAAGATAAAAGATATTTATTCAGTAAGTAGGCCACACGGGCACTTTTACACGTCAAAATCTACCAGCGCTTCCCAAGAGGAGACCACTGCTGAGAAGAAGCGCCGCAAGAAACTCAACAGTTAGTCATTTTTTAATAGAATATTCACTTATGACAATGATACTACTTATTCTAGCATTATATAAAACTATAAAAATAATATAAAATATCTGCGTAGTTCTGCAGGAAAACATGTCAGAATTATTACGAAAAAAAAAAACAGCATATATATATATATATATATATATATATATATATATATATATATATATATATATATATATATATATATATATATATATATACATACACAGCTATATAAGTATACACATATGTAACCACATAAAAGAGCTTCGACATGTCTTCCTACATAAACCGTGTCCCCTAGACAATATACAGTGTTTACATGATTTTTGTGAGGTAGTAAGCAGCTATTAGTTAATTTTCAGTTAATTTTATGCATTATTGCATTATGCATTATGCAATGATTTTATGCATTAGTAGCTGGGAGACCGAACGTCATACGGCTCAAAACCGAATTTTCCTGAAGATTCCTTGCTGGCTTACCATGCATTGACGAGATAAAATTGGACAGGTGCTAGGGAAATTAATACATCTATTCCATATTCTAACGTAAGACTTAACGCTTAAGGTTTAAAATAAAAGTGTCCCGTCTTGATAAAATCGCTATAAAAAAGTGAAAATCGCTATAGTCGCTTAGTAATAAAAGGTAAAAGTCAGGACGAGATACTTATTTTAAATCTTAAGCGTTAGTCTTACTTGAGAATATGGAATAGATGTATTCATTTCCCTGGCACCTGTCAAATTTTATCTCGTTCATGCATGTTAAGCTCGTTGCTGAGGACAAAAAGAAGCAATCTAACATCATTGTACTCCTTTTTGAAACTTGTAACTACTTTAATAATAAAAAATATTGAATGACAGTTTAGTCATATTATAAGTATTGAATAAGTAAAGTTACATATAAAAATTAGTCAAACCGCCGCACTCAGAGACGTCAATTAAGTTTTAAGTTTCATTAAAGTGGCTGCTGCCATTTTCTTTGCTATAGCAATAGAATAAGACGCAACAACTTTCATCAAACTTAAAAATTAATTGACGTCTCTTAGTGCGGCAGTAAGTATTAATATAATGTGCTGTATTTTAGGTTTTTAGGTCTGATGGCTGATGGCGAAGCTGGAAATAATATGCGACGAGGGAAATATTCGTAATTATTATATCAATTTTAATCGACAGCAAAATTTGGCGCCAAATCAAGCCATGAAACTCACGATATTTATTATGGACACATATGATACTTTTTGTCGCGGAAAAATTGCGCGGAGGAAATCGCGGGCAGAAGCTAGTATTATTCGTTAGTTTGACGACGCAGTCAGCCTAGTTGGTGGTGCCCCTGTGTATTTGTCCCTGAATCTTGTATGTTTTCTAAATATCATATTTACGTATGTATTTCCCTACTAGCTTTTTCACGCGACTCCGTCCGCGTAGAAGTCGTTTATCGTGTATCCCACGGGAACTAGCAAATTTTTCGGGATAAAAACTATCCTATGTCCCTCCCCGGAACTCAAACTATCTCCACACCAAATTTCATCTAAATCGGTTCAGCGGTTTAAGCGTGAAGAGGTAACAGATATTAGTAGGGATATACATTCAGTCAACAAAGTATCGGGAATGGATGATTTGTTTATGGTTCCAAATTCAAATTTTTGTTTTTTTTGTTGTTGTTAGATTGGCACAACTGTTTTCTATTTTGGCGCGGAGTTTGAGTTGCATCTGTTATTTATATTAAATACAGTGCTGTTTTTAGTTATATCATATCTAGTGTGTATTGCGAATTTCATAATGGACAAAAACATTGAACAAAGAGTTTGTCTTAAATTTTGCATCGCCAATGGAATTTCGTGTTCGGAGTCACTGAAAATGTTACAGAAGGCTTACGGTGATTCGACTTTATCAAAAACACGTGTTTATGAGTGGTACAAAGCGTTCAAAAGCGGTCGAGATGTGATGGAAGATTTGCCTCGCTCTGGTAGGCCATCAACGTCTGCAACTGAAGCGAACATCGCAAAAGTGAAGGAAATAGTGACTGAAAATCCTCATTCAACTTTGAGAGAGATAGCCGCCGAACTTTCTGTATCTCACGAGTCGATCCGTACTATTTTAACTAATCATTTGGGTATGAAACATGTTACCGCTCGGCTAGTCCCAAAAGACCTGAATTTTCTCCAAAAACTCAATCGCATGAGAGTCGCTGAGGACATGCTAGAACGAGTCAATTCCGACCCAACATTCATGAAACGCATTGTTACTGGTGACGAGACGTGGGTTTACGAGTTTGACATGCAAACTAGTCAACAAGCTTCGGAGTGGCGCCTTCCAACTGAACCGAAACCGAAGAAACCACGCCAAAGTCGATCAAAAGTCAAAGTCATGTTGACTGTTTTCTTTGACTATCGCGGTGTTGTGCACTCGGAATTCTTGCCGGAAGGTCAAACGGTAAATAAAGAATATTATTTGAGCGTTATGCGGCATTTAAGAGAGCAAATTCGACGAAAAAGGCCAGATTTGTGGAATGAAAATTCTTGGATTTTGCACCACGATAATGCGCCTTCGCACAAGGCCATCATTGTGAAAGAATTTTTGACCAAACACTCAACAAATACCATCGAGCAACCACCATATTCACCAGATATGGCTCCTGCCGACTTCTTTCTTTTTCCTAAACTCAAATTACCACTTCGTGGCACCCGTTTTCAATCGGTAGAAGACATAAAGGAGAATTCGCGCCGAGAACTGAATTCAATTCCGGAAACAGCGTTTAAAAAATGTTTTGATGATTGGATTATTCGTTGGCGTAAGTGTATCGTTTCTGAAGGAGCATACTTTGAAGGTGATAAAATAAATTTGGATGATTAACAAACAGTTTGTGTATTATTGATCTTTTCCCGGTACTTTCTTGACAGAGTAGTATGTATGTATGTTTATCGTAGTACAGGCCTAGCTTAGTTTGGGACTAAAGTAGCGGCATCGAGTGATGGCACTTTTGACGTTTGCTCGCTCATGAAGTTCCGTAAATATTGACAGCAAAGTATGAAGGAACAGATGTCAAACTTCATTGTTGCAGGTACCGGAATAATGATGTACCGCTGGGGCTGTAATTTCCCGAAACGCATTTCGTAACTAGCTTCATCTTGAGATTGTTTTTATTTGCTCGCACTCTAGCGTTCATCGTTTTAATCTTAACTAACAAAAAAACTATTCGCGTGATGATAACAAAGGACCGCTGACTGGTACAACAACGTATAACAGTGAAGTTCTGCACTTTCACGTTACCACCGCTGGCAAACTCGCGTCCCAGCTCAGAATTAACGTTGTTATATGATTATTTATCCACTCATTTATCAATAATTTCACATTTTGTATATTTTGACACAATATTTAACATTTCTGACAATATCATCTTCTTTTAGCCACACAGTTGGTTTCGAGAGTTTGATCTAAAAACTAATAAATAAATCTAAATTTTCCATCGTCGCTCTGGAGACTATAAAAGCCCATAGGTATATATAAAATACACGTACACGGTTATTCCTACTGCAGCTTCAAGAAGTTATTAATTTATGGGTTATTTCTTTAATTAATTTTAAGAATATACTTCTCGCACTTGACTGAAATTTTTACGATAATAAAACAGAGTGTTTCACAACACTATTGTCAGCTGTCAAAAGTGCCATACTCGATGCCGCTAATTTATTTGAGATTGTCCCATCCCATTCCCATGATAAATATATTTAATTTAAAACTTTACAGGGAGAAAAAATCTAGTTTCTAGATTAAAGGTTTCCTTTAACAGAATATCTTAATTCGACTTGATTTTATTGTATTAAGTATATGTTTACAACTATACTTTTTTACACATTAATAGAACATTCTACTTCTGTACAACATCATTTCTAGTACCTATTACCCACTTAGTATCGTAGGAAACTGTGTAGTATACAAAACCTGTTATAAGCTAAATGCATATTTTACTCGGTAACTATTAGATGGTAACCATAACGATATCAGAGTTTTCGTGTACTAGAATATTCTAGTATTAACAAAAATATGACTTGTAGTCATAAAAAAAATCTGTTAACAGCTGAAATCTGTTTTCCTACCCCAGAATCATAACTACTATACAATCTGGTAATATTGTAAAATATTTTTTCTCAGTGTAAGCAAATTGATGGACATGTTTTTTGTAATGTATTTGATACCAGCTTTCCGCCCGCGACTTTGTCTGCAGTGAGTACTTAGTTAAAATATAGCTTGGACCCTGAAAGTCCATTCTAAATGTTGGTGAAAGAATTTTTGAAATCGGTCCAGTAATTTTTGAGTTTATTCGTTGCAAACATACAAAACAAATCTTTCCTCTTTATAATATTAGTGTAGAATGGAATATAACCACTATGAAGTAAGTTTTTCCTGTACCTCATGTCACATTTAGTATTAGGTACTTATAATATAAATAATCCAGCCTATATACGTCCCAATGCTGGGCACACGCCTCCACTCACAATGAGAGGGTTTGGGCTATAGTTCCCACGCGGGCCCAATGCGGATTGGGAACTTCGCACACACCGTCAAATTGCTTTGCAGGTGTGTGCAGGTTTCCTCACGATGTTTTCCTTCACCGAAAAGCTCATGGTAAACTTACAAAATTTATTCGCACATAAATTCCGAAAAACTTAGAGGTGCGAGCCCGGGTTCGAACCCACGCCACGACCCTCTGCTTAAGAGTCGGATGGTCAAACCATTAGGCTATTACTACATAATAAATAAATAAATGATGTAAATTATTTCATGGTCCCATCACTTTCACGATCGCGTGCAGCATATCACCTGTCAATTCCCACACTCATTGCCGCTGTAAAGGGGGGCCGGTTATGGCAACCTCTTCAGTTAAATATTTAACTGTACAGTCGGGTGCCGCAGTGATTTGATATTTTCTAACAAGTTTTGCCATCGTTGTATACACGGTGATTTTTAATCAGGAGTTGAAAAATATTCATAGCCAGCAAAAATGGAATTCAGTTGGTGAGGGCTCAAGCAATTTACTCTTTAATTAATTGAAATGAATGATATTGTTAAAACCAACCACCCACTGAATGCATGGTCATCCCACATTTCTTAAAGTAGATACAAATACGTCAAGTGCCATCGTTTTGGTGGGAAATTGGCATAGACACGGAATTTGATAGATCTCTCTCTCTCTACTTCAATTGAACTCAATTTAAAAAATGGCTTCTGTCCATATATGCGGACGATTTTGCCAATGGATGAATTCCTGGTGACTTATGATTAATAATAATTTATGAATATTAAAATCAGACATCAAATTCACAGATCACACATGTTAACCTCAAATATTTCTTAATTTTCGAAAAACCCTGGTAACTCAGGGGAAAATGCTAATTTTTCACACAAAACCTGAGGACAACATCGTCCCCTGCGTTACCAAATATATTATTATAAATTGTACTATTTTTGAACAAGTTTTTTAAAGGTTAGCTTATATTTGTCTGATTTTATAAACGTGTAAGCCACGACGTTAGCTAATAAACAGTTTTTCTAAAAAAATATAATTTGTGAAACATTTTGAAAAATGGGAAGTACTCGTATCTTAAAAGTTGATTCACCCCAATGTTAGAGTTTGAGATACGGTGTTCGGTTCTTGTCCTGATAAATAGGAGGTCGGTGGCGAGAGAGTCAATCGCCACACACTCCGACCACTCCGCCACGCTTCACTTCTCATGAGAAATGCCTAAGATGGCGGCCGGCTCAGCAAAAACAATCGACACGTGCAGCAACCAACACATCCGCCACAGAACTCCTCTCTCTACTTGTTATCGGGTTTGTAAAGTTTGTAAACTGATTTTTCAGAGGTTTTTGGCGCATAGACTAAACCATGGGTATGGTGATAATGATTTTAATAAAAAGTTATTTTCCAAATAAAAAAATAAAAGGAACTCCTCAAAAGTTATAGGCACACATACAGCAATTTTGGTATTACCTGCAAGATCTTAAGAAATTGTATTACAAAAGCACCTCTTGATGGTGAGGAACTGATGATGAGGGTGATGAGAAATTGGTATTAGGCTATTGTTTCTTAATGTGATGTTTATGTGCTTTATCACATAATAATATTTGGAGCATAACTAAAAAGCGAAAAAAATAATTTTAACAAAAAAATAAAACCGTCTTCAAAAACCCACTAAAAAGGGTAAAATAAAGACCGGCCTCCTAGGAGTCCTAGGAATTGCCTATTTAGTGCCTAATAGGTACATGAAATATATCGAAGTCGGTGGCAAGAATCATGGTATCATTGCCATTGTGTATACCTAGTTGACACCGGCTTGGATATATTTAATGTAGCTATTAGGCACTAAATAGGCAATTCCTAGGACTCCTAGGAGACCGGTCTTTATTTAACCCTTTTTAGTGGGTTTTTGAAGACGGTTTTTTTTTTATTAATGTACCCACCCAAGTGACACTTGCGACGCTAATATGAATGTAAATGACGCCTCGTTAGTCAAAATTGGGTCACCCATTTAACCCCCACAAGGGAACAAAGAACTATATATGTATACAAACATACAACATACAGGTCAATCAAAAACATTCCTTCATCGGCTACATATACATCTGATTTTGGTTTAAATTAAAACATTTTACTAACTTTTTGTACGCAACTGTTCGTAGGTAAACAATAAATCAATTTAAATAATACCCTGACAAGACATTGTCTAAGCATTATTTTGGTATCCGACCTCTAAAGTATTCATGAAACCATAACTGATTATTTCTTGTAAAACGTCATTTTATGGCGGGAATTCAAGTTCAACTGACATTTCAAACACGTTCAGAAATTTTATTTCATTTTTATTCAGCCAGTTTCAAACATGGCGTTTTACTTTTAATAATGTTTGAAAAATTACGCATCTTATTTTACGTTTTTATAACACTGTTCATACCTTATTTGCTACAAGAATATATTTCAGTGATTTTATTGAATAAAATTAGGAATTGTAATTCTTGTCGAACTTGCCGCCAATAAAATGGATTTATCGTTTCTCTTTCTGTCGATTTTTGTTTTTAATTTGGCGTGCGTGGCTTCGGAGTTGAGTTTGCGATTTGGTAAGTGAAAGCCACATGAAATACAATACGTAAAATCTATGATGAAAGCAAAGATATTATACATATTATCTTAATGTTGAGGGTAGTTTTTTGAGAATTCAGAGCCATAGTTTTGTAACGGGACGTTTGTCATGAAGAGTGCATTGGCTAGCGAGTAAAATATTTTTCTTTTAATTCTCTCTTAGAGTAAAAGAGAAATGTGCTTTCGGCATTATAATACGTATCCGTTAGAATCTGTGGTACTGTAATAAAATAAAACAAATGACGGGATAAAAAAACTTGATTATTAACATATATGTAGATGACAGTATCAGTGGGTGCGAAACCTTAAAAATAAGTAAGTACTTAATACACAACAATAATTTTCATTAGACTTACATTGGTTGATGTTTGAACGAATATGATAAAAAAGATAATAATGTTTTATATTCATTCTTCAAAACATTACAAAACCTCCTTTATTGCTGACAATACAGTCGACGACGGGATTGTTGAGCCACTTGCTAACATTCTTAATTCGGTCTGGTTGTCAAATCGTACACGGTATATAATATTGGAATTTGACGATTTGATAACCTGACCTAATTAAGAATGTTAGCAAGTAGCTCAACAATCTCGCGGTGTGACTGTACATGGAAAATGAAGATTCAAATTTAGAATTCCTGTTAACTTACAAATACTACTACATATGCAATTCCGAGCTCTCGCTAAAATAATTCCTTCCTTTGTTCTAGTGTTTATAGTAGAGGTCCACGAGCAGGATCTACCCCAGATGGTAGGACGCGCTCTGAAGATGGCGGAAGACTCTACTCCTGACCTGACCTTGAGTGACTCCATCGTTCTATTGGACAGGGAGAACGAGGAGGAGAGTTTTAGACAGCGTAAGTATAAAACAAGAGAAGTAAACATTACATATACATATTGTAGGGAGGGTGGGGCACCGTGGATCGGTGGGGAACAGTGGTTTACTGCCTATATTTTAGAGAAATAATAAACTTATATCTTTGGCACCTAGATCAGTTGTAGGCATGCCTAATATGTTATCAGAGGGCAAACGAGACAGACATTTAAAACTCCTTTTTCTCATAGAAACAGGCAAATCCACTGTTCCCCACCAATCCACTGTGTCCCACCCTCCTATACATGTTAAATGTACACCGCTACAACCCGGCAACCCGCTACTCAGAAGCACTAAAATCGAAACTTCGAATGTCCCGTTTCTTTCTGTCATTCGTTACTAAATCGAGGAAAAGGGAGCTAGCGTAAGTTCGAACTTCGATTTTCGAAGTTGGTCCCAGTAGCCGAACGGGGTCGACCGGACGCAGGCAGCCAGCGTAGCCGTCCGCGTACGCGAGGAGCCGACCGACTGCCGCGGAATCCGGACGCAGTCGAGCGGCTGGTGCATGAGTTAAGCGTGCTGAACCCCAAAATATATCGTTTGTCAGCACACCATAATGTAGAACATTGGTGTCAAAGCTGATCTGCATTATTTTAGTATATATATTAGTACTAAGTTAATATTAGGCAGAATACTCTTGATTGTAAACTAGGCTGTAACTCTGTTGGTTTTTGAGTAAATAAATTATTTTTTAAATCAAGTCCTTGCTGTCTAACTTAATTGGCGCAGCCGGTAGGATTCCTGTCGTTATCCTTCTGCGTCCTTAAATCGATAAAGTTTCGATTTCGCGTCGCGCCGGGAAACGTGTGTCTCTACACTTCAACAGGAAGACATCGAACAAATAAATCTATTAAGAAGCCGCAAGGGAGCCGCCGCAGAAGCTGTCCAGATCCAGCCAGCCTAGCAGATCCAGGAAGCTGTCCAGATCCAGCATCCTGCAATATCCAGCTCAGGAGATTCCAGCAGTAAGGGGACAGAAAGCTGCCGGGAGGAATGTGAGTCAAAATTTTTCATCATCCTCTCTGTTCCTTTTATACGTGTCCTTACTTGTAATCAATATATGTGTTATTAGGGATTATCTAACGCCATAATAGCATTTTTAAACGTCGTATTACAGTGTACAACTCCACTAACAATACGACTTAGCATTTTAATTGTGTCAATCGAAACGTAAACAAACTTCATTCACAATGGAAGGCATTGTCAGGGTTCCGTCGGAAATGGTTAAAATTATTCCTGTATTTGAGGGAGATGCAAGGCAGCTACCCCTGTTTATAAAGAAATGTGAATATATTTTAAGTAATTACGGTGGGAATGCTGCTCAGAATACATATCTATTTCATGTAATTACTAGTAGACTAGCGGGAACAGCAGCTAACTTAGTAGGAGAACGGGATCAAATCAGTGATTGGGGAGAACTTAAATTGTTACTCTCCCAACACTTTGGCGATCCCAGGACCGAGGAATGTATACTGTTAGAATTAGAAGCATTAAGGATGAATAGGAATGAGACTTATTTAGAATTTTGTAATCGAGTCCAGCATTTCCGCAGCATTTTATTGGCCAAGGTTACTGAAACCATCCAAGACATAGGACTACGTAGGGCTAAGCAGGAAATTTACACTCATACGTCTTTGAATGTGTTTCTATATAATTTGCCACCGCATTTAGTAAAAATAGTAAGACTTAGGAATAACACGACTCTGGAAGAGGCCTTAAAAACTGTCTTGGAGGAACAAAACTTCCAGACAGTGTATGATATAAAAAACCCTGTAAGGAATTTTAGGAATAACAGAAACGGGAACAACCCTGATTTTAACAATAAAACCATTCGTGTCCCAACAAACAATGATAATCAGGGACCGAATTTTCATAGAACACCAAATAATTTTAATAATTTCAATGTACCAAATAGTTCAGCGCAAATAAGAAATCGAACTCATCATAGTAACTCATTTAACTTGCGCAACCCGTGGCAACAACAGGTCAGGGGGCCGCAGACTCAGCAAGTAGCGGGCAATACACCCAGTCACCTGATGCGCAATCAGCACATGCCGGCCGTCACAGCGCCTCGCCCATATAATAATAATGTGACGTCAGGAGCTAATACGGACGTTACTATGAGAACGGCAAATTCAAGACGCGTTAATTACACCGATAATTTTGAGGATAGACAAGTACTTTTTGAAAACAATAGCGAGCCATCCCCAGGACCCTCTCAGAGTTACGAAGGGGTAGAAAATTTTTTCATAAGGGCCTCCACAACATGGAACGATTAGAATTAAACTGTGATAGGATTTTAAGGCTACCGCACATTTTTATTCCGGAATTACAATCGGTGTTCATGATAGACACAGGAAGTACGCGATCATTTATTAGTCCACAATTAGTCCAGAAATATTTTACAGAGTACAAACAACGGGAGCGATTCGAAGTAGTGAGCACCCACGCCTCAAGCAAACATGACGAGGTTGTCTACATACCGTTGCCCAAAATTTTTAAGAGCCAAGACCAACACAAATTTTATGTTTATAGCGTAGATAATAAGTATGACGGCTTAATAGGTAGCGACCTACTAAAACAGTTGGACGCTAATATTGACATGAAAAGTCAAACGCTGTTTACTAAGACCACTCGCATTCCAATCATTTATACTCCACCTATGAAGGAGACATACAATCTGCCTCCTCGTAGTGAATTGAGAGTTAAGTTACCAGTTAATTTATTGAATGGCGAAGCTATTTTAGATTATAAACAATTTACCGACGGTATAAGAATGGCCGCCGCGATAGTTACATGTTCTAACGGTTACGCAACTACGGTCATACAAAATTGCAAGGATCAGGATATGACGTTGGTAGTTACAGCTCCTTTTAAGGTTGAACCGTATTATGATGAAAAGGTGAACCTAAATTTCTCCGATAACGCAAATGAGAATGACGAATTATTAACACAAAATTTATCTAAATTAAGATTGGATGATTTGAATGACGAGGAAAGACAGGCGATAGGTAAATTGTGCGAAGAGTACAAGGATATATTTTATTGTGACGAAATCCCACTCTCATTTACTAATCAAGTTAAACATAGAATTCGTACTCTTAACGAGGACCCGGTTTTTATTAGGGCCCATAGATCACCCCCGGTCCAGACCGAAGAAATAAGAAAACAGATAGAGAAAATGTTAAAGGACGACGTAATCCAGGAGTCACATTCTCCATGGAGTGCCCCCGTCCATTTAGTGCCCAAAAAGGTTGACATGTCAGGGAAACAAAAATGGCGTATGGTCGTTGACTATAGGCGTCTCAATGACATTACGGTTGACGATAAGTACCCACTCCCGAACATAAACGACCTATTTGATATGCTAGGTAAAAGTGTGTATTTTACGACATTAGACTTGGCTAGCGGATACCACCAGATAGAGGTAGAAGAACAGGACAAACCAAAAACAGGTTTTAGCACCCCTTTTGGCCACTATGAATTCAATAGGATGCCTTTTGGGTTAAAAACGGCCCCAGCCACGTTTCAGCGGGCTATGGATAACGTTTTGAGAGGATTACAGGGCTTACATTGCCTCGTATACCTGGACGACGTTATAATCTTTTCAAAAAGCCTACAAGAACATATTGAAAAGCTTAAAGCAGTTTTTGACAGATTTAGAGATACAAATTTAAAAGTACAGCTAGATAAATCTCATTTTCTCCGAAAGGAAGTCCTCTATCTCGGACACACAATTACAAGTGAAGGGCTAAAGCCAAATAACGACAAAATTGAAGCGGTACTCAATTATCCGTTACCCAAGACTACAACCGAAATTAAAAGCTTTTTAGGACTCATAGGTTATTATAGAAAATTTATTAGAGATTTCGCCAAAATAACTAGACCCCTAACAGCATGTTTGAAGAAAGGAAAAAAGATAGTGATTGATGATGAATACAAGGGAAGCTTCGAATTATGTAAAAAGCTTTTAACAAATGCCCCTTTGCTACAATTTCCAGATTTTAAAAAACCGTTCATTTTAACTACCGACGCGTCTAACTTCGCAATCGGTGCGGTTTTATCGCAAGGCTCAATAGGATCAGATAAACCTGTAGCATACTTTAGTAAAACTTTAAGCAACACACAGTCCAGATATAGTACGATAGAAAAGGAACTATTAGCAGTCATAGAAGGTGTTAAACATTTTAGACCATATCTGTATGGAAATAAATTTACAATATTTACGGACCACCGACCTCTAGCGTGGTTATACTCACTAAAAGAACCAAACAGTAAGCTCACGAGATGGCGATTAAGGTTACAGGAATATAATTTTGAAATATGCTATAAAAAGGGAAACCAAAACACAAACGCCGACGCATTGTCTCGTATAAGACTTAATATTACAAACGATGACAATGAGTCTATGGTAGTGAACGTAGGAAAACAAGAAAAAAGAAAATTCGATGTAGATAAATTCATAAAGCAAGTGGTAGAAGGAAAGTCAATCTCCGAAACATCTAGTCAGCCCGAAGTAATGGAAATCTCGGACTCGGATGATGGAGCAACGGCACATTCAATTTCAAACAGGGAACACGAAGGTATCCCTATAATGAATGAAGCTATAGATACGAAACCTAGGCAAATCCTTGTTTACTCATGGTTAAGAGATAGTATTGATTTTAAAGACATATCTAACCCAAAACAGAAAATCTTAGAGGTTCACATACCTATAAATAACGAAGAAATCGTTAAAAAGTTTTTGAAAGAATATGTCGATTTTAAAAAGAAATATTATATTTATTTCGAAGCACCAGAGTTTAGGAAAACTTTCAGTAGAGTAGTGACTCAACTTTACAAAAAAGGATCCCAAAACTTGATAGAATGTACCGAACGGGTTGTAAATCTAACCGAATCTGAAGAAGATCAAAAAGCTTTCATAATAAAATACCACGAAGGCAAAACTTGCCACAGGGGTATTAACGAGACATTAGCCAAACTAAAAAGACATTATTGGTGGAATAATATGAAAGAGACCATTACAGCAGTGATTAATGCATGTGAACAATGTCGCAAGATGAAGTATGAAAGGAAACCAATTAAACCATCCCTACAACTTACTCAAAGTCAGGACACACCATTCCAAGAAAGTTTCATGGACTTGTTATTTATTGAAGGCAAATATTATTTAACTATGGTTGATGCCTTTAGCAAACTGGGACAGGCGATTAATATACCAAATAGAAGTACCCCAGAAGTCGTTAGAGCTCTTATAAAATACTTTAGTATGTACGGCACACCTCAAAAAATAAGTTGTGACTCAGGTGCAGAGTTCAACAACGAACTGATGAAAGAATTGCTACTACTTTATAAAATAGAATTACACATAGGTACCCCAAACAACCCCAACTCGATGGCCATAGTTGAACGATTCCATTCAACCATAATTGAAATTTATCGTTTAGCTAAATACGATCAAAGTGAACTAGACGCTGCGTCAGTGATGACGTATGCTATAATGGCATATAACAATACGATACACAGCGCTACAACATGCACACCTTTTGAAATTGTATTCGGTCATACTGACTCAGGAAATTTATTCGATGTTGATAAACAAAGAAACTTAATGCAAAAATTGCTTCAGGACCATAGAAAAAGACTAAAAATACTTTATGAATACGTTAGCGATAAATTAGTAAACGATAAGCTTAAAGTTAAGGAAAAAAGAGGAGGAGAAAAACCCCCTACAATTAAAGAAGGAGACACTATTTTTATGAAGGACACTAGGATTCGTAAAGCAAAAGAACTCCCTAGATACGAAAAAGCAAAAGTAATAGGGAACCCCAGTAGAAATATTATTCCTGTTCAGGTTAAAAAGAGGAACACCCGTGTAGCACTGAAAAATATCAAACGACCTCCACAGGTGGCGTGTGATATTACTGATGGCACTAGTACATCAAAGCAGCGGCCTCAACTTCCAAAACCTCGAGCGGAACCCGGGGATAGCTCCAGTGAGGATAGGTACAGCTCTGAGGAAGACTAGTTCCTGGAATATAATTAAGACTATAGATTTGGAATCCTTAACTTTACTTTTAGAAACTAACATAATACAGTATGGTAAGTTAAAATTGTTAGTCGATAGTAATAGTGAATCTAGGAAAGAACTAATGGGTTTAGAAATACAAATAGATACTTTTGCAGAGTTAACAAAGGATAAACTTTTACAGATACTGCCAACGGTACGAGTCAAAAGAGGCATTCTCAACCCATTAGGCTCATTGATAAAAATAATCACGGGAAACTTAGATAATAATGACGCAATTAAGTATAACTCATTAATTAATAACCTACATAATAAGGAAATATCGGTAGAACACAGGGTAACTTTAATACAGAAGGCACTGGACAGAGTAGTTAATGTTTCGGAAGATATAAACTTTAACGTTAAATACTTAAGTCATAAATTTAAGCAGATTGAAACCATTCAAAAGGAAGAGTTCAAAATTTCCCACTTAGTCTCTTTGATAAATAGCATGTACCAAATTCTAAATAATTTTCGGACCATTTATAGTATTATACAAGAAATAGAGACTTCAATTGCCTTTAGTAAGTTAGGTACTTTACATCAGTCCTTAATAAACTCAACTGAATTACTGAATAATTTATTGGAAATTGAAAAACATAATCTTTTGATTTACCCCGTTACTTTAGAAAATTTAATTAAGATAGAACATAATATAGAATTAAAATCATTTATAAGTAGCAATCGCTTAACATTCATATTAGAAGTCCCATTAATAGAAGAAAACACATATATCTATTACAAAATTGTTCCTATCCCTATATACAACCCTAACAACGATCAAACTTTCACTATTATTCCCACATACCCTTACCTTATGATGAATAAATTGAGATTGAGACCAGTGGCAAAACACTGTGAGGAAATTGAGGAGACAAGGTACATCTGCAGCGACGAGAATTTAACACAACAACCAATGGGCAACTGCATCGAACAACTTATCCTGGCTAAGGAAAATCTTGCAAATTGTAAACAACAAATTATTAAGACAGAAGAACAAATTATTCAAAAACTCACCCCTGATCATTGGCTACTGTATACAAAGAAGAAAACCATCCTGACCGAAACTTGCGGAGACGAAGCTGCTACATTCAATTTACAAGGCACCTATATAATCATTCCCAATCAACATTGCACCACCCAAGTCGACAGAATAATAATGAAGGCAGTTAGTAACACATCATTAACCACCTATAACCTACCCTCAGTCATGTTACCAGAACTACAACTCGAGAACCAGAAGGATGACAGCGAAGTGGATCTACGAGACGTGGACTTTGGCGACATCAAGGACATAATGAACAGCGTTAAATATAACAGTGATAGTGGAAACAGTGAAATAGTTAATTATAAAGTCAGTGTATGGACAATACTTCTATATATAATCATAATTATAATAACTTCTTATTGGATTACAGCTAAATTATATTCCTGGCATTTCAAACGAAATTCTCTGAAGCCACATAAACCGCCTTCAGATAATTTCTCTCTTGAGGAGGGAGGAGTTAAGCGTGCTGAACCCCAAAATATATCGTTTGTCAGCACACCATAATGTAGAACATTGGTGTCAAAGCTGATCTGCATTATTTTAGTATATATATTAGTACTAAGTTAATATTAGGCAGAATACTCTTGATTGTAAACTAGGCTGTAACTCTGTTGGTTTTTGAGTAAATAAATTATTTTTTAAATCAAGTCCTTGCTGTCTAACTTAATTCATGCGCGTGGATCCTTCCTTAAATAAGATATACCTAAAGAAATATCAGAGGACAGTCTCACACAAAATTACTTTAGTCGCAAACTAGGCTTGTGCTAGGCAAAAATAAACATACATAATAGAGAAATACATAGAAAACATCCATGACTCAGGAACAAATACGTTCATCACGCAAATATTTGCTATTACCGGGATTCCCGGGACCGGTAGCTTTGTAGGTAGGGTCACTATACCAACTAGACTAATCGCGTTGTCAAGCGCTCTAAGCGTGGTAAACAGGTTATCCAAAAGTTTCATAACATCCTCGTTGTTTTAGTATGCTCTTCTCTCTCCAATGGCGTCTCCACCATCATCGACCTGTCCTGGTCTCCATGGGACTCCGCAGACCAGCTAGCCTCTGCTGCTGGGGTGCCTCTAGTCAGGACGCTACTAGGCTCGCAGCAACTGCTAAGCGCTCTCGACGAGTATTTGGAGACGAGGAACGCGACCGACGCGGCGCTATTGCTGGAAAGCGAGAGTGGTATGTCTTCAGGTTGATGGTAACCTAGTACTTTTGGTCTAATTAATACACTAAGGACCTGTCTCACAATCGACAAGTAAATTTATCTGCCACATAAAGTTAGCCCTCTCCTTGTCTATTTTCAAGTGTACAAAAGGGAAAGGGCTTAATTTATGTGACAGATAAATTGACGATTGTGAGACAGGAATATCTTTTGTTTTTCTATATATGCAGACTTTCTTCGTCGTTCCTTCTGTCACTACGTCTTTCTTTTTTGCCAAACTGTTTTTTGATGTAACATAACTTACATAACTGTCCTCCTCTCGATTCTACTTGGAATAAAGAGGAAGAAAACTAGGTCAGACAGTACTAGGCTTTCAGAAGCCGCTAAGATCTCTACATATCTGATCCTAAGGCTTAAAATTTCACTACGTGCAGCATTAAAGAAGGGTCATCTTTCTCTAGACGTGGACCGTTCTCTCTACGAGCTCCTGGGCGAGTCTAACATCCGCGTGTGGGTCCACGCCGGCCTGACCCGAGATTCCACACGCGCTCTGAAGACTATGCGACCTGAACCGAGTTTCTACGCTATAGTGGGGAGCAATGCTTTCGTCACCGATACCTATAGGAGGGTAAGTTTATAGAGTTCTGTGTCCAAGAATGGGAATGGAAAAGTCAGAGACTTTGAAGTGTTTTGTATTTTTTATGGTAGTCTTCATGATTTATACTACTCGCTAGGCTCGTGGTTCAATATTAGAATCCTTCGCTAACTCGGGATTCAATAGTCTCTCTCGCGCCAACAGCTTTGCAGCCTTGCATAACAAATAACTATTATTGTCGCTTGTTTGTAAAGTTGTTCCAAGGATACCCGTTAGCTCTTTCTTAGGCTTCTCCACAATCTCCACATAATTTTCATCACATTTGACC
Source organism: Tortrix viridana (assembly GCA_963241965.1). Taxonomy (NCBI): domain Eukaryota; kingdom Metazoa; phylum Arthropoda; class Insecta; order Lepidoptera; family Tortricidae; genus Tortrix; species Tortrix viridana. Next base: position 2,644,729 of record OY725198.1, on the reverse strand, counting down.
TGCAGGCCGTAAAAGAAAAGCTGGTGCGTCGCGACTACCGCTGGAACCTGGTTCTCACTGACTACTCCACGCTAGATCTGCAACCAGCCATTCCAACCATTGTGCTAAACGTGGACCCAGCAGAATGCTGCAAGATCCTCGGACAGAAGGAGAGGTGTAGCTGCTCAGAAAAGTTTGAGGTATGTTAAGTAGTCTGTTGAGTAGTATAAATAGTTTAAGTAAGTAGAATGTTAAGTAGTGGTCTGCGGCCAGTAATCGAATTGTCATCGTATAAAGTACCGACTTCAAATCCCAGGGCTTCCCATTCCATTAACCATTCGAATGAAGAATCGTGAGAAAACTTGCACATTCAACAGTCGAGTGTGTGTAAGTGGGGTATTTAATTGCACAAAAGGTTCTACAGGGAGTGTATTCGACGGTCATGTACAAAATGCAGGCCTTGCCTAGATTTAGCCTATTAGCCACCTCGTCAGGCAATCCCCAATTTTCTGGACCTCTACATCTAAAATTCTATTTCTTGCGTCTTTAGCGTCAAGTCCTTATTACCCGATTGCGATTTGAACAGACTTTACTAAACAGTATAGGATAATGACGATTATTGAATCCTGTGGACGTTCACCTAAACCATCAAAGATTTTCCAGAGGAAGCAGTCGATCCTCTCCTCTCTGATCCAACTCCTCGTGGACACATACTCCAAGCTGGAAGAGCCGCTGACTGCCCGCGTGGACTGTGAGGGCGTGGTGCCTGAGCTGAACGGCACCAGAGCGAGGCTGTTCCGCCAGCTGGCAGAGGACGCTGGAGCCAGCAATGAGAGCCTGTTCTACTGGGATGGCGATAGGTCAGACGTCATAATTTGATGCAATTACGCAAAAATGTGTCAACCCACAAATCCATATGTACATATATAAAACTCTTCCGTGACTAAGTGACTGACTGATAGACAACGCAGTTTGGAGGAAATATTCCTTGGGTACCTTAGGGTTCCCCCCCCTGAGGGTCACGAACAGCAGGTAGAAAGACTGTCATCTAGGATAAACGAGTCATCATATCTTTATCATTCTTTTAACCCAGGTCTGGTCTGTTCCTCCGCTCCCGTTTCGTTCTGTCGACCTTCAAGCCAGATGCTGGCTTCCAGACGGCTGCTACCTGGTCAGCTGACGAGGAGTTCAAGCTGATGCCTGGAGTTACCCTGGAACCATTACGGCAGTTCTTCAGGATTGGGACTGCACCAGTAAGTAGTTCTCCTATTTCAAGAGTGTCTGTAACTGTAATAATAATAATAATAACCACAGGATTCTCAGGCCGTACGATAATAATAATATAATAACGTATAATAATATTAGTTCTGTGTAAACATAAGCAATATGTAAACAATATCATTAAGTTTTAATAATAAAGATTTTATTTATTTATTATTATTATTTATTAATAACTGTGTGCGTGTGCGTGTGCGTGTGTCTGCGCGTGTATGAGTGCGCGTGTGCGTGTGCGTGTGTGTGTCTGTTTTTTGGGTTCGTTCAGTCGGGGAACAATGGGACGATTTCACATAAATTGAATGCTCTTTTTGTCCAAAGGCGGTTCCGTGGACCATGGCCAAACTAGACCCAAACACAGGAGAGCCCATGGTCAACGAAGACGGGCAGCCGATCTACGAAGGATACTGCATAGATCTTATCCAGAGATTGTCTGAGGTAAGATAAGCAAATATACCTGTCTCTACGTAGGTAGGTATGTCAGACGTCAAAAGTAGATACTCACTTTTATACTCTATCGCATAAACATACTTGACAATCTTGACGACGCATTGCAGTTAGCCTAGTAGTGACCCTGCCTACGAAGCTAGCGGTCCCGAGTTCGAATACCGGTATGAGCAAATATTTGTGTGATGAGCGCGAGTGTTCCTGAGTCATGGATGTTTTCTATATATTTAAGTATGTATTTCTCTATATAAGTATGTATATCGTTGTCTAGTACCCATAGTACAAGTCTAGAGCTTAGTTTGGGACTAGGTCAATGTGTGTGAGATTGTCCCCGGATAAATATCTTGTTTGACATTGCTAACGTAGCTGTATAGCGACAAGGTTCAAAATTGTGTATGTACAGTCACCACACGGGATTGTTGAGCCACCATAGAACCCTGTCATAATGACAACGTCAAGTCACTCAAAAGAATTTACGTCAAAATTTTCCGTCGACTTTCTGTGATAGGGTTCTATAGTGGCTCAACAATCCCGTGTGGTGACTGTACTTACCTACTTTTCATGTTGACAGTCAAAAGCATATCTAGACAAGCAGTTTTCTACTTCTACCTTTTCATGAAACAGGTACTTATAGAGTCTTTTGTTATAGTACATGGATTTTGACTATGAGATAGTAAGCCCAAAAGTGGGCTCCTTTGGGCGCAGGCTGCCCAACGGAACGTGGGACGGCGTGGTGGGTGACCTCATGAGAGCTGTAAGTTATCGATTTCCACGATTAATGCAACATGTCGAAACAAAACAATGGCGAACACACACACACACACATCACACACACACACACACCTTAGATAGATTTACCGATAGTGTTTTGTTCAGGGCTCGGAACCGGTTTAAAAATACCGGTTGAAACCTTTTTATTTCGGTTCTGCTTCGAACTTTTCTTGAGAACGCGAACGTTTTAAGAACTTTATCTTAACCTCAATTAACCGGTTTATTCGACGAGCGGCGGGTCGGTAAACAAACGCGTATATTTTTTTACGACTAAATGAAAAAAAAAACTAAACGGCGTTGATTATCGTGCGTTCGTATTAACCGGTTTATTGCTCTACACCGGTTAATCCGAAAATCCCTGATGTAATTTATGTAAAGACTCCGTTAAAAACCAGTTAAAACCGGAAAAGGTTTTGCGTCAAGTGCGGTTTGAAAATTTAACCGTTATCCGAGCCTTGGTATTGTTGACAGGAAACTGATATGGCTGTCGCAGCGCTTACCATGATGGCAGAAAGAGAGGAGGTCATTGATTTCGTCGCTCCGTACTTCGAACAGAGCGGCATACTTATCGGTGAGCGATATTATAAAAAAGTTAAATAAAAATACGTATAAACACACATACTTATGTAATTAGCACTGCCAAAAAGATGCAAGTGTATATTTCGGATTTTTGGTTGGACGCATTGTCCATTATTCTCCGTAAGAAAATGCAGTCTAACAAACAGAAATAGCAACATGGCAGCCGAACAGGGCACCCACACGTTGCAATCATAATAATAAAATAAATATCCGTACTATCAATTAAAGACACAAAAGAAATTCAAGACTTAATTCTAATGCAAATCATTGATTTATAAACTTTAAATTTTTCGTACTAATTATCGCTTGAATCAAACCCTCAGTCAAATCAAACGTTATGATGCCCTCATCATTAAGAGCTAGGCTCTTGTCGGTGGAGTGCCAGCCATTCTCCTCTAGGTTCGTATTATTCGCTAGGTTCTTGAACATCTTGCTACGATGCGACCTCAACTTTCTCTTTCACTTTCTCAAAGTAACTTCGTCTGGGTCGCTCTCTGCATCTTTTGCCTTCAAATTTCCCTTCTATGATATTATTTTAAGTTGTCGTGTCGTATCACATGCCCCATCTTTCCTCTTCTGTTGTCTATTGTGGTTAACAGGCTTCTCTTTTCTTTTACAATATTAAGCACACCTACCATTACGAAAACTATTTGACTGTTTCTATTTTAAAACACACACTTTCTTCTAGCGATTCGCAAGCCAACCCGCAAGACTTCTCTCTTTAAGTTCATGACGGTTCTCCGGACAGAGGTGTGGCTCAGCATCGTAGCAGCGCTGCTTCTAACGGGGTTCATGATCTGGCTCCTGGACAAGTACTCGCCGTACTCCGCGAGGAACAACCCTGAGGCCTATCCGTATCCATGCCGGTCAGTGCCTGCCATCTAAGCAGCTTTCCATCCTGGAGAAGTATCATAGTGAGGAGTCAGAGTAGTTGTAACGAGGTGTACGTATGTATTACACCTCGTTGAATAAAATCATTCTGGCCTTTTATTTTATTACTATTATTCTAAATTCTAAATTTAAGCTCATTCAAAATTTTACGATCGGCTGCACACGACAGGGCCGGTTGATGTCCAGCTTTCAATTCGTTCGTGACTAAGTATGCCCGTAAAACCTAAAGTCTCGTTAAATGTGTAAAAGTGTTACAGTTGGAGTTTATTAACAAAGAATTCATTATTCTTACCGTTCAAGGCACTAATTGTAAGCTTTTAATATTTCATCTTAGATCTTTTTACTCCATTCATAATCCAAATTAGATATTATCTATATTTTTTTATCTGCATTGTTCGCAGGTGCCTTATTTTATACTATTAAACATATCCTACCCTGGAGTCTTCCTTTTTCACTTACCAATCCCGCTGTCCCTAACGCGATATAGTGTTAGGAAATCAATCTCTCGCTCTACCTCTTCCATGGCTCCTTTGCCATCCTCACTAACTTTCTCTGATTTCCCTTATTTGATTGTGTTCATTGATTGAATTTAACAATTTCGGCCATGCACCAAACCTCCCAAAAAACGAATAGATGCTATCAAACTCCCTCTCTTCCTCTTTAATTTCTTCTATCCCATCTTCCCTCTCTTTCTCTGATATTGTTTCATTCTTAAAACAATTACCCGACCGTTTATCTGACCCCGAATTCCGATGAAGCTGTTGGATAAGATCAAATTCAAATTTAATTAATGTATTCAGTAAGTACTGCCATTTACTAATTACCTATTTACTAATGTGACTTATGTTGACAGAGAGTTCACCTTAAAAGAAAGCTTCTGGTTCGCCCTGACTTCGTTCACCCCCCAGGGGGGCGGCGAAGCACCTAAAGCTCTGAGTGGCAGGACTCTGGTGGCCGCTTACTGGCTGTTTGTTGTGCTGATGCTGGCCACCTTCACTGCGAATCTGGCAGCTTTCCTGACGGTGGAAAGGATGCAGGTTCGTTCATAAGTGGAAGCAAGGCTACGACACTGTAGGCCTTATTTATTTAATTCTGCTCAGTAATTTGTCGCACAGTGGCACACGGTTAGCCTAGTTGGTAGTGAACCTGCCTGCGAATATGAGTTGTCCTCGAGTCATGGATGGATAGTTTCTATGTTTAATCTCCATATATATAAGCATGATATCGTTGCCCAGTACCCATAGTACAAGGTTAAAGCTTAGTTTATGGGACCAAGTCAATTTGTGTGATATTGTCCCCAGATATTTTTTTTTGTCCGGCGTACATTGTTAGGCGCCCATTACACGGCAGGTTTTGCTGTCAGTTTTGCCACAGTCACAGCTATGACTGACGGATAACCTACCGTCTAATGCGGTGACTGATTTTTGCATGATCATTATCCAGTTATTTTGATTTTTGCGCACCATCAGTCATGACTGATTGAATTGACTGACGCAAAACCTATCGTCTAACGGACGCCTTATACCTACTCGTAACACAGTAATTCGTCGTAAAACGTCGCTTCCCACGAATCTAGGACATGCCTGTTCGCACTTCATTGATAGAACCAGTAGACCCTCCAATTCCGTTACCTCTAGAGTCGTTCAGTCAGTGCCTTTACTTATGGTGCAGGGTGTGCATTGATTGATTGATTGCACTGGATTGCACACGGGCGCTACATGGGCTGGAGCCAGCCCTGCCGTTCAGGTGTAAATTTCCGGGCGTTTGAACCGCCGTCATTAGTATCTTCAATATATTGACGTACACCCCCGCGGTTCTGCTTCTGTTTACATCAGAAGTTGCTGATAGGTGTCATTGTTTTCGACAATATATTGAATTAAGACAGTAATGACGGCGGTTGAAATGCCTGGAATTTTACCCTTAGTCCTCTTCACGTTAAGCCGTGGCAGTCTTTCGGATGATGATGAAGAGTCGCATGTGCACAGACGCCAGTGTCCTCGCTGGAGCAGCTGGCGCGACAGTCCAGGATAAACTACACGGTGGTGGAAGGGTCTACGATTCACCAATACTTCATCAACATGAAGTTTGCTGAAGACACTTTGTACAGGTATTGTAGAGTTAGCTAAGAATCAAAAGTAAATTTGGGAAACGTATTATTTAAAAAAAAATAATTTCGCCAAAACGTAATATGCTTATAAACCGTTACATATTACATAGGTTACTCGTAGAAAGGCTTGTTACATTAGTTTAGGTTAGGTTAGACTTGTGATTGTGACTACAAAAAAAAAATGCCGCGGCGGGAAAAATACGTACTTACCTTTATTTATTTTTTATTTTTGCACACACCTGCAAAGCAATTTGACGGTGTGTGCGAAGTTCCCAATCAGCACTGGGCCCGCGTGGGAACTATAGCCCAAAACACTCTCATTGTGAGTGGAGGCCTGTGCCCAGCAGTGGGACACGTATATAGGCTGTATTATTATTATTATTATTTATGCACAACACAATACACTAAGTAAGTATAAATCAAGCAGTCACCCAATGGGCCAAACAGATACAATTTAAGGTTGGTGCTAAGAAAGATATGATAAAAAATAGAAATTTGTGACAAATAACACTAATTAATATTTTAATTGAATAGCATATATATTGTAAGTAATACTATATTATTTAGATAAACATATAAATATAGGACATTCATATCTATTTATTATATTGCTGGGCTTTGAATAAGTTACAGAATTCATAATTCTCGAATAATGTATGGCGAATCCCAAATGCAAAAATAAGGGCCCCTTCACACTTACCCCCTTACTAATAAACGTTGAGTAACGGCTGAGTAGTTATACAATGCTTTGTCCTTATCTGTCATTGTGACATTTGAATTCGACAGATAAGGACAAAGCATTGTATAATTCTACTCAGCCGTTACTCAACGTTTATTAGTAAGGGGGTTAGCGTCTTTCAAGCGTCGGCGTCCCCGCGACGCTCGAAAGACGCTAAGTGGGAAGAGGGGCCCTGTTAAAAATGGTTGAACTCAAGGGAAGAGGTAGCAACTAAAACACCGTGATTAATAATAATCTCATAATGCTTTACTTGAAGCTACTGACCTCCGTGCCAATTTTTTTTTTTTTTTTTGACGGACTTATGCTGTTGGTGCAATGCACCGTCACAGCTTCGCAGGACGAGGGTGGCGTGCTCCCGTGTGGGGCATAGCCGAACCCGGTTGGTTGTGCGGCTGTGGCCGCACTGACTCTCAGTCAGTCTGGAGTAAGGCCGGGTTGTCCCGGGCGTCGAAGCGGGCGGTGGGACTAAGATCCCTCAGTTGGATTCGTTGGCTTCGGGGGCTTCTCGGTGGCCTTCCTCGACGTCTGGGACCAGCTGTTGTTCGCCGGGGCCAGTTGGCTGCCTCGTCAACTGCGGCTTGGATGGGGTCGGTGGGGTCGGAGAGAACCTCCGTGCCAATCTTCAAAATAACATGGGTCTATATTTTCGGGGAGACAGTCGATTGCAACTTTCTCTACGTAACAGCGCCATCTACCGTAAACTTTTATAACCAAAACTACTTACATTTAACAGGCCCTAATGGTCTGGTTTTTCCAGGGTGTGGAAGGAAATAACTCTGAACGCTACCTCAGACCAGTCGCAGTACCGTGTCTGGGATTACCCTATCAGGGAGCAGTATGGGCACATACTGCTCGCCATCAACGCTTCCAGTAAGTTTAGGGCCCCTTCCCACTTCTGTCGTGTCATGACAAAATGATGTAACTCAAATCACCAGGGTTTTCAGCAGGGCTGCCAGGTGCAACGTTTTGATTCTACCGATAAGATTGCTAAAATTATACAAAATCCACTAGCATTATACAAAAAAGAAAATGTTTCTCTCCCAATCCAAATATTTAACCGAAGAGTTCACGCAAAGTTTTTTTGTATATATATTTTTTTATCCAATTATACAATGCGGTCAATTATACGAAAACGATATCATAGGCAACCAAATTATACAAATTTTGTATCCAAATATACAATCTGGCAGCCCTGGTTTTCAGCAATCAAGTTTAAAGTTTAAATGGTTTTTGGAACGCCGACGCAGTGGGAAGGGGCCCTTATTGTTTTCGATGACTTACAACCAGGGCTGGGCAAAATACCTGCTACATAGTATTTCAAATACAAATTACAAAATACATTTGAATGAGGTATTTGAAATAAATACAAAATACTTTCATGACGAGTATTTAAAATACAAAATGTAATTATAACATTTAAGACACAAAATAAACATTTTCTTTTAGTGAGGCTAAATAAGAAGAGACTATTTTCATTAGGCTAGGGAAATCACTACATGTATTCCATATTCTAACGTAAGATTTACCGCTTAAGGTTTAAAATAAACGCGTCCCGTCTTGATAAAATCGCTATATAAAAGTGAAAATCGCTATAGTCGCTTAGTAATAAAAGGTAATAAAGTCAGGACTATACACTTTTATTTTAAATCTTAAGCGTTAAGTCTTACGTAAGAACTGTCCAATTTTATCTCCTGCATGCATGTTAAGCCCGCTGATTGGTCTAGCAGAATGACGGTGTGTTTTCAGTCCCGGTTCCCGACGCGAAGACCGGGTTCCGCCAGGTCGACGAGCACACTGACGCTGACTTTGCTTTTATTCACGATTCTGCCGAGATCAAGTGAGTAAGGGCGGCCGCACATTGAGCCACTAGTGGCGGCCACAAGCTGCGAACGAGTTTTTTCATACATTTTGTATAACTTCGGCGCACACCGAACGTTCGAGTGGCCGCGTCTGAGCCACAAGCTGCGGTAGTCGCCCGCGCTCACTACTAGTGGCCGCGTTTTGTCGCTCGCCTCGCACGCACTCGGCCACAGTCGCCGGCTTCCCCAATAAACAACAGCCAATAGTGGCAGCCACTAGTGGCCGCCACTCAGCCACTGGCTGCATCTAGTGGCTTAGCCGAGCCACTAGACGCAGCCACCAGTGGCTGAGTGGCGGCCACCAGTCGCTGCCTTCTATGGCCGAGTGTGCGCATCCGCAGCTTGTGGCGGCCACAAGTGGCTACGCTGTGGCCGCGACTAGTGGCCTAATGTGCGGCAGCTGTAATGCAAGGATGAAGTGGCCGTAGAAGTTGCGATGAAAGAATTAATAGCAGACCCCTAGCATGCATGCGCGAGATAAAATTTGACAGGTGCTAGGGAAATGAATAAATCTATTCCATATTCTAACGTAAGACTTAACGCTTAAGGTTTAAAATAAGTGTTCCGTCTTGATAAAATCGCTATAAAAATGTGAAAATTGCAATAGTCGCTTAGTAATAAAAGGAGACACTTTTATTTTAAACCTTAAGCGTTAAGTCTAACGTTAGAATATGGAACAGATGTATTCATTTCCCTAGCACACCTGTCAAATTTTATCTCGTGCTTGCATGTTACGCCATGGGACGATCTCACTCAAATTGTCCTAGTCCCGAACTAAGATTTCAATATCGCATACTTTCCTTAGGTATGAAGTGACCCTGAACTGCAACCTGACGGAGGTGGGCGAGGTGTTCGCGGAGCAGCCGTACGCCATCGCCGTGCAGCAGGGCTCCCGGCTGCAGGAGGACCTGTCGCGCGCGCTGCTGGACCTTCAGAAGGAGCGGCTGCTGGAACAGCTCGCCGCCAAGTGAGTAGCGAGACTTCGTCAACAAGAGCTGAGGAGTATGGAGATAGGAAGCTATCGCTGGGTTTGAGGACGCTAGAACAGCTGACCGCCAAGTGAGTGATCCAACGAGACTGGCTTCATCTTTGCCCAAACATTCCAGAACCGAAGCTGCACTAAAGTACGGCCAATGAGACGAGATAAAGAATGTATACAAACTGACCGTTACTGAGTTAAATTGCGATAGCGAGCGATTATTATATCTGTCCTTATTTCTCGTACGCAATTTAATCTTCAGTTGGTCGACGGCTATAGTTGTTGCGTGATTCGTGGTACAGGAAAGCTGTCAGTACAGAAGTTGTCAACATTAGGTCCGCCATTTTGTGAAGTTCATTCCTGTTTGGATCGAGTTCGAAGTGACACGATTTTTTTCGTTTCCGTATTATTTTTTCAAGTTTTACAGCATAATTGACAACATGATTGATAATACAATAGATAGTTTTGTCATAAATACGGCTGATTCGGACTCTTCTTCTGATACAGACGACGATGACACAGTTGCTTAGAAGATTCATCACCTCTTTCCATACGGTAAGACGTTACCCAGTACATTCATATCTGGCTTCTGGAGATGCTGGCCAAGTAAATTCACATTTTATGATGTCATTTAGCTAGTGACTTATAACCCCTTTTGTCACTGTGAACCCACACCTCCCCCGTAAGTGTGACGTCACTCATATGAGCTATATAGCTCAGACATTAGCCTGCTGATAACTTCTTTGTCCAGAACCGAAGTTGCTCAAGGTTGTGAAGGTTCCCTCCCGGAGTTGTAGGCGTCGAGGTGTCACACTCACAGCCTTGCGCATGCGCTTGTTCGTGTTCTTGCGGCACCCACCCGAAAGACGCAGAGGGTTTACCACTGGGTTTTTTGTGGGTATTCCGGCAGGGCCCTGGGTCTCATGGACATTTGGAATCTTGAAGGAGAAACTTCCGGAACGGCGGCTGGCTGAGTGGTAAGCTTCATGATCTTTGTCCAAGCATTTGAGAACCGAAGCTGTACTAGGTAGGTCAGGTTGCTATAAGTTGCTCATGCAGCTGGCTATCAGATGTTCAGGGTGTGGTGAAATCTAACGAGGTTATGGGTATGGTAGCAAGGAAATTTGACGCCGAAGAACTGTTGCAAGCGCTGCTAGACCTGCAGGCCCCCTAGCATGCATGTACGAGATAAAATTTGACAGATGCTAGGGAAACGAATACGTCTATTCGATATTCCAAGGTATTCTAAGGTTTAAAATAAGTGTCCCGTCTTGATATAATCGCTATAGTCGCTTAGTAATAATTAAAACGTAATAAACGTCAGAACGAGACACTTTAAATCTTAAGCGTTAAGTTTTACGTTAGAATATGGAATAAATGGCTCCTGTCAAATTTTATCTCGTACATGCATATTAAGCCCGCAGGAGAATCAGCTGCGAGCTTTTGTCATACCTCAGCTAAGTGAGTCCAACGGCCTAGGGGAATTCGTCAAGTCTCTTTCCATGAACTAACCAGGCCATGGTTTTGATTTTGCCTATTTTGACTCAGGTATTGGAACCAGACGGCCCGCCAGCAGTGTCCTGACGCAGACGAGTCTGAAGGAATCACTCTAGAGAGCTTAGGTAACGCCTCAAGATCAGATAATAAACAGCGAGCTTACCATGCATGGTCGAGATAAAATTGGACAGGGAAATGAATGTATCTGCTCCATATTCTAACGTAAGACTTAACGCTTAAGATTTAAAATAAAAGTGTCTCGTCCTGACTTTTATTACCTTTTATTACTAAGCGACTGAAGCGATTTTCACTTTTTTATAGTGATTTACGGGACACTTATTTTAAACCTTAAGCGTTAAGTCTTACGTTAGAATATGGAATAGATGTATTCATTTCCCTAGCACCTGTCAAATTTAATGTCGCGCATGCGTGTTAAGCCCGCTGAGGGGTGTTATAAGTTTAACGAGTGTATGTATTTTGTGGCATCATAGCTCGTAAATGGTTAAACCGATTTGGACGCGGTTTTTTTTTAATAAAAGTAAAAACTAGTTTTGAGCTAAGTTTAATGAAAATCGGTTAAGCCGTTTAATAGTTTTCAGCTCTGAAAGTAGATTTAAATTTTATTGGGGGTTTTGTCTAAGTAAATACACGCATAGAACTTAGTTTGATTCCCGGGTGAAGTTAAAAAAAGTGTACATAGTTAAGGACTGTTAAGGACTTAGGTAACTTTCTCAGTTTCGCAACGAAAATTAGTCATACATTTGTGTCGTTAATTTTCGTTACAAAACTGAGAAAGTTACCGTTTCTTCACTTAACGGCCGCACTCAGAGACGTCAATTATTTTTTAAGTTTGATTAAAGTTGCTGCTGTCACTTTCTTTGCTATAGTAATAGAATAACACGCAGCAACTTTAATCAATCTTAAATAATAATTGACGTCTCTGAGTGCGGCAGTAAGTCCTTAACAGTTCTTAACTATGTACACTTTTTATGAACTTCACCTTCCTAGATTTTAATTATTTTCGCAATAAAATATAATAATAATAATCCAGCCAATATACGTCCCGCTGCTGGACACAAGCCTCCACTCACAATGAGAGGGTTTGGGCTATAGTTCCCACGCGGGCCCAGTGCGGATTGGGAACTTCGCACACACCGTCAAATTGCTTTGTAGGTGTGTGCAGGTTTCCTCACGATATTTTCCTTCACCGAAAAGCTCATGGTAAATTTACAAATTGTATTTCGCACATAAATTCCGAAAAACCTAGAGGTGCGAGCCCGGGCTCGAACCCACGACCCTCTGCTTAAGAGTCGGCAGGTCAAACCACCACGGCTTTTTACAAATTCCAGCTTAAACTATGTATTAACATTACCAAAACTTTTTTCAGGCGGTGTCTTCATAGCAACTTTGTTTGGCTTGGGTCTCGCAATGATAACGCTCGCTTGGGAGGTGTTCTATTATAAACGAAAGGAAAAGAACAAGGTTCAAGTACTTGAGGACAAGGAGAAGAAACCTAAGAAGGCGTTCGAGGAAGAACTGGAGAAAAAAATCACTGACGGTGTAGCCAGGTAGGACTTGCTTATAATTCTGTCTCCAGTGTGAAACGGTAGGTATATATGTCTTCTGAGTTTCAATTGGAAAAGGTAGTATACTCTGTATGATTTATGCCCTTTTTTAGGGTTCCGTACCAAATACTGAAAAACGGAACCCTTATAAGATGATTTTGTTGTCCGTATGTCCGTCGGTCTGTCAAGACACTTTTTCTCAGGAATGGCTGATCTGGGTGAAATTTAGAATAGATGTAGTATTTAGTCGTCCGCACAAGGCATCATTATTAGAATTTATAAAAAAGTTTTATAGTAATTAGAAATGGGGTCTAAAAGGGGGTTTACAAACTGAATTAATTATAGCAAATATACATATATATTAATATATATATTAATTATAGCAAATATATATATTAATTATAGTAGTCCTACGAAAGGGCTTGATTAGTATGTTTCAAAACTTAACTTTTAGTCCTTTAGTTTCGGATTTATAACCAAAAATTTACGAAAAATGACCTGCCCCCCCATATCTTTGAAGTTTACGGGCCTATAAATCTAAAATAAAAAAAACTATAAAAAGAAGTTACGAAAATAATGGTTTTTGAGATATTATATTAACAAAATTCTTTGAAGATGACTGTTAAAATTTAGGCAAACCTAAAATGGACCTTACTTATTTTTACTATTTATTTTATTAATGGCCCCGACTCGTTGCGTTGGGATATTAATACATCTAAACATTCTAAATTGGGAAATAAATTGTTTTGACGCGAACCATATTAAATACGGAACCCTCGATGCGCGAATCCGACTCGCACTTGACCGATTTTTTATTCGGAGCTAAGTCAAATTACATCCTTTTACATTGTTTTTTTAAGCTAATTTCTAATTGCATTTTTTCCACTTTTATATTTTCCAGTGGCATATATTTTCTGTATCAGATTTCTCCAAAGATTGACCACAGATTGACTCATTTGTAGTTAATTTCTTTGAAATAGGTACCGAGTAAACTCATACAACTATGTGCCTAGCTTGCAACAATAGTCCGATTTTCCTCATACAATAATATCCAGTAATGCGCATTAGTTTACACTTTTTTATCACTTTAAATTAAACTATTATTTACACATATAAATAAAAGGTCAGCCAATTATCATATTTTTCAGATAACGTATGAGGAAAATTGGACTATTGTTGCAAGCTAGGAACAAAGTTGTATGAGTTTACGTAGGTAAATAGGTAGGAAAATACGAGTCAGTGAAAAAACAAGACTGAAAAATTCTGGAAAAAAATGCAAATGGAAAATATGTAACTAATAAATAAATTACGAATTTTGGAGATTAATCTAACAAAATCATTTTGGGATCAAGAAAAAATAATTTATAAGTATTCTTTAATTGCAGATTGAGGAAGCGGAATAAGAAAACTGGAAGGGTCACCATTGGGGACACGTTCAAACCAGTATCTGAGAAGGAGGGGGTGTCGTACATCAGTGTATATCCCAAAACAGAATACAAGCCGTGAAGATACACGGGTTATACTGGGCGATTTTTTATTTGTCGAAAAAAATTTGGGGGATAAATCAGTAAGTCATACTGATCAACTTTCACTATGGGACCAACCCTGAAATCGCGAAAAAAAAATTGACCATCCCATACATTTTGGCTAGTCAGCTGACGATGTTTTGTATGGGAGGGTCAAATTTTTTTTCGCGATTTCGGGGTTGGTCCCATAGTGAACGTTGGTCAGTATGACTTACTGATTTAAGCCCCAAAACCTTGTCGACGAATAAAAAAACATCCTGTATATAGCACAAAGGTTGAATAGAATCATAGCCTCCTGAGGCCTACGGGGCCTACGTGAAAACTTCGCTAGTTCGAAACAGAATCTTATGTCAGTCAACAGAAGTTAAAAGTCATTTTGACAATTGTCCTATATATAGGACGTTGGGCCTTAGAATATAATAAATACAAAGCATATAAAGCATAGAAAATGGGTATATATTGGGTGGCATAGGTAATCATTGCTTGACCTAACGTATCGTTTGGTCGAAAATATTTTGTCAATTAAAAGGGTTTTTATTTCCGAATGATTATAAAACTAACCTAACTAATCTACACAACAGATATTTATTAAATCCTAAAATTTCAGCTTAAAAGGGTGTCAGGCAAAAAGATTTTCGACCAAACATTAGGTCAAACAATTTTATGCGTGTCAACGGGCTCCCATAGAAAATACTTTACTTTGTATGAAGATGCGCACGTATGCGAAAGAATAGGCTATTTGACTAATGTCAAAATAAATTATTTTTACACTACCACTAAATGACGCTTTCGAAAATAACACGGAAAAACCTAGCTGTCATTTATTTTTGGAATTTAAACGGTTTTTATTCAACATAAACTTTATAAGGAACACTGAAAGTTGTGACGTCACAGGTTCCTATTTTCATACTAACTTCATACTACCGGAACCCTTAGCCAAGATGCATTACGCTAACTAGCGTTTCTATTCGTTTCGTTTTTAAACCAATCGCGTCACTGGTAGATCACGTGACTCTTCGTATCACGTGATCTACCAATGACGCGATTGGTTTAAAAACTAAACGAATAGAAACGCTAGTTAGCGTAATGCATCTTGGGTAAGGGCCCGGATCGTTTTGACGTTTCAATAAAAGTCGCTGATTTGACCAGCAGTCAAATAGCCTATTAATGCGAACGCGTCTTCATACAAAATAGGTATTTTGCCTAAAACAGCCTATTTCTATAGAAAAAGTGCGAATCGGTGCTGATAGATGTGTTTCAGGCCTTATTCTATGAATATATTCGCCATATTATATAGCATCCTTCTCGCACTTAAATACTGGCCAGAAAGGGACAGAAGTTTAATCCACATCGTCAAACACACCATATTAGGCCCACAGAAGATTAATGTAATTTATAAAAGCACTTTAGAATAAAATAAGTGACACAGTTTGACATAAACTTTATTTACAATAAAAATAAAACACGTAAATAGTTTTTTTTTAATTACCTTTTATTTCTAACATCGCACAAGATATTTTCGACGACGCGGTTAGCCTAGTTAGTTGTGACTGCTTACGAAGCTAGTGGTTTTGGGTTCGATTCCCCGCATGAACAAATATTTGGCTGATTAGCGCATTTGCTCCTGATTCTAGGATGATTTGAGGTGTTATTTCTATTTTTTGGAGTCGGTCTCACAATAAAAATGACTAACTGTCGAGTTTCTTGCGGCGCTTCTTAGCAGTGGTCTCTTGGGAAGCGCTGGTAGATTTTGACGTGTAGTGCCCACGAATAAATATCTTTTATCCTTTTTATCGACAAGTTTTATCTGCCACATAAAGTTAGCCCTCTCCTTATCTATTACCAAGTGGACGAAAAGGAAAGGGCTTTTATGTGACAGATATGCTTTACTTGATTGTGAGGGCGTTAAATCATTAAAATTTTCTTATAATAAGAACACCAACAATATTTTACATATTTATTCTACCAAAAAACCCTCGCCGTAGCCTTATCAAATACGGTGGATTTGCTCTCAAGCACTCGCTTTCCAAACTGGAGCTTGAAATGGTCCTTATTGATAAACTCGCCGTCATCCAACTCTTTGATCAGCTTTCTCACTCTCTCAGTAGACTGTTCCACGAAACAGGCTGCTAGTTTCATCTCCAGTTCTGCGTTGCGTACGCCTATGCAGTAAGACCTGAAAAATATATAAATAAATATCAGGGACAATCTCACATGCATTGACCTAGTCCCAACAAAAGCTAGGCTTGTACTATGGGTACTAGACATCGATGCACATACTTATATAGAGAAATACATACTTAAATACATAGAAAACATCCATGACTCAGGAACAAATACTCGCGCTCATCACACAAATATTTGCCCATACCGGGATTCGAACCCGGGACCGCTAGCTTCGGCTAACCGCGTCGTCAAAATATATTAGGTGACAATCTCACACAAATTGCGCTAGTCCACAGCCTTCTCTATTGTCTTACAAGCCGTGCTATTGAAATCTGGCAACGTCGCGCGTGAACCGGTTCACAAAATAAAGTCAACATAGACGCCATTATGATAATGCGCCAAAGTTAAAAAGAAGCCATAACTAATAAAACTCATAAACTCAGTGAACACTATATATTTTATTTAGCCAATTAATATTACGCGACTAAGTATCGTGGTCGATGATAGTCATAATTTGTACTAGTTTAAAACCACGGTTTAAAATCTAATATGTAATATGTTTAATATGTGTTATTTTAAAATGTCTAAAAAATAATAGAATCAATTCTTTATTTACACACCCACACCCCCTAGTGTAAATTAGAGTATCAAAGCAATCGGTTCACGCAGATCCCGAAAAGCGACGTTGCCAAACTTAACAGCACGGCTTGTAAGACAATAGAGAAGGCTGTGGCTAGTCCCAAATTAAGCTCTAGGCTTGTACTATGGGTACTAGACAACGATATACATACAGTTCGTTAACACTTAGAATGGGATTCGGTTTTATCTTCTCTCACTCGCTGTCATTTATGCTCTTATGCGAGTCTAGCCGACTTTATCAGAAGCCGAATCCTAAGTGCTATCGGACTGTACGTGTCTAAAAAAAAGGGATGACTATTTTTTTTGTTTGTCGATCAGGTAGATTATCAAAAAGTATTGGACACGTATTTTTTCTTTTTTCACATAATCAAAAAATTTAATACATAGGTATCTAATTTATCGAGTTGAAATGTCGCATGACGTCACGTCTTGGTACAATTTGGCAAAATTTTTACACGAACGAACTTTGACGAGCTTTATATTTGTCATTTTTTGTTTAATTGACAAAAGAAAAAATACGTATCCAATGTTTTTTGATAATCTAACTGACGGACTAAATAGAATTTCGTTTTCTTTACCCGGTCATCATTCCTAATACATTCTTATACTCGTATAAAGTAATTAGACTTGGTTTTGATATTGTCCTATTTGTTATCCTACTAATATAGTAAATGCGAAAGTGTGTTTGTTGGTTAGTTACACTTTTACGGCTAAATCGATGAACCGATTTCGATGAAATTTGGTATGGAGATAATTTGATTGCCGGGAAAGGACATAGGATACTATTTATCCCTAAAAATTTGACAGTTCCCGAGGAAGCAGCGACAAACGACGCGGACGAGCTCGCGGGCAAAAGCGAGTTTTAAATAAGTGTCCAGTGAAACTTGCCACGCTAAGGCGAACCTAACGACATCTTGCTCAGCATCTATGGGAGGAAGAACCCAACAAACACATACCCTCCTTCTTGCTCAGTCGGTTAAAAACGTACCTAGACGCCCTCCCGAGGGCGGAAGTTATCGCGAGTATTTCCGACCCCGCCGCTGCCAGCCTGTTAAGTTCTCTGTAACAATAATATTTTATGTGACTGGTGCATTATGAGAGGCATTAAAATAACAGGCGTGTTTCATGATAGCATCACACGAGTGTTTTAATGCCTAATTATGTACAGTTACATACACTATTTTATCTACATACATATTATAAGCTCTCTGTGATGTGTTCAGGAACCGCATGTTACGACCGGCATAGCCGGCATTGATCATTTATTAGAACGTCAAAAATGGCGGCCACGGTAGTTTTTTTTTAATTCAGAGACAATCTAGAGTCGGCCTCTACTATCATATCGTTCGATATCAAGTAACATACGAGATTTGTCAAAATTGTATGCAATTGACATTTCATTTCGAATTAAATGTCATCTCGAGTGATATTAGAACTGAGGTCAAATAAAATTATTTTGTTTTTCAAAGATGTTCGAAAATTGAATGTAATAATGATATCGAATTTTATGTTTGTTTGTGTTTGATTTGATGTTGATTTTTTAAAATTTTTGTTATTATGAAGCAATAATAACATTTTCACAGATAAGAAATTTGTTCTAACAAAACAGTTTATCATTATGCTAGTCATTTTGCGGTTTTTGAACGCATTATAGAGGGTATAAACCCTCATATCATAAGATATGTGAGAAGATAAACAATATTATGCTTTACCCTTGAATCACCGAAACTCATTTCATAGAATGTTATACTTCGCCGAATTTTAATTTCATCGACAGGCATTTCCACTTGCAGGAGTAATAATTTTTTGGTGGTCACAGGTCTAACCTAACCTAACCTACGTAACCCATGCTTAAGATAACCTGAAAACAATACATTTTCAGCGGAAATTAGCTTTCGATGAAATGAAATTCGGTGAAACGATACATTCGATGAAATGAGTGGGGCAATATCAGTAATCAGTATATAATCAGTAATTTATTGCAATATCATAATATATATTAACGATAAGAAATTTTGGAAAAAGTTTTGCTGCCCATTGTACTTTTTTAGGGTTCCGTACCTAATGGATGAAGCCTTATTACTATGCCTCCGCTGTCCGTCCGTCAGCGAGCTGTATCTCATGAACCGTAATAGGTAGACAGTTGAAATTTCGTAACTTTTAGATAATTACTTACATTTTACGGGAAAAATAAAACAAGGTGTTCAAAATTTATAGTTTTCTAGAAACAAAATATCTGTACTAAAATTTAGGCAGGTGAAAATGCACCTTATTGCATACAATTAAAATACATAAAAAGGTATATTTTTGAAGTACGGACTTAAATACGGAACCCTCGGTGCGCGAGTCTCGCACATGACCGGTTTTTTTTCTTTTGGGTAAAAAAAAAAATCTTCATTGCCTTCTCGGCGACGGCAACAAGTATAGACTCACGTGAGCGCCTCCCCCACCCTGACGCCGTGCCGGCCCATGAGGGTCTCGCAGGCGAAGCGCATGCGCAGCACGCAGTACTCCAGCTGCTCGGCGGCCGGCCGGAGCGTCGGGTGCAGGTACTCCGCTAGGTACAGGTTCAATTTCGGATCGTCATTCTCCTGAAAACAAATATAAGGGGACAATCTCACACAATTTGCCTCAGTCCCAAACTAAGCTCTAGGCTTGTACTATGGGTACCAGGTAGCGATATACATACTTATATAGAGAAATACAAAAACATCCATGACTCGGGAATACTCGCGCTCATCACACAAATATTTGCCCATACGGGGATTCGAACCCGCGACCCGGTAATCATTCATCGATTGATTCCTTTTTCGCCGTAGCACCCATTGGGCAAATTCCCACATTCACTGTCTAGTGCAATTATTCATTTAATTAAATTATATATATATTTATATGTATTTCGAAGATTTTAACCTTCTAAGGCCCCTTGTACAATATAATGTACAGTCAAGGTCATAAATATGTATACATTTTAGTACCTTGTCACTTTAATCGCTGTGACATTAATATATGGCAGTTTAAACAAGACAAGGTGTCAAAAATTCATCATTCATATATTCTCGCTCGCGCCAGCGTTGCGTTCAGACGTCCGTTGTGTCTGCTCCGCGCTGCCTCGACGCTCTTCGGATTTCTCCGTCTCTCTCGCACAGCGTTACGGTCGCACGCTGTGCGTTCCGTACGCAGTGTGCTCCGGCGCTCTCTCCGGCTCCGCTATTGCGACAGTGTGTGGACGGACCCCGTGGTTAGTCTTCGCACTGGGCGCAATATTCGTTGACTTCGGTCAACACGTTCCGGAACAGGCGTCAATCACGGGCTATTTTGAAAAGCCACGCTCGTAGTGGTCGTACGAGGGATACCTAACGGTGCTAACGAACTCGTACGGGGCGAGCCACAGACGCCCGTTTTCCCCCTTCTGGGGAAAACAATCTGTGACGGGGTTGGGATAATCGGCCCTTGCCTATCGCATAGTCGACCCCAACTGTCTCCCTCCCACCCTACCCTTTCCTACAGTCCTATTCCTCCTGTTGTATTTGGCGTCGACCGGCCCCGGGGTCGCCGGCGTCTTGCAACTCGAGGCTGCTAGGGATAGTAGGAACTCACCCCCGGGCAATAAGATTACCGGGGCCCATATTAGGGCTCACGTAGGCCACTCATCTCCCCGCCTGTTCCCGGCGGGGAGGCAGTAGCTAGATACATAATCGCGATCGAACACACCGCGCGTACGCACTCGCCATGTCGCAGTTCGATGGCGAACTTTCCTTGGGTGCCGTGATGTCATTTTTGGCAAAACGGTACCCGGAGGTCGCCGCCGAATTGGCAAGTATGGCGAGAATAGTGAGGGTGGAGCCCCAGGGCTGCACCCGCGCTATGCAGCTTAGGACTGCTCCCACGGGAGCTCCGACGTCTCGGGGTAGATCCCCATCGCCCCGCGGCACTTTGCCGCAGCCCCCCCCTCTCTCTCGAGCGCCCTCTGCGCTCGACTCCCCACTCCTCTCCGATGCGCCGGTGGCATCCCCATCGGCTCCGAGCGAGACCGCTCCATCGTCTCGCTCGCTCTCTCCGGCGTCGTCCGAACCTCGTTGCTCGCCGCTACCTGAGTACGACGATGTGTCCATGGACGGAGAGTCCTTGGACCCTGCCGATGCTCAGGCCGACATCAACGCAGGATTCCAGACCGTTGCCCGTAAGCGCAAGTCCCGCACTCAGGATGCGGCTGCGCCTGCGGGAGTTTCAGCGTCGCCTCCGCCCAAGCAGGCTCGCGCGGTTGGCGGCTCCAACCGTCAGTCGACGTCGTCGACCTCTCCGTCATCCTTGATTCAGGCGTCTCAGCCTGTCATTCCTCGGCGGCTCCGCCCGCCTCCGGTCGTCATCCAGGACAAAAAGTCCTGGTCCCAGATTTCGGGTGTTTTACGCGAGAGGCGTATCAACTTCCTCTCCGCGGTAAACACCGATAAGGGCATCTCGGTGTCGACGCAGTCCGCGGCCGACCACCGTGCCCTCACTGCTCAGCTCGTCCACCTCAAGATTCCGTACCATACGTACGCACTTGAGGAGGAGCGTAGACTTCGGGTTGTAGTCCGTGGTCTTCCTAAGGAACTCGATTCCGAGTTCATTAAGAGCGACCTGGTGGCACAGGGCTTCCCTGTCCACGAGGTCCATCGCATGGTCCGTGCGAGCACCAAGGAGCCTTACGACTTGGTGCTCATCGTCTTGGACCCCTCTCCAGAGGGGAAAAAGATATTCAATATTCGGCAGATCTGCCAGATGTCTGGCATTCGTGTGGAAGTCCCTAGGAAGCGTAACTTCCCAGGGCAATGCCATAATTGCCAGTTATACGGGCACGCTGCCCGTTTCTGCAACGCCATTCCCCGTTGTGTCAAGTGCACGGGGAACCATGGCACAAAAGGTTGCGACCGCACGCCGGGCATGCTCGATCCGCCTAGCTGTGTACTGTGTGGAGCAGTGGGTCACACCGCGAATTATCGCGGCTGTCCCAGGGCTCCCCGCAGTGGGCGCAAAGCGGGCCCGAGTCGCCCGGCCCCAGCGGCGCGTCGTCCCCCCCCCGCATCCCGGGGGCATCCTGTGCCTTCTGCACAAGACTTCCCCGCTCTAGGGTCCCAGGGCCCGGCTCCGGCGGCTGCACCTAGCAACGCCTGGGCCAGACCCCTGGTGCACAAGCCCGCACCAGTGACGCCCCGGGAGCGCCCTCAAGCGCAATCGGGACCGTCACCTTCCCGCACTGCTCCCGCCTTTTCGGACTTTGCGTCGGACTTCGCGATGGTCTGTGATTTCGCCAATGCCTTTGACCTTGACGAAATCTCCCAGCTCGCCGCGAAGCTTCGATCTGCGAAGGACCCAAAGGAGTGCCTCTTCGCTGCCTTCGAGCACCGCCGTCTCTTTGACGCTCTCCGCGTCTACACCTCTAAAAATTAACTTATCCTAATGGATAGTATACCTCAAAGGTTGAAACCCCGCTCGCTAGACATTGGCTTTCTCAATGCCAATGGCCTGCGTAACCAACGGGACGAGGTCGCATGTCTTCTACGCGACCGCCAATTAGACATATTATTAGTTCAGGAGACCTTTCTCAAGCCAGCTCATCGCGATCCTCGGATCGCAAATTACAGTATAGTTAGGAACGATAGGGAAACCTCACTTGGAGGCACCTTAGTTTACTTCAAACGATCACTGCATTGTATTCCTCTAGAGCCACCGCCCCTGACGAACATGGAAGTGTCAGTCTGCCGCGTGGCGATGTCAGGCCACAGGCCGATCGTCATCGCGTCAGTCTACCTTTCACCGAACAAAGACTTACTTCAGACCGACTTGCAAGCTCTTTTTAGTATGGGTGACTCGGTCCTTCTGGCCGGGGATCTCAACGCGAAGCACGTTCGCTGGAACTGTAGGGTCACTAACCGTAACGGTAGGAGGCTAGATCGGATAGTCGAAGTTTTGAACTTTGATATTATTGCGCCCATGGAGGCAACTCACTTCCCCCACAACCCCGAGCATCAACCTGACGTACTCGACATTGCGCTTTTAAAGAACGTAGGCTTAAGACTGCGTTCTATAGAGGTCGCTCACGAACTCGACTCCGACCACAGGCCGGTTATTTTACAACTCGGTCTCCCTCTAAATAGTCCCCCCGTCACCAAGACTATCATAGACTGGGTGAAGGTGGGACAGGCCCTTGAAGATTTAGAGTCACCTTCCTTCAAAGCAATCCCTGACAAAATGACCACGAAAGACGAGACAGACGCGGCAATCGAAGCTTTCTCCAACCATCTCAGCTCTGCCATCAGAGAGTCCTCAAAACAAGTCCCGGTCGAGGGCGACCGACGCTGGGACTTGCCAGGGGATCTGAAAGCGTTGAAGACATCCAAGAATGCCGCACAAAGAGCCTTCGACTCCTATCCCAGCGACGAAAATCGTTCTCGGTTTCGCTACCTTCAACGCGAGTTGAAGCGGCGGATAACTGAGTTTCGGAATAGCCGCTGGGATAGCTTGCTCGAGGAGATTCAGCCCAGTCATCTGGCCTACTGGAAACTGGCTAAATCCCTCACGTCGGAGAACGTAGCTTCTATGCCCCCTTTGGATCGTTCTGATCACCCGACCCCAGCCTTCGAGGACTCCGAAAAGGCCGAATGCCTTGCGGCTAGTCTAGAAAGTCAATGTTCGCCTAGTCTCAATCCAGTCGACCCGGTCCACCTGGACATGGTGCAGAACGAGGTCGAGAGGCGTAGGCAGTCTGCCCCCGTAGATTCAGTAGAAGAAGTCACGTTGTCAGAGGTCAAAGAACTGGTTAGGAACCTTAAGATTAGAAAGTCTCCGGGAGCTGACGGCATTCCTAACAGAGTCCTGAAGCTACTTCCCGAAGTATTACTCACCATTTTGGTAGTAATATTCAATGCAGCTTTACAGAATTGTCACTTTCCAGCAGCCTGGAAAGATGCCGACGTCATCGGTATCCATAAGCCGGGTAAACCCCGCAGTAGGCCTGGTAGTTACCGCCCCATAAGTCTCCTAAAGACAATCGGCAAGCTATTTGAGCGTGTCATCCAAACCCGGATTTGGGATCATATATCCGCTTCGGGTTGTCTCATCGACGAGCAGTTTGGTTTTCGAGCCAGACACTCGTGCGTCCAACAGGTGTACCGTATTACGGAGCACATCCAACGGACGATTAGCTTTAGGTCCCCGACGGGTGCGATCTTCCTCGATGTGGCGAAGGCCTTCGACAAAGTCTGGCACGAGGGCTTGATTTACAAGCTCTATGCTCTAGGCCTACCCGACCGACTTGTACTCACGATACAAGATTTCCTCACGAACCGCAGTTTTCGCTACAGAGTGGAAGGCTCGTATTCGTCTCCCCACCCCATAAGAGCCGGAGTCCCCCAGGGCTCCGTTCTCTCCCCAATTCTCTTTTCGTTGTACACCAACGATATTCCGAAAGTTCCGCAGGTTCATTACGCGCTTTTCGCGGATGACACTGCCATCTACACCTCTGCTGCTAGTCCCTCGATCATACACCGTCGCCTCCAGGACGCCATCAACGCATTAGGGCGTTGGTTTAGGCTCTGGAGGATCGAGGTGAACCCGGAAAAGAGCGCAGCTGTGCTCTTCTGCCGGAAGCTTAGTTTAGATTGGCTAGGTCCCCATTTCAACACTATTCGACTATACGGTAGTCCCATTCCCTGGGCTAACGAAGTCAAATACTTAGGGGTCACTCTTGACCGAAAATTGCTTTTCCGGAAGCACATTCAGCGCGTCCGGAATCGCGCGGCCTTCATTCTAGGCCGCCTCTATCCGTTATTGAACAAGCGTAGTAAGTTGTCGCTTAGGAATAAGTTGACAATTTACAAAACGTGCGTTCGCCCCATACTAACGTACGCTAGTGTGGTCTTCGCTCATGCGAATCCGACTGCTCTGTACCAATTTCAGGTACTGCAGAATCGTTTCTTGCGCAGAGCCGTGGGAGCTCCCTGGTTCATGCGCAATATCGATCTTCACCACGACCTCGGTCTTCCAACCGTGGCCAAGTTCATGAAGGACGCCTCTCGGCGGTTCTTCAACAACGCTCCTCACCATCCGAACCCTTTACTACGCTCTGCCGTAGACTACGTCCCGCTCGTGGGCGTACCCTCTCGGAATAGGCGTCCCCGACATGTACTTACCGACGACGACGATCCAATCACGGCTGCCCTCGCAGCCAGAAACGAAATTCGAAGCCCATCTGTCTCACAGGGCAACACTAGCTTCTCTCCTTACACACCACAGCGTCTCCTCCGGAGGAGGCGTCGGCGTCCCCCCACTCGCACTACACGTGGGCGATCCCACATTGCTCCGGTACCGGTACCGGTTAGCTCACAAAATCGACATCCGGGCTGAGTTTCTTGCGACGCTTCTTCTCAGCCTGGACTAACGTAACTTTCCGAAGCGTTGGTAGTACAAAATTCGATTGTTTGAAATTCTCCCCTAGCGTCCTAAGTCCGAGGTCGGCTCAATAGGAGCGCCCTTAGGCATGCTAGTGAAAACCCCATTTTGCGCTGAGCTCCCCTCAGGAGCTCGCCCTCCCTCCGGTGAAGTAGTCAAAGCCGTCAGAGGCTAACTACGTAGGTCCCACCAAAAAAAAAAAAAAAAGACAAGGTGTAACAAGGCGGTTACAACCTCCTTTATCTATTGATTTTATTTCTGGCCACTCTTACGTTTCTTTTATTGATTTAAATTCTTCAAAATTCAAAATTATTATGATCGATTCGCGGATCGATAAGGGATTCAGTGTCTGAGCTGATTGAATTAAAGACATACAAAATCTAGAATATATATTAATTTAATATTATATTTTATTAAAAATGAGATTGATGTATTAGAGTATTAACCTATTGAAATATAAAAATAATTAAAACTCAAGTAAAAGTTTAAGAGATTTATTTATTCCATCACCTATAATCTCGTCGTCCTGGACATGGTGATACTTACCCATACTGTCAGAAAGGTACTAAAATGTATACATATTTACGACCTTGACTGTACATAATACGGCCATTGCAATGGAGTTAGAGATGGAGTGGAATTTCTTTTGTTTTTATGACTGACAATTAAATTATAAAATAGACTATATTCTATTCAGAATAGGTTCATATTCCATTGGTAAATTTCGTTGTATGGTGGGCATTAGGACACTTTGTTGATATCGAGGCAATATTCGATTGATTAACGTTTAAATTTTGTTTCAAAAGTAATTTATTTGAGGTTATTTGTTCAATGAAAATACATCCGTCTGTGTAAAAGTCATTTATCGCGGTTAGGCCCCAATATATAGTAGAGACGCTGTGTGTACTTACCTGGTGTCTGTTGGCAATGACCTTCTTCAGGATGAAGCCGGGGTGAAACAATGGATTTCTCATCTGTTTTATCTCTTCCGACATTATTTTACCAGCGTGATGGACTCCAGTTAGAGCTGAAAATTACACATTCGGTTTATCTACAATGTCTGTCGATCTGGGCTCTCAAATACTTTCCATAACGTCTGTAGTCCTAATTTCACTTGTCATAACGTTTGCGGTAATAATAATTGACCTAATAATGACTTGACATAATTTCGACCTATTTTCTCTTGACATTGTTTTTGTTTCTGATAAGCCGAGTTGTTGCCAGAATCCTGTTATAATGCTACTAGGGCGGTAAGTAGTAAGTAGTTAGTAACAAAACAATTTGTCAACATAAATTATATCTACAATCTGTTAGGACAATCGATACATTATGGGAATTAAACATTAGGGTACTAAACATTATGATAAAAGTTTTATGGCAAATTACTTTAAATTGAACTACGTTATACCAAAAGAAGGAAAACGTCTATCCGTCTGAATACTGATCTTTTAGTCTAATCTATTTAAAAAAATAACATACCAATAAACATATTGACTCCATCCAAATTCTCCCCCCTTAACGTCAACTTTCTCATATTGTCAAAATATTGAGTGAACTCCTTCTGATTCTCCAGCGGCGGTATAGACAGGAGTTCCAACGTTCGAGTGAAGCCGTGTGACGCTATGAAGTTTCTGAAATAACGCACAAATATCTCGAGCATACGAAAATGTATAACCTAACCTAAAAATTTCATTTTTGGGACAAGCTTTTATTGCAAAGTGTACTTTTTTGCACAGCCATCAGCTTATCAAGACAAATCCAAAGAGAACAAACACGACGGGTTTATAATGTGTACAAAAAAATATATAAGATATTTATTCAGCAAGTATATAGGCCGCACGGGCACTTTTACAAGTCAAAATCTACCAGCGCTCCCCAAGAGGAGACCACTGCTGAGAAGAAGCGCCGCAAGAAACTCAACAGTTTCGACATGTCTTCCTACATAAACCGTGTCCCCTAGACAAGATACAGCGTTTACATGATTTTGTTTTGCTTTATTACATGATTTGTAGTTTAGTAGTTCCAATGGCCTTCCGTATGGTGATACGATGTTAAATGTATATCGACTGTTAGTTCATACATTAGATAGCTGTCAACACTGATCATCTGTTAAGTGTTCGGTATCCGACATAAGTTTAATATTATTAGTATTCTGTCCTATAAGTCTATACCTGCACATAGCCATTTCGATCTCGGCGTCAGGCTTGTGGTATCCATCGAGGAGTCCCGCCGTGAAATATTCCGCGCTCTCCGAGGCGTAGATGTCTAGCAGGCATGAGCCTATGGTGGAGCGGATCGTGGCCAATTCTGAGAGGGGTTTACCTGAAAAAAAAAAAACATTAATTTAGTCATTATTTAGTCATTTAGCGCCCTTCGAGTCCAATTCAATAATGCGTTCAGGGTGCTGTTGGGACTGCCTAGCTTTTGCAGTGCATCGGGAATGTTCGCGGAGGCAAGGGTTGACTGTTTTTACGCAACACTCCTCAAACGATGTACTTCCTTGGTGAGCAGAGTGGGCGCCGTTCGGGTACGGAACCCTAAAATACGTACCACTGAAATGTCTGTCCCTGATAAAATCAGCGGCGGCTAGCATGGCGCTACGCAGACTACTCCGGCAGAGCGTGGCTGTGTGCAGACGGGAGGTGCCGAGCGTGTGTGCTAGCGCCGCCTCCGAAACCTCGCTCAGAGGCGTCGCTGTAGACAATCAAACAATTATATATATTATCTATTTTATATATTTCATGAATGAGATTATGGCCGATCCGTCTAAAATGAATGGAGAATTCATGGGTCTCTATTGTGTGTCATAAATTCATATGCCATAATGTGCCATAATCATCATTTGACATAGGCTTTTTTTTCTGAAACCGTATAATTTTCAGGATTGTTATAAAATGAACCTAACCTGATGGGTTCCATGCGATGATCATTTAAATATTCTTGAAATGTTTAAGGTTTTAGAAAAAAAAATCTTCGAGAAAACGAAAATTGTGGCAAAAGAATGTGGATCCCAGAATTCATATATTTAGAATGCTATTAATAAACTGATCTTCAGTGAGCGACTCAAGACATGTCAACCGTCTAGAGACGGGTGCTCACTCAAGTTCAGCTCATCATTTCACCTTGCACACTTACCTGGAGTCTTGTGGAACGACACGAACGTGCCATCAGCTTCTACCCCATGCGCGTTTGGGTGCACGAGGTACGCCCTCAGCCTCCCGGCTTCCACGGTGGCCAGCACCAGGAAATAACCATCTGTGGCCGTGCAGATCTTCTCTCCGGAGACCCGCCATATTTCTACAACAATCACATTAATTAAAATAAACCGGACAAATGCGAGTTAAGCTCGCGTGGATAGGGTTCCGTTCATGGCTATATAAAGGGGCCATATGGAGGCAGGCGGTTACGCCGTTTTTAGAACTGTTACCATAGTATTCGTATAGTTACAAGAATACGAAGAGCGTAACTGCGTTACTCCATAAGGTCCCTTTATATTGAGAACGTCACATATAAGTTCCATAAGTTATTTTTTTTAATCTGACCCAAATTTGTTGGCGGTAACTAAATACCATAGACTTCTTATAGGTTTTCCTGTAATCCTATTCCCTTAAAAAAACTTCAAAACTATATTAATAACTAACTTAAAAAATATATATTTTGAGACTCTCATAATGAGTCCTTTCATTTGATATGTCACACGATATAGTTTGCAGACAGACACGCGAGTGATCCTATAAGGGTTCCGTTTCTTCCTTTTGAGGTATGGAACCCCAAAAACTGGGGCCATTCAAGTATCATGTAAGCGGAAGTTTAGTCTTTATTAACCCCCCCCCCCCCTGCCCTTGTCAGCGAAAATAAGCAAAGCTCTCACCCCTCTCCTCAGGAGGGATCCTATGTTTACAAATGACATAAGGGTTTTTACAAAATCAGTTCAAGTTTCTTTCTTGTTATTTATAAGCAAATACCTACATAGTTCAAAAAGTAATTAAGGCTAAAGGCTAACCACGTTGTCAACTTAAAACAATCAATATAAACCCTGATTTACCTTGAGCATCAGACTCCGCAACAGTTCTGAAGTCAGCCTGTGATATCCTCTCAGCAAGCTTCTCCCGTATGCACAAGGACACCATATGTTCCCCGCTGGTCAGGCCATCAACTATCTGCCGGAACTGCTCTGCCGGTAGACCTGCTTTTAGCGCTTCTAGTGCCACCCAGTGGTCGCTTAAACGTTGGGCTAGATCGAGGTCTGATGATATGGTCTCTAAATACCTGGAAAATATACCATAGAGATTGGGATAATCAGTAGATAATTGATGTTCAGTGTTATGAAAGCGGGTTTTGTATTTGATTTATTGAATACATTACCTGCATACATAAGGTATCTATGCAAGGAAATTTTTTACATAGATAACTTTTTTTAAAATTTATTTTTAGATTTTTTTTGCTTTTATATTGTTGACTATTCCTACTAATATTATAAATGCGAATGTAACTGTCTGTCTGTTACCTCTTCACACTTAGACCGCTGGACCGATTTAGATGAAATTTGGTATGAAGATAGTTTGAGTCTCGTGGAAGAACATACGATGCTTTTTATCCCAGAAAATTTGATACTTCCCGAGGAAGTAGCGAGAAACAACTTCTACATGAAAGATCACAGGCAAAAGCAAGTGTTTGTATATTTTCTAGATCTCTCTCAAGCACAAGCATAGGAATTAAATTTCAAGTATGATAAGGTACTTATAAATTGGTCTCAAATGATAAATTGGTAAATTAACCAATTTATTTTTTGATACCCTTTTTTATTGACAGTTATTCCAGAAAAAATATGATGTTGTATTTATGTATAAAGGACTCTAACCAGTAACCTGATTGTTTTAAACTCTATTAAGCTAAGCTATAAATTCAACAAACCATCATGATCTAATCTAATTGGACTTGAACCTTTTTGGCACTGAAAGTTTGTGTAAAATCCAAATTGTAAATTTATCACCTTGTTCTAGTGCAAATATTAATATAAAAATGATTGATTGGACTTCCTATACTTGATTCAGCTACTTATGCTAATAAAACTTAGCCCACTAAGTTTCAAATACTTATAAATACCTTATACTTTCCGTGGTATTCATAGCCAAACCTCCTAATGTAAGACTCACAGGGGCAGCAAACATTTGATTCTGTTTTAACGCCTCAACATGATCTTCTTTTGTTTTCTGTGGGTCATTAAATACGCTTTCCAGGCGGGAGACCCTGCTGTCCAACTGTGTGGTCTCATCTTTGTTCAAAATCTCAGGATATGCCAGCAATTCTTTATCAAATATAGAAACGAATACATTTTTCATAAATGGCTGTATGGCCGCTTTCCGGTTCTCTGAGCGTTCCAAAAACTGCACATCTTCGAAGTCAAACTTTTCTTCCTGTACTTTAGGCTGAGATGCCTGTGTGGATTCAAAATTTGAGGCAGTGAAACGAAATTTTCTGTACACGGAGTTGCCGACATTTGTGTTGCGAATTTTGCAAATAGTACGAGCTATATTCATTTTTACAGAAAGAAACTCAATATTTTAAATATACCAGCCTTTGTTATAGCAATATTTAATAACCTACTTATTTTTGAACAGAGAAAATAATGTTTATTTGTGAATTATTGTTCTAATCTAAGAGGTTATGTTGTCAATTTTGACATTTAGATTTTAGACATACAAGGATGCGTTCAAGATTATTATTACATAATAATGTATTACTTCAAGAAAGTTCATGTCATTACGTTAGTCGATTGTAAAGCCAATTAATCGTCGAAACTTTTAATGCAACTTGGTGTTAAAATTATTATAAATTGCTTTTTAACAAAAGTATGACATACAGAGGAATTAATGTGGTTATAATAGGACACAGGGCAATAAAAGAGCACAGTTAAACTGATTGACATGTAGGTACCTAGTTGTTCATTTAATTTTATTGAAGATAAGAACCGACAACTCTTCTTGAATTGCGATGCTCATGGGCGGTACGGTAGTGATTACTATCCAACAGGCAACGCTCGTTGCTCGTTTGCCCTCTCCTGTAAAATAATAACGGTTTTTTTTACTCAAAATCATTTGAAAACAAGAATAAACACGGCAAAGTTGTATAAGTTGACTTCTAGTCCCGTAATAGACAATGATAAACATACTTATTATAGAGAAATACATACTTACCTACAAAAAAAAACATCCAACACTCAGGAACCTGTCATTACTGAACACATTAACTTGTCATTACTGGGTTTCGAACCCGGAACCGCTATCTTCGTAAGCAGGGTATCTAATCTACCAACTAGGTGGGCTAACTATTCGAGATTATTTCAATATTTTACTCTGTAGAAACGTCTCAACAAAACACATAAAAGAAAAAACACATAACCTAAAGGGTAAATGTAACCCTTCAATAAAACACCCAAAACAAAATAAATTACCCAATCTTGCATCTAAAACAACCCTTAAAAACAAAATCACTGACCCCACTTAAAGCTATGTTTCTTGATTCATGAACGGGGTCAATCGTACCCTCATCAAATTAGCACAGAATACCATTCAACCCATAAGTATCACCCCTAATTAGTAAAAAACATATGTATAAATATATAATACGCTTGCCGAGTAATTTGGATATTTTGCTGTGGAAACACTATTATGGGGTCGAAAAAATAGAGTGAGCGTTATTTTTAACGAATGGTTAGTTGATATCGTTATGTAACATTCTTTATTTCGTTGAGTGAAAGTACTGCCTGACTGACAGACAAGGTACGGTGCTAAACTAGGGACTTTGGAGAGGTGAATACCTATATAGTATACTCTAGTATAAATAGAGAGGCGAAAAAAAATCGAGAATCTACCCATAAGGAGGAGAAATCGAGAGAGCACGTTACCTTAGACCATTTATACAGGGTGTCCCATAAGTCGCACGTCACAGTGACACTGAAGGTACCAGACCAGCCTAAGACGAACTGAACCAGCCTAACATGACCTCAGTAAAAGTCGCAGGGTTTTCAAGATGCTAGTTTAAAGTTTGTACTGGCAAAGAACTGTTAACTGGTAAATCTTGAAAATCATGTGTTTTTACTGAGGCAATATTAAGCTGGTTCGGTGTGGGGATTATGCGTAACGTATTTCCACTCCGTTAAAAAAAAGCTGTCAAGTGCGAGTTGGACTCGCGCACCGAGGGTTCCGTAATTAAGTCCATACTTTAAAAATATACCTTTTTAACTTTGTGCTGGGCGTTTTTAATTTTTTTTTATATTTATATTTTAATTTGTATGCAATAAATAAGGCCTACTTTGAGTTGTCTACATTTAACCCAAATTTTCAAAGTTTTTTTGTCAATTTCTCAAAAACTGTAAATTTTGAACACTTCGTTTTATCTTTCCCGTAAAATATAAGCAATTATCTACAATTTAGGAATTTTTCCGATTTTCAGAAGTTTCAAACTTTAACTGGTAAATCTTGAAAACCATGCGATTTTTACTAAGGTAATGTAAGGTAAGGTGTGATGCGTAGCGCATTTCCACAAAAAAAAAAAATAAAAAAAATAGCTGGTTCGGTCTAGCTCTGGTGTCACTGTGAAGTGCGACTTATGGACATCCTGAATCAGGCGGGTCCTGATATAAATTGTCAAAGTCACACAGACTTTCCCCTCTGCCGAGGTATAAGATCAAAATGGTTTTTCGAGTTATAAAAACTGCCCTTTTAGTCGATTATTTGACATTATCAAAATCGTCTTCGACGATTAAGAAGTTCCAAGAAAAATGCCTTGTTGTGCTGTATTAGCGTGCAACAAAAATTAAAACCATCAAATTCAAAAAAAGATGGCGTAACATATTGCATATTAATATTTTCCACCATTAATTTTGCGTAAAATCGACGCGGTAACCATAATCAGAATTAGCTTAAGATATTGTGCCGATGTCCCGATCCCGGTATTTCATCACTTTATCGTAACACCTTTCATCGAACGTATCATTTCATCGAATTTCATTTCATCGAAAGCTAATTTATGCTGAAACCTTATTGTTTTCAGGTTATCTTAAGCATGGGTTACGTAGGTTAAGTTAGGTTAGACCTGACACCACCAATAAATTATAACTCCTGCACGTGGAAATTAGCTTCCGATGAAATGAAATTCGATGAAATGATACGTTCGATGAAAGGAGTTTCGATAAAGTGATAGCTACCCTCCGATCCCGCTTCCCCCATTGAATCTCCTTAAGATGCGGCTAATCAAAGACCAAAGTATTAGGATGCCTTTCCAATGAGGCGGAGACGAGCGGAGCGGTGCGGAAAGGACCAGTCACCTTGTACAGTCCACTCGTGTTTATACTTACCACGAAGTGCACGGCCTGCTTGATATACTTATATAAATAAAAACATTTCTCATTTAATAGTATAGGACTAGGGATTTATGATTTTAATAAAAAATTTCGTTAAATTTAACAAACGATATCAAATAACGTTACGTTAGTGTTCACGTTCATTCCCAGCCCTATCTAAGTAACAGGGGTTGGGGTAACGAAATCTACCCTATAGCGAATCCATTCAAAAATCAACTGAATGCCCAATAACCTATGATTGAAATTAGAACGTTTTCATACTCATAGTACGTCGGGATTTGGTTTATATTTCTTTATTAGAAAACACACTTTCTGTGGTTGATTTTGGGTTTACTATTGCATGTATATAGATTATAGAAGATATATAAGTATGAATAGATATAGCTTTGTATAAAGTAATCAGTAGAAATCCTTCAGTGTACGGCGAGCGACAAAAGAGAGGTTTTAACCCAAAAATAGAGTAAATTAATATTAATATAGTTGAAAATGTGTGTTTTTGTGTCGAATGTGGGTAGTATTTGTTTGTGTTAGTGTGATAGTGGACAGTTATATAGGATGATCCAGGTTCGATGGTAAGTACGAACGTGTTCTAGATAGTAAGAATTGATTTGAGATTTGTTTAATTATTAATTAATGTAATTTACGTTAAATATGAAATTGTTCTGTTGTACCATCAAATAATTAGAAATTTGAAGAATATAGCTTAACATATAGGTTAAGAAATAATAAAAAAACGAAAATATTAAATGATACAAGTTATTAATAATATTAATTTATTTACTAGTGCCTGGTGATTTTCTGTAACTTTTCTTTGAGTAATAAACGATTATTTTTCATTTTTTTTATTCCTTAGTTTGGGAAGTAACGATTTATTAACCACTAGATTTTGCCCGCGACTCCGTCCGCATTTCCCGTTGTAAAAAGTATAGGGCACCAGTGTTGGACACTTTAAGCTGACAGGCACCAGTAATGGACACTTAAACCTTAATTCAAAGATCATACGGTTATAAATTTATTGTTGCAAAACAAATGAATAACCTTCTCTTCAAAATAAGAATCATGGGTCCATCATTGTTCCTTGTCCATAACTGGTGCCATCACTTATATATTTATTTATTTATGCTATGTGTTAATACCGGATGAGGACTAACTGTGTGACAAATTTCATCCAGATCCGTTCAGTACCTAGTTTTTGCGCGAAAGTAACCAACATCTATATGTGACGTTCTCAATATAAAGGGACCTTATGGAGGAAGGCAGTTACGCTCTTCTTATTCCTGTAACTATACGAATACTATGGTAACAGTTCTAAAAACGGCGTAACCGCCTGCCTCCATAAGGTCCCTTTATGTTGAGAACGTTTCATATTATATTAGTAGTTATATTTTTTCCTGAGTCATGGACGTTTTCTATGTAATTTAAGTATGTATTTCGCTATATAAGTATGTTTATCGTTGTCTAGTACCCATAGTTCAAGTCTAGCTTAGTTTGGGACTAGGTCAATTTGTGTTGTGTGAGATTGTCCACTGATATTTATTTAATTTGAAGACGTAATCAGAATTGAGTTTATCTAATTCAGTGATGAATTAAATTACTAACCCTGTACGACCATATTTACGTGAAACATTAATATTTAGTGTTTTTATTATTTAAAGTAAATAAAAAATGTAGTGGCTGCATTAATGGTCACCCTACAATAAAGCCTACAAGATAAAACCTCTTTAAAATAAGACTTTTATATAAAAATACATTGCCAAATTTGAAATGTCAGGATTAATTTATTACATTCCCTAAGTACCTACCTACTACAGTAATGTAGAGTGACCTTGCTCGTAGTATTTTTATTAAATTTATTTATTTATATTCCGAAAGGTATTTGCTCACTAAATAATTGAAAGTTATTAAATTTCTTAAAAATAAGATTTTTTTTTAAATAATGTCACTGTATTAATAAGAAACAATAGATAACCATTAACTGCCGCACTCAGAGACGTCAATTAATTTTTAAGTTTCATTAAAGTTGCTGCGTCTTATTCTATTGCAATAGCATAGAAAGTGACAGCAGCAACTTTAATCAAACTTAAAAGTTAATTAACGTCTCTGAGTGCGGCCGTAAAAGAGCTAGATTAAGTTAATTCTGATCATGTCTCCCTATTTCACCCTGTATTTACCGATCACAACTAAATTTTGGCCATAACTTCGGTCCAACAAGTTCGCAGCATTAGTGTGATGGCACCAGTAATGGACAAGGACCAATGATGGACACATGATTCTTATTTTGAAGAAGATAAGGGTTATTCATTTGTTTTGCAACAATACATTTATAACCGTATGCTCTTTGAATTAAGGTTTAAGTGTCCATTATTGGTGCCAGTCAGCTTAGTGTCCAACACTGGTGCCATCACCCTATAGAGTTGGGTTTACATAATTTAAGTAACATAAAACGCGTGTTTTCGTGAACCACCGAACGTTACACCAGTCGTGTAACTCAATACGTAACAGTTTTATGGTTTCTAAACGAAAACTAACGCGTGTTTAAGATTAACGATAAAAAAACGATCTAAATAAATAACATTTTTAAATAAAAGTAAATATTTCTTTGTATAAGTAAATATTTCTTTAAGTAAATATTTATAAATAAAGTAATAATAATAATCCAGCCTATTATGCGTCCCACTGCTGGGCACAGGCCTCCACTCACAATGATAGGGTTTGGGCTATAGTTCCCACGCGGGCCCAGTGCGGATTGGGAACGTCGAACACACCGTCATATTTATTTGCAGGTGTGTGCAGGTTTCCTCACGATGTTTTCCTTCACCGAAAAGCACATGGTAAATTTACAAATTATATTTCGCACATAAATTCCGAAAAACTTAGAGGTGCGAGCCCGGGTTCGAACCCACGACCCTGGGATGTACGGAACTCTAAAAGAGACATCGCAAAAAGAGAGTACTTAACAATGGGCCACAAAAGGCACTGCGAGTTGCAGTTGCATCTCAGGGGCTTTTGTGATTCCAGAGGAGAGTGCACGGAATTTTCTAGTTGCATTCCTTTTTCGTAAACACAGCGGGATTTTTCACATCGCGTTGGTTAAGAAGCGCGGATTCGGGCCGCATTAATAAACTCATCTGCAGATGCTCGTCTCATGATGTGTCAAAATTGACAGTTTTCAGGGTTCCGTACCTAAAGGATACCAACGGACCCCTATTACTAAGCCTACGCGGTCCGTCCGTCCATCTTGCTGTCAGCGTATCATGAATCGTAGTCATAGTCATTATATTTTATTGCCTTATGTTGTAGTTACAAAGATCTCAATAGTAGATTACAACAAGTGCATAAAACGCACCAATTTACGCGAGACGTTTATCCATCCAAGCGAGTTTGCGAGCGAAGATGGATATAAAGTCGAGTGTTAAATGGGTTTTATGGACGAGTTGTACACTCTACTTTTCACTTCGATTGCGAGGAAATGAAACAGCAACATGATAAAAATAATAATAATAATAAAGGCGATGAAATAAAAATTATAAGTTTATTATAATACTATAATTCGATTGATAACAGGTAGACAGTTGAAATTTTCTCTTTCATAAAACTACCCTTTTAGATTTTTTCAGTCCACACACGTGACAGTAAAAAATTCTTTATAAAATGTTACTTACGAGAAATGTTTGGATATACGAGTATAATTGTACTCACGTTTTTGAAAAACGGCTCTAACGATTTCGATGAAATTTGCAGTATGGTGGTTCTCATATCTGGGAAAATTATTTTTCCCCGTATTTTCACGCAAAAAATTTACCGCGCAATAATATCCGTAGTTTCGGGATGGCTGCCGCCGTCTGAATAGACTGATTTAGAGCGTTGGCCTACTACGCAAAGACTGTGGGTTCGAAACCTAGATATGGATCGGTTTTTTTTTAATTTTTTTTGTCTTCTTCTTCTTCTTCTTATACTAAAATTAAACTACGCCCCAATTTCTCCGAATATTCAAAGACATCTTCCAAGATGGCGGCGGGATAGCGTGAACTTGGACATTTGCAAACTAGGTAGGGAAACAAACTCGTAACGACAAATTACTTGCGGCAAGCAGGGAAATTTGTTTTGCAGAGAACGTCGTCAGGGCTTGGTGCTTTCATATTTATACCCAACTGCGGGTTTAGCATGCTTGCACGAGATAAAATTTGACAGGTGCTAGGGAAATTAATACATCTATTCCATATTCTAACGTAAGACTTAACGCACAAGGTTTAAAATAAAAGTGTCTCGTCCAGACTTTTATTAATTTTTATTACTAATGTAAGCAATTTTATCCGTTACATTGCTAGAGTAATGAAATAAATCGTTCAAATCTATTAAGAGCCTGTGCACACCTAGCGTTTTTGACCTAGCTAAAAACTAAAATGCGATATCTCAGACAAAACGGCTGTAGCAATTGCTACCTCATTACTAATAGGAGAGGACTGAATCTGCTTTGGCTATTGAATTCGATATATCGCCTTTTAGCTTAGGACGGCAGTAATATTCTCACGTTTTACAGTAAAGGTCACAACCGGACGATTAGATATAGTACAGTTCGCCATCAAATATATCTGTACATATCAGAGTGGTCTAAATATCTGAACATGCACTCTAACACGTTGACAATAGAGTCGTGTTCAGATATTTGTGAGCACCTTGTTTGCTGCAATATATCGATGGTGGAAATCTCAATTGGCGTAAGGGACAAAATACCGAAAATGACTTTTATATATAGGGTAATAGAGTTTATTTTTCTCTGTCGATTGGTATTATTGAAGTCTCAATATTCCTGTTACATTTTAAGTTACTAATTTTTTTGTTTTTTTTAAAGAACCGCTTAAGTGACATAATATTTAATATTTTTCTCGCAAAACGGTGTAACTGACAACAATTATTCATAACTGGGTTATAAGGGACGTTATTCTTTTTTGACGTCCTTTAAGACTCTGCTCATGTTTGTAAACACAAAGCGTAAAAAATATATAATAGGGCGTAAGGGTCCCGAAATGTTTTATTGGCCTTTACACCCAAATATTTTAGGACAAATAAGATAAAAAAACACGCGGTTATAGGTCGTAAAGTCATTCATTGTATTTCTTGTACCTTAAATCCAAACTTTGATCACAGCTAATTTAAAATGTGTCCCATACTACATGAAACGTAATGATCAGGTTTTAATAGTTGTAAACTTACGCTTAAATTTATATACATTAACCCTCTTATTCATAACCGCACAATGAGTAAAGTAATGCTTGTAGTATAGTTTATCCTTATCGTTCATTGTGACATTTGAATCTGACAGAAAGTGACAAAGCATACTTTTACTAAAATAGATTTGTTGTGCGTTTATGAATAAGGGGTTAGTGTTTACATTTGCACGTTACACCTTAGCTTTGCAACTCATTTGATCTCGCCGCCGCCTGCGTCGGCTGAATAACTGTCATAAGTATCTAACTAGGTACCTTCTACGCACCGCGCGTGTGCGCATTGCGCGGTCAGCCATTCGAGCCGATTACGTCGATGGAGTTGGTCACCTTTAGATTTTATATTGTTTCCATGCTTGTTTATGATGCCGAAAGCAAAAGAAAAAAAGAAGATGTACGATCCACTAATCGCTCGACGTCGTGCTACAAAGTATCTTAAGTCCTTCCCCAGATTTCAAAGTAGATCCTTGCTAAATTCCATTGAAATCTGTTCAGCGGTTTAGCTGTGAAAGCGTAACAGACAAACATAGTTACTTTCGCATTTATAATATTAAGTATGGCTAGTATGGCATTCCATACTGTACGTATGATACGTATGATAGTCTGTAAGGTATTTGTATGGGCCTTTGATGCCTGAAAGAAATGGTTTTATTATTACTTACTACGTCGTAAGTGGCATAAAACGACAACATATTTGAAATAAAACAAGTAGTTTTGTGGTCGTAAGGAACACTGGTGGTTAGAAATATACTAAATTGTTGGTAGTATGGGGTATTGGATGTTATTACTATAAAAAAAATTTGGACGTAAGGGACATTGGATGTTATAACTAAAGTAAAGTTGGTCGTAAGGGGAATTGGATACTAGAATTATAGAAAAATTTTGGTCTTAAGAGACATGTAAGTATGTACAAACACATTTAAACAAATAAGTACTTAGTGACTTTATGGGTATCGAAACGAATTGCTTGGATTACAACTTAAGTTATTTACTTCAGTTACCTTGTTATAAACCTTTTATTTAGTGACACATTTTATTATTGTTTTTTATTTTAAACGTATTTTTACATTAACAGGAATAAATTCACAAGCAAAACTCAAAGTAGCACTGATGGTGACAGAAGATAAACAATATCAAAATAACCCTCTGCAGTTGGGTAATATCAGTTAAATCGTCGAGAGTTATAATGAAACTTCTAGCAGCTATGCTAAGGGGTACCAACTGACTCAAAATAATGTTTTAAAGTTGATGATCAAGTAAAGGAAATCGGCCAGCAAAACACTGTTGATGACATAGCAAATTTTTCGGAAAGTGCAACACCTGTTACCATTTCCGTACCTTCAACATCTGAAAATTAAAAGGACACAATTTTAGATCCGAAAATAATACGTAAAGTGAAGCGATTTGACAAAAAGTAGATTGATTTTTTATCGGAAGACGAAAAAGAAGACTTTTCTCCGGGCAGCTCAGACGTTTGGTCTGAAAAAGAGTCTGACAGTGATACAAGTTCTGAAAAAAAAGGAAAAATCTTAACAGGAAACATCAAAAACAGGTTAAGCCACAAACTGAACCAGTGTCTAGGAAACGAATAAAGCCCCAAAATAAGACAAAATTACGTAAAAAACTACATAAAGACAACGGAGATACTCACACAACCCGATTAGGCATTGAAAAGTCTTCTAGGGGCCGTATTAATAAACTCATCTCAACTGTGATCCCCGTCACAAGATGCGTCAAAAATGACAGTTCGCTATGGTTTGACGTTTACTTTGACGTATCTTGAGACGGGGATCAGAGTTGAGATGAGTTTATTAATACGGCCCTAAGTCACCTGAACCTAATCCATGTCTGGGAGGCAAGTGTGGTCAAGTATGTTCATTATTACCGGAAGAGAGGCGTTTGTCACTGTTTCAGTATTTCTGGAGCCTAGACCCACAACGGAGGCGGAACTGGATTGTCAGAACTACGCAAAAAACTCCAGTTGGAGAAAAAAACCCAGGCTGCTGATAGTCGGCGTAGTGCCACCTATAAGTATTTTATTAATGAAGGAGAAGGGTGTCAACAGTTTTGACAGCAGTTCCCAAAAATATCTATTGTACACTATTTACAATGCTAATGCGGGAATGGCATCATCAGACCAGAGAAAACCTAATGCACCGGTAAAATATTTCGAAAACATAAAAAGTGAGGCGAAGAAATTTATTGATAACTTGAGCAACTTATATAGGATTTATGTTGATGAATGCATTAAAGATGCGGGAAAGAGACTAAGCGAAAAGCTTTTTAAATAGGTACCGAGTATAACATTAGTTTTCATACGCCGAAGAAGGATAAGTGCACTCTTTGTACAAAAGCAGAGTACAACAACAATGATCTTACAGAAAAATAATTGGAAGATGGAAAAAGGGGCAGTAATGAAATTGCTACCTGCCTTCACAACTATTTAAAAGACATCAACAGCAGAGGTTTTAAAAGACTATTATTGTATGTACTGCGACTCTTGTGCGGGACAAAATGGCCTACATACTTATATTGAATCCAGCAGAAAAAATCCGAGACAAAGTTCGATTTTTGGAATATCAGGATTTCTAAACTGGGAACGTTGTCTTTACAGCGTTGTCTTTACAACCAAAATAATGAAAGAATTAAAAATACAAAAAATTCGAACAGCTACATTCAAAAAGAAGGATCTTAAGAAGATGGAAGTTAAAACATCAATGAAACCGGAATCTGAAATTCAAACAATACAACGAAATTTTTGTTTATGTTCTACAATTTGTGTTATTGATTATAAAGTTTTTGTTTCTTTGTATGTTTCATGAGTTTTATTTTACTACTCAGAAACTTCAAAAAAATATGCATAATAACCATGGTAACTTTAAATACTGATTAAACTACATTGGCAGATATGATTTACTTAAAGTACTATCTTCATATAATAGTTTAAATGGTTCTACTCTGATTTTATACATTTTATTACAGGAACTTACGTCTTAATTATAAATAAATTGAAAAATTGATGTCCTTTAAGACCCTAAACCGGTTTCCACATTTTTCAGTAATTTATGATTTTTAGATGTAAGGTTCAATAAGACCCGTATTTTATGGACGTAAGGTACAGTCATTTTTTTACTTAAGCTTAGTACTAAAATGCCTTGAGTTTCATGTTAAAGAAGAAGAAAATTCAAGATATTGAGTATTTATGACTTCCCGCTAAGTAAAAAATTAACAATGTTATAAAATTTTGAAAATTAACAAAATCTTATTTTCGCTCTCCTGAAAAGTTGTGTTTTGTCCCTTACGCCAATTGAGATTTCCACCATCGATATATAATGGCGACTGTACCTACCTTTGTTCGTAGTTCTTTAACTGTGCTACTGGCCTGTGTACTAATTTGCTATCTCCATTTCATAAAAAGATGTCAGACAACAGTATAACGTTACAAAATCATAATTAAAATTAATATTTAACGACGGTCGTTCGGTGAAACTAATTAATTAATACGTGCTAAGCCTTTTGAAGTAAATTAATTAATTCCTTGAATTATATCGATACTAGCTTTTCAAGTTTTAGAAGTCAAGGGACTTCGTCCGCGTAGAAGTCGTTTATCGCTGCTCCCTCGGGAACTCCAATTTTTCGGAATAAAAAGTATCCTATGTCCTTATCCTATGTGACTATTCATGTCACGTGATCTACCAGTGACGCGATTGGTTTAAAAACGAAAGTAATAGAAACGCTAGTTAGCGTAATGCATCTTAGCTAGGGGCCGTGCGTCCTTCTGGCTCCCTAGCATGCATGCACGACATAAAATTTGACAGGTGCTAGGGAAATGAATACATCTATTCCATATTCTAACGTAAGACTTAACGCTTAAGGTTTAAAGTAAAAGTGTCCCGTCTTGATTAAATCGCCATAAAAATGTGAAAATCGCAATAGTCGCAAAAGGTAATAGTCAGGACGAGACACTTTTATTTTAAACCTTAAGCGTTAAGTCTTACGTTGGAATATGGAATAGATGTATTCATTTCCCTAGCAGCTGTCAAATTTATCTCGTGCATGCATGTCTAGCCCGCTGGGAGGGGAAGTGATATCTAGGTCTAGCCAATTCTTACCAGCCTGGATTGAACTCCTCCAATACTCGCCATCTAGTTTTTGGTCTGCAGTTGCCCTAAGACTTAGTGGACATCAAACATAACAAGAAATAAACTGAAAAGCCATAATTTACAAAATGAGAGGCCAAATTACAAATTCAAAACTAAATTTTCTATTGAAAACATAAATTAGCCCTTCCCGGCATATTCCAACTTTTTATTAGATTAGTTGAGAAGTTTCTCTTCAATCTCGGATGAGATTAGTCCCGTTGAATTTTAAAATTTATTTGACTTGAGCAGGGTTCCGTTTTGCAGAGGTTCTCTTACTAGGGTTCTGTACCTCCGTGTCCCTTGTTTTGTCGACACTCATTTCATCGAATGTTTCGTTTCACCGAATTTCATTTCATCGAAAGCTAATTTCTGCTGAAACCTTATTGTTTTCAGGTTATCTTAAGTATGTTACGTAGGTTAGGTTAGACCTGTAACCACCAAAAAAATGTAACTCGCACGCACCTGTCGATGAAACGAAAATTCGGTGAGATAAAACATTCTACGAAATGAGTGTCGGTGATTCAAGGGAAAAAAGGTACCCTTATAGATACACTTCGTCGTCCTTCTGTCCGTCAAGACCCTTTTTCACAGGAACGCGTGGAGGTATTAAATTGAAATTAATATCAAATACTCAGGTCTGCATTCCCTTGCTGGTGCTGTGAAGAAATCAAATTTCTAAGTAAGTACTTTCTTTGTTTTGACTTCCCGGTGTCCATGGTACCATGGAGCTGATCTGATGATGCCAGGTGGCTATAGGAACTCAGCAACGAAACAAGATAGCCCTGTAGTGACCCTGGACCCTGCCTACGAAGCTATAGCGGTCCCGGGTTCCAATCTCAGTATGGGTAAATATTTGTGTGCTGAACGCGAATATTTGTTATAGTCTTGCATGTTTTCTACGTATTTAAGTATGTATTTCTCTATATATGTATTTTTATCGTTGCTTAGTACCTGTAGTACAAGTCATCATCATCATCATCATCAGCCGCAAGACGTCCACTGCTGGACAAAGGCCTTCCCCAAGGTTTTCCACAACGATCGGTCTTCTGCTGCTGTCATCCAGCGGTTTCCCAGATCGTCGGTCCATCTTGTAGAAGGCCTGCCGACACTTAGTCCCCCGGTTCGCGGTCGCCACTCTAGAACCTTTCCGCTCCAACGGCCATCGGTTCCACGAGCAATGTGCCTCGCCTACTGCCAATTAAGGTTTGCTATTCGGTGAGCTATGTCAGTTACTTTAGTTCTCCTGTGGATCTCTTCATAACAATTCGTAGTACAAGTGGTTCGTCTAAATAATAAATCTATTATAGCCTACTGTAATTGTTTATTTTACGTAAATCTTTAAAAGCACTTTCCCTTTTTTGTATACTTTGCAAACCGCCTACCCCGCAGTTTGA
The DNA here is from genome assembly GCA_963241965.1 of Tortrix viridana. Taxonomy (NCBI): domain Eukaryota; kingdom Metazoa; phylum Arthropoda; class Insecta; order Lepidoptera; family Tortricidae; genus Tortrix; species Tortrix viridana. The sequence continues at coordinate 2,600,151 of OY725198.1, read as the reverse complement.
TAACTTTGCTTACTTAATACTTTTCAACAATTAATATTTCTTTATGAAGTATATTTTAGAAGTAAGTATAAGAAGTCTATTATATACATATAGGTATGTATATCGTTGACTAGTATCCATAGTACGTGGGGCATAGAAAATGTTTTTGGAACTGGCCACTTACAATAAATAAATTAAAAAAGCAATAACAGAATTTGAAAATGGAACTCTCTTTGAAATTACTTTTCAATTTATGAGACTGTCATTTGTTTTTTAAATTTGGCGGGGTTCAGAGAATTGCGTGAAAATGCATCCGCCGTACAGTCCGGACCTCGCTCCTTGCGACTTCTTTTTATTACTAAGAATATAAGATACCTAGAGGTTTACGATTCTCAAGCCCAGAAGCGGCAGTGAATGCATTCCAAGAAGCCGTTGAAGAGGTCTCTACCGATGATTGGACCCACTGCTTCACACAATGGTTCCACGGAATGAAAAAATGTGTAAATAGTGAGGGAATATACTTTGAAAAACATTTAATCTAGTCTTATTTATCAGAATCCGGAAACTTTCAGTATGACCTAAGTACAAGCCTAGAGCTTAGTCTGGAACTAGATCAATTTGTGTGAGATTGTCCCTGATATTTATTTATTTTAGTAATAAATGTAGGATTGGCGGTGCGAGTTTGAATTAAAACAAACCGAAGCTATAAGGTATCGGCGCCAGAGTTGAGGTCTCGCACACAACGTCATGTGGATTTAGTTCACCATTCACTCTTTCTATCATTTACAACCTTTTGCCATAGTACTCTATATTTTTTTTTTATTTTTTATCATATATGGGTTTGCGTTTGACCTCAGTCTCACCTGATGTAAAGTGAAGACGAGGTCGAAGATGGTACACGCTTACCCAGAAAATGCCTATTCATTCTTGCCTTGAAAACACCAAGGTTATAGGATTCCGGGAATACAGACGCAGGGAGAGCATTCCACTCCTTGGCAGTGCGAATAAGAAATGACGCAGCAAACCGCTTCGTCCGAACTGATGGAAATTCGACTACATGAGGATGGAAGCCCTCCCTGCGTCTGGAAGACCGATTGGAGAAAGTGGAGGGTGGGATGAGGTCGTGTAGTTCCTGGGCACACTCTCCAAAATACACCCTGTAAAATATCGAAAGACAAGCGACTTTACGCCGATGTTCCAAACTTAAAAGTTTGGTTTTGACGAGCGAATCGTCGCCTATGAATCTCCTAGCTCTTCGGTCCACCGAGTCCAACGCGTTCAGCTGATATTTGGCAGAGCCATCCCACAGGTATAACCGTGTAGTTGTGTATGTAATCATTCACCTCAATAGGTATGATGACCGGGTAAAGATAACGAAATTCTATTTAGTCCGTCAGTTAGATTATAAAAAAATATTGGACACGTATTTTTTCTTTTGTCAACAAAAAATGACAAAGCGCGTCAAAGTTCGGGAGTGGGATCGTGACGTCACTTATGTGTAAAAATTGTACCAAATTGTAACAAGACGTGATAAAAAGATTTCCCGCGCAATTTGGTTCGTAATTTTGCGGCTCCCGCCGCCGTCTGAGTAGACTAATGGTTAAAGCGGTTTCGACCCAAGCGACGACGCTCGTTTTCCCAGGTACTTTTTATTATACACAAAAACACATGTTAAACTTATACCTAACACCCCTCTATTTTGCGTCGGAGGTTAAAAATTGAGTAAAATCTGAAAATAAATAAATATAAAACTTCTAGCTTATGCACGCGACTCCGTCCGCGTAGTAGTCGTATATCGCGTTTTCCGCGGGAACTATAACACTTTCCGGGATGAAATGTAGCCTATGTGTTAATCCATACTATAAGCTATCTCCATTCCAAATTTTATCTAAATCCGTCAAGCCGTTGCAGTGTGAAGGAGTAACAAACTAACACACAAACATTCGCATTTATACTATCTGTGTGATACACCCTAAGCCAGTCAAACCAAGTTAAACCTTATTTTAGTAAAACTATGCTTTGTCACTTTCTGTCAGATTCAAATGTCACAATGAAAGATAAGGACAAGCCATACTTCAAGCATACTTTAGTTATTAAATGTTTAACAATTTACATTTCATCTTAACTTTATTTACGATTCCACGTCTTGCTCATATTTTAAATCTAAATCGATTCTATTTCCCCAAGGGTTAGAGGCATCGGCACACAGCAAGCGTGGCGTGAGCGGCGCGTGATAGCAACGACTTTTTGACGTGATGCGCCGTTTTTTACGGATCGAGCTTCAAATTAAAATCACATTAAATTTTTTGTTTTATTCTGTTTCATTTTCTCGAAGATTATTTTTTCTAAAACCTTAGACATTTCAGCATTATGTAAAAGATCATTGCGTGAAACCCATTAGGTTAGGTTACGTTTATTTTATAACAATCCTGAAAATTATACGGTTTCATAAAAAAAGCCTATATGTCAAGTGATGATTATGGCAAATGATACATATGAGTTTATGACATACAATAGAGACCCCTAAATAATAACTCATTTAGTAAATTAGACACATAATGTTCTTTTACATGTCGGTGAATATCAAGTGAATTTACTAGCGCTTCGGACAGGACGATCGTTTGCTGAGAAGAAGCGCCGCAATAAACTCTAGCAAAAGGTATTTTGTTCAAATCCAAATTAAACATGTACATCTACAAAAAAAAACCTATTTAAATATTTCTAACTGCTATGAACTTAAAGAGGACGTGGCAGTTTCAATTTTTTTGACCGGAGACCACAGAGCTTATTGTCATTGCTACACGAGGAAATGCTGACCTGTGGTACAGTCAGCATCAAATAGATAGGAGCAGCCAAAATGGCCAAATATATCGCAACACATCCTTATTCCTGTGGAAATAAAGAAGTTTTGCGATATATTTGGTCACTTTCGCTGCTACTATGTATTTGATGCTGACTGAACTTTGCCACGGGGGCTCTCTCTTTTTTATTCTTATTTCTTATTAATTTAAGTTTTAGCTCAATGTAAAAACGGTACAAACTAACGCGCTTTTCCATCAGCGTTTACGCCATTATACTCGAAACACGGCAACGCCACGCTGGCTATGTGAATAAGGCTTAATGTAAGACCATTTCTTATCAGTTAATAGAATCTTTCGATAGTGGAATAACTGCAATACTTATCCCACAATTTGGGTACCCATAGCCGCAGAACTGGGTACTAAAATATACTATTCCGTGATATTTTACGGTCTTTGGTTGAACAGGGTTATTTATTTTGTTTAGATTACACGAGTTGGCGTGCGAGCTAGTATTAGGCTGCATTACCATAGAAACGAACACGAGTGGAGCGGAGAGGAGCTGTGTAGGAATCGACGAATCACATTGGTTGTAATCCACATCTCGTCTCCGCTCCGCTTCAATGGAAACAGTCAAGCGGGGACGACTGTATCAAATTGTATAGTACGCCAGTATCCCCGCTCGTCTCCGCCTCAGCTCCTCCGTGCCACAGCATCACGCTGAGCTGGTGCACCGTTTCGGCTGTTCCGTGTTATACTCATTAGGCTTAGTTATTTAAATAGGTTAGTTTTGTATTTTTAATGTCAAGTGTAGATGTGCTTTATTGGTAAACCCAATGTAATGACTGGACGAAAAACGTTTCCCAAACTGATTCCATTCCCAAACGTATCATTTGGCCAACCGCTTTTTTTCTGAAACTAAATAATAATAATAATCCAGCCTATATATATACGTACAATGAGAGGGTTTGGGCTATAGTACCCACGCGGCCCCAGTGCGGATTGGGAACTTCGCACACACCGTCAAATTGCTTTGCAGGTGTGTGCAGGTTTCCTCACGATGTTTTCCTTCACCGAAAAGCTCATGGTAAATTTACAAATTGTATTTCGCACATAAATTCCGAAAAACTTAGAGGTGCGAGCCCGGGTTCGAACCCACTGTAAATATTTCAGGATTTTTATAAAACTAACCTAACCTATAGGGTTCTACACGATGGTCCTGAAATAAATCCTGAAATATTTACAGTTTCGGAAAAAAAAGCAGTTGGCCAAATTATACGTTTGGGAAATGAATCAGTTTTGGAAACGTTGTCGCCCAAATGAATGGATACCGTTTTATTGAATAGCCGAAATGATACCTAACCAATTTTTTTTTTCACTGCAGATATATAAATATACGCGGCAACTACTTTAATTCATAATGTACAGATACGTACAAAACTGCTCCATAATGCGTTATAACATAATTAAAGTGATTTACAGAGCAATATGGCCGCAAAGAGCGGTGGTGTGGCTAAAACGCCCGCAAAATGCGAATACAGTGGAATAAAAACGACACACTGCTGTGTAGAACTTGAAATAATTGCGATTGTTCATATATGACGTTCTCAATATAAAGGGACCTTGTGGAGGCAGGCGGTTACGCCATTTTTAGAACTGTTACCATAGCATTCGTATAGTTACAAGAATAAGAAGAGCGTAACTGCCTTCCTCCATAAGGTCCCTTTATATTGACAACGTCACATATTTTTACAATTATTACTCTAATTCGAAAACCATTTCGAGGAATAGGGTTTTAAAGCCGTTCTGCATTATTAAGTTTTTGAAATATTTATCTATTTCGGATATTTCGACACAAGTATATTTAACCTTTGTTTGACTTTCGTTTTCGGCTTGAAGCCCTCCTAGGTTTACTTACGGGTTAGGCGAAAACCGCTTGAAATAGTATGTTTTAATACACTATAACAATCAGTTTTTATCATTAGATTTCATTTAATTGTTGCAATTTATTAGAAAGTGCCATCCCAAATTTAAAATAATCATGTCATCCATAAAATGTCCGATATTGGAACGAACTTCTTTATCGCACGTTACATTTCATACGCTTGGCAAATAAGAGCTAGGCCGATAAAGGTCAATTTTGCTATAGCAATCGCGATGTGTCCCGAGGGTTGCCGAACACTTCCGAAGTTATTTAATATATAATATACAGCAAAAGGAACTTCCACACCTGGTGCCCCACGGCGCCCCTCGTTTTATTTATTTATTTATGATGTTATTTAAACCGACACAGTCGACCGAATAGTTTAGTTCCGCAATCATCTGATGATTCGGATGTACAGTAAACTCATCGAATTCCGTGACTCGCTCAATATTGTGGTAGCAGTTCTATAATCCGCCATGAAACCCTGCAGGTCGAACCTTGGACCTAAAATACACCCTTTATTTATTTGCCTTACCCCATTTAAAACTCTAAGGTCGTATTTCAGTTCCTAGATTCTATTAGCAGTGTTCTACGGCGGATTATAGAATTGCTACCACGGAATTGAGCGAGTCACGGAATTCGATGAGTTTACCCTATGGTGTAGCGTAGACGCGTATATAGCTCGATATCCTTGCAGTCTGTGTGTCAGTCGCATTTCCTCATATTTCTACATATTATCACGCCGCGGGCGGCCCCGTTTATAGTCCACTCGCAATGTCATACACGACTTTATTTGTCTTTACGTGTTTATACATATACTCGTGTAACTATGGACTGGCCCAGTTTTAATAGAGAATAAAGTCAAGTTAACTTGTATACTTATGTATATAATCTGTGGTATAGTGTTCTTACCACAAAGGATTTTAAATTCACCAGTTTTAAAACCAACTACCCCACCCTCAGTGGGATTAACAAGGGTACACGAGATAAAATTTGACAGGTGCTAGGGAAATGAATACATCTCTTCCATATTCTAACGTAAGACTAAACTCATACGGTATGAAGTAAAATCGTCCTGACTTTTATTACCTTTTATTAGTAAGCGAATATTGTGATTTTCACTTGGTTATAAAGATTTTGTCAAGACGGGACACTTTTGTTTGAATATAGAATATGTATTCATTTTCCTAGCACCTGTCACATTATATCTCGTTCATGCATGCACCGGCCAGGGTAACTCCGGTCTAAATTCGTACAATATACACTGAAGGTGCTTTTCCACCGGCGAGGCGAGGCGAGGCGAGGCGAGGCGAGGCGAGGCGAGGCAAGGCGAGGTGAGACGAGGCGAGGCGAGGCGACGCGAGGAGGCAATTGAAATTGGAATAGTAATCCCACTCGGCTGTGGGCGCGACGAGAATTTAAATATTTGTTGTTAATATTGAACCGTATTACTCTAACATAGAGTGTTTATTGACACGCAACGAAAACAAAAGCGTCGCTATTTTCCCGCCTAGCCTCGCCGCTCGTGGAAAAGCACCATACTCTTTTTCACTTTGTCTCTAGGGCGACAGAAAGTTGAACGAAAAGGATGTTGGGTCGTTACAAGAATTCAGTTGTTTGCTTACTGAGGCACCTATTCGAGTGGCGTGCCGTGCGCTTGAATAATTTCTTTCTTATGGAAAAGCGATCGTCTACAAAGAGAATATTGAACAGGCTTCAGTGAGTGCTTTGCAACGGTATTGATGGGTTTTTGAATCGGTTCCCTTTACACATCGGTGGTATAAAAACTTTAGGGTTGCCACAACTGCGGGGCAACGTATATATTTGTATGTAATTTCCACAATTTTTGAATAGGTAGGTACTATGTTGTACGTAGATATTACGAAAAACTAGGTCTAGGTTTTTTCGACGGCGATAATATTTCTTGGAAATAAATTAAAAAAAGAAACGGAGACATACGTTTTTAGGGTTCCGTAGTCAAACAAGGAACCCTTATAGTTTCGCCATGTCCGTCCGTCCGTCCGTCCGCAGCTCAGAGACTTACTGCCGCACTCAGAGACGTCAATTAAGTTTTAAGTAGCTGCTGTCACTTTCTTTGCTATAGCAATAGAATAAGACGCAGCAACTTTAATGAAACTTAAAAAATAATTGACGCCTCTGGGTGCGGCAGTAAGTACTAGAAAGCTGTTATTTGGCATGAATATACTTATTTATTAGTCACGCCAACAAAGTGGTAAAATAAAACCTTGAAAAAAAAATTTTTTGGCACCTCCACTACACGTAAAGTGGAGATGGTTTTTTTTTCTCGTCTACCTCATGGTGCGGGGTGTCATTCGATTGGTATTTCAAAAATATTGCCGGTTTGTGAAAATAATTCAGTCAAGTGCCCCTACAGCCAAAACTACAAAAACTAAAAATCGTAAAAATATCTTAAATGAAAGCGCATAAAACGAACTTATAAGGAAAATTAGGACAACTAAGAAGACATCATTGGTTTTTGAGTTACAGGCGACTAAAAATGTTTATAACTACTAAAAATCACCCATGATAACTTAAAATAGAAATTTAGTTAAAAATATGTGAAAAAATTCACGGTATTTGAGCATTGTGGTTTGTGTTTGTAAGAATGCCGACGGAACCCTACACTGAGCATGGTCCGACATGCTCTTGCCCAGTTTTTTACATATTTTTTTGTTTTAGATCACGAGGCGGCTCCGTGCCCATGGTGATGTGTTGCCATGTGGGTGTGGTGTCGCTGGCTAGTGGTCGCCGTGCACGCCGCGGCCGCGCTGTCGCCCGTCGTTAAGATAGGTATCATCATCATTAACATTATCGTGATCATCATCATCACTACCACCACCATAATCATCATCACATCCACCTCCACCATCACCATCATCATCATCGTCATTACCATCTATTAAATTGAAACATGAGGCTATGGTGTCGCCTGTCGTTAAGATAGGTACGATTATCATATCCATTATCATTGCCACTATCGTTGCCATTATCATTGCCATTATCATTGCAATTATCATTGCCACTATCATTGCAATTATCATTGCAATTATCATTGCCATTATTATTGCCACTATCATTGCAATTATCATTGCAATTATCATTGCAATTATCATTGCCATTATTATTGCCACTATCATTGCAATTATCTTTGCAATTATCATTGCCATTATTATTGCCACTATCATTGCAGTTATCATTGCAATTATCATTGCCATTATTATTGCCACTATCATTGCAGTTATCATTGCAATTATCATTGCCACTATCATTGCAATTATCATTGCAATTATCATTGCCATTATTATTGCCACTATCATTGCAATTATCATTGCAATTATCATTGCCATTATTATTGCCACTATCATTGCAGTTATCATTGCAATTATCATTGCCATTATTATTGCCACTATCATTGCAGTTATCATTGCAATTATCATTGCCACTATCATTGCAATTATCATTGCAATTATCATTGCAGTTATCATTGCAATTATCATTGCCATTATTATTGCCACTATCATTGCAGTTATCATTGCAATTATCATTGCCATTATTATTGCCACTATCATTGCCATTATCATTACCACTATGATTACCATTATCATATCATTACCATTGTTATGGTGATGTGTGCAGAAGTACAGTTAGCAAAACAAGCTTGTCTTAAAAATAATAAGAGAAAATAAAATTCATATTTGTTTCAGGTGCTATATTTACGGAGGAGGCAAGAGGAGACAGCACAGAGTTGGCGTTCAAGTACGCTGTGTATAGAATCAACAAAGAACGTAGTCTGCTGCCAGCTAGCACGCTGGTTTATGATATACAGTACATACCGGCTAGGGACTCCTTCAGGAGCTATAAGAAAGGTAAGACATACAGAAAACAGCAGCACGCTATACATAATTAAAAACTTTATCGTTTCATCCTACTTAATATCTGACGTTCTCAATATAAAGGGACCTTATGGAGGCAGGCGGTTACGCCGTTTTTAGAACTGTTACCATAGTATTCGTATAGTTACAAGAATAAGAAGACCGTAACTGCCTTCCGCCATAAGGTCCCTTTATATTGAGAACGTCACATATCGTAACTGAGAAAGTTTGTATGGATGTTTGGATCAGCGCCTGGTGAGTTGCCGCCGTAACTTCTATCTAAGAACCATCGCTGATTAATTACAATCTCTTTACAGTAAGTAAGTCACATCTGAATCGGTCAAACCGTTTTCGAGATATGGCAACATTTGTTTTTTTTGCAGTGCAGCAACCCCTAGAGAGTTACCACCGTAACATCCTACCTATCTAAGGGCCGTATTAATAAACTCATCTCGACTGTGAATACTGTGATCCCCGTTTCAAGACACGTCAAAGTAAACGTCAATCCATAGAAAACTGTCATTTTTGACGCATCTTGTGACGGGCGTCTCAGGCTAGATCAGTTTATTAATACGGTCCTAAGAACAATCGCTGATGAATTACAAACTGTTTACAGAAAAGTCACGTGTGAATCGGTCGAACCGTTTTCGTGATAAATGGCAACATTCGAGTGTACACACAAACAAACAACGTCACACCCTAAACGCATAACCTCCTCCGTTCCGTCGTGGTTAAAAAGACTATGTAAAACGTTTTTCTATCTTTCCTCAAAATGAAAAAATCTAATTATCAATCGAATTTCTCGCATTTTTTCTCACGATTTAAAAACGCTTTGTTCTTGCGTGTAATTGCGTGTAAAATTTTCCAACAACTCATTTAAATACCTCCTTATACACGCTTGAGTTAGCATTTCACCTCCCCAAAGTCCTCGAGGACCCTTAAATTTGCCACATCCGGCGGCCATATTGTTTTCCCGCCACTCCACCCGGCATCCGGCGTTTTTGTGTTGCCATTAGTTTTGTAGTTTTTGCACAACTGAAATAGGTATTACGAGAAAAATATATTTTCAATGCTCTAAAAGTTCGTCTTTATGTCGTGCGTAGGCGACATAAAGTCGCTTCTTATGCTCTAGTGCATAAAGTAAAATCTTCGTCGAAGACCTAGGCAATCGGTCCAACAGCCACAACTTCATAGAATAACCTCTTTATTTTATTTCGTTTCGTTAGTAGTTATTCTAAGACCAAGGCAAGGATACCAACAGCCAAAGTACACAATAAAGCTTCATTAAATAAACTTATAATTTTTATTTGGTCGCATTTATTATTATTATTATTTTTGTCATGTTGCTGTTTCATTTACTCGCAATCAAAGTGAAAAGTAGAGTGTAAAACTCGTCCATAAAACCCATTTAACACTCGACTTTATATCCATCCTCGCTCGCAAGCTCGCCTGGATGGATAAACGTCTCGCGTAAAATGGTGCGTTTTATGCACTTGTTGTACAATCTACTATTTCAACCCCCGACGCAAAAAGTGGAGTGTTATAAAGTTTACTGTGTGTCAGATACACACTTATTTGAGTGTTTGTGTATAATGTTTATACCTATTTGTGTGTGTATCTGTCTGTGGCATTATAGCTCTACCTACGGATGAACCGATTTTGATTTCATTTTCAGGATTCCGTACCTCAAATGAAAAAAAACGGAATCCTTATAGGATCACTTTGTTGTCCGTCTGTCTGTGTGTCAGACACTTTTTCTCAGGAACGCGTAAAGGTATCAAGTTGAAATTCATATGAAATACTGAGGTTTGCAATCCCTTAGCGCTGTAAAAAATGAGACTTCTAAAGTCAACGGAATCAAAAGATACGGCCGTTTATGTCGCATATTCAAGGGAATCTCAAGGGAATCAAAACCTATAGGGTACTTCCCGTTGAGTTAGAATCTAGAAATTTGGCAAGCAATGTCTTATAGCACAAATAAAAGAAAAAACCCGAAAACAGTTGTAGTTACATGACATAAAAAATAAAGGGTAGTATAAACTGATACTCACAAAGTATGCGCGCATACTTAGTGCGTGTCAGTTTATGCTGGAATTTGTTTCTATTGTATTCCCGTGATTATTTACATACCTACAAGTTTGTGCGGAGCCCTCGGTGCGCGAGTCCTACTCGCACTAGACTGGCTTTTGTTATTAAGGTGTCTTAATCGAGAGTGTTCTAAGCTTGGTATGATGAAAATCCGTTTAGCCCTTTAAGAGTAATAAGTTCTGATAGCAGCCCCAATTTTGTCGGGGGTTTTAACTTGGTTAGGTTATTACTAGAGGAAAGGGGTTGTTGAGACTCGACTTTAGGGTTCCGTGGCTTGAAATAAAAAAAAAAACCTTTAATATCAGTTATAGTCACTTTGTCATCCGTCTGTCTGTCAAGACCGTTTTTATCAGGAACGCGTGAAGGTATCAAGTTGAAATTCATATCATATACTTAAGTCTGCAATCCCTTAGATCAGTGAAAAAATCAAATATATAAGTCAACACAATCAAAAGAACCGGCCGGTTATGCCGCATATTGAAGGGAATCTCAAGGGAATCAAAACCTATAGGGTACTTCCCGTTGACTTAGATAGAATCATGAAATTTGGCAAGAAGCAATATCTTATAGCACAAGTAAAGGGAAAAAATCCGAAAACCGTTAATTTGTAGTTACATCACATAAAAAATAAGTCCGGTATAAACTGACACTCACTAAGTACGAGAGCGCATACTTAGTGCGTGTCAAATAGTTCGTAAATCATTGGAATATATAATATAAATAAAGTAATTTATATTGTATTCCTGTGATTTACGAACTATTTGTTACATGCCTACAAAATTGTGCGAAACCCTCGGTGCGCGTGTCCGACTCGCACTTGACCGGCTTTTTCTCTCTAAATAGCGTTACTTGATTCTTTAACTAATTTTTTTCCAGCGTGTGTCCAGATAAAATCAGGCGCTGTAGCGCTGTTCAGCAGCGGCGGTCCGACGCTCAGCGCAGCGTTAAGCGCTTTAAGCTGCTCGTTACACGTGCCGCACCTGTCGGCGTCTTCAGACAGCGTCAGTACTGGTAAGATAATATTAACATTAAGAGTTCTTTCACATCTAGCGTCTTTTGAGCGTCGGCGTCCCTGCCTGCGGTAGCGGGTAGCGGGGCGAGGGGATTGCGTTATGCACTAGGCGCTGGCAGGACGCTGACGATCAAAAGACGCTAGATGTGAAGGGGCCCTAATATTGTAGAAGAGAGAACAATAGAGTGATCTCTCCAAACGGGTTTTGTGCCTGGGGACTGAAGTCCATGTGGATGAAGTTAGAACTTATATATACGATTGGGGAAACTTCGATATCGCGATGCAGCACTATCAGATTTAGTTACGCTGTTTGTCGCTAGAGGCGCTGCCATTAGCTGGTTGTCTTCTAGTTATCACGCATTGTAGCTAGATGTCGCTAGTGCGCATATTATAAAGTGGTAAAGTTTGATAATATGTAAGTTTGGATGTGTTGGTAGTCTCCAAAACTACTCATCCGATTTCAAAAATTATTTCACGTCCCAGCTGAGAATAATAGGAATTGATGACGTAGGTATCCCAAGTGATTGTTATATTTAATTTCAGACCAAAACGACACCGACTCCTTCACGGTGAGCCTCTATCCAGCCAGGCAGCTGCTGGATAAAGCCTTCGCAGACCTCACCGCGTACCTGAACTGGACCAGGATGGGCATCATCTACGAGGACTATGGATACGGTAAGGTTTTTAGGGTTCCGTAGTCAAAGTAGACCCCTATAGTTTCGCTATATCCGTCTGTCCGCGGTTTAACTCAAAGATTGCTGTACAAAGCTGTAATTTGGCATGGTGATACATATTAATCACGCCAAAAAAGTTGTACAATAAAATACTATTATAATCCATGATTTGAGTGACCACTTTGACAGATCGACCTTCGCCATCTATCAAGTGTGTATTACACTAATAGCATTGACTATGCCTTTAATCATCACTATTTTACCATTAAGGCGATGTTGGAATACGTAACAGCGCCATCTGTCGACACAAGCCTGAACTATTTATATATTGTTCTGTATCTCGATCAGACTATTTTATTTTCAGGCGAACTGAACATCGGCGACATAGCGCGGGACGGGCGCGACATGTACTGCGTGCGCGCGACGCACGAGTACCGGCATGCGCTGGCGCAGCTAAAGGCGCAGGGAATCGGGCACATCCTCGTGGACACGGACCCGCGCCGGCTGCGGCGACTGGCGCGAGCTGTGAGTCCATCCATACATGAAGCCACAAATCTCTTTATCTATCAATCTAGCGTCACATCTCGAGATATACATAACATCCATCCATCTAGATAAATATCTATCCTTCCATCCTTCTAGCAATTTTTACATCCAACTGCTACTCATCTATTCAATCATCTAGCTACCCATCTTTCCTTCTAGCCACTAATCAATCTACTAATCTAACAACCCATTCAACCATCTAGTCATATATCTATCCAACCAATCCATCTAGCCACCCATCCACACCTCCATCAAGCCATCCTACCCATTCAGCCTCCATTCCACCTCTATCCATCCATTGGTCCGAACTTCCACACAGCCTTTGCCTACGATTTCGTCCGCGTAGATTTTAGTTTATTACATTGAGTCATGAATGCTCTTTTTTTTTTTACAGATTCTTCAATTGCAGATGAACAACGAATATTACCACTACATTTTTACGTCGTTTGTAAGTACTTTATATCTCTATAACAAATTAAATAGTTAATCATATAAGATTTTATTTATAAAATGTAATATTTATATCAACGTTTACATCATAAGTTATCGACATGTTACCACCCCTACGGTAACTGTATTTTTTTGCCCGACTCGCCATTTAGTTTGGGGGTACTATAGTATGAGTTTTAAGTTCACTAACAGTTCAACAGTCGATTACATACTTGACGGCTGCCAGAATGACAATGTGACTAATATCCGGTCAAGAGTAAACAGTCTGTTAAATTGGTTCGTGAAATCCGGTAATATTTTAAAACCAATCGTAGCGACATCTAGCGATGCGACTTTCTAATTCAACGAAGTCCGCAAAACGAGTGGTGCGTGGATAATTTTCAGTCAACAGGCTACCCAAGAAGGGGGGCAATGTTTATGACCTGTGGGTATGTATGTATGTATGCTTCTATGTTTACTTACCCTAAATACCTGGGTATTACCCTAGACCGGAGCCTCACCTACAAGACCCATCTTAACAACGTTGCGGCTAAACTGAAGTCCAGAAATAATATATTGCTGAAGCTGACTGGAACAACCTGGGGGGCTTCGGCTGGATGCTTGAGGACGTCTGCTCTGGCGCTTGTATACCCGTCGGCGGAGTACTGCGCCCCCACTTGGCTGAACAGCGCGCATACTACTGCTGTCGACACGCAGGTCAACCACACAATGCGCCTGATTACGGGCTGTATGAGACCAACTCCTGTACACTGGCTGCCGGCCTTGAGTGGCATTGCTCCGCCCCACCTTCGCCGCATGCAACATCTCCGGCGAGAAATAGGTAAGGCCTGTGAAAGACCCGATCTGCCCATCAATATGGACCTGGCCACGTTTGAGGCCACGAGACTGAAGTCCCGTAATCCGCCAGCGCTACTGCTGCACCAACACCAACTGGAGTGGAATTTGAACACTGTCTGGGTCGCGGAATGGACAACGTTCGCTGAACCGAATGACATGTTCGTGCTGAATCCACGAGCCCGCCCCTCTGGGTTTGAAGAGTCGCGCCGTGTTTGGTGTCTGCTCAACCGTTTAAGGACGGGAGTTGGCCACTGCGCACACCTTCGAAAGAAATGGGGTTGGAGTGAAAGTGGATCATGTGAATGTGGACACCCGAAACAAACAGTGCGCCATATCGTGCTGGAGTGCCCCCTAACAAAATACGGAGGAGGGATAGAAGACTTCAAAACCCTCACGAGCGAAGCAGCAGAATACCTTAGGAAGTGTAAATTTAAGCTATGATATAAGTATAATTTGTAAGCCATACGATAAATAAATAAATATGTTTACTTGAAGTGGCTGAAAGGATGTATTTGACTTTGGGCGTGAGACGATATGAACATAATTGCAATCTTGAAATTGTTAATGTCTATGTCAATACGTGTATATGTGTATGTGAATATACCTATGTATATTTGTTGTTAAATATATGCATATGTCTACACATGTTGTATATACTCGTATATACTCTCGTAATAATTCTGACATGTTTTCCTGCAGAACTACGCAGATATTTTATATTATTTTTACAGCTTTATATAATGCTAGAATAAGTAGTATCATTGCCATAAGTTTTATTTAAAAAAGGACTAACCGTTGAGTTTATTACGGCGCTTCTTCTCAGCAGTGGTCTCCTTTTGGGAAGCGCTGGTAGTTTTTGACGTGTAAAAGTGCCCGTGCGGTCTACTTACTGAATAAATATCTTTTATCTTTGTGCCTCTAAACCCGTTTAGCATCCGGTGGCCTGAGTGGTCGTTTGCCTTCTCAATGCTGTTAATAATTCGTGACTAATTTTGTATGATAGGATATGGAGTTATTTGATCTGGAAGATTTCTACTACAACCGGGTCAACATGAGCGGTTGGAGGCTGGTTGACCGCGACTCAGATAAGGTGAAGGACGCTCTTCAGGTCATGGAGAAGTTCCATCCCATCGGTGCGAGCATACTTAGCGGAGGACATATTAAGGTCAGTGATGTTCAAGTTCAAGGTTAAATTTCAAGTTCAAGGTCAAATTTCAAGTTCAAGGTTAAATTTCAAGTTCTAGATCAACGTCAAAATTTCTTGACGATCTTTAAGGGAAGGATTGAATAATAAGTTTTTCTTGTTACCCGTGTTTTAACCAAAGTTCAATACAATTCTTGGTAAAAAAACTATTACCAATTTTTTTTTTATCTGAGTAACTAAACGTTAAATTTATGCACCGCACTCAGAGACGTCAATTAAATTTAATAATTGTCAAAGTGACGTGTTGTCTTATTCTATTGTTACTTATAGCAAAGAAAGTGACAGCAGCAACTTTAATCAAACTAAAAAATTTATTGACGTCTGAGTGTGGCCGAAAATTATCTAATTTAGGATAATTATGACAAAGTATATTTCCTATATATACTATCGTTATTTTATAATAAATTTTGATACGGATGTTTCTTACTTTACAAATGTAAATAACTTAAATAGCAAATTAATAACACCATACCCATATGAATATCCTGCAATATATTTATGTAACTACATTTAGAAAACCTGCAAATAGGTAGGACCTACATTTAAGGAAGCAGTGCTCCTCTGAAGGTACTGAAAGTTCCATATCACACGTTACATACCAGACACTTGGCGAATGCGAGCTAGGCCGACGCAACACTTTTAATAATTGCGTCAAACGCGTCGGAGTCGGGGGGCTAGCCTAGGACTCCCGAAGTTACTATTTTATTTTGTGTTTAACAAGCCGTGCGCGTGTTGCCGTGAGTACCTACTTATAATCTTTCTTCACTTTTTAAAAAGGAACTTCGTTCTTCTTCATTCCAACCCTCCCCCATGGCATTACATGGCATTATATATTTTTTTACTCGTAAATTAAAATGCAAAAATCTTTCATTGCAGACTGAACCAGCTCTGATTTACGACGCAGTTCAAGTTCTGGCGCTAGCCCTGGCTTCAGCCAAGGATGTGCAGCCTACCAACGTCACGTGTGACGAGGAGACCCCCTGGGCCCATGGGAAGGAGGTCATGGAGAACATCAACAAGGTATACGAGGGTTTCATCCATCATCATCCATTATTAGTCCACATTAATCCATCCACAGCATATATCTCCTCCCTTGCGTTAAGCTGTCTGGTCTCTTGCAATCTCAAGGCTAATCTAGTTGCCAATCTTGAGGACTAAGATATAAGTGACACTCTCTAGGCTTGTACTATGGGTACCAGGAAATGATAAACATACATACATAGAGAAACACAAAGGAAACATTCATGACTCAAGAACAAATGCCCACGTTCACCACACTAACGTTTCCCCCGGGATTTGAACCCGGGAACCGGTCACTATCAACCAGGCTAACCACGTCGTCAACATATGCTTTTCCAGATCCAAGCGCACGGCCTCACTGGCCCCATAGAATTCGACAATGGCGCTCGAACCAACTTCACCCTCCAGCTTATTAGGCTAGTGGGGGGAGAGGATGGGGGAACGGTGGTCTCCGGCCTCTGGAGTCCCAGCGCTGGGCTGGCTATCACGGATCCTGCGGCGTATAAGAGAGACCCTCCGCCTAATGTTACACTTACCATTGTTACCGTTGAGGTGTGTATGAATTTGTGATGTGATGCTTTTTAACCCCCGACGCAAAAATAGGGGTGGTATAAATTTACCGTATGTATCTGTGTGTTGGTGTATCTATGGCATCGTAGCTCCCAAAGGGATGGACCGATTTTGATGTAGTATGTATGTATGTAAACTCTTTATTGCACAAAATGTATAAGTAAATAATACATTGACATCGTAAATTTAAAGTACAGAGGCGAACTTATCCCTAAATGGGATCTCTTCCAGCTAACCCTGAAGTAGATGAGTAAGGACAATGCATGGGGTTAGACACATAGAAGTTTTGCACAAAAAGTAGCAAAAAGTATTCAAAATATTAAACTATCAGTTAGAAATATTGATAATACATGTAACTACATAAATATTAAACATATAAATAAATACATATACTAACGTAAACTGTAGCTGTAACTGTAACTGTAGTTTCTAGTAACTATCAAATTTCCAGTGATAAAAGTGTTCTGTCCTTGTCCAGGATACAATCTATCTAACTATATCCCAATTACATTATATCCGTTTAGCCGTTTACATTATATCGAGAAAAGGTAACAAATTAACACTTTCGCATTTATAATTATTAACACATTTCCAGGAAAAACCCTACGTAATGGTAAAAGAAGGCTGGAACCTTCAAGGCAACGCGCGTTTCGAAGGTTTCTGCATAGACCTCCTGGCGCGGGTGGCGGCGCAGGCCGGCTTCGCGTACCGGCTCCGGCTAGTCCCGGACAATATGTACGGCGCCCGGGACCCGGACACCGGACAGTGGAACGGCATCGTCCGGGAGCTTATGGACCGGGTTCGTTGATGAAATTCTATTATATTCGTATGCGTACTACGCGACTCACTGTGTACCTCGACGCGACTCACTGCGTCTGAACATGGTGATTTAGAGTAAATATATTTCTGTACCTAAATAAATAAATAAATATCAGGGACAATCTCGCACAAATTGACCTAGTCCCAAACTAAACTCTAGGCTTGTACTATGGGTACTAGACAACGATAAACATTACTTATGTAGAGAAATACTACATACTTAAATACATAGAAAACATCCATGACTCAGGTACAAATACTTGCGCTCATCACACAAATATTTGCCCATACCGGGATTCGAACCCGGGACCGCTAGCTTCGTAGGCAGGGTCACTACCAACTAGGCTAAACGAGTCGTCTACCCTACACGACTCACTGTGTACTCCACTGTCTTCTCCTCCTACGCTCTCTACGGCTCTGAGCACTTCTGGAGACATGAACTGGCACTTGCAAGCGGCCATTCTACGCACAGACTGCACGTCATCACCAGAGGCCGGAATTCTCGTGGCACTTTCGAGCTGTCATAGGGACTTCTCTTTTATCGACTTCCGATATTCATATTATATCGATACATTATATAACACAACATATTAAAGAAGATTGAAAGTAGAAGTAAACAACAGGTGGTTTTATCGCTGGTTTTGAAATCTGATGTGTATTTCCGGAGATTAAACCAAAAATAACCAAAAAAAAGTGTACAAACTTTACCTCTTCATAATATTAGTGCTTATTTCAATTCAATACATTTTGACAGTTTTCTAAATTTTCTAACTATCGTAGAATGCAACTTGTGTAGGCACTTCACTAATTCACTACATAGTATAAAACAATGTCGCTTCCCGCCGTCTGTCCCTCTGTATGTACGCTTAGATCTTTCAAACTACTCAACGGATTTTAATGCGGTTTTCACCATAACCGGAAGGTGTATGTATATAATAGTACCCGGAGCGAAGCGAGGGCGGGTCGCTAGTGCTGAATAAATATTTTAATTTTAATTTATTCATTAGCTTTTGCCAATGACTCTGTGCGCGCGCGCAGTGTATTTTTACCCGTTCTCCTTCGAAAATGGTCAGATCTTTCGGGATCAAAAGTGAGCAATGCAGTCTCTGGGCTAAGATTATTTCTGTACAGTCGAGGACAGAAAGATCTTTACATTTTTTCACCTTATTCCATTGTAATAAGGTCCAAAAGTGTATACATCTTTCTGTCCTCGACTGTATCTTGACCATTTGATCGCTTATGTGTTACCGGGAACACCGAAAGAATCAATACGGTTAACTTACAAATATAACTATATAATTTGTTCCAGTAAAAAGCCGTGGTAGCCTAATGGTTTGACCTGCCGACTCTTAAGCAGAGGGTCGTGGGTTCGAACCCGGGCTCGCACCTCTGAGTTTTTCGGAATTATGTGCGAAATATAATTTGTAAATTTACCATGAGCTTTTCGGTGAAGGAAAACATCGTGAGGAAACCTGCACACACCTGCAAAGCAATTTGACGGTGTGTGCGAAGTTCCCAATCCGCACTGGGCCGCGTGGGAACTATAGCCCAAACCCTCTCGTTGTGAGTGGAGGCCTGTGCCCAGCAGTGGGGCGTATATAGGCTGGATTATTATTATTATTATTATTATAATTTGTTTCAGAAAGCGGACATAGCAGTCGCCTCGATGACAATAAACTACGCGAGGGAAGCCGTCATCGACTTCACCAAACCATTCATGAACCTAGGCATAGGTATACTATTTAAGGTACGTTCATGTCCCTAAACTGACCTCTAGTTACCAATTTATAAATGTTGCCGCACGCCTATTGTTAGTATATGGGAACCTAACGAAAGTTATTGAGTCAACTTAAAAGTTAATCCGTTACTCGAAATATACATACATATATTATTTAATATCAGGGACAATCTCACCAAATTGACCTAGTCCCAATGTAAGTTCTAGGCTTGTACTATGGGTACTAGGCAACTTTTTTAATTGATAATTGGTTTGCTCTTGACTAACTCTTGCCCTTGGAGGACGAAGATGCAGTCTACGATGTAGTGAGCTCACCCAGAAGATGCCTGTTCACCCTAGCTTTAAATAGGTTCAGATTGTAGGTATGCACTCGCAAATATAAACGCCGGAAGCGCATTCCACTCTTTTGCACGCATTATGAAAGATGATGCAAAGCGCTTCGTTCGAAAAGGCGGAATACACATATAGAGAAATACATACTTAAATATATAGAAAACATCCATGACTAAGGAACAAATACTCGCGCTCTTCACACAATTATTTGCCCATACCGGGAACCCGGGACCGCTAGCTTCGTAGGGTCACTACCAACTAGGCTAACCGCGTTGTCAAAAGAAATTGACTTCGTTAATTAGTAATGAACGGTCTTGTCTGATATCCTTTTCTCCACAGGTCCCGACGTCTCAACCGACGCGACTGTTCAGTTTCCTGAACCCACTGGCCATTGAGATTTGGCTCTATGTCCTAGCAGCCTATATCCTGGTGTCATTCACGCTTTTTGTCATGGCTCGCTTCTCACCATATGAGTGGTAAGGCGCCTTTTAATTGAATTTTTATTATTATTAAAGTGCTTACACAACAAAAAAAAGTTGTGGTAGCCTAATGGTTTGACTTGCCTACTCTTAAGCAGAGGGTCGTGGGTTCTCCGGGCTCGCACCTCTAAGTTTTTCGGAATTTATGTGCGAAATATAATTTGCAAATTTACTATGAGCTTTTCGGTGAAGGAAAACATCGTGAGGAAACCTGCACACACCTGCACTTTGACGGTGTGTGCGAAGTTCCCAATCCGCACTGGGCCCGCGTGGGAACTATAGCCCAAAGCCTCTCAATGTGAGTGGAGGCCTGTGCCCAGCAGTGGGACGTATATAGGCTGGATTATTTATTACACAACATGTCAATTTTCTCCTCACCAGCTCGAAAACGCTTTCTTTGTCGGTCAAAATCTGCGCGCAAAAGTCCACTTTAACCGCTAGCGTGGAAAGTAATGCCGGTGCTGTGCGGCGTTTCCAACACCAAGTGTTTTCATCGCTATATTGAGGTGAAAAATTGTGTGTTTCGCACGGCAGCAAAGTTATTTCGGTCTCGAGGCCTTGAATCCCCGTTA
Source organism: Tortrix viridana (assembly GCA_963241965.1). Taxonomy (NCBI): domain Eukaryota; kingdom Metazoa; phylum Arthropoda; class Insecta; order Lepidoptera; family Tortricidae; genus Tortrix; species Tortrix viridana. The sequence goes on along the minus strand of OY725198.1, from coordinate 2,579,215 downwards.
CGCTCGGGGTTCTATTTTTGAACCACTCGCTAGGCTCGTGGTTCAATTTGAGAATTCTTCGCTGACTCGGGAGTCATTATGGCTCTCGCTCCAAATAATAACTTTGCAGCCGTGCATAACAAATAACTATTTTTTATTATTTCGCCAAGCTGATAAACTACTTTGTCGGCTTGGCTCTATATTTTCTTCTATGGCCACTTACATTTAGTTTTAAATCAAGATTCATGACTGCAAGTTCCATACATTTTAGCACAGTAAACCATAATGGCTAACATCCATTATGATGAAAGTGTGGCAAATGACTTTAGTATAAATGACGCTATGGCTAAATAAGGAACCGCAGCCTATTCCACCGGTAATCGAAGCGCTGCTTATCTCTGTTTCTCACTAAACAGTATTTTTATCCAAAATATATATTAAGAGATGATTCCAGGTCGTCCAGTACTCACGTCTGCGGTCACGAGACCAAGCTCCTCACCAACCAGTTCAGCGTTTGCAATTCGCTGTGGTTCATCACTGGGACCTTCCTGAGGCAAGGCTCTGGTCTGAATCCGAAGGTAAGTGTACAGTCAAGGCTATAAATATAGATACGTTCAGAGTGTCAACAATATGTAACCACGACCTTATTACGGCGACATAGGATCGTGGTTACTTTTTGAGGCTTTCGACGTATCTATGTTTATAACCTTTACTGTACGAGTGTAGGTAGTGTGTGTGTGTGCGAATTTTAATTTTAATTTCTCTTTCTTAATTTTTTTCTTGTTTTTATTATTTAAGTTTTACGTGGTTGTGGTGGTTTCACGTGATGGTTCCAACGGAAGACCAGCGCTGACTTTAATGCCGGCATTACGCTGAGTTGGGACCATTTTGTGACTACATTCTTTCTGTGTGTATTTTTCTGTCCTTTGTTGATATTTGGTCACGAATATTTTTTTCTTTTTCTTTTGTTTTAAAGAGTTCCCACGTCTGTTTGCGTGTTCTCAGAGCACTTGGGATGTATGAAACTGATCTTGACTGAAATAGATACCCGTCTCAAAACGCGTCTTGGCTTGACGTTTGTACTTGAATCTTGAGACGAGGATCTCAACTAAGGTCAGTTTATTAACACGGTCTTTAGTTTCCTGAGGCAAGGTTATAGTCTGAAACCAAGGGTAGTGCATAAGCAAATAGCAAGGTTTGCGGGCATGAGACCAATCTTTGCTTAATTAATTCACTGTGATGATAGACACACACACGCACTTACACACGTACTAGCATGCGTTCACACACACAAATCCAAATCAGCGTAACATGATATATGTAGTATAATTATTTAACTTTGGGTACAACCTGAGTAGAGAACATTTTGGAAACCATTTATTGTTACGAGTATATTGACACATGCCCATAAGACCCTCTAATTACTTAAAATACATTCCCATATAATTTGCTATGAAATGCCACATAATTTACGTGAAGGGATTTCCGCAAAGATCTTTAGAGGTCTTCCGCTGATGTAATCTTTGGGGAACGTCTAATCTCAGTTTTAAAACATTATTTAATGAGGGCTATGCTCGGAATATCTCTGCGTGATCGAATCAGGAATGAGGAGATCCGCACGAGATCCAAAGTCACCGACATAGCCCTAAGAATTGCTAGACTTAAGTGGCAGTGGGCGGGGCACATCGCTCGCAGAACAGATGGCCGTTGGGGCCGAAGAGGTCTCGAGTGGCGACGACGACGTGGTTAAAATTGCGGGAAGCCGATGGATGCAAGCGGCGCAGGACCGGTCCTTGTGGCACACCTTGGGGGAGGCCTATGTCCAGCAGTTGACGTTTTTCGGCTGAATTTATGATGATGATTTAATTCTAGCTCTATAAACATTTCAGGCGACATCCACTCGTATAGTTGGCGGAATCTGGTGGTTCTTTACTCTGATCATCCTCTCATCGTACACTGCTAACCTGGCCGCTTTCTTGACGGTGGAACGAACTGTGCTGCCCATCCAAAGCGCCGCGGACTTGGCGGCACAGAACAGCGTCCAATACGGAACACTCAATGGAGGGTCTACTATGACATTCTTTCGGGTAATTGGAGACCATTGGAGATACATTTTTCACAGAATAAAAACAAAAACCAGTTTTGGAATGGGAAATAAAGCCGTTTTCAACACCATGTATGAAATTTGGAGCATTTTTTTGTTTTGCAAAGTAATAAGTACCTACTTACATACTATTGAAAACTACTTCAATTTCAGATCGATAGCTTTTGTCGTTGCTTTTGTAGCTGACGGACAGACTGACGGACAGAATAATAGTGCCATATTAATTGATCTTTAGTGACTTCTGTCTTGACATACGTCGTCAACGTAAACGTCAAGTCATAGGACCGTTCATAAACTGATATTTAGTGTTATGACTATTGTGACGACGCGGTTAGCCTAGTTGGAAGTGACCCTGCCCACGAAGCTAGCGGTCCTGGGTTCGAATCCCGGTATGGGCAAATATTTGTGTGATGAGCGCGCTTATTGGTTCCTGGATGTTTTCTATGTATTTAAGTATGTATTTCTCTATTTAAGTATGTTTATCGTTGTCTAGTACAAGCCTAGAACTTAGTTTGGGACTAGGTCAATTTGTGTGAGATTGTCCCAGGATATTTATTTTATAATTTTTTTATTTTTATTATGACATGAAATCGTCATTTCAAACGCGTCTTGAGATAGACAGATAAGATCACTCTATTAAACGGCCCGTTCTTTCTGTTCCGACGCTACTTGCAATGGGCAGGCAATATTTAATGCTGCTAATTATGACCTTCCAAACCCTCTATCCCACACGCTTCTTCAGCCAAATCCAAGAGACTAAGAGAGCAAATGTGCCGTCTGACTGACGGGAGCTAGGGCAATCAATGGCCCTGACTCACCCAACCCCCATGAACTACAATCTAGGAGACATAGCAGGTCGAATAAGGTCAAAAAAAAGAATGACCTACGTCATGTCTATCTATGTTTGTATATCCAAAATGATAATTTCAGGATTCCAACATCGACATATACCAAGCGATGTGGCAGCATATGTCCACGGCATCCCCTCCGGCCCTGGTCTCCTCCTACGAGGAAGGAGTGAGGAGGGTTCTCCAGGGCAACTACGCGTTTCTCATGGAGTCCACAATGCTGGACCATCGGGTGCAGAGGGATTGTAATCTGACGCAGATCGGAGGACTGCTAGATTCTAAGGTGATATATTTTAAATAGGACGTGATATAGTTTTTCAGGACCCGTATAATGTCGCCTTTATCCCGGTGGATAAGCGTGGATAAAGCATCCGTCCCTCTCGCACTAACATACTGGTCAGAAAGGGACAGATTTTTTATCCACATGATACACACGACCATAATAGGCCCGCAGGTTCGGGAAAAGTCCATTACACTAGCATAAGGCGACGCGGTTAGCCTAGTTGGTAGTGACCCTACGAAGCTAGCGGTCCCGGGTTCGAATCCCGGTATGGGCAAATATTTGTGTGATGAGCGCGAGTATTTGTTCCTGAGTCATGGATGTTTTCTCTATATAAGTATGTATATCGTTGCCTGGTGCCCATAGTACAAGCCTAGGCTTGTCAATTGTAGGTCAATTTGTGTGAGATTGTCCCTAATATTTATTGAGAGCGTATAGAAGCGAGTGAAAGAGAAATACATAATACTTATGCTAAAGAGGTATTGCATATCAAAATTTCAAGTTCCAGTCTTCAGTTCTCAGTCCTGATACCACAGTGCCAATATTCATATTCTTCAATGGCAGTGGGGTTCTCGAAGCTTGCTTATAATGTCAACGCATACTCTATCAACTTCTTACCCAAATTCTTTCCAGGGTTACGGCATAGCCACATGGAAGGGCAGCCCCTGGCGGGACAGGATCTCACTAGCTATCCTGGAACTGCAGGAGAGGGGTGTCATTCAAATCCTATACGACAAATGGTGGAAGAATACGGGAGACGTTTGTAATAGAGACGGGAAAGACAGCAAGGCGAATCCTCTGGGCGTACAGAATATAGGTGAGGAGTTATGGTTTTAGATGGGTGGATTTCAGGGCGTTTCAACCGTCCGTCATCATCGTTTTCAATATATTAATGAAATCAATGACACATACCAGCAACTTCTGATGTAAACAGAAGGAGAACCGGGGTTAGTTTCTATTAGCATCAGAAGTTGCTGTAGGTGTCATTGATTTCGTTAATATATTTAAAAAGGAGATGACGGGCGGTTGAAACGCCCTGAAATCCACCCGGGGGCAGATATAAATAAGGAACGGCAGTCAGAGACAAGTAGGATATTTTTTTATGAAGAAATATTCAGCGAGAATGATGATTTGTGGGATAACTACTACGTTCATCTATGTCAATTCTTAACATTTCGACAGATTTTTACAGTCGTCTACTTTTTTTTTTTTTTTTTTTTTTTTTATTGGTAATGGGTTTGCTCTTGACCAACTCCCGCCCTTAGAGGACGAAGATTCAGTCTATGATGTAGCGAGCTCACCCAGAAGATGCCTATTCACCCTAGCTTTAAATAGAATAGCTTTAGGAGAATGTATCTTGTTAAGCTCCTGACTATTAATGAGGGAAGCCACTCATTGGAGGGTAAAATGGTCCTCGTAATAGAGAGGGTACAGAGGGGTAGAGGGGAGGGGGGGTTGCGTTCGATAATTTTAGCAAATTTCTTTTGGTAATGTCCTACACACTTATTATCGATAAGACCTCTTCTTGACTCACTATGTAACAATTCTTTCTTGTTGTATTTCCTTTCCTTTCTGTATTTCTGTGGTGAATTGTAGTGTTCAATAAAGATTTATTGTATTGTATTTTATATAGTCCTAACAGGATAAATCAACATAATCTGAAAAATTTTCGAAAATTTGGATTATTTGGTCTACATCCTAAACCAATCCGTAAAAAATCAGAAGAACTAGATTTCACGCAAATAACGTGTAATTTTACACGAGATATTCAAATTATAACTTAATTTCAGGAGGTGTATTTGTGACGCTGCTTTGCGGGCTGGCGTTGGCTATCATGGTAGCCATCTTGGAGTTCTGCTGGCACAGCAAGAAGAATGCGTCGCAGGGGAGGCAGTCCCTGTGCAGTGAGATGGGACAGGTATGGACATGTTAGTTTTTTTATAGGTAGTACCGCGACCGAGCACGGATTAAAACATGATAGCTTGGTAAATGAGTGCTCACAAGGGGGCGTGGATGGAAAGGTCGAGGGCAGAAAATTTGACTTCGGGACTTTGTTTGGACTAGTTTCCTATCGTCGGCTAGTTTAATGTTAATTGCACGAATATGTACACGAAGGGTTAACATGATTTAATACTTCATTTTATTTTTATAATTGGTTATAGCGGTAATAGAAATACACACCGTGTGAAAATGTCATCTGTTACGGTTCATGAGATACAGCCAGCCGAAAGACAGATGGAGGGATGAACGGACAGACGGATAGACGGACAGCGCAGGCTTAGTAATAGGGTTCCGTTGGCACCCTTTGGGTACAAAACCCTAAAAAGTCAATTGTTTTTTCCAGGAGCTGAGAACAGCGATGCGCGGTGGCTCCTCGAACAGGACAGTGCTCAGACCCGGGTGCTCCAGGTGCTCGCCAGCCACGCATGTACCTCCAGCTCCTTCTAGATACGAGGTAATCCATTAAAATTATGGTCATAGATTTGTGTAGAAAGGCAGTGCACTGTTCGGCAATCATACTACGGACGTAAAAATTGCAATTTTTAACTTCAGTCTTAACACACGCTGCGTCTTCCGGTACGCGGATACCACTCGAGAACTCTCCAGCCCCAACGGCCATTCTGCGAGCGATGTGGGGCGGGTGCCCACTGCCACTTAAGTCTAGCAATTCTTAGGGCTATGTCGGTGACTTTGGTTCTCGTGCGGATCTCCCCATTCCTGATTCGATCACGCAGAGATATTCCGAACATGCCCTTTGAGTGAGTGGTTAAGTGGGAAACTGATGGATGCAAGCGGCGCAGGACAGGTCCTTGTGGCAAACCTTGGGGAAGGCCTATGTCCAGCAGTGGACGTCTTTCGGCTGAAATGATGATGATGATGTCTACAGTATATTTAATTAAATTTGCAATTGTGATTTAAAAACATGAGAAGCTAAGAAAAATACGTTTTACGACGAATGCAACTCGCCGAGGCTCGGCCTGCTATCCACCTCGTTAGGCAATCCCGTATTTTCATCTGCCCTCCTACAATGTACAGTCAAGGACAGAAAGATGTATACACTTTTGGACCTTATTCCATTGTAATAAGGTCCAAAATTGTATACATATTTCTGTCCTCGACTGTACTATAGCCGCTAAGGGACGATACATTCTGCCTAAGACTCAGGTTTTCTTTTTCCAGCAGGCGGATTCGTCAAACAGCGTCGTGGAGCTGAAAGAGCTCCGCTGGTCGTAGCGGAGCGCGCGCGGGCCCGCCTCGGCGCCCGCGTCCCCCGCCCGCCGCCGCCCGCGCCGCGACCACTATAGTGAGCATTATTTATTTCTGTTATTTATTTCTGCAGACACTCATTTTCATCATCAGTGATCGGAATAGGTAGAGTATATTTACCTAAACTTGACACTTGTTCATTCATGCGTGAGTGAGATGGGAACACATTATTGAATGAACATGCATCAAGTTTAGGTAAACTAACAATAAACAACGACTGTCTTATGTCTACTGTTGTTTATGTATTTAATTTATTTCTTAATTCTCATTTATTCCTTGGTTCTTGTTCCTTGTTCTGTTTCTTGTTTCTTAGTTCATGTATCTTAAATATTATTATTTGTTTCATGTTTTTAGTTTCTTGTTTCTGTTTCTTGATTTTTGTCCCTTGTTTCTCATTCCTTGTTTCCTACTTCATGTTTATTGATTCATGATTTCTGTTTTTGGTTCTTATTTCTTGTTTCTTCTCTTGGTTCTTGGTACTTGTTTCTTGATTCTTGTTTTCTGTTTCTTGTTTTCTGTTACTGGTTTCTTGTTTCTAGTTTATTATTTCTATTTCTTACTTATTGCATTACTAATATTGGATTTTTTTTCCAGATTCAGTCGGTTCCTTAAGAAGAACGACGTCTTACGTGCTAAAAGAACCTAGAGAGGGACAGAAGAAACACGTGCAAATCATTGCATAGAAACAATATTAACAAGATGTCTCACTCTTCTTTAAGAAAAAAGATAAGTTTAAATAGTGGCATTTTTAGCCAGACTGTAATAAATATCTTTTTCCGAATTTTTCCCAAAAAACAAGAAAAATTTGTACCATAATTAATTAAGCCAATACTTTTATGTGAATCGATAATTATACCAATGTTTTCCACCGGAATTTGACCGAATTAAGCCACTTGTAATTTCCGTTTACATTTTTTATTTTGTGACATAACTATCATTGGCCATATTGTTGTTTTTTATTAGCCTGGCAATGCTGCAAATAGAGATCGAGAAGTATATAACCTATGGAGATATTACATAGCTAACAATCAATAGGGAATATGCACGAATTTTTTTATCGCATTTCTAAACAAAATATGAAAATACCGTGTTTGCCATACCTTTGGCAAACAGTGTAATTAAAATTAAAATTGGCTAAAAAATAATATAAGGGTCATTATCAAATTTTGTGCAGGTAAACTTGTCCCAACCTAAAAAAAGCGGCCTTCGTTTACACTGTCCATTTTCTGCGGTTATTTGAGTGAATGATGAATGATTGGCAGTCAGCTATATACCACAGATAATGTTTGATAATGTATGATATGTATATGCTTAGTATTTATGTAATATTTGTTATTACAAATATTGCGTGCATTATTATGCACGGCAACAGAGTGGTAGCTCCTTACAAATATTAACAGAGTGTTCTAATTAGACAGAGAGATTCGACATAAACTGTGACGTCAGCGTGCGTTACGGTCACATAAACTCCATGTTAAATTCTGTTCTGCTAGAAAGAGATAGAAACAAATCTTTAATGGCTTATATCTTGGTTATTTTTATAATTATTCGAAAAAAAGATTCTCTATTGTTTCAATCAAGTTACATGAATGACTTTTTACTAGAGAAAAAAATCAGGCATACCTATTCCCTGTAAAAGCTAGAAAAAAAATACCTACAATTACGTCACAGAACTCTTGCATCTCTATCTTCAGGAATAGAGCAAAAATAAATCATTTTGCATTTCTTTAAAAAAAATGTAATCTATTGTATAAGAATTACAGTGTTTTTTTCTAGTCACAATCTCTAATCTTTATTCCTGATGAAAGAGATGTAAGATAACCGTGCTGCCCTCATAAGAAGAAAAGGCATATGTGCAAACGAATTGGTATTGCACATGCGACCTTTATTAACCTACACAGGGTTTAATATGCTTCTGTGAATAATTCGCAGATGTGCCCTTTTTTCTTACGAGGGCAGCGTGGTAATTCAAGTTATTTTTCTCTAGCTACATTTTCAATTGTTAGCTATGCAATTTCTAAGCTTCTTGACATACTATTCAGTGAATGGGATAGATATAACGTAACTATAACTAGACCCTTTATACATCCATCTTCCATCTATACAATCTGTGGCTGGCAACACAAGATTAACTAGTTTTGTCTGTATCCGCTCTAGGGACCGGAATCTGTTTCCGGTTTTCCGGTTGATCGGGTATTCGACAGGCTTAAATTCCTTATTCTTTCCCCCGCATCAACGACCTTCTACGTCGAATCTATGCTTATTGTATAAAAAATATTTAGAAGTCATCAGGATGTACTAGAAAAGAAAGCATTTTTTACTCAATACGTTGTTTACAATATACTTATTATATACGATATTTCTTTTTTATTTTTAGAGTTTGATGGATGTCTTTCGGCTGATAGATGATGCAGACGTCGGAATTTTTGAAGCGAAATTGAATGACAAGTAGGAATTTTGATTTTGCTTCAAACATTCCATGGAGTGAAAAAATTCTGTCTATACGTTTGCAATAATGTGAAACCAAACACTGTACTGCCTAAAATTAATAATAATAGTTGTAAGTGTGTGATTTAAGTATGTGTTAATACCAAGGTATTTTAAGTAATCAAATTAAAAATAGGTAGAAATAAGTTTCGTACCAGGGGAATTTCAAAAAAAACAGCAAACGGTTCACTTTTTCTTCAGATTTGGGAAAAAATTACAAGTTCTTAACAAGAAAAATAGAATTCCTGATTATGTCCCCAAAAAGATGTATTGAATTGTCCGTTTTGTTACCAAGAAATGTATTGAATTTAGGTAACAAAACGGACTCCATACGAATAGTGTGCTATTTTTTTGAAAATTTCCCACCAATTATTTCTGATTATGGTACTTGAATCAAAATGTCTACGAAACTCAAGCGCAGCGAAATAATCACAAGGTCTTCGGCATATTGAACAACGATTTATAAGTTACTACCTACCCTTACTTACTTTCGTTAATATAGGTACTTATGTTAAGTATAATATAGCCTATGTCCATCGTGAAAGTCCATTCTAAATATTGGTGTAGTACTTAATTTCACAGATTAACTCATATATCTTCCTACAAACTAACCTCTTTATAATATTGTGAGTTACAAACTAACCTCTTTACAATATTGTGGATTGTGAGGCTGAAAATTTCCATACAAAATCCGGCAACGTTTCTCTCCTTAAACCTGGTCCGATTTCTCCGATTTTTGAAAATTTTGTAGATATTAAAAACTACGAAAATATTTCTTAGAAAAATAACAATAAAAAAACGGAAACGTACAAAACTAGTTTTTTATAATAACTACAACATATTCAAAAATCGTGGAAATCGGGACTTGATTTAGGGGATGAGAAACGATACTGCTCAAAGAAAAATATGAAAAACAATTGACAGCTACGCGTAATCAGCGTCGTTTCAAAACTTAACGGGATTCGAACCCGGGACCTCTAGCATCGTAGGCAGGGTCACTACCAACTTACTGCGTCGCCAATATCGGGAAGTATTTCAACCGTATTTAGAAGCCGATGTATTAAGTTTAGTAAATAACCGCGATAGTTTAAAGATGTTTCTATGATAACAATCTAACGGTGTGGCCAAGACCATTAGCGGCGGCGGCAGCGGGCTAATTCTCTCATAATTGCTCGGTCGAGACGCTCACCTCGCAGCGGTTAGATGACTATAGATGTATTAGACAATTCGCAAATAGTATGTATGGGCGAGACGAGAATTGAAATATTTGTTGTTAATATCGAATCAGGGCCCTTAGCCAAGATGCCCATCGCTAACTAGCGTTTCTATCCGTTTCGTTTTTAAACCAATCGCGTCACTGGTAGATCACGTCATACGAAGAGTCACGTGATCTACCAGTGTTGCGATTGGTTTAAACATGAAACGAATAGAAACGCTAGTTAGCGATGGGCATCTTGGCTAAGGGCTCTGGAATGAGGAGATCCGCAGGAGAACTATAGTAACTGATATAGCTCACCGAACTGCAAACCTTAAGTGGCAGTGGGCGGGGCACATTGCTCGTAGAACCGATGGCCGTTGGAGCAGGCCTTCCACAAGGTGGACCGACGATCTGATAAAGGTCGCGGGAAACCGTTGGATGACAGCAGCAGAGGACCGATCGTTGTGGAAAACGTTGAGGAAGGCAGTCCAGCGGTGGACGTCTTGCGGCTGATGATGATGATGATGAATATTGAACCGTATTACTGTAACATAGAGTGTTAATTAACACTGCAAAGAAAACAAAAGCATCGCGATTTTCTCGCCACGCCACGCCTAGCCGGTGGAAAAGCACCTTATGTATAATTTTCTTGTTATTTCAAAACCACGTACTTAATAGAAATAATATTGCGGATACAATGTTTTTTGACAACGTAGGTAGGTGTTTAAAGAAGCAATGCTTCAGTCTACACGGCGTGGACGGAACGGTTGCGAAACAATTGTTTCGCTGCCCACCACCAGCGAGCTCAGAAACATGCCGATAAGGCTGCCTTTCCATTGAGGCGGAGATGAGCTGAGGGGAGAGGAGCCGTGTAGGAATCGACCAATCACATTAGTAATCCACATCTCGTCTCCGCTCCGCTTCAATGGAAACAGTCAAGCGGAGACAACTGTATCAAATTTGATAGTACGCCACTCATCTCCGCTCCGCCTCAGTGGAATCACATACCTCTTTTCACAGCTCCGCTCTCCGCTCCGCTCGTTAACGCAACATGTTACAGAAACACGTAGACATTCAACCGTGTTTATAAACAAGTTTCTAAGTGAATACGTGCCGGTTAACTTTAGATAAAATAATACAAAGAGAAATGTGTTCTTCTATGTAAATATTACGTATGATTCGTGTTGCAACGTACTTTAACTTAGTGTATGTGATCTTTGTGTAAGTTGTACAATGAATACTTGGAAGTTGAGAAAACTAAATCAAAATCGGTTCATCCGTTTGGGAGCTATGATGCCACAGACAGACACACAGACACGCAGATACACACGTTAAACTCAAAAGACGTTAGGTACTCACACGCCGATGACAGCTGAAAACTAGAGCTAATGCCAACCTTAACTCATAAATACTCAGGTTTATTTTGCGCTGTCAACCGTGACGGATATATCCGTCGTTGGCGTTGAACCAGTGGTGCGGATATATCCGTCAATGCCGTTCAAAAGGTTAAAAGGAGAGTCACTTTGGTAGTTCAAGTATTTATTATACAATCATTACAATATTTTACGTGTTAAAAACGCTAGAGCTTACTATAAGTATTTATCAAGTTTTATATAACGAATTACATAGTTAAGTGTGTGAATAATGGGACTAAAATGTGAATTAGCATGGGTTGTATGAAACGATTCGTATGTATGACAATGTAAAAATACGTCAAAACTTGTAATTTTGTATAATAACGCCCTACCTTTGTTTGGACAGGTTTTTTTTTTATGTATTGCGGAAACCAGGTACCCTGTCACCAAGCAACAGTGTTCGCGCTGTTGTGTTCCGGTGTGGATGAAAACCAAATTACAGGCATTAAGGCATATAGAGGGTGTCCCGTGAGTAGTGCGTCATCGCGTCACATTGATTAAGACGCACCGAACCAGCCTAACATGACATGTTTTTCAAGATTTGCCAGTTTAAACTTTAAGGTTTTTGCCAACTTTAATTAAACTGAAAATATCTTGAAAACCATGCGACTCTTACTGAGGTCATGTTAGGCTGGTTTGTTGTGGGGATGACGCGTTCCATCCGTCAAAAAAAAGAAAAAAATGGCTGGTTCGGTCCGTCTAGGCTGGTCTACCTCCGGTATCAATGTCACGTACGACTTATGGGACATACTGTATATAGCAAAAGGAACTTCGTTCCAATCGGATGTCCCGCAACACCTCTCAATATTCTAATAAATAGATAAGTTTTTGTAAGGCGAACATACAGAAATATGAATATTTGTAATTGTATGCAACGTTCATTTCCCGTTATTTCATTTGTATACACATTACTAAAATATATTATACAAGATAGTCTTAAAGAACATTTTGACTTCATTACTTAAAAACGTACTGTTGATTTATTGTATTATGTACTAGACCTAGAGGTAACTTTGACTTTGTATTGGAAATTTTATAATATTTTGTTGGTTATATTTTAAAGACATTGTAAGCCTTGTGCTAAAATTGAGCCAAATAATATCCGTTGTGCTAAAATTGAGCCCAATAATATCCGTTGTGCTAAAATTGAGCCAAATAATAAAAAACTTGCCAAAATGAGCCAATATAACGATAAAAAAAATGTTTTTTGATGGTATTGTACATTTTATATAAGTTTATTTCCTGTTGTTTGTTTAGAATAGGTATGACTGTGAGATTTTATAATAAAACACATGTTTATTTGTATGACTTTTATTTATATAACCATCTTTTACTCTTCGTGGGGAAGTTATGGATTCCCTCGCTGTTTTCTGTATAAAAAGTACCCTATAATGTTTAACAATTTATTATTATACATTTTAGCTGATGGATGGTCGTAATAATTGTCTATAACAAGAGCAATACACTACAATACACTGCGGACAAATGGGATTTTTTTTCCCAGTTGTCCACTCTTTTATTTGACACACTGCGGACAACGGAAAAAATCCCAGCTATGTTATTCTGTTGACACATCGTCGTTCAGTTCTACTCATTCGATGAATAGCCGGCGAATTTACGTCGTCCGTCAAGGTGGGTAAATGACTTTCAATTGCCTGCACATTCATTTAGTCGCTGGTTTCACAGACGACCAGCTGAACGACGATGTGTCAACAGGTTATTCTGTTATAGCTAGGATAGCCGCAATACGTGTAGGTCTGAGTTTACAGATGCCGCCAGTCCGTTTTGTAGTAATCATAACAAGGCAAGTCGAGGTGTTTGCGTAATATAATTTTAATAATAAATAACTGACTAGCAGTTAAGACCTAGCTATTGTATACAGTTTGATAGTAGGAAATCGGATGGGTTTGCAAAGTATAACTTTAAGCACAGCTTGAGCTCTCTCTAATCGGAGAAATCTAGTTAGCCGTGACCCCCCAGCAACAGATGTAAGGACTGATTTTAAATCAATACATAGTATTAAATGAAGTCGCCCTCCGCGTCTGCCTGTCCCTATGTATGCTTAGATCTTTAAAAATCCGCAACGGATTTTGATGCGGTTTTCACCATCAGTTATATAATTCTTCACGGAAGGTTTACGTATATAATAGAACTCGGAGCAAAGCGAGGGCGGGTCGCTAGTAAATAATAAGGTAATAAGGTAATAATATCGGACTGATTTTAATAAATGGGGTGTAATATGATTCGTCGAAAACGTGCGAGTGTCATGGGCTATTAACAAAATGTTAAAATGCGTCATATTAGTCGCCGGTCTGAGTTTAGTTTACAATTTTGAAATTAAGTATTTAAATCTAAAATTAATCTAAAAATAATCCTTAATAAAAATAAAGTTAGATATTTATCATTTCCTTATTATTAGATTAGTTCATTCCATTCAGTTTAATTTCTTAAAACTACCTATAATTCTAGACATAGCTTTTCGTTAGTTATTTCAAAGCTTCGTTTAGAATATTTTCTTTCGACGAAGCCTCTCCAATCGCTTCCTGAATTTCTGCAGCTCCGGTGAAAATTCCTGGGGAAAGTAAAAAGGTATGACTTCTTTTTATCTAACATCTGTAGCGACTAGCGACATCTAGCTACAACACGCAGCAAGTAGAAGACAACTAAGACGATTATGTACGGGCAGCGCCACCAGCGACAAACAGCGTAACTAATGTTCTACATCGCGCTATCGAAGTTTCCCCAGTCAAGTTGCATATATACAACTTTCAACTTCATCCTAATGGACTTCGGTCCCCAGGCACAACACCCGCCGGAGAGAGATCTCTCTACTGTCCTTTCTTCTACCCCAACACCGATGTGATACGTCATCTAATATCTATTAAGAAGACAAAATAAATTCGTGACAATAACATTGTTTTACACTCCTCCCAGTCGAAATTAAAAGTTCTCGAAAGTAATGAAGAGTAATGAAAAGAAGTCGCGTGAAAATATCATTTGCACTCGCGATAGAAAAAAAGTGTGTTTTTCGGATGGCAATTTTTTTTAAATATTTTAGATATCACTTCAATACCTAGATTATCACTCGCCATCCGGTTGCCTCTCCGATGAAATTTGGAGTGCCATTGCCTTGAATATACATAATTTCATTGTCACGGCCTAACCGTGAAAGGGCGCCGGTTCTGCTGCTGCAGTGCTGATATCCCGCCGGAAACCAGGGATGCTGCAGAGAACGCGTAATCTCAGCGATTTGGGATCCGTGCGCCAAAGTAAAACTACAACGTTAACTAATGATCAAATTAATATACTGATGATCAATTAAAATTAAAAAAATAAAGTAACTGAGGATTGATTACTTTCAACCCTTGGTTAACAATCTACTGTTTTACTTTGCAACAAAATGGTCGCCATTACTCTGTTTAACTATCTGGTCACGCGCGCCATTTTGAAGCGTGTTGACCTACTTTAGGGGTGTAAATCTAGGAGCTTAGGGGCATTTTGTTCCAATTAGAGAGAAAAGGGGAAGTATACAATATAAAATGTGCACTAAATACAAAAGCTGTGTTAGCTGAGGGGATGTGTCTCAGATGTAGAGTTAAATATTCAAAGTTTTGATTAAATTTATGGTAACTTTACTGATTCTAAAGTTTTGTAGCGATTTTGAAGATTCTTTCACCTTACTAAAGACAATTTTGAAATAGTTATAGTTTTGGTTGCCATGGCAATCAGTATCACGGCAGTTCCGCCTGACATTAAGCTGAGTGGCACCCAAATTGGTGCATTGTAAAATAGTTTTAAGTTTAGGTTCCAAGTAAGTTTACATCCTCGTTTAAAAAAAACTCTGTCTCATATACGCACCAAAAAATGATTTCGTGACGTCACTTCTAAGTAAAAATCGTATTGAGACGTGGCGTCATGCGACAATTCAACTCAATGTATCTCCGTAATTCTTTTGATTATGCGAAAAAGAAACAATATGTGTCCAATACTTTTTGAGAACCTACCTGATCGACAAAGAAAAAAAATTGTCACCATCTCTATCTTTACGCACTGATCAACCTTCTTCAACGAGCACGCCTGCGAGTTATTTATTAGAATAAACATAGTTTAGATTCGATTTGAAAAAAAAAGCAAGATACAGTCGAATTGAGAACCTCCTTTTTTTAAGTCGGTTAAAAAATCATTTTGAGTAGTTTCAAAATGACTTTTCCAATTAATATCGTTAAAAGATGCAACTGATAAAGAACTTATTAAAAGCTTGTTTGGGTTAACGTTATCTAAATCACGAATGGATTACGTTAAAGTTATATCGGATAGCGTTACAAAATTTATTTACAAAATTTTACAAAATAAATTGTGACTCAATATAAAGGGACCTTATGGAGGCTGGCGGTTACGCCATTTTTAGAACTGTTACCATAGTGTTCGTATAATTACAAGAATAAGAAGAGCGTAACTGCCTTCCTCTATAAGGTCCCTTTATATTGAGAACGTCACAATTTGAGATCCTATAGCTACGTCAAACACTAACCCCCTTATTCATAAACGCACAACAAACCTATTTTAGTAAAACTATGCTTTTTCACTTTCTGTCAGATTCAAATGTCACAATGAAAGATAAGGACAAGCCATACTTCAATCACACTTTAGTTATTAGAGGGTAAACATTTCGCACCCTCTCCGTAAACGTGTGTCTTCCCCAAACTTGACATTGGCGAAATCATAGTGGCAACACTAATGTAGCCACAAAACAAAGATAGATAGATAGACATTTCGCACCTTCAGAGTTAAAGTGACCTAATACAGAATGTTAAGTTTTCTACTTCGAGTTATAATATTATTATTATAGAGATTAGGTACCTAATTCAAAATCTAAACATTTTGGAATTAGGTCACTTTCATTCTAAAGGTGCGATTTGATCTTTAACACAGTTACAGAAACAATCTGCGTGTTTGAAACATGTAGAAACTGTTGCGTTGCCGGAGACACACCAGTTTATTGGCGTGTTTCTGCGCTCGATGGTGGTGGGGAGCAAGCGAAACAATTTGGTTTCGCAACAGGATGTCTAGCTAAGTGTCACACGCTCCGTAGCGTTTCAGAGGGTCTAGCCAAGTGTCACACGCTT
Source organism: Tortrix viridana (assembly GCA_963241965.1). Lineage (NCBI taxonomy): Eukaryota > Metazoa > Arthropoda > Insecta > Lepidoptera > Tortricidae > Tortrix > Tortrix viridana. The sequence continues at coordinate 2,562,511 of OY725198.1, read as the reverse complement.
CGTAGCGTTTCTGTTCGCTTTGTTTTTAAACCAATCGCGTCGCTGGTAGATCACGTGATACGATAAGTCAGGTGGTCTACCAATGACGCGATGTGACTAGAGACGAAACGAACAGAAACGCTACGGAGCGTGTAGCACTTGGCTATAGGCTGTTCGTTTCGTCTCTAGTCCAATCGCGTCATTGGTAGTAGTAGTACCTACCTAGTTGTCGTGACAAATATCAACAAATGACAGAGAAATACACAGAAAAACAAAGAAATACACACAGATAGCCAAAAAACACAAAGAATGTAGTCACGAAATGATCCCAACTCAGCGTAATGCCGTCATTAAAGTCAGCGCTGGTCTTCCGTACTTTAGCTAGACTTGTGTGTCAACCATATCTGATACTCACTTCAGCATCTTCCCTGTCTCCAAGATCCACGGGAACTAAGGGTCTGTGGCCAGGCTTGGGTGGCTTCGGTTGCTTAGGATTCTTGGGCAGTGGAGTTCTGGAGTCACCATCATCATCACCGTCGCCCTCTGTGCTGTCTCCGTGTGTTCCTGACTGCTTCTGGATCACGATGCATCTGGAAGAAGACGTTGATTAGCAGGTCATAAAGGATAAAGGGTGTTTTTTTGCGAAGGTATAAGAAGGTTAATGATTTTTTATAACAGTCTATTTAGTTATGTATGAATAATAATAATAATAATAATATAACATGGGGGGACAATCTCATACAAATTGACCTAGTCCCAAACTAAGCTCTAGGCTTGTATACTATTGGTACTAGGTAACGTTAAAAATAGTTGTATAGAGAAATACATACTGAAATACATAGAAAACATCCATGACTCAGGAACGCTCGCGCTTATCACACAAATATTTGCCCATACCGGGATTCGAACCCGGAAGCGGGACCGCTAGCTTCGTATGCACTACTACTAGGCTAACGGCGACGTCATCTCCGCGACTATTGTCACTACAAATCAGAGGCCTTAGCCAAGATGGCCATCGCTAACTAGCGTTTCTATTCGTTTAGTTTTTAAACCAATCGCGTCATTGGTAGATCACGTCATACGGAGAGTCACGTGATCTACCAGTGACGCGATTGGTTTAAAAACGAAACGAATAGAAACGCTAGTTAGCGTAATGCATCTTGGGTAAGGGCTCAGGTAGGTATTTTGAAGGAATCTTACCGTTTTTGTCTGGAAAGGTTTCCTGTTTCACCCAAGGCTAAAACAAAAAAAAAGCATTAGTTTCATTTTAATCTTAAAATAATACCTATAAATAATATTTAAACTCTTTTATAAAATAAGATAGAGGAAAAGTGCACATTCAAAAGTAAGCTATCACATATTTTTTGTTTAAGGATAATAAATTATGATAAATATGTGTATAAGCAGGGCCCGTATTATGGTAGCGTTTATCGCGTGACGAAACGTGGATAAAGCATCCGTCACTTTCTGACACGTATATAAGCGCGAGAGTGACGGATGCTTTATCCACGTTTTGTCACGCGATAAACGCGACCATAATAGGCCCGCTGCGGGCACACCAAAAAGTATACTTATCGGATTCTATAGAAATAAGGTGCAAAAACGGGCAAATCGTTAATTATTTACTTATTACTAACGTAAAATAAAATAATTTTTTTTCATATGAAAGTCAAACTTTAAAAGGGGCATTATACAACTTTCTATAATAAAAGATATAAATCTTTTATTATAGAAAGTTGTATATCTATCGGAAAAAGTCATAATTTAACGTTAAGGGAAATTACCTGGAAAAAATTCAAATTAATCATTTTATTCTACAACCCGACTTTTTCTAGCTTCAGTTTTAACACGCAAATAGCTATACTTTGAAATGATTTGTACTTATGATTTGCACATGTTAAACCATTATACAGGGTGACCTCGAATTGGTAATACAAAATACTTGATTATGATTCAGTTAATCACTAATAGTGTATTGCATTAACTCAGTTGTTAAAGTTAGCTTTCCTTAATTATCGTTAATTTTCTAACAAAACAAAATAATAAAAATAATTTAAAATCCCAAGTGTGGTTAACCTACATGACGTCATGCATATCTGTCGTACAGACAAGGAAATTGATTCTCGCACCATTTTGTACTCTGTCACAACAACGACGGAGATAATGACAGTGGACATTCAACGTGACGCACTGCCACCCAAAGCGACAAGGAACAAAATGTGTCTCAATTTCCATTCCTGTATCTATCACTCGATGTTATTAATAAACTAGGTGCTGATATCCATCCAACCCTTTAGTTTTAAGTAGGTACCCTAATAAATTATCTGATAAAGTGAATAACTGAATAATGAGTGAATTATTAAAAATAATTTATTGTTGAATAACGTACAGTACAAAATACAAAATTGTAAAACTTAAACAACTTTTAAAATGTGCTCAAAACGACCCCCGCCTTCTTGGATACATAACTCTGCCCGTCGCCTATGATTGTCTTTCAATCTGTGGAGAACAAATTCATTGGTTTTTACATTATTAAATGCCTCAACTATCTTTTGGCGATGTTCACCCACAGTATCTTTTTCCCGTGCGTACACTCTCCTTTTTATTTCGCCCCACAAAAAGAAGTCGAGAGGTGTGAGATCAGGGCTTCTAGGAGCCCAAGCGACTGGGCCACAGCGTCCAATCCATCTCCCAGGGAACTCTTGGTCCAAGTAGCTTCGCACACGCAGGGAAAAATGAGCTGGTGCCCCATCCTGCTGGTAATACAGAGCCTCCAAATTTTGCTGCGGCACCTCTCGTAGCAATACCGGTAACACATTTCTCAGGAATTCTTCATATTTCGGTCCATTTAAATTTCCGTCAATGAAATGAGGACCAATCAAACAGTCGTTCAGTATTCCTGCCCAAACATTTACCGAGAAACGTGTCTGGTAGGAGTCCCTGCGAGTTACGTGAGGATTTGCTTCACGATCAGACCACCAGTGTTCATTGTGAACGTTGAACATGCCTACTCTTGTAAATGTTGCCTCGTCGGTCCATAAAATGTTCAAGTGTAGATTTTGCAGCAGCCAACGACAAAATTGCACTCTTCTAGGATAATCGGCTAATATGATATCCTGCACCCTTTGGAATTTAAACGGATACTTTCCTTCAGCATTCAGTAATCGCCAAATAAACCATTGGCTCGTTCCGAATCTTGCGGCAGCGTCCCTTGAGCTCGCCTCTGGGTGGTGGCTAAAATAATCGAGAACTCGTCTCCGAAACGTCTGCGAGTACCGCGGCCGCCGGCCCGGAGCTTGAGCGTGCACTGGGACAGTAAACTGTCCAAAATCTCTTAAGTTTTGGACAATGGAGTTTATTAGAACACGAGTAGGAGTTGGGCAGTCAGGGTGTCGTTCATGAAACAATGCTTGAGTTCGTACGGTACTTCGTGACGTAAAATAAAAAGATAACATATCCATTCGCTGAATATTCGTATAAGGATAAGCTCGGGGCATTTTGTTTAATTACTATCTTAATTAAATACGAAAATTCTTACTTTCTTTGACAAGACAAGTGACAATTTACTAATCAAGATACGCTATTATCATAAATGATGTGTCAGATAACGAACCAAAGAGGAAAGTGTTCATTTGAAATACTTTAAACCTCTTTCATTTTAAAGGTAATGGTAGGGTAACCAATTTAAGCAAAAAAAAATGGGATAATTAGAAAACTTAAAAAAAAGTACTTATGTTTTAAAATTAAGCGTGAGACCTCGTAGAAGCGATTGGTTTAGGGAAGCTCTCTGTAGTACTTTGAATTTGTATTACCAATTCGAGGTCACCCTGTATTTTACGTCTTTGTGTATTTTTGAAGTTGAAAAATAATACTTTATTTGTAAGTTACAGCGGAAAAAGTGGGGTGCTCAATACTTTTGGACAAGGCTGTATGTGATGTAGTCATTTAATTATTTGTGCCGAACCCTGTTCCGTCACAGCGTTATTGAAACTCCTTAACTATGCAGTAAACAGAGAGATATCAAATTGTGAAACCACCCCGGATATTGTTGTTTCAATGACAGGAAGTACGGTCAGTGGCAGAGCTAACGCCGCCGGAAATAGGAAAATATTATGAACTTCACCACTCTATGGGCATATTTTTTAAATGGTGTACATAGTTAAGAACTAAAATTAACAGATAGTATATTTTTCATTACGTTACGAAAATTAGTCATACATTTATATACCGCCCTCGTACGCCAATAGGCGGTATCTCAAATTCAATAAACGAAGCAGATTCAACCCTCGCCCGTTAGTAATATGGTTGCACTTGCTACAGGAGTTTTGTCTGAGATACCACCATTAGTATAGCAGTAGTATTAGTATACTACTGCTATACTATATATACTGCTATGCTATACTATACTAACTATTTTCGCAACTAAATGGAAACGTTTTTTTTTTATTTTAGTCCTTAACAATGTCGAGACCTTTTAAAAATATGCCTATATGTCAGATTTAGATATAAAAAAAAACATAGTTACATTGTATAGCTTGGTGAAAAAGAGCTTGATATCTTGACCCTCTAGCTCGTGTGCCTCATTTAGCATAAAAAACTAGTCAAGCGCGAGTCGGACTCACGCACCGAGGGTTCCGTATTTAATATGGTTCGCATCACAACTAGATATTTTCCAATTTTATCAATTTTAACAGTAACTTTCCAAGAATTTTGTTAATATCTCGAAAGCTGTTGATTTTCATTACTTCGTTTTATTTTATTTAATATAGATAAATGTCTATAAGTCTGAATTATACCAGATTTTTCGGTCCGTAAACTTTAGAGATAAAAACGGTATTTTGTAAATTTTTTGTTATAAATTCGAAACAAAACGACTAAATAATAAAAAAGGTAAGATTAAACTGATTTTTGATACTCAGTGGACAATTTTATCAATTATTTAAAGAATATTCTCGAATACCCAAAAATAATGGAACACTTACCATATTGAAAGAGAAGAAATATATAAAAGCAGCACCAAGCCACACGACTCATTTTGTACAGCGCCGATTTAAAAATCATGCAGTATTTATATTTAAAAAACATATATTTATCATTAGAACAGTGTCATATTATGATGCGGGTAAAATAATATGTTTGGAAAGGAAACAAGAAAACTAATGATGTTTTTATCACGAAAACAAAATGGCGGAAAAAAAAGATAACGATAATTATGTACTTAGGGACATATACAGTAATGGCCAGATAATTTTACTCACACAATTGCCTTCAAATATTACTTACCGAAATTGACCACCAATCGAAAAGTACTTGACCAATTTTTTTCTGAGGCTGACATTTATCGATCTCGTCAGCGGGCTTAGCATGCATGCACGAGATACAATTTGACAGGTGCTAGGGAAATGAATACATCTATTCCATAATCTAACGGAAGACTTAACGCTAAGATTTGAAATAAAAGTGTCCCGTCTTGATAAAATCAGTATAAAAATATGAAAATCGCTATAGTCGCTTAGTAATAAACGGTAATAAAAGTCAGGACGAGACACATTTATTTTAAACCTTAAGCGTTAAGTTTTACTATAGAATATGGAATAGATGTATTCATTTCCCTAGCACCTGTCAAATTTTATCCCGGCCATGCATGATAATCTCGCTGGTTACGAATCTAGCGGCTCTAGGTTCTATTACTGTTTGTTCAATACTTTTTCATTCTTTAATTATTTATTAGGAAATCCGCCGTTATATTCTGTTAAAAAAATTGTCTATCTATTAGGGTTCAAAACAGCTTTTTAAAGTTAGGACGAACGGACGGACTGCTAGTAATATGGTTCCGTACCCTAAAAATATGTAAGAAGGTTTATAAGGTCATAAATAAGACCTAGGTAGTTTTAAATAAGAGATTACCTTGTCCTTCAATAATTTAGGTTCAAGAAACAGCTAATCTTTATTAACCGATTTAGAAAGACCTCTGTATCAATGTGTGAGTCACTATTAGGGAGCTACCTTACTTAGAAATATCAAGTAAGTAATATAAAGCTGTTATTGTATTTGGGACTTTATTTGAAGCTGTACTAAAGGTTGAGTTTGCTTTAGCTGTTAAATTGCATATAAGTCTTTTTGATTTGGTAGGACAGAGTTATTACTTTTAGATTATGGCTTTCTTCAAATTATTTAAATTAATACAATACAATTAGTAAAAAGTAAAGAAAATATACAACACGTATCAAAACTTCAGTTTTGTAATATATACATGTTTATAGTTTCTGAGAAAAAGTGAATGTGACATACATACAGATACTCGTACGGACATGGCGAAACTATAAGGGTTCCTAGTTTGGCTACGGAACCCTAAAAAGAAGCTAGTTTACTTATAAAGATAACAGAACTTAGGTTTCTGTATGGTCCAGGGAAAAAAAAAAGCCGTGGTAGCCTAATGGTTTGACCTGCCGACTCTTAAGCAGAGGGTCGTGGGTTCGAACCCGCGCGGGCTCGCACCTCTAAGTATTTCGGAATTTACGTGCGAAATATAGTTTGTAAATTTACCATGACCTTTTCGGTGAAGGAAAACAATCCGCACTGGGCTCGTGTGGGAACTATAGCCCGAATCCTCTCATTGTGAGTGGAGGCCTGTGCCCAGCAGTGGGACGTATATTAACTGGATTATTATTATTGTTATTATGGTCCAGGGACGTAATCAATTTTAGAGCGCGCTCCCAAAATGTCATTTGAGACCGCGTTAATTCAAAACGGCGGATATTACCTGCCAAACTGTCACCAGAGTCTTGAGCTGTTTTGTCGTGAAACATAATACGATACAAATGTCAACTTCAAAGTACGTGCTAGCAAATTTGAATACAGTTACCAAGTCACCATTATATAGACCCAACCGTACACCGAGGCCATAAAATGTTGCAATGAATTTACAAAAAATACTAACATGCATGGTGGTCAGAAAAATGTCTTGCAACACTTTGCTTCAATTATTTGCTGATAAAAATAAAGATGTACCTGGGCGATTCTTCGGCGTTTTAACCGCCGTCATTGTCGTCTTCGCATATATTGACGAAAATAACGATTACTATCAACAATTTCCGATGTAAATAGAAGAAGCACCGGGATTTGGAATAATATGCGAAGACGACAATGACGGCGGTTAAAACGCCGAAGAATCGCCCGACTGCATAGGTGTCCCCACTCATTTCATTGAATGTATAATTTCACCGAAATTCATTTCATCGAAAGCTAATTTCTGCTGAAACCTTATTGTTTTCAGGTTATCCTAAGCGTGGGTTACGTAGGTTAGGTTAGACCTGCTATGTTATTCTGTTAAAACAACGTCATTCAGTTCTACTCAGTCGATGAATAGCCGGCGAATTTACATCGTCCGTCAAAGTGGGTAAATGACATTCAACTGCCTGCACATTCATTTAGTCGCTGGTTTCACAGACGACCAGCTGTTAAACTAGCGACTAAATGAAAGTTGTCACCCTGACATCTCTCTCTCTCTCTACTTCCGTCCTACGCCGCGCCGCACGCTATCACGGCGTCAGCTAGGCTTTCTTTTATCTTTCTTTTGTGACAATTTGTAAACTTTGATTGTAAACCTGTGACTGTAATAACTAGCAACTATTAAAATAACGTGAACCCCAAGAGTGAAGCCCATTATTCATCATCGCCCTGCTCACCCTCAACAAAGTGCAGGCAGTTGAATGTCATTTACCCACCTTGACGGACGATGTAAATTCGCCGGATATTCATCGACTGAGTAGAACTGAATGACGTTGTTTTAACAGAATAACATAGCTGTGCACACCAAAAAATTATAACTCCTGCATGTGGAAATGCCTGTCGTTGAAATGAACATTCGGCGAAGTAAAACATTCTATGACATGAGTGTCGTTGATAGCACACCGAAAAGCTAAAATGATGAAAAACTCAGCTGTGTCTATGGTTTCAAAAGTTCAAAAATATCTTATCGACCTCCTCTTTTCGCAAAAATACTTTTTAGAAGGTTTATAAAAATACGGTGCTAGGAAATTGTAGTAAATAGGGACACGGGGGTGAGTCCTGTGGCAGTAGTGTTGGCTGCTGCACGTGCTGATTGTTTTTCTGTGCCGGGTGCCGCCATCTTGGGCTTCGGCTGAGAGCTGAAGAGAGGTGATGCGTGGCGGAGTGGAGCACGGCGGAATGGGAGCGTGTGGCGATTGACATACGCCACAGTTCTCCCACTTACCAAGACAAGAACCGTACAATGACTGAACTCTGTATTAGAACATCTACGTTACATATATATATTTATTTATTTATTTATTCCATATTTGCACTCATGTTACATGAAATGGTACATAAGACCCTGTTAGGGTATCGCAAAAAACAAAGCAGGTAAGTTTACTAATTTAGAACTAGATTATTAAGTAGTGGCATAAGCGAGTTGGTGCATGCATTGCCTACTTCTCTTACATGAGTTTAAGAATTATATAATACAATATTCACAGCACAAACAATAATAACAAGTCATTGTATAGTTTTATCTTAAGATGTCAACAATTGGTTTAATAAAAAAATACATGTCAACTATATTTTAAATATTATATTTTAAACTTTGACATTGGCAAAATAGTCCACATGGACAGACGCCATTAATATATTTTTTCAATTGAGTTAGGGACACGGGGCGCTTTTAAAATTGCATATGTTCTTGATAATGAACCGTACGATACCGTTAAATAAATTCGTGCTAGAAGTAAGGCATTTTTATCCACCTGCGGCCCAAAGCAAAATACGAGTAGGTACAGCTCATTGTCACTGCGAACCATGGTCCTACCCAGTAGTACTATTGTTTTATATTCATTCAGACCCACCCAAGTACTAAGGACACTTATTTTAATTTTTATTGTACTTGTATGGCGCCAATAGTTTTTGGGCGTGTTTATAATCAGTGTATGATACAATGCTACAGGGAGGACCATGGGCTTTATATTAGTCATTATTTGAATTTGAAAACAAAATGGCGGGTTTTGTAATAAGTCCTATCACGTTAGGGACAGCGGGAACGGTAAGAGAAAGGGGAGACTCCAGGGCAGGATATGTTTAATAAGATTTCTTCAAAGGTTTAATAGTATAAAATAAGGCACCTGCGAACAATGCAGATAAAAAAATATAGAAAATATCTAATTTGGATTATGAATGAATGGAGTAAAAAGATCTAAGATGAAATATTAAAAACTTACAATTAGTGCCTTGAACGGTATGAATAATGAATTATTTGTGAATAAACTCCAAACTGTAACACTTTTACACATTTAACCATACTTTAGGTTTTACGGGCATACTTAGTCACGAACGAATTGAAAGCTGGACATCAACCGGCCCTGTCGTGCGCAGCCGATCGTAAGATTTTGAATGAGCTTAAATTTAGAATTTAGAATAATAGTAATAAAATATAAGGCCATAATGATTTTATTCAACGAGGTGTAATACATACGTACACCTCGTTACAGTCCTACTGGTAGGACCATGGTACGTGACTACACAATTACTGTTAAAAGAGCTGGGTCTGAATAACAAAGGTAATTAGTGCTATAGGTAGGACCTTGGACCGCAGGAGGATATTAACAGAGCAAGTGTTAACGATATCGTTGTGTTCACGTCTCAGGTCCCAGTCCGCTGGCGAGTTAATCGGACTAATTTGATGGTTCGTAGGTCAACTCGGTTATCGACGCATGCTGATAAGGGCCGCGCGGTGCAGTGTGGTAACTCAGAATTTTACTTTTTATCAGTTTATAATTGCTTTGGAATTAAGAGGGCTTCTATTTTTTTTATATAAGAATGCGCAGAACACTCTGTTACTATTTGTATTGAGCTACCACTCGTTACCATGCATTATTACAATTATTACATAAATACTGAGCATCTTTTTTCGATTTTGATAATCAATAATTATCTGTGGTATATAGCTGACTGCAAATCATTCATAATTTCACTCAAATAACCGCAGAAAATGGATAGTGTAAACGGAAACAACTTTTTTAAGTTGGAACAAGCTTACCTGCACAAAATTTGATAATGAATGACCCAGGTACAGACAAGGTCATAAATATGTGTACACATTTAGTACCTTGTCACCTTAATCGCTGTGGCATTCATATATGGCAGTGTAAACATGACATTAAATAGACAAGGAACTAAAATGTACACATATTTATGACCTTGACTGTACTTAAGTCCTTAGCCCATGTGCTCATGTTAGTATTTAAAAAATGTATTTGCCTTAAATACCTTAGAATGCCTTTCTTTCTTTCCTAGTACCAAATTTCATTAAAATCGGGCCAAGAATACTCAAGTTATTGTCGAAGAAACATACACACATGTATGCCGCCCGCCGTGTAAGTTGACTCTGCAATCCATCCGCATTCCTTTTCCTACTTCAATCCACTGTTTATTGTATCATAATTGTTATGATGTGTATACAATAACATCAAATTTTATAGAAACGTATGATATTAAAATGTGATATTTGTAATAATGTATTCTTTTATGTAAAACCTAATCCTTTCTTTCTTATTCCAACTTACGTTATGTTTTATTTCTGATTCTGTTTCCCTAACTTTGTAATTGGCTAAAAGATATCGAAGCCTTAAAAAAAGTTGACTCTATACGAGTGAGACCTCAGATAAAGTTAGGATGACGAGGATATGAATATTTACCGTTCACCCACCCAGTTTTTAATAAAATTTGGTACAGAGGTAGGTCAAGGATTCGCACATTTATCGAATATCCTATCCATATGACGTCGCGGGTGATTATTCTTGTAATTCTTGCAGTTACTACACTTTAGCAGTTAGCCTCAGTGCCGCTCGCTCGCCTCAGTCAGTCGACAGTGTATTGCACTGACAGTAAACTATAATAATTATTAGTTATCAACATTCAGTGAAAGTAAGTAATATTTATAAGTAATATTATTTGTATATTTAAAAACTATTAAATTAGCTTGTTGTTCATATTTTTAACGTCGCAAACAGAGTTATAAGTTTAGCGTGTGTATCTTTGTCCATGGCACCATAGCTGCCAAAGGGATATCCATTTGGACGAGTTTTTTTTTAATTATTTAAAAATTAGTTTATTTGGAATGGTTCTTAGCTAATAGTTATGTAAATCGGGCTCTTAAATAAAGAGAAAGAGAGACATCTATCTGAGCTAAATATTGTTGTATGGTGATATAATTTTGTGATCTAATTTTCAATTAATATTAATTATATTTCAGGAGGATAAAAACATAAGAATGTTACTTAAGAGCTTCATTCTGCTTTGTGGTGAGTGTAAATAATTATTAGTTTATATTTATATTTTATTTATTTATACTAGCGACCCACCCTCGCTTCGCTCTGGGTATTAAACCATAAACCTTCCGTTCAGGCTAACGATACATTAGAACAAATGATAACGGATTTTAATGCGGTTTTCACCATCAGTTAGATAATTTTTCACGGAAGGTTTATGTATATTAGAACCCGGAGCAAAGCGAGGGCGGTTCGCTAGAAGATGATAATTCACACTAATATATATATCCGTTAACTAACTGGAACATACTTTAATATATTTCTTACAAGCTATTGCCCGCGACTCCGTCAACGTAAAAGTCGTTTATCGCTGCTCCCTCGGGAACTGTCCAATCTCCTGGGATAAAAAGTAGCTTATATCCTTCACCAAAACTCAGGCTATCTCCATACCAAATTTCATCAAAATCGGTTAAGCAGTTTAGCCGTGAAAGCGTTAGGTACAGAGTTACTTGCGCATTTATAATATTACTATGGAAGTATAGATAAGCACGCGAAAAGACTTATATGTATAGGAACATACACACTAATATCATTTTTAATATATGAAAACAAAACTTCGCGCCTTCGTTGATTGAAAATAAATATTACGAGAACCAAAGAAAACATCCAAGATTGCCACAATATTATCGGGGATCGAACCTTGAGCCACAGCTTCGTAGGCATAGTTACTACCAACTAACCGCGTCATAAATTAGATGACGTTGCAGCGATCCCTAATCAATATTGCCTTAGTAATTATGTAGATTAAGTCGTCAAAGTTGTCAAAATGAGTATACGCAATGGATGGAATTCTGGAGGAAATTCTACGGCGATTAAGTATAGCCATTTTAGATTATAAATAACTGGACCTTTTTTTAGCGTAACCAAGGTTTATAGCTGTCTAGTACCTACCCATAGCTTGTTTTATCAGTGGACAATCTCACACAAATTGACCTAGTCCCAAACTAAGCTCTAGGCTTGTACTATGGGTACTAGGCAACGATATACATACGTATATAGAGAAATACATACATAAATATATAGTAAACATCCATGACTCAGGAACAAATACTCGCGCTCATCACAAAAATATTTGCCTATACCAGGATTCGAACCCGGGACCGCTAGCTTCGTAGGCAGAGTTACCAACTAGCCTAACCGCGTCATCGCGAGATTCATCTTGACCAAAACCTTTTGTTACAGCATTATCATGGACCACTGCGTCCCTCCGCTCCCTCTTCCCCGCCGAAAACCACCAGTACCAGTACATCATGAAGACTAACGTGTCCACCGGACCACTGGCCCAGGAGGCTTCCTACTGGACCCTGGAAGCACGGCTGCTGGTCACCGTGTATGATAATTATACACGGGTTAGGTATAAGCTGGATGGTCTGAAGGTACACCAATAACATTTTCAATAGTAGTTTATGTGAGTGCATAATGCCTAATTATGTACAGTAACATACTAGCAGTTTATGTGACTGGTGCATAATGAGAGGCATTGAAACACGAGTGTGTGTTTATGACAGGCGAGTTTCATAATATCATCACACGAGTGTTTTAATGCCTAATTATGTACAGTAACATAATTTTATCTACATACATATTATAAGCTCTCTATGATGTGCTCAGGAACCGCATGTTACGACCGGCATATATTGACCAAATGTTAGAACGTCACAAATGGCGGCAACCGTAGTTTTTTTTTAATTCAGAGACAATCTAGAGTCGGCCTACACTATCATATCGTTCGATATCAAGTAACATGCGAGATTTGTCAAAATTGTATACAACAGACAATTCATTTCGAATTAAATGTCATCTCGAGTGATATTAGAATTGAGATTTAATAAAATTGTTGTGTTTTTAAAAGTTCCAAATTTGAAACTCATAACTTTATCAAATTTTATGTCGTAATTAGAACATTATGTTACTGCTAGGTACATACAAGAAAATTATCATAGTGAAATGGATTGTTTTAATGCTGGTCATTGCCAACGGATTCTGAACGCATTATAGAGGACTCATGATATGTGTGTAGATAAAAATAATTATGATACAATTGTAGCCGACTGTACTTTTAATACTGTTGATAAACTTGCTATAACAAGAGTCCAACGAGTCCAAACTAGACGGTTCTTCTATTAGCCATTGAGGAGTTCCTGTTTCCGTGTCCATCATCATGCCAGCTTGATGATACAGTCAGCATCAAATAGATAAGCGCAGTCAAAATGGCCATGTTTATCGCAACACATTCTTATACCTTGTAGCGACTAGCGACATCTAGCTACAACACGTAGCAAGTAGAAGACAACTATGTACGGGCAGCGCCACCAGCGACAAACAGCGGAATTAATGTTCTACAACGCGCTATCGAAGTTTCCCCAGTCAAGTTGAAATATAGACCTTCCAATTTCATCCTAACGGACTTCAGTCTCCAGACACGACACCCGCCTGGAGAGAGATCTCACTATTGTCCCCTCTTCTATATACCACCTATAGTAATAAAGGTGTGTTTTGATATATTTCGCCACTTTTACTACACCTATCTATTTGATGTTGACTGTACCATATTATAATGTTATCAGAATTATGCAAAATTTCAACTCAATCCGACAGTAAGAAGGTTAAAATCAACTTGCAAGATTAATATACATTTTATCAATCATACATTAAATGGACGTCAAAATTAAAACTATAATAAAAAATAATAAATAATTAATAAACTTAAATTAAATTGTAGTCAAACTAAGTAAAACTTAAAAAAGAACCTATTGGCAAATGATCCAAGATGATCCAAATTCGGCCAGTCTGGTTATTACAGTGGAGGGATTGCCATCTGACCTCCGTGACCTTTGTGACAGGGGAATCTAACCAATTGAATCATTTTCCCTCACCTTAAGAGCATCGGTTACCGTGCAGGTAATGTACATATTTAGGTTAAAACTCATTGGTACATGGCGACCGCTTGGGAGTTCGAACTCGGTACCTCACAAACACGAGTCGACACATCTAGCCACTAGGCCACGGACGCTCCCTTCCATAAATACTGATTTCCATACATTATCCGGTTATATTTTCAGGCTGCAATGTTCAGCAGGAACCAAGGTTACTCCTCGTTCCAATCGGAAGAAGCAGCCAGGCAGTTGGGGCAGCCATGGGAAGTGGATTATCAGGTACGTACCATCAATGTGGCGGGTACAGTGGCATACGTCGGGGCACAGTGGATCCACGAAAACAGGTGGACAAAGTACTTATCAAAAGGAGGATTTTAGAAATTATCTCTTTTATGGAATAGATCTTTCAATCAATCAATCAATCAATAGTTTATTTTACATAAAACATGGTATATACATACAGGTCTTAAGATGAATAATTAAGTACCACATGTTTTGCCGCCGGGGCAGCACGTAAAATTTTACAAAATAATTCAAAATGTATATGTCATGTAAAACTAGAATTTACGTCATAAACAAACTTTACCAATAGAATTTCAATAAAAGTTATATAAGTTAAGGATTTAAAAAATTTAATTGTATTGTTGTTTCATTTAATTGAATTGTAGTTAATCTTCATATTAGTCCAAAATAGGGAGTATTGTGGGAATACTAGGAATATATAATGTAATGGAAATTACTCCACCAATAAGAGAATAGATATAGATTTTTTTTTAACTTTTTGAAAAATTTGTAGTTTTCTGTAATTGGCAAAATTTTGCCATATTATTTTTAAGTCGTTACAGTATAATGCCGTTATTTATCGCAACTCAAAACTGAGGGAACTGGACAACGATACCCATAATTATATAAATAAATACATTTTTATATTTATAGAAAACATCCAAGACTCAGGAACAAATACTCGCGCTCACACGTATTACCTTACCGGGGCTCGAACCATGGAGAGCTAGCTTCGTAGGCAGGGTCACTAACAACTAGGCTAACCAAATTGATAACGTTAATTTTTATTTTCAGGAAAGCGGTATTATCAACAAAGTATACGTCAGCCCCGAACCAGTGTGGTCACACAATATGAAGAGGGCTCTGTCGTTGAACTTTCAACTCAGCACCAATACGAATAAAGAGGTAATTTGCATGGCGCATTGTATAATACATACCCAGTGATGGTAAAAGGCGATTCTTGACAATACAATTAGTAAAATAAAGTTTGTATGGATAATAAAAAATAAATTAATATTAAGGGCAAACTTAAAAAAAAAATCCTGGTCCCAAACTAAGCTCTAGGCTTGTAACTCGCGTCGCCGCATCGCTTACTCTTGCGCATTCGCGTTCTTTTACGAGACGACGACGCCTAATTGGGTTATTCTTCGAGCGTTTCAAACACACTCATTCCCCTGGTCGCATTAATGTCGAATTTCCTGTAGATTAAGATATCATTTTCAGTTATTTTGTAGAAGCCATGGCACTCTATAAGATAACCGAAAACAGCATCTAATGCTACAGGAATTTCGACATTAATGCGACTAGGGGAATGAGAGCGGTTGAACTGCTCGAAGAATTATGCTCTTGCTGCCGCACTCAGAGACGTCAATTAATTATTAAATTTCATTAAAGTTGCTGCTGTCACTTTCTTTGCTATATCAATAGAATAACTGCCGCACTCAGAGACGTCCATTAATTTTTAAGTTTCATTAAAGTTGCTGCGTCTTATTATATTGCTATAGCAAAGAAAGTCACAGCAGCTACTTTAATGAAACTTAAAACTTAATTGACGTCTCTGAGTGCGGCCGTAAGACGCACCAACTGTAATGAAACTTAAAAATGAATTGACGTCTCTGAGTGCGGCAGTTAGAATCTATACTAATTTATCTAAGCGAATTAATGCAAATAACTTCTTAATTACCTACTTTGTATATATTATCCGCTTGCCCTAACGTTGTATTTTGTTTCGAAATTAATTAAAAGCGTGCCCTCGTCGTTTTTCAAAGGATTTTGGCTCAAAGGAAATTGAAAGAAAGGTAAAACTTGAATGAAGGCTAAATTGAGGATCAAGTACTATTAAGGACGAGCTTAAATTCTTTAAATATTTTTTATTGAAAGTTTGATTGTTTAATTAGACAGACCTAAAACAAGAAAGCAGCCAAGTGCGAGTCGGACTGGCACACGAAGGGTTCTGTACCGTACAAGATTTAACGCTTTCATTTTTAATTTTTTATTTTATTTGTTGGTACAGCGGAAATAGAAATAGGTAAACACTGAAAATTTCAACTGTCTACCAATTACGGTTCATGAGATATAGCCCGCTGACAGACAGACGGACAGCAAGGCTTAGTAATGGTTCCGTTGACACCCTTTGGGTACGGAACCCTAATAATGTAAAAAGTAGCCCAAGTTCTCATGTGCTACCAAAAGTGACATCGAAAAGGGTGCCAAGTCTGGCGCTAGATATATTCAGGCTGTCCAGGGATAAAGTCCACAAACGAATAAGGGTGAGACTACATGCGATTTTATCACGAAAAAGAAATGCTTAGGATTTACAATAATTAGAAATCATTGCCCTTCCTTTGCTTCGCCGTAGTCGGGTAGTAAAAAGAAATGCAAAAAAATACAGAAAGTTAATTTAATTTTGTTTCCCTTTTTTCCGTGATAACATGTAGCTTCACCATTATTCGTTTGTGTACCTTGTATTATGTATGTGACCAACATCCGACGATGTTCTTAGCTTCTGAACTACTTGACCGATTTTAATGAATCGTGTCATTATGATTCGTCAAAAAGCAGAAGTGCCATAGGTTATAAAAAAAAATTAAGTGTGCGTCACACTAGGCCCCCTAGCATACAAGCACGAGATATAATTTGACAGATGCTAGGGAAATTAATATATCTATTCCATAATCTAACGTAAGACTTAACGCTTAAGGTTCAAAATAAAAGTGTCCCGTCTTGATAAAATCGCTATAAAAATGTGAAAATCGCAATACTCGTTTAGTAATAAAACGTAATAAAAGGCAGGACGAGACACTTTTATTTTAAACCTTACGTTAAGTAAGAATAAGAATAAGAATAATTTATTAACATACAAATATTAACAGTTACATAATTCAGAAACAGTATCCGGTGAGTGCCAAACTAGGCTGAGCCTGTATCTTGGGACCCACTGAGTCGGTTTACAAATTCGACAGATAACACGTTGGATACACTAAGCTAGTACTTACAAATTAAATCTACTATTATCGTGCGAAAAATAACAAAAAGAAAAAATATATATTTTTTTTAAGGTATTAAAATTAGGCAAAGGAAAATTATAAAAAACTACTACTATGCAGTTGATACTCGATAATCTAAGACGCGCACGCGCGTGCGTGCGTGCGAGCGTGCGCGTGTGTGTGTGTGTGTGTGTGTGTGTGTGTGTGTGTGTGTGTGTGTGTGTGTGTGTGTGTGTGTGTGTGTGTGTGTGTGTGTGTGTGTGTGTGTGTGTGTGTGTGCGTGTGTGTGTGTGTGTGTGTGTCTGTGTATGAAGCGAGGGATGGTACGTTTGCATGAGAATGTGTGTGTGTATGCTCGGGATCTCAGTTAGCTATGTGATTGTGTTCTCCTAACTGCACGATCGCAGAATGTCTTCAGTATCATTATATGTGAGAGTAGCAAACCATTGTTTGAGTATGGATTTAACTCTGTATGTGGTACAAGTTTTCAAATCGCAAGCTCTGCAAACTGCATTGTACACAAACGGGTGTATGAAACTTGCAGAGCGTCTAGCATGCACCGATTTGACGATGGGTACTGGTACGCGATATATTCGTCGGCTCATGATGGAATCTTTCTGGGGTGACTTCGCAATACTCCTGTGGACCCTAATAACTGCGTTGCGTTGGACCCTAATAAGTCTTACGTTAGGATATGGAATAGATGTATTAACTTCCCTAGCACCTGTCAAATTTTATCTCGCGCATGCATGTTAAACCCGCAGTCGCAGTGTGAAACTTTTTTCAGCCATGCCTGTACGCTTCCTGTGTGGCGGTGTACGTGAACCAGGGCAGGACGGTCCGCAAGTACACCAACTCCCAGGAGCTGACGGCGTCGGCGGAGCGGGCCTGGAGCTCCGTCAACGTCGTGGGAAACCCGGAATACGACGATTTTTACGGAGTCGTGAGTCCCAAGAGAAGTCATATAAAAAAAAATAATTGTTTATTGTCATAAATCACCACATCATATAAAAACATGTGAGATTTCCGATTAAGTTTACAATGAAATCAGTCTCAGGAGATCCCGCTCCTCCATAGGTGCTTAAGAATTGTATTTATTAGATAGGTTTTAAAGCTTTAAATTAGAATATATATAAAATAATAATAAAGAAGG
Source organism: Tortrix viridana (assembly GCA_963241965.1). Lineage (NCBI taxonomy): Eukaryota > Metazoa > Arthropoda > Insecta > Lepidoptera > Tortricidae > Tortrix > Tortrix viridana. The sequence continues at coordinate 2,543,892 of OY725198.1, read as the reverse complement.
CGTGTGTGTGTGTGTGTGTGTGTGTGTGTGTGTGTGTGTGTGTGTGTGTGTGTGTGTGTGTGTGTGTGTGTGTGTGTGTGTGTGTGTGCGCGTGTGTGTGTGCGTGCGTGTGTATATATATGTGTGTGTGTGTGTGTGTGTGTGTGTGTGCGTGCGTGCGTGTGTACTTTAGTACAGACATGGGTCTATTGGAAGTCCCAATTGTCATTAGTCCGAATTTTAATACTTTGTAGTATTGTTATAATTTATAATACAATCCATTGGAGTGGAAATGCGTTACGCTTTGTCCCCACACCGAACCACCCTAACATGATCTTACTAAAAATCGCATGGTTTTCAAGATTTACCACTTTAAAGTTATTTTCCAGTACAAACTTTAAACTGGCATATCTCGAAAACCATGTGACTTTTACTGAGGTCATGTTAGGCTGGTTCGGTCCGTCTTAGGCTGGTCTACCTCCGGTGTCAATGTGGGTTACTGATACTGGGACACCCTGTAGAGAGCGCCGATTTTCCAACCTTCGCGCTCGGGCACCATTAAGAAGGGGGGCAGCGCGCTCTGCCCTGGATAACCATTTTATTAGGGACAATATTGCACCGCCTACAACAATTTTCTGTTTGTCCAAAGGTCAACTGGTAGAGAATGCCGTTAGGCATTAAGTTCACCTTTTGTAATCAAATTTGTACAATAAAGATTAAATAAGCACCTACATAAATAAATATATTTTTAATACTTACCAAAATAACATTCTGCGTTTTAGAAAAAATCTTTTAAACTTATATCTTATCGATATACCTATGTCTGTTTTCAGCCTGATGCAATAGCCACAGCAGAAAGGGTTTACAACTTCGACGAAGGATTTGGACTCAAGAGTTTGGAGATGAAGGGGAGTTCTCAGTACAAAGTCCACGACCACATCCTCTCCGTGTCTTCTGAGTAAGAATATTTATTTTTAGGGTTCCGTAGCGAAAATGGCAAAAACGGAACCCATAAGGGTTCCGAACTATAAAGTTCGGTCATGTGTTGAGAGTAAATAACTTACATACAAAAAATATAATATATTGTTTATTTTCGCGTTCTCGTTTTCGTGCGCGCGTGCGTGCGTGCGTGCGTGCGTGCGTGTTAGGAAGCTCTCAGAATATTTTCAGCTTCATGGTAATCAATAGCCTGAATCCACTTTGTCACTATTCTCTTGGCTTCAGAGGCAGAGCAGTAAATAAATAATAAATAAATAAATTAAAAAGGCAAACTCAGCTTGCGTATACAATCGCTTCTGTCTGTGGCACCATAGCTCCTAAACGGATAGACTGATTGTGATTTAGTTTTTTTGTTAGAAAAGTGACTCAACCGAAAGTGTTTTGAGCTTCGTTCGATGAAAATCCGTTAAGCCATTTATGAGTTGTGGGCTCTGAAAATAGAAGTCCCAATTTTGTCGGTACTTTTTTAAACTCGGTTGGATTATTGCTTGTTATTTTTTCAGCCTATCCTTGAACTACGACCTGAGCATCCCTCGGCAGCAGATTGACAAGCTGAACGTCACGGAGACCAGTGTCCAGTACGTCTCCCAGGGCTACAGCGACCCCACCAACGGCATCACGAATAGAACCCAAGATGGTTTGAAGAACAAGGCTTATGAGGTACTAGCTTTTGCCCGCGACTCTGTCCGTGAAGTCGTACAGATAGGCAATGGGTACCAGTCTCAGCCTTTGCTAGATATTATGTGTAAATACCTAACGCTGATTTTCAGACTGAACCCTTATTTCTACAGGTCGGTGGTTACATATTCTGGACTTAAAAAAAAACAGTACACTGGTCCTACATCATGCGATTGGCGCGGCTATGTGTGTGTGTGTGTGTGTGTGTGTGTGTGTGTGTGTGTGTGTGTGTGTGTGTGTGTGTGTGTGTGTGTGTGTGTGTGTGTGCGTGCGTGCGTGCGTGCGTGCGTGTGTGTGTGTGCGTGCGCGTGCGCGTGTGCGCGTGCGCGTGTCCAAACAAGAATGTGTCAAACAAGAATATGTCGAATCAGGAATACGACGGAAAAGGAAGTAATCGTTTAAAAAAAACCCTTATTTACAGATCCTTCTAAAAATAGCAAGGAAAGGAATCGACGCGGACAACATTGTTAGAAACGCGACTCTCATCCACAGTCTGGACTTCATAGATCTCCTCAAGTAAGATGAAAATAATTGTGTAACAAAAAAAAATCGGTCAAGCGCGAGTTGGACCCGTGCACCGATTCCGTAACTATAGTCCTTAGGGTCATCGCACATTAGAGCCGCCCGGCATCCGACCAGCACCAGCGTCGACTCAACTCTTGCCGTCAACGGCTCGCCAGCTCGACGTCCACCTAGCCGTCCGCGTGGCGTCATCGAGTGGACAGTAGGCGGTCAACACGCTGACACGGCTACAGCTCGGCGCCAAAAATAGCAGTAACAAATTAATAAATAAATAAACAAACAAACGAACAAACTAACAAAGAAACAAACAATCGAACAAACAAACAAGCAAAGAAACAAACAAAGAAACAAACAAATGAACAAAGAAACAAACAAAGAAACAAACAAACTAAAAAACAAACAAACAAAGAAACAAACAAAGAAACTAACAAACAATCAAAGAAACAAACAAACAAACAAAGAAACAAACAAAAATAAATAAATAAATAAATAAATAAATAAACAATAACAATAGCGCCGCAAGCGCGCAATCACCTCGCGGCAGGCGAGCGGCAAGCGCGCGGGCAAAGCGGGGCCCGGGAGCGGCCCGCAGCAGGCCGTCAGCAAGGCGCAGGCGGCCTGGTGTGGGTGATGTAAGGCCAGCGCGCGGTCCCCGCTACTCCACTATTTTTACTTTAAATTAAAAGTTGTACCGTACCAACATAATTTAAAGGTCATTTTTCAACGATAACCTTTGAGGCGAGCCGGTGCTGGTCGGGTGCCGGATGGCTGTTTAGAGCCGTTACGCACTGTCGACTGGTCGCCGAAGACTCAGTCAGTAATGGTCGCGACATCTGGCCAGTCGAATGTGTGAACTTACACAGCAACTGGCTAAGTCGCTCGGGCGACGGCGACCAAGTGCGTAAACACCTATTTAAAATATAGAAAGTCACAGTCGCCGTTGACCGAGTCGCCGGCGACTAGTCGACAGTGCATGACGGCTCTGTAGAATTCAAAACGCAGTAAGTGTAAATTGGCCGCTTTAAATTGATCTCGAACTTTCTAACAACTAGCAATCTGTATGAGATCAAGATATGGTGGCCAACTTACACTTATAATGATATAATATAATAATCCAGCCAATATACGTCCCACTGCTGGGCACAAGCCTCCACTCACAATGAGAGGATTCTGGCTATAGTTCCCACGCGGGCCCAGTGCGGATTGGGAACTTCGCAAACACCGTCAAATTGCTTTGCAGGTGTGTGCAGGTTTCCTCACGATGTTTTCCTTCACCGAAAAGCTCATGGTAAATTTACAAATTATAATTCGCACATAAATTCCGAAAAACTTAGAGGAGCCCGGGTTCGAACCCACGACCCTCTGCTTAAGAGTCGGCTGGTCAAACCATTAGGCTACACTTATGCGTTTAAAATCTTGCAGAGCGGTACTCCTCAAGCGATTTGCTTATGACATCAATTATTTTACAGCACCATGAGTCAACTGGACTACGCATCTTTGAGCAAGCTGTTTGGTGACATGGTTTTAGGTACGAGCTACGACGTAGAAACTTCTAGAAACATATTCTTGGAAGTTCTCCCGCACGTCAGGACGCATGCGTGTGCGCTGTTTGTAAAGTACCTCGTTATCGAACAGAAGGTAACGTTTAGTACTACTAGTGTTATCTATATTTACTGGGCAATTCTTCGAGCGTTTCAACCGCCGTCATTCCCGTGACCGCATTGATGTCGCAATTCCTGTAGATTTGGAAGCATTTTCAGTTAAATTTTGTGAAGTCATGGCACTCTTCAAGATAACCAAATTTTTTTTGGCGAATTTCGACGTTAATGCGGCCACGGGAATGACGGTGGTCGAAACGCTCGAATAATTACCCTACTATATTTTAATCATTATATATGAAAATAGTATGGTACCATGGAATTGATCTGATAATGGAGACTGAATGTCATTTTTTTCACAAACATTTTTTTCCCAATCCTGGGCAAAGGCTTCCTCTCTAGCTTTCCATAATTCTCTGTCTATTGCAACCTCTGACCAATCTTTTTGGAAAGCGTCCAGATAGCCCCGCCATCTCCACCTGGGTCTGCTTCGCCGTCTGTATCCTGGGGGACCCACAATTTGCCTCATTAGCCCACCTCTGCGCATGCGCAGAAATGCCCGGCCCAGTCCCACTTTAGTTGGGCGGCCTTTTTGCCCACGTCTGCTATGCCCGTTGGGTAGAAACATAAATACTAAAATGTATAGATTACATTTACGAATATTTTACCTAACCAGAGGGCTTATTGCCTAACGCACTCGCGATTGCGATCGACTTGAAAGTGGAACAATTGTTTTCATTTTGTAGGCAGACTTGCCTTCAACTGTCAAAAATGAAACCGATCGTGATCGCGAGTGCGTTAGGCAATCAGGGGGGTTATTGCCTAACGAAATTATGACAATTGGTATCCGAATCAACTGTCATAGCCCATACAAAATCATGACACTTGATTCTGATTCCGAGCGTCAAACGCGTTAGGCAATAAGGGGGCAGCTCTCAGGAATCAAACGGGGTCACTAACTTCGTAAAAGTCACTACCAACTACGCCAACCAAATTAACAATAATATGTTGCAGGACAGAATCGAAGATGCCACAATCCTTTCCCTAATCAGGAAACTGCCTTTCAACGTTGCCAATTACTCCCAAAGCCTGCTGGAGGACCTGGAAGTGTTCACCAAGTTGGGTCTAGACTTCTCAAGGGAGATCCGCCATGCGGCCATCCTGAGTTTTGCCACGCTGGTCCACAAGACGAGACAGGCATGGATGGTGAAGATTGATGTGTTTGACAAGATCGTTGTGAAGTATTTTAGGATGTATAGTGGTGAGTGATTTCTGGCGTGGAGAAGACGAACAGTGGGCTACCTGATGGTAAGGTTCTTAGGTCCAAAGATATTTGTAATCACAAGGCAGTAAATGAGCCATATTTTTTTCTAAAGTGGTTTGAACTTTCGGGTTCTTAAAAATGTAGCTATACTTAGATATCTTATGTCAATGCCTGAGTGGCAGTAAGGTACCAGTTTTTAACCCCCGACGCAAAAAGAGAGGGGTGTTATAAGTTTAACGTGTCTGTCTGTGTATCTGTGTATCTGTCTGTGGTATCGTAGCTCCCAAACGCATGGACCGATTTTCGTTTAGTTTTTTTTTGTGTCATAGATAATTTTATCCTGAGTGTTCTTAGCTATGTTTCATGAAAATCTGTTCAGCCGTTTGAAGATTATCAGCTCTAGTTGATGAGGGATCTGATTTTTTAATTCTTGAAATCTTCTAGTGACGAAGTCCCTCTAGTGAAAATGTACGTGTTTGGGGCCCGTTAAAGGTTTTGCTCATTGCTCAGAAGGTTTTTAGGCGCTGATATCGGGGGTTTTTAACTCGATTAGGTTATTACTGGTGGGCTATATATACCTACTAGATTTAGACCCCTTCTCATCAAGATCAAGGTCATTATTTCCTCAAGCTCATTAATTGATCTCATTATTACTATGTCCTTAACTTTCTATAAATATTTTTTCTAATAGTTGTTTTCGGTTTAGGGCAAAGAATAAACATGAAATGTGATGAATTCCGTTTGCTTGTTATAAGAAATGAGGTAGGTAAGTATATAAGTAAGATATTATGTCTGTCAATTTGTTTGTCGACAATAGCGACGTTTCATTTTATAGAAAAACGTGGAAAATTTAATGACCGCTTAGGACATTCATCATCATCATCATTTCAGCCGAAAGACGCCCACTGCTGGACATAGGCCTCCCCCAAGGTACCACAAGGACATGCGCCGCTTGCATCCTTCGGTTTCCCGCAATCTTAAACGTCGTCGGTCCACCTTATTGGAGGTCTGCCCATGCTGCGTCTTCCGGTACGCGGACACCACTCGAGAACTCTTCGGCCTCATCGGCCATCTGTTCCGCGAGCAATGTGCCCCGCCCACTGCCACTTAACTCTAGCAAATTCTTAAGGCTATGTCGCTGACTTTGGTTCTCGTGCGTATCTCCTCATTCCTGATTCGATCACGCAGAGATATTCCGAGCATAGCCTTCTCCATTGCCATTTGAGTGACCTTGAACTTTCTTATGACGCCCAACGCCAGCGCCCACGTTTCAGTACAATGACACATACCAGCAACTTCTGATGTAAACAGAAATAGAACCGGAATAGTGTCTATTAGCATCAGAAGCTGCTGTAGGTGTCATTGGTTTCGTCAATATATTGAAAACGGTGATGACGGGCGGTTGAAACGCCCTGAAATCCACCCAGCTAATGTGTGTGTTGCCAGTGATGACCTACGTTACTGAGACGTTGGCCCTGGCGATGGGCGTCATAAGACAGTTCAAGGTCACTTAAAGGGCAATGGAGAGGGCTATGCTTGGAATATCTCTGCGTGATCGAATCAGGACGATGACGACGGTGATGACGGGCACTTGAAACGCCTTGAAATCCACCCAGCTATATTTTATTTCAAGGGTTAGTAACAGCTTACATGATTCCAGGGTGTCCTCAATACATCGACCGCATGGTGTGGCTGCAGGGGTTGTGCAACATGGGCTTCTCGGCGGATGCGTACACGAGGACAGTGTACGTCGAGAAAGGTCGCGACAGACACGAGAGGCTGTGGGCGGCGATGGCCGATGGAAACCCTAGTCGGAGCTATGGATACACCGTAAGTATTTATTTAACCCTTAAAACGTCAAAAATCTTGTAAAATTTTGTTTAGTTTCTCTCTCTCTTAATTTAAGAGCTCTGCTCTTGTCGGTGGAGCAACTTCCATTCCTCTCTCCTCTCTGCCAGCTCCTTGACCTCTTTATATGACACGACCTGCACCTTCTCCTTAATTTGGTCCATGTAGCTTCTTCTTGGTCTTCCTCTCCCTCGCCTGCCTTCAATCTTTCCCTCTATAATGTTTTTGATAAGCTTGTCGTGCCGCTATAAATGGCCAATCATCCCTCCTCTTCTGTTCTCTATAATCTCAAATAAAAAGTTCTATCAAGCTTAAATACTAACTTGAGAAAGCAAAGCAGACATTGGACTGAAAAAAAAACATTCATCTCTTTTCTTTATTCTTAAGGAAAAAGATGCAAAAGATCCGGAATTTCCGTATTTCGTATTTCCGTATAGGTAATTTTTTCTAGCCTCAATCCAGTCTCTGGTGCGGGCAAATGAATATTCTATTCTATATTCTAACGTAAGACTTAACGCTTAAGGTTTAAAATAAAAGTGTCTCGTCCTGACTTTTATTACCTTTTATTACTAAGCGACTACGATTTTCACATTTTTATAGCGAATTTATCATGACGGACACTTTTATTTTAAACCTTAAGCGTTAAGTCTTACGTTAGAAATGGAATAAATGTATTCATTTCCCTAGCACCTGTCAAATTATATCTTTTGCATGCTTGTTAGGGGACCAGAATCTCTAACTTTTCCCAAAACGTTTGTAATCGTTATCTCACTTGCCATAACGTTTATGGCAATAATAATCGTTTCTCCTCGTGATAACTTGACATTATATTAATCGACCTATTTTCACTTGACATATTTTTTTACTCCTAATAATAATTTGTCCAAATAGTAACTCAAGGATGATGACTACGTTTTTTTTTGTCGATCAGGTAGATTATCAAAAAGTATTGGACACGTTTTTTTTTAATTTTCACATAATCAAAAAATTACGGAGATCTATCGAGTTGAAATGTCACATGACGTCACGTCTTGCTACAATTTGGTAACTACAATTTTTACACAGAAATGACGTCACGAGCTCCCACTCCCGAACTTTGACGCGCTTTATCTTTGTAATGTTTTGTTTGATTGACAAAAGAAAAAATACGTGCCAATATTTTTTGATAATCTAACTTTTTAATATATTATAGGCAAACATTTGACCTTGATCTCACCACATGGAAAGTCATCATCATCACTTAATACTCATAGCTCCATAAACCCGACTTGCTGCCGGAATCCGGTACAATGCTAGCAGGTCGCTCCAGGCACTCGCTGGCTGCCGCCGAATTAGATTTACCTTAAAATAAATAGATACATTTTGTTTCAGGTTTTAGAAACGTCTCTACCTATAATAACGGATGATACGGAACACATACAACTACGCGTCGCGGCTTTACACGCGCTCCTTAGCTCAAACATAAGAGCCAGCGATTTCATCTATATACACAACTACATAAAGAACTCTAGCAACAACCAGTTGAAGCGTTTCTGGTACACTACAGTGAAAAGTCTGGAGAAATGTAAGCTATACAACGAATATAGAGCAGCGTGAGTATATTTTTATTTTTATACTTAGTCATACGTAGCTAATAATAATAATCCAGCCTATACACATCCCACTGCTGGGCACAGGCCTCCACTCACAATGAGAGGGCTTAGGCTAGTTCCCACATGGGCTCAGTGCGAATTGGGAACTTCGTACACACCGTCAAATTGCTTTGCTGTGTGCAGGTTTCCTCACGATGTTTTCCTTCACCGAAAAGCTCATGGTAAATTTACAAATTATATTTCGCACATGAATTCCGAAAAACTTAGAGGTGCGAGCCCGGGTTCGAACCCACGACCCTCTGCTTAAGAGTCGGCAGGTCAAATCATTGGCTACCACGACTTTTTACGTAGCTAAGTTGGTAGTAACTACGAAGCTAGTCCTGGGTTTGAATCCGTATGGGAAAATATTTGTGTGATGAGCGCGAGTATTTGTTCCTGAGTCTTGGTTGTTTTCTATGTATTTATCTATACAAGTATATTTATCGTTGTCTAACCCATAGTACAAGCCTGGAGCTTAGTTTGGTTTAGGACTAGTGTGAGATTGTCACCTGATGTTATTTATTTATTGATCTCTTACCCTCATATTCATAATCTTCTTCTTCTCTTTAAAAAAAAATGGCCTCTGTCCACTTATGTAGACAATTTTGCCAATGTCAATGTACGGTTAAAATATATTTATAAAATTGGTATTGTTCGGTAATTTGGAGAACTGTGGCGAAAGTGTCGATCGCCTCACGCTCCGACCACTCCGCCGCGCACAACTCCGCCACGCTTCACTTCTCCAAAGAGAAGCTCAAGATGGCGACAGGCTCAGCAAAAGCGATCGACACGTGCAGCAGCCAACACTCCCACCACAGGACTCCTATTCATAATCTAATTGCACAATAACTAAAGTATGATTGAAGTATCTATTTATCTTTGTTTATGGCTACATTAGTGTTGCCACTATAATTTCGCTAATGTCAAGTTGAAGGAAGGCACACGTTTACGAAGAAAGTGATCAGTTTTTAATAAGGAGACACAAATAAAGTATGTTTAGGTTAGGCAACAAAAATTAGATTTTTACAACTGAATTCTATTTTTATAAAGGAAAGTAACTAAATGTCTAATAAGTGGACTATTTACAAATGCGGTTAGCCTAGTTGGTAGTGACCCTGCCTACGAAGCTAGCGGTCCCGGGTTCGAATCCCGGTATGGACAAATATTTGTGTGATGAGCGCGAGTATTTCTTCCTGAGTCATGGATGTTTTCTATGTATTTAAGTATGTATTTCTCTATATAAGTATGTTTATCGTTGTCTAGTACCCATAGTACAAGCCTAGAGCTTAGTTTGGGACTAGGTCAATTTGTGTGAGATTGTCCCCTGATATTTATTTATTTATTTATTTATTTATTTATTTATTCAGTGGCCTTATCTTTCATTGTGACTTTTGAATCCGACAGGAAGTGGCAAAGCATACTTTTACTAAAATAGGTTTGACATTTGCAATGATACAACTGAAAATGCGTTGTCAACTCTAAAGACAGAGATGGAATACCTCTTCGCTTGTCTTTGCACTGGTTGTCTTATTCCCACACCTAAATTAATATTTGTCCATACCAGGATTCGAACCCGGACCGTCAGGCTGCTTTTCCACCAGAGATGTGCTAAGCTGTAGCTAAGAATATGTTGATATTTACCAATTTGACAGGTGCTAGGGGAATGAATACATCTATTCCATACTCAAACGTAAGACTTAACGCTTAAGATTTAAAATTAAAGTGTCTTTTATTACCTTTTATTACTAAGCGATTTTCACATTTTTATAACGATTTTGTCAAGACGGGACACTTATTTTAAACCTTAAGCGTTAAGTCTTACGTTAGAATATGGGATAGATGTATTCATTTCCCTAGCACCTATCAAATTTTAGCAGTAGCCTGCAGTGGCAGGGTGCTACCACGTTAACCGCGTCGTCATAAAATCTGTTTTAGCTCGTACTACGTGCCATTCGTAGCTGGAGAGGTCTCCAGCCCTGACTCCACGTACTGGGCCACCAACAACTACATCGTCAGCACGAAGGATGATGAAGTGGCTGCCGCGTTACAGGTGATTCATCGTTATCATCAAAACTAACTGAAGAATGCTTGCTTGCAATTCACGGACATGCGAGCGCGCCTTGACTTATATTATAGTACAGTCGAACTCATAAGTAGCTTAACATTTTAGTACCATGTCGCAGTTACGTATTATAAGTTATAATTTAGACGACTCGTTTAGCCTAGTTGGTAGTGACCCTGCCTACGAAGCTAGCGGTCCCGGGTTCGAATCCCGGTATGGGCAAATATTTGTGTGATGAGCGCGAGTATTTGTACCTGAGTCATGGATGTTTTCTATGTATTTAAGTTTGTATTTCTCTACATAAGTAATGTTTATCGTTGTCTAGTACCCATAGTACAAGCCTAGAGCTTAGTTTGGGACTAGGTCAATTTGTGCGAGATTGTCCCTGATATTTATTAAAGTGTCAATAGCTTGAATTTAGTATGTCAATACTGCGACAAGGTACTAAAATGTACTACTTATGAGTTTGACTGTACATACATTTTAGTAGTTGGATGGGACTACGTAGATTGAAAACGATATACAGGGTGTCCAGCGATAAAGTGCACAAGCGAATAAGGGTGAAACTACATGTGATTTTATCACGGAAAAAACACATTTTTTTTTTTAAATTTTGCATAGAGTTTACAACAATTATTATTGTAAATATACGGTATTCTGGTTTGGGGAAAAGCAGCTGACATACAAACTATATTTGTGTTACAAAAAAGGGCCATTCGCTCTATATATAACTTAAATTCCCGTGATTCATTAAGAGAACTTTTTGAACAAATTAATATTTTAACAGTAGCATCCCAATATATTTATAAAAATATTATGTATGTTATTAAGAACCTAGACTCTTTCGTTAAAAATTCTGATATACATAATATAAATACTAGGAATAAAAATAAAATTGCCATAAAAAAGTTTCGTGTCCGTAAAGTATATAAATCATTTGTAGGTCAATGCATTCATTTTATAATAAATTACCCGACGTAGTTTTAGAGTTACCCCTTCCAGCACTTAAAAATTACTTGAAAAAGTCGTTGATGTCAATGGCGTACTATAGAGTCGAGGACTAGATAGGTAGTTAGATAACGGACAAAAATGCTTGGCCTAAACCAGAAAGTTAACTAATGTTTAATGTTCAATAGCTTACCTACTACTCGTACATACCTCATAAAAATCATGTAAACGCTGTATCTTGTCTAGGGGACACGGTTTATGTAGGAAGATATGTCGAAACTGTTTTGTGTGATATATATATATATATATATATATAAATTTTCTCGTAGTCATTCTGACATGTTTTCCTGCAAAACCACGCAGATATTTAATAATTATTTTTACAGTTTTATATAATGCTAGAATAAGTAGTGACATTGTTATATTTTTATTAAAAAAATGACTAACTGTTGAGTTTCTTGCGGCGCTTCTTCTCAGCAGTGGTCTCCTCTTGGGAAGCGCTGGTAGATTTTGACGTGTAAAAGTGCCCGTGCGGCCTACTTACTGAATAAATATCTTTTATCTTTTTTATCTTTTTAAACCCCATACATTTTTTCCGTGATAAAATGACACGTAGCTTCAGCCTTATTCGTTTGTGCACTTTATCGCGGGACATCCTGTATAATTTTATTATATTATTACCTTTGCCGCGGGTAACCAATACTGTTAGGGCCTGCGCAAACCAGCGGAGAGCAGCGCAGATCACTTTAAATTTATCAATGTATATTCTTCCCTATTTTAATTACAATAAGGTATAAATTTAGAGCCGCAGCCGCAGAGTAGAAATCCCCCGTGATGCTCCGAGGTCGGTCTCAGAGCATTCAAATTTATACCTTGTTATAATTGAAATAGGGAAGAATATACATTGATAAATTTAAAGTGATCTGCGCTGCGCTCCGCTGGTTTGCGCAGGCCCTTACGGTTCTGTATACCGTTTTGTTTTAGCATTATGCTTCTATATCGTTATGTTGTCGATATGGCATCTCCTATTTACTTCCACTGTTGACAGCAACTTCAGCTAAAAAACTGTATACAAATACTTTTACGAATAAACAACTATCATATCTGTAAAGTCTTTATTTCGGTTCGTTGCCATTTCGGAACGGACATAGAAAACATTAAATCTTATATAGTTTTTGAGGGAAAACGTTTATAAAGTTCTATACGGACGAATCTGCTAGCAAAAGCTGCTTATCTACAATAATATATAATCTATAATATAATTAATATATTAAGCAAAGTTAGGTTAGTCACCACATTCATAACTCAAGAACTTGACCGATTTTAATGAAATAGCACACATATAGTTTATTACCTGGATTAACATGAAAAATACTTTTTATCCCGGAAAAAATTATATTTCCTGATGGATAAGCGAATAATGACTGTTACGCGGACGGAGTCGCGGGAAAAAGCTAGTCATAAAAAAAAAAAGAAAAAAAAGCAACATACAGACGAATTGAGAACCTCCTCCTTTTTTGAAGTCGGTTAAAAATAAAACGAACATACATATTCAGTTTGTTTATCCTATCAAGACATGTTAGAAATTAAGTTACAATTACAACGCTATTCAATTATAATTAAGGCTCTATATTCATTAATTGTTATGTACTTTTTAAAAACAAATGTAGCCATGGATAAAGTTCATGTAACTTAAACAAGTTTCCGTGAAACCCTGAAAAACCTAGCATATGGGTGTATCCACGAGCGTTTCAACCGCCGTCAGTTCCTTGATCGCATTAAAATCGAAATTTCTGTAGCTTTGGATGCCATTTTCGGTTATTTTATAGAGTGCCCTGACTTCTACAAAATCACCGAAAACGGCATCCAAAGCTGCAGAAATTTCGATTTTAATGCGATCAAGGAACTGACGGCGGCTGAAACGCTCGTGGAATCACCCATATCGAGAATCCCAACAATTTGATATAGGAAAATGCTCAATCCAGCAAATAAGTTGTAGCAATTCAAGTTCAACGCTCGTTAAGAATTCCCGTTTGCTGTTTACATTCTTTGTTATTTGTAATAGTCTACATTTGTATCGCTGTGTTATTACAAGCCTTTTTAAACCCCCCACGCAAAATCGGGGGGTTATAAGTTTAAGTGTGTCTGTGTATTGTATCTGTCTATGGCATCGTAGCTTCTAAACGGTAGAGCCGATTTTGATTCAGTTTTCTTTGTTTGAAAGGTGAGGAGATGGAAAGTGTTCTTAGCAAAGTTTAAAATCCCAACGGATTATAGAGTTACGAGCTATATATTATATATATTTATCAAGTTTCTTTAAATCTAGTTTATAGTTATTTATATTTATAATTAAATGTAGGTAATTTAATTCATTGTTAATGAATTACTAGCTTCTGCCCGCGACTCCGTCCGCGTAGAAGTCGTTTATCGCTGCTCCCTCGGGAACTTTTAAATTTTCCGAGATAAAAAGTAGCCTATGTGGTAATCGAGGATATAAGCTATTTCCATTTTAAATTTCATCCAAATCCGCCCAGCCGTTGCAGCGTGAAAGAGTAACAAACTAACACACACAAACTTTCGCATTTACAATATAAGTAGGACTTAGACTAAAGCAAAAGAGGAAGACGTTATCGCCGTACAAGACACTGACATAACGCCGCGACACCTACATTCGCAAATTCCACACACACAGCTGTAAACATGCACTAAGGAGCAATAGAGATAAATTGATGGACCGTCGTCCGCGTAAGTGAGACAGCCATATGTCTCAATAATGACGACGTCGCACGTGCTGACAGATCGGTGACGGCCGGACAACTGACTCAATATAGGCGCTCAGCGCCTATGATGTCTTCCTCTTTGTTTTCATCTAAGAAGTAGGATTGTTATTTTCAGATCATGAGCGTCGGAGAGTCCGTCAACTCGTTGCCAGCTTTTGCGGCCTTTAAAATATCGACCGGCGGTCGGAGACCTCACCACGTGGCCGTGAGTTCGTCTTTTGAATTTATTACAAAATATAAACCTGTCTCGGCGTCCCACTGCCCGGGAAAGGGTTCCCCACCATTCGTTCTGGATATGACCATTCCTATAGTCATAATCATAATCATTTTATTTCTCAATAGTCATGAAGAATGGAATTATACGGCAAAAACATACGCAAACGTACTGAGATCGTCAAATTATAATGTCTATAAACTGTAAATTGTTATTACCACTGTTATTACAATTGGAATGAATTTATGACGGATAAGACCCTAGTTTAGTTGACATGTAATTTTTTTTTTGAAACCAATTGTTGACATCTTAAGATAAAACTATACAATGACTTGTTATTATTGTTTGTGCTGTGAATATTGTATTATAGTTAATTCTTAAACTCATGTAAGAGAAGTAGGCAATGCATGCACCAACTCGCTTATGTCACTCCTTAATAATCTAGTTCTAAATTAGTAAACTTACCTGCTTTGTTTTTTGCGATACCCTAACAGGGTCTTATGTATTTCATGTAACATGAGTGCAAATATGGAATGAATAAATAAATAAAAAATAAAATAAAATACACCACTAAAATATAAAACCTACTACATACTGCTCTGAGGTCGTCGAAATAAATTACCTATAAATAACTATAAATATATTTTTATAATGATCATAAGATTAAATTAGTCGATTGTTTTCAAGATGGCACTAGTTATACATATAATTATACTCTTTGACGCTGTACAGTGTTTTTTTTTATTTTTTTTTATTGGGAAACAAACAGCATATATAATTCATACATGATACAAATATGTCAAATATGTGTTTTTGATAGGAATGGTCATATTCGGAACGAAATGTTTGACATTTGTCAAGATTAATTTAGGGATATCGTTCAGATTGCCACTACACATCTAACAACTCTGTAAAGTATCAGTACTCGCACTGTTGTGTTCCAGTGGAGCCGCTAGCTTAGAGGCATACGTCTCACTCGTAGTACTCAGGATAAAAATGGGTTACTTAATAAAAAAATATTTACTTAATTAACGATTAACGAACTTATGGGAAGTTACAAGAGCGTTAACATTTTTAAGTTAACTTAATCCGTTACGCATTTTATTAACTTCGTTAATTAACGATTAAGAGATTAACGAGTTAATGCCCACCTATATGGGATTGGCCAAGTATTTCCAGTCTTCATTTGAAATGTCATCATGGGTGGCCTGCATGCTCTATTGCCTTCTCATGTTCTTTAAAAACATTGCTTAAAAACCATGAGTACCTATCAGCATTTTTTAATTTTTCCTGCAATACGAGTAAATTGATTATTTTCCAGTATATGACATGTATTTTTTTTCTTTAGTAGTTTCTGAAATAAAGGGGGGGACAGGTTTCGGTAGGTTCAGCCGTTCTAGAAAATAAGGATCTTGACAGATCGACAGATAGACGGATAACAAGTTATAAGGGTTTCATTTTTCAGAATTTAGTACGATACCTTAAATTTTACATTCTTATTTCGGCTCTACCCACGACTAAATTTTACGCCCTAGCGCCGAACACAAATCTTTTTGTTTACAATGTTAAATCGGCCATGTTTTCTGGTTGCGTAAAAACCTACGCGCCCAATTACGCGCAGGTTTTTGCGTTAAAACACGTGGAATGTAATTGTTCAAACGTCGAGGGTATGATGAAATATCGGGGAATATTTACGCGGTTAGCCTAGTTGGTAGTGACCCTGCCTACGAAGCTAGCGGTCACGGGTTCGAATCACAGTATAGGCAAATATAAAATTTGTGTGATGAGCCATGAGTGTTCCTGAGTCATGGATGTTTTCTATGTATTTAAGTATGTATTTATTTATATAAATATGTTTATCGTTGTCTAGTACCCATAATACAAGCCTAGAGCTTAGTTTGGGACTAGGACAACTTGTGTGAGATTGTCCCTGATATTTTATTTTATTTATTTATATGTTACCATGCAATCTACTACTAGTTTTTTCATATAAACTACCTTTCTAAAAATGGCGCGCGCTGTATACCATTTTTCAACCGTTTTTAGGGTTCCGTTCCCAGACGGTGCCTAAAGGGACCCTAGCCTTCGCTGTCCGCCCGTCCGTCCTAATTTTAAAGAGCTGTATCTTTTGAACCATAATAGAAAACCAGTTGAATTCAAAGCTCACTTTTCAAAGTTTAGCTTTGAGGTGAGGCGGTGCAGGGCCCTTAGCCAAGAAGCATTAGGTACGCTAACTAGCGTTTCTATTCGTTCCTTTTAATGGTCATCATCATCATTGTCACCACGTCGTCAGTTCACCCTGTTGGAGGTCTGCCCACGCTGCATCTTCCGGTACGTGGACGCCACTCGAGAACTCTTCGGCCCCTACGGCCATCTGTTCTGCGAGCGATGCCCCGACTGCCACTGAAGTCTCGCAATTCTTAGGGTTATGTCGGTGACGGTTCTCATACGTTTCCTCATTCCTGATTCGATTGCCCTTTGAGTGACCTTGAGCTTTCTTATGACGCCCATTGCCGCGCCCTCCCTTTTAATGGTATTCATTATTTATTTCAGGCTTACATAGTGGCCGAAGGGGTCACCACGAACATGTTCAAGAAGATCCACACCATCAATGAGAAAGAGCTGAAAATAGAACAGCTGGTCCAGGTGCTCAGATCATTCCGAGTACCCGTCGTGCAGTCAGAGAAGGTAAGATATATTCACTAGGAAAATTCTTTCACTTTCAAGGCAGCCTTTACGCGGGCGCTGCGAACGCTCCTGTGACCTGCCAGCCATGTATGAGGAAAATGGTTTACCCTTGAATCACCGATACTCATTTCATAGAATGATTTACTTCGCCGAAATATCATTTCATCGACAGCCATTTCCACGTGCAGGAGTTATAATTTTTTGGTGGTCACAGGTCTAACCTAACCTACGTAACCCACGCTTAAGATAACCTGAAAACAATAAGGTTTCAGCAGAAATTAGCTTTCGATGAAATGAAATTAGGTGAAACGAAATATTCGATGAGATGAGTGTCTGCAAAACAAGGAGACATGGAGGAGAATGTATGATATCGTACAGTCAAGGTCATAAATATGTGTACACGTTTAGTGCCTTGTGACTTTAATCGCTGTGACATTTATATATGGCAGTTTAAACATGTCAGCAAAAAGATAAGGTACTAAAATATATACATATTTATGACCTTGACTGTACGTGTGTTCTAATGCGAAGAATTAACAGACTGTAAGTCTGTGTCGGCCTTTAGATTAGATTTTCAATTCACAAAGGTTGTTTATATTATGTACTTATGCGATATGTTACTGAAACCAAATTTAAATTGTATTACAAACATGCTACACTACACTATCAAATCGGGTTAAACTGTAGATACTTACGTAAATAAAAATATGTGGTCGTCCAAATCGAAAGGGACCTTATCGCGGCAGGCGGTTACGCCTTTTTTCACACGGCTGTTATACTAATGATAAGGCAATGAAAACTATAACAGCATAAGCGTCCGCCGCCGTAAGGGCCCTTTCGATTTGAACCACATATGATAGTATTATTTCTGACAATTCGACTGAAAACTTTTAAATATATATATTTTAAATATGTTTCCAGGTCCACATAGACATAGTGATCAAGATCCACGACAAGACTGTGTTCGCGACGCACATCAATCAGACGCGGTTCGATTCCTGGAACGGGGAAGATTGTGAGTATACAAATAAATACCAGAAAATTAACTAATGTTTAATGTTCAATAGCTTACCTGCTACTCGTACATACCTCATAAAAATCATGTAAACGCTGTATCGGGTCATTCCAAATCTAATGAAATATAGTAAAGTCATACCCCTTTTTAAGTCGGGCGAGAAGAGTGATTTAACGAATTTCCGCCCCATTTCTATACTACCAGTTCTAAGTAAAGTCTTTGAGAAGTTAATGTTGAATGATATGTTAGGTCACTTCAATAGAAATAAACTGCTTAACAGTAATCAGTTCGGCTTCACCAAGGGACGATCCACTACTGATGCAGCATCTGTTCTTATTAAATATATATATAATATCTGGGAGACATCTTGTGATGCAGTAGGAATATTTTGTGACCTTTCGAAAGCTTTTGATTGCGTTGATCATGCGACCCTTATTTTAAAATTGGAACATTATGGTCTATCAAATAATGCTCTAAGACTTATGTCTTCTTACATCAGTGATAGAACACAAACGGTTGTTGTAAACAATACGCAGTCTGCTGGCGCTGCAGTTAAATTAGGTGTGCCCCAGGGCTCTATATTAGGTCCTTTCTTATTTTTGGTTTATATAAATGACTTACCACCCATAGTAGATACACTTTGTGATATTGTACTATTTGCTGATGATACATCACTCATTTTCAAGGTAGACCGAAAATCCGTCGACTACAGTAGGATAAACGCCGCGCTTGTTAAAGTACTTAATTGGTTAACGAGTAACAACTTACTACTCAATGCTAAGAAAACTAAATGTGTTAGGTTCGTTTTGCCTAATGTTAAACCGGTAAATTCTAGTATTTTTCTTAATGGCGAGTGTTTAGAAATGGTAGATAAGGCACTTTTCTTAGGCATAACTATAGACAATAATTTGCAATGGAGTCCCCATATAGCAGTTCTAGCAGGCAAATTAAGTAAGGCCGCTTACGCCGTTAGGAAAATTAGACAACTTACCAATGTTGAGACAGCTCGCTTAGTTTATCATAGTTATTTTCATAGTGTTATGTCATTCGGTATTCTGGTTTGGGGAAAAGCAGCTGACATACAAACTATATTTGTGTTACAAAAAAGGGCCATTCGCTCTATATATAACTTAAATTCCCGTGATTCATTAAGAGAACTTTTTAAACAAATTAATATTTTAACAGTAGCATCCCAATATATTTATGAAAATATTATGTATGTTATTAAGAACCTAGACTCTTTCGTTAAAAATTCTGATATACATAACATAAATACTAGGAATAAAAATAAAATTGCCATAAAAAAGTTTCGTGTCCGTAAAGTATATAAATCATTTGTAGGTCAATGCATTCATTTTTATAATAAATTACCCGACGTAGTTTTAGAGTTACCCCTTCCAGCACTTAAAAATTACTTGAAAAAGTCGTTGATGTCAAAGGCGTACTATAGGGTCGAGGACTATCTAACGGACAAAAATGCTTGGCCTAAACCAGAAAATTAACTAATGTTTAATGTTCAATAGCTTACCTACTACTCGTACATACCTCATAAAAATCATGTAAACGCTGTATCTTGTCTAGGGGACACGGTTTATGTAGGAAGACATGTCGAAACTGTTTTGTGTGATATATATATATATATATAAATTTTCTCGTAGTCATTCTGACATGTTTTCCTGCAAAACCACGCAGATATTTAATAATTATTTTTACAGTTTTATATAATGCTAGAATAAGTAGTGACATTGTTATATTTTCATTTAAAAAATGACTAACTGTTGAGTTTCTTGCGGCGCTTCTTCTCAGCAGTGGTCTCCTCTTGGGAAGCGCTGGTAGATTTTGACGTGTAAAAGTGCCCGTGCGGCCTACTTACTGAATAAATATCTTTTATCTTATCTTATTTTGTCTGTACTTTTTAATCACTGTTGATTTTCCAATAAACCATAAATAAACTTTGTTCTTCAGTAAGCAGGTCTATAGAAGATTTCCTACGTTTCGGCAGCCACATCAACCAGCAGATGGTCTACTACCCCTTCCAGATGGACATGAGCATACCCACGGAGTTAGGTGAGTGATGTAGCCTCCTTCCTTCGGCTGCAGAGAATCTTGAGCGCAAAGAACCGGAATATGGAGCATCATCACCAGGGCTGCTCAAAGTACTTGTTCAAATACAAATTACAAAATACATTTGAATGAGGTATTTGAAATACTAAATACTTTCATGACAAGTATTTAAAATATCAAATACAAATTACAGTATTTAAGACCATATATGTGAAATGCAAAATACAAATTACAGAATTTAAAATACATTTTTTTTAGTAAGGCGGATTATAAAGAGTCTTTTCATTAGCAGCTATGTTATTCTGTTGACACATCGTCGTTCAGTTCTACTCAGTCGATGAATAGCCGGCGAATTTACGTCGTCCGTCAAGGTGCGTAAATGACATTCAACTGCCTGCACATTCATTTAGTCGCTGGTTTCACAGACGATCGTCTCTGAATGAATGTGCAGGCAGTTGCATGTCATTTACCCACCTTCACACCTTCACAGTTCACAATAAATATTTTCTTATTCTTATTCTTATTCCTTGACGGACGACGTAAATTCGCCGGCTATTCATCGATTGAGTAGAACTGTGTCAACAGAATAACATAGCTGGATATATCTATTTATAACAAGCAGAAACTAGTCTGATAGTACTCTACTTTCGTAAGTCTACCTTCATAAAATGTTCCGTTTATACGATTGCGCTTGCGTTTTTTCTTTATTTAAGCGTTAGCGTAGAAATGTGTAAGGCGTCGGTAAGGATCGTTTTTATGATAACGTCATCGTTGCCAAAGCGAACTTAAGTGTTTGTCTGTTTGCTTACTGCGCCTGGGCAACTAAATATGATGCCCATTATAGACTCATGGAACAGGGGTGTAGACACTGAAAGAAAATTAATACATTTTTTTTCCGGTAGTGTTTAATATACAATTACCGAAAATAACACTTTCGTGACT
This sequence comes from Tortrix viridana, assembly GCA_963241965.1. Taxonomy (NCBI): domain Eukaryota; kingdom Metazoa; phylum Arthropoda; class Insecta; order Lepidoptera; family Tortricidae; genus Tortrix; species Tortrix viridana. The sequence goes on along the minus strand of OY725198.1, from coordinate 2,522,660 downwards.
ATTATACTTATAATATCTTTTAAATTAATTATACAAAAAGAAATATTTCATCCTCGTTATCACGTGACCGCAAACAGCGCGTGACGTCACGGTCCTCTAAACAAACAACATTTTGACATTTGCCAAGAAACAAGATTTGCGTGAGCCCACAGAGTACTTTAGAATATACTAGTGCTTAGAGGATCGTGACGTCGTAGCGTCGCCATGACAGAAGTTAGCGTTTAAGCGGCAAATTTTAAAACGAAATTTATTTTAAGGCATTTTAAATTAATATGCGAGTGATTTTATTTTAAATATTTTTTTAGATATTATATATCATGTATATCTACAAAATAAAAATGCCGTGGTAGCCTAATAGTTTGACCTGCCGACTCTTAAGCAGAGGGTCGTGTGTTCGAACCTGCACACACCTGCAAAGCAATATGACGGTGTGCGCGAAGTTCCCAATCCGCACTGGGCCCGCGTGGGAACTATAACCCAAACCCTCTCATTATGAGTGGAGGGCTGTGCACAGCAGTGGGACGTATAAAGGCTGCATTATTAATATTATATTATTAAAAATATATAAAAAAAATCGTCTAGACACCCTTATTGAACACATTATTCTAGGTACACCAATTCGTCTGCAGTCCACAGTGATGTCCTTCACGTCAATAAGAGGAAACCTGACCGCGCCTTCTTCTCAAGAACTTACATGGAGAAATGATCTGCACATCAGGTATTATAGTGGTTGTTTTTTAGGGTTCCTTACCCAAAGGGGGCCAAACGGGACCCTATTGCTAAGCCTGGCCTAACTTTAAAGCACAGGCAAAAGAAAAATTGATTTTGCATGCTTGGGAACTAGTATCAATTTTACGAGATAAAAAGTATTCTATATGTAAATCCAGGGTATAAGCTATCTCCATTTCAAATTTCATCCAAATCCGTCCAGCCGTTGCAGCGTGAAAGAGTAACAAACTAACACACACACAAACTTTCGCATTTATAATATCAGTAGGATATAGACGACTAGCTTTTTCCCTCAGGAACTAACAGAATTTCCGGGATAAAAAGTATCCTATGTTCCTCCCAACTCGAACGAATCAATAAACTCCATCGAAATCGGCCTAGTGGTTTAGCCGTGAAAACGTAATAAACAGACAGATAGAGTTGCTTTTTTATGATATTAGTATAGATAATATAAAAAATACTGCCGCGATTTTAAAGCTAGCTTTTTATTAGGTTTGTTACTCATTTTTAGGGTTCCGTACCAAAATGGTAAAAAGGAACCCTTATGGTGAGACTTCGTTGTCTGTCTGTCTGTATGTCACAGCAGTTTTTCTCAGCAACTACCATGCTAGGTATCAACTTGAAATTTGGCATAGTGAAAAATGAAAGTGATTGATTATAGCAAATTGGATATCATATCAAAGCCTACGGCTCAATCTGCACATTTCAAAACTTTTAATAATTTTCCGTGATATAGATACTTTTTGATTTAATACCAAAACTGTTCAAAAAATTACCTTTCCCCTTTATCTCCGAAGTTTATGAACCGAAAATTACTAAATTATTTATATTTTACGGGAAAAATAAAACGAAGTCTTCAAAATTCATAGTTTTCGAGAAATTTACCAAAAAACTTTAAAGATCTCCACTAAAACTTAGGCAAGTCAAAATGGACTTTAATGCATACAATTAAAGTACATAAAAAGGTATGATTTTGAAGTACGGACTTAAATACGGAACCCTCGGTGAGCGAGTCCGTCTCGCACTTGACCGGTTTTTTTTCAGATACCAGGCCACTGCCGTAAGCGTGATCCGAACTGATGGTCCTCTGCTGTCTTCGCAACACGAAGCCGTGCTGCAGAGGTCCTTGGTAGCACATCTTCCTCTGAAGAGTGATGTCACCATATCGCTGAGAGACAAGTCTTTCATGTAAGTGATCACTTTCATTGGCGTTTTGTTTTTACTTCTAGAATTTATTCGATTTATGATTGATTGATTGATTTATTGTATGTAATTGTATGTGTTTATAGCCGAATAAATATTTCCTTCTGTCTCTCTCTAGGATTAGCCTTCGACTACTTTTTTACCGAATTTCATGAATATGTGATCATCAATAGTCAAATAAAAGATAAAAAGATAAAAGACTCAGTAAGTAGGGCGCACGGGCACTTTTACACGTCAAAATCTACCAGCGCTTCCCAAGGGGAGACCACTGCTGAGAAGAAGTGCCGTGCCGCAAGGCCCGCAAGAAACTCAACAGTTAGTCATTTTTTAAACATAATAACTTATTACTAGTAATGACAATGACACTACTTATTCTAGCATTATATAAAACTGTAAAAATAATATAAAATATCTGCGTATATAGTTCTGCAGGAAAACATGTCAGAATTATTACGAGAAAAAAATAAAATGATATATATATATTATGTATAAATATGACTATTTCGTTCGGTCGTTTTAGGTTTCCGTATCCGAAGGACTGGAGAGCTGGAGGTAGACCAGCCTAAAACACACCGAACCAGCCTATTATTATTATTATTCAGGGAGCGGCTATTCAAGGCTAAGATAGCCTAGTATCACTGCGACCAGAGTTGATCTATTGTGATCGCCACAACCTACAGTTCTCCGCTAAGCCCTGTTAATTCTAGGAATTGCAGGACTTTTTTGGCGCCGAGATACCTGATCTCCTCTGGGCACATTATGTGCTTTCCCAATGAGGAGCTACGATGACGCATTATGGTCGGGCAGACGGTGAGAACGTGCAGGGGTGTTTCCTCCGCCAGATGGCAGAGCCTGCACAACCCTGTGTCACATTTACCAATCGTCTGCATGTGCTTGTTAAGGCAACAGTGCCCTGTAAGCACTCTAACCAGGTTGCGAAGATTGTTCCTACTTAGCGCTAAGGCTTCCGTAGCGGCCTTTTTGCTAAATGCTCTTATAAGGGCCTTGGAATGGTTTAAGCCTGGAGTTGCCCTCCAATGTTGAATGGTTGCATTATTGCAATATGTCCGCAGGGTGAGTTTTGTTAGGCTTTTGGGGATGCCACAGAATGGCTCCGGTCCAAACTGTGTTCCCTTAGCTCCTACTCCTCGTGCAAGTTCGTCTGCTTTCTCGTTGCCGACGATGCCCGCATGCCCTGGGACCCATCGTAGTATTACCCTGTTTTTTGCACCCAGGGTGTTTAAAAGTTGCCTGCAGTTCTCGACCAGCCTAGAGTACCGAACCAGCCTGACATGACCTCAGTAAAAGTCGCATGGTTTTCGAGATATGCCAGTTTAAAGTTGGTACTGGAAAAGAACTATAAACAGGCAAATCTTGAAAACCATGCGATTTTTACTGAGGTCATGTTAGGCTGGTTCGGTGTGGGGATACATCGTAAAAGAAGAAATAAAGTGGCTGGTTCGTTCCGTCTTGCTGGTCTACCTCCAGTGTCACTGAGCCGTGTGTTATTAGCTAATTCTAATTCTTCCCAGGGTTAAACTACCAACCCGCGGGGCACATTTCGGTGGTATAGCCATGCACTCCCGGCTGCAAGTAATCACCACCTCGATCCAGGGCAGAGACGCGTACACGGTGACACCAGCAAATAACAAATATCAGGTAGGGGGTGAATTTCAGGGCGTTTCAACCGCCGTCATTAGTGTCACCAAATATATTGACGAAATCAATGACACTACAGCAACTTCTGATGCTGATAGAAACTACATCCTCAGTTCTGCTTCTGCTTACATCAGGAGTTGCTGTACGTGTCATTGATTTCGTCAATATATTTGGTGACACTAATGACGGCGGTTGAAACGCCCTGAAATTCACCCTAGGATTAGTAAGTCAAGGACCCCAAAGTCCTCAAGATTTCCCCTCCGATCCTGCCCATATATACTTACACCGTGCTTTTTTTGATGTACGATAACTTCGATATATTACTAGGTACATCCATAGAAACTAAGTGATAGATTAGATTTTTAAATATCGTAATTTTTTATTTTTTTACTTTTACAACAAAGTAAATTTTGTATCTACGTTCATTGTAAAAGGGCATTTTGAGTTAAGTAACGGTTAGTGTCAATTATGACAATTTCGAATGATATCCACACACACACATACGTAAAGTTTTATTTACCAAATCACATTGACGTTTACATCATAACAGAAAATATTTTCTTCTTTTCTTGATTAAATAGCATCTGTCTCGTAAAATATTTTGCCAGTGTCAATTTAATAAAATAATTGCAATGAACCGAATTTCTTTAACCTTCATGTTGTGCAAACGTAAGTATCAGAAACTCTTTACCTACTTACAGGATTTTAAAAGCAAGTATTTGTTTATGGATAATGAATCTTTTACATTGGTATAACGTATATTTAGTGATTAAAAAATGTTAAATATCTTAAAAATAGTACGAGTTAAGATACTAGTGTCTTAGATAATTGAACTCTATTTCACTTGAAGAATGTTCCCTTAAAGTTATTTTAAATAAAAAAAAAACACGGTGTATATAGATTTTTATGAATTATTTATGAAGTAGTAAGCTATTAGTTAATTTTCTAATTTTGGTCCATTAGAGACCCTTTAGTACGCTTGCTTGAGACACACTGGCATACTTATCCACCGTGATAAAGACGACCAAGATACTGCAGAGCTCTTATTTCACATTGTCTTTGACGTGTCATCAACCCACTATTTTTCAGGTGGACGAAACTGGAGTGTTCTTCGATTGCGAGAGACCAATGAACGGGGCAGAAGTCATGGAGAAACTGATAGCCAAAACAACTAGTTACGAGTAAGGTTCATTTCCATTTCTGCCACATGGTGGGTGCCTTGACATTAAGCATTTTATTTTCACTAGCATCTGCGACTCCGTCCGCGTAGAAGTCATTTATCGCTGCTCCCTCGGGAACTTTTAAATTTTCCGGGATGAAAAGTAGCTTATGTGTTAATCAAAGGTATAGGCTAGCTCCATTCTAAATTTCATCCAAATCCGTCCAGCCGTTGCAGCGGGAAAGAGTAACAAACTAACACACACACACACACACACACAAACTTTCGCATGTATAATATTAGTAGGATTCATTTTAGGATAAAAAAAGGTAAACATTGATTTGGGGCCGATTTTTTTCATAAATTTTAGTTCTAAACCTTTCTACCATATGACAAAAGGAAAGTGATAACTTAACTGTCAGATAAATTTATCTGGTTAATTAAAAAATCGGACCTTGCTAAACCCATTGGCACTGTCGTCTGTGGTGACTTTATTTGCCATAATGCCGACCCAAAAAATAGGTTACTTGGGCTTATATTATTAAATACTGTATTTACTAACCCTATGGACGTGTAGTCCGAAATAAACGATTTGTATTTGTATATTTTTAGGGGTTTAACTTTTTTTGTAAAATAATAAGGAAAAATTTAAGGCAAATGAGGCAGAGGTGACTTTTCGAGCAAGTGAAAAAAAGAAAGATAACGTCGCGTCGTACCATCTGCAAGATATCAAGAACAAAGCATATAATAGAGAAGCATAGCTGACACTCCACCGACAACAGCCTAGCTATTAAGTTATAATCATTGGTCGGAATAGGTAGTGCGATTTGGGGTTAGCGACCTTAAACGCTATACTTGATATGGATATTCCCCGGGATTCCGGGACTCTTATTGGTGTCGGAGGATAATATTTTTTTTTTTACAAGATATCAATTGTAGTTTAAGTTTTAGATGAAGTAGAAATGTTACTATGAAATTGATTTGGGTAATTCTTCGAGCGGCCGCATTAACGTCGAAATTCCTGTAGCTTTGGATGTTATTTTCGGTTATCTTGTAGAGTGCCCTGACTTCTACAAAATTTAACTGAAAATGCTTCCAGAGCTACAAGAATTTTGACATCAATGCGGTCACGGGAATGACGGCAGTTGAAACGCTCGAAGAATTGCCCATTTATGGTGGTGCGTTTAGTTTTTATATATTTCGTTAATTCTATAATTTACGCTTTTAATGAAATAGTTACCTTTTAATAAATTTATTACACTTCTAACCCAACACGCATACGAATCGCGGGATTATAAGTAATATCCATAATAAGGTTACGAACTGATATCCCGGGAAATTGTACTACCTATTCCGACCACTGGTTATGATTGTGATGTCTTTTTGTAATACATATATCTTGTTTCTTCAGTTTCCTATCTACTCTCCAACCCTCCTTAATCCTCCTAAACGCCCTCCTCCTCCTGACAGCCCCCCCTACCTCCTGCGGCGTGATCCTCCCCCCTCGTCGCCTGATGCAGCCAGGAGACAATGTTCTGGAGCTGAAGCTGCAATTGGAAGACCTGAGTCTGGACTTCGATGATCGTTTGAAGATCAAGTTGGTGCATATGTTGACGTTTAGGTTCGTAATATAACCTAACCAAACCTCAAAAAAAAAACTAATACCAGACTGGCGACTTTGACGCACCCTTATTATTTTTATATACCCTATGGCACTCGCACGTTTTTGACGAATCAAATGACACCCCATTTATTAAAATCTGTCCAATAGTTTAGAAGCATACATACATAATCACATTACCCTTATTTTTATTGCTTTGTGCAGTCAGGTATAAAGTAACAATTTAATGGGTGGATATTTAGGGGATGCTCTTTTTTATTCAAAACTAGAGCCCGCCCTCGCTTCGCCCGCGTGCAATTTAATAAAAGCTTACATACAAACCGAAATTGGTCGAGCCGTTCTCAAGTTATGCGCGTACGTACATTCGGCAATTGATTTTTATTTATATAGATAATATCCACCAACACATCAATTATTTCTTTTAAAAAACAAGTCCTATTTTCGGGTGTTGCTGGCAAGTTGACTTGAATTGTAATGTATCGTTGTCTTACAGGGAGGACAAACCCAGCAGCCAGGTATACCTGAACGCGAGTGGACACTCCATGCTGGAGAGCTTTGGCAGCAATTTGACCGTTGAGATGCTCATTGTAGGCCATCATCCAAGAGCCCTGGACCCTGCCAGGCGGCATTGGAAGGTAAGCTTGTATCCTGTATGTTTTTTTTTTTATGTTCAACCATTTATCGTTTGACGACGCGGTTAACCTAGTTGGTAGTGAACTTGCCTACGAAGCTAGCGGTCCCGGGTTCGAATTCGTTCGAAAATAGGAGCTAGAGTGGAAGAACATACTTTTGGTCATAAACATACTTATAGACTGTTAAAATAACTACCTATTTTTTGACTTCACCCAGTTCATCCAGACATGAAATTTTTATTTTTTTCACCAGATCTGCCTTCAAGAGCAAGACGTATCCCATCCAGCGTCAAACCAGGACTTGACTTCCCATCCAGCGCGGTACGAAGGGCAGATGTCCTTGACCTTCAACGTTGGAGACGAGGCGATGACCTGCCCCGCTCACGATGGGGGAGATCTGAAGATCCAGTATAAGGGTCTACCGACTGATGTCCTTGGGGACATGAAGAGGTTCTTCGAAGTCAAGATGACAGGAAGCAGGGTACGTAAGAAAATTTGACAGAAATATTTGAGATCCAAAATCGTTAATATGTAAGCTAGTTTTCACAATAAAGTCATGTGTAGTTCTTTGTGAGTTCTTAGTCCTTAGTTCCCCTGTCACAAGGGTTACGGAGGTCAGATGGCAGTCGCTCCACTGTAATAACCAGACTGGCCGAATCTGGATCATGGTCAAGCGTACCCCGACGAAGAACGGGAAAAAGCGCTAGGAGGATGTGTCTTTCTTACCCCCTTATTCAAAAACGCACAACAAACCTTCTTCTTCTCTTTAAAAAAAATGGCCTCTGTCCACTTATGTAGACAATTTTGCCAATGTCAATGTACGGTTAAAATATATTTATAAAATTGGTATTGTTCGGTAATTTGGAGAACTGTGGCGAAAGTGTCGATCGCCTCACGCTCCGACCACTCCGCCGCGCACAACTCCGCCACGCTTCACTTCTCCAAAGAGAAGCCCAAGATGGCGACCGGCTCAGCAGAACCGATCGACACGTGCAGCAGCCAACACTCCCACCACAGGACTCCACAACAAACCTATTTTAGTAAAATGCTTTATCACTTTCTGTCAGAGTCAAGTGTCACAATGAAAGACCACAGAATATTTCAAGCATACTTTAGTTATTGTGCGATTATGAATAAGAGGGTTAGTGTATGGCAATCGATACTGGGAATCAATTTTAATGTCTCGCTAGAAGTGGATAAATTTTTGTTGCCTGTTTTTGGACAGTTATCATCTACTTATTGAGATCAACTCCGATCATTTTTCATGACAGAAACTCATATTAAAGAAAAACGTTATTAAATGTTTGTGTATACCTTGACGACACGGTTAGCTTAGTTGGTAGTAACCCTGCCTACGAAGCTAGCGGTCCCGGGTTTGAATCCTGGACAAATATTTGTGTGATGAGCGCGAGTTGTTCCTGAGTCATGGATGTTTTCTATGTATTTAAGTATGTATTTCTCTATATAATTATCTATATCGGTGTCCAGTACCCATAGTACAAGCCTAGAGTTTGGGACTAGGTCAATTTGTGTGAGATTGTCCCCTTTTTTACCTTGCAAGATTGTTTTTTTTCAGCTTCCTAAACTAGGTACCATGGTGGAATCAGGGTTTGGCAGTCAGTCACCAATCGGTCAGCTACTCAGCAGTTTTGACAGGGATCCAGTCAATGTCACTGCGGTCATTAGGGTATGTCACACTTCTACCTTTTCTGTCTTTGAATGTACATTAGGTTATAAAGTGGTATTTTGTTGCACAACTTTCTATCAACTAAAGGTGTAAAGTCAACTCTTTAAATTGATAAACATGATACAAACGCAACATATCGACCTTATTGTTGTGTAATATAGCTTTATCTACACGCATATCATAAGTCCTCTATAATGCGTTCAGAATCCGTTGGCAATGACCAGCATTACAACAATCAATTTTACTATGATAATTTTCTTATCTGTAGCAGTACCATAATGTTCTAATAACGATATAAAAATTGATAAAGTTATGAGTTTCAAATTTAGAACATCTTTGAAAAACAAAACAATTTTATTTGACCTCAATTCTAATATCACTCGAGATGAGATGACATTTAATTCGAAATGAAAAGTCAATTGCATACAATTTTGACAAACCTCGCATGTTACTTGATATTGAACGATATGATAGTAGAGGCCGACTCTAGATTGTCTCTGAATTAAAAAAAACTACAGTTGCCGCCATTTTTGACGTTCTAATAATTGATAAATGCCGCTATGCCAGTCGTAACATGCGATTCCTAAACACATCATAGAGAGCTTATAATATGTATGTAGATAAAATAGTGTATGTAACTGTACATAATTAGGAATTATGCACCAGTCACATAAACTACTATTGTATTTTACACAATAATATTTGTATTGTTACAGTTTGTAAATTGTGTGTATGTTTTTTGACCAATATTACGAACTGTGTTTTACTTTATGCTGGTTTGACTTCTCAATAATGTAGGGCCGTATAAACTGATCTAAGCTGAGACGTCCGTCACACAGTTTTCTATGAATTGACGTTTAATTTGACGTAACTTGAAACGGGCGTCACAGTCGAGTTTATTAGTACGGCCGGTAGTGATAAGTAGCAATAATTGTAATCGTAGCGACTAGCGACATCTGGCTACAATACGCAGCAAGTAGAAGACAACTAAGGCGACTAAGTACGGGCAGCGCCACCAGCGACAAACAGCGTCACTAATGTTCTACATCGCGCTATCGAAGTTTCCCCTGTCAAGTTGCATAATTATATACAACTTTCAACTTCATCCTAACGGACCTCAGTCCCCAGGCACAACACCCGCCTGGAGAGAAATCTCACTATTGTCTTCTCTTCTACAAATCCAATCAAATGAGTGGCCTTTTTTTTTTTCAGGAAGACAATGGCATGGCATTCGTTAGGATTAACAATGGAGCAGAGATGCAATTCCAATCGCAGAACTTCGCTTGGCTGTTGGACAGCTGGAGTAACATGCAGATCATGAAGAAATTCGGCATCTACCGTGAGTAAATCATTTAATTTGTTAATTTAACAAATAGCAATCTAGGTACTCAAATCACTATTACTGTTATTAATTTATAACACAAGACCCAGATTAGCTCCTTGTGGCACACCTGTTTAAAATTAATCCTAGTAATAATATAAATGCGAAAGTGCGTGTGTGTTTCTGCGTGTGTGTGTGCGTGTGTGTGTGCGTGTGTCTGTGCGTTTGTGTGTGTGCGTGTGTGTGTGTGTGTGTGTGTGTGTGTGTGTACATGTGTGTGTGTGTACATGTGTGCGTGTGTGTGTGTAGGTATGTGTTAGTTTGTTACTCTTTCACGCTGCAACGGCTGGACGGATTTAGATGAAATTTGGAATAGAGATAGCTTATACCCTGGATTATTATATAGAATACTTTTTTCCCCGGAAAATTTATTCGTTCCCAAGGGAAAACCGATAAATGACGCGTCGCGGGCAAAACCTAGATGAACATATATTTTGTTACAGTATTAGAGAAAATGGAGTTGAAAATATTAAAAAAAATCGTGATACTCGTTGATTTGTTCAGGTGAATGTCGTCTTGAAGAATCCACGGTGAAGACGCTTTCTGGAAGCATGGTCCCGCTGCCTTTAGCGGAATGCTACGAGATATTAGCGCTTGCTGAATGCACCAGTTCTCCCAGGTTTGTCTCACTAGCTTTTTTATAACTAAGCCAAAAATGGTGAAGTTTTATATCATTAAGCCACGGATTTAATCGTTGCCTAGTAAATAAAAATTCAATTCAATTCAAATTCAATTCAAAATAGTTTAAAAATAATAATAATCCAGCCTATTATAACGTCCCACTGCTGGGCACAGGCCTCCACTCGCAATGAGAGAGTTTGGGCTATAGTTCCCACGCGGGCCCAGTGCGGATTGGGAACTTTACACACACCGTCACAAATTGCTTTACAGGTGTGTGCGCAGGTTTTTTCGTCACGATGTTTTCCTTCAGCGAAAACCTCATGATTTTACAAATTATATTTCGCAAATAAATTCCGAAGAACTTGAGGTGCGAGCCTGAGTTCGAACTCACGACCTTCTGCTTAAGAGTCGGCAGGTCAAACCATTTAAGCTACCACGGCTTTGCCTAGTACCCATTAAATAAGCCTAGAGCTATGTTTTCGACTAGGTCAAATTCCATTTATGTGATGGTCCCTTGATATTTGGGTCATTATCAAATTTTGTGCAGGTAAACTTGACCTAACCTAAAAAAAGTTGTTTCCGTTTATACTGTCCATTTTCTGCGGTTATTTGAGTGAAATGATGAATGATTTTCAGTCAGCTATATACCAGATAATTATTGATTATCGAAATCGCAAAAAGATGCTCAGTATTTATGTAATAAATGTAATAATGCATGGTAACAGAGCGGTAGCTACAAATAGTAACAGAGTGTTCTGCGCGAAATTTGATAATGACTCATTTCTTTGAATATTTATTAAATTTTCCACAGATTTGCCGTTTTCCGGCACCGTCGTGGCGTCGTGGAAACCTACAAGTTGTACACGGGTGGCAACTTTGCCACCGTGTCGAGCGACGGTGGGGTGGTGACAGTCACCATCAACGGGGACACACCGTGTCCAGGGGACTGTAGATATCCGCCGCTAGAGCCTTTTTATGACTTTAAGTAAGTAGTAATCTGATTTTTATCGACTATCGATTTCTAAAAAAAATGTAGCACTTTTTCATCGTTTTTAGGGCTTCGTACCTCTAAAGTAAAAAACGGAACTCTTATAGAATCACTTCGTTGTCTGTCTGTCTCTGTCAAGACCCTTTTTTACATACATGTGCTAATCATAATGTGCTAATAATCATATTTTAATTTAACTGATTAATTTGGCCCCTACATTTCAAGCTCTCTGTTTGACATGTTTGGCGATATTGCGCAACAAGACATGTCTGACGATACGCCCAATGTATGTATGTATGTAAACTCTTTATTGTTCAATACAAAACAAAATACAGGTAATACAGGTAATATTGCCAGACATGTCGAGTGAACGCCGGCGACGTTACGTGTCTTCACCAGAAGCCACGACTGACAAATATCTCGGCATGTTGCCAGATACATCGAGTAGTTTGGCAACGTTGCGCCACTACACGAACCGTGGGACATTTTGCCCGCGAGTAAAAACAAGATACCAAGCCGTGGTAGCCTAATGGTTTGACCTGTCTACTCTTAAGCAGAGGGTCGTGGGTTCGAACCCTGGCTCGCACCTCTAAGTTTTTCGGAATTTATGTGCGAAATATAATTTGTAAATTTACCATGAGCTTTTCGGTGAAGGAAAACATCGTGAGGAAACCTGCACACACCTGCAAAGCAATTTGACGGTGTGTGCGTAGTTCCCAATCCGCACTGGGCCCGCTTGGGAACTATAGCCCAAACCCTCTCATTATGAGTGGAGGCCTGTGCCCAGCAGTGGGACGTATATAGGCTGGGTTATTATACAAACAAGATTAAAAGTTATTTGTTATGCAAGGCTGCAAAGTTGTTATTTGGCGTGACCGACGAGCTTAGCGAGTGGTTCAGAAATAGAATCCTGAGCGTAGCTGAGGGATTCAAGGCCTCGAGACCCAAATAACTTTGCTGCCGGGCCGTCACCTTAGCGGGAAAACACATGGTGTTGGAAAAACCATTACACGAGCGCCACATCAGCTGTGGTCGTCCTCGCGCAGCACCAACATTACTTTCCACGCTAGCGGTTAAAGTGGACTTTTGCGCGCAGAGTCTGACCGACAAAGAAAGCCTTTCCGAGCTGGTGAGGTGAAAAAGTGTTTTTAATTGAATTTGTCTCCCTTTTTCAGGGTTACTCGCTCCGCAGACACAGTGAAGATCCATTCTCGCCTCAGTGGACTACAGTTACATTATAAACATAAAGATACCGTGTTACTTGTACCAAATTTAGCTCTAGCCACTAGCTGTGGTATATGCGCTGGCCAACAGCATTTTAATGTTTGTTAAACTAAATAAATAAATAAACTATCACCCAAACTAAGCTTCAGGCTTGTAACGATATACATAAATACATAGAAAACATCCATGACTCAGGAACAAATACTCGCGCTCATCACACAAATATTTGCCCATACCGGGATTCAAACCCGGGACCGCTAGCTTCGTAGGCAGTCACTACCAACTAGGCTAACCGCGGCGTCAAAATATGAGCAAAATACGTAGACCAAGTTCCAAATAGAAAGGGATGCTATAGAAGTCATATCAGTCTTGCCGTGGCTGCAACTATCAAGATTTTTAACCCCCGACGCAAAAAGAGAGGGGTGTTATAAGTTTAACGTGTCTGTCTGTGTATCTGTCTGTGGTATCGTAGCTCCTAAACGGATGGACCGATTTTCGTTTAGTTTTTTTTTTGTGTCATAGATAATTTTATACCGAGTGTTCTTAGCCATGTTTCATGAAAATCTGTTCAGCCGTTTGAAGATCATCAGCTCTTTTCTAGTTGATGAGGGGACCTAATTTTTAATTCTTGAAATCTTCTAGTGACGAAGTCCCTTCAGAGAAAATGTACGTGCTTGGAGCCCGTTAAAGGTTTTGCTCATTGCTCAGAAGGTTTTTAGGCGATGATATCGGGGGTTTTTAACTCGGTTACGTTATACAATCACCATTAAAGTTGGTAAGGACTCAAGTATTTTGTGTGTCTATATTTCAAGAACCCTGATAATATTTACGAGACTGCGTTTAAAAAACTTCTTAGTCTTTTGAGTCGTGAGTTGAGTCCTTCATCAGAGGATGAGTGCGTTCACGACGGCGTTGCACCCGGCAACCCCTGCGGGCTAAACACGCATGCGCGAGATAAAATATGACAGGTGCTAGGGAAATGAATACATCTATTCCATATTCTAACGTAAGACTTAACGCTTAAGGTTTAAAATGAGTCTCGTCCTAACTTTTATTACCTTTTACTAAGCAACTATTGCGATTTTATCAAGACGGGACACTTATTTTAAACCTTAAGCGAGTCTTACGTTAGAATATAGAATAGATGTATTCATTTCCCTAGCACCTGTCAAATTTAATCTCGCGCATGCGCTGAGGCCTGATGTAGGACTCGTAACTAGTCCGAAACATGTCGGATCGTTCCGGACTAGTTTATCCGTTTTATTTACTTACTTTACTTGTCTTAAAATGGACATCTCATTAAAATTCAATACAGCTTTAATAATACCTATTCCTCCCTTCTAATGTTACCGAGTCTGTGAGTGTATTTGTTAACGTCTTCTCGGCTTAAGTGCTAAACTAATTTTGAAGAAATTTAGTGTGAAAGTAGCTTAAGACCCGGTGTTTTTATTCATATTAGAAAATTTGGTAGTTTTCGAGGAAATAACTATAAAGTAACACTGAGGAAAAATCACAATCACATAAATACAGAAAATGAGATTTATTTATTGTATGCTTTATACTGGTAGTAATAATGACTTAATAATTGTAAGTTAAAATCGTTAATTTAAGTTTTTATTAAACAGAATAACTTTAATTAAATAAACATAACCTCAATGATGTATTTCAATGTAACCACGTGAATGACCCAAAATATAATAAGATTGTATATAATATTTATTATATTTGTAATGAAATAAACTATTTGCACGTAAAAATACTTGGTATTTTATTTATGGAGTTTAACCAAAGGAGCAATTTGTGACGTTCTCAATATAAAGGGACCTTATGGAGGAAGGCAGTTACGCTCTTCTTATTCTTGTAACTATACGAATACTATGGTAACAGTTCTAAGAACGGCGTAACCGCCTGCCTCCATAAGGTAAGGTCCCTTTATATCGAGAACGTCACATTTCTTTTTGTATGGCGAGTAGGCCCCCACACATAGGTATTGCAACTTATATTAATGAAACATGTCGATTTGTCCCTCTTAATCTCTAGATTACAGTGGTTAGACACGGTTAATCTAATATAGATTAACCGTATCTAACCGGAATGCTGAAAAATACAACATTAAGAATATGAATCTCGATACAGATATGAATCAATAAACGTTACCGTTTCTACTGAGAAATTGTCTTTATGGCTTCTTTTAGGAAAAACAAAATGGTGAATTTAAAACTATATTATAAGTGGTTTTTAATATATGAATGACTATATACAAACAAAATGCTGTCGGGTTAGCTTGATATTTAATAAACTTGTTATTTATGTGAGTGTTTTGAATGATTTTATTCACAATAAATACTTAGTAAATAAATAAATATCAGGGATAATCTCATACAAATTGACCTCGTCCCAAACTAAGCTCTAAGCTGGTACTATGGGTACCAGGCAACGATATACATACTTATATAGAGAAATACATACTTACGAGTAAATACATATAGAAATCATCCATGGCCCAGGAACAAATACTCGCGCTCATCACACAAATATTTGCCCATACCGGGATTCGAACCCGGAACCGCTAGCTTCGTAGGCAGGGTCACTACCAACTGGGCTAACAGCGTCATCATCGTTTGTTTACAATTTTTTAAATGCAGAATACCTACTCATAACTTTCACAAAGTCTATGACCGTGTTGCTTAATGTAATCCTAATACCATCAAACGGCTTTCAAACATCCAACCCTTAAAAAAACTCTTCCGAAACAATAAGCATGCCCTAAATTCTAAAATCGATAGACCACCAGGCCGTATATTTTTTTAATAGAGCGAAAAACCTACTGGTTTGATCATAAGCTTATAACATGTCGCCTCGGCAGGCGTCACGCTTCGACTGAGGTCTGAACGGTTTAAATAAGGAACGCGGTCAGCATGTGATTGGTCAGTGAGACGGCCATAGAGTAAACGATTTGTCTCGATCGGCCAGAGACACTTTGATCGCTCTTGCAGATGGCTGCCTTAGTGACTCAAAGGGTTGCTAATAGATTGTTTATTGGCTGTTTTAAATAGCTTAGTGGCTGTTTTTAGGGTTCTCAATTCAAAATGGCTAAAACGGAACCCTTATAGTTTTGTCTTGTCCGTCCGTATGTCACAGGCATTTTACTCAAAAACTACATAATGTATATTGATGAAATTTGGAGTATGGGTGTCCCGTATAAGCCGCTGCTTAGTTTTGTAGTTAAATAATAGGTAGAAATAAATATTTCTAGGGGGGGCACTCTATACATGTAACAGAATCTGAAAAATCATTTTTTTCAGCCAACGTTGACGTGTGGTACTTTTTTCGCAAGTTCTTTTAAAAAAAATTTGAGGTTTCTTAGCAATTTTTTTATTACGTATATATTTTCAAAAATAATCGCTCCGCAAGTTGCAAAAATTGTGTCCCCCCTCTATCTTTTAAACTGTAAGTCTGAAAAATATGAAAATTACAAAGGTAACACTTAATGAACACGTTCAACGAAATTGTTTTCAACATTATCGGATATACCGTTTTTGAGTTATTGCCGAAAAACTGCGCTTCTCAACAAAAGGACGTAAGTGCCATGAAGATACGCTCTTTTGCTGGTGCACTTTTTAACACATGGATTTTTATGGAGATTGTTTTTTGTGTTTGTAAGAATGGCGACGGAACCCCAAGACCAAGACCCAAGACCCAAGACCCAAGACCCAAGACCCAAGACCCAAGACCCAAGACCCAAGACCCAAGACCCAAGACCCAAGACCCAAGACCCAAGACCCAAGACCCAAGACCCAAGACCTGTATGTATATACCATGTTTTATGTAAAATAAACTATTGATTGATTGGTTGATTGATTGAACCCTACACTGACTAGTGTCCGACATGCTCTTGCCCGATTTTTTTTTTCACTTGAGTACCTAATAGATGCTATAGAAATAAACTATGATTTTCAGTAATAATAACATAACTTTATATTGACAAACTTTTTGATTATTTTGCAGACATTTATTATTGTTATTAATAATAAATATCAGGGGTCCATCGCACACAAATTCACCTAGTTCCTAAGCTGGTTTGTACTATGGGTACTAGGCAATCATAAACATACTAACATATTTAGTGAAAATAAAAACCTTAACGACTCAGAAACAACTACTCGCGCTCATCGCACAAATATTTGCCCATACCGGGATTTGAACCTAACCACGTCTTCATCGTTAGTTTACATTTTTTTGATTACCTATTTATTATCATTTAAAGATATTTTTTTCGTTTTGTATGAAACAATTTATAACAATTTTTTGTATTTTTTTATTAACAAAATGACCAGCCGTAATATGTCATTCTGTTACCGGCATCGTCCTTCACATCGACTGAGTTGAAGAATAACCGGCGAATTTGCGTCGTCCGTAATTTATTCGTAAATGACATTTAATTGCCTGCACTTTCATTTAGTTGCCGGTTTCGTCGGTGAAACCAGCGACTAAATGAAAATGCCAAAGCCAAATGTCATTCGGGAAATTTCAAAAAAATAGCACGCGATTCACTTTTTCTTGAGATTTGGGAAAAAGATGCACGTTGTTGGTTGGGATCACCATTCTGAACAAAAAAATAGAATCCATGATATGTCCCCAAAAAGATGTATGGAATTGTCCGTTTTGTTACCTAAATCCAATACATTTCTTGGTAACAAAACGGACAATTCCTTACATCTTTTTGGGGACATATTCGGGAATTCTATTTACACATTTTGACGGACCACGTAAATTCTCCCCTTATTCTTCGTTTCAGCCGATGGGAAGGTGAGACGATTAAGGCTGGCGCAGACATGACGGCTCGGCAGCGGACCGGCACCGCTTCAACTCTCGCAGTTCAGTATTCTTTGTAAGAAACTCCATACTGTAACGCACACTAATCGCACCGTAATGACATCGCCTCGCGTCGGAACAATGGGGTGAGGTGGTGCCGGACCGTTGCCGGGCCGTCGCCGGGCGGCTATCTGCGTCAACCTTTAACATGTCACACCATGATCATGATAACACCCGGGTAATTGAGCGTTTCAACAGCTCTTACCTACATTCGCAAATTCCACACACAGCTGTAAACATGCACTAAGGAGCAATAGAGATAAATTGATGGACTAGCGTCGTGCGCGTAAGTGAGACAGCCATATGTCTCACAATAATGACGACGTCGCACGTGTTGACAGATCGGTGACGGCCGGACTGACTCAAACACAGGCGCCCAGCGCCTATATTTAGTTGCTCAAGCCCGCGCGCTGGTCACGTATCTTCCTCTTTTTGTTTTCATCTAAGGCCACAGCATACTTTAAGCGAATAAATACCTATCTACTATTCTATATATAACAAACCCTGATTCCTGTGAACACGCCTCAAACATACTATAAGATTACCCTTTCATAATTACATATCACGGGAATCGAACCCGGGACCACCGATGCGTCATAATCTGGGCAGGATCAAAAGGAGCGTGCTCACTGAACATGCACACCCTTTAGACTGAGTGAATTTGACGCGCTTATTTGAACCGTTTAGTGAGAGTAGGGCTTTATAATAGGTTCAAAATCTTAACCAATATGCTTAGTACAATAATCGAACCTAATAATTTCGAGTCCATATTACAAATGTATCGTTATTCATAATCATAGCAAGTTCTAAAGTGAATTTTAATGAAACCGTTCTTATTAAAAGTTTTTTTTAAAACAAACCTAACCTAACCGAATCTTATTTACCAGTTAGATATTTTAAAAATCCTAAAACAATAACGGTTTCAGTTAAAAATACTTAACGACTTAGGAAAAACGATACATTCGGTCTACAAATTAGGTACTATGTGAGCTTTGGCGCACCGAAAAAAAAAATTTTATTTACACACTTATGTTGCCGACTGTACTTCTAACATTGATTAAAAACTCGTCATAAAAAGTCAAGTAAAACGGGGTCTTCTGTTAGCCATTGAGGAGTTCCTATAGCCACGATCCGTCATCATCATACCAGCTCGGTGGTACCATATTATTCTATTGTCATCGAAATTAGAAGTAGGTTAAAATCTAGTTCTAAAATTTGATTATTAGTTACAAAGTGAAGCTATAATAATAGTTTTCACCTCATCAGCTCGAAAAGGCTTTCTTTGTCGGTCAAAATCTGCGCTCAAAAGTCCACTTTAACCGCTAGCGTGGAAAGTAATATTGGCGCTGTGCGCGGAGGGCCACAACTGGTGTGGCGCTCGTGTAATGGTTTTTCCAACACCAAGTGTTTTCCTCGCTATGGCGAGGTGAAAAATTGTGTGTTTCACACGGCAGCAAAGTTATTTGTGTCTCGAGGCCTTAAATCCCTCGTTACGCTCAGGATTCTATTTTTGAATCCTTCGCTAACTCGGGTTTCAATACTGGCTTTCGCGCCAAATAACTTTACAGCCTTGCATAACAAATAACTAGTGTTAAAGAGCATCTATCTTTATTATATAAAAATCGATGTGCGTATGTAGATGATGTTCCTTAAGGACTTCAAAATGGTGGAACCGTTTTTGATAAAATTTTCAGGCAATCTTTAGATGTACACCCGCCCGCAAGTAACTGGCCCGTGTGAAGGCAGCTCCACTCACTTTTTGGGTCAACACGGAGGCTCGTTAGAGGGGTACTTGGAGGTAAACACCGGGCCGTGCTGAATTCCAAACGCAGTAAGTGTAAATTTGCCATTGTAGATTGATCTCCGACTTTGAACAACTGGCAATCTGTGTGAGATCAAGATATGGTTGCCGTGGTACACTTACAGCGTTTTGAACTCTGCATGGCACCTGGACGGACGTTCGCACAATTTTTTTATTAAACCGATACTAAGTTAGCTTTTGCATGTGTCTTTGGCATGAAATATGAAATGAAATGAAATATGAAATGAAATGAAATATGAAATGAAAATGAATTATAAAATTAAATGCATTATAAAATGAAATGAATTCTAAAATTAAATGAAACATGAAATGAAATAGTTTATTTTCTGAATATGCGTTATGACAGGTACTAACACATATCTCTCGCATCTCACACAAACTAAAGAATATCTTTCAGGGTTCCGTACCCGAAGGGTGCCAAACGGAACCCTATTACAAAGCCTCCGTCCGTCCGTCCGTCTTAACTTTAAAGAGCTGTATCTTTTGAACCGTGATAGATAGCGAGCCGGTTGGTAACTTTTACAGAATATGTATTATTATAAGCGGCGTATTTTCTTAAAAAAGTAAAACAAAAACCAGGCAAGTGCGATTCGGACTCGCGCACTGAGGGTGTCGTGCACATTTGGCTGGTTTTTAGTATTTGTTTTTATTCTATAGCATTTGTTCTATAATCATACTAAATTATACGCTTGTATGTTGAACCGTTTTTACGATACAACAAAAATAAAAATACGTTGAAAGAAAAATGTTTCTTGTATGGGGACTTCCTTTATTATTTCACTTTTTTATTTTTTATTTGTTAGTCAATCCGCCGTAATAACACATATTCAGAAAAAAATCAACCCGATATCTATTACGGTTCAAAAGATACAGCTCTTTATAGTTAGGACAGACAGACAGACGGACGGACAGCATAGGCATAATAGGGTCCCGTTGAGCGCCCATCGGGTACGGATCCCTAAAAAAGATGTCCCTTACTTACCCACATCAAATTTTTATAATAAAACATCCCTAAATTATTATATAAAAAAAAAGAAATCTAAAATGGGGGGTTGAATTAAAGTATTTCTTTTATAACATATTCAGATTCAGATTCAGATTCAGATTCAGATTCAGATTTTATTACTCAATATAAATTACAGAGTGTTATATTAAAGATTAACCAGCTCGTTCACGTAGCAAATTAAACCTTTAAATGTATATATAAAATTGCCTTTTTACATACGTCTCTCAAATTGTGAAACCGATCCGGGATGAAGAAGCGACTCTAATTGAATTTCTGTGCGAAGAATGTGGAGGAGCGTTGAGGCGGGCGAGTGGAATGGAAACCGGAAAGGGCAGTGTGAAGTGGCTTGGGCAAGTATTGTGTTTTAAATAAGGACCGTGGCAGATGGTGCCAAGTTACTTGGGCAAGATGTGAGGCGTTTTTTATGGTTACTTTAGTAGCGAGGTCGATTTGAAAATAATATTTTTTCACCTAAACGATTTTATAAAAAAAAAATAACAAAAGATAGAACTGCCTTCAAAAACCCACTAAACTAGGTTAAATAATGACCGGTCTACCAGGTGTTTCACTTACCTATAAATAAAAAAATATCAGGGGACCATCTCACACAAATTGACCTAGTCACCATCGAAGCTCTAGGTTTGTACTATGGGTACTAGGCAACGATATACATACTTATATAGAAAAAAAACATACTTAAATACATATAATCATCAAACAAATATTTACCCCGGGATTTTAACCCGGGACCGCTAGTTTCGTAGGCAGGGTCACTACCAACTAGGCTAACCGCGTCATCAACGCACGTATACTATAAGATTAGGTACAGATTTCTTCGTGCGAGCGACTGTTCATGGAAAAGTCTATAAATAATATACAAACTCTTCCCATCATTATCAGACTTCAACCGGTATATTTATCATTAATTATAAAAAACTGGCATATTAGTTATCTCTGTACATTCTACGCAAAATATGGTTCTTCTTTGAATTTATTATTACTTTCCAACTAAACGAAACTTGAGCGAGCACAAGTATTTGTGTAAACGAACAGAGTTTCATAGATTAAATCCCCGTGTAGATACGGTCGCCGCTTTGTGAATGTACTTAGTCCGAGAGTACGTTGGATGTACAGTGGCGCCCTCGTTGTTGTGAATGAAACGAAATTAAACGAAACGAAATGTTGTATCACTTAGTCCGAGCGTACGTTGGATGTACAGTGGCACCCTCGTTGTTGTGAAATGAAACGAAATTAAACGAAACAAAATGAAACGAAACCAAATGAACGTAATGAAATGTTGTATCACTTAGTCCGAGCGTACGTTGGATGTACAGTGGCGCCCTCGTTGTTGTAAAATGAAACGAAATGAAACGAAACAAAATGAACGAAATGAAATGTTGTATCACTTAGTCCGAGCGTACGTTGGATGTACAGTGGCGCCCTCGTTGTTGTGAAATGAAACGAAATGAAACGAAATTAAATGTTGTATCACTTAGTCCGAGCGTACGTTGGATGTACAGTGGCGCCCTCGTTGTTGTAAAATGAAACGAAATGAAACGAAACAAAATGAAACGAAACCAAATGAACGTAATGAAATGTTGTATCACTTAGTCCGAGCGTACGTTGGATGTACAGTGGCGCCCTCGTTGTTGTAAAATGAAACGAAATGAAACGAAACAAAATGAAACGAAACCAAATGAACGTAATGAAATGTTGTATCACTTAGTCCGAGCGTACGTTGGATGTACAGTGGCGCCCTCGTTGTTGTAAAATGAAACGAAATGAAACGAAACAAAATGAAACGAAACCAAATGAACGTAATGAAATGTTGTATCACTTAGTCCGAGCGTACGTTGGATGTACAGTGGCGCCCTCGTTGTTATGAAATGAAACGAAATGAAACGAAATGATATGAAATGTTGTATCACACTAAATATTACAAGCTTTTATTTTAGTTTCACCTGTCCCGGTGTCTGTGGGTAATCAAATCTTACAAGTTATTGACCCACTTCTCGGTGTTCAATTGAGGTGAAATTTGGTATACCTACGTGACTTCGGTGACAATGCAATAATATGGTACCATGGAGCTGGTCTGATGCAGTCGGAAGGTGGCCTAAAGAACTCCGCAACGAAACAAGACAGCCCCGCCGTGTTTGGGCTCGTTGGATTTGTCTTGATAAGCAGATGATAAGATAACTGTGCAAAATTAAAGTATGTATGTATGTATGTTTCTTACTCGCCGGCGAAACAATTGGACAGATTTTAATGCAATTTGGAATGAATATTGTTTATACCCTGAATTAACACATAGGCTACTATTTATTAAAAAAAACACTTCGTGGAATTTGTCAACGCTGACGTAGCTAGATTTATTTTCATAATCTGGTTAGTTTTCTACATAAGTATGTTTATCTTTGCCTAGTATTCCCATAGTTCAAGCCTGATATTTATGTTTTTTATAATTTTGTTATAATCATAAAAAAGGCCCACCTTTTTATTGAGTTGATTACATTTTTTTTATATTTCTTTTTACATAAAAATAAAATAGTATAAAGATTACCAATTGTATATTAATTCGTACAACAAATCAACCGTTTTAAAAACTTTTCATAATTACTTAGGTAATTCTGTTTCGCCGCATTTTAAATAAAGAATTCAAAAAGTTACACAAAATACATCAAAATAATTCATCTGGAAATAACAGAAAAATATTTTTTTCGCCATATCAAGGTTCTTTGTGTCGCGTCTACAATGCAATAGATCAGTAACGCGTAACACAGAATTAGAGGTAATTCCACCGCCCGGAAAACTCCGTAACTCAATAAACGGTGTTTTCACGCCGTTAAGGGAGACGGGGGAGTGTGCCTATCCTTGATAGGGTAGTTGTAGGTCATATGGAAAAAATGCATAATAGCTTGTTTTAAGCTTTATTTTTTCCCATTATCAACCTAAAAAGGAGGGTAATATGACCTTTATATTTGGCTCTTTCATTCCTCCATAGAGGCCAAATCGGAAAGCCGGTATAAGCTTTTTTATCTGGCTCAAATATTGTCACGTATTTTTAAGAAAAAAGTATCTTTTTTTTAGACGGCCATGGTGGAACTGTCATCAGCCGAATCTCGGTTAAATTCATCGTTTAAAAATGTAAAGATTTATGAAATATTATTTACACCTGATTTTGACAATTGCTGTTTCACTATATATAATTGTCACCTGGTGTTGACAATTGTCGCACTTGTCAGCTTGGTGAACGGATAAATCAGAACAAAATTGTGTCCATTTTTACAAAATGAATGTATAACGTTTGATGAACAAAAGAAACCAGTAACTTTGTTTTCCCTGTTCGTCTTATAAGATTTGGCTTCCTTTGGAATGTCAAAACTTTGCCGGGACTTTGTTTAAAGAGGCTCGCATTTTTTAAAGAAAAAAGTAGCTTTGTATTTTGAGCGGTGAAGCTTTGTCAAGTTCAAACCCATATAAAACATAAAGCTATAAAAAATCATGCTTCAGCTGTCACAGAGCAACGCTACATTTTTCATTTTAAAATTTATCGAAATCTATGTGTTAACAATATTTATTTGACACCAAATTAAATAAAGTAAAATAAATAATTGATCCATTGATTTTATGCATGTCAAATCCGCCATGTTGGATTTACGTCACACATGACACATGGAACAATAAGTAGTACCAATAAGCTAGTTGACTGACTGGTCAAATCTTTAACTTTTATTGAAACGTCAAAACGATCCGGTAGCATCAAGTTGGTATGTGGAGTCCTGTGGTGGGCGTGTTGGCTGCTGCACGTGTCGATCGCTTCTGCTGAGCCGGTCGCCATCTTGGGCTTCTCTTTTGAGAAGTGAAGCGTGGCGGAGTTGTGCGCGGCGGAGTGGTTGGAGCGTGAGGCGATCGACACTTTCGCCACAGTTCTCCAAATTACCGAACAATACCAATTTTATAAATATATTTTTACCGTACATGGTTAAACCTACACTGACATTGGCAAAATTGTCTACATAAGTGGACAGAGGCCATTTTTTTTTAAAGAGAAGAAGAAGAAGAAGTTGGTATGAAAATAGTTTGTGACGTCACAATTTTCAGTGTTCCTTTATAAAGTTTTTGTTGAATTAAAATTCGTTTAAATTCCATAAATAAGCGATAGCTAGGTTTTCCGTGTTATTTTCGAAAGCTTGATTTAGTGGTAGAGTGAAAATAATTTATTTTGACATTAGTCAAATAGCCTATTTCACCATAGGATGAATAGAATTAAATAGAATAGAATATTTTTTTTTGCAAAACATGTTAAATGTTAATCGACTATACCTTTTGACAGTTTAACACTCTAATCGTCTGTTAAGTGGTTGGTGAAATCCGACATTAGCGTACCTCATTTGTCAAAGTATAATGGATGGTATTGGAACTACGACGGAACGGACGAACTCACAAACATACTAACAATCTCAGACTGCTAAAATTATAAACTGTTTGCTTCACCGTAGTCGAGTAACAATTCTTACAAAAGATGAGCTATTAATGTGGTGGTAGTTATGAATTACTATCTCAAGAAGTACACGTACAGTCGCCTTCATATATATTGCAGCAAACAAGGTGCTCACAAATATCTGAACACGACTCTATTGTCAAGGCGTTAGAGTGCATGTTCAGATATTTTTGACCACTCTGATATATACAGATATATTTGATGGCGAACTGTACAAGGAAAGGTACCCACTGTCTGGCTCCAATTTGATTTGTTTTGATATATGTTAGAGAGTAGTCTAAAATAACAGACACGTATTTTTTTTAGCTGCCGAATCTACCTATTGGGCGCAGATATTTAATATTATTTTTACAGTTTTATATAATGCTAGAATAAGTAGTGACATTGTTATATTTTTTATTAAAAAATGACTAACTGTTGAGTTTCTTGCGGCGCTTCTTCTCAGCAGTGGTCTCCTCTTGGGAAGCGCTGGTAGATTTTGACGTGTAAAAGTGCCCGTGCCCTACTTACTGAATAAATATCTTTTATCTTTTTTTATCTTTTTTAAATTGTCCTCCAAAGTACTGAAAAGTGACTAAACCTTCAACTTCTGTAGAGAGTTTTGTTTTTTTTTTCTACTAATTACTGGTTTAATTATATGTTTGAGAACATAAAAATAATGAGCACGTGTTTTGTTATATCGGCTCAAATGCATATTTTGCTAAAAAAATACCCTTCAAAATTATATATTTCTCATTCGTTTTTTTTTAGGAAAATATGAGTTTGAGCCGATATAAAAAAAAAAACACGTGCTAATTGAAATAAATATCGTATCTCTCACTCGCTCATTTATCGATCCGCTCACAAGAAGTTTTTGCTTAGATTAGAGCTAACAATTTTAAAATACTTTGTTTAATATCTTTTACCATAAGAAAAACAATATTTCATTTTTTTCAATATTAATTTTCACAAAAACCATTTTTTTTAAACCAAATCTTTACTCAAAATGTTAACCCTATCATGTATTGTATAAAAAAACCGAAAAAACAACTAAGCTCCAAGCCACCCCACCCCCTCAACTATATATAGGGGGATATAACGAACAGACCTCCAGTCTCCCCTCAGTCGATGTGGAACCTACGTCGGTGCCGGTCGCGTTAAAATATTGAAAAAAATTCGTAAAACAGTGTCTGTGTAGTGTTTAAGTGATTATTTCTGTATATTCGGTAAGTGATCTCGGTTTTTATTCGTTTTTTTTCATTCTCGTTTCGGTTTTTCTGTACTTTTTCAGAGTAATAGGTTTTTGTTACGTGATGTTAAATAATTGTTAGATTATAGTTGAAATGAAAGTTGCGGTCGGAATTTAAAAGCTTCGTGTTGGCTTTTTTATACTTTATCGTAAGAAATACCGTTTAAATATTGATTTTCATTACACTGTTGAATTAATGGTTTAATAGAACTGAAATATTATTTAATTAACATCTTTCTTTGTACTAATAATGTTTTATTTTGTTTTAGAAATAGGTATACGTTTTACAGTTTTCTACTGATGTTTTTTTTTAATTTGTGGCTTAAGGGGTGTTCTTTTTCACGTTTATTTATTTATTTATTTAATCTATTAACACAAAAATACAAATTTGACTACAAAAGGTGAACCTATCGCCTAATGGCATTCTCTACCAGTTGACGTTCTACTCTACTATATTTATTTTCGTAATAAACATTATAATTATATATGTAAGAAAAAGAAAATACTTTTACCTAAAAGCAGTTTGTCGGTGAATTAACTCTTTCATTATAATGTGATTTAACTAACCCCCGCGACTCCGTCCGCGTTGTAGTAATTTTTCGCTTATCCCTCGGGAAGTATAAAATTTTCCGGGATGAAAAGTACATTTTGTGTTACTCCAGGTTACTATCTGTGTGACCGATTTCATAAAAATCGGTTGAGCCGTTTTTGACTTATAAACGGTGTAACCTGTCATAGTTCTCATTCGTTTATTCTTTTGGCTGAGTTTAGGTTGGCGAATAAGAATAATCAAAGTTTCAGGGTATAATTTTCTGGGCTCCCTATGTTTTCCCATAACGTTTGAAGTCTTAATTTCATTTGCCATAACGTTCGTGGTAATAATAATCGTTTGTCTTATCGGCCTATTTTCTCTTGGCATAATGTTTTTGTTCCTAATAATCATTTATCCTAATGATAACTTGTTATAATGCTCGCAGTGCCATAAAGCCAAGTTTCTGCCAGAAACCAAACAATGCTAGTAGATCTGTCCTGTAAATTGTCGCAGTTCAACGTAACACTCCTCGCTGCGCTCGTCGTCGTACCTTTTAGGATTTTAAAGATTATGACATCCAAAATAATGACTAAAATGTGTTATTACAATCATACATTATGGGAATAAAACATTATGCGTACTAAGTGTTATGGCTAACATCCATTATGACAAAAGTGTTATAGCAAATGGCTTTAGGAAAAACGTTATAAGAAAAGAAGGAACACCAATTTTCTAACCGCATACAACCTATCTACCCTTAACACTTAAAATGTGGAATCAACTGCCTTCGGCGATATTTGCGACCAGTTATGACATGGGTTCCTTCAAGGATAAAGTGGGTTCCTTCAAGGATAAAATTTCATTCCCCTAAAAGGCCAACCACGGGTCGACAATATTATTTCTTTATTTATTTAGAAGCTTTGTTAACCTTGAACGTGTTGGCTCCGACCTAAATACAAATACAACACTTAAACTATATGCTTACTTAAAAACACTAGTCAAGTGCGAGTCGGACTCGCGCACCGAGAGTTCCGCACAAACTTGTAGGCATGAAAATAGTTCGTAAATCACTGACACGCAATCAGTATGCACTTTCGTACTTAGTGAGTGTCAGTTTATACTGGAACGTTTTATGTGATGTAACTACAAATTAACGGTTTTCGGATTTTTTCCTTTACTTGTGCTATAAGATATTGCTTCTTGCCAAATTTCATGATTCTAAGTCAACGGGAATTACCCTATAGGTTTTGATTCCCTTGAGATTCCCTTCAATATGCGGCATAAATAGCCGTATCTTTTGATTGCGTTGACTTAGATCTTTGATTTTTTCACTGATCCAAGGGATAACAGACTTATGTATTTGATATTAATTTCAACTTGATACCTCAACGCGTTCCTGAGAAAAAGGGTCTTGACAGACACACAGACAGACAGACGGACAACAAAGTGATCTTATAAGGGTTCCATTTTTTTTCATTTTAGGTACGAAACCCTAAGAAAGGCATAAATTATTTAGAAACCTCTGACAAAGGCTCTGCTAATATGGATTGGAAGTTGCCGACATTAGAAGAATTAATACCACAGTCCCTAAACAACATTATCCTCTTTGCACGAGTCCGAACACATTCCATTAAAAAGGGTTACACATCCTCTGTCTCGCATTCACAATTTTTCTTGAGATGTGTTAATGGGCGGTGGTGATTACTTTTTTTTTTAATGGCTTCGATATCTTTTAGCTAATTACAAAGGTTACTTCTCATCAGGTAAACTGCATGCTCGTTCTTATTAATTTTTAAGCGTTAAGTCTTACGTTAGAATATGGGATAGTATTAATTTCCCTGGCTCCTGTCAAATTTTATCTCGTGCATGCATGCTAAGCCTACAGGAAATGACAGTCTTGAAAAGTTTAAATTTAAAATTTATCCGTAGGCAGTAGAAGTAAGTCCAACAAAAAGCTAACTTTAATAATCCTGAGGGCATTTTTTTATGTTTTGTCTATTATGATATGGCATTATCCAATTGAACGAAGCCAGAGGGATAATGATTTTAAGTCCATTGATATGTGACCATTAAAAAAAGCCGTGGTAGCCTAATGGTTTGACCTGCTGACTCTTAAGCAGAGGGTCGTGGGTTCGAACCCGGGCTCGCACCTCTAAGTTTTTCGGAATTTAAGTGCTAAATATAATTTGTAAATTTACCATGAGCTTTTCGGTGAAGGAAAACATCGTGAGGAAACCTGCACACACCTGCAAAGCAATTTGACGGTGTGTGCGAAGTTCCCAATCCGCACTGGGCCCGCGTGGGAACTATAGCCCAAACCCTCTCGTTGTGAGTGGAGGCCTAAGCCCAGCAGTGGAACGTATATAGGCTGGATTATTATTATTTATTATTATGTGACCAATAGCATGTTCCACTATCCTCAATCAATACAATAATAACAATAATCATTTTTTTATATTTATTTACTTTGACGACGCGGTTACCCTAGTTGGTAGTGGCCCTACAAAGCTAGCGGTCCCAGGTTCAAATCCCGGCATGGGCAAATATTTTGTGTGACGCGATTTGTTCCTGAGTCTGATGTTTTCTATGTAATTAAGTATGTATTTCTCCATATAATTATGTTGTTGTCTAGTACCCATAGTACAAGTAAAAGCTGATTTATTTATCCATTTGGTAGAAACTTTGGCCCACCGTTCCGGATGTATCCGGCAGATATGTCTAGCCCAGTCTCACTTGAGCTTAGCGGTCTTGGCACCCACATCTGCTATACCAGTTTTAGATGACCACCGGAGCAGAGGCAGACCAAAAAGATGGCGGGATGACTTGGACCCGTTTCGGAGCGAGTGGCGGGAGCATGCGTTCAATAGGGACGAATGGCGGAAAAGAGGGGCCTTTGCCCAGCAGTGGGACACTCACAGGCTAATAATAATAAATTATAATAATCCAGCCTATATACGTCCCACTGCTGGGCACAGGCCTCCACTCACAACGAGAGGGTTTGGGCTATAGTTCCCACGCGGGCCCAGTGCGGATTGGGAACTTCGCACACACCGTCAAATTGCTTTGCAGGTGTGTGCAGGTTTTCTCACAATGTTTTCCTTCACCGAAAAGCTCATGGTAAATTTACAAATTATATTTCGCACATAAATTCCGAAAAACTTAGAGGTGCGAGCCCGGGTTCGAACCCACGACCCTCTGTTTAAGAGTCGGCAGGTCAAACCATTAGGATACCACGGCTTTTTGGTAATCAGGCTAAAATAAATATAATTTATCCATAGTTATTTTGGGCTCATCCCTGAAATTTCCATTTCAGACCTTACCACAATTTCATTACTTATGTACCGAACGAATTATCCCCGCTATTAATGTTACCACATTCACGCGGTAGAAACTACATTACGAGCATACATACATATTATATTATAGATAGTATATACTGAAGTCACCTTCCGCGTCTTTCTGTCCCTATGTATGCTTAGATCTTTAAAACTACGCAACGGATTTTGATGCGGTTTTCATCAACAGTTAGACAATTCTTCACGAAAGGTTTATGTATTAGAACCGAGCGAAGCGAGGGCGGATCGCTATAGGCTATATTTTAACTAGTGTAACCGAAGCGAAGCGAGGGCGAGTCGCTAGTAAACTATAAACCTGATCCTTATATGTATATCAGGCGTTACTAGTTCCCTACTAATATTATAAATGCGAAAGTAATTGTCTGTCTGTATTGCTCTCACGGCTAAACCGATTTCAATTAAATTTGGTATAGAGATAGCCTAAATTCCGGACAAGGACATAGAATCGTTTTTATCCCGAAAACCTGGACAGTTCTTGAGGGATCAGCGATAAACGACTTCCGCGTAGGACGGACTTGAAGGGGATAGCGGACCGGTCCCTGGTACTGGTTAGAAAGAGACAATCTACGTTTATCGAAATGTTTTTTTAACCTTGACAACGCAAAATAAACCTGAGTATGTATGAATTAAGATTGACATTGGGTGATGGCACCAGTAATTGACAAGGACCAATGATGGACACATGACTCATATTTTGAAGAAGATAGGGGTTATTCATTTGTTTTGCAACAATACATTTATAACCGTATGATCTTTGAATTAAGGTTTAAGTGTCCATTATTGGTGCCAGTCAGCTTAAAGTGTCCAACTCTGGTGGCATCGTCCTAGCTCTAGTTTTTATTTGACATGGCATTGAAAAGGTTAAACACTACACTACCAATACGCATTGTAAGTGGGCTACATATAATAGGTCTGCGTTATAAGCGTTGATCGAGCTAGTTAAAGACAATGGCAGTCGTATATCACCAGTTTAATCTGATGCGTTACTTAAGGTTCGTGTAAAAAGGTACAAATATTATTTACGATGGCCCCAGTAATGGATACTTTAAGCTGACAAGCACCAATGGACACTTAAACCTTAACCATAACAACATTATATACGTGGTCAGTAAATAAATCAGGAATAACAACATATAACAACAATGAAAGTCAACACAAAATTATTTATTATTATATTATTTAGTTATACATCTAAACATTAGCGTATTAAGAACTCGCTAGATAGTAAGATTGCACTGTGTGAGGGACGGACTGACAATCCTGCCGGAGCGCGCCTCCAGTAAATGCTGAATCTGTTTTTTTTTTTGTTCCGTGTAAGTCTTGTCATTAGTCTAGTTAATTAAGTAAAGAGTTCCATGTTGTTTATGTACTATATTCATGTGTGGCAATAAATACCGTTGCTCCAGTCGTTGACACTGCCAGTTATCATGTATGTCATAAAATATTATAGTGTCATCTATTGGGACGGTGTGAGGCGCTGGAACACTTAACGTGAGTAGGAATAGAAAAAAACTGCTTTGCAGTTTGGAGAAACTATTTATATTTAATTTTTTGTTTATTATTCAAATAAATTAAAAAAAAATGTTTTCTTATTCTAATATGTTATAAACTTCCAAAGCCAATTTCCGCCAAGGTGCCCCGTTTTCCTCTTATTTTCCCATAACTATATTTCAAGTATTAACAACTTCAGTTTTCCCTGTGGTTTTTCCCAGTACGAGGATACTGTTGGATATAAATATTATGTTTCATTGCTAATTGCGGAAATCCTCTAAGGATTTTTTTAATTAATAGATCTTACCTAATGGATTACCTAATGTACGATTATTTCGCCACTGACATAACGTGCGGTTATTATAGCCTAGTTTGTAGTGACTTCGCCGACTTAGGTAACGGTCCAGGGCTCGAATCTCGATAGGGGCAAATGTTTTTGTGATGCGAGTATTTTGTTCTTGAGTCAAAGATTTTTTCTATGTATTTACTTAATCTATATAAGTGTAAATACTTATATATCGTTATGCTGGTACCCATAGTACAAGTCTACAGTTTGAGAGTAGGTCAATTGGTGTGAGATTGTCTCCTGATTTAAACTCGTGCATCGAGGGTTCCGTATTTAAGTCCATACTTCAAAAATATACCTTTTTATGTACTTTAGTGGTATGCAATAAGGTTCATTTTGACTTGCCTACACTTTAGTACAGATCATTAAAGTTTTGTGTTATTTTCTCGAAAACTTGAAATTTTAAACAATTTGTTTTATTTTTCCCTTAAAATATAAGTAATTATCTATAAGTTAGGAATTTTTCATATTTTTTTCTAAAAACAGATGCGGGCAAGCAAGTTATACAACTATGCCAAATTTTAAGCTGATAGCTTGTGTAGTTGCTGAGAAAAACTGCAGTGACATACAGACAGACAACAAAGTCTCACCTCTCCTTCCATTTTACCATTTTGCTACGGAACCCTAAAAGTAGTTCTATAGAAACTCAAACATTTATATGGTAGACTGTACACGATAACAAAGTCGCATGCAACTGCAATGCTAATATCTCACTGTACTTTAATAAAAGATAAAAGATATTTATTCAGTAAGTAGGCCGCACGGGCACTTTTACACGTCAAAATCTACCAGCGCTCCCCAAGAGGAGACCACTGCTGAGAAGAAGCGCCGCAAGAAACTCAACAGTTAGTCATTTTTTTAATAAAAATATAACAATGATACTACTTAAGCATTATACAAAACTAAAAATAATATTAAATATCTGCGTAGTTTTGCAGGAAAACTTTGAACATTAAACATTAGTTAATTTTCTGGTTTAGGCCAAGCATTTTTGTCCGTTAGATAGTCCTCGACCCTATAGTACGCCTTTGACATCAATGGAATGTGTTATAACATCTCAATATGCAAGTTCATTATGAGATAACCGTAGCGTGTCTACGCCGTAGCCGCTACGGCGTAGAGCTACGAGTTCTGTTTAATGGGTTATTTAAAGTAATTACATGGGTTTTATTGTTTGTTTTAGCTATCTGGCTTCTATTTCGAGATCATATTGTTAATGTGTAGCTCTTGATGTCAATACGGTAAAATGTATAAAAAACAAGAAGCCTATTTAGATTGAAAATGTTCTTTCTATATTTATTGCTACATAAAAAAATCGATCTAGTGCGAGTTGGACTCTCGCACCGAGGGTTCCGTATTTAAGTCCGGACTTCAAAAATATACCATTTGTGTACTTTTAATTCGTATACAATAAATTCCATTTTGACTTGCCAAAATTTTGGTACAGATCTTTAAAAAATGTTTGTCAATTTCACGAAAACTATTAATTAAACACTTTATTTTATTTTTCCCGTAAAACATAAGTCATTTTCTATAATTTAGGAATTTTTCACATTTTTCGATTAATACTTCGGAGATAAGGGGGGAACGGTCTTTTTTTGAACATTTTTGGTTATAAATGAAAAAGTACGTCACGGAAAATTAAAAAAAAAATGCAGATTGAGTCCTTCCATATGACACCCTATTTGCTAATAATCAAATCACTTTAATTTTTCAACACCCCATTGACCCCTTTTCAATTATTTACAAGCTTATTTTATTTTTTACTTAAAAAAGATGCGGGCAAGCATGTTATACAACTATGCCTTTCAAGTTGATAGCTTGTGTAGTTGCTGAGAAAAACTGCTGTGACATTGAGACGGACGGACAACGGAGTCTCACCATAAGGGTTCCCTTTTTACCATTTTGGTACGGAACCCTAATTAACATAACCTCACATTACTACATAAAAAATAACATAAAACACACACAGCAACAAAACAACCACACACCCACAAATATAACCAAAAGCAAACAAACACAAATACCCCTTTTTATGCCCGCTCCAACAATAGCTACGCCGTAGACCGCCTACGCCGCTACGGATCCAATATGGCGTCGATCCATTTGTCTTGGTTACAGCATAGTTGACGTAATAGAACTTATTGGGATTTCTGAGAAATAGCCTGTCGGGAATTGGTTAATAAAATGTTGAGGATAACTTTAGCAAATACTTTGTTACTATATATGTTAAGAAAGGGTTTCTTTCCGTTTTTTTTTTTAATTTAAGGATAAGGGATGATCTCACACAAATTAATCTACTGCTATAACGATAAATATATTTAAATATATAAATGTAAATTAAAATTAAATGTTGTCCGTTGGTAAGCGATATCGCTTAGGAACCGACCGATTTGGCCGTTGATCTTATATTTTTTTTTTTTTTAAATAACTAGCTTTTTCCCGCGACGCCATCGGCGTAGTAGTCATTTTTTGCTTATCCCTCGGGAGATATTACATTTCTCCAGGATAAAAAGTATTTTTTATGTTAATCCAGATAATAAACTATATGCTCAAAATTTCATAAAAATCGGTCCAGCCGTTTTTCAGTTATTAAAGGTGTAACTAACCCGACTTTGTATTATTAATCTATATAAGATTTGAAAATTTACCCTTAAAAAATTGAGCTGGAAAAAGCGTGTAGTATGTTATTATGAAACTCTCCTTGCAGCTCGTTTCAATAGACCACCGAGTTACAATGATTGTCATTATGCAACTGTCACGTAAACTATATTACAGCTGGTACCTGGCGCGTTGCTAACCATAAAAAATCTGTTGATCTGACCGCTACCAAAATTCACAGGTCATTAATATGAATCGGTAATAATTATGAATGATTTATGCATATCTTGTCAGTATCTATATTATGCATTATAAATTGCGTTTATTTAAAATTAGAACGCATTCGTTCAGCGGCGTACCAATTTATTTAAAATTTGAAAATGGAACACTTAATCTTAAATATTGTTAGGTTTTTCTTTTAATTATTTAAACAATATTAAAAGTGTCATTTTATTCGTAAATACCGTGGCCACGTTTTAACTCAGAATCGTAAGAGTGTATTATTTATATTAAAAAAAAAACACTTTTATAAGTTAAAAAGAAGGAACAAACAAATTACACTAGGTTCGGTTCACGTCAGCCAATCTGTACACCGCTAACGCCCAATCTGATGTGGGGTCGGACAGGATCCCCATGAGCACCCCGGTATTATATGGGTTCAGATTAGCTGCCGCAAACAAAGACTTACTTTCAAAGCGACTCCAGCCACGTTCCATCAAGAAGTGTTGCACATCCTCACCAGCATCGGTCATGGCACAGTTCGGCAATACTGCTTCCTTCATAAGATGTGAACTTGTTGAATGGAACATGACCGGTTCGCAACTGACAACGCACCGACGAGAAGTTCCCAAAGATGCGAAACTTTCAACGTGAGAATTTCTCGGTAACTTCTGAGAATGTTCTCGAAAACGAGAATTTATTGCCTGACGTGTGCTTATTTATTTATTTTATCATTATTAATTATCATTATCATTTTATCAACAGACAGGACGACAGACGCGTCTGAATACGAATATATACTGGTGCTGAAAATATATCCGGTTGCAACTTTCTCTGGAATGTTCTCAGAAATTTAATAAAAATTTAATCAACTTATTAGTAACTTATCATTTATCAACAAAATAAATTATTTTATTATTTTTATTTATTATGCACATTTAAACTTTATTGTAAGAACAATTTCTTTTTTAAACAATAAGTTTCATGTTGCATGAATGTTCTCAGAAAATTCTCACAAATGTTACCGCGTTTTAGGAAAGTTCTGCAACTTGTACATTGCAAATCGCAACCGGTTCGCCCATTGTTTTTTGTTACCGTAACGATGATAGAACCCTGAACTTAGGATGTTCAGAAATTTAAAACTATTCTTTAATAACTCACATTCCCATTTATTCACTGAAAATGAAAGGAATTTTAAGACAAAATAGATTAAAATGTACAAAAAAGCCATCCGCCAAACAGGCAATAAACGTGCTTAAGAATCCCCGAGAAACCTTTTTCTTGACTCTATTAAAAAAGCTCTTTCTAATGAGAGAGCTTAAAGAAAGCTCTGCTTCTGGAAAGCAACTTATATAACACAGCTAAATCAGTTTTTTACACAACGCCGATGTTTTAATCTCCAGACACTATCTGTTAGATAAATTTTAGAATAGCATTTTTAAAACTTACACAAGCCTAGAGCTTATACTTCAATTTTTTTAGCATTACAAATACCTTTACAGAAGTGTAAGGTTTTTTATTGGACACGTTTTACAGCAGTATGACGAAATAAGAGGAAAACTATCAGAAACATTTTCGGAATATTTTGCATAATTATCTAAACAATTGCAAAATGTGTTGTTTGCATTTATGTATAAGGATTATTCAATTACATGGCGTTAATATTTTATTTGTGTTGTTTTTAATAATTCACAAAATTATTGCACAATAAAAAACCCAAAGAAGCAGATGTCTTAAACAAATGGAACGTTTTAAGCGTATAATGCGACCAAGTTAAAGAGATCGTGTCCCGCAACAATATATGTTTGGCATATTGAAATTTTAATCGGCTGCATGCATAATATGTCCGCCTGTCCGCCATTACCTTGTTTATGATTGTTTTAAAACGTCTCTCTCATGTATTCATTCGCATGCGATTCGTTATTATTATCCGGGAACGTTTTTTTATTAGATATCTATGCGAAATCCTTAACAAACTAAACTGCGTGAGTTAATATTCACAACTTACTTTTTATTGCCATGTCTAACAAAAAAAAAACAGAATAATTTAATAATATTATTATTAATTTCTGAAGAAACAGGTTTACGACACCTGCTTCTTTGTTTACCGAATTTCTAATGCTAAAAAAACGAAGTATAGTTTGGTACCAGGTGAATTTGAGATTGTTCCCGGATAATTTTATTTTAATGTTACATTAAATTGCGAAGTTTCTTTTCGGTGCAGTGCTAAGTGCCTACAAGTTTCTTCAAACGTTCGACAAAGCGAGTGTCCAATGAGCTGGCAAACCTTGCTCAACACTTTATAGCCTTGCTATTCAACAAGGAAATCCAGCCTGCTTCTTTGGCACTATGCCAAGGCCCTCTATAGTCTTTATTTTTATTTTTTTGTATACAAAATAGGGATGATGTCTTTTTTTTTTCTTTGTCGATCAGGTAGATTATAAAAAAGTATTGGACGCGTATTTTTTTCTTTTTTCACATTATCAAAAAATTACAGAATTATTTGTTTATTTATTCAAGTAATTGCATTACATAATAATATATTATATTTGATATATTGAGTTGAAATGTCACATGACGTCACATCTTAATACAATCTTTACATAGAAGTGACGTCACGAGCCCACTCCCGAACTTTGACGCGCTTTCTGTGTCATTTTTTGTTTGATTGACAAAATAAAAAATACGTGTCCAATATTTTTTGATAATTTAAATGACGGACTAAGTAAATAGGATTTCGTTATCTTTACCCATTCATCATCCCTTTTCGAAATATTTATTCATTCAGTATAAGTTAGCTGTACTCTACGGCTAGCACAAGTATTCTGCGACTTGTTTGTCGCTCGGATATCCCTCTCTAACTTGTGCATAACGACAAAGACGCACAGACGAGCGAGTTAATACAACTTGCGTTGGCCGTACTGAGTCTACTTTAACGAGAAACGTGACCGTATTATCCCCAGTTATATTAAACAAAACATGGCGGAATAATTTTATAAAACCATAAGTTTTCTCCACTTTTTCTTACATGATATATTAAATAATTAAAGGGCATACATATTTTACAAGTCTTCCGATAACAATGTTAACAATTTTTATTCTTACATAGTACAAAATAAAGTCGCTTTCCGCGTCTGTTTATCAGCTACCTCCTAAACTCGTGGTTCAATTTTAAAATCCTTCGCTAACTCGGGTATCAATACTCGCTCTTGCGCCAAATAACAACTTAGCAACTTCGCATATCAAATAACTGTTATTTATTTTTATTTTTAGAGGTGCTGTCACCCCAGCTCCTTGGAGACTAGTGGTATTTTGCCACGGGGGGGCTTTCTTTTATATTTAGCTCTTATTTAGTTTAAATATAAATATAGTTATAAATTGTAGCTTTATTTTAGTTTAGTTAATTTCAATTTTAGTGTTGTTGTCATGTATAGAACTTACTTATATTATAAATATTATAATAATAATTATCATTGAATGAATGATTATACTGAATTATCGTTCATAAAATAACAAGTCGTGACCACAGGAGCGTAATAATTGACCTGCAACACTAAAAAGTTAATTGAACTAAATATATTAAAGGTGACACCATTTCACAAATCCCCTAGGGGTGAACCGTGTCAGCCATAAACATTTTGTTTATAACGTTTCGCTAATATTTCACAAATTATCATTTGGCCAACTGTATCATTTTACAAATTTTCATTTCGCATATAAGTACTTCGTACTCCGGGATTTTATTTTTTAAGTGGTCACAAGTCTAACCTAACTTATATTGTAACCTAATGTAACCTATTTCATATTTAAATACATTTGAATACATAGAAGACATCCATGACTCAGGCACAAATACTCACGCTCATCACACAAATATTTTACATATACCGGGATTCGAACCCGATAGCTTCGTAGGCAGGGTCACTACCAACTAAGCTAACCGCGTCGTCAAATATCTTGATAGGATAAAATTAAAGGTAACTATTCTGCCCTGTAAAAGCCGTGGTAGCCTAATGGTTTGACCTGCCGACTCTTAAGCAGAGGGTCGTGGGTCCGAACCCGGGCTCGCACCTCTAAGTTTTTCGGAATTTATGTGCGAAATATAATTTGTAAATTTACCATGAGCTTTTCGGTGAAGGAAAACTTCGTGAGGAAACCTGCACACACCTGCAAAGCAATTTGACGGTGTGTGCGAAGTTCCCAATCCGCACTGGGCCCGCGTGGGAACTATAGCCCAATCCCTCTCGTTGTGAGTGGAGGCCTGTGCCCAGCAGTGGGACGTATATAGGCTGGATTATTATATATTATTGTTCTGCCCTGCAAAGTAAACGGCAGTATTTTACACAAAACTACTGTAATAATTGCAACCACATTACTGGGTAATAAGGTTGCAATTGCTACAGTAGTTTTGTGTAAAATACTGCCTTACCTTAGCAGGGTAGTATTTGAAAGAGTTAGCGTGTCTAGCGGCAATATAGACAGAAGAAAAGTGCATCGGATTTGTAAACATGATGGTTTGAAATGGGGTTGAATCCCTGCGGGCTTAACACGAGATAAAATTTGACAGGTGCTAGGGAAATGAATACATCTATTCCATATTCTAACGTAAGACTTAACGATTAACCCCTTAAGCGTCCGGCCTCTCGCAGGGTAATGTACAAGAAATGTCACCATACAAAACGAAAAATTCCCGATTTCTCGCAGAACCTTGAAATTCTACCTACCTTTAGTTTAACGTAACTTAATGTGTTATATATCATTAGAAAGGTTGATAAATTTTATATCCAATTTTATATAGTGTAATGACGTCACTTACTTGTAATTAGAAATTTATTTTTTCTTAACAAATATTCTTTTTATTATTCCGCCACTCACATTTCACATACACAAATAACACTAAATTTTGCACAAAAACTACGTTGCATATACACTAAATTGAAGCTTGGTTATTAACGCGTTGATTTTATCTAATATTAGTATAACAAAACACATAATTACTTCACAATCATAATTTATATGCGCAACAATTACATTTCTCAATGGCCGTTCAACGGGCGCAATCCGCTGGTTTTTATTTATTTATATTTTATATATACTCAATTTCTATTGGTTAAAAATTGAATTCGTAAAAAGCAATAGCTGTGACAGGTTAAAAAAATATTTGCAGGTGTGCCAATCACAAATAATCATCAAGAAAAATTACCAAAGACAACGCACTGAGTTAGTGCCCACCGTCTGTCGTCCGGACGCTACCCGCCAAAAATCGTTAGTGCTCACCGTATGTCATCGGGACGGCTGACGGGTTAAGGTTTAAAATAGTGTCTCGTCCAGATTCTTATTACCTTTTATTACTAAGCGATTTTTTCCGAGATTGACAATGAAATAAATTGTTCAAATATATTAAGAGCCTGTGCACATCTAGCGTTTTTGATCGTCGAAGGGCTAAAAACGCTAGTGTGCGCAGGCTCTAAGATAAAATAAAAAAAATATCAGGGGACAATCTCACACAAATTGACCTAGTCCCAAACTAAGCTCTAGGCTTGTACTATGGGTACTAGACAACGATAAACATACTTATATAGAGAAATACATACTCAAATATATAGAAAACATCCATGACTCAGGAACAAATACTCGCGCTCATCACACAAATATTTGTCCATACCGGGATTCGAACCCGGGACCGCTAGCTTCGTAGGCAGGTTCACTACCAACTAGCATGCATATAAGCATGTTATAAGCATGATATAACATGTTTTATACATTCAACAGTTTAAGCTGGCGTGAGATTGGACTTTAGATTTGAATATTACATCAGCTAATTCCAGTTAGGAGTACTCCCTCGGGGTATCTCTGATATGGAAGGACTCTAGACTGGAATAAGGTTTTACTTTGAACAGCTTGTCACTTTGTTAAGGCCGGGTTAATGAACTTTGTGAACTGTTCTACTAAGCCTAAGGATATATTTTGGATATTAAAATGGTGTTCCTTCTTTTTCTATAACACTTTTGTCATAATGGATGTTAGCCATAATGCTTAGTACGTGGGTAGTTCTACAGCGTTTCAACCGCTTTCAGTTTCCTGGTCGCATTATTAACCATTTCCCTGTAGGTTCGGATTACCATTTTCGATTGTTTTGAAGAATGCCTGGACTCTTAGAATAACTGAAAATAGTAATCTGAACCTACAGGCAAATAGTTAATAAAGCGTCCAGGAAACTGAAAGCAATTGAAACGCTTGTAGAATTACCCACCTATGTTTTAATCCCATAATGTATCGATTGTCCTAACACATTTTAATCATCATTTTAGGAGTCATAATTATTGATATCCTAAAAGTTAGGTACGACGACGAGTGCAGCGAGATAATTTTTTAGGTTGAACTGCCAGGACCGATCCGCCGGCATTGTAATAGGTTTCTGGCAGAAACTCGGCTTTATGGAACTGCGAGTATTATAGCAAGTTATCATTAGGACAAATGATCATTAGGAATAAAAATATCTCAAGAGAAAATAGGTTGATAAACATTATGTCAAGTAATTATTAGGACAAACGATTATTATTACCGCGAACGTTATGGCAAGTGAAATTAGGATTTCAAATGTTATGGGAAAACATAGGGAGCTAATTAAAATCCAAAGTTTGTTGTATACTCTATACAGGTCACACTCAAGGTGTAATTAATACAATCTTAGGGCCGTATTAATAACTTATTTATCTCAACTGTGATGGGCGTCTTGTCAAAGTAAATGTTAATAGAAAACTGACATTTTTACCGCATCTCGTGATGGACATCTCAAGATCAGCTATGTTATTCTGTTAACGCATCGTCGTTCAGATCTACTCAGTCGATGAATAGCCGGCGAATTTACGTCGTCCGTCAAGGTGGGTAAATGACATTCAACTGCCTGCACATTCATTTACCCACCTTGACGAACGACGTAAATTCGCCGGCTATTCATCGACTGAGTAGAACTGAACGACGATGTGTTAACAGAATAACATAGCTTTATACATGCTCAAAACTTTTTACCCTTAATAAAGTGGTAAGGTAACCAAAATTAGCTGAAATAATAGGATCACATAAAGAAGGTATTTCATCACTTTATCGAAACACCTTTCATCGAATTTCATTTAATCGAAAGCAAATTTCTGCTGAAAAATGGTTTTCATGTTATCTTAAGCATGGGTTACGTAGGTTAGGTTAGACC
Organism: Tortrix viridana; assembly: GCA_963241965.1. Classification (NCBI taxonomy): domain Eukaryota; kingdom Metazoa; phylum Arthropoda; class Insecta; order Lepidoptera; family Tortricidae; genus Tortrix; species Tortrix viridana. The sequence continues at coordinate 2,480,569 of OY725198.1, read as the reverse complement.
TAACACCACCAAAAATTATAACTCCTGCACGTGGAAATTAGCTTCCGATGAAATGAAATTCGATGAAATGATACGTTCGATGAAAGGAGTTTCGATAAAGTGATGGCTACCCCATAAAGAAACATACAGGCCTCAGGCCGCGGACTCCCAATCTCCTGGCAGCTCCAAGAGCACGCGCCGTGTCACCCAGAAATCCCTTGACCATGCGCTGCATTCAAATCAAACTGTCGTGTTTTGACTTTCTTGAGCTGGTTTATTATTAAGTGTGTGATATGATAATGTAATAATTTAATTTTTGAAATAGTATTTTGTTTGTTTCAATTAATTTTTTGGCTTAAACATAATATATCATTTTGATAACGATATGATTTGAAACATAGTGGGATAAAGGCTTATCCATCTACTAGTTTATAGCCTAAGCTGAGAGCTAGTAATAAATATTGAAAAGATATGCCCTAGGGCTTTTAAGGTAGTATTTATTTACGACGCGTCTTACGTCTTTAGTGGCAGTTTATCTATTTTTATGACCTAGAAGTATTAAAACCTATTGACTCTCTTTGTATGTTTGTATCTGGCTTATTGTTGCCGTGTTTAGAAATAGAAATTGTTTTGTTTAATTTTTGACATGGTCAAAATAGTCTTGTAGCAAGTCAATACTATAGTGGCTCTGTGAGCTGTGGACCTCGCGACAAACTTAACTTTGCAGTTGGAAAACTGTTATCTCCCTAATAGACATAGATCCCGGTCAGTTCACCAACACCGCAAATAAGTTTGTGATCGCAATCCCCATATCACCGCCATTTCGAAAAATTTCGGATAACTGAATTGACAAAAAATTCATATATTTGTCGAACATGCTCACAAAATTGCATGGGAATCGGTTGAGGAATATGATCTGTAGAAAAGAACAGGCGGTCATTTGGAAGCATTTTTGCCGAAGCTGAAACGAAGATGCTTCGCGGTCGCTCGGTCACTAAGAAACGTACGACTGCTAAAATCGTAACCCTCTTTTGGACTGCTTTTCCGCCACAGATGTGCGAGGGACATACGCGATGAGCGAGGTCAAAGCTTCCACCAGCGAGCCCAACATGTATCACAAGAATAAAGTGACAGCACAAATAAAAAGTTGCTAGAGTAAATAATATGTTTAGCTTAGAGCATGTGCACACTAGCGTATTTAGCCCTTAGACCCCCCGGTCAAAAACGCACAGGCTCTTAATAGATTTTTTTAATATCAGGGACAATCTGACACAAATGGACCTAGTCCCAAACTAAGCTCTAGGCTTGTACTATGGGTACTAGACAACGATAAACATACTTATATAGAGAAATATATACTTAAATATATAGAAAACATCCATGACTCAGGAACAAATACTCGAGCTCATCACACAAATATATGCCCATACCGGGATTCGAACCCGGGACCGCCAGCTTCGTAAGCAGGGTCACTACCAACTAGGCTAACCGCGTCGTCACGATTTATTTTATTACTCTAGCAATACTGGATAAAATCGCTTAGCGATAAAAGGCAATAAAAGTCAAGACGAGACACTTTTATTTTAAATCTTAAGCGTTCAATCTTATAATGGAGTAGATTAGTTTCCTTGGCACCTGTCAAATTTTATCTCGTACATGCATTCTAAGCCCGCTGGTGGAAAAACAGCCTTATACTTCGCCGTAGTCGAGTTAAAATATACAAAAATATTGGTATAAACAAAAAAAAAAAAAAACATCTATATAAAGTGTCAATTTCAGCAAACCTTCATAACATACCCTTGACTAACAATTATTATCTAATTTGCTCGGGAAAGTATCTTAACTCTTATTGATTACGTGTCAAGGTCCATTTTACCGGCCTCGCGTTATCCTTAGGGATATCGAGATATCCAATTTACTTCAAGGAAGTTATCGTCTATTGAAAGGAAAACTTGCCTATACAGGGTGAAATGATCAGAATTAACCTAGCTCGTTTTTTATGTAATGCATTGTTTAACTTTTTTTTTTAAATTAAATCTAATAACTTTCAATTATTTATTACGAGCAAGGTCACTCTACATTACTTTAGTACTTAGATAAAAAGATAGATAAAAGATATTTATTCAGTAAGTAGGCCGCACGGGCACTTTTACACGTCAAAATCAACCAGCGCTTCCCAAGAGGAGACCACTGCTGAGAAGAAGCGCCGCAAGAAACTCAACAGTCAGTCATTTTTTTAATAGAACTTTCTTATGACAATTATAAATACTACTTATTCTAGCATTATATAAAACTGTACAAATAAAATAAAATATCTGCGTAGTTTTGCAGGAAAACATGTCAGAATTATTACTAGAGAATATATACATACATATATCTACACATATTATACGTGAAACCACATAAAAGAGTTTCGATATGTTTTCCTACATAAATCGATTTTAGATATAATTTTCTGAAATCAAATGAGTAGTTTCGGAGATTACCTCCCACATACAAACTTACAAACTTTACCTTTAAAATAGTAGTGTATATGTAGATTAGTCGAGATCGCATATATTTTCTCGCTCGTATATTTCTTGCTCAAAATATAATGCGTAGCTCGTCTACGCCGTAGCTTGTCTACACCGTAGCTTGTCTACGCCGTAGCGGCTACGCCGTAGACGGGCTACGGTTTCGTAACCAAGATGCCGATTGAGATTCCATAATTAAAATTAAGAACTAGCTTCTGCCCGCGACTCCGTCCGTGTAGAAGTCGTTTATTTCTTTTCACGGGGACATATCAGATTTCCTGGGATAAAAATTATAATAATAATAATAATAATCTACCTTATAGGCTACAGTGTGTGCAAAAGTTCATCCAAATCCGACAGGCGTTATTGAACAAACATAAAATATTCATACAAACTTTCACAATTATAATTTTAGTGGGATAGGTTAAATATATTTTATTATAGTAGTTATTAGTAAGTAGGTATATTTATTCTACATAATAGGTATCGTTTTAGTCTCGTAGTCTCGTATTTACGTATTATTTATTTATTTATTAAACAAATAAGTAAAATAATAAATGTTTTATTACAATTAATGGATTACTTACACAAGAAATAACTTCAAATCAGTTTTATTTAGAACCCAATTTTTTTTATTGTTCATAGTGTGAACCTTGTTACAAGTCCTGTCTCAATGAAGTGCTCTCAACAGCGAGCCGGTGCTCAGTTATTTAGGGTCCCCTCGGCAGTGGTAACCCTTTATGAGCGGTTACCCTTTACGAGCGGTAACTCTACGGAACCCTTTTAGTTTTGTTAGTTTTATGGTAAAAGGGGATGTGTGATCTTCTTATTGACGACGCGGTAAGCGTAGTTGGTAGTGTCCCTGCATACGAAGCTAGCGGTCCCGGGTTCGAATCCCAGTATGGTCAAATATTTGTGTGATGAGCGCGAGTATTTGTTCCTGACTCATGGATGTTTTCTATATATTTAAGTATGTATTTCTCTATACATATAAGTGTGTATATCGTTGCCTAGTACCCATAGTACAAGCCTGGAGCTTAGTTTGGGACTAGGTTAATTTGTATAAGATTTATTTATATATTTATTTATTGAAGTTATATTGAGTTTTTTTTTATTGTTACAGTGTTTGCTACCGGAGTCTTTATTTTAAGGTTTGCCTACCTACAGTTTTTTAGCATTTGTATCTTTTTTAAATGTATTTAGGAATCGATTGCACGATTGGATTAATTTAATAAAATACGTATTTAAGGGCCTTTAAGTACTAAATTAAAAAACAATTTTTGCCATTGTCTAACGAAAGTTAATTTTTAATTAATGATTAATTTTCGTTATACAAAAGAAAATAATGAAGTTTTTTTTTAATAGTGTCCTTAACTATGTGCTTTTTTATTTAGATTCACCCTTAATTCATATGTCTTAAGGGTTAATATACTCTACCAGTTTATCACGAGCTAAACAAAAATAGTTGAGGTTGATGCAGACATGTTTTTATATATTTTTTTTTAATTGGTTTTTAAGATAATTGGTAGACGTGGTGATTTCCCAGACTTTTTTTTTACCCTGTTTGTAGTGCTTCATTTTTTTAGATTTCAAATAATATCTCACATTAACTGATATACCCGAAATTGATACTTGATCAGCAAAAATAAGTCCATCTTATAAATATAATAAATGTAAAATTTTGTATAGTTTACCCTTGAATCGCCGACACTCATTTCATAGAATGTTTTACTTCGCCGAATTTCCATTTCATCGACAGGCTCCACGTGCAGGAGTTATAATTTTTTAGTGGTCACAGGTCTAACCTAACCTACGTAACCCATGCTCAAGATATTACAATAAGGTTTCAGCAGAAATTAGCTTTCGATGAAATGCAAATGAGATGAGTGCAAAACAATGGGACACCATTTTGTATGGATGTTTAGATGTTTGTGAATCAATGACGCGTAAACGGCTAAACGGAACGAACACACTAATAATCTTTATACTAGATTGATAATAATAATAATATAATAATAATCGAGCCTATATACGTCCCACTGCTGGGCACAGGCCTCCACTCACAACGGGAGGGTTTGGGCTATAGTTCCCACGCGGGCCCAGTGCGGATTGGGAACTTCGCACACACCGTCAAATTGCTTTGCAGGTGTGTGCAGGTTTCCTCACGATGTTTTCCTTCACCGAAAAAGGTTTCAAGTTTTAAGGTTCCCAAAGGAAAAGCGATAAAATACTTCAACTAGAGATCCCTTAAAGGAATAAGTTCGCTGATGACAATGTTTTTTTTCTTTGTCGATCAGGTGAATAATCAAAAAGTATTGGACACGTATTTTTTTCACATAATCAAAAAATTACGGAGATATATTGAGTTGAAATGTCGCATGACGTCACGTCTGTACCCAATTAGGTACAATTTTTACACAGAAGTGACGTCACGGACCCATTCCCGAACTTTGCCTTTTCTTTGTCATATTTTGTTTGGTTGACAAAAGATAAAATACGTGATATTTTTTGTTTAACTGACGGACTAAATAGAATTTCGTTTTCCTTACCCAGTCATCATCCTAAATACATGTTAATCCTAAGTATATGTCCACTATAGAACCCTCTCACAGAAAGTCAACGGTAAATTTTGACGTTTTATCTTTTGCATGAGTTGACGCTGTCATTATGACAAGGTTCTATGGTGGCTCAACAATCCCGTGGTGTGACTGTACATATGTGACGTTCTCAATATAAAGGGACCTTATGGAGGAAGGCAGTTACGCTCTTCTTGTTCTTGTAACTATACGAATACTATGGTAACAGTACTAAAAACGGCGTAACCGCCGACCTCCATAAGGTCCCTTTGTATTGAACGTCACATATTTGCTAATTGCTTTGTGCAATAAAGAGTTTACATACATACTAAGCTAGACGTGAATTAAAATACCAGGAAATCAGAAAACGTTCAGAGACTAATCTAATTGGGACAGAACGCTAACAGACGCTTGGACAATTAAGGAGGACCGTTAGCAAATAAACAGACTTGCAAACTAAGTTAGGTAGCGACTGCGAAATTAACTGAAAGAAAAAGAAAGAAAAAATGTTCATTTACATACATCTAACCAAAGTACAAAACATAAATAACAAAACATGAACAAAAGATAATAAAAACTGCACTAATGCCAGATGACGCAAAATGCATGGAGAAAAAAAATATTTTACAATATTACCAGATTGTATAGTAGTTATGATTCTGATGTAGGAAAACAGATTTCAGCTATGGTTAACAAATATTTTTTTATGTCAACAAGTGATAGTTTTGTTAATACTAGAATATTCTATTTAAAATATTCTAGTACACGAAAACTTTGATATCGTTTTGGTTACCATCTAATAGTTACAGAGTAAAATATGCATTTAGAACAGGTTTTGTATACTACACAAAATTTGTTTAGGTACTAGAAATTAAGTTATACAATGTGTAAAAAACGTATAGTTGTCACATATAATACAATAAAATCGAGTAGAATTTACAATATTCTGTTAAAGGAAACTAGATTTTTTTCTCCGTGTGGTTTCGGCTCAGCGTGATGCTGGTTTTGAGGACAGAGCTGGTCTTACGCTATCTTACACCAACTGCATAACCATCTTTCCTTTTTACCTAAGCGAAGTCAATAAAGGCAATGATTTTAATAGTATATATGTGTGTATGTCGAATCAGGAATGAGGAAATCCGCAGGAAAACCAAAACCACCGACATAGCCCAGCTTGTGAACCTTAAGTGGCAGTGGGCGGGGCACATTGCTCGTAGAACCGATGGCCGTTGGGGCGTAAAGGCTCTAGAGTGGCGGCCGTGAATATTTGTACATTTTAATTCGATCGCAAAATGTCTCGTGTCAATTTTTTGTAACACCACAGTACAAATATAGCTAAAGCTAAATAGCTTAATATAGCTAATATAAGTAAAGAAACTACAACAAACGTTTGCAACGTCGCACTCACACAGACGCACGTCTCAACGAGACCCCTAAGCGGACATGGCAGTGCTGTCAGTGGCGGGTGTCGCGTCGAGACGTATGGTTAAGACGTGCGTCTGTGTGAGTGCGACGTTTATACAGTGATATTAGTGTGATTGGACGGATAGATAAAACTGGCAAAGATAAAGAAAGTTCCGGAATTAATTTGCTTATTCTGATTCTTGACTTACCTGACTTTCTTTTTATAGCCAACAAGTCAAAGGTTTTAAGTTTCTATCCTGACTTAATTACGTTTGCTAAGCGACGGTACAGTCTGCATACAAAGAGACAGTTAGCGAGATAAAAGTATAAAAGTGTAAGTATTGTTAGGGTTCCGTACCCAAAGGCACCTGAGCGACTAGCGACATCTAGCTAAAACACGCAGCAAGTAGAAGACAACTATGTACTGGCAGCGCCACCAGCGACAAACAGCGTAACTAATGTTCTACATCGCGCTATCGAAGTTTCCCCAGTCTAGTTGCATATATTTCAACTTCATCCGAACGGACTTCGGTCCACAGGCTCAACACCCGCCTGTGAGCTTATATGCATCACAAGAATAAAGTGACAGCACGAATAAAAAGTTTCTAGAGCAATATTATGCTTAGCTTAGAGTCTGTGCACACTAGCGTTTTAAGCCCTTAGATCCTCAGTCTAAAATGCTAGGTGTGCTCAAGCTCTTAATAGATTTGAACGATTTATTTCATTACTCCAGCAATACTGGGTAAAAACGCTTGGTATTAAAAGTTAATAAAAGTCTGGACGAAACATTTTTATTTTAAACCTTAAGCGTTAAATTTTACATTAGAATATGGAATAGATGTATTAATTTTCCTAGCACCTGTCAAATTTTACCTCGTGCATGCATGCTAAGCCCGCTGGAGAGAGATCTCTCTATTGTTCTCTCTTCTACATTGGTGACCCCGAGATGATGCGTCATCTACAGACCCTGTTACTAAAGCCTTTGCTGTCCGTACGTCCTCCGTGTCGTCGTTCCCCCGTGTCGTCCGTCCCCCGTGTCGTGTCCCTCGTGTGGTCCGTCCGTGAGGTCAATAAAATCACCCTCCCACTTCGGCAGACAGAAACGATCTGCAAAAGAGGCTCAATACGTACGGATTAAAAAAAAAAAAACCTTGAGTATTTGAATAATTAAAACCCGTTAATGACGGCTGTCACTGAGACAAGGGGGATTGTGACGTGACATTTTTATTTTTAGCATTTCAGGTACGTGCTTTTAAATAAATATATATCACGGAACAATCTCACACTAATTGACCTAGTCCCAATAACTAAGCTCTATGGGTACCTCGCAACGATATACATACTTATATAGAGAAATATAATACCTACTTAAATATATAGAAAACATCCATGACTCAGGAACAAATACTCGCGCTCATCACACAAATACCCATACCGGGATTCGAACCCAGGACCGCTAGCAGGGTCACTACCAACTAAACTAACCGCTTTGCTTTGTATCTCGTCATTTTTGCCACATATTGCACAGGTCCAATTTGAATACAATAAAATTGAAAAAAGCTCTGGTTCATATTGTATAGCACGGAGCCCGCGGTGCGCGATTCTGTCTCGCTCTTAGTCCCATTTTTAATTTCTTCAATTCTAATCCATATTTTTGTCCTCAATAAATACATATTAATTTCTTTTTATTCAAAACTCGAATAAATTACAGTAAAGATAATAATATGCAAAGTTTAAAAAATGCTTTTAAAATAAAACGGGTTGATTATTTGTGAAAAGATTGAGTGAAAGCGTTTGTTTAAAAAGAAAGTACCTAAGTACACATTCGAGTCGTTCTGAAACATACTTTAAAGAAAACAGTTTTAGGTTGCCAATTGTCTTTAAATGGAACTGAGTATTCTAGATTCGAGAATTTAAAAAAGGAACGCCGTTAAGTTATTTTTTTCTCTGAAAACTTAATGGCATTCGGTGGATTCTCGACCCAGCCAGTATTTAAATATATTGAGGCGATTTAAAAGAGGTTTAATGTAAAAGGTTTTTTCTACGTGTTTGGAATGTCTTTAGATAATGTGAGTTACTTAATCTGTGGTAAACTCACAGAAGAGCCTTTTAACTGACTTTTTATCCGATTACGGCAAAAACAAAATGGAAGGTTATGATTTATGATTTTATTTGTAGCTAGCACACTAACAGCTGGGCTTGGAGGCACGTAGACATTTGTAATCTCAAGATCCTTACTAATGTTATGAACTAGTTTTTGCCCGTGACTTCGTCCACGTTGAAGTAGACTATCGCTGCTCCCTCGGGGACTGTTCAATTTTCCGGGATAAAAAGTATTCTATGTTCCAGGACACAAACAATTTTTATTTGACAGACGAGTTTACTTGTCGATCGTGAAACAGGCCGTTAATCCGTCAGTTAGAGAATTAAAAAAATAAGACAAAGAAAAAAATTACAAAGATAAACCGCGTCAAAGTTCGGGGGTGGGCTCGTGACGTCACTTCTGTGTAAAAATTGGACCAAATTGAACCAAGACGTGACGTCATGCGACATTTAAACTCAATATCTCCGTAATTTTTTGATTATGTGAAAAAAGAAAAAATACATGGCCAAAACGTGTGATAATCTACCTGATCGACAAAGAAAAAAAAAATAGTCATAATCCCAATTAAATGTAATTTACACCTTGACGAGAAAATGCACGAGATAAAATTTACAGGCGCTAGGGAAATGAACATATCTATTCCATATTCTAACGTAAGACTAAACGCTTAAGGTTTAAAATAAAAGTGTCTTGATAAAATCGCTATAAAAATGTGAAAATCGCAATAGTTGCTTAAAAGTCAGGACGAGACACTTTTATTTTAAACCTTAAGCGTTAAGTCTTACGTTAGAATATGGAATACATGTATTAATTTTCCTAGCATCTGTCAATTTTTATCTCTTTCATGTTAAACCCGCTGGCATCTGTCACTTCATATTAGAGATTAAGAAAAACGGCAATAAGTGAATCCGAAGGTTATTGCTAGCTTAAAAGCCCGTTTTAACAATTTTATTCGTTAATTTTCCTTTGTTCTGGAATATTCCAGTTATCTAAAACAAAGCGAAAGTTTAAAGCGCTTTTAGACCGAAGAGGTTTTGTTTGTCCAATAATTTGTGCGCGAATAAGTTTCGTTTGGAAATTCACTAAGTCGATTAATTGTAAAGTTGGTTTTCAGAGATTTTTAAAGGTACTTTAAGTATTTTAAAGCTTGCTTGATAACCTTCGTTGCAAAAAAGAGGGGTGTTATAAGTTTGACGTGTGTATTTGTTTGTTTGTAGTCCTAAACCGATGGAACAATTTTTTTTAAAGGTGACTTAATCGAGAGTATTCTGAGCTTCATCATAATCATCATCATCAGCCGCAAGACGTCCACTGCTGGACAAAGGTCTTCCCCAAGGTTTTCCACAACGATCGGTCCTCTGCTGCTGTCATCCAGCGGTTTCCCGCGACCTTTATCAGATCGTCGGTCCACCTTGTGGAAGGCCTGCTAACACCTGCCTGGCCTGGTTATAAGTTTGACGTGTCTGTGACGTATCTCTGTGGCATCGTAGCTCCTAAACGGATGGACCGATTTCGATAAAATATTTTTTGTTAGAAAGGTGACTTAATCGAGAGTGTTCTTAGCTTGGTTTGATTAAAATCCGTTAAGCCATTTTAGAGTTATGAGCTATGAAAGTAGAGGTCCCGGTTTTTTCCGTTTTTTTTTTTAACTCGTTTAGCTTAGGTTATTATTTAACTAGTTATAATATTAGAATAGATATAGATTAAACTCGCTACAGACGTGCAAATAGACCAACTAGTATTCGCAAAGTTACGAACTGATTTATTTCTGTAATAATATTATTCCAGCCAAGTTATGCACAAGCTGACTGGACTTGTTTTCAGTAATAACTCTCTATGCGTAAAGGGTGAACAGACTGACAGTCCGCCGGCGTCTAGAATACGGAGAGCCTTATTATCAGCAGTGTGATTCTGTTAACTCCTTTACATCTACTGAGACGAATAATAACCGGCGGATTTACGTCATCCGTCAAGGTGTGTAAATAACATTCAACCCCAAGTAGCACATAAGCTGTATAACCTTCCAGCCCTTAAAATGCTGAAACTAGAGTTATAATAGCTTGTAAAGAGTCCTAGCCTACATACATAAAGAATTCACTCATATCATGGTCACGCGAACCAATTGTAAACGCCCCCCCCCATATATGTACTCTATACTCTAAAATCCTGAGCGCGGTCTCCATTTGTGACTAGCCTAATGCACTTAATAAACTCTATCGTGGTCGTGATCACTGAATGTATCCGACTAAAACAGCTCTAGTTAAACTAATTGTCAATCCAGAGTTTACTTGCGTATAACCTGGTATAAATGATATTAATTGAAATGAGCTTAGCATGAATTCAATTACTTGATAACAAATGAAAACTAACTTTGGCATGTGATCGTCTAGATGATAACAAAAATGGACCTTTCGTTGTGAACCGTAATACCACTAAAATTCTTTAAGTCTTTGTTTTAATCAATTCCTCACACTGATATGGATTGTTTCTATGATAGATCTCTTATCTACTAAATAAGATAGAATATAATAGAATAGAAATAGGTAAGTTACATAATCAAAGGTTAGCAGATTTTTCCCTTTTGGATTGGATACACATTTGGTCAATAGTTCATCAAAATTGGTTTAGCTTTTTGTTGAAGGAGTTTCAGTTCAATTGTAAATTATAATTAACTGTTTCCCATTATTAACTTAATAATAAAGTTTGCTTTCGATAGATTTGCATTTTTAATTTCATAGAACGTTATGTTAATATGATTTTATTTTATTCTAGCTTTAATAGCTTGATATTGGCCTCTCTAAATAGAGAGATTCGCTAGCCCCTCCTCCGCTAACGAATAATAGTCACCATCCAATAGAATCGGGCAGACTCCTTGCCATAAAAAAAATAGATTTACTAATTTCCGAACAAGTCATATGTAAGTTTGTCTGTATGTCTGTCAAATTTGGTAACAAAAGAGGACACAAAATAATATTAATATTCGATTCATAATTCCCTTTAGGATCTCTCATTAATATGCTAATATTCATATCTGTAATATTTTTATCATTACATAAGTGACTCCATTCTAACATTAATAGAGTTTTAATGCGTCGATCATGTTTTAGATCCAGCATTATATGTATCCATTATGAAATATTCAACTTTCTCTATGTTTCTTCATTGATTGTATATTGTCAATGTGGTAAGAAACAAGACGTGGTTTCGTCTTATAGATAGATTGAAACCTCATGATAGTTTTCATGGTATGATGAATTAAGTATGTAATTCAATAAAGCCACTTTATGTTGGTTTTATATTGCTTATAGTATTTACAGCATCTCATTTAATTCAAGATCCAAGAATATGATCAAATATAATATTTTCTATATATCTCTAGCTTTATTTTATTTAATGTTTAGCTAGAATATATATTTATAATAATATGATTAACTTCTATATTCTAATTTTGTTTTATTCTGTTGTTAACTAGGATATAGGTTTCTTGTTTCTTGTAGGCCATCTAGTTTTATTTTGTAATATTTTTAACTAGATATTTCGTATTTATAGTATCATTTTATTTTAAATATTGTTTATCAGATTTCGTCAATTCGATTACATACTTCAGAAATGAACTGACAAGCTTTCCAAAGCAGTAAGTTAATTTATTAAGGTATATGGTTAAGAATGTTTTCAGGCAATTTAACCTGTTAGTTAATGAAGATATTCCCTATTTAATCTCTCATTAAATTTATGAAAGACATTCTACTTATTATGAATTTTTGGCAAGTTTTGGAACTTATGAAATATACTTGTTTATTCCAAAGCTATACCTTAACTTGTGTACCTTACTCTAACAGCTTCTAATCAGTTTCAATACTAGGACCGGTCCACATTTACTTTAATTGCGTATCCTTATCTAGCTCTATCGTTTGGTCAGGTAAGCCAAAGGGAGACTATCTAAACCTGGTGTAATGTTTCTTCCTCGGACTAAATTAGCCAGTTTGAGGTCGAAACTCCCTATTGTGTTCATAGGTTTTCCTCATGACATATAAATATATTATTTTATGGGGATCACAAAGCAATTCAGAGGACTTTGGAATTTGGTGTAGCCCGCTTACTAAACTTATGTTCTGGAGCCTTCCATTGTTTTAACCTCTGTTGGGCTCTTGCTCTGTGAGTTAGCACTTTTCCATGTCTTATGTTCGCCATGAAAAAGCCTCGGCTTATCCGAGAATTTAGCTCCAATTCAAACGAATTTAACACCGCAAGGCTCGTTTGTATCGTCATGAACACTGATCATAGGTAAAAATCAGAGTCACGGTGAAAAAGTCTTAATGATTCGTCTGCTGACTGAAATATTCTATAATAAACTTCCCTTAAAAAATTAACCCAAATCTAACGAGTGAGCAATTTAGATAACAGGAATACCATCGCCACCGGCGAACAATACTCGCAAGTCACCCAAACAGCTCTTTTAAACTCGTGATTTAACAAAACCCCATTTAGAACTACATATCAACATTAAGCACTCGATCACAGCTAAATCACCCTTATGCGAAGATAATTATTGAGATTAAGCTTCCTATACCCATCTAACCCCATAATATTCTCTTAAACAAACTATAAATCAATCTATAAACTTCAAACTAAATTCAGTTATTTCGCGGTAAAGAAATCTCAATTTCATTTAAACTATAAAATTATTTCAAACAAAACACTAATAAACTATAGGTTCCGTAACCCATGAACTTCCAAATTATAATTAAAATTGTTAATATCTTAATATTCAATCATAAAAGAAGCGCCATTAATAACTCGAAAAACTCGCAAACATTAATTAATTATTAGTACGAACAAATTATAAAACTTCTATAAACCCCAAAACATATTTAAAACATTCAAACAATTAACGCGACATTACTATGAAAAATTAATTTTTAAATTCAACCTCTGTATATGCAACCTACTCCTAGAAGCTTATCTCAACAAAAGACCTTTGCCTTCACTCGACACCCCTATTTATAACCCTACCTCTTGACGTTCGTAATAGTGGCGTAGGTCAGGTTTTCGCGGACATTCGTGACACAATCGACGTTCGCTCAGTAAAAGCCTTTAACAACCAAACTGACATTTTAGACGTGGCGGCCATATTTAAGTATGTAACTTTCTGTATAGAATTTTATTTACTTATTTTATATGTCTTATTTTAACGTTTATTTCTGCTCTCATGATTATTTCTAATAACTTTAAACTAATATTTTGAGAAAGAATAAGCTAGAATTTTATTCCTATTAACTTTTAAAGTAAATTACATTTGCTTTGTTCAATGTACTATTTATAGGTAGCCTGTATTATTCATTAAGTTTCATATTTTTGATTTTCCTCTTTTTATTAATATACATTATATTATAAAGAGTCCCTATCTTGTATGTTCATCTGTATCAATCTCAAAACCCTCCAAACTAATATCATATTATTTTCATCAAGAGTTTTATATGAAAATAATTTCCGTCTCTTCCTATAAAATTAAACAAATATTTTAGTTCCAAATAAATGTCAGCTGTTAATAGACTAAAATTGACAGGGGTCTATTGGCCTGTTACAATCCCTGCCTTTAGAAATCTTAAAGATGATATTAAATCAATAATCTAGCATCTGACGAGATTTCTACCCAACTATTATTAATTTATCATAATTTTACAACTAAAAATTTATCAATATTAAACCCTTCTCGTTCTTGATGTTATGTGTTTTTATACCTGTCTGAACTGAAAACAAAAGTTAGTCATAACCCATTAACTTCAAATGTCCTGACATAAAATATTATGACACCGGTAGGATCTTCCTTCTCTCTGTGGAAAATGAAGGGTTGTGAATCCTCCACGACTTCTACCAGTATATGACCAGCTAATCAATAACGAATCTTTTGTATGTATGATTTGATATGACGTCACCGATCACACCTCCCAGAGAGCTATACAAACCCTTCTACTCCCAAACATCATAACATTGTATTTCATTACATTTTATCAACACATTATTTCCCACCTTGAAAACAATTCAGACCTGGAGTATGTATAGTGTACAAACATAGTCTGTCCTGCGGGTAGAGTATGAGTTCATCAGAACCTGCATAAAAGCTGACCTGTTTCCATGCTATTCATGAAAACTAAGATTTAACCTAACACCGAAGTCAATTCTAACAAACCTTTTGTAAAAAGTTGTGCCTCCAGGTTTAATATCAATAAACCCAGCCTGCTATTTATGAAGTATATTGAGAGTTATACCCCTCGCTACAGATTCATAAAAAAAACAAATAAGTTTTATGAAAATTGTACTCACACAAAATATCCCGGTTATAACTTATCACATGCAACTTTTTCACCAGTACTAACTTTAAATACACCCCTTTAAATACAGTCTGGTAATAACTTATTACAACAAATTCAACTTTAACTATTATTCAACAATTTTAGAACTCTCACAGATGCTTTTAACAAAATTTTCTTAACATATTTACAAATATTTACTGTCCATAATAATTTTATTACTCAACTGACATTTCATTTTCGTTCTCTATGGTCTGCGAATTTTTTTTTTTATTTTCCGCGTTTAGCAATATCTCAAACATGTCCATTCAAATTTTTTCTTTTATGGCGCGAATTTTTAATTAAAAAAAAACTTCCTCCTTACTTTAACAAATAACCTCAAACAAAGTAAACTAGAAACCATGTCTTGTCTCACTTTTTGACGAATTGATTCAGAATTATCCCTGCCTTTTCGACCGCAAATGCATCCACTACAATGATTACATAATCAAGAAACGATGCAGAGAAGCCTTATTAGCCGACTGCAACAAAACAGCTTGTATAAAAATAACCATGGTGGATCTTCGGCGAAAAATTAATAGTTTCCTTCGTAGAAGGCGACGTCAGGTAATCAAACTTTATTTTCTCGACAGTTTTACCTTTTATTCAAAGGGTTTTTTTTTTTTCCCGCTATTTGAAATTAACAAGATTTTACATTTTAATAATTTCTATTAAATCATTTCCCCTTTTTTAATTGAACTTTTCTTATACTTGATAAATCATTTAAACAATTAACCCTTTCTGAATACCTTAATTTCGTATCTAAGTTCCTTAGTTTCTTATTTTTTTTATTTAAACATGTCGTTCTATTTTTCCTTTACCATTGGTTTTCCTATAATTCTAATATTTCAAATTATTTGTTTTCAGTTAAACAAATTACCTAAAACTCCTGTCCCAGCGTCCCATCCTGTTGTAAGTTCCTTTCCTTTAATAAAAATCTCCTTTTTCAAATTTTATCAAGTTATACCTCTTTTTCTTGTAATTAATATATTTATTAAAATATTAAAATCCTTTCTTTTTCTACAGCCCGCTCTACAAGATTCCGCACCTGCTCCCATGGCCACCGAAGTATCCCCTCCAGCACTCGAACTCCCCGAATATTTTATTGAAATTCCCGCTCCCCCTCTAATAGATACCATAGCAGATGTCCAACCTTTTCCAAATTCCTCCTTATCCCCTGTTTTATCTCTACCTTTTTCTCCTCCTCTGACCGACCTACAAGACTTTTCCTTTCCTGATTTAAACTTTGACCCTTCTTCCTTTCTTTAACTTTTTTTTTTTCCAAGCTTAATAGCAATTAAAGAAAAATTATCAGTTATTTACAATATTAATTTTAAGACTTCAACTACCTTTTGATTAGCATTTTTTTTTTTAATATCTTTTTTTTTTTCTTTCTCCTATCTTTCCTTTTCATTCCTTCCTTTTAATAAAATTCTTCTTTTACCATTCCTCTCTTTTATTTAATAACACTTCTGTATTACTTAAACAATAAAGCTCTAAAGAAGTGAGAAAACCGCCCAACTCCCCTCCTTCCATACTTAACAATTGTTATATGTTTTCAGATAATTTATATTTTAATCAATTTTTTTCTTATATGATAAATTCTAGTTCCACATATAACACTGTAATTAAGTATAGAAGAGTTCTCTCCCTTGCCCGTCAGCATCTATATAATTCAAGGGACTTTCTTTTCTCTTTTTTTTTTATTAACCTTTTCTTACAATCTTAAAATATCTTCTTTTACTTATTTCTATATATTTTATTCAAACAAACCAACCTCCCCTATTTAATAATTGGAGAAACAGTCATTATCTAACTCATTAATTCTCTAATTTTGCATAACTAATTGTTTCAAATTTTTCTTTTTTTTTCTTCTCAAGGGAGAAAAAAAAATTTCTTAGATTTACTTTATCTATAGTTCACACAAAATTGTAACTTCCTTTTGTTATTTCCCTACTTAAATCAAGATCCATTTATTACAATTTAAGGTAATTATTTAAATATTCAATCTCACAATTAAAATGATTTTACAAATTAGTTTGATTAATTCTTAAAATACCATGGTTCCCCAAGTCAGTCTCACATTAACATAGACATTGTATCATTTTTCTTTTGATAATATTTTGACAAATGAACAGCATTAAACTTTCCACGCACTTTGTTAGTTTTAATATCTTGTAATACATATACATTTGCAAACGGATTTGCTGCTATGACATACGGTCCCTCATATAAAGCTTCAAATTTTTTTGTAATTTTCTTTTGTGCATCAGACTTATTAGTTTTCCTTATTTTCACTAGATCACCTATTTGAAACTGTATTATTCGATAACGTTGATTAAATTTAATTTGTCTTTTCTCACTTGCTCTTTTTAAATTTACCCGCGCCTGTTTCCGAACTTGTGTTACATCCAACTTATTTTTATTAACATCTCTTTCCGTATCAATTGACATTTGATTGGATTGACCATACATTATTTCACACGGCGTAAATTGTGTACTTTCATGGAATGTATTATTGTATAATTTTTCTATTTTTGGCAACATTGACACCCAACCTTTATGATTAGTTCTGCAATAAATTCTAAATAATTTACCTAATTCTCTATTTACTCTTTCTGTCGTATTTGGCCGAGGATTTCTTACCGTGGTATATACTACTTTTACACCTTCTTTTGCCATATTTTTCCTCCATAACTTACTTATAAATTGCGAACCATTATCTGACATAATCACCCGTGGTTTTATTATGTCAAAATATTTTTTTACTTTACATAATACTGATAAAGAAGTCGCTTTTCGTAAATCATATAATTTAACAAATTTACTGAAAGAGTCCTGAATAACTAAAATATAATTCATTCCGAATTGTCCTGTTGGTAAAGGCCCATATAGGTCTATCATTACTAAATCTCCTATCTCCTCTGTTACTATGGACTGACAAGGTCCTACATGTTTTACTACGTTACTTTTAGTAATTTGACATTCATGACACGTTCTCAACACCCTTTTTGTCAATTTAGTTAACCCTCTCCAATAAAATCTATCTCTTATATATTTTATTATTTTATAAGCACTCTGATGTCCCATTTCTAAATGAATTTGATGAATTACTTCTTCTCTCAATTCTGCAGGCAAGAATACTACTCTATTATTTGAATTAGTTGGTATGAAATATAATATGTCATCTGCTAGAATACACTTCCCCAAGATTTTCCCTTTTTTCCCTTTAATATTTTTATTATTTATACTTTCCCTTAAATTTATAATTTCTTTATCTTGCTTTTGATATACCGAAATATTTCTCAATTTCCCTATTAATTTAGTGTTAGTTTTAATTTCTGTATAAAGTATCTCGGGTAATTTATTTTTTTCCTCTTGCAACACTTCACACTCAGGTGGATATCTAGACAACACATCAGCTACTACATTTTCCTTCCCTTTAATATGTTCTAATTCATAATTAAATTGTTCTAGGTAATTAATCCAACGTGTTACTCTAGCATTGTACAACTTCCAATTTTTTGCAAAAATTAATGCTTTATGATCGGTTTTTATTATCACTTTTGACCCTCGCAAATAAGTCTCAAATTTTTCTAAACAACATATTACCGAATAGAACTCCTGTTCCGTTACTGTCCAATTTAATTGAGCTCCTTTCAAAGTTTTACTATGAAACCCTAAAACTCTCATTTCTTCATTTTCTCCTATTTGAAATAAAACTCCCGCCATCCCTATTCCGGAGCAATCTGTTTGTAAATAATATGGTTTAGAAAAATCAGGATGTTGCAACTCTATAGTGCTTATGAACGCCCTTTTAATGTTATCAAACGCTTCCTGTTCTATTTTACCCCAACTCCATCTTTTTTTTTCTTTTCTTAACAATTCACATAAAGGTTGTATGTAAGTATTGTACCTAGGTATAAATCTCCTATAAAAATTACAAAGACCCAAAAATGCTCTAATTTGCTTAATCTTCTTTGGAATGGGAAATTCCTGTATTGCTTTTACTTTATCTGGATCCGTTCTTAATCCCTCGGTTGAAATGATAAATCCCAACATTTTTACTTCTTTACAAAGAAATTTACTTTTTTCCAAATTACACGTTAAATTAGCCTTGTTTAATTTGTCTAAAATTATATTTATATGTTCTAAATGTTCCTCTAAAGTGCCTGTAGTAATTATTGCTAAATCATCTAAATAATTTACACAAAATTCGCGTACTTCATGTCCTAAAATTTTATCCATTGCTCTACTAAAACTCCCCACTGACGTTTTTAATCCTTGTGGCAACACATTATAGACATATGACTTGCCATTAAACGAAAATCCCGTATATTTTTTACTCGATTCTGAAATAGGAATTTGAAAATACGCATTATTTAGATCCAATATACTAATAAATTTAGCCCCATGAAACGAATTTAATACGTCCAATTGCATTGGTGGCTTCTCAGTTTCCGCTATCATATATTTATTTATTTCCCTAGCATCCAAAAGTACTCTAATTGAACCGTCCTTTTTTAATGTAAAAGTCATAGGACTACAATATGGAGTAGCTGATCTACTTATTATACCCTGAGTTTCCATTTCTTTTAATTTTTCCTCAACCTTAGAACGATAAGCATAAGGTATAGGATATGTCCTCTTTACTATAGGTGCAGTTTTTTCCATATTTATTACGTGTTCATAAACAGACGTCCTTCCAAGTTTTTCACTAAATAATCGATGATATTTTTTTAGTACTCCTTCTAACTTTTTCCTATCGACTTCTCTTAATTTCACCCCTGTGTTGTATTTCATACCTTTATTAACTTCTATCGATTGGACCTCTTTTATATTTTCATCAGCTTTGTCATGTTCAAAAAATCGAACTAATTGTTCTTCTCCTTTCTTCCCTATTAAAATTCCATTATCAAATTTATCTAAATTCATAATTAATTCATTTTCTTTCATCCAATCAAATCCCAAAATTAAAGCACTACAAAGCCCTGACACTATTAAAAATCCAGTTTCCTTAATACTTTTCCCCATCACCATAGGTAGTAATACCATTTGATTAATGTGAACACTTTTATGACCTACTGCCGTTTTAATTTGAAAAGGTTTTACTGGCATAATTGGAATATTTTTATGTCTTTCTTTTAAGTTATTCCAAAAATCCTCGGATATACAAGTTAAATCACTTCCAGTGTCTAATAAAGCTATTACGTCAAATTCAAAAATCCTAACAATTATTTCAGCTTTTAATGGTGTCTTACGCTGTTGTTCTACTTGTTGTTCTTCAAATACTGTTGCTACTAAATTTTTCCCCAATTTGGCTACTCCGCACTGATTATATTCCGCTTTTAATTTTAAGACTTCTACTATTTTGTCAGAACAATGTAATTCAGTAATTTTCCCCGACTTGTAACCTAAACCCTCTCCCTTTTCTCTTAATAAATAAGTTAACGGAACCCTTAAACCTCTGCCATTCCTTCCTAATGTTTGTCCTGGTTCCCACCCCATTTTTTTCATAATAACTAAACCCTTGTCCCCTGTAATTGAGACTGACTTGGGGACCATAACTCCAGTCTCTAATTGTTTAAATCAATTGGATATGAATTTTCCACCTCTTCTACTTCTATATTGGCTATTTTGTCGCGACTCTCCGTTCCTCGATAATTTCCTTCAGGTCTTTGCCATTTCTGATAATTCTGTTTGATTTCTTTTCTTTTGTTCTCATTTATTTTATTATTTTGACCACTTCCTTTGTATGAATGAGCTTCCTGTTTCCCTATATTGTCCATACTCCTTAAAAACTCTGCAGTTTCTATTATTGTTGCTGTTTTCGCCATAGCCCATACTTGTTGGATCCCTTTTGGAAAATGTCGTATTATGTCTGAAACTAATTGCTTCTCCGGAATTACGTATTTTAACATTTGTGCTTTCCCTGTCAAATGAAGAAAATATTTCAACATTGATGGATCTTCATTCCGATTCCAAGTTCCTTGAGTTATACTTCTTCTAAGTTCATTCTGTTCGCTCTCTCCCCAGTATGTAGATAAAAAATCTTTTTTGAAATCCTCATAGCTTTTCCATCTCCGCTCATACACCCTCGCCCAATCTCTAACATCCCCAAATAAACAAGATTTAATTAATTCTATTTCCTTTCCTTCATTTTCTTCTCTCTTTAAAAACCCTTCCAAATCTTCCAAAAATGATACTGGTTGAGATGAATTCTTCTCTCCAAATTTAGGTTTTTCAACATTGGTTGTTCTTATGTTATATATAATTTTCTTGGCTTCTGTTAAATTCAAATGTCCATCCTCTTCACTATTAACTTCTCTATTAGAATTCTCCTCAATTTCAATATTCGAATCAATTATTTCACCTTCAGAATTAGCTGGTACCACTGTTGTTATTTTCATCCCTTCCCTCAGTCTATTCATTTGGGTCCTTATTTCCCCTACTGATCTCCTAATAAAATTATACATAGTTTTAATGCCCAAATTTCCCCTTCGGCCTCTGGTTTTATGTATTATAGACTTATTTCGTTTTGATGGAATAATACTTTCTTCCTCTATTCGTTCTTCAATATTTTCATTTGATAAATTTTGCTCTCCTACCTCCATGACAGCATCCAGCTCAACATCATTTTCATTTTGTTCCAAATTTACTCTTGTACTCTGTACAGGACGTCTCCGTTTCATATTCCTTGTCTCCATTTTTTTTCTTACCCCCTTTTTTTTTATTTTTTTTTTATCTATTTTTTGTTTATATATTTTTCTTTTCACTTCACTTTTTTTATAAATATCCTGTTATTTGACAACGAACTTATTGTAGAAGCCAATATTTTTTATAATAAATTTCGCTTTACAACAATAAGTTTTCCTATTTCAAAGTGTTAAAATTTTTTTTTTATATTATTATTATCAGAACCATTAACCAAATGCTCTCCACTGCCTTCTATTTAGATAATAATCCAGTTTTTAAATTATAACCATTTTATCTTTAACATAATTTACTTGTCAACCTTATAGTAAGTTAAATGTGTATTGATTGTCAGGCGCAACAAACATACGAAAATGTCCTCTCATAATTATTGTTTATTTAAGTAATAAACAATTTGTAAACCGCTTGGGATAATTATCCTGAATGATTAAAAGTCTAGATACTATTACACCGAACATGCGATTGGCAACAAAAAACTCTACTTTATAATAAAATTAACTAGATTTTCATTAATAATGATCAAACAAATCAATTCAAACACGACACACGTAAATTAAAATTTATTTGCAAAATAACAATTCTATTTCAAAGTCCCAACCATAACGATTGTGTAATATCAAACAGTGTAAAAAGGCTTTATTAAGAGACTGTCGACACAAAACTATGTAGAAAATTTTGTAACTTAACAATTTCCAATATAAGAAAAGACGTCATATATTTAGTTTCCCTTTTCGCACTAACAATATTACGTTGAAAAGTTTTAATACGTTAACGAATTTAATAATTCAGAACAATTATAGTTGTTCGGAATAATATTGACAACATGATCCAATTTTTCATCAATAAAATCGATCAATACATAATGCTACGATTGACTCATTGAAAATTTTGTGAAATCGAATCACAAAATACTTATCTTTTTTTGAATGTTCAAAATATAATGTTGGTAGCGTTAACAATTATACTAGATTTAATCTCTCAATTTAGGTTCTCGCTTGTACGCATTTGAGATATCGTAATAATCTGTGGAACGGACAACACTAGAATTATAACCTGTCATTGGTTATTATTATCAAAACAAAGAAGAAAAAGGAAAATGGATATCTGTTTTAACTGGTACCTCGCATAAACAGTTATTAATATGCACTAAGAATCGTTAACGATTAGAACAAGTCATTTCCTTGGGCATCTCAGTTAATCTCTTCAAGTAAGTTTACCTATTATCAACTATTTATGATAATCGAAACCTTCCTAAATGTATTTGTATTAAACTATAGTATTGATAACAATTGATAATAAACATGATTCTGAAGTTCTAATGACTTATTCATCTGAAGTAATAAAAGTTATTGTCGAAAACTAATTCTTTCTATACACAGGTGCATGTTAGTTTTCGTTATTAAATAGATTTTTCTGTTTTGTTTCAGATTCTCTCTTTGTTAAATTTGAGGAAGGATACCTCTATTAACATATTAATACACATCGGCCTGATGAAATTATGCAATTTATGAAGGCAAGCGTTTATAAGAAAATATCAATAATCCTCAACACATATGCAGCCATACAACGACAAACTCCAAGAAACCGGCTAAAAAAAGGTCAACCACCTGCCCCAAACTGCCAAGTGAAGTGATAAAAAGTGAAGTGTACCTTATTTAGTTAGATTAACAATCAAAATTTTCTCCAAACTCTTCCTTGTACTAATTTCCCTTTCCATTGTTTATTATGTACTTATTTTGGATTACACAATGTTTAAATTGAGTTTTTTTTTCTTATTTTTATCCTAATATAAATAGAAAAACATGGTTTGTTCCCTTTCCTAAAAGTTATTTCAACCCTCCATATGTACTACATATGTTAAGATTATAAAATGATTAATTTACAAAGTCGAGATAGTAAATAAGATTGTCTCTTTATGATTCCTTTATCTTTTGCCCAATAGTTATGAATCGTTTAACGTTTAGCAAAGTTTCCCCTTACGCTCCCTACCATAAGTCATATTGATAACGTTCAGCTGTATTTATAAACGCAAATGTCCATTTTGTATCACCGTAACTAGAATCTCAAGTTAAATAAGCGTTAAGGTACAGTTACACTAAGTGTGTGACAGCCCCGCATAATGCCTGTCCTTTTTATTAAACTACCTAAAACTACATAAATAGTGATTAAATGAAGTAATTAACAGTGACAATAATTAAATTAGTAAAAGGCAAATTACTATAAAACACCGATTTTTATGAGATCATATTTGCAGAGACCTAATTTTTTTTTTTTTACTAGCAACACAGAGTGTATTTCTGTTTCGTTCACCATTTGTTTTAACGAAAACAAGATTTACTAATTTCTTCATTAAGAAATGTAAATTAAACTCTTCATTTTATTATCTAACCAAAAGTACTATTTTATTTTGATTGTTTACTTTGGTTCTCTTTTTGTTTTAAAATCCAAACCTTTTAATATCTTTTACATAATGAAATATCACGACTGTATTTTTAAAACCATACATTTATGAATCGAAATATAATTTTGTTATAGCAACACTAAATGTTCAAGTGTAATATTGCCAAATACACTTTAACATCTAGGCTTTATGGATGACTTTATGAAATTTTCACGACTTCAAATGTACGTGTGTCTCAATCATGTTATCGCTTTTGTACCTTTAATAATAATTGATATCTTAACTTGAATTTGTTAATTAGTCTTCATACTGACTAAATTACTATTGACTATTCTTTTATACCGATAAATCATCCATTTTGTGTTTCGTATCACAGCTAAACCACAATTATTATCTTGTCTGTGCCCCACTGACTTGACAACACTTTCAACAATCCGTTTCGTATGGACGCCATAGTTCCGTTATTTTGCACTAGATGGCGACATTTAGTAGGGCTATAATAGATGAAAAGAACTTCAAATTCTAGTTTCAAAAAGCTGTGGCAGTGGCCATGGACAGTGGTTCAGTAGGAATGATATTTACACGCGGGATTATTGATCCTTGATACAATAGGCATGGTAACAGATGGTCCTAACAGAAGTTACGGGACTTTGCGTTAGATGGCGTCGTGTTGCTGAATAGAGTGATATCTTCATCCTCCTATATGATGTAATCTTTGTTTGACTATTTAAGAATAACATCTCTCTGTGTCACTAGCAAATAATTTGAAACTCTTGATTGCATTCATGAGAAAACAGAGTTTATTCTATTCTATTAAGTAAGTATATGAACAACATTTTAATACTTTGAGTTGTCTTCAAATATCTAGATTTTGTTAACCCCACTTGCATTAATTTCGTTCAAAGTCAAACTGTTTTAACAATTCTCGATACTTATTTTGTTTACTAATAAAATTTCAAGATTCTAATGCTTATCCATCAATTCCTTTTATGAATCTTAATTGCTTTATTTTCAGATTGAAGACTAAAATTGATCACGAAACACAGGAATGTTGTATCACCGAATAAGTTTAATGTAACCCTCCGAAGACAAAATTTATAATCTCAAACCAGTTTAACAACTAATGCTTTGATTGAACCCAACTTTACTAGTAATTGGAAGAATCGATTCTATATGAATATTTTCTTGGTAATTCGTTTGACTTTTGCATTTTAAGTATACAAATTTCTTTGTTTATAAAATGATTTCATAATCTTAATTCCAATATAACGTTAACATTTTACTATTGTTAAATAGTATTAGTTTAGTACATTGTTGCCATCATTACACCTAGTGATTTCCAAAATTTAAGCTTTAAATACCTTTTTCTATTAGAATTCTTAGACTTTTGAACCAATGAACTTTAGTAATTAGCTTTACTGTTATTTCAGCTTAACAAGTTTTATGAAGAACCCTAGTAAAACTACAAATGTTAATGACCAACAGTTTTGTACATTGATATACTGTTTTGAATTGCAATGGCAGTAATAAAGTTTCCGTCAACAACCAACACTACAGGTATAACCTCAAATCATGAAACTCGGACCAAAATACAAGGTAACTTTTATTTACTTATTTTGTTTTTCCTTTGTAACTCATAATCAGTGATTCTAGATATATGTTTAGTTCAAACCTTCTACTTCCTTATTTATTTATATGAGAACATAACCTATTTTTGTTAAATTTTTGTATAATGAAATTAACAACTTACAAATTCTCTTGTTATGACCAATTATGACAAAACTGCAAAAACGTATTGTTGTTATGTATACTTATGTGATTTGTTTTATAACTAATATTAATCTATGTTAATTTTCCTTTTCAGATTAACATTCAAAACAATATTTGCAAACAGAAGTGACTCTAACATCTGAAAGTCTAGCAAACTGATTAAACTTCTATATGTTATTGTTATTGGCAATATTTAAAATAACAACACCACATTTGTTTGAATAACAATAAAATCTCAGAAGGAAATTACAGGTACAACACTTGTTTTTATGTTTCAAACTCAAATTTTAGTCAAAATAGTTTTATAAATTTGATTTATTATCATTAGACTTTAACTACTATTACTATCATTTTATTTTATTAATATTAATTGTAAATCTATTATTTGTGCAATAAAGAGTTTACATACATACATACTACTGTTAAATAAATTAAAACAAAATTGTTGTTAACAACAATACTATTGAATCACGTTCTCTTTATACTAGCGTTGATTTCTTCTTAACAATATTTAAGTATTTGACAACGCGGTTGGTAGTGAATCTGTCCACGAGACCAGCGATCCCGGGTTCGATTCCCGACATGGACAAACATTAGCGTGATGAGCGCGAGCATCCGTTCCCGAGTCATGGATGCCTCCCATGTACCCAAGCATGTACTTTTCTATATAAGTATGTTTATCGCTGTCCAGCACCCACAGTACAAGCCCAGAGCTCAGTCCAGGACCAGGCCAATCTGTGCGAGACTGTTCCCCGATATTTATTTATTTATCTATTTGAATTGTTACTTCCCAAATTTTATATTTTATGTTTTGTTTCAGCTTGCAAGGATAACAAGAGCCTCAAATAAACAACACATGTTGACGTCCATCAAGCCAATGTCATTCATATGCATATTATAACCTACGACTAATTGAAAAATCCGTGATTTACTTTAGTTTTTAATCCCGTTATACCTACAATAAATTAATTAACATTTTAGTTGTTTAATTCACCTGCCTTAGATTATACAATTCTTGGCTACTTTTAGCTTTTAGCATTCCAGAGTATTTCAACATTGATATTAAATAAGTGAACAATTTGCCTTTTATTTAACTCCATTTAGCAACAATAATTTCATTTAGTAATCACTATAATTGAATCTTTTAATTTAAGACTAAGACTTCTGCCTGCCTTAGTCTTTTATACTATTAGTTATGTGTAAACATAAACTATGTGTCAATATCATAAGATTTCCTTTATAATGTTATTTAGTCATATTAAAGATTAATTAACTTTTACCTGCCTTCAGTTATAAAACTGTAAACAGAACTGTATTTAATATTAACAAGTAGACCGTTTGAAACCAAGATGTAAGAAATTAATTAAAACAAAGACCTCCATTTTCACAGACAACAATTGCAACTTTAGGAGTTGCTTTCCTATTACTAATAATACCTGATAACATGCAACAGCTGTTATTAGTCAAGTATATGTTGATCACCAAGTAACAATTCTAAACAGTTCTAAATCATGGTAACCGGCACTAATTGTAAAGAGTCCTAGCCTACATACATAAAGAATTCACTCATATCATGGTCACGCGAACCAATTGTAAACGCCCCCCCCCATATATGTACTCTATACTCTAAAATCCTGAGCGCGGTCTCCATTTGTGACTAGCCTAATGCACTTAATAAACTCTATCGTGGTCGTGATCACTGAATGTATCCGACTAAAACAGCTCTAGTTAAACTAATTGTCAATCCAGAGTTTACTTGCGTATAACCTGGTATAAATGATATTAATTGAAATGAGCTTAGCATGAATTCAATTACTTGATAACAAATGAAAACTAACTTTGGCATGTGATCGTCTAGATGATAACAAAAATGGACCTTTCGTTGTGAACCGTAATACCACTAAAATTCTTTAAGTCTTTGTTTTAATCAATTCCTCACACTGATATGGATTGTTTCTATGATAGATCTCTTATCTACTAAATAAGATAGAATATAATAGAATAGAAATAGGTAAGTTACATAATCAAAGGTTAGCAGATTTTTCCCTTTTGGATTGGATACACATTTGGTCAATAGTTCATCAAAATTGGTTTAGCTTTTTGTTGAAGGAGTTTCAGTTCAATTGTAAATTATAATTAACTGTTTCCCATTATTAACTTAATAATAAAGTTTGCTTTCGATAGATTTGCATTTTTAATTTCATAGAACGTTATGTTAATATGATTTTATTTTATTCTAGCTTTAATAGCTTGATATTGGCCTCTCTAAATAGAGAGATTCGCTAGCCCCTCCTCCGCTAACGAATAATAGTCACCATCCAATAGAATCGGGCAGACTCCTTGCCATAAAAAAAATAGATTTACTAATTTCCGAACAAGTCATATGTAAGTTTGTCTGTATGTCTGTCAAATTTGGTAACAAAAGAGGACACAAAATAATATTAATATTCGATTCATAATTCCCTTTAGGATCTCTCATTAATATGCTAATATTCATATCTGTAATATTTTTATCATTACATAAGTGACTCCATTCTAACATTAATAGAGTTTTAATGCGTCGATCATGTTTTAGATCCAGCATTATATGTATCCATTATGAAATATTCAACTTTCTCTATGTTTCTTCATTGATTGTATATTGTCAATGTGGTAAGAAACAAGACGTGGTTTCGTCTTATAGATAGATTGAAACCTCATGATAGTTTTCATGGTATGATGAATTAAGTATGTAATTCAATAAAGCCACTTTATGTTGGTTTTATATTGCTTATAGTATTTACAGCATCTCATTTAATTCAAGATCCAAGAATATGATCAAATATAATATTTTCTATATATCTCTAGCTTTATTTTATTTAATGTTTAGCTAGAATATATATTTATAATAATATGATTAACTTCTATATTCTAATTTTGTTTTATTCTGTTGTTAACTAGGATATAGGTTTCTTGTTTCTTGTAGGCCATCTAGTTTTATTTTGTAATATTTTTAACTAGATATTTCGTATTTATAGTATCATTTTATTTTAAATATTGTTTATCAGATTTCGTCAATTCGATTACATACTTCAGAAATGAACTGACAAGCTTTCCAAAGCAGTAAGTTAATTTATTAAGGTATATGGTTAAGAATGTTTTCAGGCAATTTAACCTGTTAGTTAATGAAGATATTCCCTATTTAATCTCTCATTAAATTTATGAAAGACATTCTACTTATTATGAATTTTTGGCAAGTTTTGGAACTTATGAAATATACTTGTTTATTCCAAAGCTATACCTTAACTTGTGTACCTTACTCTAACAGCTTCTAATCAGTTTCAATACTAGGACCGGTCCACATTTACTTTAATTGCGTATCCTTATCTAGCTCTATCGTTTGGTCAGGTAAGCCAAAGGGAGACTATCTAAACCTGGTGTAATGTTTCTTCCTCGGACTAAATTAGCCAGTTTGAGGTCGAAACTCCCTATTGTGTTCATAGGTTTTCCTCATGACATATAAATATATTATTTTATGGGGATCACAAAGCAATTCAGAGGACTTTGGAATTTGGTGTAGCCCGCTTACTAAACTTATGTTCTGGAGCCTTCCATTGTTTTAACCTCTGTTGGGCTCTTGCTCTGTGAGTTAGCACTTTTCCATGTCTTATGTTCGCCATGAAAAAGCCTCGGCTTATCCGAGAATTTAGCTCCAATTCAAACGAATTTAACACCGCAAGGCTCGTTTGTATCGTCATGAACACTGATCATAGGTAAAAATCAGAGTCACGGTGAAAAAGTCTTAATGATTCGTCTGCTGACTGAAATATTCTATAATAAACTTCCCTTAAAAAATTAACCCAAATCTAACGAGTGAGCAATTTAGATAACAGGAATACCATCGCCACCGGCGAACAATACTCGCAAGTCACCCAAACAGCTCTTTTAAACTCGTGATTTAACAAAACCCCATTTAGAACTACATATCAACATTAAGCACTCGATCACAGCTAAATCACCCTTATGCGAAGATAATTATTGAGATTAAGCTTCCTATACCCATCTAACCCCATAATATTCTCTTAAACAAACTATAAATCAATCTATAAACTTCAAACTAAATTCAGTTATTTCGCGGTAAAGAAATCTCAATTTCATTTAAACTATAAAATTATTTCAAACAAAACACTAATAAACTATAGGTTCCGTAACCCATGAACTTCCAAATTATAATTAAAATTGTTAATATCTTAATATTCAATCATAAAAGAAGCGCCATTAATAACTCGAAAAACTCGCAAACATTAATTAATTATTAGTACGAACAAATTATAAAACTTCTATAAACCCCAAAACATATTTAAAACATTCAAACAATTAACGCGACATTACTATGAAAAATTAATTTTTAAATTCAACCTCTGTATATGCAACCTACTCCTAGAAGCTTATCTCAACAAAAGACCTTTGCCTTCACTCGACACCCCTATTTATAACCCTACCTCTTGACGTTCGTAATAGTGGCGTAGGTCAGGTTTTCGCGGACATTCGTGACACAATCGACGTTCGCTCAGTAAAAGCCTTTAACAACCAAACTGACATTTTAGACGTGGCGGCCATATTTAAGTATGTAACTTTCTGTATAGAATTTTATTTACTTATTTTATATGTCTTATTTTAACGTTTATTTCTGCTCTCATGATTATTTCTAATAACTTTAAACTAATATTTTGAGAAAGAATAAGCTAGAATTTTATTCCTATTAACTTTTAAAGTAAATTACATTTGCTTTGTTCAATGTACTATTTATAGGTAGCCTGTATTATTCATTAAGTTTCATATTTTTGATTTTCCTCTTTTTATTAATATACATTATATTATAAAGAGTCCCTATCTTGTATGTTCATCTGTATCAATCTCAAAACCCTCCAAACTAATATCATATTATTTTCATCAAGAGTTTTATATGAAAATAATTTCCGTCTCTTCCTATAAAATTAAACAAATATTTTAGTTCCAAATAAATGTCAGCTGTTAATAGACTAAAATGGACAGGGGTCTATTGGCCTGTTACAAGCTGCATATGCTACACAAAGTTTTGATGACGCAGCCATTTGCATTAATGGTCAACAAGCTAGCTTGCAAAATACGATTTAGGTACACTCGTATATTTCTGTTATAATTTTACTTATATTGTTGTAAGTTTCAATAATCTATATAGATGTTTTAAATAATTATACTTTTAAAAATACCTTACTATAACTAACTACATGTTAATGTAAGATACCATTGATAAACTTATGTAATAAAACATGAAATTAAGAATTTTTCGTGACATGGACATAAAGGAAAATTACAAAAATTCAGATTAAAATGATCAATATATTATATATCTTCGAAACTAGTAAAAATCGCTGAACATACATGGGGGTTAAATCGATAGCTTTTTAGCTGCTCTATCAGCCCTTAACGGCGTATCGTCGGTTTACGGGACATCCTGTGTAGAGTTTATAATACGGCCTGTATGACAAAATGACAAAGTAAGGCCGGGCGCATACGTACTGTTAGTTTCCTGATTCGGAATTTAGACTTGGAAACCCTAAATGCTCAGAGCCCTTAGCCAAGATGCCCATCGATAACTAGCGTTTCTATTCGTTTCGTTTTTAAACCAATCGCGTCACTGGTAGATCACGTCATACGGAGAGTCACGTGATCTACCAGTGACGCGATTGGTTTAAAAACTAAACGAATAGAAACGCTAGTTATCGATGGGCATCTTGGCTAAGGGCTCTGTTTACAAACACAATGTTCAAATAAACTGGTTGAACATTTTGTTTCCAAACAGCATTCAGGGTTTCCGAATCTGAATTCCAAGTCAGAAATCCTAACCAATAAACCGTACCTATGTGGACAGCATAACCGACCGATTTCAAAATATCGAAGGCCAAGCTGTGTCATTATAAAACGTCTTCACATAGTCATCGTCCGACGAATCATTAACCAGGGAATTGACGCCGCGCGCCGTCCGTCAATATTTATTTATTTAATCTTTATTGCACAAAAACAAGTACAAATGGCGGACTTAATGCCTAATGGCATTCTCTACCAATCAACCACGTGTCCAATCGGAAATGTACATAGGTACACAGGAAATGTACATAGTAGGTGCATAGTATAACAAAACTAAACTTACAACATAACATAATTACCTTATAACATATTATAAATAAATATAAATATACATAAATAAATACATACACATAGATATATATAATATAAATATAAATATAAATAACATAAATATATATATAACATAACTTTATAACAACAGAGATACTGACACAATATGATGAGTTATCTTCTCTTAAATATATAAAAGAAGAAACTGACTGACTGACTGACTGACATATCAACGCACAGCCCAAACCGCTAGGTCTAGAGATTCCAAATTTGGCATGTAGGTTCCTTATGAGGTCTAGGGGTGCACTAAGAAAGGATTTTTCAAAATTCATCCCCTAAGGGGGTAAAAATGGGGTTGGAAGTTTGTATGAAAGTCATCCATTTTTGAAGATAGAAACGTGGAAATTGGTATAAAGGCTACTATTTACAAATGAAAAATACTACCTTCAGCGATTTTGGCTAAACTACCCCTAAGGGGTTAAAATGGGGGGTTAAAGTTTGTATAGGGGTTTGGACATTTTTGAAGTTAGGAACGTGGAAATTGGTATATAGGCTACTGTTTACAAATAAAAAAAGTACTACCGGCAATTTTGGAAAAACTACCCCTAAGGGAATGAAATGGGGGGGCGGTAGTTCCTTTGGAGTGGTGGTTGGCTCTTTTTAAAGTTCAAAACTTGAAAATTGCTATAAAGAATACTCTTAACAAATAAAAAACGACTAAAGGCAATTTTGGATAACTACCCCTTAGGGAATAGTAGTAGGGAAGGGTAGTTTGCATGGGAGTTAGATCATTTTTGAAGTTAGAAACATGGAAATTTGTGTATAGGCTATTGTTAACAAATAAAAAATACAACTTTAGGCGATTTTGGAAAAACTACCCCTAAGGGGATGAAATGGATGGGTGAACGTGTGTATGGTAGTTTGGTCAATTTTGAAGTTAGAAACGCGGAAATTATTATAAAGACTACTGTTAATAAATAAAAAACAACTTTCGTGATTTCGGATAACTACCCCTAAGGGAATGAAATTGAGGGTGGTAGTTTGCATAGGAGTTTGGTCATTTTTGAAGTTAGAAACATGGAAATTTGTGTATGAGATACTGTGAACAAATAAGAAATACTACTTCAGGCGATTTTGGAAAAACTACCCCTATGGGGATGAAAAGGGGAGGTGAAAGTGTGTATAGGAGTTTGGTCAATTTTGAAGATAGAAACGTGAAAATTGTTATAAAGACTTCTTTTAACAGATTAAAACAACTTCCGGTGATTTTGGGTGCCCCTAAGGAAACGAAATGGGGGTGGTAGTTTGCATGGGAGTTTAGTCATTTTTGAAGTTAGAAACGTGGAAATAGGTATATAGGCTACTGTTAATAAATAAAAAAATACTATTTTCTGTGACTTTCGGGTAGTTATACCCCTAAGAAGATGAAATGGGGGGTTAAAGTTTGTATGGGAGGTTGGTCCTTTTTGAAATTAGAAACATGGAAATTTGTGTATAGGTTAAATGAACAAATAAAAAATACCACTTTTGATTTTGGAAAAACTACACCTAAGGGGTAACGGGAAGGGTGAAAGTTTGTATGGGCGTTTGGTCATTTTTGAAATTAGAAACGTGGAAATAGGTATATAGGCTACTTACTGTTAATAAATAAAAAATACTATTTCCGTTTTGAAGTTAGAAACGTGGATAAAGGTTACTGTTAAGAAATAAAGTAATAAAATTTTCAGTGATTTTGGATAACTACCCTTAAGGGGATGAAATGGGGGTAATGCTTGGTCAATTTTGAAGTTAGGAACGTGAAAATTTGTTTTGCCTACTGCTACAAACTAAAAGTATTACGTTTGATGATGTTGGAAATACTACCCTAAGGGGGTAAAATTGGGGGTGTAGATTTGTAAGAGTTTGGTTATTTTGGAAATACGTTTCTAGACTACTTAATATATAAAATATGAGTTTTCACGTTTTTGGAATTTCTACCCCTAGCAAGGTGAAAAGGGTTTAAAAATCGTATGGTTTAAATTTGATTCTATCCCATCATACATGATACGTACGATAATGAAAACTTTATCTGTACTTTTTAACAAAGGTACTGGACTCTCCGCAGACTAAGTCGCAGGTGGAAGGATTGCGTATATATATTTGTACTCAGTTCACGTTCTTGAAAACGGCTCCAACGATTTTGATAAAGATTGCGACATGGGGTTTTACGGGGGAGAATATTCAATCTAGCTAGGTCGAAAATTCGTTTCCCCGTATTTTCACGCAAAAAGAATTCTCGGGAAATGGTTCGTAATTACGGGGCGGCTGCTTCCGTCTGAAAGCTGATGGTTAGAGCGTTGGCCTACTACGCAAAGACTGCGGGTCCGAACTCCAGCTTTAGACCGTTTTTTTTTTGTTTTTGTATAGAAATTCGATGAAAAATCGGTTTCGACCCCAGCGACGACGCTAAATGAAGTTTGTATGGATGTTGGGATGTTTTTTTCAGTCATGCCTAAATAGTTGAACGGATTCGGATGAAATTGTCACACAGGTAGTTGTTATTCTGGATTGGCGCCTTTTTTATCCCAGACAATTTGATAGTGCCCAGATGAAAACGATAAACGACTTAAGAAGAGGAGAAAGAGGTACTTCTAATCCACTGAACTGTTTTCGATGAAATTTGGCATGGAGATAGCCTGAGTTCTGGGGAAGGACATAAGCTACTTTTTATCTCAGAAAATTGAACAGCTCCTGAGGGAGCAGTGATAAACGACTTCTACGCGGACGAAGTCGCGGGCAAAAGCTAGTACCTATATATACCTTTTACTAAATATGCGTAAATGACATTTGGCCTGCATTTTCATTTAGTCGCTGGTATCAGAGCGATGTGAGTTTAACAAGATCACATGACAGATCAGAAAGCTACAATACAGCGGGTTTAGCATGCAAAATTTGACAGGTGCTAGGGAAATGAATACATCTATTCCATATTCTAACGTAAGACTTAACGCTTAAGGTTTAAAATAAAAGTGTCCCGTCTTTGTAATAATACGGTTTGTATGTTTAATCCCAATCCAAGTGTAAAAATACTAAATTAAAATATTTTTAATGGAGAAAAAACATTCTTGAATCCTGACTTCATATAAAACGATTTTTTTCGAATTTTGGAAGTTTTTTAATCTTGGGGTCAGAGACCCTACAAATGTTTTTTTATTGAAGAAGATTTTTATAACGCCTTTATAACGACACGAATATAACTCTAGTATAATTAACAAACATAATTCACCCCCGATCAAGTTATTTCGGCAGAAAACTTAATTAATAATTAGTTCAACCAATGAATTAATGCCCAATTCGTTTCTAGCTAATTACTGCGAGAGGTCTTAATTTAATTTACTGTTCGCAAAATGTAACACGAACCAAATCTATTTTATATTTAAACTATTATTAATAAATATCAGTGGATCTCACACAAATTAGGCAACGATATACATATGTATAATATAAAGAAATACATACTTAAATATATAGAAAACATCCATGACTCAGGAACAAATACTCGCGCTCATCACACAAATATTTGCCCATACCGGGATTTGAGCCCGAGACCGCTAGCTTAATTCCCATTCAGCGGGCTAAACATGCATGAACGAGATAAAATTTGACAGGTGTTTGGGAAATGAATACATCTATTCTACATTCTAACGTAAGACGTAACGCTCAAGGTTTAAAATAATAGTGTGTCGTTCAGACTATCTTACCTACCTACTTTACCTGTACCTGATACCTTTTATTACTAAGCGACTATAGCGATTTTCACATTTATACAGCGATTTTATATGGGGTGCTTTTATTTTAAACCTTAAGCGTTAAGTCTTACGTTAGAATATGGAATAGATGTATTCATTTCCCTGGCACCTGTAAAATTTTATCTCGTACATGCATGCTGGGGGCCAGGTGGCTTGTATGCTCATGTGCTATTCAATGAGTTAGAAAATGTGAGTATAATTTATATCTACCCTGTATTAAAAAAAAAAAACAATTTTCTTTTTATCTAAATTAAATCTTATAGGTCCTCTCGTCGGTTCTAAAAATTTAACGATGAATAAAACATTTTTTAAGTGAGGTAAAAATGAATTAATTTTGCTTGTCAATGCTTTTACTAAGTGTTAGCCGTACATTTATAATGAGATTGGGATTTTAGAGAGAGATAACCGGTCTAGCGTTAGTCGGACTCTCGCACCGAGGGTTCCATTTAAGCTAGTGTCACGCCGTCAATACATACACTATTATTGTTCCATTTGCAGAATTTTTTCAAGTATGATAATGGTATATGTCATGTCATTTAAGTATTTCCCAAAAAAAAAACATTTCCAGCAGTGAACATATTTTTTTGATGACGTCATGTCAATGTTATATTTGAATACCAATCTAATCTAAACGTTATTAGCGATATCTAATCCGTATCCAAATTCATTCATCGATCGAATCAAATATTTAACGGGTAACCAATCACTAGGTACACAGTATAAATATAGCTAGAGCAGTAAAGAAACAACGAACAAACGTTCGAAACGTCGCGCTCACACAGACGCGCGTCTCAACGAGACCCCTAAGCGGACATGGCAGTGCTGTCACTGGCGGGTGTCGTGTGGAGACGAATGGTTGACACATGCGCCTTTCGAGTCGTTCGACCGGCCTTAAACTAACACTCACCACACATTATGAGTTTTCAGACGACAATTTGAGATCGCATGATGTGTACGGTGCATTTTGCCGTGAAACGTAGGACTGTCCTGCCGAGATCTGTCGATACAGATCGCACACGTGCAGTTGGGAGAAATCGTCAGCCCTAAAGGCTTCGTCAAACACCCAACGCGGCGCGGCAGTCACACTACAGGAAAACGTCGCGTCAACGTGTTCTCTCGCATTCTCTATCCAAGTTAACACATTTTTATAGCTTTTATGGCCCAAATATGGGTAATAACTTTGAGATTGATATTTTTCATGACTCCATGTGCTAAGACGTAAAGTGCTGACTTCCACGCAAAGTTCTTAATTTCACATTCTCGTTATTTTTACATATTATGTTCATTTAAATTGTACTAATAGATCATTTTGTACTTAGTTTTTTTCATTCTTTCAAATTAATTGTTTCATTGTTTAACTTTTAGCTTTACTGCCGCACTCAGAGACGTCCATTAATTTTTAAGTTTTTGCGTCTTATTCTATTGCTATAGCAAAGAAAGTGACAGCAGCTGCTTTAATGAAACTTAAAACTTAATTGACGTCTCTGAGTGCGGCCGTTAGTCCCTAAATAGACCGTTTCATTGCTGTCGTGTGCCTGTTATGCCCATAAACTTTGAATGCAAACTCTGTGAATGTGTGTATCTCAATTGTTATGTTTATGTGCTGTTGGCATGTCTAATAAATAAATAAATAAATAAATAAATAAATTATATAGAACTGGACATTTTCTAACACAATATATAAATTTTTCATTCATGATTACAAATACACTATAAATTAGTAAACATTACAACCTGAAAATTACGCTGCGCGGCGTGACCAAGTGTGACAGCCTGCACACAACTCCTTGTTAATTTCCACGCTAAGAACGCGGCGCGCTACTGTCGCGCCGCGCCAAGCCGGCTGTTTGACGAAGCCTTAAATAGTAAGAGAAAGTCTGTATTCTAATACTTTATTTGACAGGATCGGGCATAAATATTAGCACAGAATAACTAATAGTACTAACGTAGTATTAGTAAAGGTAAAAACAGACTTTGGTATCCCAAGTACGCAACGTATGCGATGCATTATGATATTCTGGACTCTTGAATTTGTATGACTAGAAACACACTTATCATACCTTAAGTCATTCACTGCGTTGCTTCATGACCCCGATATCCTTCGCTATAAATAACTACGTAAAAAAACACCTAAGCAACAGACTACATTTTCGTGACTTATAAATAACGAATCGACCCAAATTATTTCAGCAATTGTCGGATTTCTTTAACAACTTCAAAGAATTATTGATTCACACGGCCCCGCGCCTGGAGTTTTTAAGTGGTACATTTTGTAACGTCAAAAACAAATTAATACACGTGATAGAAGTGACACTTGACACTTCCGTGACATCGGAATATATAGCTCCCTTTCTCTTTCGTTATATCTTTCTTCTCTATCAAGTAACGAAATAAGCCTAAACGTGACGCATGAGACGCGTCCCTAAAATTTTATTCTCACCGTTCACTTATCGATTATCGAATCGCTGACTAAGAAGACTGCAAAGTTATTTGGCGCGAGAGCCAGTATTGATTCCAGAGTCTGCAAAAGATTCTACAATTGAACCACGAGCGCAGCGAGGCCTCGAGGCCCAAATAACTTTGCTGCCGTGCGAAACACAATTACACGACCGCCACATCAGTTGTAGCCGTCCTCGCTCAGCACCAAGCGGTTAAAGTGGACTTTTGCACGCAGACTTGGTGCGCCAAAGAAGACTTTTTCGAGCTGGTGAGGTGAAAAAGATGTTAACTGTTCAGTTAATCTAATAAGTGATAGTGATACAGTCAAAAGTACTATC
Source organism: Tortrix viridana (assembly GCA_963241965.1). Classification (NCBI taxonomy): domain Eukaryota; kingdom Metazoa; phylum Arthropoda; class Insecta; order Lepidoptera; family Tortricidae; genus Tortrix; species Tortrix viridana. Next base: position 2,442,034 of record OY725198.1, on the reverse strand, counting down.
TATACGACAATCGCGCCAAATATATGTATAGGTACAGTCAGCTGCAGAGAAAAGTAACCCCCCCTGCTAAGTAAATTGTATGCAGGGGGGGGGGGGTTACTTTTCTCTGCAGCTGACTGTACACGGACCTTATTATCTAGCTTCGCGTAAAAAACCGGTCAAGGGCGAGTTGGTTCCGTATTTAAGTCCAAAAAAAATCCATTTTATGTACTTTAATTCGTATGCAATAAGGTCAATTTTGACTTGCCTAAATATTAGTACAGATCTTTAAATTGTTTTGTCAATTTATCGAAAACTATACATTTTGAACACTTGGTTTTATTTTTGCCGTAAAATATGAGTAATTATCTATAAGTCAGGAATTTTTCAGATTTTTCGGTTCATAAACTTCGGAGTTGATGGGGGGGACGGTCATTTTTTTGAAAATTTTTGGTTATAAATCAAAATGTACGCCACGGAAAATTATAAAAAAAATTGTTTTGAAATGTGCAAATTGAGCTCTTTCATATGACACCCACTTTTAACCCCCCATTTTAGACCCGTTTTAAATTATTTATAAAATTAATTTCATATTTTTTTACTATAAACAGATGCGGGCAAGCAAGTTATACAACTATGCCAAATTTCAAGTTGATAGCTCGTGAAGTTGCTGAGAAAAACTGCTGTGACAGACAGACAGACAACGAAGTCTCACCATAAGGGTTCCTTTTTTACCATTTTGGTACGGAACCCTAAAAAGGTCAAACATACGTCTTTTGTTGCTTTTATAGTCCGCGCGGTTTCTATACTTAGTACTTATTCTATGTTTTACAATGTGCTACGTCAGGCTATCACGTATAGACAACTATAGCTCCACATATTGACAATTAGACCTCCATTCTGCATGAAATAAATAGACCAACGTAGTTTACATGCAGATTGGATAACAGCCAATTTATCGGGCCCGACAGACTGGGTTACATTTCGATGCAGATGTGAAAAGTCAATCATTTAATTATGAAGTTAATCTTCTTCGTTATACCCGACTACGGCGAAGCAAAAAAGGTGCAATGGTCATAGTTTTTAGCAGTCTAGTAGTATGTCAGTTTGTTAACTTAGTATGTTCGTATGTTTCCTCTTAGTTCCTATTTTTTTTAACATGTGGGTTACACAAAGATGCTACTTGTATCTTCACAAAATAATGAATTTTTCACCTGAACAGCTCGGAAAAGCTTTCTTTGTCGGTCAAAATCTGCGCGCAAAAGTCCACTTTAACCGCTAGCATGGAAAGTAATGTTGGTGCTGTGCGCAGAACGTGCTGCGCGAGCACGGCCACAACTAATGTTACGCTCGTGCAATTGTTTTTCCAACAACAAGTATTTTCCTCGCTACATTGAGGAGAAAAATTGTGTGTTTCGCACGACAGCAAAGTTATTTGGGTCTCGAGACATTGAATCCCTCGTTACACTCAGGATTCTATTTTTTAGAATCCTTCGCTAACTCGGGATTCAATACTGGCTCTCGCGCCAAATAACTTTGCAGCCTTGCGTAACAAATAACTACTCGTATTTATCTCCGAACAAAAAAAATGCATAAAGGAATTTAATGAAATCTGACAGAAGAGAATAAAATAACTCTCATGCTCCCGAGAGCCGCCGAATAATGCCGAGTAATGCCGAACTCTCGCGAGCACTTTACGAAGGTGCGACGACAAATACCGAACCGCCACAAACATATCTATCGAGTTTGATGTCAAAAATTAAATTATAAATGAAAATTAGCTTTAGTTTCTCGAAATATTTATTTTGTGTGCTAGGAATTAAGAATGAAGGTTCAACGAGAATGATATTTTTTCAGATCCGAGAAAATATTTGCAATGTAACAATTTTTAAGGGCATTCATGATTTCCTTTTTAGGGTTCCTTACACAAATTCCGGTACAGTTGGGTCATACACAGAGTTCGGTTCAAAATTGTCCCTTCTGTCCCTAAAAGTTAACGACGTGGGAGTTAACTCATATAATTTCGATACAGGCCAAAACTACACCAGACTCCCATTACGCGGATATATCCTAACCCGAAAAATTTGGTATCAAAGTCCTTAACTTTCTGGAACAGGAGAGACAACTTTTGTTTCTGTGACTGTGTATGACCCCAGTTTGGTGTGAATATAGTGCAACAAAGATAAAAAATTAACCTAACCTAACCTCAAAAACTAAAACCTCTCTGGTGACTATGACGCGCCCTTAATTTTAATATAGCCTTCAAACGTTCGAAACGTCGCATTCACACAGACGCACGTCTCAACGGGACCCCTAAGCGAACATGGCAGTGCTGTCAGACGGCGGGTGCCGCGTCAAGAATGGTTGAGACGTGCGTCTGTGTGAGTGCGACGTTTCGAACGTTTGTTCGTAGTTTCTTTACTGCTTTAGCTATATTTATACTGTGATGTTGACAATCGCACGTTTATGACGAATCGTATGACACCCCATTTATTAAAATCGGTCCACAGTTCAGGAGCTAGAGCGGAACATCCGATTATTGGTCACATACGTACATACATAGACTGAATCATTACCCTTCTTTTGCCTTTCCTCAGTCGGGCGGCACGGAACCCTCGGTGCGCGAGTTTAACTCACACTTGACCGGTTTTTTGATCCTTCAATCGCTTATCGGATATTTTCACTGACCTATTTCTCATTTCGCACAAGATGAAAAGTTAGCCAAGTTAATTTCGAAGACAAGGGAATGTTTCAACAAAGTTGGGAATTTTCGGAAGCTTTGTTGTTTATTTAGGTACGTTTTTAGTTAGGTATTAGGTTACCCTAAGTTATGATTTCGCAGGCATTTATGTAATTTGTTTTCATGTTTTCGTTTTATTTTAAGTTCATTTTTAGCTTCAGTTTTAATTTTTAGCTTAGTTAGTTTAGGTAATTTTTACTTAAATAATATAATATTAATTTACTATAGTTTTAGTTTTAATTTGTAATATATATTCATGTAATTTATTTAAATAAATTAATTATAAAATGCTCGTGGAATTAGGTAAATATTTTTTTATGTAATTTTTATCGCTGTTTTATTTGGTTGCAAAGTTTACGTAAAATTTAACAAAAAAGACAGTAGAACCCACTTTTAGCCTTCTACTATCTGTCAAAATTGAAAAACAAAATGTATTTAATGCTAATTTCAAAATGCACAAATTATTATTAAAATTTTACGTAATTGAGAAAAAAGAATCAGTTTGAGATACGGTCGCTACCTAAAAAATATGCTAAAAGAAAAAAAAATCTTACCAAAAACCATACGCAATATTTTGTAACTATTCGTTTTTTTTTTCACCATATCGCACGTTTAATAGAAAAAGGAAACAAGTGTCATTTGAAGTTAAATTTATTTCGAACTTTGACTGCATTTTACTTTAAGTTTCAATGTTGAACGATCTGATATTGGAGTTATTGCGTTTTACTTTTAAACGTTCCATAGTAACGCTTCACCCGATTTTGCATACCTACCTTGTAGGTATGTATTACAATGTCGGTTTATCGTATATTCTGTTACGTGAAGCCGTAGTTAAATTATGCTGCAAGTTCCCGTGAAAGCCCTCCGTTAGTTAGGGCTGCTATGCATTGAATAGTTAAACTTTGAAGAAGCTTATTAAGATATTCTAGCTTAACAAAGTAGCTTATACATATTTACAAAATACCACAGTATAAAGCAGTAAAGAAAGCTAAAGCAGTAAAAAAACTACGAACAAACGTTCGAAACGTCGCACTCACACAGACGCACGCTTCAACCATTCGTCTCGGCGCGACACCCGCGATTGACAGCACTGCCATGTCCGTTTAGGGGTCTCGTTGAGGCGTGCGTCTGTGTGAGTATGACGTTTCGAACGTTTGTTCGTAGTTTCTTTACTGCTTTAGCTATGTTTATTCTGCGGAAACACAATATACAAATATTGCAAAAATATGAACTTGGGCTTGCAAAAAATGCTGGGCTGTGCCGGAGTCGACGCAAAGTACGCAATATGGCATATTCCCAGCACAATAAAAAAATAGTATATACCGGCAAAAACGTACAATAATATTGTACAGCAATAAAAAAATCCATGAATTGGCTAAGTAAGGTTTTTGGAAGAGATGTAAATTATATTTTTTTTCGATAGTCGTCATCCTAAAATCAAGGAACTGCGGCTCTTTTATTTTTATTTCCTCTAATATTATAGTAATATTTTTTTAGTTATTAAGTTTGTTTACTTTTGATTTGACTTGACAATGACAGAAGTGACGGTTTTTTTTTCTTTTTCATTATGTACGAAGGCAACCAGCTTGTCGGTCATTAAAGTTTACAAATGTCAACATAATAACTAAAAAAAAATATTTCTAAAATATTAGAGGAAATTAAAATAAAAGAGCCGCAGTTCCTTGATCTTTAGGATGACGACTATCGAAATAAAATATAATTTACACCTCTTCCAAAAACTTTACTTAGACAATAGTTTACATTATTTAAGTTGTTATTTTATGTGCCCACGTTTTGGCGTGTTCAAGCTTTATTTATGTTGTTTTAAAATCTAAAGAGGTTTGAACACCCGCCTTTTTTATTTTTGCGACTTAAAGGGTTAAAAGCACAGGCAAGGAAGTGTACTACGAAAAATACAGTTGGCCACAATGTGTTACTAAAAAAGAATTTTTTGAAAACTCTTATCTAAGTTAAGTTTTGTAATACTTTTCGATCTACGCCGTGGAATCTCGAATTATAAAAGTTGCGCGCCCTGCAGACCGGAACCTATCTAACGTATCATCACTCTGTCGATATTTCATGGGACGAGATTTATTGCGAGGTCACGTCAGCGAATATAGGGTTATGTTGATAACGCTGAATAAAGGTTTGAAGGGTGAATTTTTATATCACAAGCTTTCATTTCACTTATATTTTGACAAATAAGGTGAGGCTTCGTCTTAATTGTTTCGCGTGTTAGGCTAAGTACCAATGTCACCATACGATATTAAATGTTAATCGAGTGTTAAATCATACATTTTGACAGCTGTTAACACTAATCGTCTGTTAAGTGGTTGGTGAAATCAAACATAACACTCCTTATCTTTCATTGTGACTTTTGAATCTGACAGAAAGTGACAAAGCATACTTTTACTAAAATAGGTTTGTTGTGCGTTTTTCAGGGGGTAAGTATATGACGTCGAATTAAATCCAACGTGGCGAATTAAACATGACATAATCCCAGCGGGTTTAACATGCATACATAAGATAAAATTTGACAGGTGCTAGGGAAATTAATACATCTATTCCCTAAGACTAAAGCAAAAGGGGAAGACACGTTATCGCCGTACAAGACACTGACATAATGCGTGCTGCGACACCTACATTCGCAAATTCCACTCACACGGCTGTAAACATGCACTAAGGAGCAATAGAGATGAATTGATGGACTAACATCGTCGTGCGCGTAAGTCATATGTCTCACAGCCAACATCGCACGACGTCGCACGTGCTGACAGATCGGTGACGGCCGTACAACTGACTTAAACACAGGCGCTCAGCGCCTACATTTAGGTGCTCAAGCCCTATTAGTATCAATCGATTTAGATCAGTCATCCTAAACGGTGGTTTAGTCAATCCGTTATTATTTCTTTTACTAAGAGTATCTATCGAAAAATATTTATTTTTCAAATGTATCGAATTTGGTGTCGAATGACACTATTTGCAACATGAGAGGCAACAGGTTTTTTTTTTTTTTTTTTTTTTCGTAGTCGGCCCGGATTTCATTTTTAATGTAGTGTCCTCTTGTTTTGAAGGCACTAATTTTATCAAATATGTCGTTTCACCGAATTTCATTTCATCGAAAGCTAATTTCTGCTGAAACCTTATTGTTTTCAGGTTATGTTAAGCATAGTTACATAGGTTAGGTTAGACTTGTGACCACCAAAAAATTATAACTCCTGCTCGTGGAAATGCCTGTCGATGAAATGAAAATTCGGTGAAGTAAAACATTCTATGAAATGAGTGTCGGTGATTCAAGAAAACTGTATGTACTGCTTGTAACTTACTTTAGTTCAAAAGTTACAGTACTTATCTAACTTAATAGTCTAACGGAGTTTCATTTTATTGTTTCAGAAACCAGGATGCGAGAAAGTGAGTACTATTTTTTTTAAATACAGTAACCTAACCGAGTTAAAAACAGCCTACATCAACGCTTAAAAAACCCTCTGAGCAATGAGCATAAACGTCAACAGGTTCCGAGCACGTACATTTTCACTGGAGGGGATTCGTTACTAGCTTTCAAGTATTAAAAAAACTCCCGAGAAAATCGTGATCAGAGCTCATAACTTTTAAACGGCTTAACGGATTTTTATCAAACTAAGCTAGAACGCTCTCAATTAAGTCATCTTACTAATAAAAAAATCTAAAGCAAAATCGGTCAATTCGTTTAGGAGCTACGATGCAACAGACAGATACGCAGATACACACGTCATACTTATAACACCCATCGATACGATAAGTCAAAAGTGCTCTACCAGTGACTTGATTGGACTAGAGACGAAACGAACAGAAACGGTACGGAGCGTGTGACACTTCGATATAGTGTTCAGACTCAAGCGCCTAACACAACTCTTAACTCAATCACGCGACGCTCCCGAAACGACTTATTTTGTTAGGCGTTCTTTTTTTATATAAGTAGTGTTAACAATAATGTGCATGTCAGACACTTGCCTTCAAGCCGCTGTACGATCAACATCAATTTAGAAGAAAATTACATATGCGATTTCTATTGAGTTTCCGGCATTTTTATTTTGGCACCAGATATCCGCTAAAGATATTAGGTACAATAGACTCAGGGCCTCTAGCCAAGTGTCACACGCACCGTAGCGTTTCTGTTCGTTTCGTTTTTAAACCAATCGCGTCACTGGTAGATCACGTGATACGATAAGTCAGGTGGTCTACCAATGACGCGATTGGACTAGAGACGAAACGAACAGGGCCTTTAGCCAAGATGCCCATCGCTAACTAGCGTTTCTATCCGTTTCGTTTTTAAACCAATCGCGTCACTGGTAGATCACGTCATACGAAGAGTCACGTGATCTACCAGTGACGCGATTGGTTTAAAAATGAAACGAATAGAAACGCTAGTTAGCGATGGACATTTTGGCTAAGGGCTCCGAAACGCTACGGAGCGTGCGGCACTTGGTTATAGGCTTAGGTAATGTACATATCGACGGTGGAAATTTCAAATGTCGTAAGGGACAAACGCTTACCTGTCCCTTACGACATTTGAAATTTCCACCGTCGATATGAGTAATACACATTATGCATGCGCGGCACATGTATAAACAGGCTATAATATTATATAATTTGACAATTCCCAAGTGGCACGATCACTGTTAATCCAACAGCTTAATTAAAAGCTTTCACTAATTAACCTACTTACCTTTGAATTGAAATTAACTGAGCTCAAACAAAAGCTGGCAATCGCACTCACAATGGGCTTTCACCTGCGCAAGATAAGCTCGATAGTTGAGCTTTTGAATCGGTATCCCGGTATTCAGTCAATGGGGAATAGGGAATATAAAAGTCGGTCATGTTACAAACAGTAGAGAAAATTTACATTTCGAATAACTATAAAAATAACCAAGATATATGCCATTAAATATTTGTTTCTATCTTTAGCAAAATAGAATTTAACATGGAGTATGGCCGTAGTGCACGAATTCACAGTTCATGTATCTCTCTGTCTATTTAGTATGTTTTAAATGCCTTATATTATCCGTATTTTTGGCAGATTATTTTAATTTCACTTTTGGCTATCTTACGGTATTTTCATATTTTGTTAAGGAATGTGATAAAAACATGTATTGCCCCTGTTGATAGGCGTTTATATCTTAAGCTAGAAACACATTTTGTCGTGTTGTGTCGTATCGCGCCAGAAGCATATCGGTTTCATACAACGATGTAATATATAAAGAGGTAGATAGGTTACCTATACGATATTCCGCGTGTACAAATGGCCGGCACTCGCACACATAAATCTATTATATTGCAATGACACACTAATTCATTTCATTCATTCAATGACAGCAGGACAGTACGGTAATTAGGTTTGCCAATTAGCGTAGGTTTATTGTGCCAATTTTGAAGCGCGTATAACCTAACTCTTTTTATATTACGTCATTAGCTTTTGCACGCGACTCCGTCCGCATAGTAGTTTATCGGTTTTCCTTCAAGAACTACCAAATTTTCCGGGATGAAAAGTAGCTTATGTGTTAATCCAGGGTATACGCTACCTCTATTCCAAATTTCATCCAAATCCGTTTAGCTGTAGCAGCGTGAAAGAGTAACAAACTAACACACAAACTTTCGCATTTATAACACTAGGGAAAAAACTTGCCTAATATATACTAGAAGAGGATTTTGAGGCGACGTTGAAACGTGCGGCCTACTAGCTGAATATCTTTTATCCTTATCTTCAATCCCAAAAACCTCCTAATATTATGTGACTGATAAAAAATTCTACTTATCTAAATGTCACGACCAAACATGTTAATTCACCCTAATAAAGACTAATCGGATACAGTTTCCGGCCGACACCCGGCGGAAGCTGACGACTGCCGGCTAATTGTTTTTTAACGTCAGGTTTTTTGTAATCGGAGCATTTAGAAGCTTAAAGCATGATTTAAATTTTTGAAATGGTTAACTAATATTCAATTGGATTAAAATAACAAATAAAGGACTATTCATAAACGAACAGACCTAATATTAAATCATTAAATAGGAATGCAGTTAAAAATAGTTATTTGTTATGCAAGGCTGCAAAGTTATTTGGCGCGAGAGCCAGTATTTAATCCTGAGCGTAACGGGGATTCACTCAAAACCCAAATAACTCTGCTGTCGTGCAAAACAAAATTTTTCACCTCACCGTAGCGAGGAAAGCACTAGGTATTTGACAAACAATTGAACGAACGCCACATCAGTTGTGGCCGTCTTCGCGGGGCGCCCCCTCCGCGCACAGCACCAACATTACTTTCCACGCTAGCGGTTAAAGCAGACTTTTGAGCGCAGATTTTGACCGACAAAGAAAGCCTTTCCGAGCTGGTGAGGTGAAAACATATTTTTTCATTAACCCTAATTAGTGACCCTGCCTACGAAGCTAGCGGTCCCAGATTCAATTCCCGTAAGGCAAACATTTATGTCATGAGTCTTGGATGTTTTCTTTGTAGGTATTTAAGTATGTATTTCTGTAAAGTATGTTTATCGTTATCTAGTACCCATAGTACAAGTTGAGAACTTAGTTCGGGACTAGGTCAAGTTGTGTAAGATCGTCTTTTGTTTTTTTCCTTTTTTTTTAATGTTAAAAAAGTCTGAAACACATCTAAAGCATGCTTTAGCCGCCATTATTATACACAAGTCTTTTAACCTATAAAATATCCAAAACCTTTCTCGTATTCAAATTGTCGCGTTGTGGTGGGAAACTAAATAAGAATAACCCAGTTATCTGGCCTAGATAGGAATCAATCGATAATTATAAACGTGATCTGGATACTTTGAATGTATATTTATTTAGTAAAGTTAGTTGTTTTTAGGGTTCCGTACCTCAAAAGGAAAAAAGGAACCCTTATAGGATCACTTTGTTGTCCGTCCGTCTGTCTGTCAAGACTCTTTTTCTCAGAAACGCGTAGAGATATCAAATTGAAATTCATATCAGATACTCAAATCTGCAATTTTTTGGCGCTGTAAAAAAATCAAACATCTAAGTCAACGCGATCAAAAGATACGGCCATTTTTGCCGCATATTCAAGGGAATCAAGACCCATAGGGTACTTCCCGTTGAGTTAGAATTTTGACAAGAAGCAATGTCTTATAGCCTAAGTAACGGAAAAATCCGAAAACCGTTTATTTTTAGTTACATCACTAAAAAAACAGGCCAGTATAAACTGATACTTACTAAGTACGAGAGTGTATACTTAGTGCGAGTCAGTTTATACTGGTTTTTTTTTATTGTATTCCCGTGATTAACGAACTTTTTACATACCTACAAGTTTGTGCGGAACCCTCGGTGCGCGAGTCCGACTCGCACTTGGCCGGGTTTTTAATAAGCCTGAAAAAGGGTTTTCAACTCAGCACGCCACTTCCGCCCACCATCAGTTTCCGGTAGGTACTCAGAAAACCGTGTTCTGCTTTTAAAACGGAAACAGCAGTTTTAATAGTTTATTTTTAGTACAGTACCAAAAAGGTATGTTCAGAAATTGTATACTGTTTTTAGAAAGTTTGGCTCGTGTTTTTGTAAGTTGTTTGATTTATTTCTTGTATTTTTTTTTTAGTTTATAGGTAGCGTTTAAAGTTTAATAAGGTTGAGGTTGACAAATATTTGATTTAGGTTCAACATTGTCCCTTCTGTTCCTAAAAGTTAACGACGTGGGAGTTTTCAAATCATTATAATTTCGATACAGGCCAAAACTACACCAGATTCCCATTACGCGGATATATCCTAACCCGAAAAATTTGGTTTCAAAGTCGTTAAGTTTCTGGAACAGGAGAGACAACTTTTGTTTCTGTGACTGTGTATGACCCAAACATCGAACTATTCATACGTACTTTCACATAATATTATTCGGATATCTATTGACATAAATAACACGAAAATATCAACAATCAAAACACTTTCGGATTTAAAAACATCTTTGTTACATGATATATCAAAAATACTGTGAAAAAAACTAAAAAACTATAGACAATACAAAAACAATATGAACTAGGTAGTATTTTAGTCAAAAAAACTAAAAAAAAGAGCTTTTAGCGTTCATGGCGGGAAAAAGAGAAACGCCAATACGTTGGAATTTTGCTGTTTGTTTCGAACCTGAATAGCGGCCATTTTGTTTTTTATTTCTACTGGAACACTTGATCGCGAGTAATTTGAATAGAGATGGTGAGATTAAATAATTAAATAATAATTACGGAGATATATTGAGTTGAAATGCAAGACGTCATGTCTCATTACATTTTTTACATAAAGTAACGTCACGAGCCCCCACTCCCGAAATTTGACGCGCTTTATCTTTGTCATTTGTATGATTGACAAAAAAATATGTGTCCAATATTTTTTGATAATCTAACTGACGGACTAAATAGAATTTCGTTTTCTTTACCCAGTCATCATCCATTAGCATAATATTTGTATTTACTTGGCTGCTGAAGAAGGAATGAAATGTTTTTGGCCTAATGTATGGTTCTTCATTCCCACGTAGAGGATAAACCGATGGACCAATTTTGACAAACGAGGTATCATCAGATTCGTCGCAACGTCACGAGTACTAGGTACTTAAACTAACCTAACCGAGTTAAAAACCTCTGACATCAGCGCCTAACAAACCTCCGAGCAATGCAAAAACTTCAACTGGCTCCGAGCACGTACATTTTCACTGGAGGGACTTCGTCACTAGACAATTTCCAGTATTAAAAAATTCCCGACAAAATCGGGATCGGGATTTTCATGAAACTAAACTAAGATTAAGAACATTCTCGATTAAGTCACCTTTCTAACAAAAAAAACTAAATCAAAATCGGTCCATCCGTTTAGGAGCTACGATGCCACAGACAGATACACACACACAGATGTACACATGAAACTTATAACACCCCTCTTTTTTTGAGTCGGTGGTTAAAAAGGCGATTTAAAAATATATAACTAGTTTTTAACATAGGTACATAGACGACAATATGACAATAAGCTCTTGGGACATCCTGTCTAGCGAAGACGGTTCCAAGTTATAAGTCAAGCTTGATGCCATTTAACTTGAAATTGCTTCAAGTAGTTTCAGTGGTTAGACGCAAACTTAACTAGAATCCTTGGCCGTTTAGAAATAGCTTCTAAGCCTTTGGAATAGAGTTCCCTGGTTCACTAAAGGGTATACAGGCCACCAGTCTTACAAAAAGGTTTACCCTTGAATAACCGACACTCATTTCATAGAATGTTATACTTCGCCGATGTTTTATTTTATCGACAGCCATTTCCACATGCAGGAGTTATAATTTTTTGGTGGTCACAGGTCTAACCTAACCTACGTAACCCATGTATAAGATAACCTAAAAACAATATGGTTTCAGCAGAAAAAAGCTTTCTATGAAATGAAATTCGGTGAAACGACAGTCAATGAAATGAGTGTCTGCAAAACAAGGTGACACGTAACAAAAAACATAGAAAAACCCGCCGGCATAATTTGATATTGTCGTCTATATACGTATCACTAATATATTTTTTATTCTGCGATTTTTTTCTCAAACCCTGTGGGATATCTTTATCGAAATCGAGCCATCTGACCAACCGCTACAAGGCAACAAAGATCCCATACAAACACACATACATACATGAAAAATAAACCATTAATTTTGTAAGACCTCCCTTACATTTTACGCGGTTTTAATTAAGTGTAAGTTCCTTAATGTAAACCTACTATCATTTAAATATTGGCAGAATTTTCAAAACTTTTTTTCCTGACTGTAGTTTTTTAACGTCATCAAATATAAAATATCTCTGTACCGAATTTCACATCATAAACATACAAACAGACAGACATACAAACACAATTAAGTTAAATTTGCTACACCCTAGTAGGGTCCATCTTGTACTGGTTAACAAAAATAACGAATTGTAAATACCATGGTTGCGAGGAATAAATGAATATTAATAAAAAAATCCAAACCTGTTTGTTACTTGCTACTTAGCCGGTGCTCTGGGATAAATCGATTTAGTGCCCGGACCGGAAGTGCCGCCATCGTGCCGCCGTCGACGTCCGGTTCTGGATTTATTGTGTCTTCATATGGCATATATTAAAACTAGGCACTTGTTTATTAACTGTATGCATCGTCACTTTTTCGGGTTCCGTACCAAAAAGGTTCAAAAGTTGCAAACAAACACAACTGGCGGCTAGTATGTCGCACCCTTACAATTTTTATATAGCCTATGACACTCGCACGTTTTCGACGAATCATAAATCTGTCCAGTAGTTTGGGAGGTAGAGTGGAAAATCCGATTTTTGGTCACGATACGATACGATATGTGACGTTCTCAATATAAAGGGACCTTATGGAGGAAGGCAGTTACGCTCTTCTTATTCTTGTAACTATACGAATACTATGGTAACAGTTCAAAAAACGGCGTAACCGCCTGCTTCCATAAGGTCCCTTTATATTGAGAACGTCACATGTTTCAGCCTGCTATACGCTTCCAAAGCACCGAAAATCGCGATTGAAGTTAAACACCTTAATCCACCGGCGCAACAATACGTTCAATGAATTTAAATTCGATGAAAAGATACGTTCGATGAAGTGAAGTTCGACAAAAAGATACGTTCGATTAATTGGAATTCGATGAAACTGATGGACCATTCGAAGATGTTCTAATGGTAATTTGAATTTAAATTCAAAGCCCTCGCCAAGTCACCGCGCCTGCGGCGACCAACTTCCTGTTTGTTTAAACTCGGGCTAATTGTGATACAATACAAGTGGGTTAGTTTCAAGTTGGCTTCAACGGCGGTGAGCTATAAACGTTTCTACCCGGAGAATACACGTGTAGGGCTAGACAAGTTGCTATCGATGAATGTTACTGTTTACATTACGTTAGAAACTAGTTATTTGTTACGCAAGGCTGCAAAGTTGTTGTTTTGGTGCGAGAGCCAGTATTGAATCCCTCAGGATTCTAAAATTGAATCATGAGCCTAGCGAGTGGTCCAAAAATAGAATCCTGAGTGTAACGAGGGATTCAAGGCCTAGAGACCCGAATAACTTTGCTGCCGTGCGAAACACTCAATTTTACACCTCACCACAGCAAGGAAAACACTTGGTGTTTGAAAAACAATTGCACGAGCGTCACATCAGCTGTGGCCGTCGTCGCCCCCTCCGCGCACAGCACCACCATTACTTTCCACGCTAGCAGTTAATGTGGACTTTTGCGCTTAGATTTTTACCAACAAAGAAAGCTTTTCCGAGCTGGTGAGGTGAAAATGTAACTGACATCAGCGACCGACGCGATAACTTGGAGCTTACGTCAATCGTATACATTTTGACAGATTTCGAACATCAATACTGTTAGCGTTATGTATCTTCTCTAGGGGGGCTGGAATCGTAGTCAAGATGCACTCCCAAGTAGCACAAAAGATGTATAAGAGCTTACACAACCATTACAACTCTAGTTTCAGCATCTTAAGAGCTTGTGACTTACTTAACGATTACAAGGAGCGTCCTTACTAAGAGCATTATTTTACCCGAGCATTTGTAAACGAGCAATAATTTCAATAATTTGAAAGCTTTGTACGCTCGGCTCACTCGAATATTCGACGCCGAATGCTCATTACCCGCGAATGCTCTCAGTGAGGATGCTCCTGTACAAAAATGTAAGCTGATGGTGCTATGGATCGCTAGCTTACGTCTATTCTATTAGGGAAATGAATACATCTATTCCATATTCTAACGTAAGACTTAACGCTTAAGGTTGAACATAAAAGTGTCCCGTCATGATAAAATGGCTATAATACCGCATAACTAACAAATTCAGTAGGTTGTAAAATGCACCGTACTGACTTATTTTTATGGTGCATTTTGCTCTTTTTGAATTTGTTACTTAAACTCAAACTCAAAACATTTATTTGACAAACACACTGCAACACAACAGACATAGTTCAATGAAAATTATGTCAGAAAATTAGAACTAAAAAGATACACAGATATAAAATTAAAAAAAAAATATGCGGTATTGCAGTATCACCTTTTGTGCAGTCGGCTAAAATAGCACTAAAGTAATTTTTTAATTATTATTTTAGTGTGTTGTGAATAAATGTCTTTCTTTATTTCTTTTAAATTATCTGACTGATTATCAGAAGATTGAGAAATCGGTCCTTAAGTGTAATACTGTCTAGACATAGTTAAAGCTTCGACTCCATACACATTAACAATGCAACGGTAATACCCCGTCCGGTTGTATCCGGTCCGGATCTCCGGCCGACGTGCTTAGAATTTATAACAGTTATATAACTAGAGTATTTTATTTAGTAAGCATATTCATATACAAATCACTTATTTACCAAAAACACGTTGCAAGTACATAAGAAGTAGGTACCGGTAGGTAGGTAGGTATGTAGGTAAAATAAATAATAAATAAATATCAAGGACAATCACACAAATTGACCTAGTCCCAAACTAAGCTCTAGGCTTGTATTATGAGTACCAGGCAACGATATACATACTTATATAGAGAAATACATACTTAAATATATAGAAAACATCCATGACTCAGGAACACTCGCGCTCATCACACAAATATTTGCTCATACCGGGATTCGAACCCGGGACCGCTAGCTTCGTAGGCAGGGTCACTACCAACTAGGATAACCGCGTCGTCAAAGTACATAAGAAGTGGGTATTATACTCCAAACTAGGCTGAGCCTGTGGCTGGGATAAAAGCTTCCATAATCGCGTTTAATTAAAAATAATCGCTTATTTAAGCCACGGCCGCGTTTAAAGTGGCAAACGTTATATTTTTCGTTTAAGAGTGAAGTTCAAAAGAAGTGTACTACATAGGTAGTTGAGTCATTCGCACGAGCGTTTCCGCCGCCGTCACAACTGTGATCGCATTATTGACGGCTTCGGGCTTCCCTGTAGATTCGAATGTCATTTGCGGCTATTCTGTAGAATTCAGAGCCGCCGTCTACAATTCTTATCAATAGCTTTTCCTTCGAAAATCGACAATTTTGTAGCCGCGGCTGTGACGGGTGGTTGAAACGATATGAGAATTACTCAGTTAAGAACCGTTATGCGTTAATGAATTAATAAACAGGACATTTCTCAGTTTCGTAACGAAAAATGATACAAATGTATGACTAATTTTCGTTACCAAACTGAGAAAGTTAAGGAATGTTAGGGACTGACGCGAAGAAACTGTAACTTTCTCAGTTACGAATAATTTTATCGCGAATGATAAAATCAAATGATTATTTAGATAAAAATTTATTCGAATAATGCCCTACTCTGTATGCATTATGAAATCACGTACAAAACCTAGTTTGTCTATAAAGTGCTACGTTGAACGCAAAGAATAACGTATTCGACCTGGTTAAAGCTTTTGCACGCTGTATAATGGAGTTTTTGTTTGAGTTAGGTACTCTCTTTATTTTGCTCCGGAGGGCTTTGTGTCAATTTCGGTTTTCGGCGATGACTTAGCCGAGTTTGGATTTGATTTCTGCTATGTTTATTCTGTTAACGCATCGTCGTTCAGTTCTACTCAGTCAATGAATAGCCGGCGAATTTACGTCGTCCGTCAAGGTGGGTAAATGACATTCAACCGCCTGCACATTAATTTAATCGCTGGTTTGACAGCTGGTCGTCTGTGAAACCAGCATAGCAGCAACATAGCAGTTAAGAATATTAATGGTACTTAGTAAAAATCTAGGTCAATTTGTGTAAGATTCCCCCCTGATTATTCATTTACTTAGCTAATTCCAAAGTAACAAAAGTTTTCTTTTTACATTTTACATTCACCCTTTTACCAGGTTCAGATAAATTACAGCCTTTCGGCTATGTTTTACAAAGGCCCAAAAGCGCTTTGTTGCGTCATGAATTATGAATCACGCAAAACTGTTGAATACTGGTAAAAATATCTGAATTCTCTTGAACAAAAAAACGGTCAAGTGCGAGTTGGACTCGCGCACCGAGGGTTCCGTATTTAAGTCCGTATGTCAAAAATGTACCATTTTATGTATACTTTAATTCGAATGTGTACTTAAATTCGTATGCAATAAGGTCAATTTTGACTTGCCTGAATATTAGTACAGATATTTAAACTGTTTTGTAAATTTATCTAAAACTATAATTTTTGAACACTTCGTTTTATCTATAAGTTAGGAATTTTTCATATTTTTCAGTTCATAAACTTCGGATTTAAGGGGGGAGGTTGGTTGGTTATAAATCAAAAAGTTATACAACTATGCCAAGTTTCAAGTTGATAGCTTGTGTAGTTGCTGAGAAAAACTGCTGTGACAGACAGACAGACAGACAACGAAGTCTCACCATAAGGGTTCCTTTTTTTCCATTTTCGTACGGAACCCTAAAAACGACGAAATAATTCGCCACTGTCTAACCTTCAAATATACGTACGTCACATTGACGCCGGAGATAGACCAGCCTGAGACCAAACCAATTTTTTTTTGACATGAACCGTCTGTTATTTTGGTCAGTAGCGAAAAACAAATGTAATGAAATATGTTATGGCAAGATCGCTTATAACTTTACAAGTATAGCATCTACCGACAATATTTTAGTACCATTGTTTAGAGGAAATAAGCCATTACTCGGTAGTGTATATGCTGCTGGCGTAAATGACGCTGTAATCAAGCACAGCACGATTCATTCGGAACAAAATTTACCATCGCGCGCTGTGTTTATTTAGAGATTACTCAGCAGTAGGTTCATTCGATTCGAGCGGGAGTGGTCGTGTTTGACAGAGCTCACGATGTTATAGTAGGTGTGATACATAAAACTGTGTGACTTCTATCTTGGGTTGATGTAACTAATATTATATTGTATTTACTAGCGGCCCGCCCTCGCTTTGCTCCGGGTATCCATAAACCTTCCGTAAAAAATTATGTAATGTAACTGATGGTGAAAACCGCATTAAAATCCGTTGCGTAGTTCGAAAGATCTAAGCGTACATACAGAGGGACAGACGGCGGGAAGCGACTTTGTTTTATATTATGTAGTGATGTCAACTAAGTGAAAATATTTCTTGATTGGCTCGCATTTTTTTCAGTGTTGACTCCGCCATACTGGAAACGCGAGACGAGAGGAAAGGAGGTGTTAAACAACCAATAAAATCGTGTAAACGTTGTCTAGGGGACACGGTTTATGTAGGGAAACATAACCAAACTTTTTTTAGGTACGCTTTTATTTAACTTGGAATGTTTGTAATTGTTTAGGTCAAATCTTGCATGCTGGATTAGAACCACATCCCTGTCCTACCTAAGTAACTTCAGTGACAATGCAATAATATGGTACAGTCACCACACGGGATTGTTGAGCCACTGTAGAACCCTCTCACAGAAAGTCGACGGAAAATTTTGACGTAATTTCTTTTAAGTGACTTGACGTTGTCATTATGACAGGGTTCTATGGTGGCTCAACAATCCCGTGTGGTGACTGTACTATGGAGCTGGTTAAAAAGTCGTGGTAGCCTAATGGTTTGACCTGCCGACTCTTAAGCAGAGGGTCGTGGGTACGAACCCGGGCTCGCACCACTAAGTTTTTCGGAATTTATGTGGGAAATATAATTTGTAAATTTACCATGAGCTTTCCGGTGACGGCAAACATCGTGAGGAAACCTGCACACACCTGCAAAGCAATGACGGTGTGTGCGAAGTTCCCAATCCACACTGGGCCCGCGCGGGAACTATAGCCCAAACCATCTCATTGTGAGTGGAGGCCTGTGCCAAGCAGTGGGATGTATTTAGGCTGGATTATTATTTTATTTTATTATGGAGCTGGTTTAATGAGTCATGGAGCAGTCGGAAGATGGCCATAGGAACTTTGCCACGAAAGGAGACAGCCCCGCCGTGATTGAGTTCGTTGGATTTGTCTTGATAAGCAGATGACTGTGCTTTTTGCACAGTCATCTGCTTATCAAGACAGTACAATCTGCCAGAAAAGCTTGTCCCAAAAATGACATTTTTGACAGAAACTTATTTAACTCAAAACAATGATCTGAACAGCTGTATCATTATTTAGTAGTCCGTCCCTTACATCCTGTATAAATGACAAAGCAAGAAGTACAAGACCTCTTTCTGTTTATTGATTTTCCGGCCGCTTCTAAGTTTTCGGTAGATCTTAAACTTTCTTATACCCCTTCAACTGTCCAACTAGCTTAAAATAAAACGCGGTGACTCGTTGAGATACATTTTATTTATATAGGATGCTAACTGGTACTGCATTATAAATACAATACAACTCTTTATTAAACACCACAGTAAGAACAGATATTTATTACATAACGAATACAAATTACAATGAGAATAACAGTAAAATAAATTTACCTAAAAGAAAATATTTTAAAATACTAACCTGCATTAACCTAAAAATACACTAATATACTTAATAATCAGCTACCACCGGGCATCGTTCCCAAAATGCTGAAAGCATTGCCACGTTGAATAGCAATGCTTAATCTTTGAGCAAAGTAAAGATGGCCCCCCTCATATATGTAATATAATAACGATATATATGTAAATAGATTTCGCCCGCGACTCCATCATGGATGTGTTCTATGTATTTAAGTATGTATTTCTCTATATAAGTATGTTTATCGTTGTCTAGTACCCATAGTACAAACCTAGAGTTAGTTTGGGACTAGGTCAATTTGTATGAGATTGTCCCCTGATTGACAAGATGAGCTGAACCATGGCTTCAACATGTTACAATACAGAACCCCCGAATGCTCTTAACATAGTCACCGATCAAACTGAGTTACGCCTCCGCCAAAGCTTTCAAGGGCGAAAATTGTAAATTGGGTTATCGATACGTTTCAAGTGTTTATTAAGGATCCCGCCTTTTGGGCTTACCCAATTTTGTTCCTTATAAATGTATTTAAGAGGGTTGTGAAGCAAAAATGATCTAAAATCAAGGGCGATATATCATGATTTTTTAATATGTTGAAATTATAATGGAAAGTTATGTTCGTACGTTTCTCTTTCCAAGAAAATATTTCTCGGAAAGAAACAATTAAATAAAAAAACCGAAATGTACCTAGTTTTTCATAATAACCACAACATATCAACCGGGCAAGAGCGAGTCGGACTCACGCACTGAGGGTTTCGTACACGTTTGGCTGGTTCTTAGTATTTGTTGTTATTCTATAGGGTTTGTTCTATAATCATACCAAATTTGACGCTTGTATGCTTGTATGACGCAGCGTAAGCATATTAATAGGGTCCCGTTGGGCGCCCTGCGGGTAAAAATATCTATTACTCTTTAAAATATTTTTTATCTGATGCTTAATTTTATTTATATATTATTGTTAATTATCTTTGTGGTGATTGGTTTCTTAAATGTATATTAATGTTAAGGTTAGAAGGACCACACAAAAATGTTAGTTAAGCAGTATTTTAAGATTTCAATGCCCTTGCAGGGTTCACGAATTAACTGTGCATAATTTTAGGAACTATATCAGTACGTAAATGCAATAAAATATTTTGAATTAAAAAAAATTGAATGTACGAATTACAGGTCAAAAATATACCCTCCTTCGACAGTCGGGTAAAAAAACGAAATGTATCAGCCGTCAACAAGTTTATTTGCTTACCTTAAAATCTCAACAATATTTACCTGTAATTTTAAATAAACCCAAGAGGATGTTTCGCCTTTTTTCCTTATCGCTTCAGGACATCTGTTAACGGCTCAAAAGGGTTGGAATCTCTTTGGCCTACCGGGATAAAACGGCTTTGAGATAAGAATGCTATCCGAACGTTACGTAGCGGCGCTTATTGCTTAGTCGAGGCACATTAGAGGCCGCGTAGAGGCGGATGTATTAACAGGAAAAATCGTTAGGCTAGGTAAAGACTGATTTAATGTATAGGTAGAGGCGAGATCGAGGCGGCGTAGAGGCAAAGTGTATGTGTATGAAAACAAAGTTGATAGGCTTCAAAACAAAACCTTAAAGAATTTTGATTTGCTATAGGTTCACAATGAATGGTTCATTTTATTAACTAGACGATCACAAGCCATATCCTTCAATTATCTATCAATTGAGTGTGTTTAGAATCTTGATGTCCTGGATGGTTCCCTTAGAATCGTTACAATTGGTTCGCGTAACCAGGATGTGTTAGATTATTCTTTGGAACCTACCGCTGGTTTGTTACATTTGATACACCGTGACCAGGATTGTTACGTTAAGTCGGTTACAAGTGGTATCACGATGACCAGGATATGTGCAAATATACACTGCAGTATCGACTAGTATAAATTAGGGTAGGGTTGGTTTGTGACATTTGGTGGTCGCGCCCACGATAAGTTAGAATAAGGTTGATTTAAGACTGTTAAAACGGCTTTGAGATAAGAATGCTATCCGAACGTAACGTAGCGGCGCTTAATGCTCAGTCGAGGCACAGAGGCCGCTTAGAGGCGGATGTATTAACAGGAACAATCGTTAGGCTAGGTAAAGTCTGATTTAATGTATAGGTACAGTAGAGGTGAGATCGAGGTGGCATAGAGGCGAAGTGTATGTGTATGAAGACATTGTTAGGCTTCTATGTAAAATCTGATTTACTGAAGAGGTACGGTAGAGGCGAGATCGAGGCGTCGAGGCGAGGTGTAGGTTAAAAAGCCGAGTTAAGAAAATTACGCAACAATTATGTGCAGTTTCGTTTCATGTTTTTTTTTTTTTTTTGTACCTTGTTGCGAATTATTTCATTCTGATATAATTTTTTACCTAATTGAAAAGTGAGTTGTTTAAGAGAAAGAAGCCGGCTATAAAAAACATGTTAACTAACGTACCTACAGCTAAAACTCCTTAGATATATGTCCAGTCTCACCACGGGATTGTTGAGCCATTTGCTAACACCTTTAATTCGGTCGGGTTGTCAAATCGTACACGGTATACAGAGTGTCTCATTTAAATCGGTCAGTAAGGGAAAGTCTGAAACTATAAGACATACGAAGATCTGTTCTTAGGAACCATGTCATCGATTTTAATAAGAAGAAAAACTGCATTCACACATTTAAAAAAAACCTGTACTCAGCTCGGGAATCGAACCCGGTTGTTTTGAAAAAAAAAAACTTACACTATTTCTATTTAGATATCGATTGTGTAGGTCTTAAGCAGTAAATGGCTCTATGAAACATGATGTCTAAAATAAATAAAATGCATTGTTTTCACATACTTTACATGCCTGAACTTGTGGAATATTGTACCGGTGGTCACTTCGAACACCTACTAAAATAAATTAAAGTATGTGAAAACAATGCATTTTATTCATTTTAGACATCATGTTTCATAGAACCATTTACTGCTTAAGACCTACACAATCGATATCTAAATAGAAATAGTGTAAGTTATTTTTTTTCAAAACAACCGGGTTCGATTCCCGAGCTGAGTACAGGTTTTTTAAAATGTATGAATGCAGTTTTTCTTCTTATTAAAATCGATGACATGGTTACTAAGAACAGATCTTCGTATGTCTTATAGTTTCAGACTTTCCCTTACTGACCGATTTAAATGAGACACCCTGTATAACTATTGGAGTTTGACGGTTTAACAACCCGACCGAATAAAGAATGTTAGCAGTTGCTCAACAATTCCGTGGTGACTGTACTTGCTACCTATGGATTCCTGGTAGGGCAAGATACCTGCTACATAGTATTTCAAATACAACACAAAATACATTTTTGAATGTATTTGAAATATAAAATACTTTCATGAGAAGTATTTAAAACACCAAATCCAACACAGTATTTAAGACCAAGCATATGAAATACAAAATACCTACAAATTACAACATTTGATATACAGAACACAATTTTTAGTGTGAATGTAAAATTTATTTATTAAAAAAAAAATTAAAAAAAAGATTTTGGTGCAAACGTATTAACTTAGTGTTTGTATTATTAATTATAAAATACATTGTGATTAAGGTACATGAGATACCAAATACAAATTACACAAATAAATACGCTCACAATACGCGATTGTTATCGTTGTGCCATGTTGATTGTACTAATAAATAAATAATTAAATAAAGAAATATATAATAATTTCAACCCTAAGCAAGTCCCACTGAAGCCATTAAAAAAAATAAACCCCTTACAAAGCCGGGACAAACCACTAGTGAAATAATAATCTCTAAAACTCTAAAAGTTCACACGTAACATTTAATTCCTTGTTCAATATTCATACACGCATTTGCGGTAGACCCGAAACTTTGTCGATCCAGTTTGCGGCGGTTAAAATCAGTTAGAACCGGTTAGAACTGGTTAGAACTAGTAAACTAGTAGGTAATTAGTATTCATGTGGTTTGTTTAATGTTTATTAAGTACTGAGAAAAGTGAAATTTAATAAAGATTAAGTATATTCACATGCGATAGGTACCTTTTTAACAGCTCGGACAGGCATCGCCAGAGAACCGAATACGGGAGCTTCGTATGCAAGCAAGGTACTAACAAGCTTAACACTTTATTGTACAAAAACTCTAGATTTTTGTCATAAACATTTAAAAGTCTACATACAATTAGCTATTCACCTGTTTTTTTAGCTATCCACCTTCTTAGTTTACTTTCGTGTAGGAATGTCAATTTGTTCATAAGGTTACGTCCACACGTCCGCCAGTCGTTCAAGGTCGGCGTGACCTGGAAAGTAGGTCGCTCTCGTGTGAAGCGCCATAAGGGGCAAGTAAAATAGTGAGGAGCAAATTCTGTATGTAACGAAGTTTTTTATAGCGACGCATACAAGTGGGTCATCTGATGTAAAAAGACGAAGAAAATCGTTTATTTGGTGCAGACAAATTTAGAATAATAAATAATTAATTAAAAATTAATTTTATATTTTTAAATTGTGAGAAAACTGAGGCACTTCACTGTGTAACTTAATATAAATAAAATCACTCTTAAAATTAAAATCCTTTCATTACTTCTTACATTTGCGACATACTCACGCGGCTCACGCACACACACATTTCAAATTATAGTTAGCTTGTAAATATACTCATGTAAAAGCTGTATCTTGTCTAGGGGACACGGTTTATGTAGGAAGACATGTCAAAACTGTTTTGTGTGATATAAATATAAATATATATATATATATATATATATATATATATATATATATATATATATATATATATATATATATATATATATATATATATATATATATATATATATATATATATATATATAACATGTCAGAATGACTACGAGAAAAATATATATATATATATATATTTTTTTTCTCGTAGTCATTCTGACATGTTTTCCTGCAAAACTACGCAGATATTTTATATTATTTTTACAGTTTTATATACTGCTAGAGTAAGTAGTATCATTGTAAAAATTTTTTATTAAAAAAATGACTAACTGTTGAGTTTCTTGCGGCGCCTCACAGCAGTGGTCTCCTCTTGGGAAGCGCTGGTAAATTTTGACGTGTAAAAGTGCCCGTGCGGCCTACTTACTGAATAAATATATTTTATCTTTATCTTTTTTACTTATTATAAAACGGTAACGTCTTAACCTATTGATGGAAGAGCGGTATCTCATGCCACAAGTATGCATAATACTTACTGGGAGGTCCCAACCACGACTGTTATGTAAACCAATAAAAAATTTCATTTTCATTAAATATGAGATAACAGATACCAAGTTTAAATTGAACACGAATAAAATTGATTCCTCAACAGTAAACTGCTGCACTCAGAGACGTCAATTAACTTTTAAGTTTGATTAAAGTTGCTGCTGTCATTTTCTTTGCTATAAGAAGACGCGGCAACTTTAATCAAACTTGAAAATTAATTGAAGTCTGAGTGCGGCCGTTACAATCTAACTTAAAACTATTTCACAGTGCAAATTAGGTGGCACTCGGCATAATTATGTCAGGTAATGCCGTGACGCTGATTTTCAGGGCCACCGGCGCGGGCTTAAGCTTTCGGCACACCAAACGCGTGTCAGGCGCGTCGCGCTTTGAACGCAGGCCCGCGAATGTTGTAAAACAACAAATCAAATTGAACCCGGCACACCAAAAAGTAACGCGTGCCTGCGCAGGGCACGCGGTCGAGCTGCTTCGCGCACGCGACGCGCCACAGAGTACTCGGGCAGCGCGTCGACTGGCGTGCGCGAAGCAGGCGCGTCGCGTGCGCTGGCACGCGCCGCGTCAGCGCGGCGTCGGCGTGGGTACTAGTCGTTGTATTTTTTTACAAACGCGTGGTGGGGGTACGCGTGCGCCGCGCAGCAGGTCACACCGAACGCAGCCGCGAGGCGTGCGCAGCGCTGGCACGCGATCGAAACGCGTTGAAGCTGCCACCTGCCTGCGGTGTGCCGGGTGCTGCGCCGCTCACGCCACGCGAGGCGACGCGACGCGCCTGACACGCGTTTGGTGTGCCGAAAGCTTTAAAGTGCAGCACGAGATAAAATTTGACTGGTGCTAGGGAAATGAATACATCTATTCCATATTCTAACGTAAGACTTAACGCTTAAGGTTTAAAATAAAAGTATGGATATGTTTGTGAAAAATCAGTATTTTGAAACGTTTTTTGGTAAAACATTATGTACGTTTCTACATACTTAAGTATTTATTTCTCTTTCAAAGTACCTGTGTTTCGTTGTCTAGTAGGTACTCACCTATAGTACAAGCTTAGACCTTAGTTTGGAACTAAGTAAATTAAAAAAAAACGGATATTCCGGAAATTTGGACTGTTCCCGAGGGAGCAGCAATCTACGACTTCTACACGGGCGAAGTCGCGGGCAAAAGCTAGTATTTCATATACCTACTTAACTATTTTTTGTTTAACTTGGCTATCTTTTTAGCTCGTTACAACGTTATTTTAAATAAACAATGTTTGAATTATACAGTAAAAAATAATTTATTTATAACTTACAGCCAGAAAATAGTTATTTGTTATGCAAGGCTGCAATTATTATTTGGCGCGAGAGCCAGTATTGAATCCAGAGTTCTCGAAGGATTCTAATATTGAACCACGAGCGTAGCTAGTGGTTCAAAAATGGAATAGGGATTCAAGGCCTCGAGACCCAAATAACTTTGCTGCCGTGCGAAACGCACAACTGCGAGGAAAACACTTGGTTTAGGAAAAACAATTGCACGAGTGTCACATCAGCTGTGGTCGTCCTCGCGCAGCGCCCTACGCGCACAGCACCACCATTACTTTCCACGCTAGCGGTTAAAGTGGACTTTTGCGCGCAGATTTTGACCGACAAAGAAAGTCTTTCCGAGCTGGTGAGATGAAAAATAATTTATTTATAACTTACAGCCAAAGAAACTTCATATTCAATTATAGTAAATTAAAACTAAATCTAAGATACGTAACTAAAAAATTGAACTGTTTAAATTAATTGAAACACAATAATTACATTGATTATTCAGTTCAAACAAAATTGAGATTGTTAAAGTCAGGCCGCGAGCTAAAACCGGCTAAGTCAAGAAGCAATTATTCGGCGTCCCAATCCACAAATTGGCAATCTTTGGGTTACGACAATTTACTTTCAAGTAACTGGGATGTTTCAGGGTACCACAATTATTTGTTAATGTAAATATTTAATTCGTTTACTAAGTTAAGTAATCACAGATATTTATGTTTGCCAATTGCTTTTGGTATTAAAATACCAAATTTAAGTCAAATTGATGAAAATTGTGAATAAAAAGATAAAGATAAAAGATATATTTTATTCAGTAAGCAGGCCGCACGGGCACTTTTACACGTCAAAATCTACCAGCGCTTCCCGAGGAGGCCGCAAGAAACTCAAGTTTTTTTTTAAATAAAACTTATGACAATGATACTACTTATTGACGACGCGGTTAGCCTAGTTGGTAGTGACCCTGCCTACGAAGCTAGCGGTCCCGGGTTCGAATCCCGGAATGGGCGAATATTTGTGTGATGAGCGCGAGTATTTGTTTCTGAGTCATGGATGTTTTCTATGTATTTAAGTATATATTTCTCTATATAAGTATGTTTATCGTTGTCTAGTACCCATAGTACAAGCCTAGAGCTTAGTTTGGGACTAGGTCAATTTGTGTGAGATTGTCCCCTGATATTTATTTATTTATTTATTTATTTATTTATTCTAGCATTATATAAAACTGTAAAAATAAAATAACATATCTGCGTAGTTCTACCATCGAGTTTTACAGGAAAACAGGGTTTCGATATGTTTTCATACATAAACCGTGTCCCCTAGACAAGATACAGCGTTTTATAGGTACAGTCGAGGACAGAAATATGTTTACACTTTTGGACCTTACTACAATGGAACAAGGTGAAAAAGAGTAAACATCTTTCTGTCCTCGACTGTACGTATATGAACACATTATCCTACGGTGTTCGTGTTTCAATCTCGCATTTTTTGTCACGAAAAATTTAAGAGTTCATAAGGGAAACGCTAAAAACAAAACGCTATCTAACCAAAACCAAGTCTTCAATATGCCTGCCTGTTAATTTTAGATAGACGGTTATTAATGCATAAAAAGCCAATGACAGATCAGCCATAAACACTTACAGGAAAACCAACCGTTTTTATTCACAAATGCGGTTGCAAATTCCATGTATGTTTTAAAGGTTACCTTTTTTCAGCATTCATATTTTAGAGCAACCTTCGTTGTGGTCGGAGGCTGTATATTATTAACATTGCTGACAGAGGGGCTTAGGGAAAAAGGAACAGATTTAATATACACGAGTAGCCATTTTGATATGCTACCTACACAAACTGTGGCTTAAATATATTTGTACATCATCCCTTATGACAATACTGGCTTCTGTCCGCGACTCCTTCCGCGTGGAAGTCGGGAAGTTTTAAATTTTCCGGGATGAAAAGTGTTAATCCAGGGTATAAATGCCAAAGATACACAAACAGATCGACAGACACTCAGATACACACGTTAAACTTATAACACCCCTCTTTTCGCTTTGGAGGTTAAGAACTAAATCCCGAATCGAAAAAAAAATTTTTTTTACTTACTGAATAAATATCTTTTATCTTTTTTTTTTCATTAACAAATCATACCTTTCCAAAATCTATGCATTAACAGCTTTCATTTCACACCAAACTCAACACATTTGTAAAAAAGAAATTGCTAATCAACTATGTACCTATATCAAATCCGCCATGTTGGATTTAATGTGACGTCACAGCATATGACAAGTAAAACCCTGGGACGAAGCCAACACCTCATTTATCAAAATACGAATATAATGGATAATAGAAGGGAACAGATGAACATACAAACATTGGGTGCAGCACCAGTGTTGGACACTTTAAGCTGACAGGCACCAATAATGGACACTTAAACCAAAATCATACGGCTATAAATTTATTGTTGCGAAACAAATGAATAACCCCTATCTTTTTCAAAATAAGAATCATGTGTCCATCATTGGTCCTTGTCCGTTACTGGTGCCATGGCTCTACTATCAAACTTGCCTGCTAAAATCACACCCTCCTTTTTCCTTTGACGTAGTCGGGGAATAAAATCCTAGGATGATGACTTGTCTTAACATCTTTGAAACAAGGAACTTCATTTACAAATCTGAGTCAGCCAATCCTAAATCGGTCAAGTGTGAGTCGGACTCGCGCACTGAGGGTTCAATACTCATTTGGCCAGTTTTTCGTATTTGTTTTGCTATATAATATGGGGTTTGTTCTATAATCGTACCAAATTTGACGCTTAGTGTTTACGATAGGGTAAATTAAAAAAATACGTTGAAACAAAACTCTTGTACGGAGAGTTTCTTGTTTGAAGGAAAGAAAGAAAGAGAAATTGAAATGAAATTTGTTAGAAAATTCACCGTTTTTAACATGTTTTGCAAAATAAACAAGGGGCTATCTTTTACGGTTCAAAAGATACAGCTCTTTAAACAGACAGACGGACGGACGGACAGCGTAGGCTTAGTAATAGGGTTCCGTTAAGCACCCTTCGGGTACGGAACCCTGAAAAGTCTCTCAGAAGCCTAAATATAAGTCAAATAGGACAGTAAGTCGATTTATCATAAACGAATCCGATTGATTCGATTCTGTGTAACACGATTTAAGGTCTGAAAAGAATCGTCGAGAGCCAACATTCGATGACAGGGAATTGTGTTTGAGAAATAAAACGGTGTTTTTTTTTAAATATGTGACGTTCTCAATATAAAGGGACCTTATAGAGGAAGGCAGTTACGCTCTTCTTATTCTTGTAACTATACGAATACTATGGTAACAGTTCTAATAATGGCGTAACCGCCTGCCTCCATAAGGTCCCTTTATATTGAGAACGTCACAAATGGGTTATTATTCATTAAAATATATAAATAAATATCAGGGGATATTCTCACACAAATTGACCTAGTCCCAAACTAAGCTCTAGGCTTGTGCTATGGGTACTAGACAACGATAAACATACTTATATAGAGAAATACTTAAATATATCGAAAACATCCATGACTCAGGAACAAATACTCGCGCTCGTCACACAAATATTTGCCCATACCGGGATTCGAACCCGGGACCGCTAGCTTCGTAGGGTCACTACCAACTAGGCTAATCACGTCGTCGTAAAATGGAATTTGATTTGACTTTTTTATACTTAATTTAGTTTTTTTTTCCTTTAGTTTATTTATATGTTTTTTTAATAAATCATTTTTATTATTATAAAAATTAAAAATGTAAATTTTAAAGAAAATATAAAGAAAACAAACATTTACACAAAAATCGACTTCAATAATCCAATGAAAAGATAAAGGTATTTATTTTACTTAAAAGATACAAAATATAATGATATTTTGAAGTAATTAAGCAACACTATATTAAGTAGAAGCCGATCATTTGCGACTCGGACTCACGCACTGAGGGTTCCGTACACATTTGGCCGGTTTATAGTATTTTTTGTTTTTCTCTATAGACAAAAATGGTTTGTTCATCATACCAAATTTGACGCTTGTACTATTTTTACGATAGTACGCACAAAAAATACCGTTTCTTGTATGGGGACTCCCCTTATTATTTTACTTTTTGACTTTTTTTATTATTTGTTAGGAAATCCGCCGTTATATCACATATTCTGCAAAAAAATCAACGGGCTATCTATTACGGTTCAAAAGATACAGCTCTATAAAGTAAGGACAGACAGACGGACGCACGGACGGACGGATTGCAGCGTAAGCTTATAGGGACCCGCCGGATAGGCACCCTTCGAGTACGGAACCCTAAAAACGTTTTGTCTTTGATTGTATGTTTGTACTAGAGTGCCCAATAAGGAGGGTGATGTTATTGACAACTTCGTTTAGCTCATTTTCCTTCAATATTGTAATCACACTGTACTTTTTAGACTTTCTAGTTTGACTACGGAACCCTGAAAACGGAGAAGGGACGAGCCGAAATCTCGGGGTATTTACATAAAACTCATTACGGGGCAGTTGCCGGTTGTTTTTTTCTCATTAATATTCATATTTTTAATGTACTGAATTTCTGAGATAAGCACCCGAATTAAGGGTCAACGAAGTTAAAAAAAATGCCTGAAGTCATTTAGAACCGCGACGTTACTTTTATATATTTTAAATAAATAATTATAATCTTAAAATTATGTCTCGTAGTTTTACAAATCACTACATTATTATAAAACAAAGTCCCGCTGCATATCGCAACACATCGTGTAATTATGTTTAGCCCTCAGCCCTTCTCCATCAAAACTGATTTAAAACAATCATATTTCATCCTTCATCATGGAAAGTCGACCCGAAACACCAGTAACGCGCCAATGGCTCCGAAAAGGGTCAAAATCAGCAGGAACACAAAGAGCGTGGCGTTCAATATGACCCGCGTATGTATTACAGGTATGTGTTTTGTTAGAAAGGGGTAGATGCTCTAAATCAAGTACGCTGTGTCGGTGGGGAAATATTTTATCGATAACAATGAACCAGATCCAAAAAAATGAAAAAAAAAAATTTGGTCATCCAAGGCCAGTTAAACTAAAGTCAAAAAAACCAAGTGCAAGTCGGACTCGCGCACCGAGGGTTCCGTATTGAAGTCCGTACTTCAAATATATACCTTTTTAACCCCCGACGCAAAAAGAGGGGTGTTATAAGTTTGACGTGTGTATCTGTGTATCTGTCAGTGGCGTCATAGCTCCTAAACGGATGGACCGATTTTGATTTAGTTTTTTTAATCACAAAGGTGACTTAATCGAGAGTGTTCTTAGCTTGGTTTGATGAAAATCTGATTATCCGTTTAAAAGTTATGAGCTCTGAAAACGATTTTGTGGGGAGTTTTTAATACTTGAAATCTTGTAGTGTCGAAGTCCGTCCTGTGACGTACATACGTGCTCGGAGCCCGTTTATGTCTTTGTCGGACGCGACGACGTTGAATCAAAATATTACTAGGTACTGACATTAAGCTTTAAGGGCCATAGTATTTATTTACTTTTTAGAGTTTTATTTTTGTGCTGAGGGTTTTTAATTCTTTTTTTATTTATGTATGTACTTTAATTCGTATTCAATAAGGTCTAAGCTATTTAGATTTGTTTAAATGTAACCCAAATTTTCAAAGTTTTTTTGTCAATTTCTCGAAAACTATAAATTTTGAACACTTTGTTTTATTTTTCCCGTAAAATATAAGCAATTATCTATAAATTAGGAATTTTTCAGATTTTTCGGTTCATAAACTTCAGAGATAAAGGGGGGAACGGTAATTTTTTAAACATTTTTGGTTATAAATCAAAAAGTACGTTACGGAAAATGATTAAAAAAATAGTTTTGATATGTGCAGATTGAGCCCTTACATATGACACCCCATTTGCTATAATCAAATCACTTTTATTTTTCACCCCACATTCTAGACCTCTTTTAAATTATTTATAAAATTAATTTAATATTTTTTTTACTAAAAACAGATGCGGGCAAGCAAGTTATACAACTATGCCAAATTTCAAGTTGATAGCTTGTGTAGTTGCTGAGAAAAACTGCTGTGACATTGAGACGGACTGACAGACAGACAACGAAGTCTCACCACGAGGGTTCCTCTTTTTTAGAGGTAATAGTAATACAACTACTAAGTGGAGGCAGTTACAGACGAATGCTATAAAGCATCTGTCTCTCTCATACTTACTAATAAGAAAGTGACAGCTTAATCCACGTTACGCCATATCGATAAACTTTATAGCAGCAGTTAGAGTCGATAAATTGTAGCGTGACAATTAATATAACGTATGTCCCAGGTTAAGCCTAAGTCTGGCTTTAAGAGGCTTTACTGTAGTTAGATGATACGATGCCCGTATTGGAGCTAAAGCCAACTTGTGCTTGGGAAAATCTCCCCAGTAGCACACAAGCTGTATAAGAGCTTATAGCCATACCAAGTTATACCTCGTTTTTCCTTGGATATAGTATAATAATCCAGCCTATATACGTGTCCCACAGCTGGGCACAGGCCTCCACTTATAATGAGAGGGTTTGGGCTATAGTTCCCACGCGGGCCCAGTGCGGATTGGGAACTTCGCACACACGGTCAAATTGCTTTGCAGGTGTGTGCAGGTTTCCTCACGATGTTTTCCTTCACCGAAAAGCTCATGGTAAATTTACAAATTATATTTTACACATAAATTCCGAAAAACTTAGAGGCGCGAGCCCGGGTTCGAACCCACGGCCCTCTGCTTAAGAGTCGGCAGGTCAAACCATTAGGCTACCACGGCTTTTTCCTTGGATGATTAAAGATAAATATTTATTCAGTAAGTAGGCCGCACGGGCGCTTTACACGTCAAAATCTACCAGCCCTTCGCAAGAGACCACTGCTAATAAGCGCCGCAAACTCAATAGTCATTCATTAATGTTATTATAAATAAATCATAACACGTCATTTTCTTTTTATCGATATACAAGTACATCACTATGTAACGACCGTACTAAAAAAAACACCTTCGCAGTTTATTAAGTTAAAGAACACTCAAAGGATTTTGTTCATTCTCTCGGCGATTTGAACCCAGTTACTCTAGTAACGTTACGTGAGTAATTTTTCTTTCTTTCTCTCTTCGTTCATCTCATAATACCTACATCGGGCTTAACATGCTTGCACAAGATAAAATTTGACAGGTGCTAGGGAAATGAATACATCATTCCATATTCAAACGTAAGACTTAACGCTTAAGGTTTAAAATAAAAGTTGTCTTGTCTTTTATTACCTTTTATTACTGAGCGACTATTGCGATTTTCACTTTTTTTTTTATATAGCGATTTCATCAAGACACTTTTATATTAAGCCTTAAGCGTTAAGTCTTACGTTAGAATATGGAATAGATGTATTAATTTCCCTAGCACCTGTCAAATTTTATCTCGTGCTTGCATGCTAGGGCGCCATATATACTATGGCTCTCTAATTTCTCCCATAACGTTTGTAATTAGAGATGGGCCGAATATTCGGTATTCGGCATATTCGGCAAGTTTTTCAATGTTCGTATTCAGCCGAATAGTTCGGTTACATTACCGGATATTTACCGAATAAAGAAAGTAAATAACGAGCGTAGGTTGTTTCGTAATTCGTCAGATTGACATCCTATTTCAGCATTCTAAGCAACTACCAAAAAGAGATAAATATGCGTCTAAATATAAATACAATTATTTTGCAAAAAACCAGAAAAACCAGAGTTGTTTTAATTAATTAAGTTTTATTAATCAGTAATAACCTTTCTCAGTTATCCATTAAAGGTCGACAAGTCAAATGGCGCGAGCGCGAAGGTCCGAAACTCGCGCGGAGCGCTGAGCGCGGAGCGCTGAGCGCGGTCGTGTCAAAACCTGTTCCTAGCGATTCGGCGCAACCGAATATTCGGCCGTATATTCGGTTCGGTAAGAGCTGAACCGAATGTTCGGCCGAATATTCGTATTCGGCAAAGTCCATATTCGGCCCATCTCTATTTGTAATCCTAATTTAAATTGCTATGACGTTTGTGTTAATAATAATCGTTTGTCTTACTGATTACTTGACATAATGTTTATCGACCTATTTTCTCTTATTTGTTAAATGTAACCCTAATATATTTAAGAGCAATAAACAAGCTAATAAAATTCTTAGACCACGTGATGATGGTAAAGCAAGTGTTCCACTTGCAAAAACGGCACTACTTGGGAAAAGCATTTTTTTGTTATGGCACCTCGCATTTACAATAAAATACCAAGACATATAAGAGACACCAGCACTAACATGTTTAAAAAAAATTATTAATAGAAAAATGTTATTATAGTATTAGCGAATTAATACATTAATATAAGCACCATGCAATATTTGAATAATTTGTACGCCGAAAGGCAAAACATGAAGGACTTTGAATATGTAGAACACCTTTATAAAAATTACTTAACTCATGTTTAAGAAATAAAATTATCTTTATCTTTATCTTTGACATAAATTTTGTTCTAATAATCATTGGTCCTCATGATAACTTGATATAACGCTCGCGGTTCCATAAAGCCGAGGTTCCGTACCCGAAGGGTGCCTGACGGGACCCTATTACGAGTACTAAGCCTACGCTGTCTGTCCGTACATCCATCCATCCGTCTGTCATAACTTTATATATTTTATCTTTTGAACCGTGAAAAATAGATCGTTGATTTTTTGCAAAATATGTATTTCCTAAAAAATAATAAAAAAGCTTAGACAGAAACGGTATTTTTTCAACTTTTTTTTTGTATATGTTGGTATTTGATGGCTATAACAAATCCTATAGAAAAAAACAAATACTAATAACCGGCCAAATGTGTACGAAACCCTCAGTGCGCGAGTCCGAGTCGCACTTGACCGGTTATCATATATTGATGCTCTTTTACGATCTTATGGCTAATCTATAAATATTACATAACATTAACAAATACTTGAGAAACATCCAAGACTCACATATAAGTATTTGATCCTAGGGGATTGAAGTCAGGACCGTTAGCTTCGTAGGCAGGGTCTACTAGGCTAACCGCGTAAAAGTTTATTCGTAGATTACACACAGTCAAAACTTGGTTGAGCTTTCACATCAAGCACTTACTACCTCATTAGGAAACTTCAAAGCTTCAAAACTTCGCTTGAATTTAGGCCAAAATGTATATAAAGCCGGTTTAACTCATAAAATTTAGTTTCCCAAGTTAAAATTGTTTTTTTAAATCCTCAGGAATTGAGAAATAAATAGTATGTTACCTATTAGGCTGCCTTTCCATAGAAGCGGAGATGAGCGGAGCGGAGAGGAACGGAGCTGTGAAAAGAGGTATGTGATTCCACTGAGGCGGAGACGAGCGGGGATGAGTAGCGTACTATACAAATTTGATACAGTCGTCTCCGCTTGACTGTTTCCTTTGAAGCGGAGCGGAGACGAGATGTGGATTACAACCGATGTGATTAGTCGATTCCTACACGGCTCCTCTCCGCTCCGCTCGTCTACGCGTCTATGGAAAGGCAACCTTATGGACCGTTCTTGATAAGTAATAATATAACCGGTCAAGTGCAAGTCCGACTCCCGCACCGAGGGTTCCGTACCACCCGACTCACACTTGGCTGATTTTTAGTATCGCAATTTTGTTAGGAAATCCGCCTTTAGAACATGTGTTCTGTCAAAATAATCATCCAGCACTTTGCGCGACCAGCTGAGTGGCGAGCGAATTTTCTAATACATTGCGTGTAACGTCAACTAACCGCTGCGCTGTGAGCGTGTCGACCCCGCAATGAAGAGAGAATTCGTTCGCCGCCGCCGCCACCGCGGCACCGCTCAGAAATGTGGTCAGGCCATACAGCTCTTTAAAGTTTGGACAGGCGGACAACGTAGACTTAGTAATAGGGTTCCATTTGGCACCTTTTGTATACGGAACCCTAAAAAGGGATACTCAAAGTCAAGCTACATCGTCTTGGACAATCAGTGCTGTACAGTCAGCGTCAAATAGATAGTAGCAGTCAAAATGGCCAAATATATCGCAACACATCCTTATTCCTATAGTAATAATCTATTTGATGCTGACTATGTACGTACCAGTTTTACAAAACAGAAGTAGATTTGAGTTGTAGGCACTCAATAACTTCCCGATAGCCTTATAAATAACTAGATGTCTAGGCAAGTTGAATCATTGCGAAAACTGGCACCCGTTGCCATGGCAACCGTAACTTCGCGACTGTCTTGGGCAATCCCCGAAATTGATTGGTTCTACAGTCGGCATCAAATAGATGGGAGCAGTCAAAGTGGCCAAGTAAGTAGTATTAAGTAGGCAAATGGCTCATACTCATTTATTTAAAATATCAAAATATTACATGTCTTATTATTATTATTATTCCTATTCTAGTAAGTCTAGTAAGTCCTATTCTAGTATTCTAGTTAGTCTGGGAGACGGAGCGTCGTCGCCCGGGACAAAACTGAATTAACCCGAACAAAAAAAAAACAAAAAAAATCATCCATAGCTGGGGTTCGAACCCGCAGTCTCTGCGTAGCAGTCCAACACTAACCATCAGTCTATTCAGACGGCGACGATCGCATCGAAATTACGTACCATTATGTGCGGGAAATCTTTTTCGTGAAAATAGGGGGATCCTGCTTGCTAGGCATCTTGCTTTTTCAGCATCCGGCTTGCTAGGCATCTTGCGTTTTAGACATCCTGCTTGATAGGCATCTTGCTTTTTTAGTATCCCGCTGATAACCTCAACTTGACAGTAGTTATGTTTGAGCCTTTTGGGGTTGACTTTAGGACCGTGGGGACCAGGACACTGCATTTTTTTTGTGATTCATCAAAATGCCTGGTCAACGCCACTCGTGACCAAAATACGGGCCTTTACTTTGCTCAAAGATTAAGCATTTCTATTCAACGTGGCAATGCTGCCAGGCTGATTCCACGAGCGTTTCAACCACTGTCAGTCCCTTGATCGCATTAAAGTCAAAAATTCTGTAGGTTTAGATGCCATTTTTGATTAAGTATATTGTAGAAGTCAGGGCCCTCTGTAAAATAACCGAAAATGGTATCCAAAGCTACAGAAATTTCGACTTTAATGCGAACAAGGGGCTGACGACGGTTGAAATGACCCGCCAGCATTTTGGGAACGATGCCCACTGGTAGCGAATTATTAGATTAGATTAGTGTATTTTTATTTTTAATGTTTTCTTTTAATTAAGTCACGGTAGCCTAATGGTTTAACCTGCCGACTCTTAAGCAGAGGGTCGTGGGACCCGGGCTCGCACCTCTAAGTTTTTCGGAATTTATGTGCGAAATATAATTTGTAAATTTACCATGAGCTTTTCGGTGAAGGAAAACATCGTGACGGAACCTGCACACACCTGCAAAGCAATTTGACGGTGTGTGAGAAGTTCCCAATCCGCACTGGGCCCGCGTGGGAACTATAGCCCAAACCCTCTCATTGTGAGTGGAGGCCTGTACCCAGCAGTGGGACGTATATAAGCTGGATATTATTATTATTATTAATAATAATATTTTCTTTTAATAATATTTAACTAACTTATAGTTTATAATAATTTTCATGTAGATAAATAAAAAAATAACACAACTTTTCAAAACTGATTCAGAGACTACAGTGATATCAAATATCAACTCTTCCCTCCGCTCCCAATTTAACTCCAGCCGACTGTACGCCACTGACAGGCCAATTTATCACCCTCCGTGACCGAGTGTACTTTACCCGCGTTTATATCCAAAAGTTTCAACGAGTTTCAGTTACATTTCTTTTTTCGTTCGATGCCCGATTCATTTGCTATTTAATACTAGCTATTGCCCGCGACTTCGTCCACGCAGAAGTCGTTTATCGCTCGTGAATTTTCCGGGATAAAAAGTATCCTATGTCCATGGACTCAAACTATCTCAATACCCAAATTGGTTCAGCGGATTAGCCGTGAAAACGTAACAGACAGACAGACAAACAGAGTTAGTTTTAAACTTATAATATATAATAATACTACTTTTCTTTTGCGGCACTAAAACTTTCCTGATGACTTATGATTAATAATAATTTATGAATATTAAAATCAAATCTTCAAATTTACAGATCCCACATGTTAGATATCTCAAATATTTCTTAATTTTTGAAAAACCCTGGTTACTCAGGGGAAAATGCTCATTTTTCATACAAAACCCGGGGACAACATCATCCCCTGCGCTGCGTTACCAACTATATTATTATTTAAAATTGTACTATTTTAGAACAACATTGTTTAAATGTTAGCGTTTTGTCTGATTTTATTAACGTGTAAGCCACGACGTTAGCAAATAAATAATTTTTCTAAAAAAAAATATGATTTGTGAAACATTAAAAAAAATAGGGTGTGCACCCTGCATTGGGGTTATTCCGTCTGTGGGGCAATTCCGTAAAACAGCCGTTTATGCCCATTCTCTTTTAAAAACGGAACTAAAAAGTTCCCCTGCTTTATCGACAGAGTATGGGGCATAAACGTATGTTTTACGGAATTGCCCCATACACGGAATAACCCCAATGCACTATACCTTAAAAGTTGGTTCACCCAATTACGTCGAAATTATTTTTATGTACTAGTTGTCTGTACGTAAATCTTATTTTCTATCAGTAAAATTAGTTGTTTAAGCGGCTCGTGAAGCCAATCGATAAAATTCATGTTATTGACGACAAAATTACTTGCGCAGTATTATTTCACACGTATCATGGCTAAAACTCGTATTAAAAATCTATTAACAATTATAAGTTTTTAATGTCTACTTTGTTAACTTATTATGCAAGCTCTGATGTCAAATAAGTATACGAGAAAAATCCAAGTTTCTAAATGAAACACTACTTTATTTCTATTTTAAAACTTATCTCATAATTTTGTTTGAATAGTATTGCACAATGTGCTTATTGCTGAGTATTTTCTGAATATCATCACATGCATTTATCTGAATAAACGTGCTAAAACATCTGCATATAAGTACCTAACTTTTAGTTCTACGTTTTTAAAAGAGATGGCTGCGTGACATTGTGTACGGTATTGCCCCGCAGACGAAATTACGGGTACCTATCAGATTTACTTTATCGCCCATGGAATTGTCCATTGCTCAAACGTCTGGATTGTGTAATGTCTTTGTTACTATAAACACATGAACGCTAAATGCCTCTTTATCAAAACAATTACCTAACGTCAGCTTTGTTTCAGACGTTAGTAAGCTATGTGGACAATTAAATTGCTACTACTCAGCTTTTACATTGCTATTATTCAAATTGAAGCATTTAAAAATGTGCCCTCATCGATTTAATAACAGCTGAATAGACCTTTACTAACCGACCACTATTTTCAGCTTATTCAGCTTAAAAAAGATAAAATGATGAAAGATATTTATTCAGTAAGTAGGCCGCACGGGCACTTTTACACGTCAAAATCTACCAGCGCACAGTGTGGTATTTAGCTTGAAAACTTGGCCAAAAATATTTAATGCCTGTAACAGCTACATATTTAAGTTTTATTTAAATTAAAGAGTAAACAATAGTAAAAAAAACACTTTGTAACGTATCATAAATTTATTCATCGCTACTACTATAATCAAAAAAAGTTACATTTGTGATATCACTTTCTGATAACAAATTTAAAACATCAGCGGATAGTGGCTTTCTTTTTGCATGCGAGTTGCCTCTCATGCCCGTTATTAGGGGGTCCGAAGTTAAAAGGAGCCTTTTTAGGACATCCATATTGCAGGTCACGCGCGAAAACTTTCTTGTGTAATTTAGTCTAAATGACCTGATGTGCTTGTTGCGAGCTTCTGCAGCTTCTTCCGATAGTTGACCTATTGGAAGAATAGCTTCTTTGATAACTTCAGCTCCATGACGCAGTATCTTGTGCATTGTCGGGGACATAGGGTAAAAATTATATAGCGATACATATAGTTCAGCAGTTTCTTCGCAGTATTTTTCAAATTCTTCGATGTTTATTTTATATCCGCAACATAATGTGTCTAAAATCACTTTTAGCCGATAAATTAATTTTTTATCGACTCCCGTTGTTGCTGCCGATACTTCGTATTCCTCAAAAAATCTTCTGCTTGTATTTCCGTCATTCGTGTTTCCAAAGCTGGCTTTAGGGATATCTACTAAGAGCCCGAGTTTTTGTTTGAAACCATCTTGAATTTCTTTTTTTTTATTTTCCACAATTTGTTTTTCCTCAGCAGTAAGACGGACTTTCCATTTTTTCACAGGCAGTCTATATGCTAAATGTAAGATACCTTCAAAAAAACGTATGCGAGCGTGTAGCAAGGAAAGACCAAAACTTAAATTTTCTTTCTTACACGCTCTCTTCTTTGTTAAATTGTTAAACTCTGATGAAGTAGCATCACATATGTAGCATCTCATTGTTGATTTGGTATGCGTGGCGGCGTTGCATACCTTTCCATCTACCATGGTTAGTAACATTTTATGTTTTACGATGACATTGTTAATATCGGTACCAGAAAGTGCAGTGATCTGCGATTTGATATAATTTATTTCTTCATTTGTTATGTCAGTTGTTTCTTTGATAAACCTTATTCTTATAGGTCGACAGTAGCGAGGTGATGATGGTTTAGGGTTTTGCCACAATATTTTCTTTTCGGGCCCATAAACTAATTGAAGCGGAAC
Organism: Tortrix viridana; assembly: GCA_963241965.1. Taxonomy (NCBI): domain Eukaryota; kingdom Metazoa; phylum Arthropoda; class Insecta; order Lepidoptera; family Tortricidae; genus Tortrix; species Tortrix viridana. The sequence goes on along the minus strand of OY725198.1, from coordinate 2,401,755 downwards.
TACAGAACTTTGAAAAATATTAGCATCAGAATCATCTTCATTTTCAAACTTCATTTTATATTGCATCTGTTGTGACCCGTCACATCCCCACTTACTAATTAAAATTAAGGATCGTTTTTCCTCATCACTTAAAGACTCCAAAACTTCTCCAAGATGTAAAATCAGTCTTGTAGCCGTGTGGTCCATCAACTTTTGCACTTTTACTTCCGCACACGTCTCGGTCACTCTGTGAATTTCCGGATAACATTCTTTTTTTACTTTTTGCAGAAGAGAATAGCACGGAAAAAAGCTTTTGTTAGTCTCTCGTATTCTCTCATATTGAGCTTTAGTAAGACCTGCTTCCGTAAACATGGACAAAGCCGATAGAGGAGTTAACTGGCGGGGCTGTACTTGTTCTTCATCATTTTTCCTTATGGCCTTTACATATTTTTTTGCTCGGCGAGGACTTTTCGATAAATCTTTTACGATGTTTGAAGCATCTGCATTGCCTGCTTGCCGCAATTTCATTTGCGTAGCATAGGTCAATTCTTCTATGTTTTTTGAACGGAGACCTTCGGTTTTTCGTCTTTTGCTCCTTTCACTAGAGTCGAAAAAAGACTTCTGAGGTCGACCGGGAGTAAGTCCTATAACAACAAGAAATATTTTTATAACAATGTTGCCTTTGCATTATACAGAAGCACATAAAAAATCTACATAAAAAATAGGTAATACATAATAGTAAAAGTTTCTAAAAATATAGGTAATAATAGTAAGGGTTCGAATTTATTGTTTCAATTACCTGCGCTGGGTAACAATACAGTGCCGTTTAGCCATTCAGCATTGTTTGTCTCAAATCTCGCTTTCGTTTTAGAAGCAGCCAACCATTTTTGCTTGAACTGGTGTTTTATAATGGAGAATTTTTGCTTAATATCGGTTATAATGATATCATCCTCCGAGTAATTACTTAAGAATTCTTGCTCCATAAATTCAAGCTTTTCGTCAAATGTTGACTTATTAGAGCGTTGCATAATAGCATACAACTCATTTCGAGTCCAATTCTTCAATCCAGAAGGCCCTGTTAAGTAAATAGACGAAATACTTTAAAACACAAATTTACACGAGAATAAACTAGTAACAATAAAAATAACGTTAAAAAAAGAGGGGCGGTTTGGGGCGGCCATTTTTATTATAAATATGTTTAATACTAAATACTTAATAATATATAATAGTTTTCATTGCTTAGAAATGTTTAGAAATATTCCAAAACCCTTTTTCAATTTGAATTTAATCATTTATTCAACAATCAATTAATACCTGAGTTTGTAGTCATGTACACAAAAAAATACTGGGTATTTATTTAAAAAAATAATTAATACATAAAGTACATACCTGGCTGAGAACCATCCATTATTAAAAGAACCACTATATTAATTATGTAAAAAACCACAAGACTTTTTACAATAACAATATTTGAGCGCATCGAACAATCACACGACCACTGTAAGCGAACGGTAACTTCCGACTGACGCTGTAGAGCGCTATTTCGCGCTAGCGCTTTGCTTGTTTCAACCTTAAATGCAGTAACTACTTACCTGTTTTGACGAATAATAATACGGGGTAAATATCCGTTTTTCATAATTACGTTTTTGGCCAGGTTTTGGGGATAAATACCACACTGTGCAGCGCTTCCCAAGAGGAGACCACTGCTGAGAAGAAGCGCCGCAAGAAACTCAACAGTTAAGTCATTTTTTTAATAGAACTTACTTATGACAATTATACTACTTATTCTAGCATTATATAAACTGTAAAAATAATATAAAACATTGCGTAGTTTTGCAGGAATTAAGAAGCTTATTGAAGCTTATTGTTTGTTACAGAGCACTTCTGTGGTACTTCGCAGATACACAGGACACATATTATACACTAATACACAGATACATACGTTAATAACCCCCCTCTTTTTGCGTTGGAGGGTAAAAGAGAAATCCAGAGTCGCTAATGACGCAGGGAAACCACTTGTATCGAGAGCAACCGATTTTTAACGGAACATTAGATTCCGAACCACATCCGAACTTGCACTAAAATAATATTCCTGTATTGGCTTGAGGCCAAAGTATCTGACACAAATGTCTATTTGATTGATTTTACCAGTTTCTGGGTCATGTTGTTTTTCGGCGGGAATCTACACTAATATAAAGAGGTAGTTTGTAAGTTTGTTTGAAGGGGTAAACTTCGAAACCTCTCATAATAATAAAAAAAATATTTCACCAATTAAAATGTGACGTTCTCAATATAAAGGGACCTTGTGGAGGAAGGCAGTTACACTCTTCTTATTCTTGTAACTATACGAACACTATGGTAACAGTTCTAAAAATGGCGTAACCGCCAGCCTCCATAAGGTCCCTTTATATTGAGAACGTCACAAATGGACTTTCATGGACATAGCTACTCGCTACGTAGAAGTCGTTTATCGCTCAGGAACTGTCCAATTTTTCGAGATAAAAGTATTCTATGTCCTTCTCCAGGACTTAAACTATCTCCATACCAAATTTCATTGAAATTGATTCAGCAGTTTAGCCGTGAAACCGTAACAAACAAACTCACTTTACTAAGTAGTAAGGACTTTATATAATCTGTCATTTTTGACGGTAATATACAGTCAAAGTCATAAATATGTAATACATTCCCAAGATGACGTAAATATCTACACACCCCTATGCCACTGATAATAAGGTCTATGTTTACATTATATTTGGCGCGATGACCGTACACAACTAGTAGTGGTCATTATCATTACATAGTATAAAACAAAGATGCTTCCCACCGTCTGCCCCTTTGTATGCATGTACGCTTAGATCTTTCAAACTACGCAACGGATTTTAATGCAGTTTTCACCATCAGTTACACAATTTTTCACGGAAGGTTTATGTATATTATATTGTAGAGAGGGCGGGTCGTTAGTAAATAATAAGACTTCACAAAGCATTTACGTCGAGTCGCTACTGAATCATCGACATATCCTCATCATCATCATATATCATATCAACAGAAAGCTGGACACAGGCCTTCTCCAAGTATCTCCACGACAGTAGGTTTTGCTCTCGCATCTTACCCGCAATTCTTACCGGATCGTTGCCTCATCACCAGTGATCGGAATAGGTAGAGTATATTTACCTAAACTTGATGCATGTTCATTCAACAATGTGTTCCCATCTCACTCACGCATGAATGAACAAGCGTCAAGTTTAGGTAAATATACTCTACCTATTCCGATCACTGCTAATCACTTTAAAATATTAAAAATATCTGGCAACACTAACTGTCAAACCAGTTGGCCTAATACACCCAATTTGGTGCATCGTGAAATAGTTTCATGTTTGATTCTAAATTAGTTCACTTCCTCAATTTTGTGCTACGCCGATACATTAGCGCGTAGCCGTGTAATCCTCGTAGGTAGCGAACACTCTCTACGAACAGAGAACGACAACGTGTCGTGAGTGGCGCTGAATGGGTTAAATTGGAACTTGGTATATGTTATCTCTTATTTTATGAACCAAATAAACGATTTTCTTCTTCTACTTAAGCTTTATAAGATAATTTCCAAATATCTTGAAGCTGTGGTATTTCAGCGAGTAAAGGCAGATTTTGGCCCCCAGCCAACACAAGAAACATTTCCATAAAACTTACGGAACACATGTTCATAATGGTTTGAAGAAAACATTTCCAACATCCTGATATAGGCAGATATTTAATTTTGTGTGATGAGCGCGAGTATTTGTTCCTGAGTCATGGATGTTTTCAATATATTTAAGTATGTATTTCTCTATGTAAGTATGTATATCGTTGCCTGGTACCCATAGTACAAGCCTAGAGCTTAGTTTCAATAATTCCGTTTGCTTTTATTTTTTGGTCATTTTTTCAAACATAAAATACAATAATACTTAAAGGTACTCGTAAGTTACATTACAAGGTAATAAAGTAACAAATATTAATTATTAGAACTAGCACAAATAAAAACATTACAAATGTAAGGTCAAATACGATAAACTAAATATAATGACAAGGAGAACAACACGACGAGATCTCTTGCTTTCATATTTGCAAAACTGATTAAAAAAAAACTAATCTACATAATTACTATTTCATCCTAACTACTTATACAATTTTCTATGAATGTATGTAATAATTTGGCATCTACCGATCCTGGTACAGCTAAGATACTTATCTGAGGTTATTTAACATTGTGATAATCTAAAAGAACAAGTGTATATTGTTATAACTAGAGACTCCGACATCAGATTTATGAGCAAACCAGCGCGACATGCATAAAAACTTTTTTATTTTGCACTATAAAGAAACTATTTTATGAGCGAGCGGTGTGCTCCACATTGTGTTCTTATTAAGCGGTTTTATAAATAAGTTTTTATATGCCAGTGGCAAAAAAGCTTACGGATTTATAGTAAGCGATAACCTCATAGAATAAGTACTATAAAAGGAACAAAGGACGTATAATTTACCTTTTTTTATTTATGGCTTTCGTAATAAGTTAAAAAAAATATCAGAAGACAATTTTACACAAATTGACCTAGTCCCAAACTAAGCTCTAGACTTGAACTATGGGTACTAGGCAACGATATTCATAATTATATAGAGAAATACATACTTCAATATATAGAAAACACCCATGACTCAGAAACAAATACTTGCGCTCATCACACAAATACTTGCCCATACCGGGATTCGAACCCGGGACCGCCAGCTTCGTAGACAGGGTCACTAGGCTAACCGCGTCGTCAGAGTTAGAAAGAATAATTATTTTAATCAATTATTAATTTTAATAAATACTAATTTTTTTTTTATTTCGATGTATTATGTGTTTGAGTACGCAAATTGAGTGCGTTTTATTTAAACCAACTTATTATATCTAATTTTAACTAACAATTGCTTGACTAACCTCAACCTTTCTTTGTTTCAGATTAACGGACACAAACCAAAAAATGTCACAGACATCGCGACGCCATTTTGTGAACCCGCGCGTGAACGTACCGTAACTCAAACATAGATGGCGCGCTCGTAACTCGCCTTTCTACCGCTAGATGGCGCTATTGTTAATATATAGTGTAGTGTTTTTTGTACGTATTCAGTGTAGGTTCGGATAGTTTTATTAGTGTAATAGTTCTTGTGAGATGAGAGACGGGTCCAGGCCCGGGCCCAGTGGAGCCTCGTCGGGGCAAGGTTTCGAGAAAGATGATGATGGTAAGTATCTAAAAAAATATCGTCGCTGCCTTACTTTAAATTACTTACCTGGTATTTAAACCCCACAATTAATCATTTTTAACCTTTAACAGTCTATATATGTATGTATGTGACCCAAAATCAGATGTTTCACTCTAGCTCCTAAACTATAGCACCGATTTCAATAAATGGGATGTCATGATTCGTCAAAAACATACAAGTGTCACAGGCTATGTAAAAATTGTAAGGGTGCATCATACTTGGGTAAAAATGTACATTGTTCCTGCGAAAGAAGCCGCAGGCAAAACTAGTTTTAAATAAATGGTCATCCACATAGACGACGGCCGTTCCGAAAGTTTTTAGCTGTGTCGACATTTATAGAAATATATTAATACTAGCTTTTGCCCTCGACTCCGTCCGCGTAGAAGTCGTTTATCGCTGCTCGAATTTCCCGGCGTAAAAATTATCCTATGTCCTTCCCCGAGACTCAAACTATCTCCATACTAAATTATATATAGGTACCTTTAAGAAACGATTGAATTGATTGCCCATACAAACTTCCACCCCCCTTTTCGCCCCGTTAAGGGTTGATTTCCGGGATAAAAAGTAGATTATGTCCTTCCCCGGGCCTCAAACTATCTCCATACTTTATGAATGTATGAACGATAAATTTAAATTACGATTAATACTGGCACAGCTAGAAACTTTTGGAACGGCCGTTATTTTCTAACTACACATCTTCAAGTGTGTCAGCACTAACTTTTAAATTTCAAACAAGGAACGCAAGCTCTTCTTTTCCCCATTAAAACGCAAACTAAGCCAAACTTGGAGCGAAGTCGCGGAGTGAATAACTTGATAGTTGTTCTAACCTAAAAACTAATTTCAAAGTAATGAAATTAAACGTTTTACAAACTTCAAACTTGTAATATTTGTTATTTAGGTAATCTTACAAGCTGAATTAGAACCATTTCCTGGTGTCCGATCGAGCTGAAATTTGGTATACCTACGTGACTTCGGTGACAATGCAATAATATGGTACCGTGGAGCTGGTCTGATGCAGTCGGAAGGTGGCCTAAAGAACTCCGCAACGAAACAAGATAGCTCCTACGTGTTTGGGTTTGTTTGGATTTGTCTTAGCAGATAATGACTGTGCGAAAAAATGTACATACCAGCCAGAAAAAATTGTGGCAAAAATGATTTTTTTTAGAGAAACTTCTATGCACATTTTTTTAATTAACCCAATGTCACATGCGAATAAGATAGTAATAGACAGCCGATGGCTATCAAAAAAATGGTAGTAGCTGCAGCTGTACATGAATGTTGAGATGGTTCCTCTTTCAGGGTCTTCGATCTCCGACGACAGCAGCAGTGAGGAGTTGACGTCTCTGAAGTCTCTGCTGCACTTCCCAGAGGAGGTGGCTCTCAGGCTGACAGATACGGAGTACCAGCTGTTTTACCAAGTAAGTGTATAGTAATTATACGTAAACACGTATAAAAAAGCCGGCCAAGCGCGAGTCGGACTCCGTGTGAGAACACGGAAGGTTTACCTGCAGCGATTGTTAAGGTCGAGGCCAACAGATCACAAACAAGTAATTGGGTAGGTAAAGTTTTTGGAAGAGGTGTAAATTATATTTTTTTTCGATAGTCGTCATCCTAAAGATCAAGGAACTGCGGCTCTTTTATTTTTATTTCCTCTAATATTTTAGAAATATTTTTTTTAGTTATTAAGTTGACATTTGTACACTTTAATGACCGACAAGGTTGTTGCCTTCGTACTTAATGAAAAAGAAAAAAAAAACTGTCACTTCTATAACTGTCATTGTCAATCAAAGTAAACAAACGATTCAATTCTTTCAAGCATCTAAGTAAATCTTTATAATAATCCATTTCCAAAGTCCGTGTGGGATTGCTTGAATTCATTGCGTGTATACGATTCAAACGTGCTCTCGTGGCTATCGAAAATCAGGGCAAGAGTCGTCGTGAAAGAAAGAAATCGGTGTCCAAGAAGCAGTGCCAAAGGGGTCGGAAATAAATCGTAGTCCAAATATCGTGTAAAGGTCAAAGCGAGCAAAGCAGGAGCAAAGCGGCAAAATCGAAAGTCCGGAATTCGTTCTGAGGTCGTTAAAATATTTCTAAAAACACTGATCACATGAAACGCAAGCAAACAGAAAATAGTCGTTGAATTCTTCTTCTTCTTCTTTTTAAAAGTGGCCTCTGTGACTGATTTCCAGCACAATTCTGCCAATGTCAAGTTCCGAGATTTGCACGAGATTGAGGGTGATACAAAGTTGATACACTAATCCGAGAACGCTAAACCTGAAGAGAGAGACAAACAAAAAGCGACCATCACAACATATGTTAGGGCAAAAATGTTAAGAAACAGACACAATTATTATTATTGTTAGAGTTTGATGTTATTTCTGTCAATAAATTTACAGATAGCAACTACAATTTTTTTATTGTCAATATGACACAGGAGAGACGACATATTGGTAGGCAGGGGGATAGATGCTTTTGCGAGGAGATAATAAAGATCACATGAGCTATTATAAACGGGACAATTAAAAAATATGTGGTCAACTGTTCCTATTTCGTTTCCACATTCACAAAGGGGAGATTCTTTAATTTTGAATCTGTGGAGCAGTTCCGGTGAGCAAACACGTCCAAGCCGGAGTCTAATTATTACACTAGTATGTCTTTTAGACATTGACCGATTTTTGAAGAACCAAGGCCGAGACGGGATACTAGGTTGAATGCAGGAGTAATATGATTTTTTGGAAGAAGACCACCGGGAAGACCATTTTTTTATTAGGGAATTTGCAGGAATATGGCTTAAATCAGGAGAATAAATTTTAAAAGAGGAATCGTCTCCATGTATTACAGCTGCCTTAGCTGCCCGATCCGCAACTTCATTGCCTGTGATATTACAGTGACTAGGGACCCACACAAAAGTGACTTCCAAGTTTGCAGAGTGACACATAAAGATAGCATGTTTCAATTGACAGACGATGTAGTGTCGGGAACAATTTTTAAAAGGATGGAGGGAAATGGCTTGAAGAGCACTGAGACTGTCCGAAAAGATGACCGATTTAGGAAACTTGTTAATGAAGATGAATTCTACGGATTTCCATAGAGCAAGACATTCACCTGAAAAGACTGATGACTCTGGGGGGAGTTTAAACAAGGCTGTGTGCTTAATCCCAGGGCAAACTACAGCGGACCCAACACAGCCTAGATCAGATAATTTAGAAGCATCTGTATAGAACAGTAGGTGAGAAGAAAAGTGGTTATTAACATATTTATTAAAAATGGTATTAGCAGTTGTGGAATTTTTTGAAATACCGCAGTTATAGATAACGACAGGAGAATGAACTATTGCCTCGAAAGGAATCGAGTAAAGAGGTAAAGAGGTGCTTCTCTGGATGGGAGCTCTCAGCGCCGAGGCTCTTTCAAAACTTGTTACCAATCTGGGTCTGCTTTTATTCAGCCAGTACGGCTTGGACAAACAATATTGTTGAAGTAGTTTAAGTTTTGGGGTAAGAGGATGAGATGAAGAGGTGAAAAGGTGGTACAAATAGCGGTCCGATAAAAATTGCCTTCTGAGATCAAGAGGGGGGTCTACACATTCCACTAGGATGGCTCTATTGGGGGAGCAAGACATAGCGCCAGAGACCACACGGAGAGCTTTCATCTGAACTGTTTCTAACGCTTTAAGAGCACCCTTGTTGCATGGCTCGAAGATGAAAGTGCCAAAATCGAGGTGGCTTCGGACAAAAGCGTTGTATAGGAGTTTTTGCGAATAAGGATGAGCTCCCCACCATACCCCTGAAAGGGCACGGAGTAGATTAATATTTTTCTCGCACTTTTTAACAATATAGGAGAGATGGAGCACCCCCGACAGACGTCTATCGAAAACCACCCCAAGGAATTTAACTGAGTCAGAAACTGGGATCTCTACGTTACTGAACTTAATTGGACACTGAGGGGAAAGACGACTTCTAGAAAAGATAATAGCAGAACTTTTGGAAGGGGAGAGAGAAAGGCCATGAGAAGTTAACCAGAGCTGAAGGGAGTCCAAGGCTACATTAAGATTTTCTGCTGCTAGAAGTGGGTTTTTATCGTTGCTGTAAATGACAACATCGTCAGCGTACTGTAACAATCTGCACGACAAGTTTACTGATTTTTCAAGATCAAACGTGTACAGATTATATAGAAGCGGGCTAAGAACGGAGCCCTGGGGGAGGCCCTTCCAAATAGATCTAACCTCATTAACATTACCCTGCCATCTCACCTTTATAGTTCTTGCCGTTAGTAGGCTAGTAACGAAATTTACTACCTTCAAGGGTATGCTCAGATTAGACATTTTGTCCCTGAGCACCGAAAGCAGAACATTGTCGTAAGCTGCCGACACATCAAGAAACGCAGCCGCTATTGATTCTCCTCGAGAGAAAGCAAGTCGAATATCAGTCGACAAGATGCAGTGACTGTCTGAAACGCTCTTCCCCTTACGAAAACCAAATTGAACACGAGAGAGGATACCTTCACTTTCAAGGAACCAGTCTAAGCGATTCTTGAGTAAATGCTCCGCAACTTTACACAATGCTGAAGAAAGCGCAATAGGCCGGTAAGATGAGGCCAGACTCGGATCCTTCCCGGGTTTGGGAATGGGGATTATAAACTGTTCTTTCCAAGATTCTGGAACACAGCCCTTATCAAACATAAAATTCACAAGGTCCAAATAGTACAAGAGAGTTTTGGTATTTGTTCTTGCTAAGAATGAGTACACTATACCATCCGGGCCCGGAGCAGAATCGGAAAGAGTCTCCAGCACGCATCGGAGCTCCCCCAACTGAAATGGAGAGCTCAAAAAATCATTATTGATAGGACAAAAAGAAGATTCAATTGGCGATGATTCTGATAAATCAGGAACATAAGGAGGAGCCAATTTATCAAGAAAGGAGTCCATCCACGCAGGAGAAGAAGAGAAGGATGACGGGGCGGGAGAAGAGTCACAAGAAGAACGAAATTTTTTTAAATTGCGCCACACAACTGAGGGGCTCGTGGAGGGCGATATAGATTCACAAAATGATCTCCATCCTTTCTTTTTCTTGGCATGAAGCATTTTTTTGGCTCTAGCTTGAGCATGCTTTAACATGATAAATTTTGACATTGACATATCAGAGCAATAAGTTATTTCTGCCTCTTTCCGCTCTTTCACTATAGACGTGCAGTCGGAATCCCACCAGGGAACGGAAGGCCGGCGATTAACACAAGCATTTTTTAAAGGAATTGATTCTTCTGCAGATGTTAAAAGACACATAGAGAATTGAGAATAAAGTTCCAAGAAGTTATCAGAAGAAGCAGAAGGGAGAGCACTTACTTTACTATCGACGAGCGAAACATACAAAGGCCAGTCAGCTTTCAGTAATCTGAACTTTTGTAAAGGAGGACTTGGGGAAGGAGCGGAAAAACCAGAAACATAAGTAATAAAAATCGGAAAGTGGTCGCTTCCATAGCTAGTCTGACAAATGTCCCAGGAACAAAGAGATGCAAGAGAAGGAGAACACAAGGATAAGTCCACCGCTGAGGGATTTTGGGTGGGGGAAACACGTCGGGTAGGCCTTCCGTCATTCAGAATACACAGATTTTGAGAATCCAATAAGTCCACAAGTCTACGACCAGCGGAATTAAGACAGTGAGAGCCCCAAAGTGGGCTGTGACAGTTGAAATCTCCAAGGATTAGAAGAGGACCTGGAACAGAAGCAACATGCCTCCAGAAATCTGAAATAATAGCAGGGTTGGGATGTGGGATATAAACAGAAATTACGGAAATATCCAAGACTCTACAGGCAACAACGTTAAAAGAAGGATGAGTGGGTAAACTGATACGAGAGAAACTAAGACCATTTTTTATTAAAAGGGCACAACCATCATACCCATTAGGATTGTCTTGCCTAAGACAAACGAATCCGGGAAATCTAAAATTATTACAAGGCTTTAACCATGTTTCGGCTAAAGCAATAATGACCGCGTTGCATTCGTTATTGATTAAAAGGAGATCAGCCTTGTTACGACTGATACTCCTACAGTTCCATTGAGCGATATTGAGAGTCATTATGAGATCGGCCCGCAGGCTCGGATCCCTTAGAAAGAAGTGACGATAGTAATTTCAAAAATTCGGCAGCGTTGGACGGTAAAGAAAAAGATTTGTTTATGAACATTTCGATTAAAGAAGACAGGATTGAAACAAGAGAGGCTCCAAAATCGGAAGAGCGGGAAGGGGACAAACTGGGGTCCTGGAAGGAGCCATGGTGTTGGTCTTCAGGGGCTTTTGAGAATGCCACTCCATTGCCAGGCAGAGGTTGATTGAAGCCTCCTATTAAGGCATTGTGGGCTTGTTGGTCATAACCATGAGAAGAGGCAGGTGCGCGCTGCTTTCTCTGAGTGAATACAGTTTTTTTATAGGAGTTTTGTTGACTAACAACTTCATTGAAAGGACGCTTAGACGCTGGGTGCTTTTTTTCAGCATCTGCATAGGAAATCCCTTCATCAGACATAGTCAGCTTGATAGATTGCTGTCTCACAAATTCGGGGCAAATTTTGTCGGTGGCTTTGTGCCGTCCGGAACAATGAAGGCAACTCACACTATGATCGGGAACTTGACATGCATCAGCGTCGTGGGGCTGGGCGCATTTAGCACAGCGTGGCTGAGACCGGCACTGAGCTTTAACATGCCCAAACCTACAGCATTTAAAACACTGAACAGTTGGAAAATTGTAAACAGACACCTCTAACGAACAGTTAAATAGAAAAACTCTCTGTGGAAGGGATTGACCATCAAAGGTCAACACCACAGTTTCCGAAGGGGCCCATTGAGAGGCACCGCCGTTGGGGTCTTTGGCTTTGTAATTAAGACGCCTGGCCTTAATTGTTTTACCAAAGCCACGGGGAGTAACAATTAATTCAGGGAGCTCCTCGTTGGAGAAGTCCTTAGGGACACCTCTGACAATCCCAGTCCGTGAAATATTAAATGTCGGGATGAATGATCTGTATTTAGCAGCTCCAATCGCTGAATTAGAAAGGAAGTCATTAGCTTTAACTGCACTAGTAAATTCCACAGCCATTCTGTTCCTTCCAATTTTTTTAACACCACCTTCCTTAATCCCAGAAACCTTTTTGGCAAACAAGAATTGTCCGAACTTTATTTGATTTATATGGACACCCGAGTCCAGTTCAGCTACTTCGCAGACAACATGAACCACAAAAGGCCCGTTATCAGACATAATGTAAGCATTTCGGTGGGGCGGCGACGATTTTATTTGGCTCTGCGGAAGTGACTGAGACTGAGATGGCCCGGGTTGTGAAAGGGGAATGCTGTTTTGGGATTCGGGAACAACATGAGTAATATTAGAAAGCTGAGACAAAGAAGCTGAGGCAGAACGTAACATTTTCGGCGGCTCTGTAGGCTCAGGGGAACTAGACTCGTTGTCGATGGCCGAATGGTCTCTTTTCCTAATGGGGGCTGACTCCATAATATCAATGAAGCACCCAGGAGATGGAGGATGCTCAGAGAACTCTAATAAGTGCACAGAGGAAGTAGAAGGTATCCTTGACCTCGGGCCAACATCATCAATCCCGGGGTCAAAGTTACTATTGGACGCCATAATGCGTCCCGGACAAGCCGGTAACAATCTCACATTTGAGAATAATTGCCGGCCTCTCCCGATAAAAAATTCTTACTTACCTGCGTTAAAAAACACAGAAACTCACACAAAACAATACAATTCAACACCAACAAACGAATATATTCAGGTTTAACGCCTAAAAACTAAGAAAAACACGAGAGAACAAATTTTACAACGTGCTCCACTCAAATCCGAAGGCAGATTCCAGTCGTTGAATTGAATCATTTGTTTACTTTGATTGACAATGACAGTTATAGAAGTGACAGTTTTTTTTTTTTTTCTTTCTCATTAAGTACGAAGGCAACAAGCTTGTCGGTCATTAAAGTGTGCAAATGTCAACTTACTAACTAAAAAAAATATTTCTAGAATATTAGAGGAAATAAAAATAAAAGAGCCGCAGTTCCTTGATCTTTAGGATGACTACCGAAAAAAAAAAAATTTACACCTCTTTCAAAAACTTTACCTACCCAATTTTGCAAAGTATGTAAGATAAGATAAGATTACATACGTTTGTTGTTAGACCAAGCACAAGAATAGGTACACCTAACATGACCTAATAGCTTAAGACCAGTTACCAAAAGACATTTTGAACAAACTTGAAAAATAGTAAACAATGTAAAAATGTATTTAAAAGTCACTATATATATCTAGTTACAATGGAACATACGAGTAGCTTAGCATGCATCCACGAGATAAAATTCGACAGGTGCTAGGGAAATGAATACATCTATTCCATATTCTAACGTAAGACTTAACGCTTAAGGTTTAAAAGTGTCCCGTCTTAATAAAATAGATATAAAAAAGTGAAAATCGCTATAGTCGCGTTAAGTCTTACGTTTGAATATGGAATAGATGTATTCATTTCCCTAGCACCTGTCAAATTTCATCTCGTTAATGTTAAGCCGATAATGTTAAGACTGATTTAATATAATTCAATGTCAAGTGACTCACTGCTTACGATGAAGTTACACAGGCTTCTGTAAGTAGATTAATGTGATGTTATTAGATAAGGCGACAATCGACAATCGAATCGACAAATAAATTTATCTGCCACTTAAAGTTGGCCGTCTTCTTGTTTATTATCAAGCACGAAAGGGGCTTAATTTATGTGACAGATAATGCTTTACTGGACGATTGTGAGAAGACGGTAAGATTTGAATTTAATAAATAAACTAAAACTAAAAAAAAACACAAAATATATCCCATACCTCGAAGAAGGCCATAAAATATGGCAGTATGTATAAAACTTACCTTCTTTTATTTTAATGTAACTTAGTCCCATCTTGTTATCTCGTAACCGAAGGTCACCATCGATCTGGAGCGCGGCGAAAAAGAGAATCTTTGGTACATTTACTTTACGGCCTCATTTATAAGGAATAAGGTTTATAAAAAAGAATGTAATGAATCTTAGAGCTTTGTCTGTGTGACGCATTGCTTTTGTATAGGTTTGGCAAAAAGATATATATGGACATTGATTTAGTATATACTAGATACACAATCAGCAGGAAAAAGTGGCGCGACAAAACTTATGCCGAACCGACTTTGGCATAAGTTTTGCTCTTAGTCTTGTTCCGACCGTAGACAGTGTCAGTTGTCAATAATGGTTAAGTGTACGATAGAAAAATGCGTAAATAACAGCAATAAAACAGAAAAAACCGGTCAAGTGCGAGTCGGACTCGCGCACCGAGAGTTCCGCATAAACTTGAAGGCATGTAAACAGTTCGTAAATCACGGGAATACAATATAAATTAACCCAGTATAAACTGACACGCAATAAGTATGCACTTTCATACTTAGTGGGTGTCAGTTTATACTGGACTTTTTTTTTATGGGATGTAACTACAAATTAACGGTTTTCGGATTTTTTCCTTTACTTGTGCTATAAGACATTGCTTCTTGCCAAATTTCATGATTCTAAGTCAACGGGAAGTACCCTATAGGTTTTTATTCCCTTGAGATTCCCTTCAATATGCGACATAAACGGCCATATCTTTTGATTGCGTTGACATAGATATTTGATTTTTTCACTGATCCAAGGTATTGCAGATTTAAGTATTTGATATTAATTTCAACTTGATACCTCCACGCGTTCCTGAGAAAAAGGGTCTTGACAGACACACAGACAGACGGACAACAAAGTGATCCTATAAGGGTTCCGTTTTTTTCTTTGAGGTACGGAACCCTAAACAGGGATGGAATGTCTTATTTTACGTTAGTTCTATTTATAATTAAACAAATTCTAGTTAAACTAATAATGCTTTCATGATTTTTAAGTAATTTATTTTGTACGTACAAATTATGACTTACCATATCCGCTTTTGACGTAAAGTATTGGTAAATATTACGGCAATGTTTTGAAACGTAACTTTGCAAAGTTGACACTTGACGTTTAGTACATTGAGTTCTATTTTGCATGAAAAACTGTTCGCATTACAAGGTAAAAAATAATACTAGCATGTATCTGAATATACCTGTCAATGTCATTTTCAGCCAGTTTATACACGATTTTTGTTCGGAATTGTGTATCTAGTATATACTAAATCAATGTATATGGCTCAAATTCGCGATGTGCATGAAGAGGTTGATGAATGTAAAGGAAGCGAAAGATGCATGGACCGGTGCATCTGGCGTTCCATAGTCTCTGCCTACCCCATGTGGAGACAGACTTGAAGGTATGTATGTATATAAGTATTTAAGTTTGTATGTTGGATGTAGGAGGTATAGTCCTAAACTATAAGTACTCATCCGATTTCATAAATTCTTTCACGAACATTTAGAATGTGCTTTCAGGTTGGGCATATGCATAGGTTATTTTCAACTTATTTAACCGAAGCGAGTTGTAATTATAATTTGTGAGATATTAGATAGATAGGGTCCAAACGGACAAAAAAGTCATGTATAAAATTCCGTTTTTAGGGTTCCGTACCTCAAAAGGAAAAAGGAACCCTTATTGGATCACTTTGTTTTCCGTCTGTCTGTCAAGACCCTTTTTCTCAGGAACTCGTACAGGTATCAAGTTGAAATTCATATTAAATACACAAGTCTGCAATCCTATGGCGCTGTAAAAAAATAAAACTTCTAAGTCAAAGCAATCAAAAGATACGGCCGTTTATGCCGCATGTTGAATCTCAAGGGAATCAAAACCTATAGGGTACTTCCCGTTGAGTTAGAATCATGACATTTGTCAAGAAGCAATGTCTTATAGCACAAGAAAAAGGAAAAAAATCGAAAACCGTTAATTTGTAGTTACATCACATAAAAAATAAAGGCCAGTATAAACTGATACTCACTAAGTACGAGTGCATACTTATTGCGTGTCAGTTTATACTGGACTTTGTTTATATTGTATTCCCGTGATTTACGAACTATTTACATACCTACAAGTTTGTGCGGGACCCTCGGTGCGCGAGTCACGAGCACTAGACCAGTTTTCTTTAACATTTTGAACGGAACCCTAAAAACAGACAAAGGTCGTTCAATCCGCCTATTCATCCTTTATCCTTTTGACCTGTTGCAAAGCCGCTATGGGACGATATAGGTCGCATCTCTAAAAGCAGGTTAAAAAAAAAGTAAAATGAAACGGTTTTTGTGTTTTTGGAGAACTGAGTGAGAGAGAAACATCGTTTCGTGTTTGATAAAGGTTTTTGAAGGCACGAAAGAGTTTTTCTACTCGCGTAATATAAATATATTTGTACAGTTCGCCATCAAATATATATCTGTACATATATCAGAGTGGTCAAAAATATCTGAACATGCACTCTAACGCCTTGACGACGTCTTCAGATACCTACTGATATCTTAAGATAAAAAAATATAAAAGATTTATTCAGTATGGCGTACTATTACACGTCAAAGTCTACCAGCGCTTCCCGAGAGGGGACCAATGCTGAGAAGAAGCGCCGCAAGAAACCCAACAGTCAGTAATTCGTTAAAAATATGTGACGTTATCAATATAAAGGGACCTTATGGAGGCAGGCGGTTACGCCGTTTTTAGAACTGTTACCATAGTATTCGTATAGTTACAAGAACAAGAAGAGCGTAACTGCCTTTCTCTATAAGGTCCCTTTATACTGAGAACGTCACATATAACTTACTAGCGTCTTAGCTTATCCCACGGAAACTATCAACTTTTCCGGAATAAAGACTATCCAATGTCCTTCCCCGGGACTCAAACTATCTCCATACCAAATTTCATCGAAATCGGTTCAGCGGTTTAAGAGTGAAGAGGTAACAGACGGAGTTACTTTCTTATTGTATTCGTTTAAAAAATGGCTTAGATTGTGAGCGCACTATTCGCCATCAAACTGCCCCCAGTTTGGTGATTATTTTTCTAAGTTATATTTGAAATAAATAAATAAATAAGTATGGACTAGTTTTTGCCTGCGACTTCGTGCACGTAAAAGTCGTTTAGGGTTATTCTTGCGACTATTCGACATTAATGCGACCAGGGGAATGAGGGCGGTTGAAACGCTCGAAGAATTACCGATGCGAATCACCCTTTTATCGCTGCTCCCTTGGAACTTTCCAATTTTTTGGGATAAAGTATTAGATATGTCCTTCCCCAGGACTCAAACTAAGTATCTCCATACCAAATTTCATCGAGATCGGTTCAGCGGTTATGCAGTGAAAGCGTAACTAACTAACAAACAAACGGAGATTAGATTGTTAAATTTGAGTGTTTCCCCCTGACATTTTGCTTATTTTATATTCAAAATGGCGTAATTTTTCAAAGTTATTTGTCCAAGCTAGCATCACATACAAAAACAAAATATACCGTATAAATAACAAGGCCCTGGCTCGGGGCAAACATAAATTTAACAGAAAAAACACAACCTGTTTGTTGATTACTTTAGAAATAAATTGTATCTTAGGTATAAAGTAAATAAGAATGTAGCTCTTGGGGTGGTTTCGAAATTCTTTAGGTTATTGCCCTGTGGTAGGTAATATTTGTCATTATTTTATTAAAAAAGCCGGTCAAGTGCGAGTCGGACTCGCGCACCGAGGGTTCCGCACAAACTTTTAGGCATGTAAATAGTTCGTAAATCACGGGAATACAATATAAACAATTTCCAGTATAAACTGGCACACAATAAGTATGCACTTTCGTACTTAGTGAGTGTCAGTTTATACTGGACTTTTTTTTATGTGATGTAACTACAAATTAACGGTTTTCGGATTTTTTCCTTTAGTTGTGCTATAAGACATGGCTTCTTGCCAAGTTTCATGATTCTAAGTCAACGGGAAGTACCCTATAGGTTTTAATTCCCCCTTCAATATGCGGCATAAACGGCCGTATCTTTATATTGCGTTGACTTAGATGTTTGATTTTTTCACTGATCCAAGGGATTGCAGACCTAAGTATTTGATATGAATTTCAACTTGATACCTCCACGCGACAGACAGACGGACAACAAAGTGATAAGGGTTCCGTTTTTTTTTCATTTGAGGTACGGAACCCTAAAATCAACATTAAAACAAAACATAGTTCGGTAAATCATTAATGTAGATAATCTTCTATATTTTGTATTAATAATTTGTGGATAATTATTTAAAATATACAAATATACAAAATAAAACAACAGTAATGTTTATGACTTGTATGCATGCATGCAAGCCCGATTCTAACGTAAGACTTAACCCTTAAGGTTGAAAATAAAAGTATCTCGTCCTGACTTTTATTACTTTTTATTACTAAGTAAGCGACTATTGCGATTTTAAAATTTTTATAGCGATTTTATTAAGACGGGACACTTATATTTTAAACCGTAACCGTAAGCTTATGGAGGCAGGCGGTTACGCCGTTTTTAGAATTGTTACCACAGTATTCGTATAGTGACAAGAATAAGAAGAGCGTAACTGCCTCCCTCCATAAGGTCCCTTTATATTGAGAACGTCACATTTTTATTGGTCGAGATCTGTCTGTACAGACCGCCGCGCGCTCCACACGTGCAATTGGAAGAAATCGTCAGTTCAAAATCGTAAGAGAAACGGATAGCCTGTGTTCTTACGATACCTGACAGGCTAATGGCCGGCGGACTGTTTTGTGGTGCGCCGTACTCTCAAATGCCACCTTCAAACGACTTACCTAAGTCTAAGGGTCCAATAAATCTCTCGCAAGACCAATTTCAGACAATATCCAGTGTAATATTGTGGCCGAATACGCAATCTAGCGACGGCGGCAAACGACAGGTTTGTAGGATAGTGTCCTGCACGGAGAAAAAAATCTAGTTACATGTAACAGAATATTGTATTATATGTGACAACTATACACACATTTTACACATTAATATAAAATTCAACTTCTGTACAACATAATTTCTAGTACCTATTAGGTAAATA
Organism: Tortrix viridana; assembly: GCA_963241965.1. NCBI lineage: Eukaryota > Metazoa > Arthropoda > Insecta > Lepidoptera > Tortricidae > Tortrix > Tortrix viridana. Next base: position 2,382,517 of record OY725198.1, on the reverse strand, counting down.
CCTAGTATCGTAGGAAACAAATTTTGTGTAGTATACAAAATATGTTGGACGCTAAATGCATATTTTACTCTGTAACTATTAGATAGTAACTGTCGCACATGTCGGTGTCGACGTAGACTTATCTGTAAGTTGCTTAGCGACGATTGTGCAGGAAAAAACAATAGAAATTATATTAAAATGGAGTAAGGAAGAATACACGATATTTTCAAAAGATACACCGTTTCGTAATTTCTCACAGTAACCACTACAATATCAAAGTTTTTGTGTACTAGAATATTAAACTAGAATATTTTAGTATTAACAAAAATATGACTTGTTGTCATTAAAATAAAATCTGTTAACCATAGCTAAAATCTGTTTTCATACACCAGAATCACAACTACAATAAAATCTGGTAATATTGTAAAATATTTTTTTCTCCGTGTGGTAACTGGAGAGTTTCAACGGTTAAGTACCTTGTAAAATAAGGGAATATTTAAGAATTATCTTAGAAAAACTGCGCAAGAGCATGTCGGACCTGCTTAGTGTAGGGTTCCGGCGCCATTACAACAAATACAAACAACAATCTCCAAAAAAAACATACATGTTTGAGCGTATCTATTTGTTCCTGAGTCATGGATGTATGTATTTAAGTAGGTACCTAATGTATATCGTTGTCTAGTACCCATAGTACAAGCCTAGAGCTTAGTTTGGGACTAGGTCAATTTGTCTGAGATTGTGTCCTGATATTTACTTATTTATTTATTTATTTCTAAAGCATTTAAATTAATAACAGCCAATGGCCTATTTTACCCGATTTCACAGCTAAACGAAGGGTAATCAATCCGTTTAACAGTATATTTATGTTATATATGAATATTATGTTTGAAACTTATATCGGGTTTCAATTAGTACATTTTGAATTATTCGTGTTTCTAAAGGGATCCCTTCTTTTGCTATAATTTCATTTACCATAATTTTCATTAACTCAATGATTTTTTTTCTAAAACCTTAAACATTTCAAGATTATAGATTAGTTTTATTTTATAACAATCTTGAAAATTATACTGTTTCCAAAAAAAGCCTTGATGTCAAATGACGATTAGGGCAAATGATACATTATGGCATATGAATTTATGACAACCAATAGAGACCCGTTTTTAAAAACACGAATGACTTAATAATATCACCCTATTCAAAAGCCATACCTAAATACCAATAAAATACCAGCATGTTTCATTATAATTTATAATGTGTGTTATTCTAAAACATTTTCTTTTTAAATATATGTATATAAAAGGGTTGATGTAATACAGGGACTCGGCAACGTTACGTATCATTATTGAACGTTAAATCTTTAATTTCCTTCGCCATCTTGCGTGATCCCTATCAGCATTGTCGCTTAGGGTTGCCAGCTCTTATTAAATAATAAATAAATATCAGGGACAATCTTACACAAATTGACCTAGTCCCAAACTAAGCTCTATGCTTGTACTATGGGTACTAGGCAAAGATAAACATACAAGTATATTTATTTATTTGAGTATTCATGTATATATTCCTCGAGGCTCTCGAATTGGCTCCATTCTCATTGTTTCCCCTCTCAAATACTTGATTTCCGACACAAATTATTTGTAGAACTGATTGTCGATAGAACTGTACGTAAGGAAGATTGTTTGTAGATTCAGTGTTTAGAGAGATATCGAGGTTCCTTTACTTTATACGTTTATATAGAGAAATACATACTTAAATAGATAGCAAACATCCGTGACTCAGGAACAAATACTCGCGCTCATCACACAAATATTTGCCCATACCGGAATTCGAACCCGGGACCGCTAGCTATGTAGACAGGGTCTCTACCAACTAGGCTAATCGCATCGTCTATATAAAGACAGAAAGTTACTTTTATCAAGTAAGTAGGTATATTTAATTTGGAAAGTGGCAGCCCTATATTATTAAAGGATTGTGTGGAAGTATCAAGAATGTTTTATACAGATAAACAGCTAGCGTGGGCTTTAACCCTAGATTAAGACTGCTTTCACATACTTTGACGGTATTTTATACGTAATACTATCTTTTTTCCGCGACTTCGTTTACGTAGAATCACAACAACAAAAAAAAAGACGTGGTAGCCTAATGGTTTGACCTGCCAACTCTTAAGCAGATGGTCGTGGGTTTGAACCCGGGCTCGCACCTCTAGTTTTTCGGAATTTATGTGCGAAATATAATTTTTAATACCATGAGCTTTTCGGTGAAGGAAAACATCGTGAGGAAACCTGCACACACCTGCAAAGCAATTTGACGGTGTGTGCGAAGTTCCCAATAAGCACTGGGCCCGCGCGGGAGCTATAGCCCAAACCCTCTCATTGTGAGTGGAGGCCTGTGCCCAGCAGTGGGACGTATGTAGGCTGGATTAGTAGAGCTAATTTCCCGGAATAAAAAAAAAAATGTGTCAATCCATGACTATCTGAGTGTTTCATCCAAACCCGTTTAGATAATAAGGCGTGGTTGAAACACAAACATCGAAACATACTTTCACATTTATATAACCCAACCGAGTTAAAAACAATCGACAAAATCGGGACCTCTATTTTCAGAGCTTATTACTATTAAATGGCTTAACGGATTTTTATCAAACTAAACTAAGAACACTCTCGATTAAGTCACGTATCTAACAAAACAAACTAAATCAAAATCGGTCCATCCGTTTAGGAGCTACAATGCCACAGACGCACATCAAACAATATCCCTCTTTTTTGCGTCGTGGATAAAAAAACAAAAAATAAAACCGTCTTCAAAAACCCAATAAAAAGGGTTAAATAAAGACCGGCCTCCAAGGAGTCCTAGGAATTGCCTATTCAGTACCTAATAGGTACATGAAATATATTCAAGCCGGTGTCAAGTAGGTATACACAATAGCAATGACACCATGATTCTTGCCTTAATGAATATAAAAGTAGCTTCATGTTCTTAAGAAAGAAAAGTCATTGCTGGCGTCAATCACTTACGACTAAGGGGTTCCGGTGGTCATCTCTGGTCTTCATCATCAGTTCCTCTTCACCAAGAGGTGCTTTTGTAATGCAATTTCTTAAGGTCTTGCAGGTAATACAAAATCGCTGTATGTTTGCCTATAACTTCTGAAGATTTCCCTCGATTCCTCATGGATCCCATCATCAGATTCTGATTTCGTGATAATGGGACCACCTCAGGAGTATACGCTTGCGAATAAAAAAATAATTTTGAAAATCGGTCCACAATTGACAGAGAAATCGGTATACATACATAAAAAAAAATAAAAAAAATACGAACAGTGGAACATAAAACCTCCTCCGTTTTGTATTCGGTTAAAAAAGGAACGACGCCATTTTCAATCGCATTCCGTCACAAAACTTTAAATTTAAAATTGGAATAGAACTGTCCATTGATTCGCGTCACTTTCTATAAAGAACTGCCGATACCTTTAGAACAGAATAAGCTGAAGTGAAAAATGACGGTTGGCATTTTAAATCGAATCCGTTTCAGTTAAGGTTGAATTTTGAACTTCCGTGTTTTGACTTACGTAATTTGTGACATGCGGACATCATGCGGACGTCTGAATTTTAGATTTGAAAATGGAATTGTTGGAACAAAATGGCGGCCTGGGTTTGTCAAATGCATTAGAAGATGAAACTGCGAGCCAAAAAGAGTCTTAATATTATTGTTTTTCTAATAAACTAATAGCTCTGAAAACAACGTTCGGGGTCGTACTTTTCTCCCACTCGCTCTTATGCGAGTCGAACCGAATCTCTCCGAACCTGAAACACTTTTTAAAAGCTATCGTACAGTATGTTCGGTTTGTTCTTAAAATCGAAGATAAACTATTAGGTGCACAGCTTATGTTGGTTTAGAAAATTTACAGCTCTGGTGATTTTAGTTCGATATTCAAATGTCGTTCGATATTTGAACTCAGCTACTGACTAAGAGCTAAAAAAAGCTTGTATATTACCAAAGATACACCGCCAAATTAATCCTATTCTTTAATCATGCAATTTTCTTTGCGCTCGTGTTGGAAGATAACACCACTAATTAAAATATATGCTGTAATCCTTATAATTGCTTGGATAAATTACACATCCCACAACCTACAAGTTAGAACGAGGAAAACGCGGAGCTCCCGGTAACCCTGCGGGGATTCAAGTAATTTAATCTGGAAGAAAAAACGGCTCTAATCATTAATTTAAGGTTCATTTTGATCTCCAGCTTCGTGGATAACTATTGTTAAAGACTGTATACCAACTAGTTAACTATCAAATTTTGTGTTAGTCTTTAAATGATGAAAATGCCGCTTTGTGTTGTCAAACAAACTACGTGTTGGTCGGAAATTCGGGAAAAATTGTAATTTGGCGCGAGGGCCAGTATTGAAACCCGAGTTAGCGAAGGATTGTGAAATTGAACCACGGGCGTAGCGAATAGTTCAAAAATAGATACCTGAGCGTAACGCGGGATTCAAGGCCTCGAACGAAACCCAAATAACTTTGCTGCCGTAACACACAATTTTTCACCTCAATGTAGCGAGGGAAACACTTGGTGATGGAAAAACAATTGCACGAACGTCAGTCACATCAGTTGTTGCCGTGCTCGCGCAGCGGCCTCCGCGCACAGCACCAACCAGCATTACTTTCCACGCTAGCGGTTAAAGTGGACTTTTGCGCGCAGATTTTGACCAACAAAGAAAGCCTTTCCGAACTGGTGAGGTGAAAAAGTAATTTCTTTCACATTCAAAACCAAATTGAATATTCCAATTCAAAGCCAGAATAAAACAAAAGCGGTTCAAATAAGAAATGAGTAAAAATGATTTTATTTTAAATTCGACCGTGAACAACGCGTTTTAAAATTCAAATTAGGTTTGTGGAGAATGTGCAGTTATTTCTTTTTGCTTGTGAAGGTTCACCTATTTGCATCGTACACGGTTATGCTGTTACAGTTTAGCGGCGTATATTCATACAAACAGCTGTTTTAGGGATCCTTCGCCTTTTTTTATCCGTCTTTTTGACAAGTTTACAAAAAGTGACCTTTAAAACCAAACTCCATGTTTTGACGACGCGGTTAGCCTAATTGGAACCTAGCGGTCCCGGGTTCGAATCCCGGTATGGGCAAATATTTGTGTGATGAGCGCGAGTATTTGTTCCTGAGTCATGGATGTTATTCTGTATACATATTTGAGTATGTATTTATCTTTATAAGTATGTATACCGTTGCCTAGTACCCATAGTGCAAGCCTAGAGCTTAGTTTGGGACTAGGTCAACTTGTGTGAGTTGTCCCCTGATATTTATTGTTTTATTTATTTAAGTTCTATTAAAAAATGACTAACTGTTGAGTTTCTTGCGGCGCTTCTTCTCAGCAGTGGTCTCCTCTTGGGGAGCGCTGGTAGATTTTGACGTGTAAAAGTGCCCGTGCGGCCTACTTACTGAATAAATATCTTTTATCTTTTTTTTTTATCAAGACTATCACATGGCTAATCCCCCCTTTTGTCCCAGGTCCCCCCCATCGACTACCTGCGGCAGGTGACGCTGGACCTGGGCGGCGCCGGCGCGCTGGGCGCGGCGGGCGAGCGGCCCGTCATCCGCCGCGCGCCGCCGACGCGCGCGCAGCAGGCCACGCGCACGGTGCGTGCGCTCATACGACGGTTCAACGAGGTGAGGATGGGAGCCCGTTGATACGCACAACTTTATTGTTTGACCTAATATATTGTTTGGTCGAATGTATTCTGCCCTGCTAAGGTAAAAGGCAGTATTTTACACAAAACTACTGTAGCAATTACAACCTTATTACCCAGTTATGAGGTTGCAATTATTACAGTAGTTTTGTGTAAAATACTGCCTTTTACCTTAGCAGGGCAGTATTGTTTTTAGGCTGAAATTTCAGGATATCTGTTGTGTAGATTAGTTAGGTTAGTTTTATAATCATTCTAAAAAAAACCCTTTCAATTGAAAAAAAAAACGTTTTCTACAACTTAAAAGAGAAAAGACTTGCGCAGTGACCAGGATCGTAACTGGTCACTGCGAACTGAACAAACATCTGTTTCAAATGGGTATGAAACAAGACGCGACATGCAGGTTCTGTCAGGAGACAGCTGTGCACATCCTCTGCTCATTCTGACCGCGATGCACAACAGAAGTATCTACGTAGGGCGACATACATGGACCCACAAGAGATACAACTCCACACTGCCCAAATCATCTGGAAATTCCTACGAAACGGGCCTTTGCGGTGAGCTATAAACAACCAAAAATAGACCCGGTGAGCATATAGTGTTAGAAATATTTTAAGGAAGGTTCAGGAAGTTCCATGTGTTTTCAGATAAGGCGAAAGTTAAAAAGTTCCAGGTGGTCTCAGAATGTCTCGTCTCAAATAGTCTCAAGTAATTTTGGGTAGTCTCAAATGGTCTCAGGTGGTCCTAGGTGGTCCCAAATACACTACGGTAATGTCGCTTAGTCTCGGAAAGGCGCAAATAGTCTCAAATATTTCCATGAAAACTCAGGGAGTCGCAAACAGTCCCAAGTCTCACGTAGTCCCAGAAAGACTTATGTATTATCAGTTTGTCTCAGAAGTGGTTTTGCAAGTATCAATTTAACGCGATCCTCTTAAACTACGGAACCCTGTAAACTAAGACGCAATGGGTCCCATACGGCTCATTCGAGTCGTTAAAAGTTCTCGTCTGACAATGGACACGTGGCGCCGCGTGACGGCGGCGTGGCAACAGCGGGACGACAGCCCACTCAGTGTTTATAAAACGCTCGCTTTTGTCATAAAAATCTAGAGAAAATCGCAATAATTAGAAAAACAGGATTTAAATTATGTTATATATTTCAGATGTTCACGATATTTTTTAAGCTGGTCTTATTTCGTTTTTTTTTATTTCTAAAAAATCCGCCTGCCTTTGCTACTATTCTCGAAAAAAGTGCTATATAGGATCCCGGAAACCTTCACTTGAGTTTAATTATGTGACCCGGTCAAGTTTCACTAGGTTTTCATTTTAATTATATTGAACCTCTGTATCAAGAGCTATTCACAAGGCTTAACATGATCAAATATTTACCCAAATACTGCTACTCAAAGTACGGTGGTTGCCACTTGAAAACGTTTTAGTATACCAGCTGTCACCGCGTCGAATCGTCTTATGCCAAGCTTAAAGACTGTTATATCCTTAAACACAATTAAAATCTCCGGTGTGTAACCTTTCAATAAATTCGGTAATTTATTGCTAAACCGCGCAGTTATCTGTAAAGTAGTACGTCTGTTCTCTCTGGACTTGCCATTGAAGCGAGAATCCGAATAAGGATGAGAAAAGTCGATAAAATTTTCCGTCATTTTTGGTTTTACGCGGTTGTTATATCGGTATCTATTTATTTTACGATGTGGTTTATTGAAGGCAATATATTTTTATATCGTATTGGCTGCAGTATGTCATAATCATAATTATGAAGGGGATAAATGTCAGTCGTTAACGGGGTGCACGATTCCTTATCCACCTTATTAGCTATACAAGAGGGTGCAATTTGTCTTAGCATTTAACTTACAAATATTCCATTTTGTTTGAGGACAGGCGGTTTAATTCTTACTTTTTGCAATAGCTAGTTAAATTAACAACTTATGCTTCACTCAGACTTCGTCTGTGTTTAACTTTTATAGTTTTTAGCACTCGTATCGGAGAATTTACTTGTTTCCGTAGGAAAGTGACGGCTGCGGTGGCTTCTAGTATTTCAAAGTGAGCCCACACAATCCAGAAGTATCTTATGTTTTCAAATCCATTTAGCCGTTTATGCATAATAATAATTATTATTTTATTTTAGACAGGCAGTTAACACTGATATGTCTAAATCACTGTTCGCTAAACAAATAGTCACGCTAATTTGGAATGTTGTAATTAGTTCAAAAATTTACAAGATTTTCACGTTTATAATTTTAATTAAAGTGAGATACTACTGAGTAAAGTAGTCGCAAGGCATTTACTTATCTTCAACGTTCGATAACATTATCGACATCGATATCGACATTAAATTATACAAAACCCATCCCTAATTTGTTATCTAATTACCTAAGCAATTCCTTTCATGTTTATAATTAATACGTTTTATATTACATTAAAAGAAACATTGGACCTTTTCCAAGAATATAATTAATTCTGTTTTAGAAAAACAGAAGGATATTATTACAATAATAATGAAACTGACACTTAAAGACGTTTCGATAATGTTTCAATTTTAATAACGGTGAAGATTTAAACCAATTTAGGTGATTGATTAGGTTAAGACCTTTCTACGTCGGTAATGCGGACTGAATCTACCGCTTCAAACAAGTCCGCCATTGTTGATAACAAATACTGCAAAAAATTCTAGCTGGTTGGTGATTCAGTTTTCCCGTCATACCATTATTAATAAGTCAGTGCGTGTAGTTTTAATTGGTCGCATATCCGTCAACGAAGCAGCTCGGATAAAACAATAGGTACCTACGTAACTCTGCTTTACATGCCTATAATGCCAAAGAGCGTGAGAGGCATCTTTAAGGCTGCCTTTCCATAGAAGCGGAGACGAGCGGGAGCTGTGTAGGAATCGACCAATCACATTGGTTGTAATCCACATCTCGTCTCCGCTCCGTTTCAATGGAAACAGTCAAGCCGAGACGACAGTATCAAAATTGTGTAGTACGCCACTCATCCCCGCTCGTCTCCGCCTCAGTGGAATCACATACCTCTTTTCACAGCTCCGCTCCTCTTAAAGACAGCCTAATGCCCCGGTTCATACTTCATCGATTATGTATTTAATTAAAAAGCGAGATGTTTAAAAATGTTAGAACTGTATAAACCAAACAATTGAATATATGTCAACTTAGTACCTACTAAATTATGTGAGTTAGCCCCACTATCTACGACCTCTTTTCTCTAATTGAATAATTTTTCTTTGTCATTGCTATCTTTGTAACTTGCTACTGTTTCATACTAAACCATATTATATAAATTCAATCCTTTTATTTTTGCCAAAATCCTTCAAAGAAAATAAAATCCCTTTAAACTGACGAGTCAAAACATCGATATCGATACTGGCCACAATCATCGACACTTCCATCCCTAGCGCTCATTACTTGAGTAATGGCCGTTAATGACTCCACTTGAAGCTAATCCGCCATTTTGATTACGTCAACTGAATTATACTGGCGCAAAGATTATTAAGAGGGTTCATTTTCAAATCTGTGAAGCTGGCGACGTCGGAAGTAAAAATAATTTTTCACCTCATCAGCTCGGAAAGGCTTTCTTTGTTGATCAAAAACTGCGCGCAAAAGTCCACTTTAACCGCTAGCGTGGAAAGTGGTGGTGCAGTGTTTTCCTCGCTAAGGTGAGGTGAAAAATTGTGTGTTTCGCACGGCAGCAAAGTTATTTGGCCTTAAATCCCCGTTAGGTACGCTCAGGATTCTATTTATGAACCACTAGCTAGGCTTGAGGTTCAATTTTAGAATCCTTCGTTAACTCGGGATTCAAGACTGGCTCTCGCGCCAAATAACTTTGCAGTCTTGCATAACAAATAACTATTTATCCCGTCATGCTGTTAAATACTAGCTTTTGCCGGCGACTCTGTCCGCGTAAAAGTTGGTTATCGCTTTTCCTTTGGTAAATATCAACTTTTCCGGGATAAAAAATATTACATTTGTCAATCAAAGATAATTACTATCTGTGTGCCCAATTTTATCCAAATCCGTCCAGCCATTTAGGCGAAACTGAAACAAACAGCCGTACATTCATACAAACTTTCACATTTCCAATATTAGTGGGATTATAGAGGATAATAATATAAATAAAATCATTTATTCCGTATTACATATAATAATAAATAATAATAATCCAGCCTATATACGCCCCACTGTTGGGCACAGGCCTCCACTCACAATGAGAGGGTTCGGGCTATACCCACGCGGGCCCAGTGCGGATTGGGAACTTCGCACACACCGTCAAATTGCTTTGCTGTGTGCAGGTTTCCTCACGATGTTTTCCTTCACCGAAAAGCTCATGGTACATTTACAAATTATATTTCGCACATAAATTCCGAAAAACTTAGAGGTGCGAGCCCGGGTTCGAACCCACGACCCTCTGAGTAAGGTCTGGCAGGTCAAACCAACAAGTGTATGAGTAATTAGTATAAAAGTATAGATAAAAACCACTTACCCAAAATTCGTAAAATCAACGGATATTTTAAAAATAAAACAATCAAGAAAATCCGATCTTTTTGTAATTAATTTGTACTTTAATAATATTAAAATTTGGTATGTGGGAGTATGCCCTCAAGCTACCCGACGGAGTACTTTCCAAGAAAAAGGGCACATGTACAATTAAAACCGAAGCTAAACCTTTTGTAACTAAACATAAGGTCGTGTATGCTTGGACTTTTGAATCAAATAGGACCTTTTTGCTAACATGCCCTGAGATTGAGACATGTTTCCAGAAACTCACCTACGCTGTCTAGAGGACACTTAAATATGAAATACTAGCTTTTCTCGTAACTTCGTTGGCCTAGAAGTCTTTTATCGGTTTTCTCTCGGGAACTGTCAATTTTTTCGGGATAAAAAGTATTATATGTATCAATCCAGGACGAGGGCTATCTGCGTGCCAAATTTCATCCAAATCTGTTTAGCTGTTTAGGCGTGATTAAAATACAAACATGTAATCTTTACACCCTCTGCTTAAGAGTCGGCAGGTTAAACCATTAGGCTACCTCGGACATAACTTACACATTCTCGTATTAATTGGTAATAGTAGATTGTACAACAAGTGCATAAAACCCACAATTTTACGCGAGACATTTATCCATCCAAGCGAGCTTGCGAGTCGAGTGTTTTTCGGAATTTATGTGCGAAATATAATTTGTAAATTTACCATGAGCTTTTCGGTGAAGGAAAACATCGTGAGGAAACCTGCACACACCTGCAAAGCAATTGGCGGTGTGTGCGAAGTTCCCAATCCGCACTGGGCCCGCGTGGGAACTATAGTCCGAACGCTCTCATTGTGAGTGGAGGGCTGTGCCCAGCAGTGGGACGTATATAGGCTGGATTATTATTATTAAACATTCTATGAAACGAGTTCGATTCAAGGGCCATTTGTACACTGCTAAAGTATTAAAATCGGACCATACGTTTAATTGAAAATGAAATTTCATAGTCCTAAGTCATATAACTGTTAATCATTTTGATCACAACTGCACTCGCTTTAGACTCCCAAGATACAGGCCCCGCCTAGTTTGGGATCCGCTGGATATTTATCTTAAATATATATATATATATATATATATATATATATATATATATATATATATATATATATTTATTTATTTATTTATTTATTTGTATTAGGAGCTACGCCACAGACAAAATGCCATAGAAATATTTGCGTTGAATTACTAGTTTCATATTGAATTTCAGCCAAATATAAATAGTATTACATATCCTAATCATTTCAGGGAAACTTTTAGGACACCAGATTATCAGAACGACACGTTTGGGTCTGAAGCTTACAGGACCGTGCATCCATGCAGGATGGCCGTATTAGCAAAACACATTCACAGAAATTTAAACCTTACTGTGTTAGCAATAGAGTCGTGAATGGAGTAACAGTTATATTGGAGTTGTATTTTTTGTGTGGGTGACAGTACCCTGCCTATCGTATCCCATTCGATGAAATTTGCATTTTATTATTGTTATTATCAGCTTACATGAGATGACCCTCGGATAGTAGGGAGGTCACGACTTATTGTAGCGATTCAGTAGCGATGCAATAGCGATACAGTATCGATACAGTCGCTATGCTGTCGCTGTATACCCTCGCACACGTTATTTACTGCGCGCCTAACATGCATCACAAGAATAAAGTGACAGCACGAATAAAAAGTTGCTAGAGTAATTAAATATCATGCTTAGCTTAGAGCCTGTGCACACTAGCGTTTATAGCCCTTAGACTCCCGGTCATAAACACAAGGTGTGCACAGGCTCTTAATAGATTTGAATGATTTATTTCATTACTCTAGCAATGCCGGATAAAATCGCTTAGTAACGTAACGTAGTAGAAGAGACACTTTTATTTTAAACCTTAATCGTTAAGTCTTACGTTAGAATATGGAATAGATGTATTCATTACCCTAGCACCTGTCAAATTTAATCTCGTGCATGCATGCTAAGCCCGCTGCAGAGCGTTTCTTCATTGACAGATATCGTGTCGGCGCCACGGGACGCAGTTATGGGTTGGAGCGAGCTCGATTTTTTTTTTTTTTTAATTTATTTATTCTAGAAAAAAAAAAGCGTGGTACATTTTTAAACAATTCGCCAAACGCATGTTTATTGGCGACTATTGCACTCACTTTACATTCTCCATGCACCTAACAACTAATTGACACTTAAAGAAAAAATTACAATCTAAAACCTAATAAGTACTAATACTAAGGTGTGTACTGGTATGTTATTGTTTTACCTTTTTTATATTGGAGCATCTAATAATAACTTTTTTAGTCTCCCTTTAAATATGTTTTTACTGCTACATTCATCTTCTGGGAAGATTGCATTAAATATTCGAGGAGTCATGTAGCTGCGAGTCCTCTTGCCGTAATAGTTGCTGGCCGCGGGCTCCGCGTACCGCCGGCGCGGCGCGGCGCGCAGGTCACGGGTGTGTGATCTGACCGTTTTGAATTTATTGTTTTTAAATTGCTCGGTTGCTATGTACTTCTATCTCTAAACCGGCGCACCGACAAGACATCAGTCAGTGAAGCACTCATTACAACGCCAAATCACTTAATCTAGCTCAACGGCGCAGTTCGTATGTCATTATATGTGACGTTCTCAATATAAAGGGACCTTACGGAGGCAGGCGTTTGCGCCGTTTTTAGAACTGTTACCATATTATTCGTATAGTTACAAGACTAAGAAGAGCGTAACTGCCTTCCTCCATAAGGTCCCTTTATATTGAGAACGTCACATATTTTGTCATGTCGACATAGTGCCTCTGTCAATTGACTCACCGCATCCTAGGGGGACAATGACGGGACCCTACTCAAACTCAAAAGGGTTGTGTCCAAACACGGATAATGCTATCATAAGGGATCCGTAGATTACTTTAACGGTGGATAAGGTATTAGGTTATTTCCAGAAAATATTTTCTGTTGAGTAAGTATGTGCGTAGTTTGGGCGCAATATTTTTGGTATAGGTGTCGGCGCGAGAGTTGAGGCGAATGATTACGCACACAGCTATATGCCGTTTTTAGAACTGTTACCATAGTATTCGTTACCATAGAATAAGAAGACCGTAAATGCCTTCCTCCATAAGGTCCCTTTATATTGAGAACGTCACATATGTCGCTGTGTAATTGTGTTTATATTTTAGTTTTGTTCGTTTATATATATTGAATTAATTAAAAATAAAAAGTATTACTGTGTAAAATCTTTTTCGTTGCGTTGAAAGTTGTCCCCAGGAAATGTGACAGAGTGGTTGTTTTTGTAGGAAGTAATATCTTATTTTGTTTGACGATGTATGACAATACTTTGCTGATTCAAATAAAATAAATATATTTTGATAAATTTTTCATATAGGTATATAAAAAAAATACGATCGTGACACTTTTTTAACCCTACTACTTTTTTTAAATAATTTGAAGCTGTAATTTTTTTTTAAATATCGATACGAATACCGTGGCAACTATGTGCAAGATCTCAGTCTAGTTCGCATATAAAAAGAACTGTTAAATCAAACTCTTTGTGCATGTTTTTAAAACTCATTTTTAAAAGGCACAACGTTTATTTCTTTCACCGCGTCTATACTTTATTGCATCTGTCACACTACAACTTTATTATTAAAGTGGAAACTTCCTTTTAGTCGAGCACCGAGGGTTGACCTTTTCAATTTGTTATCAGCATTTTGGAAATCATATTTTACTCGGCCGCACTCAGAGACGTCAATTAACTTTTAAGTTTGAAAAGTTGCTGCTGTCACTTTCTTTGCTATAGCAATACACGCAGCAACTTTAATGAAACTTAAATTTTAATTGACGTCTCTGAGTGTGGCAGTTATAGTCTCTTTGAGCGGACGGAGTTGCAGGCAAACGCTAGTAGGGAATAAGAAATAAATGAAAAATTGAACATATCCGGCAGCACTTTCTGACAAACTATTCCGTCCAATTATAGATATTATATGCGAGTGGCACGCCGCCAACGGCAGAGGAAATTGCAGCCGTCTCCATCCGTCGCCGGCTATCGACGGCTGTCACTGACACGTGGTGATGAGTGCAATTCCCGCGTGCCGCTGGTGTATAAATATCTTATAGACTCTTTCGTTAAGAATTCTGATATACATAATTTAAACACAAATAAAAATAAAATTGCAATAATAAAATTTCGTGTCCGTAAAGTATATAAATCATTTGTAGGTCAATGCATTCATTTTTATAATAAATTACCCGACGTAGTTTCAGAGTTACCCCTTCCAGCACTTGAAAATTACTTGAAAAAATCGTTGATGTCAAAAGCGTACTATAGGGTCGAGAACTATCTAATGGACAAAAATGCTTGGCCTAAACCAGAAAATTAACTATTTTTTAATGTTTAATAGCTTACTACCTCATAAAATCATGTAAACGCTGTATCTTGTCTATGGGGCAAAGTTATGTATATATTATTATTATATTTTTTTTCTCGTAATAATTCTGACATGTTTTCCTGCAGAACTACGCAGATATTTTATATTATTTTTACAGTTTTATATAATGCTAGAATAAGTAGTATAGTAGTAAGTTAATTATGTTTAAAAAATTACTAACTACATATATTGAGTTTCTTGCAGCGCTAGTTCTCAGCAGTGGTCTCCTCTTGGGAAGCGCTGGTAGATTTTGACGTGTAAAAGTGCCCGTGCGGCCTACTTACTGAATAAATGTCTTTTATCTTTTCTCTTTATCTTATAATGAGCTCGCTTCATTTTCAAGTAAATCTTCCTCCTCCACTTGCAAGAGTTAGTCAAGAACATACCCATCTACATTAATATTATAAAGAGGAAAGATTTGTATTATTGTATGTTTGTAACGAACTCAAAAACGACTGGACCGATTTCAAAAATTCTTTCACCAACATTTAGAACTTTCAGGGTGGACATAGGCTATATTTTAACTTACAAAAGTACTGAATCTCTGCAGGCGAAGTCGCGGGCGGAAAGTTATCTATAAAACAAAATAAAAAGAGGATTGTGAGGTGACGTTGAGATCGCGTAGCTGTAAAAAAAATATATACTAATTTTGCTCCTGGCGGTTTTTGACCCCAAATCAAGTCCGATTTCCACTATTTTTTATATATGTTGTAGTTATTCTTAATATCTTCAACATACTTAAAAATCGTCAATATCGGATTTGGTTTAAGAACAGAGAAACATTACCGCATTTGTATGGAAATTTTAGGCTCACAATCCTCTTAACAAAATCTAAAATCTGGACTACTTTGTCAGAAAAAATGTGACGTTCTCAATATAAAGGGACCTTAATGAGGCAGGCGGTTACGCCGGTTTTAGAACTGTTACCATAGTATTCGTATAGTTACAAGAATAAGAAGAGCGTAACTGCCTTTCTCCATAAGGTCCCTTTATATTGAGAACGTCACAAATGTTGCCAGATGATTTTATTTTGTATTTTCCGCTAGTTTTTGCTCGCGACTCCGCGTACTTCTAACCTAAACTAACGTAACCAGGCTGTTCCTTGCCCCCAGGTGTCCGCGTGGGTGACAGAGTTGGTGCTCTCGCAGGCCGCCGAGGACCGGAAGGCGGCGCTGGCCTGCGTGCTCAGGGTCGCGCTGACCTGCTGGAACATCGGGAACTTCAACGGCGCCATGGAAATCGTTGCAGGGCTCAAGTGAGTCAATGATTTAACTCCCGACGCGAAAAGAGAGGTGTTATAATTGTAACGTGTGTATCTGTCTGTGGCATCTTAGCTCCTAAACGGGTGGACCGATTTTGATGTAATTTTTTTTGTTCGAAAGGTAACTTAATTGAGAGTGTTCTAAGCTTGGTTTGATGTAAATCCGTTAAGCCATTTAAGAGTTATGAGCTGTGAAAGTAGAAGTCTCGGTTTTGTCGTGTTTTTTTTATCTCGGTTAGGTTATAATTTTCTTTAATAGCCAACCAAACCACAAGAGAAGGGGCAGACCAAGGAGGTTGCTGGACGAACTGAACCAGTCCTAAGCTCTAAGGACTGGGGTCAGGAGTCACTGGATAGGGAATCGTGGAGAAGCTTGATTCAGATTCAAATTTTACAGTGGTTGTAACGTTAAAAAAAGCCGGTCAAGTGCGAGTCGGACTCGCGCACCGAGGGTTCCACACAAACTTGTACGCATGTAAATAGTTATTAAATCACGGGAATACCATATTAACAAATCCAGTATAGACTGACACGGAATAAGTATGTACTTTCGTACTTAGTGGGTGTCAGTTTTTATTGGACTTATTTTTTATGTGATGTAACTACAAATTAACGGTTTTCGGATTTTTTCCTTTACTTGTGCTATAAGACATTACTTCTTGCCAAATTTCATGATGCTAAGTCAAAGGGAAGTACCCTATAGGTTTTGATTCCCTTGAGATTCCCTTCAATATGCGGCATAAACGGCCGTATCTTTTGATTGCATTGACTTAGATGTTGTATTTTATATGAATTTCAATTTGATACCTCCACGCGTTCCTGAGAAAAAGGGTCTTGACAGACACACAGACAGACAGACAGACGGACAACAAAGTGATCCTATAAGGGTACCGTTTTTTTCATTTGAGGTACGGAACCCTAAAAATAGTCGGAATTTAGTAGTGATTTTAAATTTTTGTTTGGTTTCTTTTATTTTGTTGCTTTTAAGCAAGTTTTCAGTTTGAACAGCGACATCTAACGGAATGGAGTAAAAAGCGCATCTATTGATGAGTAGCTTATTTATCCAGTATAATTATACTATTTCTGAACAATCCACATAGTATATACGTAGTATAAAACAAAGTCGCTTCCCGCCGTCTGTCCCTCTATATGTACAGTCACGGTCATATGTATACATTCTAGTACCTTGTCACTTTAATCGCTGTGACATTCATATATGGCAGTTTAAACATGACAGTAAAAAGACAAGGTACTAAAATGAATACATATTCATGACCTTGAATGTACGCTAAGATCTTTCAAACTACCTACGCAACGGATTTTAATGCGGTTTTCACCGTCGGTTAAATAATTTTTCACGGAAGGTTTAGGTATATAATAGTACCCGGAGCGAAGCGAGGGCTGGTCGCTAGCAATATTAAAAAAAACTGAAAAATATGTCGTTGCCGAGTCAACACATTCCCTACCAATATAACGCCACGAGCGCTACGCCGTAGCCCGTAGCAGCGTACCGCTACGTAGAAAAAATCAGCTACGAACTCCACCTGCCTATAGCAAGAAACTCAACGGTAATGCTGGTAGCACACCTCCGCCGCGAAACCGCGAAACTGTGGCGGAATCGTGATATTTATTACGAAATTGAACTTTATTTCGTTGCCAGAGTTTCGCTACTACAGTTCCGCGGCGGAAATGTGATACCGTCGTTAGTCATTCTCAGGTGATGTATGTACCATTGAAAACATACTTTTTTCACCGCACCAGCTTGGAAAGGCTTTCTTTGTCGGTCAAAATCTGCGCGCAAAAGTCCGCTTTAACTTTAACCGCTTGCGTGGGAAGTGCTGATGTGACGCTCGTGCAATTATTTTTTCCAACACCAAGTGTTTTCCTCGCTATGGTGAGGTGAAAAATTGTTTTTCGCACGGCAGCAAAGTTATTTGGGTCTCGAGGCCTTGAATCCCTCGTTACGCTCAGGATTCTATTTTTGAACCACTCGCTAGCCTCAGTTTTAGGATCCTAACTTCAATTCAATACTGGCTCTCGCGCCAAATAACAACTTTGCATAACAAATAACTATTTTCTATTACCGTCACGGCTTCGTTGTCAAGGAATCCAAGATGGCGTCGGTACGGTCGGCAGGGGTTTCTTTCGGCCTTCAGCTGTTTCTTTAGTCTGTAGGCCGGCGGAAACTACTTGCTGACTCTACTATATTTCTACATACAGAAGAAAGAAGAGAGAAGAGTAGAATTCTTTGTCACCCTATTATGTGACCGCGTTTGATGATGGTTCGAATCCCGGTAAGGGCAAATATTTGTGTGATGAGCGCGAGTATTTGTTCCTGAGTAATGAATGTTTTCTATATTTAATTATGTATTTCTCTATATAATTATGTATATCGTTGCCTAGTACCCATAGTACAAGCCTAGAGCTTAGTTTGGGACTAGGTCAATTTGTGTGAGATTGTCCCCTAACCGCGTCGTTGTAATATTTAGAATAAATGTTAACTGTAACCAGGGCTGGACAGTATTACAATTACTTGTTGTGTATTTTGTATTTGTATTTCAAATACTACCTAATAAAGTATTTTGTAACACATGTGTATCGTATAACGGAGCATTTTACGGAAGCTTTTAGACAAGTTTCTGCTTGTTATAAAATGGATATCCGGCTAATGAAGTCTTTTCATAATTAGCCTTACTAAAAAACTATTTTAAATTGTGTAATTTGTATTTTGTATTTCAAATACATGGTCTGACATACTGTATTTTGTATTTCGTATTTCAAATACCTCATTCAAATGTATTTTGCAATTTGTATTTTAAATACTAAGTAGCAGGTATTTTTCCCTGACTGTAACTTATATTCCTTTGTTACTTATTGCCTAGCCTCAAGGTTTTATACATAAATAAATAAGAAGCAGGCAACGCGCAGCAACCTGCGTCCTCGGCTACAACTTCACGTTGCGCCGGTAATCTCGATAATATATGCATTAACGGTAGAAACGTGCGCGATAGAGTTCCCGCCAAGTTAATGAAAATAGCTCGTTGATAGGTGAAAAAGAGAAAGATACACTTTTGCTCGTACTTCAATAAATATTAAGCATTTAATTAGTGTCTTGTTATAACAAACTTCAAACAGAATAATTGTTGGCAAATCCTATTAGGCAATGACATTTCAAACAATAGAGTTGTAATCTTCATTGAATGACTTTACAATACAATACATTAACAATTAACCATGTAACCGCCATTGACGGCTATAGCCGTCATAGTTGACAGCGTAAGATAGACCTAAGTGTATTTGAGGAAGGTTGACATTAGCTACGGTGTGGTGTCTTATATATCAGACTACAAACTTAAACAACTGCGACTAGTAGGTATATCGCACCCTTACAACTTATATATAGCGTATGACACTCGAACGTTTTTGATGAATCATTGACACCCCATTTATTAAAATTGGCTCACAGTTTAGAAGCTACAGTTAAAGGGCACATACATCTTGGTTCTTTCTGTTTAGCCATCTGGTTGAGTGGTAGAGAATGCCATGGGCATTAAGCCAGTACTTTACTGTGAATAGTGTAATTAAGCTTAAATAAATAAGTAATCTATCGCACCTTCTGCTAAATTACTGTTACAACTCCAATTGCTTTGCCAATGAAAATACAACTCTTTTTTGTGGTTACTTTTTATTATTAGTTGTATATAGTTATTTTGAGTTGTATAGTAACACTTTTTTTGGCAAAGATGCGATATTATACAAAGTATAAAGGAAATTAATTTTTTAAATTATTAACTTGGCCCTATGTTTCACGTATAAAGTTTTGGCATGCCTTTTATGTACATTGTATATCGAACCAGCTGGATATTACTCACTCTGACGAGAAATAGGGCGTGCGTAGAGTCGTATACATATAAAAATATTTTTACGTCATCTATTCCATATTCTAACGTAAGACTTAACGCTTAAGGTTTAAAATAAAAGTGTCCCGTCTTGATTAAATCGCTATAAAAATGTGAAAATCGCTATAGTCGCTTAGTAAAAGGTAATAAAATTCAGGACGAGACATTATTTTAAAGCTGAAGCTTTAAGTCTTACGTTAGAATATGCAATAGATGTATTCATTTCCCTAGCACCTGTCAAGTTTTATCTCGCGCATGCTTATTAAGCCCGCTGCACGTGGAAATGCCTGTCGATGAAATGAAAATTCGGCGAAGTAAAACATTCTATGAAATGAGTGTCGGCGATTCAAGGGTAAACCCTCCGAGCTATATATACCTAATCTTCCTAGGTAGTCGAGGACAGAAAGTTGTATACACTTTTTCACCTTATTCCATTGTAATAAGGTCCAAAAGTGTAAACATATTTCTGTCCACGACTGTACTATTATAAATGCGAAAGTTTCCATAGATGGATGGATGTTTGTTTCTCAATCACGCCAGAACGGCTGAACGGATCTGGATGAAATTTGGCAAAGAGATAGATTATTAGTTTGAAATAGCACGTGACTTTTTATCACGAAAAAATTTACAGTTCCCGAGGGAGCAGCGATAAACGACTTCTACGCGGACAAATGCTAGAATAAATGTTATTATAGAATAAGCATTATAAATGTGAAAGTCACTATGTTTGTCTGTCTGTTAGTTATACTTTCACGGGTAAACAGCTGAACCGATTTCGAAGGACATAGGATAATTTTTATTAAGAAAATGACTTCTACGCGTATTAAGTCGCGGGAAAAAGCTAGTATTCAGTAGTTAATTAATATGATCATAGAGTCCGTCTTTCTGTTTGTCTGTCTGTCCTATAGTTAGGACAGACAGACAAGAGCTGTATCTTTTGAACCGTAATAGATAACGGGTTGATTTTTTTCAGAGTATCTGTTATTACGGCAGAATTACTAACAATTAAAAAAAAGTGAAATAATAAAGAGGGTCTCCATACATGAAACGTTTTTATTTTCAAAGTATTTTAATTTTTGTTGTATCGTAAAAACGGTAAAACATACAAGCGTCAAATTTGGTATGATTATAGAACAAACCCTATAGAATAACAACTAATACTAAAACCCAGCCAAATGTGTACGGAACCCTGAGTGCGCGAGTCCGACTCGCATTCGCCCGGTTTTTTAAAGTACTCCACAAGGGTGCGTAACGGTCGCTATAACAACTTTTGATGATTGGTGGATATAACGATTAAGGGATATACATAATATAATATAATTATATTAGGTAAATATTATATTAAAAATCTATTGTAGTTACCTATTGAACATTATACACCATGAAAATATCTCCTTTGTTGTTATATCAAAAGTTTATTATATCCCTTGAGTGATTGTATTCCATGAAATTATATCAAATGTTGTTATATCTAGTTAAAATATATATAAAATTGTTATACCGATCATTACACACCTACTCCACACATTTTCTGTTCGTTCAGCGTTCCTTCCTCAATCACCTAAGGAGTACAATGCGGAATCGTTTCCACCTGGATGTTAACATCCTTACCAATACAAATATGTGTGTTTGTCAGTTCCGCTTTAACGATGAAACGGCTTAACATATTTTTTAAATTATCTTTTGCCCATCCATCCGCGTAGAAGTCGTGTACCACTTGTCTCCGTTTATTTTTATTTTTTTGGTATAAAAAGTATCCTATATGTCTATACTATTATTATAAACATGTAAAGTTTTTTTTTTTGTTTGTATGTAAGTATATAATCACTGGAACTACACATCCGATTTAAAAAATTCTTTCACCAACATTTAGAATGGAATTTCAGCGGGCTTAGCATGCATGCACGAGTATAATTTTGTCAGCTGCTAGGGAAATTAATACATATATTTTTTTTAAAGTTTTTATCCCGGAAAATTGGGAGATAAACGAATTCTAAGCGGACGAAGTCACGGGCAAAACTAGTTTATAATATTAGTTTATAGTATTGAGGACGACGCGGTTAGCCTATAGTTGGTAGTGACCCCTGCCTACGAAGCTAGCGGTCCCGGGTTCGAATCCCGGTATGGGCAAATAATTGTGTGATGAGCGCGAGTATTTGTTCCTGAGTCATGGATGTTTTCTATATATTTGAGTATGTATTTCTCTATATAAGTAATGTTTATCGTTGTCTAGTACCCATAGTACAAGCCTAGAGCTTAGTTTGGGACTAGGTCAATTTGTGTGAGATTTTCTCTGATTTATTTATTTATATAGTAAATTTTAACAACAATCCTTTTTTACTAAAACTTAACTCATTTTCTAAACACACAAAACATAACAATTGAACGAAATATACAAAATTCCGCGTCCAATCCGAAATAAACTCGCTTACTTCCATAACCTCGTATCTCCATAACACATGCAATTCAAACCTTATTTTCACGATTATAAAGTCGTTAATGGTTTTAAAAGTTACCAATTGAAATTCCGTCGACGTTATACGCCATTATCAGGGCTTCCGAATCGTAACTGGATACTATTTGTAATTATATTAATTAAATAAACGTTAATTAAACAATAAAACATTAACGTTGTATGTTTATTGACAAAGGTATACCGTACCCATAGATTAAAAAAAAGAAAAACATTCAAGACATACATCAACAAAGGACTAAAAAATACGTACAAAAAGAATGTAAAGTCGCGGTCAATAGAAAAGGCCAAAGATGTCAACAAATTAACTGTTTGACACATAACCTCAAAACTTCATCACGCGTGTTTTTATTAAATAAAACGTATAATTAATCGTTATTTAATCTAAAAATTAATCATCCTAGCGCTTTTTCCCGTTCTTCGTCGGGGTGCGCTTGACCATGATCCAGATTCGGCCAGTCTGGTTGTTACAGTGGAGCGACTGCCATCTGACCTCCGTAACCCTTGTGACAGGGGAACCAGGTCAAATTGAATCATGTTTACACATTTTTCCACCAAAATGTGGAGGTTTCCTCACAGTAAGAGCATCGGTTACCGTGCAGGTAATGTACATAAGTTAGAAAAACTCATGGGTACATGGCGACCCCTTGGGGGTTCGAACGCGGTACCTCACAAACACGAGTCGACACCGCTAGCCTCTAGGCCACCGACCATTCTCTAATTAATCTAAACGTAGCAGTTTGGCGGGAATATAAATGTATACGTAGTATGTAAGTTGTAATTTAATTTGAATAAAAAAAAAAGCCGTGACAAACAAACGTGTAGGCATGGTAAATAGTTCGTAAATCACGGGAATACAATATAAACAAGTCCAGTATAAACTGACACGCAATAAGTATGCACTTTAGTACTTGGTGAGTGTTAGCTTATACTGGGCTTATTTTTTATGTGATGTAACTACAAATTAACGGTTTTCGGATTTTTTCCTTTACTTGTGCTATAAGACATTGCTTCTTGCAAAATTTCATGATTCTAAGTCAACGGGAAGTACCCTATAGGTTTTGATTCCCTTGAGATTCCCTTCAATATGCGGCATAAACGGCCGTATCTTTTGATTGCGTTGACTTAGATGTCTGATATTTTCATAGATCCAAGGGATTGCAGACCTAAGTATTTGATATGAATTTCAACTTGATACCTTCACGCGTTCCTGAGAAAAAGGGTCTTGACAGACACACAGACAGACAGACGGACAACAAAGTGATCCGATAAGGGTTCCGTTTTTTTATTTTGAGGTACGGAACCCTAAAAACATGAAAGTCATAATCAATCGTATAAATCATTGAAAAGACCATAGGATGGCAATGACTAATTCGCAGAATTCGCAGGCAGAAGCTGGTAAAGAAATATATTCTACATAACATACATCACGCAACAGTCTGGCAAAAATCTAAACCTATTCTGTCTCTAGTTTATCATATATCTATATATACTGTTACGCGTTATTCGCGCACCGGTGGTCACGAGTCATATTTATGTATGAGGGTGGAATTGTGACAGACTGTACGAAATGGGTCGGACATGTACACTCGGTCGGAATTGCAAATTGATATTCTAACTGAATTGAAAAAGTAGATTGTTTCAACTTTGGGTCGGAATATGGGGCTTTTTAAAAAAGGGTGTCATTAAATTTCTTCGGAAACGCATTGGTGACACCTATGCAAGCGTAACATGCATCACAAGAAAGTGACAGCACGAATAAAAAGTTGCTAGAGTAATAAAATATCATGCTGAGCTTAGAGCCTGTGTAAAAACGCTAGGCTCTTAATAGATTTGAACGATTTATTTCATTACTCTATAAATCGCTTAGTAATAAAAGGTAATAAAGTCAGAACGAGAAACTTTTATTATAAACCTTAAGCACACGACGCAGTTAGCCTAGTTGGTAGTGACCCTGCCTACGAAGCTAGCGGTCCTGGGTTCGAATCCCGGTTTGGAGAAATATTTGTGTGATGAGCGCGAGTATTTGTTCCTGAGTCATGGATGTTTTCTATAATATTTAAGTATGTATTTCTCTATATAAGTATGTTTATCGTTGTCTAGTACCCATAGCACAAGCCTAGAGCTTAGTTTGGGACTAGGTCAATTTGTGTGAGATTGTCCCCTGATATTTATTATTATTATTATTATTATAAGCGTTAAGTCTTCGTTAGAATATGGAACAGATGTATTAATTTCCCCGGTATCTGTCAAATGTTATCTCGTACATGCATGCTAACTGTGTTACAAATGTCCATAGGCGGCAGTGACCACTTCCCATCAGGTATTTCACTCGAATATTTGCACAAGTATGTATTTCTCTGTATAAGTATGTATATCGTAGCCTAGTATCCATAGTACAAGCTAGAGCTTAGTTTGGGACTAGGTCAATTTGTGTGAGATTGTCCCATGATATTTATTTATTTATTCCAAAAACAGTGTGGTAGGTACCTACATTTTTAATTTAAAAGTTCGCCAAACGTATGTTATACGTATTTTAACACCCGACGCAAAAAAAAGAAATCAAATAAATAAATAACCAAGGCATCAATTTTGTAAATACAATTACATACGTCTTTATTAATAACAGTTTCACTTCCGCTACCATTTTTCATAATCAAAATGCCTCCGAACAGCATTAAAAGTGACCATCTCGGTAACTGCCGCACTCAAAGACGTCAATTCACTTTTAAGTTTGATTAAAAGTGGCCCACTCTGGAACTGACACACTCAGAGACGTCAATTCACTTTTAAGTTTGATTAAAAGTGGCCCACTCTGGAACTGACACACTCAGAGACGTCAATTCACTTTTAAGTTTGATTAAAAGTGGCCCACTCTGGAACTGACACACTCAGAGACGTCAATTCACTTTTAAGTTTGATTAAAAGTGGCCCACTCTGGAACTGACACACTCAGAGACGTCAATTCACTTTTAAGTTTGATTAAAAGTGGCCCACTCTGGAACTGACACACTCAGAGACGTCAATTCACTTTTAAGTTTGATTAAAAGTGGCCCACTCTGGAACTGACACACTCAGAGACGTCAATTCACTTTTAAGTTTGATTAAAAGTGGCCCACTCTGGAACTGACACACTCAGAGACGTCAATTCACTTTTAAGTTTGATTAAAAGTGGCCAACTCGGTAACTGCCGCACTCAGAGACGCCAATTAACTTTTAAGTTTGAATAAAGTTGCTGCTGTCACTTTCTTCGCTATAGCAATAGAATAAGACGCAGCAACTTTAATCAAACTCAAAAGTTGATTGACGTATCTGAGTGCGGCAGTAAAGGAGCGACCTCACCGTTGCTCAAAATACGGTGACGGTACAGAATCGCAGTGTGAGAGAGAGAGAGATCCGGTGAGGCACGTTTCTAATGCATACCGCATTAGAAACGTGGCGTATACGTCACGTCACTGCGTCACCGTATTTTGAGCAGCGGTGTGGTCGCTCCTTAAGTCTAAGAAGTCTAATACCTCGGAAAGGTAAGAAAGTTTCAACTAATTTCGAATTTTCCAAGAATAGAATGTTATTGTAATGAGAAACAAAGTTTGCCGGCGATTGGCACCTATTCCACGAAATGGGGCAAATTTATTCGTGAAGGAAAGTTTACTGAGAACTTATTGACACGGAAAAACTCGGCGTTTAAAAAAGGCTTATGCCCACGAGCGTTCGAACCGCCCCGATCCTGTGTATCACGCTAAATGTACATCGTAAGATGACAAAAAGCTTATAATTATTAGTAGAGAAGATTAAGCCAGGGATTCACTAGGGGACAAATGTCCCGCAACACATGTCGCCAGGGACATCGGGCGAAGTGGCGCAATGTTGCCGGACTTCGCTTGACATGTCTGACGACATGGTTTTCGCTCTCAACACGTGTCGCGCGATATCGCCAGATATTTCAAGGTAGTGACTCCGCTTGACATGTCGCTGACACGTGTTCGGGACAAATAAAGTGTTTTTATATTAGATTCGTCTTTGCATCATGATTTACCCTCTTAAGCATCTTGCACAATAGGATGTACATACGGCCATTGGAATAAAGATCCATTGCAAAGGAGATAGAGTGGATTTTCTTTTGTTTTTATGACTGACAATTAAATCAGAAAATATACTCTGTCATATTCCATTGGCAAATTTCGTTGTGAAATTGCAAATCAGGCTATTATTAAAATTTAATTGCTTTTTATAAACTTGTTGCATTTGTTTTAACCCCCGAGAATTTAACGTGTGCATCTGTGTATCTGTCTGTGGCATCGCAGCTCCTAAACGGACCGATTTTGATTTAGTTTTTGTTAGACAGATGACTTCATCGAGAGTGTTCTTAGCTTGGTTTGATGAAAATCCGTCAAGCCATTTAAGAGTTATGGGCTCTGAAAGTAGAGGTCCCGGTTTTGTCGGCGGTTTTTCAACTTGGTTAGGTTAGGTTATTAAAAAACGAATCAAAATCGCTTTAAAAACCCGCCGCGTTTCCCCGCACAGTGCGTTGCGAGTCTCTACTTCGCACTCGAAGCACGCACCGACCATTTGTAAGCGAATGAGACTTGCACAGATTCAGTCGTGACGGCGAAAACGCTGGGAATAAACGCCACTTAAAATATGATAACAAATTATTAGCGTTATCACAAGTGTGATATCAGTCAGTTGGTTAAAAAAATCACTTTAAAAATTACCAACCATTTTTTATGACTCATAACTATCGATAGTGATAAAAATTGTAAAGCATAACGCTTAATAATGCTAAAAATAGTCCATAATGTTAAGGATTATAATGTTCATAAGTAAAAAAAAAAAAATTAAACTGTTTATTTCAATAATAATAAAAAAAAAACATAAAAGTCATAAAATTATATCTATAAAATTCAAAGGCGTATTGATAATTAAACAGAAATATTTTAAAGCATATATTTTAAACTACTAATTATTATTATGCATACCGTTTCATATTATTGACTCAGTACATATATAATTTTTATGACTCCAAACTATACAAAGTCATAATTTCAAAAGTAATAATGTTAAGCCGAGCGAGCGCAGCGAGCGAGCCGCGGCAGCGGCCGGCGAAGCGCCAGAACCGAAAATATTTTTTAACTAATACTTATATATACTAGGCAAAACTTACATTTTATGTATTTTACTTTTATGATAAACATGTTTGGACCTTATAATCACTATTTCAAGCCATATTTACATACCAAGCCACATACCTTTAACATTATGAGGTGTAATACATTATGATGTAAAAAGTTATGAATAAAGTTTATAAGACTTTCGACAAATATGACCAGGAAAAATCGGAAATACAAATTATACCCTCAAATATTATGACAGTCAATATTATGAGTAACAATATTTATGCCTAAAAACGTTATGGAATCTTAAAAACGGAACGAAAACTTTATGGAAGACAATATAAACCATTTGACAGTTCCATACAAAGTGACACTTTTACGCAAACGCGATCGAGACTAAACGTTGCAAAACTTACACTAGGCAATCTGGTACTTTTCAGAAAACGTTTTTTGTGTTTTTGACAGAAAACGTAACGCTTTTTTTACGCTTATAAAACTTCACTCATAAAATTTCTATTCCGGTGGCCTTATATATGAAAAATCGATTCTTAACGAGTAAACTTCAAAAGTTTTGTTCGTAGTTGTGACGGAACCCTACTCTGAGCATGCTCCGACATGCTCTTACCCAGATTTTGAAATAACTCTTTTTTTAAGAGGACTGTGAACCAGCTGCAAAATCTAGCCTTTCCATACAAACGGCAATAACATTCTCCACCCCCTAAACGTTAACCGAATTCGACCAATTTTTGATATGTGGTCAGTCGGAACAAAAACTATGTCCGTACGTTTCGTTTTTTTAAATATTGATTAGTTATAAAGAGATTATGGCCGAAATTACATTTGTATGAAAACAATAAAACGGGAATAAATCGAAACTTATTAATAATATTGAAAAAAACGAAACGTACGGACATAGTTTTTGTTCCGACTGACACCGTATCAAAAATTGGTCGAAATCGGTTGACATTTAGGGGGTGGAAAACGTTATCGCCGTTTGTATGAAAAGCCGTCACCTCACAATCCTCTTAAGCGTCGCCTCAGTCGAATAAAGCAAAGCTGAAATTTCTCCCGCACGCTTTTTTCGTTCAAGATGGAAACATCGCTGTAAGTATAATAATATTTGTAGAAAACGCTACGAAAATGTCAATTTTCCCCAGTGCACATTTAACAAAGTAAATAAAAAAATACGCAATCACATTGTATGTAACTCGATTGCTGCAAGTTGTAAGAAAACAGTGAATATTTAAAAAAAAGGATTTACATTCATAACTTTTCCACGCCATCCGTTTTTAGGGTTCCGTAACCAAAGAGTGCCCAACGGGACCCTATTAATAAATGTCTGTCTGTCTTAACTATAAAGAGCTGTATCTTTTGAACCGTAATAGATAGCGGGTTGATTTTTTTTTCAGAACATGTTATTACGGCGGATTTACTAACAAATAATAAAAGAAGTGAAATAATAAAAGGGGTCCCCATACAAGAAACGTTTTTTTCAACGTATTTTTATTTTTGTTGTATCGTAAAAACGGTACAAGCGTCAAATTTGGTACGATAACGAATAGAAACGCTAGTTAGCGTAATGCACCTTGGCTAAGAACCCTGGATTTTCAAATATGAGAAACCTTAACGTGTACACGTATGACGTCATTAGGGTTGCCACCTTTTAGGGACTAAGGGCCCTGGTATTTTTTCTGTCTTAATATTTTCGTGTGTTTGCGGTATTTTTATATAAATAACAATAAATAATAAATAAATATCAGGGACAATCTCACACAAATTGACCTAGTCCCAAACTAAGCTCTAGGCTTGTACTATGGGTACTAGACAACAATAAACATTACTTATATAGAGAAATACATACTTAAATACATAGAAAACATCCATGACTCAGGTACAAATACTATTTGCCCATACCGGGATTCGAACCCGGGACCGCTAGCTTCGTAGGCAGGGTCACTACCAACTAGGCTAAACGCGTCGTCGAATATAATTAGCTGCATCTCATTCATCTGGTGTATTGTATGAAAAATGTACGGGAGAGTGGGGCACAGTGGAGAACAGAACTTATATCTTTGGCACCTAGATCAGTTGTAGGCATGCCTAATATGTTATCAGAGGGCAAACGAGACAGACATTTAAAACTCCTTTTTCTCATAGAAACAGGCAATGATCTATTGTTCCCCCACCGATATAATGTGTCCCACCCTCCTTTATAGGAGGACACAGTGGATCGGTCATCACTTATGTGATGCAAGATTTCGTATACATGGCCATGTGAAGTGCCATAAAATAATTAAACTGTCCACTCTCCGATAACCTATTGTCAAACGAGATTTTTAAGTCACGAAATCGCTACCGCTTTATATTTATGCCAATAACACAGTTGTAATATTTCTTTTTAGTTTTTATCGTTGCTTTTCAGCTGAGTTAGCGCGGGAACTACAATCCCGTAATAGTGGTGGGCTTGTATCGATTGGTTATGTATCGATAGAAGTAAAATAAAAATAGGATTAGAAATTATATGGAAATATCTGTATTCGTTTCTGCTTTCAAACATCACATCCACGTTAACTGGTTAACTGTTCGTATTAGTAGAGTTAATAAGAATAAACGCACCTTTTAATTTTGAATCCACCGTTTCTTGGCACATGTGGCGTCATTTTTACTAAGGGGAATCCCCCTTTCAAAAAAAATGTACGTAGTTAACGGCTCAATTAAAAAACAATTTAAGTGAAGTTCAGAAAATGTGTACATAGTTAAGGACTGTTTAGAACACACATATATAACATACATTATGACTAATTTTCTTTACGAAACTGAGAATGTTAAGGAAATGTATAACGAAAATTAGTCATACATTTGAGTCGTTTTTCGTTACGAAACTGAGAAAGTTACCATTTCTTAACAGTCCTTAAAACTATGTACCTTTTTTTTTAACTTCACCTAACTTTAACTCTAACACAGGGGAAAAATAAGCAGCGTTTTAATTAAGACCTTAACTTCTCTTAACAATTTTTTTGAATTCACCTAAGTATCGATATCGATAAACCTACACATCTCTAGCAACATATTGTGCGGCTCCGACCGCAGTCGCCGTCAAAATTGGTTCATAACCCGATTACAACTGATCGGGTCGAATTGCAATAATTCGATTAACTACATACCGTACTGTGGATACGTATGTCTGCTGTCGAAATGCAATCTGCGGCTGCTGCTGCTGCAGTAACAAAATTACGTGTAGGCACAGTCGAGGACTGAAAGATTCCTTATTCCATTGTAATAAGGTCCATCTTTCTGTCCTCGACTGTACAACAAAGTGAAATTAGATTTTATTCTGTGTCGATAGTCGCCATAAATGCATCTACACTAATTTTATAAAAATGTAATTGTAACTTTGGATTTGGATGAAGAAGGTAAACTCTGAAATTACTCATCTAATATACAGGGTGTCCCGCGATAAAGTGTATAAACGAATAAGGGTGAAACTACATGAGATTTTATCACGGAAAATTTAAAAAAAAATTAAGTAAAAAAAGAAAAAAAAATGTATGGGGTTTACAATAATAATTATTTATTAATTATTTACTCTTCTTTTCATTTCTCCTATGAGAAAAACTAGTCATCCAATAAGTAAAAGACCAGTAGTTATCAATCATTTATTTAATTAAGTAAAACACATAATTACATAAAATTAACAAAAAGTTAAAAAAATATTGTAAAATTCGAACAGTTAAGAATAATAGCGCGCTTTTTGAACTCCTACTGAAGCAGTCTCCTTGAACACCGTTATAAAATTTGAATTTTATTAATGTTCTGTGGTGACTTTGGTGTGTAGAACGCTTACGGTGTCATATTTGTGACGTTCTCAATATAAAGGGACCTTATGGAGGCAGGCGGTTACGCCGTTTTTAAAACTGTTACCATAGTATTCGTATAGTTACAAGAACAAGAAGAGCGTAACTGCCATCCTCCATAAGGTCCCTTTATTTTAAGTTTTCTTATATCTGTGGTTTTGCTAAATGAGGAACTTGACGGGACACAGACTACTTAGGGATACTACGTTAAAAAATTAATAAATATATATTGCTCCTTCTAAACGGGCTAGAAAAGCGTTTGTTAGGAGAAGTGAAAAACTCTTTGTTTCAGATCAACGAAGCTCAAGTCGTTCTGGCCGAGTGTCTCGGACGAGTCGCTGCCAGCGCTGGACTTTTTAAGCGCAGCGCTTCTGTCCGCTGAGTACGAGCGCGCACTCGGCCGCGCGCTGGCCATGCCGGAGTGTCGGCTCGTGCCTTTCTTTGGCGCGTTCCTCAAGGAGCTCAGGTAAACCCGAGTGTGAACCCGAGTATCTGAAAAACCCGAGTGACTGAAAACCCGAAAAATAAACTTTACAGATAAACTATAGGGCAGATTAGCCCGATATAAAACCTGTCATTTAAAAACCCGAATCAATCTTACCCGCCAGCAATATTTTAAGCATTTTATGAATAAAGTTTATGAACTTCCTTTACAAATTAAATGACGACGGGCAACTACTACTGATAACCATTATACTTAATTATTATACTCGTATTACCTCTAAAAATCATAATATACATTCTCCATGTGATAAATTTGTTTCAGGAGCTTACGAATATAGTCAAGGTCATAAATATAAATAAATAAATATCAGGCACAATCTCACACAAATTGACCTAATCCCAAACTTAGCTCTAGGCTTGTACTATGGGTACTAGACAACGATAAACATACTTATTTATATAGAGTAACACATAATTAAATACATAGAAAACATCCATGACTCGGGAACAAATACTCGCGCTCATCACACAAATATTTGCCCATACCGGGATTCGAACCCGGGACCGCTAGCTTCGTAGGCAGGGTCACTACCAACTAGGCTAAACGCACAAAAAAAACGTTTAGTACCTTGTCACTTGAATCGCTGTGACATTCATATAGCAGTTTAAACATGACATTAAATAGACAAGGTACTAAAATGAACACATATTTACGACCTTGACTGTACATAGAGTATTAAAAACTTCATTTGTTTTCACGTTCTTCAAAATTGAGTACACTGTTTTAAGTAAAGGTCCTTTTACGAATGAATACGTTGCTTGTTCCGCTTCATCGGAATCAACTAAGTAATCACGCGGAGAGCTCGATAATGATCGTGTGGGCAAACAACATGACTAATTACACACGTACGGGCTAGTGTGATTAATATACACATAGAGTGGGTATAACCACCAATAATATTAATTTAAATAGAGCTGCAATATTGAAAAATCGACGATATTAATAAAACTTTTTCTTTTTTCATCACGGTCAAGTCTACACACAACTAGGAAAAAACCTGAATATACTTGTTTGCGCAATATAATAAAAATGGGTTAAAGTTTAAAATAATTCGAAGAGAACCCCAATCATGACTCAATATTGCGTTACATAATGTATATAATATAACACCACTAACCTCACACTTTGCTGTGCTGGGGAAATGAATCATCTATTCGATATTCTAACGTAAGACTTAACGCTTAAGGTTTAAAATAAAGGTGTCCCGTCTTGATAAAATCGCTATAAAAATGTGAAAATTGCAATAGTCGCTTAGTAATAAAAGGTAATGAAAGTCAGGACGAGGCACTTTTATTTTAAACCTTAAGCGTTAAGTCTTACGTTAGAGTATGTAATAGATGTATTAATTTCCCTAGCACCTGTCAAATATTATCTCATGCTTACATGATGAGCCCGCTGATATCTCTTATAAAATGATATACGAGCGACAAACAAGAGCGAGCCACAAGTTTTTTCAGAAAATAGTCATTTTCGGTCAATGTTCTATGACTTTTTGCTGAAATAAGGCATACTAGCCTATCATCCTGTAAAAAATAAGTTTACGTGATAACTCCCGTTTTCGATTTATAACAGTATGCGACTTTCTAACCTAAAATAAGTGATCACATCCACTCTGTATAAATAACGATCACTCTAATGAATGGACATAGGGCCGGCACTCAATGTCCGATATTTTATTTTTATTGCGCGCAGCAACCCTGGCTCGTTAGGGCGCGCGTCGACATTTTGCGACAGGCTAAATTAATGATATTTTATTATGAGACCAGTCACAGTTACCTAAATTAAACGATATGGAGCCTTTTTATGCTGCGACACAAAAAATAAGTGGTTTATGTTTGATTACGAGAGACTAAAATAAAATAAAAAAGGCCAGTCAACCGGGTATCTTATAAGGTTCAAAAGATATAGCTTTTTCAAGTTCGGACAGACAGACGGACAATTAAACGGATGGACGGACAGATGGAGGGGCGAACGGACAAACAGCGAAGTCTTAAGCTGTGTCCACACCAGTGCGCTTTCATTTTCATCTTGCGTCTTGCGACGCATGCCTCTGATACCATAGTGCATGCGCTCTAACTAGTTTGACATTAGCGCATGCCCGTAGCGCACGCTGATCCGTCACCGTTGGGTTGGCGTGCAACATTTTGTGCCTTTTAGCTAATAAAATGGCGGAAGTTAAAGATTTGATTGAAGATTATCGAACATATCAAGTTTTGCGGTCCCCACGAGCCCAAAGATTACACAAATAAAATAAAACGAAACGACGCGTTGATTTATCTGAGCCAAAAAAATAATTATGATTTAAAAACGGTCCAGATTCTCCTTTTTTTCGTTTTTTTCTTGCACTTAGCACTAAATATGCCAGCTACTAGTTCCGCGCTAACCGAGCCGCGTGTGTACGCTGCATGCGACAGGCGCACAGGTGTAGACGATAAGCTGCATGCGTCTTATGGCAATCAATATTGCATACGCTCGACGCAGACGAATTGAAAGTTGAAGACGCAAGATGAACATGAAAGCGCGCTGGTGTGGACATAGCTTTAGTGATACCCTTTGTTGACGGAATCCTAAAAAAAACCGGTCAAGTGTGAGTCGGACTCGCGCACCGAGGCTTCCGTATTTAAGTCCGTACTTCAAAAATATATCTTTTTTGTACTTTAATTCGTATGCAATAAAGTCCATTTTGACTTGCCTAAATTTCAATACAGATCTTTGAAGCTTTTTTTCAA
Organism: Tortrix viridana; assembly: GCA_963241965.1. Lineage (NCBI taxonomy): Eukaryota > Metazoa > Arthropoda > Insecta > Lepidoptera > Tortricidae > Tortrix > Tortrix viridana. Next base: position 2,348,058 of record OY725198.1, on the reverse strand, counting down.
TTTCTCGAAAACTATAATTTTTTTTTCGTTTTATTTTTCCCGTAAAATATAAGTAAAGGAGATAAAGAGGGAACTGTCATTTTTTGAAAATTTTTGATTATAAATCAAAAAGTACGTCACGGAATATTATAAAAAAGTAGTTTTGAAATGTGCAGATTGAGCCCTTTCCTATGACACCCAGTTTACTATAATCGAATCACTTTCATTTTTCAACCCACATAGTTTTTTTACTAAAAACAGATGCGGGCAAGCATGTTATGCAACTACGCCAAATTTCAAGTTGATAGCTTGTGTAGTTGCTGAGAAAAACTGCTGTGACATACAGACAGACAGACAACTACCAAAAAAATTTTGGTACGGAACCCTAAGAAGGATCCCTACTACATGATTTTCTAAAACGACCTTGCGAAGCTTATGAAGTCAATATTATCCCAATTTATTTCAACAAATAAAAAATCCGTCCCTATTGCCTGTAACCTCCATTGTTGTAATTTCCACCCTAATCCCACGTAACATAAAGATGATTTTCCAATTCGTCTATTTCATTTGGCATTTCAAAATATTCGAGTAACGATTCTCATTGCTTCAAATTTGTATTCTATTCCGCATGCTTAAGGTTGACATCTCAAGATTAATTCTATGGAGTTAATATCTTTTAAGCTAATGTTTACCTACTTCGTTCGCAGCCTTTTCTAAATTCATTATAAAGGGTCTTTGATCTCGCCTAAGGGTGATATCATGAAGAAACTAGCTTATACCCTCGACTTCATCTGCGTAAAAATCGTTTATCGCTCTTCCCTCGAGAACTGTTAGAATTTCCGAGATAAAAGTATACTATGTCTTTCCCCGGCATTCAAACTATCCCCATACCTATATTCATCGAAATCGGTTCAGCCACAATATAAATATAGCTAAAGCAGTAAAGAAACTACGAACAAACGTTCGAAACGTCGCACTCACACAGACGCACGTCTCAACGAGACCCCTAAGCGGACATGGCAGTGCTGTCAGAGACGAATGGTTGAAACGTGTGTCTGTGCGAGTGCGTCGTATCGAACGTTTGTTCGTAGTTTCCTTACTGCTTTAGCTATATTTATACTGTGGTTCAGTAGTTTAACAAACGAATAAACAAACTAACAGTCGAATTTATAATATTAGGAAAGTTATTATACGTCCAAAATTGGCAGGCTACTGGAACGACAAAACATGCTAATCTTAATTTTTTGTTTTAGAGAAATACTAGCGGCATCTCCCTCCCTCACGAGCTCAAACTCCGTCGCGGCCACTCCCACGCATTCGAGGAGAGAGTTCAAAAAAGATTCCGTTAAGGAAGACAGGTAAGTCTGCAGCGGGCTTAACATGTATGCACGAGATAAAATTTGACAGGTGCTAAACAGCTATACGCTAACTTGACAACTAAAAGCGGAAGTAAGTACTCTGTCAAGTTACTTAATGTCCTAAATGCTAGGATATTTAGCACTGTTGACGACGCGGTTAGCCTAGTTGGTAGTGACCCTACGAAGCTAGCGGTCCCGGGTTCGAATCCCGGTATGGGCAAATATTTGTGTGATGAGCGCGAGTATTTGTTCCTGAGTCATGGCTGTTTTCTATATATTTAAGTATGTATATCGTTGCCTGGTACCCATAGTACAAGCCTAGAGCTTAGTTTGGGACTAGGTCATTTTGTATGAGATTGTCCCCTGATTTGTTTATTTTATTTATTTAGTTACATTGATTTCAACGCCCATCTGCCGGAAATTACTAAATAGCTGAATCAATGGCCTAGCGAAGAAGCACTACGCTAACAGCGATTTATAGAAAAACACCTGGGAAACCGAATTTTCATCGATTTCTATACAAAAACAAAAAAAAGCAATCCATTGCTGGGGTCAGAACCCGCAGTCTTTGCGTAATAGGCCAACGCTCTAACCATCAGTGTTCAGACGAAATTACGAACCTTATTGCGCGAGGAATCTTTTTGCGTGAAAATACGGGGAAAACGAATTTTCCCCAATATGAGACCTAGCTAGATCGAATTTTCGCCCCCTTAAATCCCCTTGTCGCAAATTTTATCGAAATCGTTAGAGCCGTTTTCGAGAACGCGAGTACAAATGTGACGTTCTCAATATAAAGGGACCTTATGGAGGCAGGCAGTTACGCCGTTTTTAGAACTGTTACCATAGTATTCGTATAGTTACAAGAATAAGAAGAGCGTAACTGCCTTCCTCCATAAGGTCCCTTTATATTGACAACGTCACAAATACATTATAGGATTGACGTTAGGTAACTATCAGTTGCATCTGCTTATATCAGCTCCATTCAGAACAAGTATGCTAGGTTCCTTTACTTGAAGCTGTATGGCGTGTATCCTGGATATCCACTGTTGTATCCCACTCTCTTCGTGTTAGGAATGGTGGGGTACAACAGGTTAGAAATGAGGCGGGAACAGGCCCTCGCTTCATATGTAGTCAGAGTGCTACGGGGAGAGTTGAGCAACCCCGGGGTGGCGTATGCCCTAGCACTAAACGTGCCGGACCGGTTCGTGTGGCGCCGCCGGCGGCCGCCGCTGCTGGCCGAACTCGCAGCCCGCACGAAGCTGCTGAAGGACGCACCGCTAACGCGGGCTATTCGTACTATTAATAAAGTAGCGCTTAAATTGGACATATTTACATGCTCCCTGAACGAATTTGCAAAGGTCACTATGGCTGTACTGTGTTATACTGAATAACTGTAATATTTTGATATTCACTTGTCTATTGCATTAGGTAACAACCTGTAATGATAGATTTAAGTTATTGAATAAATAAATAAATAAATAAAAAAATGCTCTAACCCCCGTCGCAAATCAGGGGGTGTTATTTACCGTTCAAGCCAAATGACTGAATAATCTGTATTTCAGAGGATCCCTGAAGAGAGACCCGGCGAGAAGGGAAAGCGGGAAGAGGAAGGACCAAGGGGCCGCCAGCCCGCTGAGGGACAGCGCCAGGAGGGACCCTCGGGCCAGCGAGCCCAGCAGACAGGTGGTGAGTACAGTCTAGCCAGCGGCGTAATGGTAAATAAAACTAAGCTAATTAACTAATCTATTGTAAAAGCTAACGTAACAGTTTGTACTAAGGTTCAATGTCGAATAACGTCTTATAAAACTTATGAGTTTATGACCATTCTAAAGAGAAAATGAAACGTTTTATGCCTCTTTACTCTTATACCCGTAACTGACGCTCGAACTTGTTCCAGGCCGGACAACCGATTTGGTTTGCTCCGAACCCGGCAGTATAAGCTGAAACTCACTAAGTATGAGTGTGCATACTTTGTGCGTGTCAGTTTATACTGGACTTTTTTTTGTGATGTAACTACAAATTAACGGTATTCGGACTTTTTCCTTTACTTGTGCTAGACATTGCTTCTTGACTAATTTCATGATTCTAAGTTAAAGGGAAGTACCTACCCTATAGGTTTTGATTCCCTTGAGATTCCCTTGAATATGCGGCATAAACGGCCGTATCTTTTGATTGCGTTGACTTAGATGTTTGATTTTTTTTTCAATGATCCAAGGGATTGCAGTAGGTACTTGATATTAATTTAAGTATTTGATATTAATTTCAACTTGATACCTCCACGCGTTCCTGAGAAAAAGGGTCTTGACAGACACACAGACAGACAGACAGACAGACAGACAGACAACAAAGTGATCCTATAAAGGTTCTTTTTTTCCTTTTGAGGTACGGAACCCTAAAAAACAAAATTTTGGAGATTAAATCAGTAAGTCATACTGACCAACTTTCAAACCGTCGTCAGCTGACTAGCCAAAATGTATGGGAGGGTCGATTTTTTTTTCGCGATTTCGGGGTTTGTCCTATAGTGAAAGTTGATCAGTATAACTTACTAATTTAATCTCCAAAATTTTGTTACAGAACTTAATTTAACCCTGTATAAGTCGATATATATAAAAAAATCATTTAGTAAATTTAGATTTTTGTTATTCACTTACATATTATGTGACGTTATCAATATAACTGATCAAGACCACACACAAGAACTGTTATCATAGTATTCGTATAGTTACAAGAATACGAAGAGCGTAACTGCCTTCCTCCATAAGGTCCCTTTATATTGAGAACATCACATATAAACTCCAGACCCCAACTTTCAGAGCGCATAGCTCTTAAATGACTTTACGGATTTGCACCAATTTTTGCTAAGACTCTCGTTCAAGTTCACCATTCAAACAAAAAAAAAACTAAATCACAATCGGTTTGTCCGTTTGGGAGACATACGTAGATAGACAAACACGCAAATACACACGTTATTTATACCTACAGCATCACTATAGCACTGCTATGTTATTCTGTTAACACATCGTCGTTCAGTTCTACTCAGTCGATGAATAGCCGGCGAATTTACGTCGTCCGTCAAGGTGGGTAAATGACATTCAACTGCCTGCACATTCATTTAGTCGCTGGTTTCACAGCCGGTCGTCTGTATAACATAGCTGGGCATTACAATTGGAAACAGAACTCCATTAATTTTGAAGTGAATAAATGATTGACGGTTACACCAAGAAGTTAATTTATAATTTAATTTAAACAAATATCAAAAGTCGCGTCAGAAATCAACGGTTTAATTTTAACTCAATTGAACTGTCGGATTTGTAATTGGTTTTTGATAAGAATTATTATTTTCATGATGTAATAAAAAAATATAAGTTTTTAGGGTTCCGTAGTCAACAAGGAACCCTTATGTTTCGCCTTATAGACCTTATAGTCCGTCAGTCTGTCCGCGGTTTAACTCGAGGACTCTTGGTACTGCAAAGCTGTAATTCACCTAGGTTAGATACTTGTAAAATAGGTTAAATTTGTTTTATTGTGTTTTTTGGGAGAATAAGTGATTGTCAACCACGCCTGGAAATGAATGGGGTGCCCTAGTTTGTGACTGTTGCGTCTCTCATCGCTGGGTCACGGCAGAATATCAGCGCTGCCACAGGAATGTGCGCAGCACATGCTGAGTCGGCGCCCTTTCATGACTATGCCGTGACTGTTTTATCACGCATCCTAACTTAAGTTGCATAGAATCTTAATTTTAAGTTCTTGATGTTATTGTTTTATTATTTTCTTTAATGTATGTCGTGTTTTATTGTGTCATGGCGAAATATGTGAATAAAGTTTTTATCTATCTATCTATCTAATTTGGCATACCTAGTTATACATTCAGTCAACAAAGTATCGGGAATGGATGATTTGTTTATGGTTCCAAATTCAAATTTTTGTTTTTTTTGTTGTTGTTAGATTGGCACAACTGTTTTCTATTTTGGCGCGGAGTTTGAGTTGCATCTGTTATTTATATTAAATACAGTGCTGTTTTTAGTTATATCATATCTAGTGTGTATTGCGAATTTCATAATGGACAAAAACATTGAACAAAGAGTTTGTCTTAAATTTTGCATCGCCAATGGAATTTCGTGTTCGGAGTCACTGAAAATGTTACAGAAGGCTTACGGTGATTCGACTTTATCAAAAACACGTGTTTATGAGTGGTACAAAGCGTTCAAAAGCGGTCGAGATGTGATGGAAGATTTGCCTCGCTCTGGTAGGCCATCAACGTCTGCAACTGAAGTTAACATCGCAAAAGTGAAGGAAATAGTGACTGAAAATCCTCATTCAACTTTGAGAGAGATAGCCGCCGAACTTTCTGTATCTCACGAGTCGATCCGTACTATTTTAACTAATCATTTGGGTATGAAACATGTTACCGCTCGGCTAGTCCCAAAAGACCTTAATTTTCTCCAAAAACTCAATCGCATGAGAGTCGCTGAGGACATGCTAGAACGAGTCAATTCCGACCCAACATTCATGAAACGCATTGTTACTGGTGACGAGACGTGGGTTTACGAGTTTGACATGCAAACTAGTCAACAAGCTTCGGAGTGGCGCCTTCCAACTGAACCGAAACCGAAGAAACCACGCCAAAGTCGATCAAAAGTCAAAGTCATGTTGACTGTTTTCTTTGACTATCGCGGTGTTGTGCACTCGGAATTCTTGCCGGAAGGTCAAACGGTAAATAAAGAATATTATTTGAGCGTTATGCGGCATTTAAGAGAGCAAATTCGACGAAAAAGGCCAGATTTGTGGAATGAAAATTCTTGGATTTTGCACCACGATAATGCGCCTTCGCACAAGGCCATCATTGTGAAAGAATTTTTGACCAAACACTCAACAAATACCATCGAGCAACCACCATATTCACCAGATATGGCTCCTGCCGACTTCTTTCTTTTTCCTAAACTCAAATTACCACTTCGTGGCACCCGTTTTCAATCGGTAGAAGACATAAAGGAGAATTCGCGCCGAGAACTGAATTCAATTCCGGAAACAGCGTTTAAAAAATGTTTTGATGATTGGATTATTCGTTGGCGTAAGTGTATCGTTTCTGAAGGAGCATACTTTGAAGGTGATAAAATAAATTTGGATGATTAACAAACAGTTTGTGTATTATTGATCTTTTCCCGGTACTTTCTTGACAGAGTAGTACATTTAAATTACGCTGACAAAGTTGTAAAATAAAATCTTGAAAATTTTTATTCGGGTAGTTACCTCCCGTCCCATATACCACAGATAATAAAGGTAGTATATGTATAGAGCAAAGGTATTTTTTTTTACATTATAACATCGAGTGCGAGCAAGCTATCCAATGGTACCTGCCATTGGATAGCTCTAAAAAATCATTTGGGACTAGGTCTATTTATTTAAATAAAATTAATTAATATCATTTTATTTTATTTAAATTAAATGCCTTATTCGTTTGATAATTAGCTTAATTACTTCCGCCTCTGTCAACATCATCTCATCTTTTATTTGGCTTTTGTTTACAAGGAAATTTTTATTTTTAATTTACTTAGAAAAAGGAGGTTCCAACTCGTTGGAATCCTTTCATCGCTGGGTTCAGTCAGGTTTATTTTTTTGATAACAGTTTAGTATCTAAACCAGAGTTGAAGTCACACACACAGCGTCATGTCATGAATTGACAGAGGGCATTTTAAATTTTAAATTTGTATGAAGATGCGCACGCATCAATAGGGGTGTAGAAGATTTATTTTAATTATTTTGTTTTATAGAATTCACTCGTATATTAAATTAAAATGCCTTAAAATAAATTTAATTTTAAAATTTCCCGCTAAAACGCTAACTTCTGTCACGGCGTCGCTATGACGTCACGATCCTCTAAACACTAGTATATGTATACTAAAGTACTCTGTGGGCTCACGCAAATCTTGATTCTTGGCAAATGTCAAAATGTTGTTTGTTTAGAGGAACGTGACGTCACGCGTTGTTTAAAAATATATTATAAATATAATAAGCATGAAAGTGTGATTTTCGGTAATTGTATATTAAACACTACCGGAAAAATATAATATGTATATGTATATAGATGTGATTCAGGCATACGATTTTAAGCCACCGGCCTTGCCTAACTCAGGGAGGTAATTTACCTATTTAAAAATTCACTTACAAGAGCTTAATTTGGGACTAAGTCAATTTAACATTTTCCTCTGATAGTCATTATTTTTTTACAGTACATAGCCTCATTCGATGAAGAAGACCAAGCCCCAGGCTGGCGGCGCGTCGGGCCTGAAGGCCTCCTCAACCTGGAAAAGGTCTACCGGACCCAGGCTGTGATGGACCACATAGCCAGCTTCCACCAGCATCATTACGCGCTCGCGCGGACCAGTACTCCAGTGTTTGGGGATTACTTGAGGTGATCTACCAACAGCAACACGCTCCTTTCAGACCAGGGGGTTTAGTCAAGTGTCACACGCTCCGTAGCGTTTCTATTCGTTTCGTTTTTAAACCAATCGCGTCAGTGGTAGATCAAATGACTCTTCGTATGACGTGATCTACCAGTGACGCGATTGGTTTAAAAACGAAACAAATAGAAACGCTAGTTAGCGTAATGTATCTTAGCTAAGGATCCAGGGGGCTTAGCCAAGTGTCGCACGCTCCGTAGCGTTTCTGTTCGTTTTCAAATCAATCGTGTCACCGGTAGATCACGTGATACGATAAGTCAGGTGGTCTACCAATGACGCGATTGGACTAGAGACGAAACGAACAGAAACGCTACGGAGCGTGTGGCAATTGGCTATAGGCATGCCCTAGATAAAACTTGACAGGTGCCAGGGAAATTAATACATCTATTCCATATTCTAACGTAAGACTGTACGCTTAAGGTTTAAAATAACAGTGTCTCATCCGGACTTTTTTACTAAGTGATTTTATCCGGTATTATGCTAGAGTAATTAAATAAATCGTCCAAATCTATTAAGAACCTGTGCACACTAGGTCTATGGGCTAAAAACGCTAACTGCACATGCTCTAAGCTAAGCATGATATTTACTCTAGCAACTTTTTATTCGTGCTGTCACTTTATTCTTGTGATGCATGTTAGGCTAGGTAGGGCTAGACAAGGTGCATTCGTTTACGTTGCTTTAAAAAAATGTATGCAATTGACATTAGCAGCCGACGCGATAGTTACATTGGCAGCTTCCGTTAATCAGTTTTCGAATTTTACTATTGCTAGCGTGTATCTTGTCTAGAGCCCCTATTTCGTGTCCAGGTTTCCCTGTGATGTGTCTTTTACTTGGTCACTCTTAAACCATGGTTTATTCGACGTTAACCTTGGCTGTGCCATGGTGTTAGATATGACCTGCCGCAAAATACATTAGCAATCACCATGAGTCTTTAACAAATCTCCTCATATCTACCAGAACAGCAATATCACTGTGCGAAGAGCCGGTCTTCGCGTGGCCCTCCCAGCAGTCTTCGTGGTGCTTTGAGAACGAGGCACTGTACGAGCTGGAAGGGGGCGGATACTGCCCCGTGCAGCCGCTGCCTCATGATCATGGAGTCACCATGTTTCCTCTTCAGCCGCGGCATGGGGTATGCATGGATCGCCACGTATTGCAGGTGAGGTGAAGAGTTTGGATTGCTTTTGAAACCATAAAGGCAGTAAGCGCTTATGAACTTGATAGTTTTAAACTAAATGATATCTCTATGAAAGGTGTGAGTACAGAGTTAACAGCTGACAGAGGAGAGTGGAAGAATTAACATGCTGTGCTGCCCCTACTTATTGTAGGACAAGGGCAGGAGAATGATGACTTGGTAATTACCTCGTAAATAGGTGACCAGCTCGTTGGTCTGATGACATTTGGCAGACAGTTGGGAAAAGATGGATGACCTTAGCACAAGACTGCGCAAGGTGGCGTGAAGATGAAGGCCTTTACCCTGCAGTGGGTGGATGTGGGCTGAAATGATGAGGTGACCATCCGAGGAACTTTAGCATCTAGACTGCCCTTTTAGAAAATACGGCAGTAGGTATAAGAGTAGCTGGGTGGATTTCAGGGCGTTTCAACCGCCCGTCATCATTGACGGAATCAATGACACATACCGGCAACTTCTGATGTACCTAAACAGAAGCCGAAGCGAGGGTAGTTTCTATTAGCATCAGAAGTTGCTGGTATGTGTCATTGATTTCGTCAATATATTGAAAACGGTGATGACGAGCGGTTGAAACGCCCTGAAATCCACCCAGGTACAAAGTCCATATGCTCATACTGTCTTTTGGTACTAGACTGATATATCATAGACTTGAAAGGTATTAAATAAGTATATTTCTTTCAGATAATGCACCACGGCACAGCCTGCATAGTAGGGGAGGCGGAGTGGGGAGGCGTAGTCGCGCAGCTGAGGCTAGAGCGCGCATGCGCCATATTAGCGTGGTGTCGGACTGCGCACAGGCCGCATACGTCACACGGTAAGACATTTTTATAACCTGTAGCATTAGAATAAGTACAAAGCATAGAAACTGTACTATAAAAGCAACAAAAGACGTATGTTTGACCTATTTTTAAGGTTACGCACTTCAAAAGGTAAAAGGAACCCTAATAGGATCACTTCGTTGTCGACAGAATCCTATAAGGGTTTCTTTTTTAATATAAGGGTTCCTTTTTTCCGGACGTGTCTGTCTGTCTGTCTGTCAAGACCCTTTTTCTCAGGAACGCCGGAAGGTATCATGTTGAAATTAGTATCAAATACTCAAACTTCCAATCCTCCAAGGAGCTCCGAGGAGCTGTGAAAAAATCAAACTTCTAAGTCGACGCAATCAAAAGATACGGCCGTTTATGCCGCATATTTTGCAACTCGCAAGGGAATCAAAACCTATAGGGTACTTAGAATCATAAAATTGGGCAAGCAATTTCTTATAGCACCAGTAAAGGGAAAAATCCGAAAAACGTAATTTTGCAAAAAAACATTTATTAAAGAAACTAACTTTACAGTTGGTTACCTGACTGCGACCTATATCGATGTATAGGGTCAACAGTTTTCTAACGGCAAAGCTAAGTTTGTCCATCAGTCCAGTTTATCTTAATTTTCGCTAGAGCAATGTTCGGTGCTTTCATATTGTATTTGTAACGACGGAACCCTACACTGAGCACGGCCCGACATGCTCTTGCCCGGTTTTTATATATGGCTTTCATAATGAGTTAGAAAGAGACAGCATATACCTACTGTCCTGCTAAGGTAAAAGGCAGTGTTTTACACAAAACTACTGTAGCAATTGCAACCTTATTACCCAGTAATGAGGTTGCAATTATTACAGTAATTTTGTGTAAAATACTGCATTTTACCTTAGCGGAGCAGTATAGTTATTATTTCGTTCTCTTGTATGTCTCAACACAACAACACCTACCTAACCCCACTAAATGAAGAAGTTATCCTAAAAACATCTTATATCAGGAGAAACCCCATCAGAAAGCGTACAGCAGCCAGAAGTGAGTCTCTCTTACAACCCTGAGGAAGTCATCCCTCTCAAGTACACGGCGAATCTTGCGCACGAGAACGAGGCGGGGATCGTCGGGGAAGAGGGGTAAGTACAACATCATCATCTACCTGCCCTTGTCCTACACTAGGTAGGGTCGGCACAACGGGTCTCTTGTTTGACCGAATTTCATATGCAATAATTTAATTTGGCCGAATTTCAAATGACATAATTTCATATGCCATAACGAATCATGTGCCATAATGACCATTTGGTATATTTTCACTTGACATAATTGTTAGGTGCCATAACGATACGTATGCCATACTTTTCATTTTCCCTATTATCAAGTGTTATAAAACTGTATGCTATAAATTTTAAACGCCATAATAATTATTTACCATAAAACATTCAGAATGCGTTTTATTATATACCTGTTCAGAATTATGGTATGTGATATTAGAGAAAATGAAGGTTATAGCCAGTGAACACTATGGCAAATGAAATTAGTGCTAATGAAATTATGAAAAATGAAGGAATACCCGGCACAACATATTATTTTCTTCCTCTCTCCTCTATTAGCTGTTAACTTAGTACTCACACCTTTTATACATATATAATATAATTATTCACACAATATTCACAATCAATAACGACGCGGTTAATCTAGTTGGTAGTGACCCTGCCTACGAAGCTAGCGGTCCCGGGTTCGAATTTCGGTATGGACAAATTTGTGTGATGAGCGCGAGTATTTGTTCCTGAGTCATGGATGTTTTCTATATATCATATTTGAGTATGTATTTCTCTAAGTATGTACATCGTTGCCTAGTACCCATAGTACAAGCCTAGAGCTTAGTTTGGGACTAGGTCAATTTGTGTGAGATTGTCCCTGATATTTATTGATATATCTAATCTATCCACACCTTTTTCGGTCTTTCTTTATATCCACCCACATTCATGCTCGGGGTATTTACCATTAATGAAATGACATTTTAACACATAGGTGGAAAACACCATAAAACACCGCAGTGAGTTTTCATAATAAGCTCGATGAACATTATGTCACAGTATAAATATAGCTAAAGCAGTAAAGAAACTACGTTCAAAACGTCACACTCACACACGCACGTCTCAACGAGACCCTTAAGCGGACACGGCAGTGCTGTCGTTGGCGGGTGTCGCGTGGAGACGAATGGTTTCGTGGAGAAGAATAAAATAGAAAGTGAAACCATTCATCTCCAGCCGACACTGACAGCACTGCAATGTCCGCTTAGGGGTCTCGTTGAGACGTGCGTTTGTGAGTGCGACGTTTCGAACGTTTGTTCGTAGTTTCTTTACTGGTTTCGCTATTTATACTGTGATTATGTCAAATAATCATTAGGACTAATGACTATTATTACCACAAACGTTATGGGAAAAATAAGAGAGCCTAATTAACATTCCCATTTCTTTTATTTTAACAGTTTCATCGACCTACAATGCGTGAAAGACATGCGGCTGAATGGGAAGCTGCTCGAGCCGCGGGACTTCGCCGACCTGGCCGGCACTGGCAAGCGCTTCGGGCTGGACAGCGGCCAGGGCAGCCACGTCATCTCGCTGGTGTATGGGAGGACGCTGAGCGACAACAGGACCGTGCATCTCATGCTGCCGGCGTATTCGTACAGGTGAGTAAAAGAGAGAGTGTAAGGCTGCTTTTACACCAGGTGTCTAAGGCTGCTTGTGAGTGTAAGGCTGCTTTTACACCAGGTGTCTAAGGCTGCTTTTACACCAGGTGTCTAAGGCTGCTTGTGAGTGTAAGGCTGCTTTTACACCAGGTGTCTAAGGCTGCTTTTACACCAGGTGTCTAAGGCTGCTTGTGAGTGTAAGGGTGCTTTTACACCAGGTGTCTAAGGCTGCTTTTACACCAGGTGTCTAAGCCTGCTTGTGAGTGTAAGGCTGCTTTTACACCAGGTGTCTAAGGCTGCTTTTACACCAGGTGTCTAAGGCTGCTTGTGAGTGTAAGGCTGCTTTTACACCAGGTGTCTAAGGCTGCTTGTGAGTGTAAGGCTGCTTTTACACCAGGTGTCTAAGGCTGCTTGTGAGTGTAAGGCTGCTTTTACACCAGGTGTCTAAGGCTGCTTGTGAGTGTAAGGCTGCTTTTACACCAGGTGTCTAAGGCTGCTTGTAAGTGTAAGGCTGCTTTTACACCAGGTGGCTTTTACATCAGGTAACGAAAATTAATGATACAAATGTATGACTAATTTTCGTTACGAAACTGAGAAAGTTACCGTCTCTTAACTTAAAGTATGGTTTACTAATAGTTTATTTAAATGTGTACAACGTTTTAGTTACAGGTTATTTGGTAAGCTGACTTAAAAAGTACACACGCATAGTTTGACTTACAGAGAAAACAAACAGAGGCCCCCAAACTAGGCGAAGCCTGTATCTTAGGAGACCGACACAGAATAACATGTATATTATTATGTTTAAAGTTTTAGGAACTACTTAAGTACCATTTACAAGCGTTTATGCTATTAAGAGTGGCTACAGCATAATTCGAAAGCTTAGAGCTGTTAATAATTGTATTTCTTAAAGACTTGTACTATGTAAACTTTTTGTGGGCTTCACACATTAAATAAAGAAAACAAATGACGCCTCCCGCTATAAACCTATCACTTTTAAACAAACATGTTTGCCTCCAGGGTGTGGGCAGTCGGCCTCCACGCCGTCATCCGCGCTCTGATGAGCCAAGCCAAGCTGGCGGACCGGAGCCTGGCCTGGCTGAAGAACAAGTACACAGCCCTGTACTACGAGGACGGCTGCTGCTGCGAGCCCCTCGTCAGCGACGCCATCAGGGTAAGAAAGGCAGTCAGGTTAAATGCATCTAGCCATCGTTAGCTTACGTCAACCCTATATTTTTTAAATTTTCTTTAATTTTTAAAATCGTTGAGTTAACGCATCTTAGCTTTCTTCTGCCGATTTTCCAATCCCCAGATAACACTATCTGTCAAATAAATTATCTTATAGTTATATTTATCACTTTCCTTTACACTGTCATATAGAAAAGGATATGACAAAGAAAAATATTTTATCAGGTGATTGGGAAAAAGCAAAAAGGCAGTATACGCATAAGAACATCAAACTCTTACACTCTTTTTCTTCTGGACAGTAGTGTTAGTGTAGAAGCTAACGGTGTCCCATTGTTTTTCATCGAATGTATTGTTTCACCGAATTTCATTTCATCGAAAGCTAATTTCTGTTGAAACCTTATTGTTTTCAGGTTATCTTAAGCATGTTAGGTTAGGTTAGACCTGTGACCACCAAATAATTATAACTCCTGCACGTGGAAATGCCTGTCGATGAAATGAAAATGTGGCGAAGTAAAATATTCTATGAAATGAGTGTCGGTGATTGAAGGGTAAACCTGAAGCTAACATGGTGATATTAATCTTTCTTTGTCCAGGTGTTTGGAGGAAGGGAGTCGACATGCGGCAGCTCCTCCCACTCCACTCCAGTCAAAGGTGCCTTTACTGACTCTCACACGGACTCCATGAGGAGTTCAGGGATCAAATTTAAGGTTAGTAGTGTGGGATCCCTTCTTTTGCCATAAATTTCATTTTCTCGAAGTTTTTTTGTCTAAAACCTTAAACATTTCATGATTATTTAAAAGATCATTGCATGGAACCCATTAGGTTGGGTCAGGATTATAACAATCCTGAAAATTATACGGTTTCAGAAAAATGCCTTTATGTCAAATTATGATTATGGCAAATGATACATTATGACATGTGAATTTATGACAAACAATAGAGACCCCCCCACTCCACTCCAGTTAAAGGTGCCTTCACTGACCCTATGAGGAGTTCAGGGTTCAAATTTAAGGTACCTAGTCAGTTACCAAACACTCTTCACTAGCATGAACACGGATGATGACTGGGTAAAGAAAACTAAATTATATTTAGTCCGTCAGTCGGCTACCACGGCTTTTTTAATTTCTATTTCAATTCGGATTGATTGCTCTACCTAATGTTTGATTTATAGAAGAACAAGTCCACATCGGAGCTGAAGACCAGCTCGCCCAGGAGCTACGGCTCCACGCACACTTCCGGGGCCAGGAGTGAGGACGAGGTGGTGCAGGGGTCCCCGCGACACAGGTACACCTCCAGCTTCAGGTGCTGCGGGGTTAACATACATGCACGAGATAAAATTTGACAGGTGCTAGGGAAATGAATACAACTGTTTCATATTCTAGCGTAAGACTTGACGCTTAAGGTTTAAAATAGAAGTGTCTCGTCCTGACTCTTATTACCTTTTATTACTAAGCGACTATAGCGATTTTCAGATTTTTATAGCTATTTTATTAAAACGGGACACTTATTTTAAACCTTAAGCGTTAATTACATTAGAATATAATCAAAAATAATAAATAAATACCAGAGGACAAGCTCACACAAATTGACCTAGTCCCAAACTAAGCACTATAGGCTTGTATTGGTACTAGGCAACGACATACATACTTATATAATTAAATACATAGAAAACGTCTATGACACAGGAACAAATACTCGCGCTCTCACACAGATATTTACCCATACCGGGATTCGAACCCGGGACCGCTAGTTTCGTAGGCAGGGTCACCACCAACTAGGCTAACCGCGTCGTCAATAGAATAGAACGGATGGATGGAATAGTATTCATTTCCCTAGCACCTGTCAAATTTGATCTGGTGCTTGCATGGTAGGGGGCCAGGCGGGCCGTGCCCTCGTGGAGCTCGGAGTGACTCGGTGTTGTTCCAGCTCGGCCTCGGCGCGCCACAGCAGCCTCACCGCCGCCGCCACCAGCATCATGGCCGGCTCCCCGAACAGGAGTAGGTATGTCTGGACTACTGTAATATTCAATTACTAGCGTCCCACCCTGGCTTCTCCCGGGTGTAATAAAAAAAAACTTACAAACCTTGTCCTGACAATTACAAACACAATATTTTTATTGTGTTTGTAATTGTCAGGACGACGATGACGACGCGATTAGCCTAGTTGGTAGTGACCCTGCCTACGAAGCTAGCGGTCCCGGGTTCGAATCCCGGTATGGGCAAATATTTGTGTGATGAGCGCGAGTATTTGTTCCTGAGTCATGGATGTTTTCTATGTATTTAAGTATGTATTTCTCTATATAAGTATGTTTATCGTTGTCTAGTACCCATAGTACAAGCCTGGAGCTTAGTTTGGTACTAGGTCAATTTGTGTGAGATTGTCCCTGATACTTATTTACTTACTTATTTACTAAAAAAAGAATTAGCCAAATCGGTCGAGCCGTTCTCAAGTTATTTATGCGCGTTCATACATTCGACAATTGATTTTTATTATATTAAAATATGATATACTAACGACCCGCCCTCGCTTCGCTCCGGGTACTATTATATACATAAACCGATATTGAAAACCGCATTAAAATCCATTGCGTAATTTGAAAGATCTAAGCGTACATACAAAGGGACAGACGGCGGGAAGCGACTTTGTTTTATACTATAAATAAATAAATAAATATCAGGGGACAATCTCACACAAATTGACCTAGTCCCAAACTAAGCTCTAGGCTTGTACTATGGGTACTAGACAACGATAAACATACTTATATAGAGAAATACATACTTAAATACATAGAAAACATCCATGACTCAGGAACAAATACTCGCGCTCATCACACAAATATTTGTCCATACCGGGATTCGAACCCGGGACCGCTAGCTTCGTAGGCAGGTTCACTACCAACTAGGCTAACCGCGTCACTATGTAGTGATATTTATTATATTAACGGTATGGCGAAATACCGGTTTCTGTTAATAATTTACCGATATCACACCGATTCTAAGACCGATTTACCGGTTAGTCATTTCCTCCTCACACATCACTAGCAACACTTTCTCATCCACAGCGCATCGTTTTCTTTCAGTCTCAGAAGACTGGAGACCAGCGAGAGGTTCTGGGAAAACCTGAAGCACCTCAGAACGGGTTCCGTCGGCTACGACACACAGCTGGACTTCATGGACTTCGTCTCGCTGTTTAGGAGTTTCAGGTAGGCAATAGAGCAATCTAGGGTGAATTTCCGGGCGTTAGTTCAACAGCCGTCATTAGTGTCACCAATATATTGACAAAATCAATTGGCTAAGTAAAGTTTTTGGAAGAGATGTAAATTATTTTTTTTCTTTCGATAGTCCTCATGTTAAAGCTCAAGGAACTGCGGCTCTTTTATTTTTATTTCCTCTAATATTCTAGAAATATTAGAGTCGAGCTTGTCGGTCATTAAAGTTCACAAATGTTAACTTAATAACAAAAAAAAAATATTTCTAAAATATTGGAGGAAATAAAAATAAAAGAGCCGCAGTCCCTTGATCTTTAGGATGAGGACTATCGAAAAAATATATAATTTACACCTCTTCCAAAAACTTTACTTAGCCAATGACACTACAGCAACTTCTGATGCTGATAGAAACTACATCCCCGGTTCAGCTTCTGTTTACATCAGGAGTTGCTGGTAGGTGTCATTGATTTCGTCAATATATTGGTGACACCAATGACGGCGGTTGAAACGCCCGGAAATTCACCGTCTAACATACCTACTAAATACCTCTACGCCAGTAATTTCACTGATTGTCCTCCCCTATACTGGAACACAACAATGTGAGCACTGTTCCTTGGCGGCAGGTTAAAGTTGGTTCTACTACAGATTTATTTACACAGGCCCCTGCATACACGAGATAACATTCGACAGGTGCTAGAGAACTGAATACATCTATTTCATATTCTAACGTAAGAATGCTTAAAGTTTAAAATATAAGTGTCCCGTCTTGATAAAATCGCAATAGTCTCTTAGTAATAAAAGGTAATAAAAGTCAGGACGAGACACTTTTATTTTAACCGTTAAGTCTTACGTTAGAATATGAATTAGATGTAATCATTTCCCTAGCACCTGTCAAATTTTATCTCGTGCTTGCGTGTTAAGCCCGCTGTTTTGGTTTTGGCAGCCTAGTAATGCGGTCAGAGCTTCGCGACGTATTCGAGCAGCTGGCGGTGCCGCGCATGCGGTCTCCTCTCCTCGCCGAGAAGAGCCGAAGCTCGCCCGAACTCTTCCGAAACAAGACGGCGTTTAGAACAGGTGAGACAGCAGTATCAGTGGAATGAAGAATGCTAGAGTAAGTGGTATCTCGTCAATCTCTCGCTACGCTCAGGATTTTGTAGATTTCTTCGCTTCCTGGATTTTCGCCCTAACTATAAATAGGAATGATGACTAATTTTTTTTCTGTGTCGATCAGGTAGATTATCAAAAAGTATTGGACAGTCATTTTTATTTTTTTACATAATCAAAAAATTACCGAGATATATTGAGTTGAAATGTCGCATGACGTCACGTCTCAATACGATTTTTACACAGAAGTAACGTCACGAGCCCCCACTCCCGAACTTTGACGCTCTTAATCTTTGTCATTTTTTGTTTGATTGACAAAAGAAAAAATACGTATCCAATATTTTTTGATAATCTAACTGACGGATTAAAATAGAACTTCGTTTTCTTTACCCAGTCATCATCCATATTACTTGTACGTAGTTTGAGAGACATGCTTCTAGATTATAATATATCTATTATATTTCCTGAATTTCTTAAATTATTTGCGTCCCCTGCAGGCCTGCTAACAAGGAACGGCTCCTTGGACCTGGAACTACCGACAGACAAGATAGCCAGGAAAAAGGCGTTCGACCTGCTAGCCGCCGCCGCGTTACCAGGTAAATATCACACCACATAAATGTAAAAAATAGGCCAAGTTCTTATGCTACCAAAAGTAGTGATGCAAGGTGCCAAGTTTGCCACTAGATTGTCGACAAACTAATGTATTTTGAGTACTTTTCTCAAAAACCTAACAAATTACATGATGCAATATTTATTTATTTAAATAAGTAAATAAGTATCAGGGACAATCTCACACAAATTGCCCTAGTCCCAAAATAAGCTCCAAGCTTGTACTATGGGTACTAGACAACGATAAACATACTTATATAGATAAATACATACTTAAATACATAGAAAACATCCATGACTCAGGAACAAATACTCGCGCTCATCACACAAATAATTGCCCATACCGGGACTCGAACCCGGGACCGCTAGCTTCGTAGGCAGGGTCTCTACCAACTAGGCTAACAAATAATTACACAGTATTACAGTTAGACACCAAGGCACTGAATTCATACAATATAACAAAAACACAAACACCAAGTATAACAGCACAGCAGGTAAACATTTGCATTTGCTAACAATTAACAGAAGAAGGACAGTGATCCACACAGAACCTCATACATATTATTCACCACATACAATCTTCCAGTTACGTGCAAAAATGTCACAGTCAGGTGAGATGAGAAGCGCATTCAGATATTGTAAAGCGCGAACAAGTGGTCAGTGCCGGATTAGCCCATAAGCAAATTAAGCAATTGCTTAGGGAATCACGTCTTCACGGCACCATAAAAAAAAATAATTAAAGACCGATACTAGGTTACTTATGGATGGGAGCAGGGGGGCCACAGGAGTGGATTGCTTAGGGCATCAAGTAGTCTTAATCCGGCACAGCAAGTGGTATACAGGGTGCAAAATCGGTAGGCCACATTGACCCCGGAGGTAAGTCAGCTTAAGAGGTACCGAACCAGCCTAACATGACCTCAGTAAAAGTCAGGTTTTCGAGATATGCCAGTTTAAAGTTTGTACTGGAAAAGAACTTTAAACTGGCATTCACCATGCGATTTTTACTAAGGTCATGTTAGGCTGGTTCGGTGTAGGGACAATGCGTAATACATTTCCACTCCGTTACAAAAATATTTAAAAAAAGTGTCTGGTTCGGTCCGTCTTAGGATGGTCTAGCTCCAGTGGGAATGTGGCCTACTGATATTGGGACCTTTGTATACCTACTCTATAAAAATATAGAGCTTAGTTTGGGTTTGGGACTAGGTGAATTTGTGTGAGAATGTCCCTTGATATTTTAATTTATTTTATACCAGTATTAATCCTTTATTGTTTATCAGGAGCATGTCCTGACGTAACAGGGCGGGTCCTGCTGCTCCCAACGCTGGGAAAATTCTGCGAGACGCGGCAGAACGAGCCCAAGACTGAACAACAGCTTAAAGACATCATTCAGGTAAAGATAATCGGCCAAGCGCGAGTCGGACTCGCGTAGAGTTCCGTTCAAAGCTAATCTAGAATCAGGGTCGAAGAAATGCAGTGTTTATGAACATTATATATAGTATATAGTATCCATGTTAACAAAATTATACCAGTTTTTTTTTTTTTTTTTTTTTCAACCGCCGTCATTCCCGTGGCCGCATTAACGTCGAAATTCCTGTAGCGTTGGATGCTATTTTCGGTTATCTTGTAGAGTGCCCTGACTTCTACAAACATTTAACTGAAAATGTTTCCAAAGCTACAGGTATTTCGACATCAATGCGGCCACGGGAATGACGGCGGTTGAAACGCTCGAAGAACTGCCCAAAATACTTTACTTTGTTGTATAAGAATTGTTCTTTTTAATTGTCTTGAATGGTAGTCTAAACTATTGGACTGATTTTAATAAATGGGGTGTCATATGATTCGTCAGAAAAGTATAGTAGAATTTATTTAAAATGTCGGAATCCACTTGAGAGCTTATCTTCCAATGAATGGCTTTGTTATCTATTGTGAAGCCCGACCGCTAATCAGCAGTGCAAAATGAAACGCATAAATAACAAAAGATTTCATATGAATAGCAACTTTACCGCTTAAAGAAGAAGGTTCAAATTGCAATGGCAATGCATTCGAGATAGTGCTGTTTAAAATTTAAAGCGGCAGCCAGGTACTATTTTGTTTGTGTCAGTTACAGGGTGATTCAAGGATAGCTTTCTTATCGTAGTATAGTACGCAAGCACGTCTGCATAGTTCTCAGTCGCCACCAAGTAACGACATCGTTTAATTATAATTATATATATATTGAACCTTCTTCTTTAAGCGGTAAAGTTGCTATTCATATGAAATCTTTTGTTATTTATGCGTTTCATTTTGCACTGCTGATTAGCGGTCGGGTTTCACAATAGATAACAAAGCTATTCATTGGAAGATAAGCTCTCAAGTGGATTCCGACATTTTAAATAAATTCCACTATACGAGTGTCATAGGCTATATATAACTTTTAAAATAAAGGGTGCATCATAAGATAAAAGCACATATTATGAGCAGTGCTCCAGTTATGTACAATCCAATAAATATAAGCTTATACATCTGTATATGTGATTGTTAAAATCAGTAGTGTTAGCGTTAAAATTTGATTAACTACATTGAAATTAGAATGAAATTTTTTCTATAAAAAAATGTTATTGTTCATCACGGGAGTCTTGTCCATAATACTGCTCTCCTAAGCTAAAAAGCAATATCTCAAAAACAATAGCCAAAGCAGATTCAGTCCTCCCCTGTTGATAATGAGGTTGCAATTGCTACAGGAGTTTTGTCTGAGATAGCGCCGTTTTGCTTAGCAGGGCAGAATAGGTGACTTCACCTTACTAGCCACCGTTCGGGTTTTAGTTTTTGAGGTTAGGTTAAATTATTTTCACTCATATCAGCTCTTAGCCTTTTCAATGCCATGTCAAATACAAAAGAGTTAACTCACACGCCAATGACAGCTAAAAGCCTGAGCTAATGTCAACCTTAACTCATAGACACTCAGGTCTAGTTTGCGCTGCCAACCATGACGGAAATATCCGTCTTTAGCGTTGAACCAGTGGTGCAGAACCGTTGAAACTTGAGTAACTATTGCTATCTCTTTCAGAGGCACGAGCCCGACCCGTTGCTTCGCGCCGAGCACTGCCTCTCCTTCGAGGGTTTCGTCAGATACCTGACAGACAAAGACAACTACGCATTCGTGCCAGAGCAGAGAAGAGCTCATAATTTCAATGGGTACGTTATTTAGAACCTGTACGAACTGTAATTGCTGAGTCATAGAACCCATCACAAATCATAAAGTTGTTTTTGTCTGTTTTTTTTTTATTCAACAATCATCAGTTCCTGAATCGCGCTTGCAAGATTTCCACGGATTCTGTTATATTTATATATCAGAGACAATCTCACACAATTTGCCCTAGTCCCAAACTAAGCTCTAAGCTACTATGCTATGGGTACTAGGCAACGATAAACATACTTATATAGTATATAGAGACATACATACTTAAATACAACATCCAAGATTGCAAGAATCGTACCTACTCATCAGTCTCATCACATAAATATTTGCCCATACCAAGAGCCAAACCCGTGACCGCGTCGTAGGCAGTGTTACTACACTCACTACTCACCACCATATTCAAAAATTTAACAGGTGTTAGGCAAATTAATACATCTATTCCATATTCTAACGTAAGCCTTAACGCTTAAGGTTTAAAATAAAAGTGTCTCGTCTAGATTATTACCTTTTATTACTAAGCGATTTTATCCTGTATTGCTAGAGTAATGAAATAAATCGTTCAAATCTAAGAGCCTGTGCACACTAGCGTTTTTGAGGTGTAACGGATAAAACGCTAGTGTGCTCAGGCTTTAAGCTAAGCATGATAATTTAATTACTCTAGCAATTTTTTATTCGTGCTGTCACTTTATTCTTGTGATGTATGTTAGGCTCGTTGGTGGTCAATATGACTTTAACCATTTTTTTTACAGGAAACCAGCTGAAGATGACGACCTCCAAAGCAAGGAGCTGGCGAAGGAGATGACAGGCCCTCTCAGCCAGTACTACATCGCGAGCAGCCATAACACTTACTTGACTGGACACCAGCTGAAGGGCGAGTCGTCGGTCGAGTTGTATAGTCAAGTAAGTGGTGTATAAGTAGCGACATCTAGTGTAGTGGAACTAATTAATGGACAATAGGGAATATTCAAATTTTTTATCGCATTTGTTAACAAAATATGAAAATACCGTAAATTAGATGGCAAGTGCAAAATTAAAATTAAAATCGGCCAAAAAATACAGATAATATAAGTTAAAACCTACTAATTAGAGATTTGGATGAACTGAAGAAATTATAAAAAATCTTTGATGGCTTATTATCTTGGTTATTTTTATTTATTCGAAAAATATTTTAATTTTTTATTTTACTTGCTCTCATATCTTTTTCGGTATTTTCATATTTTGGAAATGGGATAAGAAAAATTAATGTATGAGATATACATGATTATGTTATTGTTAATTGGTGGAGGACATTATAATTTATTTGTATGAGCTTTTTTATGCGTACGTACCGTATCGCATTGCCTACTGACTGTTTCCGGGCTATCCTAGGTTTGTGGATGCTGAAGTAAACTCCTTGACTAGTAATACGAGTTTAATATAAATTATTCAAATTGAGAACGCCGAGCTACAGTGCAATTGCTTATGATATTAAGATGGCTCTCCTATTCCCCCCGACATCGCACACCCCGCGGCCACCCCGCTGGAGTTGTCAGTGCCTTGACACTGACCGATGCGCTTATGTTCTAACTTAAAAAAAAAATTTTGCTTCGACTACTCGTGTATAGGTATTTAAATAAAACAAAATCTGCACCAACAAGTTTATTATTGGCAATAACTTAATACTATCATATCAACTAATACCACAATATAAATATAGCTAAAGCAGTAAAGAAACTACGAACAAACGTTCAAAACGTCACACTCACACACGCACGTCTCAAAGAGACCTCTAAGCGGACATGGCAGTGCTGTCAGTGGCGGGTGTCGCGTCGAGACGAATGGTTTCGTAGAGAAGAATAGAATACAAAGCGAAACCATTCATCTCCACGCGACACCCGCCACTGACAGCACTGCCATGTCCGCTTAGAGGTCTCTTTGAGACGTGCATCTGTGTGAGGGCGACGTTTCGAACGTTTGTTCCTAGTTTCTTTACTGATTTAGCTATATTTATACTGTGCTAATACACTTAATTAAATCTGAAGAGTAACAGGAAATACATATACCATTCTTGAAATTCCATAATATGACATATTTAGGGTTCCATAAACAAAGGGTGTCAAACGGAACCCAATTACTAAGCCTACGCTGTCCTTCCGTCTGTCCGTCTGTCCTAACTATAAAGAGCTGTATCTTTTGAACCGTAATATATAGCGGGTTGATTTTTTTTCAGAACCAATGTGTTTTTACGGCGGATTTCCTAACAAATAAAAAATAAGAAAGTTAAAAGAGGTCCCAATACAAGAAACTTTTTTTTTTCAACATTTGTTGCTGTATCGTAAAACGGTAAAACATACAAGCGTCAAATTTGGTATGATTATAGAACAAAACCCTATACAACAACCAAATATGTACGGAACCCTCAGTGCGCGAGCCCGACTCGCACTTGCTCGGCTTTTTTATTAGAAACACAAGGAAATATCAAGATACAATTTTAGACAAATTAGTTTATGACAAAAAAACTCTGTTTTAAAAATACCTTCAATAATTTTGAGAAAACATTCTTGCTAATTATAGACATAGCTAAATATATGTATATTATGAATTATGATCAATGCGTGTTACGTCTATACCAGAATCTTGCTCTGTAGTCGTCGCTGCATGTCAAAAACGCAGGCGCTGTCCCCGAGTGCACTATGTGTCTGAAGAAAAAAAATTAAATATAATAACAATAATACAATAATCCAGCCTATATACGTCCCACTGCTGGGCACAGGCCTCCACTCACAATGAGAGGGTTCGGGCTATAGTTCCCACGCGGGCCCGGTGCGGATTGGGAACTTCGCACACACCGTCAAATTGCTTTGCAAGTATGTGCAGGTTTCCTCACGATGTTTTCCCTTCACCGAAAAGCTCATGGTAAATTTACAAATTACATTTCGCACATAAATTCTGAAAAACTTAGAGGTGCGAGCCCGGGTTCGAACCTACGACCCTCTACTTAAGAGTCGGCAGGTCAAACCGTTAGGCTACCACGGCTACTAATTCAAATAACTCACACGGCTAAAAATCAAATATAAATAATAGTAATTAAAAAAAATAGCCCTTAAACACAGGAATGGTAATGAAATTAATAATTAATAAATTAAATCTATACTATTATCATAAGGTTTTACATATGAATATACAATTAATAGGATACTAGCGACCCGTCCTCGCTTCGCTCCGGGTACTATTATATACATAAACCTTCCGTGAAAAATTATCTAACTGATGGTTAAATGCATTAAAATACGTTGCGTAGTTTGAAAGATCTAAGCGTACATACAGGACAGACGGCGGGAAGCGACATTGTTTTTATACTATAAAAATAGCCTATGTTACTATCAGGGACCGGACAACCCTTTCATCGGGAAAAGCCTTTCAAAGGGCTTCCCTTTGATATAGCTAGCCCCTTGATTTGCTCACCCATTCCAATTGGCAACCCATACGATTGACTTTCCATTATCGAATGAAGAACCCAACGATAAGGGTAGCCCTTTGAAATAGGTAACTGGTAACTGATTCGTCTTGATGTCCCTAAGAAAGGGTTTACCTAACGATTTAAGCGCTTATTATAAAGCTTTCCCTTTTGTACGAGCCAATCACAAACGTGTGCCATAGGAAATCGAACCGTATTAGATCTTTTGCCGCTCCGCGCGGTAACTTCAAACGATACGCCGTCGGTAACGTATACTAATAAGGGTTTTATAAGGGTTAGCGCTTAGTTGAATGGGCTGTTTACTTGCTTCGAAAGGGACGCAAGGTAACGTGTGTTTTATGAAGTCTACAAAAGGTCTAAAATTGCGTATACACTAGTAACCTTTTTTAAAGGGTTTTGAAAGGGTATTGGTTAGCGCTTAATAGAATGGGCTATCGTTTGGAAATAGCGCTTTAAAAGCACATTTAAAGGGTTTGGACGGGCAGAGGGTTTGGTAAGTAAATCCTTACGAAAAACCCATACAAAACCCATTGAAAGGGATAGCGGGCCGGTCCCTGGTTACTATTGGATAACGTAGCTTTCTAATGGTGAAAGAATGATTAAAATCAGTTCAGTAGTTCCAGAGTTTATCGATTACAAAATAACATACAAACGAAATCTATTAGGGATAAGGGCTATCTGTTTGCCAAATTTCATTCTCATTCGTTTAGACGCTTAGGTGTTATTTAAACACAAACATACAAACATTCGCACATTCACATATATAAATAAAAATCAATTGCCGATTTTTTATTGTTGTGTTCGTAATAGGAAATATGCATGATTTTTTTTTTTGTTTAACCCTTTATTTGGCGAAAATAAAAAAAAGTCTAGTGTTCAAACTTCTTTAGATTTTAAAACAGCATTAAAAAAAAGCAACAAAAAAATATAAAAAAGGTGTAAAAAGTCATTCATGTAACAAACAGTAGAGAAAAATTTCGAATAACTATAAAAATAACCAAGATATAAGCCATTGAAGATTTGTTGCTATCTCTTTCTAGCAAAATAGAATTTAACATGGAGTTTATATGGCCGTAGCGCACGCTGACGTCACAGTTCATGTCAGATCTCTCTGTCTAAGTAGTTTTTAAATGCATATAAATATATATATATATCCGTATTATTCGGTCGATTTTAATTTTAATTTCACATTTTGCCATCTACGGTATTTTTATATTAAATGCGATAAAAAAAAATCATCCATAATTACCAACACTAAAAACCCTATTGTCAGGACAATGTTTGTACGAAGGATTGTGTTTGGAATATTGCACCGGAGCGAAGCGAGGGTCGCTAGTTTTTTAATCAGTGGGGTTAATAAAGACGAGTTACCGAACGCAGCCGTTGTGGCCCAGCGACATGAGCTGCGCGCGCGACGCGCTGCGCGAGTGCCACGTGCACAGCGACGTGGTCGCCTCGTCCGGGAATATCACGTAGTCCTCCGTGTGGTTGAAGATGGCCTGCGCTTGGTGCTCTTGTTTGCCTAAAAAAATAATAAATTAAATTTATCTTTAGGTATATTTGTGACGTTCTCAATATAAAGGGACCTTATGGAGGCAGGCGGTTACGCCGTTATTAGAACTGTTACCATAGTATTCGTATAGTTACAAGAATAAGGAGAGCGTAACTGCCTTCCTCCATAAGGTCCCTTTATATTGAGAACGTCACATTTATACAAAAATCGATGTGTGTATGTATGTTCCCTATGGACTCCAAAACGGCTGGACGGATTGTGATGTTATTATTAAAGTTAACACGTTGTAATTAGGTTTAAATTCGCATGTTTCCTGTAACAGAGATATCTTTCTGTACATACCTGTACTATTAATTATTCTGTGACATAACTCACCCGTGGTGCCGGCTCCGGTGTACTGGATGAGGCAGCGGCTACTTGACAACTCCCACAGTTTGATCGAGGAGTCCAAGCCAGACGTCAACAGATACTGGTAAAATATATAAGGTTTATCAGGTTCATGAACACTGTACAAATATTTTTAAAAGCCCCAAAATCAGCAAACCTGCTCCATTTCAAAGTAACGCCAATTTCTTTTTTACGCGAGATTAACACAAATAATTATAAATGCATCATTATTTTTTGTTTTCTTATTAATATTATGTTCAATAGGTCCATCACTTCATTACGCTCGTAAATCAACCAAATGTTTACAAAATAGATAATGTAGTTGATCAATCAATCAATCAATAATTCTATCAATCAATCAAAATATATATAACCCCACCCACATGTGCTACTATAGTAAACTGTATTAAATAAAGTACAAATAGCGTATTTAACGCATTAAACATTATCTACCTGTCAACCAACAGGCCAAACAGAAACGCATCAAGGTTGTTCCTATTTGTATTTAAGATATTTATTATTATATCTAATTGTCATTACATTTTGATTATTGATCTGATCAAACTAAATGTGAAAACTCATATCGTCAATAAATAAATTAAAACTTACCAACCAACCAAACATCCGATCGATCAATCAGCCAATTAATCAAATCAATCAATCGATCAATATTACCTTGCTGTTCCTAGTGAACGCGACGGAGCACACTTCGTAGCCGTCGTGCGCGTTCACGAATGTATTGAAGCAGCGGTTGGACACCGTGTCCCACAGCTTCACGCAGCCGTCCGCGCTGCCGCTCGCGAAGTACTTGCCGTTAGGTGAGAACCTAAAAAAAAGGAACAAGAAAAACCGTCTCTGGGCAGAAACCACCTCAATCCGTTGCTCGAATTACACATGCAACGCACAGGCAATCAATCAATTCTTAAGACGAAGGATCAGTCGAATCGGTCTGTCAATAATTTAATCAATCACTCGTCAAACAATCGATTAGGACTTATCAATCAATCCAGAATAGGGAATATGAATGGTTACTTTTTATTGCTTTAATATCTGTTAATCTTTCTATCAACCGGTTGTAAAACAATCAATCATCAATATGACTTAATTCAATAATCAATAAAATTAGTAAACTAATACTTACCCTTACAAATTTTCAAGATTCTCAATTGATCAAGTATCTTGTTTTTTTTTGATAGAATTTAATCTCGGAACTAATCTGTCAATCTTTAAATCAATCAGTCGTCAATCAATCAATCAGTCATCAATAAGCCGTCAATCAATTTATCGTACATTAGTAAATGAATAGGTACCTATGACTGGGTAATGAAAACGAAATTCTATTTAGTCCGTCAATTAAGATTATCAAAAAAATATTGGACATGCATTTTTTTTTGTCAATCAAACAAAAAATGACAAAGATAAAGCGCGTCAAAATTCGGGAGCGGGGGCTCGTGACGTCACACGTAAAAATTGCATTGAGACGTGACGTCATGCGACATTTCAACTATATATCTCCGTAATTTTTTGATTATATGAAAAAAATTAAAAACACGTGTCCAATACTTTTTGATAATCTACCTGATCGACAAAGAAAAAAAGTCATCATCCTCATCATCTGTCAATCTTTCAATTAGAGATGGGCCGAATACGGACTTTGCCGAATACGAATATTCGGCCGAACATTCGGTTGCGCCGAATCGCTAGAAACAGGTTTTGACACGTACGCGCTCAGCGCTTCGCGCGTGTTTCGGACCTTCGCGCTCGCGCCATTTGACTTGTCGACCTTTAGTGGATAACTGAGAAAGGTGATTACTGATTAATAAAACTTACTTAATTAAAACAACTTATTTAAGATACAGTTTTTTTGCAAAATAATTGTATTTATATTTAGACGCATATTTATCTCTTTTTGGTAGTTGCTTAGAATGCTGAAATAGGATGTCAATCCGACGAATTACGAAACAACCTACGCTCGTTATTTACTTTGTTTATTCGTTAAATATTCGGCAATGTAACCGAACTATTCGGCCGAATACGAACATTGAAAAACTTGCCGAATATGCCGAATATTTACCTAATATTCGGCCCATCTCTACTTTCAATCAATCAGTCAATCAATCCTTCATAGACTAGTAATTTTTTTTTTTTGTACCCACTTGATGGAGTTGACTTGCTTGGTGTGGTGGTGGGTGGGCACAGGGCACACAAAGCACTGGCTGGTGGTGACGTCGTACAGCCTGATGACGGGGTGCGTGGTCGACGCGATGATGTGGTCGCCCAGCGGGTGGAAAGCCACGCATAGCACCTGCTCCGCGTCCTGGGAAACAATCATTCGATAAATAAAAAATCCAGCCTATATACGTCCCACTGCTGGGCACAGGCCTCCACTCACAATGAGAGGGTTCGGGCTATGGTTCGGTAACAAATACTCGCGCTCATCACACAAATATTTGCCCATACCGGGATTAGAACCCGGGACCGCTAGCTTCGTAGGCAGGGTCACTACTCACTACCAACTAGGCCAACTAAAATATATCATTAAAAAACATATCTACTACATCACATCCTAATATGAGAATTATTATTATTATTATTATTTATTTATTAAAAAGATTAAATTAAGTATAAAATTTAAATTTTTGGGACAAGCTTTTCTTGCAGACTGTACTTTATTTAGCACCATCGTCATCTGCTTATCAAGTCAAATCCAACGAGCCCAAACACGGCGGGGCTGTCTTGATTCGTGGCGGTGTTCATGTGGCCACCTTCCGCATTGCACCATCAGACCAGCTCCGTCTTTATTTTTTTAACTGAGCTTATCCACTTAAAGAAGACAATACCAGTAAGTGGTTAACCGCAAAATAAGATAACGAGTATGTAGTAAAAGCAGATTATAACTACCTTGTAAGGTTAATAGACTATCGACTCTACTTCCTCGGACAGTAGATTACAAAATACACTAAAAGAATAGCATTCATAACTCGTTTTCCATTTCGCTAGCGCCCGACACTCAACAGGAACGCACTTCGTAGGAAAAGGACTACGGAATACTTTTTTTCAATAGATTACAGGTTGTATGGCCTTTTCATAAGATTAAAAATGCTTTAAAAGAATAAAATCGCTTCACGCGTAAATACCTGGGTTGCGGTTACCAGAACAAAGCAGATAAGTATTGTATAGATACAACGGCTTTGTCTAATCCGTTATGTGAATAAGGTCAGTTCAAAAAATAAAGGCTAAATTGTCACTGGAGCTAAGTAGGTATAACAAATTTAATAGTAGGTAATAGGTAGGATAATCGATTGTACGTACAGTGATACTCTTATACGCCTTCTTAGCGCTGGCCTTGGTAATGTCAAACAATTTGATGCAGCAATCCCGGGATGCTGACACCAGGATCTGCTCGCGCGGGTGGAAGTCCAACGCCGTTATTTCGTCCGTGTGGTCGTACCTTGAAACATATAATAGAAGTTTATAGTAGAATTGGGGATATGCATGAATTTTATTTATCGCATTTATTAATAGAATATGAAAATACCGTAAAATAGATGGCAAAATCGGCCAAATAATACGGATAATAAAACCATTTTAAACTACTAATTAGATAAAGATCCGACATGATCTGTGACGTCATCGGGCACTACTCCATGTTAAATTCTGTTTTGCTAGAAAAATATAGAAACAAATCTTTAATGGCTTATATCTTGGTTATTTTTATAGTTATTCGAAAAATATGTTTTCTCTAATGTTTGTTACATGAATGACTTGTTAATAACGCAAAAAAAAAATCAAGCATATTCCCAATTACAACAATATATTGTTCAAGGTCACACCTTATTTTTATTTAATATGAATTGGCTAGATGTAGTGATGAGTAAAGGAATGAGGAGGAGTTTGTCCATGTCAGGTAGAAAACAGATAACTCACAGAGTTCTGATGACCGGATGGCCCTGCTGCTCCCGACCAGGGTCCACTTCCTCCGGGGCTGACTTGGCCAGCATGCGCTCTACATCCAAGATCTAAAAAAAAGCCTAGGTGAATCTGAGATAATTGTTAATAGACTATTATTTTTTTTTTTGTTAAACAAGTGATACAAAAAAACCGGTCACGTTTTTTTTTTTGCCATCAACTGACAAACATAGCACCTGATGCGAGTTGGACTCGCACACTGAGGGTCTCGTACCTCCCAACTCTCACTTGGCGACAAACAAGCTTTCACATTCATACATAATATTAGTGAGAACAGTAAGATTAGTAAAGGTAAGATTTAGGATACCTTAAAAAAAAAAAAAACAATAAAGGGGCATACTCACACAAATTGACCTAGTCCCAAACTAAGCTATACTATTATAGAGAGAAATACATACTTACAGATGTAGTGAATAATGTTTTGCCAGCATTTTTGTGAGATAACTTCATATTTATCTTGTTTTCTCAATTAGCTTCACCACCCGTCAATATGCAAGACGAATACGAGCTTACCCGACAATAAACAATGGCAAAACATTCACTACATCTGTAAAATAAATACATAGAAAACATCCATCACTCAGGATCAAATACTCGCACTAAACACACAAATATTTGTCCATACGAGATTCGAACCC
This sequence comes from Tortrix viridana, assembly GCA_963241965.1. NCBI lineage: Eukaryota > Metazoa > Arthropoda > Insecta > Lepidoptera > Tortricidae > Tortrix > Tortrix viridana. The sequence continues at coordinate 2,316,340 of OY725198.1, read as the reverse complement.
TGCTAACTTCGTAGGCACGGTCGTCAATACCTTGATGCTGGCATCCACGCTGCCGGTGGCCACCAGCTGTCCGCACGCACTGAACGCGCCAGCGCGACACGCCATCTTGTGTGACGTCACGTACGCCGTCTCGTACGTGGCAGGCTCCGGAGCGAGGGATGACGCGTCCATTTCGTACTCCAAGTCTGTGGAGTATTTTTAATATTAAAGAGCCTGCAAAAGGACTTCAATATCAGTAAAGCCACATATTCATTACCAAACATTTTTTTTAAAGGATTGCTATTAATTTTCCTTGTTCATATTTTGTATGCACTTGTAAATAAATGAATAGCATTTATCTATTTCACCATCCTAAAGGTGCATTCAGATTAACACAGTTATTTAGCATGTTTTAGCAGTGTGCAGTGTTGTTATAAAACAAAGTTATATAGTTATTACTGTTTAAGTACAATATATTTACCATGTCTATACCATTTATGATGCAAACGATTTGGTTCTAACTAACTCGAATATTAATGAATATTTTACCAAATCCAGTGGTTCCGAGCAAGTGTTCTGCTGCGCTGGAAGCAGCGAGGCGGTCCTTGCGATCAGGCTCGTGCTGCAGTCCCACCATCATGACATTTAACAACCTGAAAGACAATATATTACAGTCAGAGAGGTTTACCGTCAGCTGTGAACAGAATGTATTCAACGGAATTGAAAGATAAAAATTGCAGTGAACAAAGATCTACTTTCTTCTTGTCATTTATGAGCTTCAAGTGATAATTTTGCTTCATTATGCTATTCATAAATAATTACACATTCGTCTGGTAGTAGGACAGTCTAGAGGTTTCTAGAAGTTATAAATAATTAATACATTGATTTCATCTGGAATCTTGAATGCTAGTATAGGAATTAATAGATAATCAGCCTTATCAAAGTCTGATTTAGAATTTATTTGACATAAGATATATTTGCTCTTTATAAAAGAAATTTGCATGCTGCATGCACACAGAAAATTTAAACACTTGCCCTTGCGGGTAAGATATAGCGAACAAAACCTGTAAAACAAATCACCATCAATGTACCTATGTTTAACAAATAAATATGTATTCTGATTCTTAAAATAAACACATTCAGTGCAGTATTGGGTCAAATGAGACCAATACAAGTATGGTAAGTTACAGCTAAATATTTTGCCGGAGTAAAGGTATTAATGAAAATAACAGTGTTGAAACCTGTCACTCGGAGGACAAGGGTCTGCATGCACAGCGGCAGCAAGAGTCGCTGCGATAGGCTGGAATCCGTCGTAGTACAGTTGACTGCGAAAAAAAAAGATGTAAAGCATCAAAAATAAAGACAAGAAAAATCTTGTTTTGAGAAAATTATATAGATATGTATTATTGATAAGTTTTTTAATAGTGTTTTATGGTTTCTAGACGGTTTATAACACGTATGTAATACGCTTGGCTAGCAAATACATCGCAAAATGCAAACATAACCTCTAATATTGTAGTTATGAAAATTTACTCTAAACTTAAAGAATATAGCATTATTTTGCTTTTGAACAGGTTTCACATTTGTAATTGATATATAATCACACGAAATTATACATATTGTTTAACGCTAACAATGGGAAATACAGTTTTAAACATTTTGAACTCCGCCGTACTTAAAATGTATTGTTTACCTAATAATCATTCGGTAGAGCAACTCCCGGTTCTTGACTACATTGCGGCTATCAATATCTCCGTTATTTTCCTTCATTTTGATTTAAATTATCGAAGATAAAACCGAAATACACGAAAATTGCACACCGGTTTAAAAAGGTTAATGTTTGACAACAATAAATCTATATTGTCTATGGGTATGTTGTTTGTTTGTCTTGTCTATTACTTCAGGTGCGGGTTTATAAAGCGATTTTAGTATCGATAAATTACGGTAAGTCTTTACGCGAAAACGACTAGAAGCGAACTAATCTAGTGACAATGTAGTTACTACGTACCGTGAAGCCGGCCGGTAAAAGCTTAATCAATACTTTGCGACATGCGTAGAAAAGTAGTTAACTTTTTAAGTGTCAACAGTTGTAATTTGATTTTTATTGTAAGTTGATACGATAAACTTGAATGATACGTGACTTATATACTAACATTATCTAAAAAAGAACGTTATTTTAATATGTCTTATTGTTTAAATGTCTGCTAATCGATTAAAATATTAATCGTTACTAAACGAATAGGAAATAACCCGGAACAACCCTAGCCAAGTCTAGTCAACCTATGGTCAACCAAATATTTTCAATTTTGATAAAATAGTAATTGGCGTTTTTTTCTTTTCAACAGGTATTGCTAACAGGATGCCGGTGCGTCGAGCTAGACTGTTGGGATGGCGACGACGGCAGCCCTGTTATTTACCATGGGCACACGTTTACAACGAAAATACCCTTTCGGAGAGTTGTTGAGACTATCGAAAGGTGATTTTCATATTTACCTTATTTAATTTATTAATTAATTTAGAATATTCATTTATTGAGCAGTAGGAACTAGAAAGGAATGTTACAAGCAATCGATTTATGTGTCGTGTGTATTCGCTAAAAATACAGGCTGTTTTTTTATTCGTCTTGAACATTTTGGGGGTTAAATCAGTAAGTCATACTGACCAACTTTCACTATGGGACCAACCCCGAAATCGCAAAAAAAAAATTAACCATCCCATACATTTTGGCTAGTCAGCTGACGATGTTTTGTAGACGAATAAAAAAACATCCAGTATAACTGTAGTCTATGGTTTTAAATTCCGTGAAACTTTTCGGCGGGAATAAAATTAACCTCGAAAACTATTTACGTAGTGTTTTTTTACAGGAGTGCATTCGTGGCGTCCCCATACCCGTTAATATTAAGTATAGAAAACCACTGCAGTCTGTCTCAGCAACAAGTTATGGCGAGTACTTTTGAGGTCAGTAATGCATTTAATTTGACGTATTTTTTTTGCTAGACTTTAGGTTAAGGTTTTATTTAGAGTCGTGCCTACCTCCCCATTTGTCTGTTGTTATTTAAAATGAAAATAACCATCGCACAATAAAGACGAATCGATAGACATATCATTTCTCAAAATCGGTTCATTAGGAACGACGCTAAAGTTGAACATCTTGCATATGTACATACATAGGGTGTCAAAATCATTAACTTTCCTTTGCGTCTCCGTATTCGGGTAACAAAAACGGTCAAGTGCGAATAAGACTCGTGCCTCGAGGGTTACATGTCTAACCGACAAACTTGAACAAGCAGAAAGATCGAGACATCCTAAAAACTTGGAATTGAACTATGAATTGAATTGATTTGTGGCATCAAATATTGCTTAATTTAATTTGGTACTTACTTGGTAAAATAAGCACATGTTTTGGAAAAAAAAACGTGTTTTTTGTATGGGAAAGGGAATCCCCTTGAATTTTTCACTTATTATTTTATTATTGTTAAGAAATCCCCCTTAACAACACATACCTACTTAATTAATAAAAGTTATCCAGTTGCTTTTTGCGATTCAGAAGATACGTGTATCTTAGTGTCCCACCACTAAAAAGCACGACAGACAGACGGACGAATTTAAGCAATAGCAAGCTCCCGTTGGCGCCATTATGTATACGGAGCTTTAGTTTAATAGATAATCCTATGTATTTAAATCCTTATGAACGCACCAGAGATCAAAGCGTTCACACAAAAGGGTGACCATTCACGTAAGGGTGAACTTACCCACTCGCGCGTTACCTAATGTAACTCAGCTCAAAAGGCTGAAGAAGTGCTGTCAGGTTCCTTGTCCATTCTTGAATTTTCTCAAGGGCTCGTATGGCTGCGACTCTCCTTGGTCGCGTTTCTTGGCAATGTTCCAATGACTCAGATTCTACTGGATCATTTGACTTAGGCTCAGATGAAGTATTTGACTTAGGCTCAGATGAAGTATTTGACTCAGGCTCAGATGAAGTATTTGACTTAGCTTGTTGGTCACTTTCGTCAGACTGTAAAACTATAGGCAAACTTTCCCTTGTACTTTCTTTATCATCGTGTACTTGGACGATTTCGTCTTCATACGGATCTTCGGTTATGTCATAAGTTGGTGTTCCTTCTGATGTTTTCCTTACAGTACTATCGTCAGTAGGTGGTCGTTGAACTGAAGGAAGCTTAGGATATTCGTCATGAGTTTCTGCCTCTGCAGGAGTCTTGATGCAATACTCTTCACCGTCTTCTATCTCAAGAGGATAGAGATGCGCGATCGATCTTGTAAATTCCGTATTACCTACTTTGACTTTGGCAACTCTACATTGACCATCAACACTCTTAGCTAAAGAAATTATCTTGCCTACTTTCCATCCTATCCGGTTCTTAGAATCTCCTTTAATTTGAACAATTTGCCCCACTTTAGGAATTAACTTCGAGGTTACCCTTGGCTCTCTATGTCCATGCCAATATCTCTCTCGTAAGCTTGGTAGATAACGATTGGAGAACATTTCTTTAAACTCTCCCAGAATGATAAGTCCTCTCTTCCAGCTCTTGACAAGATCATTCTTAGTCGCAGTAGCATGAATTGCTATAGGATTATTTTCAGAAATATCCATTGTAATGCATTTCCCTATAGTAAGAAAATCTGAAGGTTTCAGTACATGATTAAGTTCAGAATCGACACGTGTAAGAGGTCGGGTATTGATCACGGCTTCGATTTCCTTGACGACAGTAACTAGTTGCGTATCTTTCATCAGATGCTTCTGCAAGGTCCTTTTCATGCAGTTCTTAACTATACCTATTAACCTTTCGTAAAAACCTCCATACCAAGGTGCTAGTTGTGGTATGAATCTCCAGCGTATTTCCTTGTCAACGCAATACTGGTTTTCTAATATTTCTGCCATCAATTTGAAATGTGTTGCATTATCTGATGTGATTAGGTCTGGTACTCCTCGACTGGATACCATCCTTCTTAATGCCAGTAATCCTTCTTCAGCAGTCAGATCATTAACTACTTCAAGGTGAACTGCTCTTACAGCTAAACATGTATACAAACATATCCATCTTTTGCAATTACCACTTCCGTTATTAACTATAAGCGGTCCCAAGTAATCTGTTCCGACATAAGTGAATGGAGAACTATAATTTACTCTTTCCTTCGGTAAAGCTGGTGTTGGCGGTAACTTATATGGCCCTCCTCCATGTTTGATGCAGTCGGGACATTTATTTAGAATGCGTTGAACTTGGGTCCTGCCTTGTGGAATCCAGTATGACTCTCGAATCCTGTCTAAAGTGTGATTTACTCCTACGTGTTTATTATCACGATGTGTTTTCATAATGATTTTGTTAGTGAAATCCGTGTCCTTCGGAATGAGTATAGGATATCGTTTGTCAAACGACCAATCCGCGTTCTTCATACGACCTTTGCACCGTAGAATATCATCTATATCTTTGAATATTCCTAAATTTCGACTTAAGCTTGTCACTTTTCCTTCTACTTCAAGAGGAAAGTATTCAGCCTGAAGCTTCCTTATTTCTTGGATTTTACTATCCTGTGTAGCACTACTTTGTTTGTCGAGTCCTTGTGTACTGTCATCTATATCCGTTTTAATATTGTCATCCTTATCCAAGGTATCTACTTCCATCGGCTCTACGTCAAGCTCGTTCGTCAGACCCTCCCCAGTCGAAAAAGAATAGGTATCTCCTATTTTAGATGTACTTGGCCACATATCCGGATTTTCAGTAAGAAACTGTGGGCCATTAAGCGATTTCTCTTTATCCTCCTTCGAACAGACAGGTCTGGTCCCTACGTCAGATGGGTTGAGCTCTGATGGAATGTTACTTATTTCCAAATGTTGATTTTTCTTTATTTCTTCAATCCTTCTCGATACCATTGATCTTCCTGCATTAACTGTCATTGAAGTTTGTGGAACTGTCATTGTAGTGTTTCCTTTTTCTGAACCTTGTAAAAATTTTGAGGACAAAGCGCTCTGTTGTGCTGTCCTTCTACTTTGCAATAAGGGCACTTTTTAATATCCTTACAACTTCTGATAGTGTGGCCTTCTTGGAAACAACCAAAACAGCGGTTCTTCAGTTTTGACTTCCTTTCATAAAACGACTTAAATTTGTCACACAAATCATCGTAGTGTGCACCCTTGCAGAAAATACAAACAATATTTTTAAACTTTTTCTTCTGAGAATATTGGTTTTCTTTTGCTCTATATCTCATTTCCTCAAACTTTCTTTTAAGTGGAAATTTATTGCCCGTACTCTGGATGTTATCTCTTCTAAATCTATCTCCGTTAGTGTTATGACTATATCTTAACCTCGCTTGTTTTGCCTGCGTGTAAAGGGCTTCCACAGTGCAATTTTCCATGTCGACGGAACGTTTTTTCTGTGAAATTCTTTCAGCATCTTCCCGTGCAGTAATCGTTTTTTCCAGTTGACTTCTTAATTCTTGAATAGACTCGGTATTCGCTTTCAACTTAATTTCATAAATTAATTCCGATGGAAACTTTTCCATAATTAGGAAACGAAGATGGTTATGACTAATATCCTCTCCGAGTGATTCTAAAATTCTAAGATGTCTCTCTATTTCATTAAGAGTCTGTCGGCAATCCAAAGCAGTATTAACGGCTGTGTTAATTTTATAAAGTGTTGAATAATGGGCATCAACAAGATAAGATGTTTTCCCATACCTCTCTTTCAGTGTATCCAACGCTATCTTATAATTTTTATTTGTAGTCTCCAACCCGTCAATAACTTTCTTTGCATCGCCTCTCAGAGAAACTTTAAGATACGACAGCTTGTCAACATCAGATAAACTTTTCGAATCAATGTTGGAACTAAATTGGTCCCAAAACTGGTGCCAGTTCAAAATATCTCCGTCAAATTCTGGTAATTGAAGTTTCGGAAGTTTACTTGATATATTAGCCTTGAAATTATCCTTATTTTCATTTACTTTTATTTCCGAACGAATCTGATTAATTTTGACACCTAGTTCTGCCAACGCTTCTTCAGCTTCCAACTGTGTCACACTCATTTGTGAAATATCATCCGAGGAAGGAATTGTAGCCAAACGGAAATATTCATTTAAGTCACTACTAAATCTTCGCACTGAAGCTTCCAGTTTACTATGAGCAACTTGGCCTAGTAAAATGTTCTCACTAGAGAAAGTACTTGGTATATTGCTAATGTCACTTTTCATCTTATCGTGAATGAGCCTAAGCCTAGTCAACAAAATTTCATCCATGTTTAAAGTATCTAGTCCTGTAATCAACATTAATAGAATCCTATAAAATCCTATTAGTTATTAAAGCCATCAACATGGACTATTAACCTTATTTGTAATAAAGTATGTTATCATTATTCAACTTTATTATTTGTCGCAACAAATTATCATAAACTCAAAACAAACCTAATGAAAACTTGAAACAACTGTTCTACAAGTTCATATTATGATGTATAACTATATTTTATTCTACAAAAGCTATAAGCCTTATTTTGTTTTTATTAAAAAATATTGCACTTATTTATGAGTTCTCTTTTAAACATGTTCGAATAATTATAAAATTTTATTTGTAAAATCTCAATTATAATATTACTGTCACTATATTTACAGTACATATTGTTCTACAAACAATAAACAACGACCATTGTTTAACAGACCCACTTAGTTGTTCATCATTAATTAAAATTCAAATGTACTTATTCATTTGTTTTGTTATAATGCCAAATATTTAAACTCAAAACAAAGTTTGTTTATCTATCAGTAATTGCATTTCTCAATTTAGTCACTTGTTTTCTTATTTATCTAGGTTCTATTGTTTTATTTATTTACTTCAATCATTAACTTTGGTTAAGAAATCACTAGTATGATTTATTTTCCTTTTAATGTTTACTTCACTTTTTTAATTTTTTAATCACAACACTTTTAACCACAATCATTATAGGTACACTACCTATTAAAATCACCACACACAAATTTCACATAGGTACTTACTCATATGACATATCAAAATATAAACCAAAATCATATTCAAAAACTAGCCATACCAAACTACATATATACCTTTCTTGTATATGTACACAGGTATATGTAGTAAGTACCTACATTGTCACAACATAAAATGTAATGAAAAAATAGTGTTCTCAATCAATTCAATTAGTTGGATTGTACTTATGTCTTACTTCAACAAAATACCTACTTATCCAATTTTCATTTTTCATTTTCATATGTATGTTCCTAGTATTCCTAGTTCAGAACTATAGTCGCTCAGAAATAACCATAGGTTTCAATAGTTAGAATAATTTTAGGAATTCTAGAACTACATTCATAGTAAGATGAACTTGAAGTCGAACCATACAAATGTATCATACATACATAGACCTTATTACATTGACATAAGATTCACTTTTGACTAAGTAATATCAAAAGATTTTTCTTATTTGAAATGAAATTTCCTATAATAGAAATTCTGTTCGAAACATTTTATTACGTATGTATGAAATGCGTGCCTACACAATATCATCCTAATTTTGTGAATTCCACATGAATCAATCGAAATTACGTCTTGCAAAACTTAGGAACGGCGGTAAGTATGAATGCTTTGAGCCCACGCTAAGCGTCACGGCATGGCCGCCGCTCTTATTTTCTGAACATCATAATTATTAATTTAAAGATGAAATTACTTATTATGACGCGATTCGAAAGTTCTATAAAAATATAGCACGACTTACCGGGAATATACTTGATTTAAGTCGAGTCTCGTCCGAGGTTAACTTAAAAGTTTGATCGTCAAGTCCACCCTGGACTTTCTGGTTAGCAAGTTCTTATTTCGTTCTATCTTACTTAAATCACTTAGAACTTCTTAACACTTATTTCGGCATGTGTTTAACTCTCCTTAGGACGCACTTAGAGAGAACTTAATCACTATATACGTTTTAGTTTTACGTTGAACTCACTTGGAACTTTTAGCACAGCCAAGATGGCTTCCAAATAATTTTCCGACGCGATCTCCCGCCCGGCTCACGTAGAATATTCACTCTGAACGAATGACTTTTGGAACTATACGAAATATTTGTATCAATTGAATAATTTCAAAAACAGATATTTGGTTTTTTATCGAAATATTAACACGAAACTATTATTATTCCCATATCATCGAATTATACCATGTTAATGAAAAAAGAAATCATTTGGTTGCTTTTATAATAAAATAAACAAATGAAATCACATCTACTTCCGTTGTTTGTTTTAGCTAATGGCGTCCGTGACTTTTTCTTCCGGCTTCCGATTGGTGATTGGTTGGTGACCGAATGAGTGAACAAAATTTCTTTCCTATGCACTTTCACACAACAATTGCTTAACTTTATCTTAATGCTAATATTAATCAAATAATACAATCTTATCAAAATTACACTTTTATAATAAAAATTATGGTTGATTAAGTTTTAGTACTGGTGGCGCCATCTATGAGCCGTCACGGTCAATATACTGACTACTTTGTTTCCTATATAATTTTTCTGTTGAATTTTTAGCTTTCAAGTTTCTTTTTCTAAAAATTACATGCTTGTGGAAGGCGAAGGAAGTTTTCTTTTTAAACTCTTGTCCTTGAGTTATTCTGCATAAACATATGATCATATAACATTTTGTTCTTTGATTCAATTTGGAGCCTTTTAGATTCTTCATATAATCCCAGCACTCTCTCCACCATGTCGCCACGCCCTCTACTATATCGCCACCTTTATATACTATATATATACAGTAGCTATGTGTCATGTTGCTATTACTCTTAATATGATAATTGGGGGATAAATAGAGGCGTCACGATTGTGAGACAATATAGGTAGCATACCTTTTGTCTCTTCAGAGTAACTTCCTTCGCTCCTTCCACGATGTACACTTTCTATATCTGCTTCGCTTTTAGTTCTAATGCTGTCAGGAGTCTGTCACCTCCTGTTGAAGTTAAAGTACCATGACACCGATACTCTGTGTCCCAAGCACCTAGCAGCCCTATACTACTTATCATCAACAACATTATTGTCATTATTATTATACAGGATTATCGTCTCATTAGTTACCTCCATAAAGAGTAACTATATACACAAGTTAACTGAGAGTTCGCCAGGACTCTACTTAACTATAGGTATGACATTGGTAAGACTATCGATAGTATTACAGGGATCCTGGGGACTTGCTCCCCAGGCACTCGGCCTGCCATACACAGTAACCTACCCCTACGTCGTCTGGATCCTGGGGACTTGCTCCCCAGGCACTCGGCCTGCCACAAACAGTAACCTACCCAAATACCTCTTATGCTCGGTTCCACGGGGATTTATAGCCTCCCCTGGCCTCGGTCCCACGTTTCGATATAACATCAGTATGTGGCAACCTACCCGGCACGCAAACTTCCTTTACAATACATGAGACAATCATCCCTAGTAACAAGGGAGAAACATATGCACACATATACTTAAGCACCTGAACAGCCATACACTGTTGTCCAGATCTCTAAGCAATATACTTTCAAATATATTAGGGACCTATGCTAGGTACTTAGCTTTCATATCCTTCGGCTAATGAACACAGAACACTAGACACACACTTTTCACACTACTTGGAAATGGCTTTAACTTCTTCCCGCCATTTTGATTATAAGTGAACTGACAGATTAAAATAAGCTCATCATAGACAATACAGAATGGATTATGCTGCCAGGATTTACATTACCTGTCAGGCTTACTGTGTCGTATCGTGTCGTTTCGCGCTCGTCGCGACACATGTTTTGGAAAAAAAAACGTGTTTTTTGTATGGGAAAGGGAATCCCCTTGAATTTTTCACTTATTATTTTATTATTGTTAAGAAATCCCCCTTAACAACACATACCTACTTAATTAATAAAAGTTATCCAGTTGCTTTTTGCGATTCAGAAGATACGTGTATCTTAGTGTCCCACCACTAAAAAGCACGACAGACAGACGGACGAATTTAAGCAATAGCAAGCTCCCGTTGGCGCCATTATGTATACGGAGCTTTAGTTTAATAGATAATCCTATGTATTTAAATCCTTATGAACGCACCAGAGATCAAAGCGTTCACACAAAAGGGTGACCATTCACGTAAGGGTGAACTTACCCACTCGCGCGTTACCTAATGTAACTCAGCTCAAGTGGAAGAAGTGGAACTAATACTCTTGTGGATAATCAGATGTGCAAGTTCATTTTGCTTGGTTAATAATTTGGTCCACAGAATAAGTACTTGCATAGAAACCGGACTATAAGAAACAAGCAAAGACGTATGTTTGACCTTTTTCTATTTATGGCATTCATAACGAGAGATAGAAAGAGATGTCCTTATCGGTATTATTTCGTTATCCTTCATGTTGTCACAAGGTCCGTTTCTATTTGCGAAGCCAAAAGGTTATGATTTTAACAATCTACGTATGTGACCAAAATTCGCATGTTTCACTCAGCTCCTAAACTACTGGACCAAATTTAATAAATGAGATGTCATTATGATTTGGTTACACGCGTTTGTGTAAAGGCCAGAATATAAATAAATAATAAAAACATATATGATTCGGCAAAAGCGTGCGAGTGTCATAGACTATACATATAAAAATTGTAAGGATGCCAGTCGGGTTGCCAGTATAGTCAGTGTTCAGAATTACGAAATAGGGTTGTCGCAGTGATCACGCTACATGACCATATTGCAATAGAACCTCTTTCCGTTATTCCTTCCTAATTGTATTGTATACTGTATTGGTCTTAATCCAGGCAGTGTTCGGAGAGAAACTGGTCACGTCTTTCCTTTTCGAAGTGGACTACACGGACGAGCCGAGGCTGCCCAGCCCAGACCAGCTCAAATACAAGGTAAGAGGGGTATTATTGCAAGAATCTACGTTACTCAAAATTAAATGTGACATTCTCAATATAAAGGGACCTTATGGAAGAAGGCAGTTACGCTCTTCTTATTGTAACTATACGAATACTATGGTAACAGTTCTAAAAACGGCGTAACCGCCTGCCTCCATAAGGTCCTTTATATTGAGAACGTCACAAATATAGAGGCAAGCTATAATAACCATCAATACATGAAAACACCATACCTAACATTGAAACAACAGTTATTTTGTATTTTTTAAGTAGCTACTTTATAATTTTGTTGACAGGTGCTAATAAAAAATAAAAAGCTGCTCCCGATTGAGTCGAGCCCCACTGTTGGACTGACGGGGGCCAGTTCTGCCCAGGGATACGGTGGCGTTTTGGCCACTGCATTCAGCAGGTAAACTAAATGGGGTCATCCATAATGACGTCACACGAATTCCATGATTTGTGACGTTCTCAATATAAAGGGACCTTATGGATGTAGCCAGTTACGCTCTTCTTATTCTTGTAACTATACGAATACTATGGTAACAGTTGTAAAAACGGCGTAACCGCCTACCTCCATGAGGTCCCTTTATATTGAGAACGTCACATTTTGAGATCTCTGACGTTTTCAGATCCAACGGCATCCGCCATACGAGCACTTCTCTCCCAGAGCAAGGAGTTCGGACCAGCTCGCTGTCCCAGCAGTCTGGCAGCAGTCTGACGGAGTACTTCTCTGACGAGGACTATGATGATGACGAGGAGTTGGATGGTGGGTGATGGCTGATGAAGTGACTTTATTTACAACAACATACAGGGTGTTAGGTAATGAGTGGATAAACCGTGATCTGCTGATAGGGGGCACTTAGGTCGTTCTAATAATGATAAATGAGGTTTAGTAAAAGTACCACGGTTTTCGAGATATTTGGACTTTTTTAATTTTTTAGGAAATTGACACCCTTACTCGATTTTTTGGTCGTGGTTAGTGTACCAAAATGTTTTTTTTTATTTTCTTTTTAGCTTATTATTGTTTAATAGTTGTGTTATCCGATAAACATTACCATTTTGGCGTAACTACCGTGGTTTAATTTAAAAAAAATCGCAAACTTTAATTTTGCATCTTCGATCGAACATTTACCAAATTTTGAGCTCTTGCGGTGAAAAAAAAAATTACTATCACATGGTAGCCAATGAGCTAAAAAACATGCCCATTTAATAGAGATTTTAAAACAGTAAACATCTTTTTATTTCAATATTAGAATAAAAAACAACATCAGTTTTCCGCAATCGATTCGATTATTTCCTGTGATTATTTCATATTAAATTTGTGCTCCACAATTCCAAAGCGTACCTAATTATGACAAACTTTTCCTTGCGAAAATAAAAATACTGGCCACTAATTTTGTGAAACCTTTTATTGAAAAAAAGTAACGATTTGTGATCCGAGCGAAGCATTACACCCTTTTGTTGCAATAATAACAATACTGGGCAGTACTTTTTTTAATGCCATTTATTCGAAATTTAGCCATCCAGACTACCGGATTTTTAATCGAGTACATAATGCGTTCACTGAAGGCAGAATTCTTGGTCAGGGTGTGGGTGGAACAAGTGGAGGAAGACCCACCCGAGGAGATGACGAGAATGTTTTGGACCTAGTTGAAGCAGATCCTTCTCTATCCGTGCGTGATATGGCAAATTACCTGGGTTTATCTGTATGAAAAGTGCATACTACATTAAAAGTACACCAATTACACCCATTTCACGTCCAACGTGTGCAAGTTTTATTGCCTAGAGATTATCCCTTAAGAGTAACTTTTTGTCGAGTGATGCTGCGTCGGATGCGTGAAGACCCAGACTTTTTTAACAAGATACTGTGGTCGGACGAATCATCTTGCCGTCAAGATGGCTACATGAATCTACACAATCTGCACAGTTGGCAGTTAGATAATCCTCACTTAATGAGATAGGATAGATCTCAGTACCAATTTAAGGTAAGTCTTCTCATGATCACGGTATTCACGGTTGTTGTAATACGATAAAAACGTCAAGGTTTAATTAATTATGCTTTTTACCGCGATGAATCCCCTATCTATTACAAATATTAATTTTAGGTAAATTTGTGGACCGGTATCTTGAATGGCGAAGTGATCGGCCCCTTCGAGCTGCCATCTACTCTAAATGGAGATAATTACTTGGAGTTTCTTCAAAATGATCTACCTATCCTTCTGGAAGATGTGCCGCTTGCACTAAGGCAAGTAATGTGGTTACAACAAGACGGTTGTCCCGCACATTACGCAGCACGAGTGCGACAGTACTTAACTGCCGCATTCCCAGAACGATGGATTGGCCGGTTAGGCCCAATACTATGGCCTCCGCGTTCACCGGATTTGAACCCCTTAGATTTTTTTTATTGGGGTTGTCTCAAAGAGAAAGTGTACAGCCGTCCAATTACGAGTCTTTCTGGGTTACGAGAGCGAATAAGAATTGCTGCTCAAGAAATAGGGAACTCTGGATACACCAGATTCGTCAGGCGTTCCTTTATCCGACGATGTAGAGCTTGCATTAGGGCTGGTGGACGTCAATTTGAGCACATTATTTAACTTAACTTTATTAAAACATTTCCTTTTTATGTTTTTTTATTTCACAGATAGCATTAGTTAAATCATTCATTAGAAAAACCGGCTTCCTTGCTACTCCAATACCTACTTTTTTAAGTTTTATTTATCAAAACCAATAAATGTTTACTGTTTTAAAATCTCTATTAAATGGGCATGTTTTTTAGCTCATTGGCTACCATGTGATAGTAATTTTTTTTTTCACCGCAAGAGCTCAAAATTTGGTAAATGTTCTATCGAAGATGCAAAATTCAAGTTTGCGATTTTTTTTTAATTAAACCGCGGTAGTTACGCCAAAATGGTAATGTTTATCGCATAACACAACTATTTAACAATAATAAGCTAAAAAGAAAATAAAAAAAAACATCTTAGTACACTAACCACAACCAAAAAATCGAGTAAGGGTGTCAATTTCCTAAAAAATTAAAAAAGTCCAAATATCTCGAAAACCGTGGCACTTTTACTAAACCTCATTTATCATTATTAGAACGACCTAAGTGCCCCCTATCAGTTCACGGTTTATCCACTCATTACCTAACACCCTGTATATTACTTACGTAACAACGTTACTAAGAAATTTCTGCTGAACAATTGGACCTATACTCTCTATCTGTTATTAACTTATTACACTACCCTACCCCTAGGAGATAGGGACCCTACCGATTGGGTATTGTAATGAGCTTGTCAGGTGGCACACCCCTAGAGTGCTGATTTTCAGCCAGTACCGTCTGTGACTCACGGTTGATAATGACCATCTTGGAATCTTCGGGGCAAATAAAATTACATAATAACTAGCGACATGCCCTCGCTTCGCTTCGGTTACATAAATTAAAATATAGCCTATAGCGACCCGCCCGGAGCGAAGCGCCGGGTTCTATTATATACATAAACCTTCCGTGAAGAATTATTTAACTGATAGTGAAAACCGCATCAACGTCCGTTGCGTAGTTTTAAAGATCTAAGCATACATAGGGACAGACAGACGCGGAGGGCGACTTCATTTTATACTATTGATAGTCGGATTAGTAGGACACATAAATATTTTTATTGTTACAGAAAAAGAGTTGCACAAAATTCTAAATTCCATGGAAGACAAGTGCGGCCGAGCTTCCCTCTCGCTCTACCGCAGTCTCCGACCGGACACGAAGCAGTGCACCGCCGCTAGAAAGAGAAGCAACCAGATCGCGAAGGAGCTAAGCGATATGGTTACTTACGTTCAGGTATGCTTTACATTTTTTGTTTTAAAAAATATGTATGTAACTGTCACATAATGATTTTTAGGGTTCCGTACGAAATACTGAAAAACGGGGCCCTTTGTCGTCCGTCTGTCCGTCGGTCTGTCAAGACATTTTCTCGGGAATGGCTGAAGCGATCAGGGTGAAATTTAGAATAGATGTATTATTTAGTGGTCCGCACAAGGCCTCATTAAAAATTAAAATAAAGCGATTATAGCAAATGGGGTATCATATGATTTGCATATTTCAAAACTATTTTTTTTAATCATTTAGTTTCAGAGTTATGACCAAAAATGTACTGTCCCGGTTTATGATATGAACGTTGTTCCAGGCTATAAAGTTTCGCGGCCTGAACCCCATCTCCCCACGCAGCTCAGTGAAGCAAGCCAGCAAGGACAGTGCGCCGTGCAGCAGCTTCGAGTCCTCGGAGAGCAGTGATAGCACCGGGACGGTAAGTCGACTAGAGATAATCGTTTTCCAGGGTCGATTTGGATTGCTATTACAGTGTTCGTACTGATGTGCTGCGTAGACTGATCATCATATCTGCCAAACAGTAGTGTTGGTTTGGTATACTGATGTGATGACTGCTTAAGACGTATAATTGTCTGCGATTAGGTTAATAATTTTATTTTATATGTAGCATAAAATCGAATCTTTTTACGCTATACCTATTTTAAACTACTACATTCATAAAATACAAAATAATCTCTCCGGCGGGGAATCGAACCCCGGTCTCCCGCGTGACAGGCGGGGATACTTACCACTATACTACCGAAGATGATGGCTGTGTGGACGAAATTGTATTATGGTTGCTTTTTATTGCTAAAATGAGTTAACGACAACTTTTGTTTTTAAGCTGATAAATTGTTAATTATGTAATTCAATTATTAATTGTTTTTTAATGAATACTGTTACCAAGTGAAGTCAAGTTTTATTATTGATAAAAATATATAGGCAAGTAATTTTACTCGACGGGAAGTAGGTACAATGGTCCTTAGGTAACTATTAAAAATGGACACTATCCCATCTCAACTCAACCCCTCCCCCAAATAATAATAACAATAATAATAATAATAAAACCTTGTTATAAAATGATTGTGTTTTGTTTTGTTTATTAGTACAATAAAGTATTTATATACATACATACATACACTTAATCACTTTTTTGATGACGGACACACACGCCATCTAAAGCTTTGTAAGCTTATAAACTCTGCGGGCTTAACGTGCATGAACGAGATAAAATTTGACAGGTGCTAGGGAAATTAATACATCTATTCCATATTGTAAGGTAAGACTTGAAAAAAATCTAAAAAAGATAAAATAATTTTTTTTATTCAGTAAGTAGGCCGCACGGGCACTTTTACACGTCAAAATCTACCAGCGCTTCCCAAGAGGAGACCACTGCTGAGAAGCGCCGCTTAAGCGTTAGCTTAAGAATTAAAATAAAAATGTCTCGTCCTGACTTTTATTACCTTTTATTACTAAAAGATTATCGCGATTTTCACATTTTTATAGCGATTTTATCAAGACGGGACACTTATTTTAAACCCTAAGAGTAAAGTCTTACGTTAGAATATGGAATAGATGTATTCATTTCCTTGGCTCCTGTCAAAATTCATCTCGTGCTTGCTAGAGCAGAAGGCCACAGACACCAAGTGAAGACTGTTGTATTCCAGCAACTAGCGCAGTCCCGCGCGCGCTGCCTGAACGCGCCGGCGCTGCAGCACGCGTGCTACCGCTGCAGCTCCGTGACCGAGGCCATCGGCAAGAAGATCTGCCGCAAGCACCCGCTCGCGCTCGTGGCCCACACGGAGACGCAGCTCGTCCGCACTTACCCCGCCGGGTCAGTATCCGCCTCACTGACCTTGATCTAGTCTGACTTCAAAAGTCTAATAGTTATTTCCAAAACATATTCTTCAAGTCCGTGCTCATAATTTCCATTTCCATCCGTACCTCAAATTAAAACAAAACGGAACCCTATAGGATCACTTTGTTGTCCGTCTGTCTGTCTGTGTCTGTCAAGAACCTTTTTCTCAGGAACGCGTGAAGGTATCAAGTTGAAATTCATATCAAATACTTAGGTCTGCAATCCCTTGGATCAGTGAAAAAAATCAAACATCTAAGTCAACGCAATCAAAAGATACGGCCGTCTATGCCGCATATTGAAGGGAATCTCAAGGGAATCAAAACCTATAGGGTACTTCCCGTTGACTTAGAATCATGAAATTTGGCAAGAAGCAATGTCTTATAGCACAAGTACAGGAAAAATCCGAAAACCGTTAATTTGTAGTTACATCACATAAAAAATAAGTCCAGTATAAACTGACACTCACTTAGTACGAAAGTGCATACTTATTGCGTGTCAGTTTATACTCGTACTGGACTAATTTATATTGTATTTCTGTGATTTACGAACTATTTACATGCCTACAAGTTTGTGCGGAACCCTCGTTGCGCGAGTCCGACTCGCACATGACCGGCTTTGTTTTTTCAACAGCCTAAGAATAGACTCGTCCAACTTCGACCCCGTGACGTTCTGGTCGTGCGGCGTGCAACTCGTGGCGCTGAACTACCAGACCGAAGACGCGGCGATGGCGGTGAACGCCGCCATGTTCGAAAGCAACGGTTCCGTCGGTTTCGTGAAGAAACCGGCTGTCATGTGGGACCCTAATCATATTGCTTATAGAAGGTAAGGATCTGGTAACGTTGAAGACCTGCTCTTGCCTAGTAAGGACGCAGCCCTTTGGGTGAAGACATTGGATATAGCTTTGTAGTTTTATAGTTATTAGTTAGTTCTTTTGTATTAAGCGACTTACCAACTGCCATACGATTAAATAAATAAGGATCTATGTGATGTAAGCACCGAGTGGGGGTCTTTGCTTTGTTTTTTTCTAGACTTGGGGGAGGGTCTAAATGGCGATAATGTCGTAATATTTATTTATTTACTAAAATCAATTTAGGATTCTGGATTGATTTGGATTTCTTAAGCGAATATAGTTAAACTATTCAAGAGTTGATTTAATTAACTGCAGTTTTTTTGACGGGATACCATAATTTTCATTTTCTCGTAGTTTTTTTCTAAAACCTTAAACCTTATTAAAAAGATCATTGCATGGAACCCATTAGGTTAGGTTGGGTTTATTTTATAACAATCCTGAAAATTATACAGTTTCAGAAAAAAGCCTTTATGTCAAATGATAATTATGGCAAATGATATATTATGGCACATGAATTTATGACAAACAATAGAGACGCTTTTTTGACGCCTACTTCTCTTGCAGTAGTTGAAAGAAAAGCAGTATGAACCTCGCTTTAAGTAATTTATGATCGCACTCGAGCTTTTAGAGCTGCCGCACATTGGGCCACTAGTCGCGGCTACAGCGTAGCCACTAGAGGCCGCCACAAGCTGCGGACGAGTTTTTTCATACATTTTGTATAGCATCGGCGCACACCGAGCGTTCGAGTGGCCGCGTCTGAGCCACAAGCTGCGGCAGTCGCCCGCGCTCGCTACTAGTGGCCGCGTTTTGTCGCTCGCCTCGCGCGCACACTCGGCCACAGGCGCCGGCTTCGCCAATAAACAATAGCCAATCAGCCACCGGTGGCCGCGATTGGTGGCTGCGTCTAGTGGCTTACCCGAACCACTAGTGGTCGCGTTTAGTGGCGGCCACTAGTGGCTCAATGTGCGGCCGCCCTTAGAGCCCTCGCCAAGGCTCAGGCTCCAATTCAGCACTCGCAATAACAAATGACTATCTGCTTGGCGCACCGATCTGCTATTAAATGTCTCCAGATTCAATCCAATGGAGAAAGAGTTCGACGGCATCCACGCAGCGCACCTGACGCTCTCCGTGATCTCCGGCCAGTACGTTGCTGAGAACGTGTACTCCTTCTACAACGCGTTCGTGGAGGTGGAAGTCCTGGGGGTTCCGGCGGACTGCAGGAAGCTGAGGACCCGCGCGGCCAGGCGGAACGCGCTCAACCCCGTGTGGCATGACACGTTCAATTTTAAGGTTAGTCATCATCATCATCAGCCGCAAGACGTCCACTGCTGGACAAAGGCCTTCCCCAAGGTTTTCCACAACGATCGGTCCTCTGCTGCGGGCCTAATATGGTCGCGTTTATCGCGTGACAAAACGTGGATAAAGCATCCGTCACTTTCTGACACGTATATAAGCGCGAGAGTGACGGATGCTTTATCCACGCTTTGTCACGCGATAAACACGGCCATATTAGGCCCGCTGCTGTCATCCAGCGGTTTCCCGCGATCTTTATCAGATCGTCGGTCCACCTTGTGGAAGGCCTGCCGACACTTCGTCTTCCGGTTCGCGGTCGCCACTCTAGAACCTTTCCGCTCCAACGGCCATCGGTTCTACGAGTAATGTGCCCCGCCCACTGCCACTTAAGGTTTGCTATTCGGTGAGCTATATCAGTTACTTTAGTTCTCCTGCGGATCTCCTCATTCCTAATTCGATCTCGCAAGGAGACACCTAACATAGCTCTTTCCATCGCCCTTTAAGTGACCTTGAGCCTTCTTATGAGGCCCATTAAAGTTAGTAAAAAAAAAACAGGGATGATCTCACACAAATTGACCTAGTATCAAACTAGGCTCTGGGCTTGTACTATGGGTACTAAGGCAATGATATACATACTTATATAGAGAAATATATACTTATATATAGGTGCTTTTACATTGTATGAAAACATATGTACCTAACACAGTTTTTTTACTTTGTATAAGTAAATATTATTTTAAATTTAAATAACTATAATAAAAGCCCCGTTTAAAAAACTACAAGCTTCAATTATGAGGAAAATAAATAAAGTATAATTTGTTATAACTTATTATAGGATGATTTTTTTTATTAAATTACCCATTTGCCGATTTGGTATTTAATCATTTAAAAAAGTTATCGGTTTGTCAAGAAACAGATAGTTAGGTATTTTTGAAGTTTTTTTTTAATTCTGACCTTTACTCGTAATGCCTTGCCTTTTTAACTGACTTAAAAAAATCTATTAAGTAATTTCCACATGTTTCTAAATTAAATACATAATTAAGCTTGTTTCCCTTCCAGATAAATTTTCCGGAGCTAGCGCTTATCAGGTTCGAAGTATACGACGCTGACACGAACTACATGCTGTCTCAACGAGTCATTCCGCTACAGTGTCTCAGGCCTGGCTACAGACATGTGAGGCTGCGGTGAGTTAGTAAAGGGTTATAAAAAAAGCCATTTATTTCTTCGAATTATATCGATTTTGAAAAATTAAAATATTTAATTAATTTTTTACATTCTACGTCAATATTAATCATCTTCGACATCGGTGGTAATGTGGTTGATTTGCCTTTGCAAAATAAATACATTTAATAGTTTTTCCGGTAGTGTTTAATATACAAATTACCGAAAATCACACTTTCATGCTTATTATATTTATAATATCTTTTAAATTAATTATACAGAAATAAATTTTTCATCCTCGTTATCACGTGACCGCAAACAGCGCGTGACGTCACGTTCCTCTAAACAAATGTCAACATTTTGACATTTGCCAAGAAACAAGATGTGAGCCACAGAGTACTATGTATAGAATATACTAGTGTTTAGAGGATCGTGACGTCATAGCGACGCCATGACAGAAGTTAGCGTTTTAGCGGGAAATTTTAAAATGAAATGTGACGTTCCCAATATAAAGGGACCTTATAGAGGAAGGCAGTTACGCTCTTCTTACTCTTGTAATTATACGAATACTATGGTAACAGTTCTAGCCTATAACATTCGCACACTTTTGACAAATCATATTTTTTTTATAAATAAATCAGGGACAATATCACAAATTGACCTAGTCCCAAACTAAGCTCTAGACTTGTACTATGGCAGGCAACGGTATACATACTTATATAAAGAAATACATACTTAAATATATAGAAATCATCCAAGACTCAGGAACAAATACTCGCGCTCATTGCGCGCGCGAACAGGGTCACTACCAACTAGGCTAATCGCGTCGTCAATAAGACACCCAATTTATTAAAATCTGTTCAATAGTTTAGGAATGTAGACCCTAAAAAGAATGCCAAATGACACTCACAAAACTTCTATCAGGTCACCAACAAACCAGCCTCTAAACATGGCCTCCCTGCTGATCTTCTCCCGCTGCGGCGAGGAAGAGGCGGGCGAGAGCTCCCGGGCGGACCTGGAGCCCCGGTCCCCGCAGGAGCGCCGCAAGATACACTTCCTCGTCGTCCACGCTGTGAGAAGACGGGAGCCCTACACTATACTGAAGGTCACACAGGATACCACTACCAATGAGGTGAGATGAAAACCTGCTCCCATGCCGTTGGCAGTGGCGTCAGCTAATACATTTTAAAGTTCTGAAATTGATATTTCACCAAAAAAATAACACAGAAATTAGGTAATTATTTCGTAATAATATTGTGCCGTTATCCGTGCCATTATCACGTTAACAAAAAAACTGTGAATGAGTAACATTTAAAAAAAATGTTTTGGGTCATGTCCAGCTGGATGGACAAATGCCTTTTATGGAATCAGAATGTAAAGAGTTGGTTACTTAATATTATAAAAAGTAGCACGAGATAAATATTAAGAAGTTAGATATTAAATGGATATTGATATGCGTTCAATTTTGCAATTAATTCATGTAGAATCCATGATGTACGAGTATAACGTACCGTTATTACATACGAAAGAGTAACACTAGGTCATCGCTACAATTTCGCTCCTAAGCCTTGATCGCTAGCATCAGTGTGGAACATATATCATATTTGTAATTGATACTGGCAATATTTCGAACTAAAATTTCTAATAGAATTGTCAAATTGTAAAACACCCTAATCACTACTATTTGTCGTACTGACTCAATTATCTTCCAAAGGCTATAGCCCAATGCCTGACGAAAGCCGGCGTCTGCCGTACGTCCCGTGGCAACTACGTGTTGGTCGAAGAGGTTCCTTCCCGTACTCCGACCCAGAGGGTCCTGGCGCCGCACGAGCGAGTGATGAGGGCTGCCACCAGCCGGCCCGGGGCGCGCCTGCTGCTGAAGAGAGTCGGCGACGACCCTAGCAGCAGGGCCTGGCTGACGAGCATCAGGTATGTCAATGTCACAGACAGGTTCCGGTCGATTCCCATTCAATAGAGCACCTAAGAATCCAAAATCAACATCTTTCTAAATCAAATCTAAATCATCAATTTCAAAAAATGCAATAATGGATTTTGTAAGAAACCATTGCCCTAGAGCCGAAACGTGGCGTTTTGTGCTCAGCATTCAGTGCAGTAATGATGATATTATACTTTGCTCCCTAGATCGAACTCCAACGACCGCCCGCAGGCCCGCTCATCGCCCCCGGACGGCGAGGAGGCTCCCAGGAAGCCTCCAGACAGCTTCCTGGTGTGCGTTCACAATGTGTCACATGAGATACCTTACGCCATACTGAAGGTAAGTAAAAGTACAATGTTTAAATGTTGACAGGTAAAATTCACATTGTCGCTTTTATAACAATTAAAAAGTATTAAATTAAAAAATCTAGGGCCAGCAAAATAGAGGACGTATAAGGGCTGCCCCTGCCCAAACGGAGATGGCGGGATGACTTGGAAGCATTCCTTAGCAACCGGCCGGAAGAAGCACTAAAGGGACTCCTGGGCCTGTGCCCAGCAGTGGGACAACCAAATAGGCTATTAAAAAATGTCTAGTTTGTCATACTGTCACATTTAATTGCTTGTAGCTTGTAATTTCGTTTGTCCAGGTCCCTCTAAGCGCCACTGCATCCTACGTAGTCTACCAGGCTTTGACGAAAGCACGGTGTCACGACGATCCTAAAAGGTAAGATTCATCTATTACCTACAATAAAACGTCAAATTTCAAAGAAACAGCTGATCTTTTAATTTTTTTGGATAATCATCATACATTAATACAAATCTTACAAAACATAGTCATAGTCACAGTCATGACATCTATTGGGTAATTAGCAGTGGTCGGAATAGGTAGAGCTAATTTACCTAAACTTGATGCATTCATTCGATATTGTGTTCCCATCTCACTCACGCATGAATGAACATGCGTCAAGATTAGGTAAATTAGCTCTACCTATTCCGACCACTGGTGATTAGTGATAGGGTTACCCTAGATGAAGGGCTATTACGGTCCCTGGAAAATAACGTAAAAGAGATGGCAATATATGAAATTAAAATTAAAATCGGCCAAAAATACGGATAATATAAGCATTTAAAAATTAATTAGACATGAACTGTCACGTCAGCGTGCACTACTGCCGTATAAACTCCATGTTAAATTCTGTTTTGCTAGAAAGAGATTGAGTCAAATCTTTAGTTATTCGAAAAAAAAAATCTTTACAGTTTGTGACATGAATGACTTTTTATTAAAGCCAAAAAAAAACAGTCATATTCCCTGTTATTGACAGAGAGTTGTTCGGCAGGTTCGTGCTGGTGGAGGAGCTGGAGTGGGGCGGGCGCGCGGGCGCCGGCGCGCAGCAGCGCGCGCTCGCGCACGACGACGTCGTCTACGCCGCGCAGGTACGTCGCAGCGGGGCGGGGGCCATGACTACCAATGTACAACTTGCAGAACATTCCTAAAACGTGGAAACATTCTTGCAACATGAAACTTATTGTTTAAAAAAGAAAATGTTCTTACAAGTAAGTTTAAATGTGCATAATAAATACTCCATAGTATTTAAGTACATGTTTTAGTTTGATACAGTTAATTATTTTGTTGATAAGTGATAAGTAACCAATAAGTTGCTTAAATTCTCATTAAATTTTTGAGAACATTTCAGAGAAAGTTGCAACCGGATATATTTCCAGCACCAGTAAATACGTCTTCAGCCGCATCTGTCGTCCTGTCTGTTGATAAAATGATAATGATAATGATAACGATAATGATAATGGTAATGATATAAATAAATAAATAAGCACACGTCAGGAGATAAATTCTCGTTCGCGAGAACATTCTCAGAAGTTACCGAGAAATTCTCACTTTGAAAGTTTCGCAACTTTGGGAACTTCTCGTCGGTGCATTGCTAGCCATGACACGTGGTTAAACTACGGATCACGACTGGGTTCACAAAACTCAATTCTATTTACTCCGTCAGTTAGATTATCAAAAAATATTGGACACGTATTTTTTATTTTATCAATCAAACAAAAAATTACAAAGATAAAGCGCATCAAAGTTGTGCAACTGGGTTTAATTTATGAATAACTAACAAATCGTGTTAAATCCTTTCATACATAATATAAAATAAGGTAGCTTTCCGCGTCTGTCTGTCTGTTTATCCGCTAACTCCTCCTAAACCACCGTTTATGTACATAACAGTAACCGGAGCGAAGCGAGGGCGGGTCGATTTGGGTATAAACTAATCGGCTATTCATTTGGTTATTATATGAATCTTTTTATTACAGGCCAGCTGGAAGACCCTAGGTCGCTTCGTGCTCCAAGAGAAGGGCAGCACAGTGCCCGTGCCGCGGCACCGTGCTGCGATCGCGCGCATACAACGCGGTCTGAGCATCACGCGGGGAGCCATCACTGGTTAGTTTTAATGTTCCAATTGTTCTCATCAACAAAATGGAAAAATGAGTTTTTCAAGAGGGAGATCTTGCTGAGAATACAATTGGGTTGGGCAGCATTTGGGAAGCTGCGTCCTATCCTCACGTTGTAGATCCCTCAGTGCCTGAACACAAGTATTTAAGAGGATTGTGAGGTGACGGCTTTCCATACAAACGGCGATAACGTTTTCCACCCCCTAAATGTTAACCGATTTCGACCAATTTTTGATATGTGGTCAGGCGGAACAAAAACTATGTCCGTACGTTTCGTTTTTTTTTCCAATATTATTAATAAATTTCGATTTATTCCCGTTTTATTGTTTTCATACAAAAGTAATTTCGGCCAAAATCTCTTTATAACTAATCAATATTTTAAAAAACGAAACGTACGGACATAGTTTTTGTTCCGACTTGAACACATACCAAAAATTGGTGGAATTCGGTTTAGGGGGTGGAAAACGTTATCGCCGTTTGTATGAAATGGCTAGATTTTGCATTTGGTTCACAGTCTTCTTAACCAGTGCGTCTTGTCCGTGATGACTTATGGTGCCGAGTAGACTTATGCGCCGATGGTCAAAAGAAAGGCGGCGAAGATCGGCGTGAGGTATAAATATTAAAAAAAAGTTTTTTAAGTGAATTGATAACAAAAATATAAAATCTTTTTAGAAAGTACATATTTCAGTAATTATTAAAAATCAAACAACCAAAGAATAAACAATCTACTGTGAAATATTAGAGATGTTCTACACGCCGATTTACTGAGGTGCCGAGACGTGGACCATGACAGTGGGACTAGTTCACAAGTTGAAAGTTGCTCAGCGAGCTATGGCTAATGTTTGGCGTGTCATTGATGGATAAGATTCGTAACGAAGTTATCCGTCATAGGACTATTGCTCGGAAGGCTAGCAAGGTGAAGTGGCAGCGGGCTGGTCACATATGTCGAAGAACTGGAGGAACCAGTTTTGGAGACCACGCACGGGCAAACGCAATATAGATGGACGGACGACATGAGGTTTGCTGGGAGCGGTTGGATGAGGGAGGCCCAGTTGGCGAGCCATGTTAGAGGCCTATGTCCAGCAGTGGACTGCTATAGGCTGGTGATGAACCATTTTGTACATCTTTGGTGGTTTTGTGCCTAATGGGTCAATCAATCAATCATCAAACATCCAGCCTATATACATCCCACTGGTGGGCACAGGCCTCCACTCACAATGAGAGGGTTCGGTCGGGCTATAGTTCCCGCGCGGGCCCAGTGCGGATTGGGAACTGGTTGGTGAGGATCATTTATTTTTTCAGGCTCGCCGTTTCCGCTTGGCGGCAGCTTCATGTCGAGCGAAGCGAGCGAGCCAAAGCAACCTGTCCAAGCTGCCTACAGCGACCCGACTCATTGCAGGTTCTTGTTTGGCTTCTTCTATAATGCAGCTATGTTATTCTGTTAACGCATCGTCGTTCAGTTCTACTCAGTCGATGAATAGCCGGCGAATTTACGCCGTCCGTCAAGGTGGGTAAATGACATTCAACTGCCTGCGCATTCATTTGGTTTGGTCTGGTTTACAGCTGGTCGTCTGTGAAACCAGCGACTAAATGAATGCGCACCTTGACGGACGGCGTAAATTCGCCGGCTATTCATCGACTGAGTAGAACTGAACGACGATGTGTTAACAGAATAACATAGCAGAAGAAAATTTGTAGTTTTTTTTTTCATGACGTAAATTTGAGTAGATAACTTAGTTTTTTTTATTAGTAAGTTGTAATTATTAAGCACACTCAGTAATACATATTCGTCGCTTTTTAAACGTATTTTCTTTTTGTATTTTTGTATATTACATAAGTCAGCGGTACACGAAAGTGCCCCCGCTGCATCTACTACTGCTAAAATAACTAAGATATAAGCCATCAAAGATTTGTTTCTATCTCTTTCTAGCAAAACCGAATTTAACACGGAGTTTATATGGTCGTAGTGGACGCTGACGTCACATTCCATGTCGGATCTCTTTAAAATGTTTATATCATGCGTATTTTTTTGGAGATTCTGCTGTCATCTCTTTTACGGTATTTCCATATTTTGGAAATGCGATAAAACATTCATGCATATTTTACATTTAATTAATTCAGCTTAATTTTTTTTTTAATAATTGGTATATTTTTAATGGTTTGTTAACCCTAATTACCCTTGTCTTTTTCAGAAGAGTGTCGTCTACCCCGTTGGGCAAAGGAATCGGCCGCGCAAAAGGTCATTCTGATAAAGACGTTCGGTCTTTCATGCAGAGGAGAGCTGCTTCTAGAGAGGTAAGTGTTTTTTTTTTATTACATGTGTTTCCTCTTCACCCAAAGAGTTAAAGACGACGGAGTCAGTTTATCCAGAATTTACCGGAAACATTAACCGGTAAACCGGAATTGGTAAAAAACCGGTTCGTAATTTATAAGCGAACACTGGTATAACCTGATTAAATAAATTATAATTGCCTTGAAAACTTACGAACCGGTTGACCTTTTTATCGGATAATCGCTAAACCGGCCTAATTTAGAGTCATTTATCTCATGTATTAGCCAAAACCGGTATAACCGAATCGTAAATTAAAATAAATAAATCAAGTACGATGATTTGAAGTGCATTATCTAAAATTACGATATACTTGTGTTTTTTAGATGTTTTCTTTTTTAATTACCATTACAAAAGCAAATGTATTAAACATTATTTAATTGTGAGAGCATTAACTGCAACTATATCGCAGTTTTCTATGATTCAAATAACTTAAAGCGTGACTTCTTTATTTGATTTTTATTTTTTCTAGATTTTCTTTAGAACACCGAAGAAACCGGTAATTTACCGGTTAACCGGTTTTAACCAGCTAAGGTCTAAAACTAACCGGTTATAAATTGAAGAATCAGCTGTAATTGTGATGTAAATGTTCAATTCCAGGTCCACTCCGAAGGTGAGTCGGGAGGCTCGCTGGGCGCGGAGGCGCTGGCGGCGCAGGTGGCGCGCTTCAAGAGAGTCTCCCTGCGGAAACTGCGCGCCTGGCGCTCCTGAGTGTGGCAGGTACAGTCAAGCAGACCCATGACGTTATATGTATGTCACTGTCTGTAGGTAGACCAAGAAATTATACAATATGACTACGGACATGACATGAAATTACAATTTATTTTCAACTAGTTTTCGCCCTCGGAAACTGACCATTTTTTCCTGACTGAGCGAAGCCAGAAGAATTATTTTAAGTCTATGTATGTATGTGTGACCAAAAATCGGATGTTCCACTCTAGCTCCTAAACTATGGGGTGTCATATGATTTGTCAAAAACGTGAGAGTGTCATAATATAATAATTCGACACATCCTAAGTTAAAGTGTCTATCTGCCGTTATACTACTATGGCATTTTCGTAATCTACGGTATCGACTTTATCATGTAATTAAAAAAAAAAGTGACCAGAACATATTTTTTCCAAACGTATAACTGACAACGCTAAAAAAAACTCCAAAGAAAATAATAACATTAAACTGCTCTCCTGTAAAATTTGGTTTTTGTAGATAGGTACACACTTTATCTTAGGGTGTGTCGAATTGTAAGGGTGCGTCATACTAGTCGACAGTCAGGTTTTATTTCACGACTTTCGCGTTATTGCGGTATAAAACTACCCTATGTCAGTGTCCGCTATTTTAATAAAATTTCATTAATATCCGTCCAGTAGTCGTTCGGTCATGTAAACAACAAACAAACACAGTAACATTCGCATTCATGACAATATTTAGATGTTGCCCACGACTCCTTTAGAGTACAATTCGTTTATCAGTGTTCGGAATAGGTAGAGCTAATTTACCTAAAGTTGACGCATGTTCATTCATGCGTGAGATGGGAACACATTGAATGAACATGCGTCAAGTTTAGGCAAATTAGCTCTATCTATTCCGACCACTGTTTATCACCATACCAACGCACCTGTTATTTACTGCTTTCTGTTAATCATGTAGTTGACTGGTAGAGAATTCCCTTAGGCATTAAGTCCCCCATTTTTACGTTTTACATTTGATTGTATTGTGCAAAGAAGTTTAAATAAATAAATAAATAAATACCCTTGGGA
Organism: Tortrix viridana; assembly: GCA_963241965.1. Taxonomy (NCBI): domain Eukaryota; kingdom Metazoa; phylum Arthropoda; class Insecta; order Lepidoptera; family Tortricidae; genus Tortrix; species Tortrix viridana. The sequence goes on along the minus strand of OY725198.1, from coordinate 2,286,992 downwards.
ACCCTCAGAGATACAAGTACCCTATGTCCTTCCCTAGGATATAATCTATCACAATGCCAAAATTCATTATGATCCATTCAACCGTTTCGCTGTGAATAGAACAAATACGCGAAAACACTTTCTTACATATTATTAAGAATACTGACTGCTCTTTCCATTCTATAAAACCACAATACAAGAGCAATCTTTCCAGGTCTTCCGTCGCCTAGGCTCCAGTTTGGCCCACCACCGCGCCTCCCTCTCCTCGGAGCTGGGCTCAATCTGGGACTTCATTCGCATCGATCGGGACCGACGGAGATCCGAACCTGCTACCTACGAGCCCATCGACACCAAATCCCCGGCCCGCCTCGCAAGAGACCTCCTACAGGTAGTACAAGATACCGTCTTTAAAAAATTTGAAGAACCAAAAAGATGTCCGTTAGTTAAAGAGGAATCTGATCTCAGTTCTGATGATGAAGATGCTACAGAAAGGAGGATAGCTAATTTAATTGATTTCTTTTTTACTATAGTTAAGAGTCAAAAGGAAGGTAGGAAAGATAGTGGAGGGAGTTGTTTCAAAAGTGAAAGTCCAACAGGACATAAACTTAATATTTACGCTCCTAGCAAAGTCAATGCTGAGTTAGAACAGAAAATGGAAACTCTTATGGATTTTCTAGCGAGTACTGGTTGTATGGATGAAGAAATTGTTAAAGATGATAAGAAGATTACTTTAATGGAGTTTTTGTTCGGGCCTGATGATAGAAAAGTTGAAAAACCTGTCATAGAAATTACTAGCGAACTTCATTTTAATAAAGGTATTAGTTTGAGTGAATCTAACGTTAATGTTAAGAATTTATCGTACATAGATGAAACACCTGAAGAAGAAAACGATGAAACTTTAGTAGACATGCTTTTAAAATACATGGACGATTATTCTGGAGATTCAAAAGATAAATATAAAGGTCCGATTAAATCGATATCAGTGACGCCATCTTTGTCATGGAAATCAAAGTCTGATATGACTATAAGTAGATTGGAGACTTTTAGTGATATGAGTAAGACCAAATCTGATTCAACACTGACTCAAACTCTAGACACTGTTATAGATAGGTTCGAGGACATGAGATCAGAAAAATCACCAAATAGCAGACGCATTTCTGAAACGGTGGTAGATTTAAGCAACGTTAAACAAGATTTGGAAAGTATTTTTGAAGAGGCGGTAACAAAGATATACGAAATGAAGAAATTGTATGACGATACTATGAGCGAGCAGGAAGACGTTGAGAATTTCAATACATATACAAATCCTAATATACAGTATTTACCGTATAGCGTAGAGTTGTCTGATATTATTGAAGAAGATGAAGTATCGTCGCAGGATGATAGGTATCACGCTAAACAATTAGCCGAAGAATTGCTTAGATACATAGAAGACAAGATACAAATTGAAGATGATTCTGAAAGTGAATTTGATTATGAAATGAAAAGATCATCCATAAGTTTGATAGATTTGAGAAATATACCAGATCTGCCGAACAGTATGATAATAAAACCTAAAGTTGTCAAAGTTGACAAGTCAACGTCAACCACAGAGATTTCTGATTCGATATCTGATTTATCGAAAAGGATTGATTCTGGTTGTATGACTGAAGACACAAGTTTAAGTTCAGAATGGAGTGATAAGGCCTTAAATAAACTGGAATCTTTACATAAGTTCTTTTCTAAATCTAGATTGGAAATCATTGATGAAAGTTTAGAAGAGAACGGTATGAGAACGCCTAAGACACCAAAGGTATTTCAAGATGAAAATGTGGTAACAGATAAAGGACAGGCTAGTTTGGACGATGTTGAAGATATTCTAGATGATTTTGATGAGAAAATCACTGATGATCGGATTGAGAATGATGATTTTATTGATGACAATGTCGACAGTGGAAATGTCGACAAGTGAGATATTATAATAATATAATGTAAACTTGGTTTATGGTGTTAAAATTTAAGAAGTAGCGAATGACTAACAAAATGTACTTGGTAATTTGGGATACACGTCTATAACAACCTCAATTTTGAAGGGAGAGAAATGGAGAGTATGTATAAAATTGTACGAGACTGTTATTCTATACGATGAACGAACAGGCCGAGATCGACCGCCCGACTGTCAATCTGTGTTGCCCTTGATTAACTGATTACATTCCTTTTTGCTTTCAAACTTTCTTCCTACTTTTTTCTTACATTGTACAGTTCGTTCGTTCAAATTCAAACAGTGTGCATGGCGCCCGCGCATTTATTGTTCGCGAGCTTTTGTTTCGCAGCAAAGCACCACCACTTGCTCACAGGCTTGTACCTACACCTATGCGCTGCTGGTAAGTCGCATAAATGCGCGGGCGCCATGCAAACTATTTAAACAAACGAACTTATAAAGTTCAAAGAAATGTATAATCCAAAAAATTTAATAAGTTGTATCCCAATGAAATAAAGCTTATTGTAAAGAAAAAAACACTGGAGAGATTAATATCTTTCACGCTAATCCAATTATACAAGTAAAAAGAGGTAGGACGAATTTTATTTGCTACGAAAGTAAATTGCAGAAGTGATACCTTGCTGAAAGTATGGAAAAAAATATTAGTGTTCTTTTTATAAATTAGAGTACCTAGTTGCTTTAAGAACATAATTTAAAAATCTATTATCATTTTTTTTTAGTTTCAAACAGGTTTATAACACAATCTATATTTTTTTTCTCAATAACTATAGGAATTTTCGTACTTTCCGTTCGGCGGACTACTCAAATGTTTTTATTCTGTACTTTCCATGAGGTATATGGTAGAACACTCAACAGCGTCTGGTAGTACCTACGTACTCCTATAATACAGGCTTACTCATATTCATGAGCCTAATGTCAATACAAAATGAAATCTAAAAAAATCACGATCATTGGCTGATTTAAAAATCTAGACCTACGTCAGAAGTACGGACCTTATGAGTTTAAAAACTTAAAAGGTTCGTTTGGGTTTAGTCGCGAAGGTCTAGTTCACAAAAATCCCCTCTTACATAAAAAATTCCCGTTTTCAAAACGTCCCATTTACATAATTTCCCTTTCGCAAAACATCACATCTGCTATAATAATTATCATTCTCATTCATTTTACTTAACACCCTTGACAATAAGGTTTTTAAAATTAACAGATTTTAAAATGACCCGAGGCCGTATTATAGTTACCTGCAATGAAAATGGAAGTGCCAGACAGTGAAAGAGACAGCGCTATAGCTGTTATATATTCGTCTCTTTTACTGCCTGAAAACTAGCCGGTGGCCCCGGGATTCGTAACGGAACTGGTTTAGCGAATTTGTTTGCAAATGGGAGATTTTACGACTTGAAAGAAACTTTTGGCGAATTCATGTAGGTAATATTTCATAAAAGGAATAGTTAATTTGCAAAGGGATTTTTTTGAGGATGGGAACTTTTGGAAGTAAAAAATAATATAATAAAATTCGTAATATCGTACAAGATACGAGCAAATAGTGAGATTTTTAATATGATATAAAATTAAATAATAGACATAATTAGTGTGTTTGAATGACATATTTATCAGAAGTTGAATTTATATGAATTAGTGTGAATTTTATACATGTGAATGTAATTGAATAATAAAATTGGCTTATTTTGACCGTATATCGATTTCAAATAGGAAATCCCCGTTTATGTTGTTGACATTTTTGTGATAGTTTTCATACAATAATATGATGTTAATGTTAACTATATATTTTATTGTTATATTTGGGAATTTAATTATTAACTGAATTTATTGAGTTTTATAAATTAATTAAAACATAAAAATAATAATTATTATTACTTATCTATGTTATTATTTATATTTACCTAATTATATTTATTTAATCAATCTTAAACAATCAATCGCTTCATATAATTATAGGAACGATAATATACATAATAATTAAAAAAACTTGTACATATCTCTTGGCATACATTTTATAACTCATAAAAAATGGTATTTATAGTAAAATTCAAATATTATTTTTATCAGATATTTTTTGCAACAAGAAATCATATTCTAAATAAATAATTTTATGAGAATAGATTTAGCACACATAGGCTTTATAATATAGATTTGTGTTAGCATAGTTTTTGTATGTTTCTCAGAATTAAATAAAGTACTATAAAATTATGTATACATGGTGTCTCTAAAACCAGATTTACATCGGCAAGTGTTCTTTAAGATAAATTAAAACTAGCAATTTTTAGCCTGGTAAAAACGTATAATGTTTTTTTTATCCATAGTTCTCTTGACTAATTAAAATTCGAGAATAAATTAAAAAAAAATGTAACATATTTAGAAACAGATTTGTCGACGCATTTAGTTGGCAAAAAATTTACGTAGTTAAGGGCAATTTTCTCGATTAAAAAAACCGTTATATAAATGTATGGAACTCAAATTGTAAATATTTGCTATTATTAATATTGTTTTGACACTTTTTGTTATTTGATATCGGAGTGATCATTTATTTGTCAAATTAATATTTATTATTTTAATATTTCACTTTATTTTTATTTTATTTGTACCAGTGCTACAATGGCAATTTTTTTTAAACGTCAATAATTTTATGTCCTAATAAAATAATACTAAAATAACAATAAGCTCTTAACTTAAGCCTAGCTTAAGCCTAGTCAAAAAGTCCCCCTCGAGTTGTCCCTGGCGCAAAGGTACCCATCACCCTGGCCGCGTTTCCACGTTGGATGGCGATGGAGAACCTTTGCACCAGGTACGAACCCACGCGGGCGTCAGACCCAGAATTGCAAATTAAATTAGTTACCTAATTTTTTTTTCCATATAATATATTATTATAATTATTATATATAGTGTTGCCGTGAAAAAACCCTCGTCAATTTAACTTGGTTTGTTTAAGGGACATCTGTAAAGACATATATTATAATATAATATGTAACTGAATGCCCTTTTGAATTAGGCCTATCAATAAATAAATGTATCATATTTTGTCGTATACAATTAAATATGATCACCCATACACTTCCGAGACATATCTATGATAATACAAATATAAATAATATATTAAACTTCACTTCATACTGTTTTCCCAAAAGTGGCATTTTTGTTTTTCTATTGGCCGTTATTAAAACCGCGTAATGCCTACGAGCGCGCGGATCGTTTAAAATAAGCTTCGATCGAGCAAAACATTCCAAGTGGAAATAATGTTGCCAGAAAGATAAAACAGTTCATTTTTTTGGGAAAACATTTCTAAACCAAAATCCATAAAGCAGCGGACTAGTTTGACATATAAAGTGTTGCCAGATATGTATGAATTTTAAATAAATAATAATAATACATCCATCAGGGACAATCTCACACAAATTGACCGAGTCCCAATCTAAGCTCTAGGCTTGTTCTATGGGTACCAGGCAGCGATATACATACTTATATAATTATATATACTTAATCGGCCTACATGGTCTGTCATGTCTGAGATACTGTACTATATTCAATATCTATTTCAATTGGGAATGTCAGATTATAAAGTTAAAAAATGGAATACCTTACCCAAACGGTTTTTTTTTTTCAATATAAACATTACAAACACCTTGCACTCTGGCAACATTTAATTTTGTTAATTATGAGTTGTCAATCTAATCCGTTGAATTATGTATTTTTAATGTAAAGTACCTACTGATTGATAATACCGAACACTGATTGGTTCTCATTGTTTGTGTTGTGACAAATGAGAGCCAATTAAATCAATTATTGCCAATAAGCGAGAATGTAGGTACCCTACAGCAAGTAAAATGTAAACTTGGTTCGTTTTTACTTGTCATAAACGTCTCTTTCTTTCGATTTAGGTATGCACTATGAGTAAAAAGGATGTAAATTATCCTAAGTGCTCAAAAACCAGCCAGCCATTTGTTTGCATTGAAATAAAACAATTGCTAACAAAAGTTTAGTTTTTCTAGATTATTTAAGAAGTTCAGCAAATTTCTAAAATGTAATCTATTATATTAAACTCTGCATTTGGTGTATTCAAAATATACTTAAAGCAATTTTTTGATAAAATAATTGAATTCTAGAAGGGGGGTTGAGAAATGAAAGTGGTTTGATTATAAAAAGTGGGGTGTCATATGAAAGGGCTCAATCTGCACAATTCAAAACTATTTTTTTTATAATTTTCATGTACGTCATGGGACGTACTTTTTGATTTTTAACCAAAAATGTTCAAAAAATGACCATTCACCGAATATCAAAGACTTAAAATTGGTTTTATTATTACAATATTATTATTATTATTTTTTACTATTATGACAAGTAACAATGAGAGTACAAGTATCTACTATTTTTTATCAAAAATAAATACTTAAATACGTAATAAATAAATTTCAAAATATAAAAGCCTTTTTAAGTAATATTGAAGTTAATTAGCACGTAGTTATATTAATTTAGCGAAATGTTTGTACATTTGTGTTATATTTTATGAAAGAAATACAATTTATTTTACTGTGTCAATTGTTTCATTTATTTTTAAATATTTACCGCCGCTTGAACCATCTGCGTTAAATATAATTAAGTCTTAAACATATTTAACGACATGACATTTCCGTACATTTTGACACAAACTGATTTAAGACTAACGGCCGCACTCAGAGACGTCAATTAACTTTTAAGTTTCTGTTTGTGTTGTTGGTTGCTGCTGTCACTTTCTTTGCTATAGAAATAGAATAAGACGCAGCAACTTTAATGAAACTTAAAAATTAAATTAAATTAATTGACGTCACTTTGTTGTCCGTATCTGTCTGTCTAATTGTCAAGACCCTTTTTCTCAGGAACGCGTGAAGGTATCAAGTTGAAATTCATATCAAATACTTAAGTCTGCAATCTCTTACTGCCGCACTCAGAGACGTCAATTAATGTTTAAGTATCATTAAAGTAGCTGCTGTCACTGTCTTTACTATAGCAATAGAATAAGACGCAGCCACTTTAATGAAACTTAAAACTTAATTGACGTCTCTGAGTGCGGCAGTAAGAGTTGTAAAAAAATCAAACATCTAAGTCAACGCAATCAAAAGATATGGCCGTTTAAATGCCGCATGTTGAAGGGAATCTCAAGGGAATCAAAACCTATAGGGTACTTCCCGTTGACTTAGAATCATGAAATTTGGCAAGAAGCAATGTCTTATAGCACAAGTCCAGGAAAAATCCGAAAACCGTTAATTTGTAGTTACATCACATAAACAATAAGTCCAATATAAACTGACACTCACTAAGTACGAAAGTGCATACTGATTGCGTGTCAGTTTATATTGGAGATTTTATATGGTATTCCCGTGATTTGCGAACTATTTACATGCCTACAAGTTTGTGCGGAACCCTCGGTGCGCGAGTCCGACTCGCACTTGGCCGGTTTTTTTGTTTAAAAGGTGACTTTATCAAGTGTTCTTAGCTAAGCTCTCTGAATTTTCGGAGCTCATAACTACTAGGACTTACTAGTACTTACTTACTAATACTTGGTCCTAATTTTTTCGGGGATTTGTGTAGATTTCAGCAAGTACTTATTATTTTAGCATACCTACTGGTTCATGTAGTGGGTAATCAGTAAAATATAAGTACTTTCTCTTTATACAACGATACACAGTACAATAATAAACACACTATCACCTTTGTTCGTTATCATGTTTTTATTGGAATATGAAAATATGAGCACAGTTGCAGTTTATAGGGCAAATCGATTGAGACGACCTCAAACTTTACTTTTATATGAATAACAAGTAGCATACACTCAGCGAGCCTAACATGCATCACAAGAATAAAGCACACGCACAACAGCACGAATAAAAAGTTGCGACGAAAGTACTCTAATGTCAAAATAAATTATTTTTACACTACTAAATAGCGATAGCGATAGCCATAGCGATAGCAATAGCGATTGCAATAGCGACAGCTATAGCGACAGCGTTACCGATAGTGACAATTTTTTTTATAATAATAACAAATAACTTGCAATGGAGTCCCCATATAGCAGTTCTAGCAGGCAAATTAAGTAAGGCCGCTTACGCCGTTAGGAAAATTAGACAACTTACCAATGTTGAGACAGGTCGCTTAGTTTATCATAGTTATTTTCATAGTGTTATGTCATACGGTATTCTGGTTTGGGGAAAAGCAGCTGACGTACAAACTATATTTGTGTTACAAAAAAGGGCCATTCGCTCTATATATAACTTAAATTCCCGTGATTCATTAAGAGAACTTTTTAAACAAATTAATATTTTAACAGTAGCATCCCAATATATTTATGAAAATATTATGTATGTTATTAAGAACCTAGACTCTTTCGTTAAAAATTCTGATATACATAATATAAATACTAGGAATAAAAATAAAATTGCCATAAAAAAGTTTCGTGTCCGTAAAGTATATAAATCATTTGTAGGTCAATGCATTCATTTTTATAATAAATTACCCGACGTAGTTTTAGAGTTACCCCTTCCAGCACTTAAAAATTACTTGAAAAAGTCGTTGATGTCAAAGGCGTACTATAGGGTCGAGGACTATCTAACGGACAAAAATGCTTGGCCTAAACCAGAAAATTAACTAATGTTTAATGTTCAATAGCTTACCTACTACTCGTACATACCTCATAAAAATCATGTAAACGCTGTATCTTGTCTAGGGGACACGGTTTATGTAGGAAGACATGTCAAAACTGTTTTGTGTGATATATATATATATATATATATATATATATATATATATATATATATATATATATATATATATATATATATATATATATATATATATATATATATATATATATATAAATTTTCTCGTAGTCATTCTGACATGTTTTCCTGCAAAACTACGCAGATATTTAATATTATTTTTACAGTTTTATATAATGCTAGAATAAGTAGTGACATTGTTATATTTTTATTAAAAAAATGACTAACTGTTGAGTTTCTTGCGGCGCTTCTTCTCAGCCGTGGTCTCCCCTTGGGAAGCGCTGGTAGATTTTGACGTGTAAAAGTGCCCGTGCGGCCTACTTACTGAATAAATATCTTTTATCTTTTTATCTTTTTTTTAACTATACCTAATAAAGTATCATAAACGAGGCTTGGTTACGAGTAGAAATACCTCTAGAGATAAGTTTACAATTTTACTGAACGAAAATACAACTTGTAGCTTCATTTACAAACCGTCAATAATTTTTGTATCCTCGTAGGACAAGTTTACAAGAGCTTTATACTTTAGACTTTTAGGGTTCCGTAGTCAAACTAGAACCCTTATAGTTTCGCCATGCCCCTAGACATGAGACAGGATACTCGGCCGGCGGCCTATGCGCTGATAACCCGGCTAGATAACAGCCACGTGCTCACCCCGTCTGGGGAAAGGAGATAAACTACACTAGTGACTAGTGTATCGTTTCACCCAATACAAATCTAACAACATAAAGTTATAAACTACACCGGCTACGAAAAAATGGTTATCGCGTCTTTTTACTCGACTACGGCGAAGCAAAAAGGAAGGCTATGATTTTAGCAGTCTAAGGGCGTCGCACAATTGACAAGTAAATTTACCTACCACATAAAGTTAGAGCCTTGTCTATACTCAAAAGTACGAAAGGGAAAGGGCTTAGATATGCTTTACTTGACGATAGTCTAACATGCATCACAAGAATCAAGTGACAGCACGAATAAGGCCCAATTTCCACTAATACTAGTAACAGCACCTAAAAATTACTTGAAAAAGTCGTTGATGTCTATAGCGTACTATAGGGTCGAGGACTATCTAACGGACAAAAATGCTTGGCCTAAACCAGAAAATTAACTGATAATTAACATTAACTAATAGCTGCTTACTACCTCACAAAAATCATGTAAACACTGTATATTGTCTAGGGGACACGGTTTATGTAGGAAGACATGTCGAAACTCTTTTATGTGGTTATATGTGTAGATATATATGTGTGTGAGCGAACCAAATCCGTTGTCCGGACCGGACCAAGTTCGAGCGTCTGTTTCTAGTTTAAGCGGCTAGTCGCGGGCGGCCGGCCGCGAGCGAATCCTATATTTATCCATACCCATATACCAATTTCCATTGACGCGGCCAGTCGCCCGCGTAGTCGCTTAGAGGAAATGAAGCCTAAAAAGTTGCTAGGAGCAATTTAAATATCATGTTTAGCTTAGAGCCTGTGCACACTAGCGTTTATAGCCCTTAGACCTCCGGTCAAAAACGCTAGTGTCGCGGCACTCGCGACTCTTAATAGATTTGAACGATTTATTTAATTGCTCTAGTAATACCGACGAGATAGTCACAGACAATAAGTACACACAGATAGACAATAAGTCACGACGAGATTGTTTTATTTTAAACCTTAAACGTTCACGTTAGAATATGGAATAGATGTATTAATTTCCCTGGCATCTGTCAAATTTTATGTCTTGCATGCATGCTAAGCCCGCAGGCGGTAAGTTAGTTTAAAAGCATAAATCAAACGAAACAATCATGTTGGTAATATTACCTCGCAGTTTGGTATGCGCGGAAGGCAATCATTAAGGTTTCATACATTTAGTATAGGACGGCTAAAATGTATGAAACCAGCGCAGGCGACACGCGTGGGCATAGCGTACGCGCCACAAGCCTGTCAGCTAATGCGTGTGCCACACGGTTTTAAACGCCGGTTTAAAAAAGACGGTTTAAAACCGAGTAGACAGTGGTTTTAAACCAAATTTTGTATGACCTTTAAACGCCCTTGGCAGACATGCGCTTCAAACAAATGGGCTTGTTTAAAACGGTGTAGCAGCTCGCTTCTACCAAGATCACCTTGGTAGAAACTGGCTTAAAACCGCACACGCTTAACACTGATAATTATGATTATTACGTTACCAACTGGCTCTGGGGGCAATTAAAACAATTAGTGAACAAGGAAGCAGCGCAATGAAGGTACCACCTGGTAAAACGGGTGACTTTTAAACAACGGGACGACTTTGACACTTTTTTAATCATTAATTCTGTGCTACATTTCAGTATATTAATGAGATATTTCGCGACATAACTTTTATTTATTCATATGCGAGCGCAAACTATAAGTACTTTAAATTTCAGAAAAATAGTATATAAAAACTTCAAAACAAAAACGACCCCTCATTTTTGACATGCTTCAGGGCTGACTTTGATATTGTATTATAAACACAGGGATATCAAAGTATCCCCAATTGAAGAATCGAGATTATAAGCTACGTTATGTTTTTGTCTCCTGAGCCATCTATTGTAGTTCACCACTGCTTTAAGTTACTCCAAATCAGTAGTCGCCAATACAATATTTTATACATTTTATTATGTGAATAAATACAGGAGAGGAGATACAGCGAAATATATACGATTGCACTTATTTATCGATATTTCACTTAAGTACCTATTTGTTAATTAGCATGTAGGTAATAATCCCTAATAAGTAATTAACTAAGTAATTGTTTCCTGTGGGTTTTTGTTTGGTAATTGTTCTATAATAATGTTAATAAGTAATTAATAAAGAATAATAAGTGTTCTTTCTTTTATAGATTTTTATTGAATCTTCGACATAAGTCACATTAAACGAGTAAAAAACGCTACAAAAAGTTTTGTTTCTAAAATGAGGTTAAATATTAAACATTCTCCCGCGCCAAACGACTTAAACAAACTTATAATTAACAAAATTAACAACTCTAACATAAAACTGAAACAGACATCATATAAGCCACCATTATTTCTGAGAAAAATATAATTTATTTGTTTTTAGCATACTTATGCTAGAACAATAACATTAAATAAGTAAAACTAATTTATTTATAGGTCTGTCATACAGGCCTTTGCCGGTGCGCACTGTGACAGAGCGCACTAAGCCGTCCTGAGCGTTTGTGTGTACTCTGACTACTCGTGCTAAGGGCCACGAGCCGGGGGGAGTTAACTCTTCTTTAATAATAACCAAATCATTGACTTTTAAGTTTTGTCTAACTTTGGCCCATTTGGGTCTTTGCTGAAGTTCGGAGAGGTATTGTAACTTCCACTGTTTCCAGAACTTATGTTTAATGATTGATAACTTTTTCCAAACAACGACAGGGTTGCTTCTCCAGGCCTCAAAATTGGGCTCAGGTATATCTACGATAGAACTACCAACTAAGAAATGTGCCGGTGTTAGGCAAGTTAAATCGTCGGGAACGTCTGAGAGTGCACACAAAGGCCTAGAATTAAGAATGCCTTCTATTTGCACAACAATTGTCATAAGCTCCTCGTAGGGCAACTTAACATTAACTAACTGACGTTTTAATAAATTTTTGGCCGATTTAATTCCAGCTTCATAAATACCACCCATGTGACTAGCAAGTGGCACCGTAAACTTCCACGTAATCGAGTTTAAAGAAGTGAAGTCGATAATTTCACTATACTGTTTATCATCCCTAAACATCTTGTACAACTGGTTTAATTCATGATGAGCTCCTTTAAAATTGGAACCATTATCCGAGTACAAAGTGTGGCAGAGACCTCTTCTCGAAATAAATCTCTTTAAAGCCATTATGAAAGAACTACTCGACATATCTGAAACTACTTCTAGGTGTAAACATTTACTCGACAGACAGACAAACACACATATATAACCCTTAAGAAATTTAGCATTTCTTAATCTGTTAGATTTTACTAGAATGTGTCCTGTAAAGTCAACGCCAGTATGTAAAAACGGTCTTTCTAAATTAACACGTGGGGCGGGTAAGTCAGCCATCCTTTGTTCACAGGTTTGACTTCGGAACCTAATACAAACTGTACAACTTTCTATGACGCTCTTTACCTCCGCACGACCGTTAATTGGCCAGTATTGTAAGCGCACGGTAGATAAAGTGGTTTGAATACCAGCATGAAACAGACTCAAATGAATTTTTCTAATAAGGAGAGTCGAAACATGGTCTTTCTTGGGTAATATGATGGGGTGTTTATGATTGTACGATGTGGAAGCGTTGGTGATTCTTCCTCTAACTCGGAGCAGTCCTTGCTCATCTAACTCTGGACATAACTTAAGTATCTTACTATTACTATTGATCGCTTTTTTAGCTTGTAAAGCGCGAATCTCAGTTGAAAAACACTCTTGTTGTTTTTTCCTAATTATAAAGTCATGTGCTCTTTTGAGCTCGAATGTAGATAATGAACCTGTTAGCTTATTACACGGATTTTTTGTATTCTCACAAAATCTAAACACATATGCAATAGTTCGTTGAAGTGTCGTAAACTTCGAAAATCTAGTAAACAGCTCTTCATAATAATCACTGATACCTACTGTTGTACTAGTCACACACTCTGTTCTGGTGAGTTCAAGCGAAACTGGCGTGGATGGAACTGTATGAGAAAGCCGCCATTCTGTAACCGGGGTTGTTAACCATGGAGGACCGACCCACCACAAGCTAGAGTTCTTGAGCTCGCTAAGAGATATTCCTCTGGTTAATAAATCCGCCGGATTTTCATGAGTACTGACGTAATACCAGTCTTTATTATTCGTGTTTGTAACTATCTGTGAGACACGATTTAAAATGAAGGTTGGATATTTTTCATAAGGTGATTTGATCCAATTTAGCACAATATTCGAATCAGAAAACAAAAAAACTCCGTCTATATTAATGACGTGAGACAATGTAGTCTTAACTTTGTTAATAAGTCGCGATAGCAATAGAGCAGCGCATAACTCAAGTCGCGGGATCGTTAGAGCCTTCAACGGAGCGACTCTACTTTTTGCGATGACGATGTGCGATGAAATAGGTGAGCCTGCTGTAAATCCTACTAAAAAGATGCAAGCGCCATATGCTAAGCTGGCTGAGTCACTGAACCCTACAAGATAAACCTTATCCGGTACTATGTTAAAGCATTTGCGTGGGACAACTATCTCACTAGCACTTTGCAAATCGTTTTGAAATGTTTGCCATTCTACAAGTATGTGATCAGGTATGTTGTCATCCCAACCTAAGTTCTCTATCCAAATTTTCTGCATTAGTATTTTGCCTTTAATAACAAATGGAGCTAAGAATCCCATTGGGTCAAAGATTTTCGCTATACTCGATAGTATGGTTCGCTTTGTATGGTTTGGAAGATTTTGTTGGTTCACACCTAATATAAAATTATCCATTTCTAAGTTCCATTTTAATCCTAAGGTTGAAACTGAGGAACTGTCAACGATAAGCGTCTTAATGTGTTCTGAAGACTTATGAAACTCCGGTAACCTCTCAAGAATCACTTTATTGTTAGCTGACCATTTGTGCAACAGAAACTGGCCTTTAGCAAGCACGTGGCTTAATTCAGAGCTCACTTTAATAGCATCCTCGACACTATTGGAGCCATAAAGCACGTCATCCATATAACATTGAAGACGCAAGCATTTGGAGACCTCAGGGTACTGGTCTTCATATATATTCGCTAATTCTAATAAAGTCCTGAACGCTAAGTAAGGAGCGCTTTTAGTTCCGTACGTAACGGTGTTAAGTTGAATACACTTGAGTGATTCATCTGGACTGTCTCTCCAGAGAATCCTTTGAAGTGATCTTTGTGTCTCATTGATTTTAATCTGTCTAAACATCTTAACAATATCTGCTGAGAAGACGTACTGAAAGGTTCTAAACCTTAAAATGATATCCGTTATATCTGAAAATATATTTGGGCCTTCATACATAATATCATTTAATGATACGCCCGTTGAAGTCTTTGAACTTGCGTTGAACACGGTTCTTAATTTTGTAGAGACACTCTGTGGTCGAATAACGGCATGGTGGGGCAAGTAAAATATAGGAATTGTGGTTTCCATTTCCCTAAAATTATCGATTTCTTCCGCGTGCCCTAAAGTAATAAACTCGCGTATAAATTCTCTATATTGTTCATATAAATTTTGATCTCTCACTAACCTCGATTCTAAAGACATAAAACAACTGTACGCTTTCTTAAAAGAATCTCCTAACGTTGGTAGTTTTTCGTCTGGGATCGGAAGATTTACTATAAATCTACCATCCTCCTCACGCGTAGTGGTCTCGGTATAAAGCTTCTCGCAATACTCGTCCTGCGGGGACTTAAAAGGTATGGAGGGAACCTCCTCTAACTGCCAGAACTTTGCCAGAATGTCATCGGGACACTGTGTCAAATTGGAACATAATGCTACTTGTGCCACTCCAGGGCGCGTAGTCGTGCAGTCATAAGGGCCAGCTGTAACCCAGCCGAATACTGTCTCGATAAGTCGAGGCATTCTGTTACCAATCGCAATAACATTGTTGGTTAACAACTCATAAAATAATTCACCACCGATAAGTAAATCAATTGTCTCTGGTAAGTAAAACAATGGATCCGCTAAATTACACGATTTGGGTATTTTCCAATTGTGAGTATTTATATAAGCGTGTGGTAAAGGGACTGTAACATGGTCTGATACGACACAACTCAGTCTGAAGTTTGATTCGTTAAATCGCGACGCAATGTCTAAAGTAACGCAATCGCTTGTTTTTTTGGTCAAATTGCCAATTCCTTTAAGCGTTATGTTGGACTCGAACCGCGATATGTTAAGTTTGTCTACTAGCTCTGTTGTTATAATATTAACTTCACTACCTGAATCAAGCAGAGCTCTCGCAGTAAGCCAGCTACCATTAGCAGACCTTACCTTAATAAGCGCGGTAGAAAGCAGTACGCGAGACTGCACTACGACGTCGCCGCTAGCGATCGCCGATGAGACGGACGAAACCTGGCTCTCCTTAACAGCTGCGCCGGCGTCCGGGCCGTCTGTGCTGCTAGTTAACGCATATGAAGTGCTTTGCTGGTCCACATGGATGGTAGTGTGATGCTTCTTGCCACAAATACTGCAAGTTTGAGTACATTTATGCCCAAATTTATAAGGTTTAAGGCATCCGAAACATAAGCGTTTCCCTTTTACATATTCGTTACGTTTAATAGAAGTCATTTGTAAGAAAACTGGGCAATTATACAAATCATGTGAGGCGTTACATAAGCAGTTTGAATCTGCATTGGATGATACATGGGATGTGCGTAAGTTTGGTTGAGCCTGTTGAGACTTAATAGGAGCCTTATCATTCAAAATGTCGAACGCAGTTGCTCGGTGATTGAGAAAGTCAACTAGGTCTTTCAATGAAGGCAATTCTATCTGCTCCCTATTAAACTCCCAAGCAGCTCGTAAAGAATTATCTAACCTTTGACATATCAAATAAATGAGGATTAAATCCCAATGCTTAACTGGTAACTCTAATACAGACAAGCTATCTACAGATTGCTGCAAATTGTTTAAGAACATCTTTAAATTAGACCTGTTAATCGTCTGAAAGTTAAAAGCACTATTTAGATAGTAGTTAACTGTTACCATTTTATTTTCATATTTTTTTGTTAGAATACTTAAGGCTTTCGCGTAGCTTCCTTCGCCAACCGCTAACGATGAGATGAGATTAGCTGCCTCCCCTTGAAGTGCTGACTTGAGATAAAACAGCTTGTTTGTGGCGCTGAGACTGGCGTTCGCGTCGATTACTGCCATGAACAGCTGCTTAAAGTTAGGCCAACTCCTTATTTCGCCGTCAAATTTAGGTATTTCCAATTTGGGCAGCTTGAACTTTTCTCGGGGATCCGATTGCTCTGCATCGTCCAACTTGCTGCTGGTGCTGTGGAACGAAGTCGTATCCAACAGGCTTAATCCTAAAGCTTTAACTTTAAAGTACCGATTTTCAATTTCCTCCCGGTCGGCTTCGTGAGCTTTCTCCGACGCTGGGTCCAATCGTTCTATGTGCGACTGTACTTCATTGTACTCTTGGAATAATTTATCAAGATTCTCCAGGCGCACTTTTACCTCGCCAATATCGCTTTGATAGAAAATCCGGCTCGAAGGACCACGAATGTTCTATAATAATGTTAATAAGTAATTAATAAAGAATAATAAGTGTTCTTTCTTTTATAGATTTTTATTGAATCTTCGACATAAGTCACATTAAACGAGTAAAAAACGCTACAAAAAGTTTTGTTTCTAAAATGAGGTTAAATATTAAACAGTAATTTCGAGAAAATAAGCGTCATATCATCCTTTTATGATACGGAGTTAAAGATCGTTTTTAGGGTTCCGTACCTCAAATGAAAAAAAAACGGAACCGTTATAAGATCACTTTGTTGTCTGTCTGTCTGTCTGTCTGTGTGTCTGTCTGTCTGTGTGTCTGTCAAGAACCATTTTCTCGGGAACGCGTGAAGGTATAAAATTGAAATTCTAATCAAATACTTAGGTCTGCAATCCCTTGGACCAGTGAAAAAATCAAACATCTAAGTCAACGCAATCAAAAGATACGGCCGTTTATGCCACATATTGAAGAGAATCTCAAGGGAATCAAAACCTATAGGGTACTTCCCGTTGACTTAGAATCATGAAATTTGGCAAGAAGCAAATGTCTTATAGCACAAGTAAAGGAAAAGTCCGAAAACCGTTAATTTGTAGTTACATCACATAAAAAACAAGTCCAGTATAACCTGACACTCACTAAGTACGAAAGTACATACTTATTGCGTGTCAGTTTGTACTGGATTTTTTTATATTGTATTTTCGTGATTTACACGCCTACAAGTTTGTGCGGAACCCTCGGTGCGCGAGTCCGACTCGCACTTGAACGGTTTAATTTAACAATTCGCCAAACGTCAGTCGTTATTGGCGATTATGGCACTCACTTTCACACTGCATGCACCTAACAACTAATTGACACTTATATGTGACGTTCTCAATATAAAGGGACCTTATGGAGGAAGGCAGTTACGCTCTTCTTGTTCTTGTAACTATACGAATACTATGGTAACAGTTCTAAAAACGGCGTAACCGCCTGCCTCCATAAGGTCCCTTTATGTTGAGAACGTCACATATCTAGTTGGTGTGTGTGCGTGGGTGCCTAACTGGAGCTCCTAAAGGGCATTAAGTACTTATCTGTATATTGGTTATGGTACAAATATAGCTATAGGCTAGTAACAATAACAATTTAATCTAAATGAAAAATTTCACGTTATCTGCACCTATAACAACATAATAAAATTATTATCAACTAGATAAAATCATATCAGTCAATGGCTGGATCTATTAGAAAATATGATTTATCGTTTACAATTGTTACATTACATCACGCACAGATTCTTTTCATTATTATGTTATGGCTGCTTGCAACACACGTATAGCCAACGTCAAAAGTAGATAGGTACTCACTTTTGTACTTCATCGCATTAGTTAACATACTTGACAATCATGTTTGACATTGCTAACGTAGCTGTATAGCGACAAGCTATGGCGTCAAGGTACAGTCACCACACGGGATTGTTGAGCCACTATAGAACCCTCTCACAGAAAGTCGACGGAACATTTTGACGTAATTTCTTTTGAGTGACTTGACGTTGTCATTATGACAGGGTTCTATGGTGGCTCAACAATCCCGTGTGGTGACTGTACAAAAGTGTGTATCTACTTTTGATGTTTTCTGTACAGTATAAATATAGTATAATTTGTAATTTATACTTATCCACGAAACCATTCGTCTCCACGCGACACCCGCCACAAACAGCACTGCCATGTCCGCTTAGGGGTCTCGTTGAGGCGTGCGTCTGTGTGAGTGCGACGTTTCGAACGTTTGTTCGTAGTTTCTTTACTGCTTTCGCTATTTATACTTACTATGTCATTGCAACCTACACCTCGTGTACGGTGCGCCATGCAAGTCGAGGTGGCCCGTCCACACTTGTGACATTTCATCGTAACATGGTTCCGTGACACTGTCAGCGCGTGTTTGCTCGATAGTGAGGACGGTTTTTGTGACATGAACAAATGTCACAGCGTACCTGTCACGATGCGATCCGACCCGAGAGTCCCGGCAGGTAGAGAGCGGGCAAATATGTACCTACATGAAGTGAGCGCTATTGTCATGCATACATGACGCGGTCACGAGCCAATCCATCATAAGTCAAAGAAACCGCGTGACCGGAACTGTCCGGAACACGTTTACACTTGCGTTCATGTCACGCATGTACGCGTGGCGTGTCACGGGGGTATTTATGCAGTTCGATTTTATGTCACAATAGCGATGTCACGTCGACCGTCCACATTTAGCGTGACATTTCCTATAGCAATGTCACGCAGTCTGGTTCGATTTCATGTCTCAAGTGTGGACCCGTCTTAAACAGCTGACTGATGAGACTATCGACTGGCTGCGTACCCTGGATATCGACTTATAATAAGAATTTGCTACAGTTTACTCCGTCATACGATTATATATAAATAACTATAATGAAACAACCGCTACGACCAAAATATGCGTGTGCACTTTATCATGTAATTGGGATTGTTCATAAAAAATAACACACGGTTTTTATATTCTAATTCGAAAGAATAGGCAATTTTAAGAGACCAATTTCATTAATTTTGTTTTAAAATCTTTATTTATTTAGCAGACATTTTATGGATGACATGATTATTTTAAACTTGGGATGGCATTTTCTAATAATTACAACAATTAAATGATATGTAATGGCAAAAACTGATTGTTACAGTGTATTAAAACATACTATTTCAAGCGGTTTTCGTCTAACACGTAATGGGCCTACCACACGCGCAAGCTTCACCACAGTTTTACCTGCGCAAGCCAAAACTGAACACTTCGTGTCTATAGAGTTTTACCAACCACACGCTCCGTGTTCCGTGTACAAACCGGCCTGCGCAGGCAAAACTGTGGTGAAGCTTGCGCGTGTGGTAGCCGCTTAAGATACACCTAGGAGGGCTTCAAGCCGATAACAAAAATCAAACAAAGGTTAAATATACTTGTGTCGAAATATCCGAAATAGATAAACATTTCAAAAACTTAATAATGCAGAACGGCTTTAAAATCCTAATCCTCGAAATGGTTTTCGAATTAAAGTAATTGTAAATATATGAACATACTCAATTATTTCAAAATGAGCATGAGTATGTGACGTTCTCAATATAAAGGGACCTTATGGAGGAAGGCAATTACGCTCTTATTATTCTTGTAACTATACGAATACTATGGTAACAGTTCTACAAACGGCGTAACTGTCTGCCTCCATAAGGTCTTTATATTGAGAACGTCACATATCATATAGTGTCTTGAATATTTGTACCACTTACTTCCGTGCCATTGATGACGAAACTGTCGGCTAGCGTTACATAAACCCGATACGCGAGGCCGAGACGGGCTATTTTCGGAGCTGTTGAAGAAATGGGAAGACAACTCTTGAAGGTTCAATTTAATGAGGACAATATTCAAGCTTTTAATCTCCGGGCGTTTCAACCGCCGTCATCACAGTTTTCAATATATTGACGAAATCCACCTACCAGCAACTTCTGATGCTAATCAATTTCCCGGTGAAACACGGGGTGAATGACCTCAAACATTATGCTAATATGGATATGTCCCGGGATTCCGGGACTTATGTTGTTGAAGGAGGATAATGTTTCTGATTTTATCACATGAATTAAATTTCAATAACATTTTATAACGTTTAAAATTAATATTTTCACTGTATATAAATGTATGTAACTACGGTGTTTACCATTGAATTGAAGTTTTTATCACGGCAGAATCAAATTACAATAATACACATACTGAATATTATAAATAAATAAATAAATATCAGGGGACAATCCCACACAAATTGACCTAGTCCCAAACTAAGCTCTAGGCTTGTACTATGGGTACTAGACAACGATAAACATTTTTATATAGAGAAATACATACTTAAATACATAGAAAACATCCATGACTCTGGAACAAATACTCGCGCTCATCACACAAATATTTGTCCATACCGGGATTCGAACCCGGGACCGCTAGCTTCGTAGGCAGGTTCACTACCAACTGGGCTAACCGCGTCGTCATTATGCGCCGCGGCGTCGTCGTCGGCATTATGGTTTATTAGTTTGTATAAAATTGAAATAGCATCACAAGTCAGACATGGGTAAAAAAAAATAAAAGGTAGATACGGGTTAATTTTTAACAGTAATATATAAATGATTGATTTCGTTTATGTTATTATTTAAGCTGCCTATTTATAAATATCATAATTCTCAATAGCATTTTTTTCGAACCAGATATGCCGGGATTTTGGTCATATCTCTACTCGATATCTCTCCGTGTTGCGCCGTGAAATCCGATTACTGCTAATAACTACTTACCCCCGGTTCTGCTTGTTTACATCAGAAGCTGGTAGGTGTCATTGATTTCGTCAATATTGAAAACGGATATCGAAAACGCTCTATATATAACTTAAATTCCCGTGATTCATTAAGAGAACTTTTTAAACAAATTAATATTTTAACAGTAGCATCCCAATATATTTATGAAAATATTACACTGAGAAAAATGTCGTTTTGGCTTCATTTTAAAATATCATTACATTGATCTGGAATGTAATTAATTATGCTAAAATAAAGTGACCGTAGATAAATACAATGTGAGAATTCTACCATATAACGAAATAATCGAATTTATAGATGAAGTAGTGCAATAATGTGATGACCTTCCACCATAAGATTTAGTCACCGAATATAATATTACCATTTTGATACAATATAGTGCTGTCCTGTTAAAACATAACTATATTACAGAAATTCGATGATACTCCGGAGAAAGATTATAATTATATTACATGAGGAAACTGTCACCATATTGTATTAAGAAATTCCTAGTAAAATTGCAGAACATAAATTGAAATACGGTGAAGGCACCGTACTGATGCAAGTTAGAATTAGTATGACTTGTCATATTATTTACGATGCTAGCATTATCTTTTTGAAGATTGGTAATTCTGAAATATCATAACATTCTTATAATATACAAAGCTATTACACAAAAATACATTGAAACGTACAACGAATTATTACGCAATCATAAATTTAGATGAACGTCTCAAGTTCGGCGAATCCACATCATTCGCAACAAAGCGCCCGCGCCGCGCCAGTTGTCAGTTGTCATTTATTGCTTAACGCGAGTGCACGTTACAGGTATACCTAGGTACATTGTGTGTGATATTAGATTGATAAGTGATGGCAGACGGCAGGTCTACTGCACAAATGGAATTTCGACAATTATGTCGAGAAGTTTGCCGGTAAGTTGAACTACCTACCTATGCTATTCGTATTGCTAACCTAACTAATTGCCGTTGTGTTTTTTGTTTGTTTGTGGTTTTGATTTTTGGTTTGATGAGCATGGTTACCCCCTCGCACGGATCCGTGCCGAGGTCACTGTTTAATTACCTAGCAATTTTTGACACCGCATAGGTACGAGGGGTTACAGGTGTCTGGTGGTAGGTATACTTAGTGCGCGCCATGTAACATGGAATGAACCTGCTCAGAAGTCAATTTCGGGGTGGGTCATAGTCGACTTTCCCGTAGCCATAGTATATATAGAAAAGTAATTCGTCTCCGGCGGATTCCTTTGACTAGGTACTATTGGCGGCCGCCGTGCGGCTTTCTTTGAGTGAGACTAAGAGCTCAGTGCAGTTTTGACATTTTTATTTATAATAATTATGTAGGTATAGGTACGTATTATAGGAACAATTGCAATTACTGTTCTATTTATACTATGCCGTAGGTTCATGTTACGTGGCGCGCACTATACCTAGGTACTTGTTTGCATGGATATAATCTTCTTCAAATAACTTTTTGAAGTTCCAGTTCCTTTTTTTTAACTTGGCTGGACACGCTCCCGCGTGTCTAGAACATGCATTTTTATACAAGTTATAGTTTTTGAGAAATTGTGCCACAAAATTGGCTAAAACGGTGAAGATTGGTTCTATTGCGGGTTGTTCTGATGGGATGGGAACCTTGTACTTTTTGGTACATGGCTGAAACTTGGCACAGTTATTCCTTAATTGGTCCTCAGTAAATACATAGAGCGAGTTTTTATACTTTTTGAGTTAGTACGAACACCTTTCTACGTGTTCTATTTTTCTTTCTCTTAAAAGTTTTAATCAACAAAATCTATACCCAACTTAAATGTTATACCTACTAAATACATTTTTGTTTCAGGTATGAGTCATATTGGAAACATCTGTCGAGGGCCGCTAAAATCTTGAACTCGGCCTCCAAAGCTTACCAGTCGAAGTGTAATACCTCCGGCTGGCTAGTGAACGCCAGAAGGGCTCGGCGAGCGTATCTAATATCTTTAAACCTATTGGCGAAGCCCAAGTCCCACTCCGGCTCCACATCGAGCTCAAAGTCAGGTGACCCACCTCTGCCTGGGATCGACTTAGGGGCACTTGAAGAAGGTAATTTTGTTGGAATAGAACTTTTAGAACTCGAAAACTATTTTTATTATTAAATTAAATATATATTACATATGCATAATGGTATGTTCTTGTTTGTATATGGCAAACGTACCTATATCAAAATCCGAATAAAACAATCTTATTAATTTGTACAGGGGATATGGATAAGGTGTTGTCGGCCTTGGAGCAGCTCTCAAGTCGCGCAGCGGGACCCTGCAGATGTATTTGAAAAAATACCCCATCCTACAGTCACCTAACGGCTGGCGGCTACTGATTACGACGCACTCTATCCGGAAAAAGCTGGGGGACGTAGAGCCTTAGAAGCTTCTACCGGCATGATAATACAGAGTGCCAGAAACAAGCAGATTTCTACTAAAGGTGAGCTTACATCACCTTTTTTTACTCGACTATGAACATAGGATAGGGTTTTGTTTTATTTTGTTGTCAGACTTCAGTTTCGGTTACTTTCAATTTAATAAAGTGTTTCAATTTAAAAAAAAAATCTTCCTTTTCAGAAGTGATCCCGGAGACTTCAGTCATAGCAGCTATTCTCCTTATTGGATGCCTGTTTAATATTCCTCCCGCTCGTCGGTCAAAGAAGGAATGGCATGCGTCGCGGGCAGAAATTCTGGATAGCTTTGTATCGACTGTCAATACCGAAGCCGATGTCAACGTTACCATAGAGGAGCGGCGCAAAAAATATGAAGGGCTGTACATGAAGCTCGCGAAATCTCCTTTGCAGCCAAAATGTCACTTTTTAACGCATTATCCTACTAAATTGTACAGTCAAGGATAAAAACATAGATTCGCCCAGTCTCAAAATAGGTATATTTATAGGCGACCTTATATCAGGCGTAAGCGTAAGCGTGTGAGACGTATTTTTGAGAGTTTGTGCGTATCGTATTTATGTTTTTGTCCTTGACTTGACTACACAGGCGACGTGGCGCGAGCATGAGTTTCCAGTGCCACGTCGCTTGTGTAAAATAATATACTTGTTATATAGGTATGCCTATATTTAGTTTAAATTATGATTAATTTTCGTTAATAAAACTTTTTGTTAACAATTTTCTTTTTCCTTTTACAACTGTCTCCTCAATTCAGATCTGGTTTATTGTGATCTTTTTGATTATTCCTGATTTCTGTTAGTAATTAATGGTGAATATTATAATATTCACCAAAGTACTCTTTTACATGTATGTGTTTTGTATGCTCTTCCTACTATTTATCTACGCTTTCCTTATACTTTTCTATTCTTTTTTGTTATTTTTTCCCACAATTTATCTATCCTTACCTATTATTCTATAAGGGCGCAGTACATCCAGTCGCATCCTCGTTACTGTAATTAGGTATGTTTTCTATTGAACTAAACTATTTTATTAGAAGCGAATATCGAATACAACCTAAATTCTATCTAACGAAGCTTTGTATTCATTACTTTTCCCTATTTTAACTTAACGGAAACTTTTTCCCGTTAAGTTAAAATGAGGAAATGTAATAAATACCAAGCTTCATTACATAGAATGTAAGTGGTGTTCGATATTCGATTTTAATAAAATAGTTTAATACTTTAAAAACACAATCACAGTGACGAGGAGGCCACTGGACGCACTGGGCGCTTTTAAAATAATAGGAAAGAATAGATAAATAGTGGGAAAAAATAACAAGAAAGAATACAAAAATATAAGGAAAGCGTAGATAAATAGTATGAAGAGCTAATAGGAAAATAACAGTAACGGGAAAAGGTACTGGAATATGAGGAAAGCATAGATAAATAGTAGGAAGAAGTTATAGGAAAATGACGAAAATATGAGGAAAGCACATAAACAGTACTAGGCAAGCATACAAAAATATCAGGAAAGCCTTTATAAGTAGTAGGAGTAAATAATAGGATATTACTGAAATTAAACGACAAAACGTTATATAAAAGTAAGAATTCATACAAAAATACGATGACGGCATTTAAAAACAGTAGGAAGAAATAAAAGGACATATTTGAAGTAAGAGGAAATCAAGTAAAACTATGAGGAAAGCATACTAAAATATGATGACTGTTACATGGTCACATGAGGCCTTCCCACAACGGTTCGATGACTTTCACCGTGAAATTGTGTCTGCTTCCTACTAAAAGCGTAGTAACAGTTCATCATATTATATCGTGAGCAGCCGCGATAGTAGTTTCATCGTACTTTTTGGTGATATCAGTATGCTCTCTACTTTACGTGAATTCACCTAAATTATTGATGAACAGTTTTCTCAGTGTATGTATGTTATTAAGAACCTAGACTCTTTCGTTAAAAATTCTGATATACATAATATAAATACTAGGAATAAAAATAAAATTGCCATAAAAAAGTTTCGTGTCCGTAAAGTATATAAATCATTTGTAGGTCAATGCATTCATTTTATAATAAATTACCCGACGTAGTTTTAGAGTTACCCCTTCCAGCACTTAAAAATTACTTGAAAAAGTCGTTGATGTCAAAGGCGTACTATAGGGTCGAGGACTATCTAACGGACAAAAATGCTTGGCCTAAACCAGAAAATTAACTAATGTTTAATGTTCAATAGCTTACCTACTACTCGTACATACCTCATAAAAATCATGTAAACGCTGTATCTTGTCTAGGGGACACGGTTTATGTAGGAAGACATGTCATAACTGTTTTGTGTGATATATATATATAGATTTTTATGAGGTATGTACGAGTAGTAGGTAAGCTATATATATATATATATATATATATATATATATATATATATATATATATATATATATATATATATATATATATATATATATATAATTTTCTCGTAGTCATTCTGACATGTTTTCCTGCAAAACTGCGCAGATATTTAATATTATTTTTACAGTTTTATATAATGCTAGAATAAGTAGTGACATTGTTACATTTTTTATTAAAAAATGACTAACTGTTGAGTTTCTTGCGGCGCTTCTTCTCAGCAGCAGAATCTTTTATCTTTTTATCTTTTTACGGTAATGACGGCAGTTGAAACGCCCGGAGATTTACCCGGGAAACAGAAAGCGGCTTTTGCTATTAGATGTACATTGTGCGCTCTGTGAGACGGCCAATCGCAGAATGCGTGCATTACGACCAATGTAGATAAAAGCCGTGGTAGCCTAATGGTTTGACCTGCCGACTCTTAAGCAGAGGGTCGTTGGTCGTCGACCTCTAAGTTTATCGGAATTTATGTGCGAAATATAATTTGTAAATTTACCATGAGCTTTTCGGTGAAGGAAAACATCGTGAGGAAACCTGCACACACCTGCAAAGCAATTTGACGGTGTGTGCGAAGTTCCCAATCCGCACTGGGCCCGCGTGGGAACTATAGCCCGAACCCTCTCATTGTGAGTGGGTGGAGGCCTGTGCCCAGCAGTGGGACGTATATAGGCTGGATTATTATATTATTATTAGATAACAGCAAAACGCCCGCGCCCGACCCGAACCCGCGCTATTGGCTAATTGGGATTATTCATATTTTTACAATTCGAAAACTATTTCGAGGAATAGGGTTTTAAAGTCGTTCTGCATTAATAAGTTTTTGAAATATTTATCTATTTCGGATATTTCGACACAAGTATATTTAACCTTTGTTTGACTTTCGTTTTCGGTTTACGGGTTAGGCGAAAACCGCTTAAAATAATATGTTTTATACACTATTACAACCACTTTTTATCATTAGACATCATTTGATTGTTGTATTATTAGAAAATGCCATCCCAAACTTAAAATAATCATGTCATCCATAAAATGTCTGCTAAAAAAAGATCAAGTCAGTAAAAGACGGCGATATAATGGCTCCTATAGCTCTATCTCATTCTTTTACTGGAATTTGGCAGTTTTTAACAAATAAGCGTTAGGTTTGTTTTAAAAACATCCTAAAATCAGAACGGTTTCAGTAAAATTCACTAAAATTCAGAAAAATAATTATGTTATTCAATATGGACCCCAAATTTTGTTATGGCCCATTTTTTAGTAACAACTTTGAGGGATTAGGGACCTTTTGATGTTTTTTGTTACCCCACAGAAAGAATGATGGCCAAAAAACTTTGGGCATTCTGAGAATTCAATCTACCGCCCCAGCCCCCTAGCATGCAAGCGAGATAAAATTTGAGTGCTAGGGAAATGAATACATCTATTCCATATTCTAACGTAAGACGCTTAAGGTTTAAAATAAGTGTCCCGTCTTGATAAAATCGCTATAAAATGTGGAAATCGCAATAGTCGCTTAGTAATAAAAGGTAATAGAAGTCAGGACGAGACACTTATTTTAAACCTTAAGTGTTAAGTCTTACGTTAGAATATGGAATATATGTATTAAGTAATTTCCCTGGCACCTGTCAAATTTTACCTCGTGTACGTATATTAAGCCCGCAGTAGGTAATGAATAACAAATTTAAGTTGCAGACGAGAAAAAAGTTTGGTAATTTTGGTACCTAAATAAGATCCCATTTTGAAGTGGGTCTTATTCGCTCGGCCGTTTTTTGTTCTGTGGCCGTTAAGTACCTACCTTATCTAGTTGAGTACCTACCTATTGTTGATCGAAGCATCGACTTTATTTGCAGAATATTTCAGCAATGTTGTAGTCGGGACGGAAAAAAATACAATAAAACAAAACTTTTAATTAAACTCTTTTATTTTATAGAAAAAGGAGGTCAATATTTACATATCGAATTAAAAATTACCTAAAAAATGATTTCCTCATAACTATACAAATACAAAAATATAAATTAATAGTAAAATTAATCAGTTCTTTCATTAAAACACATTCTTCCATAACATAAATTACTAATGACAACCCCCTCAGCATAAAAAATAATTATTATGCATAATAATCATCATATTTATATTAAAAATTAATAATAATCGAAACATTTAATTTAATAAATTACACAATTTTACTGTTCCATATAAAACATGCATTCATATTTGACAATGACAATCAAAATTCAACAGTCCCCATTTTCAAATAACTATTTTTAAAAGCTTTATCAAGATTTGACACAATATTTTTTATACTCTTAATTAAATGTAGTAAATTCTCAATAAATAACATTGAATATATTACAAAACATTTTTATACATTTGAAAATAATAACAAATAATGTAATTAAAACACACGAAAACATTTTTGTACGAACACAAAAACGAAGTGTGCTTGTCGCGTTTAATTATTTATATTGTTATAACAAATTAAAATATACATTAAACAATAAGAACTAGAACTTTCAAATGGCTAAGAAATAATTCTTCGAAAATTAAAATCATGTTTAAAAATTATGATTAACTTAATTGTAAAGTGACTCATAATTTTATCGAGGCAGGCTTAGACATTAATAAAACAGTCTCACCATCTTAATAGCTAAACAGGTTTAGTACCATTTAGTTATTTCAAATAAGTGTAGTACCTACTGGCTTGAATTTTTTAGACAAACCAAATCCAATTTTTTTCAGTTTTCATACAAAATATTCAGTAGAGACATCTATTTTTAATTATTTAGTTTCATAATCAAGTGAATTCGAGAATATTACGAAACTTAAATGTAAAAATAAATATTGAACATTTTGTATGAACGATTTAAAAAACTAGGCACTAAAAAGGAACCGCTTGCATTACACTAAATAATCTAAAACCCTTGAATGCCATTAACAAAAATAAACTCATTAGGGTAGCCAAAAACACTTCGCCCATCGTTTCTAGGCATCCATTAGACAATTAGGCAATGTAAATAATAAATAGTGAACTTGTGAACTTTGGGGGCGTAGAATTTCCATGACACAAACGGCGCGTCATAAGAACAAGTTTGGGAAACCCCTTAGACTAAAGCAAAAGGGGAAGACATGTTATCGCCGTACAAGAGACTGACATAATACGTGCCGCGACACCTAAATTCGCAAATTCCACACACACAGCTGTAAACATGCACTAAGGAGCAATAGAGACTAATTGATGGACCTACGTCGTGCGCGTAAGTGAGAAGCCATATGTCTCACAATAATGACGACGTCGCACGTGTTGACAGATCGGTGACGGCCGGACAACTGACTCAAATATAGGCGCTCAGCGCCTATATTTAGGTGCTCAAGTCACGTATCTTCCTCTTTTTGTTTTCATCTAAAGGAGACCCTAATCTAATGAACGCCTATGAATTTCCAGCATATCGAGCGGACAGCTGACGCCTATAGCACATATTATACAGGCTGAGCCAAATGGATCGTAGAGGGGAAATCTGAAATTATAATACGGAAAGTTCTTAGGAACACAAATTCAAATTTAAAAATGCGACTTCAAATTTTTATTAAGAAAAACTGTGTTAAATATTTTTTTTTAATCTGTCATACACAACCAGGATCGAACATTATCTTGTTTTATTATTATGATTTTGACTCTTATTGATTGATAGTTTAATATATTGTACGTCATATACATTCAGTCAACAAAGTATCGGGAATGGATGATTTGTTTATGGTTCCAAATTCAAATTTTTGTTTTTTTTGTTGTTGTTAGATTGGCACAACTGTTTTCTATTTTGGCGCGGAGTTTGAGTTGCATCTGTTATTTATATTAAATACAGTGCTGTTTTTAGTTATATCATATCTAGTGTGTATTGCGAATTTCATAATGGACAAAAACATTGAACAAAGAGTTTGTCTTAAATTTTGCATCGCCAATGGAATTTCGTGTTCGGAGTCACTGAAAATGTTACAGAAGGCTTACGGTGATTCGACTTTATCAAAAACACGTGTTTATGAGTGGTACAAAGCGTTCAAAAGCGGTCGAGATGTGATGGAAGATTTGCCTCGCTCTGGTAGGCCATCAACGTCTGCAACTGAAGTTAACATCGCAAAAGTGAAGGAAATAGTGACTGAAAATCCTCATTCAACTTTGAGAGAGATAGCCGCCGAACTTTCTGTATCTCACGAGTCGATCCGTACTATTTTAACTAATCATTTGGGTATGAAACATGTTACCGCTCGGCTAGTCCCAAAAGACCTGAATTTTCTCCAAAAACTCAATCGCATGAGAGTCGCTGAGGACATGCTAGAACGAGTCAATTCCGACCCAACATTCATGAAACGCATTGTTACTGGTGACGAGACGTGGGTTTACGAGTTTGACATGCAAACTAGTCAACAAGCTTCGGAGTGGCGCTTCGTGGCACCCGTTTTCAATCGGTAGAAGACATAAAGGAGAATTCGCGCCGAGAACTGAATTCAATTCCGGAAACAGCGTTTAAAAAATGTTTTGATGCTTGGATTATTCGTTGGCGTAAGTGTATCGTTTCTGAAGGAGCATACTTTGAAGGTGATAAAATAAATTTGGATGATTAACAAACAGTTTGTGTATTATTGATCTTTTCCCGGTACTTTCTTGACAGAGTAGTAAATAAGAATATATGTAAGTTATCGTAGTGTGCCCTTACAGGGCGTCATGGACTGACTTATTAATTTATAACACCATGATTTAAATGTACATTACAATATTAAATAAATAAATAAATAATAATTATCGTTCATTATAATGAACGGTACTATAATTATTATTATTATTTTATTATTTATATAATGTTCTATAGCGAAATATATTCCTTATGGCCTGCACTACACTATCAACTGTACTGTTGGTAGTTAATAAAACAAATTGCGATTATGTAAAGAGGTTTGACCATGTTCGATTCCTGGTAATGTTAAGGTTTTTAAAGGTTTGAATGCAGTATTTCATAAATAAACATTCGAAGCCATTGTTCAAAATGTTATAAGACACTTGAAAAATCCATTCGACATTTCGGCTTAGAGTGTTAATTTGCTAAATCCATTTAGACTTTATATTATTTGGTTAAGGTGCAAACCTGCCTAATACTAAAAAAATATTTAGCAGGTTTTCATAACACAAGCCGACAATTTCCTAATTTTCCTTTAACAGGCAACTTTAAACGCACAATTAAAGTATGCTTAAAATACATGTTAATTTGTAAGAAAGTGACAAAGCATACTCTCAAATAGGTTTATTGTACACTAGCTCTCGCTTCGCTCCGTGAACTATTATATTAATAAACCGTCCGTGAAAAATTATCTAACTGATGGTGAAAACCGCATTAAAATCCGTTGCGTAGTTTGAAAGATCTAAGCGTACATACAGAGGGGCAGACGTCGGGAAGCGACTTTGTTTTATACTATGTAGTGATTTATGAAAAATTTTGGTTTATCTATATACCTACTTAATATAGAAGCGCCGTTCAATCCAAAAGACCTTATAATGACATATTTACCAAATAGAATATAAAAAGGCCAAGGACTTTACTATGAAGCACTAAATTAGAAATAGCTTGCCCCATTCGTTTTTGTCAATCGAGATCTACATTTTCTAAGTTTACTGGATATCTGCCATAAGAGAACGGAATATTATTGGTCAAAGTATCATTCCCGACCTGACCTATCTAGTAGGCGATTACGAATTTAACATATCTTGAAAACCAATTTTAAAAGCATTTTCAGAAATTAAATTGACCAAAATAGTCACCCCAAATGGAAAAGTCCTACCAATTCAAATTCAAGCATCAAATGTGTTCTCAGTATAAAGGGACCTTATGGAGGAAGGCAATTACGCTCTTCTTGTTCTTGTAACTATACCAATACTATGGTAACATTTCTAAAAACGGCGTAACCGCCTGCCTCCATAAGGTCCCGTTATATATTGAGAACGTCACAAATGTTTTTAAAACTACATAACTTTCAATATATTTGGACACTTGAGAGCGGATTCAGGCTTGATATATTTATGGTTCTCGATTACTTTAGTGCTGTTTTTAGTATCCACCTATCTATCTACTGTAATAATTGCAACCTCATTACTGGGTAATAAGGTTGCAATTGCTACAGTAGTTTTGTGTAAAATACTGCCTTTTACTTTAGCAGGGCAGAAGTATGATAATAGGATCGGAACCGATAAGTTATGACTGACTCATAGTTTGTAATGACACGATGTCAATAAACAATGATAGTATAACTAAACATTTTACATGACCACTAAATTGCAGTTAATATTCTAAACAAATAACGATCGATTTCGATGTTCCCGCTAATAGTCATACTTAATGTGATTTGATGTCTATTGGTAAGGAGAAATAGAAAGCTGAGTAGGCAACGTTGCACTTTTGGACTTTCTCAAATATTTCTTTTGCATCAGAATGATTGGTGCAACAATCGACATTGTTTTTTTTATTTTTTACTGTTTAAGTAAATACTAAGCCAAATAAATATTAGAATAAAATGACGCTAAAAAAACATTACGTAGATCAAGTTAAATAATCAACAAAACGAAAAAATGCACCAATCCGACATCAAAACATCCTTTTCAAAGTAAAACACGATTGTAACATACAATATTGATACAAAAGCAAACTAACATCAAGTCTTTTAATTCAAGATACCAAATTAGTAACGATAATTTAATTGCAAGCTTCTAATACCTGGTAATTAATAATCACAGTTCAGAAGTGATTCATTTTTCTTACTATCTTTGACATTGCATTTTGAAGCAAAATTACACATTTATTTCCATTTATATAGTCCTTATACTACATTCACAGCATTTTTATTGGCTCTATTTACGATTCTGCTAGATTAAGAAAATAATAGAGTTTCCTTTTAAACGACTTAACCAACAAAACCTTGCGTATTGCCATTTACAACATAATAAACACTTATGGAATTCACGGCTACGGAACTGCGTAAAACATCTAATTATTTACTCTTAAAAGAAGAATTTACGACAAGTAACAACTTTTATTTGAAAATTCTTCACTAAATATTAGAACTGATTCCACAAACAAGCTGTAATCTCTCAGTCTCAACATATCAGGCTCATACCAGACTGACTGACTGATATATACATATACCCTTACTGACTCAAACATTACATACCTACAGTCTTGATTTAGCACTTAGATGGCACAGCAATTCACAGGCCAATTGGCAACTGAATCCAAAATCAATAAACTTCTCTTCACCAATATGGCGTATTTCCATTTAAGTCTGTTCTTGCACTCCAGGAGTTACCATATTTTATCCTAGCGCAAGCAACTGCTGGTGTTTTTCTCACGGAAGACTTTTCTATGGTATAATTCAAGCCCTTGTTACTATCCCAATATTCCATGGTTTTGCAGCGGAATCCAACACAGAAGTCTAGCCTTCGCGAATGAATTGGCAGCTGTATTCTGAAGCCAAAAGTGTCATACGCCGATACTCCTTGCTGATTCAAAGGTCCCGACTCAACAAAAGCGCAGTAAGTGTCTTCGTTGGATCTCCAGCCATCTGCAGACGTTCTCACAAACACTTCTTTGGAAAAATCCAAGTTTTTCACTTTCACTGTGCCGTCTAGCGCACCTTCGTTTTGTTTTAAAATAACATTTTCTAAAGACACGCAATCTTCGGTGATTTTTCGTCGGAACTCCAAATACTCCGAAGCTGGCTGGTTGAATCTCATCTCCCACAAATCTTGGATTTGGGGAGGAGGTTTCCTTTCCAGAGTGGGGCTTTGTATAACCTTCAACGCCCAGTAAGGTGGGACATGGGACGGCTCGGTCATGAACTTCACTTGCTCCAAGGCGTACCCTTTATCATCAGCGAACACTACCTTCTTTTTCTTGTTTTCTGTTGTTATCCTTAAACACGATCTTGGGGCTGATTTGAGCGTCAGCTGCAGCGGTTTGAGGGTGATAGAAGTCGGTATACATGGTGACGAGAACCCTCTAGTAGTTAACTTTGGTTTACTGGGACGTCTCACTGTATAGTCAGTTAAAAAACCAGCTGGCGGACTGTGACCGTAAAACAGTTGTTCTGACGACAGCATGTCTATTGCGGCGCACATGATGTCTGTAACAATTAACAATATCACGAATTAAAACGCGTAATTTAACGCGCGACACGTGCGAGCGCGGCGGCGGCTGCATGTGAACTAAACGGAATGTTTGGCGCGCGTCGTTTTTATAGTTGCGCAGGCGCCGACCACGCGCCGATATGAATAAATACGGGGTGACTATGTTTATTGTGGAGACATTATTGGAGTTTATTCGTCGTATCCTTTTTACAGGCCAGGGTCATCTTTGATTGAATTAGCGACTGTAGTTTACTGTCGTAATAAAAGTATTTTATTTATGATTTTGGGAAAGGGGGCAGAAGAAAATGACTTTGGCAAACAAGTGGTCACGTGATTTTACGAGTAAATATAAATTAAATGTCGCGATTGGATTTACGGAGTTATAAAATGTTGGCCTCGTTACTTAAAATATTTAAAATCTAAATTAAACACTTTTAGTTAACAATAAAGTCTACATTATAAAGCGTATTAATAAATAAATAATAAATAAATATGTTGTAAAATTGGAACATGTCCATGAAATGCACGCGTATTAATAAACGAGCTTTCGTCCGCGTAGAAGTCGTTTATCGCTGCTCCCTCGGGAACTGTCCAATTTTCCAGGATAAAAAGTATTTTATGTCCTTCCCCGGGACTCAAACTATACCCATACCAAATTTTATCGAAATTTGTATAGCCGTGAAAGCGAAACAAACAACAACAACAAACTCACTTTCGCATTATTTTATAATTGTAAGTGATCGGGGTTTTGGATGCAATTCGCGGGATTTCGAGTCGTAATCATAGTATGGATGTGACTATAATCCCGCGACCGCGTCTGTATAAAAAAATGTGTTTTTTCAATAATAAAAACATTTATTTCAATCGTTGACCGGTAATTTCGATTGATATCATGTAAAATAAAATAGAATAATTATCCTCCAATATCAATACAAATCCCGGGATCCCGGGCATATCCATTATTACCTAGTATAATGTTTAAGATCAATCACCCCAGATTGCACTGGGAATTCCGATCACTGTGATATATGACAAAAAACTGTCCTTTATCAAACCACACGAAGCCCAGAATCCCGCGGCATATCCATACTAGCATTATGATTGAGGTCATTAACCCCGAGTCGCATCCAAAACCCCGATCACTGAAATTATGTATTAATAAGGATGGTATAGTATTATAGTACAGTATAGAAAGTATAATGACGCACCAACCAACGTCGACGTCAAACCAACACCCAGTTGCACTAAAGTTCCATTAGGACACCTTCAGTCTCCTTCTAATTTGCCATGATAGAAAGTGACAGCATGCGAATTAAGGCGAAATTTAATTTAATAAGTAAGTATACGATTTTCAACAAACGTTAACAGCTGTCAAAATGGGGGCGTTTTCCAAAAAAATGTACCGTTGTTAATTTTAGTCCTTAACTATGCGTACTTTTGGAAACGGTCATGAACTAACAGTAGGTTAAACATACTTACCTACTAACTATCAGCGTGATTAAAAAAATATGCTTTCCAATGTATATTCTACGAGTGAATGACTGAAGACAGTATTCTAGAATGACCCACTGCAATACGATATCGCATAGGCAATGTAGTTTCCAATATCATACAACAAAGGATATCACAAGTATGTATTATTTTGTTTACGAAACGGGTATTACTCAAGTCCCGGTAACTAGTATTTACAAATGCTTAGGCTACAAAGTTGTTATTTGGCGCGAGAGTCAGTATTGAATCCCGAGCTAGCGAAGGATTCTAAAATTGAACCACGAGCGTAGCGAGTGGTTCAAAAATAGAATCCTGAGCGTAACGGGGATTCAAGGCCTCGAGGCCCAAATGACTTTGCTGCCGTGCGAAACACACAATTTTTCACATCAATGTAGCGAGGAAAACACTTGGTGTTGGAAAAACAATTGCACGAGCGTCACATCAGCTGTGGCCGCTAGCGGTTAAAGTAACTTTTGCGCGCAGATGTTGACCGACAAAGAAAGCCTTTCCGAGATGGTGAGGTGAAAAGTAATTTTAGAGTAAACATGTTATTAATACTCTCAGCAGTGGTATCTTGAGAACATCTTGAGAAGCACTGAGTAGATTTTGACGTGTAAGGCTGCCTTTCCATAGAAGCGGAGACGAGCGGTGCGGAGAGGAGCTGTGTAGGAATCGACCAATCAGATTGGTTGTAATCCACATCTCGTCTCCGCTCCGCTTCAATGTCAGTCAAGCGGAGACGAGATGTGGATTATGACCAATGTGATTGGTCGATTCCTACACAGCTCCTCTCCGCACCGCTCGTCTCCGCTTCTATGGAAAGGCAGCCTAAAAGTGCCCGTGCAGCCTACCTATAGAATAAACATCTTTTATCATTGGCCGACTGCGCGAAACAAAAAGAAGGGTATGTATGTGTGTGACTAGAAATAGGATCGATGTTCCGCTCTAATATAAACTATTGCACTGATTTTAATAAATCGGGTGTCATATGATTCGTCATAAATTGGCACCCTTTGGGCGAATCCGACTCGCAATTGGCCAGTTTTCCAGACTGCTATCTCCGCGTCTAGCACGTGACCAAAGTAGGGTAGAACACGGCGCCGGCGCGGCGGCGAATTGTAAACAGGCGGTCGCTGACGTGTTGTTGTGAGAGGATCAATACTTGCGCATTTCGCAGTTCACGCATCTTTACTTATCATTTTGACGACGCGGTTAGCCTAGTTGGTAGTGACCCTACCTACGAAGCTAGCAACCCTCGGTTCGATTCCTGGTATGGGCAAATACAGGGTGTCTTGATAAAGTGCACATTTTAAATGAGAGACATTAAATTAAATTTTATCGACGAAAAAAGTTCCTTTTTTATTATTTTAATTTTTTATGACTCGAAAAAAGTATTGCGCAACTGTGTACCACATGTAAAAACAAAAAAAAATTTTTTTTGGTCGATAATATTTAATTGAATGTCACTCATTTTAATATGTGCACTTTAATGGGCGAAGTTATGCGTTAGAGCGAGCAAAATATATTGTTTCTCACTCTAACGCATGCATAACTTCGTCCCTCGTGTTCGCCCATCATGGCCGAACGTGAAGAGGGCCCCTCAGACGTTTTCTATGTATAATTGTATGTTGATCATTATCTGTCCCGCGCGAACCCGTCGCTAGGTCACCCCAGTGCGCATGCGGCGGGCACACTCGAGCGCGGCGCGAGCGCGTGACAGCGTGCCGCGGGAATGTTACACGCGTTACAGTAATTTATTTATTATTATTAGTATACCTGCCTGATGGGTTTCACGCGTCAGTACAATACAATATTCTATGAAATTAAATTCAGTGTCCAAAATTGGGGGGTTAATTCAGTAAGACATACTGACCAACTTTCACTATGGGACCAACCCCGAAATAGCGAAAAAAAATCGACGCTCCCATACAAAACATCGTCAGCTGACTAGCCAAAATGTATGAGTGGGTCGATTTTTTTTCGCGATTTCGGGGTTGGTCCCATAGTGAAAGTTGGTCAGTATGACTTACTGATATAATCTCCAAAATTTGGAGACTGAATTTAATTTCAATAAACTTGTTGTATTTATTATATACAGGTATATAATACAACAAGTTTATTGATCGAGACGAAAAAAAAAATCAGAGGCTATGCAATTCGTTCGACACCCGTGATCATAAGATCAGTCGAAATCGGAAGTAGCTGTACATTTTAGTACCTTGCCGCAATAACGTTTGAAAGTAAATTTTAATATACAGGGTGTCCCGTAAATAGTGGTCCAAACGAAAAGTTTAAATAGGTCAACCCCAGGGCTACCAAAAACACCCCCACGTATGTTCAGCGATTTTTACTAGTTTCGGAGATATTGATAATTTTAATCTGATTTTTTTAATTTTCCCTTATGTCCATGTCTTTTCTGTTTGCTTGCGTTTCATGTGATCAGTGTTTTTGGAAGTGGGAGTGGAACAGTGGAAGAAGTGAACACAAAAGAGCCGTTGAGTCGAATCTGTTTACTTTGATTTGACTTGACAATGACAGATATAGATGTGACAGTTTTTATTATTTTTCATTAAGTACGAAGGCATCAAGCTTGTCGGTCATTAAAGTTTACAAATGTCAACTTAATAAGTAACTAAAAAAAATACTTCTAAAATATTAGAGGAAATAAAAATAAGAGCCGCAGTTCCTTGATCTTTAGGATGACGACTATCAAAAAAAAAAAAATTTACATCTCTTCCAAAAACTTTACCTAGCCAATTATAAGAGTGCGTCGCACTAGTCGCTAGTCTCGTTTTAGTTTCCTACTTTTATTATTATTAATATTATTATTTACCTTACACGTCACAGCTTTCTCTATAATAATATTAATAATAGCACTGCTCGTACGACAACATTTTTCCGTTAGATAAGATAGTTGCCAGACGTCGCCGATAACTGATAGAACGAACCTTATGAATTTGGTGGCACTTCACTTGGTTGTCACTTGTCAAATATTTACGTCGTCGCCCCGCTGTTTGCCTCGTGTCGTGTGCACCGTCACCGGTCGTGTTAAGGCTGGCTGCACATTGTACGAAATTGTCTGTCAGAAAATTTCTGACGCTGACGTGTGATAACACGGACGCTTATCAGAAAATTCGCCAGCGGTCGTCACAAATTGTTTAATTTCGGCACTTCACTTGGCTATATTTGTCAAATATTCATCTTGTATCTCTTACATCTTATTGTCTCTCTTAAATAGAAGTGGAATTATGATAGGACACGTGCAACGACACGAACTTTTCCTTAAAAACATCATAGAAGGAAAGATAGAACGAAGAAGAGGCAGAGGAAAACCAAGGAGAAATTACTTTGAGCAAATAAAAGAGAAGGTTAAAGTCGTGTCGTACCAGAAAGTCCAGCAGTTGACTGAAGACCGGAACGGTTGGCGATTACTCCACCGACAAGAGCTTGGCTTTTAAATTGAGAGAGAGAGAGAGAGAGAGATCTCTTACATATGACATATCGAATTAAAGAGATGCAACTACAATATTTGTCAAATATCAGCCAGGCGAAGTGCCGGCATATCAGACGAATCCGTACGTAGGGCCGGCCTTAGTTTGCGACTGGCCGTCACGTCATCATTTCTGATGGCGCCTTTTCGATCGGCCATGATGGGCGAGCACGAGGGACGAAGTTATGCGTTAGAACGAGCAAAATTGTCTTATTTCTCACTCTAACGCATAACTTCATCCCTTATGCTCGCCTATCATGGCCGATCGTGAAAAGGGGCTATGATATGTGTGCGGGGTCTATGAATAGAGCGCGCGCCCTCAGACGTTCTGATTAGACCATTCTGACGTCCGGGCGACGTGCATCCGGTGCTCATCAGAAGCGGACGTAAGATAGTCAGAATTCTGATAGTATGCGGGGTACAACAAAACATATGCACAGAATGCCTTCCGGCGGGCGTCAGAAATTTTTCTAACAGACAAATTCGTGCAATGTGCGGCCTGTCTAACAACGTGACAATTAAGGCTGCCTTTCCAATGAGGCGGAGACGAGCGGAGATGAGTGGAGCGGAGTTGTGAAACGAAGTAAGTAATTCCACTGAGGCGGAGACGAGCGGAGATGAGTGGCGTACTATACAAATGTGATACAGTCGTCTCCGCTTGACTGTTTCCATTGAAGCGGAGCGGAGACGAGATGTGGATTTATAACCAATGTGATTGGTCCATCCCTACACGTCTCTTCTCCGCTCCGCTCGTCTCCGCCTCAGTGGAAAGTCACGTCACTGCGTTTACGGTGCGTCAACGTATTTTGGCCGGTGTGGCCGACCCTTTATTCGATGTTAAACGTAAGAGATGTAAGATAAATATTTACCTTTACACAATAAGTGGTATATTTTTAAATTACCAACAAACTTTGACATCTGGACTTGTAGAGATTGTGTGCAACAAGAGGTCTAAATATGCTGGTGTTTATGACTTATTCGTTCAAAACTATTTTTTTAATGACAGTTGGAAAGTACCTAAAAAGCCGCGGGGTCACATTTTAGCTCTAATATTTAGTATCGGCGTAAAAAATCAATTACATAAGTACAGATAGACAGCAAGCTAGATAGACATATCGAAATTATAAGGGATCCAATTTTGCCACTCCCTAAAGAACTCCAAATGCAAATTGTCTATGAATACACATATATGTATCTTAACACTTAAAAAACCTCACTCTTCTTGGGAATGCCAAAATTATCAACAATCAAAACGCTTCACAGATAAGACAATAAACCATTCATGCACCAACATGCCAATAAAGCTCTTATATCAGTATCGTTAAGCACCCAAATACAAACAACAATACGTGTCACAGATAAGATAGACGTGTGTGAACAAACTGTTATCTGTGCATATTTAAAAACACAATGTCAAGGTTGTATTCTAAATTTAAATTTGTTGCTGGCTGTTTAAAATAAAGGAGTTTGGATATTGACAATAATTTGATTGCATGGCGTGGCGCCTTGAAGTTAGTTCAAAATAAACAAGTTTTGTTGCCGACTGTGTTTTTAACGATGATTTATAAAAAAGTCGGTCAAGTGCGAGTAGGACTCGCGCACCGAGGGTTCCGGACAAACTTGTAGTTATGTAAATAGTTCGTAAATCACGGGAATACAATAGAAACAAATTCCAGTATAAACTGACACGCACTAAGTATGCACTTTCGTACTTAGTGAGTATCAGTTTATACTGGACTTTATTTTTTATGTGATATAACTAGAAATTAACGGTTTTCGATTTTTTCCTTTACTTGTGCTGTAAGACATTGCTTCTTGCCAAATTTCATGATTCTAACTCAACGGGAAGTACTCTGTAGGTTTTGATTCCCTTGAGATTTCCTTGAATATGCGGCATAAACGGCCGTATCTTTTGATTGCGTTGACTTATGGGCCTACCACACGCGCAAGCTTCACCACAGTTTTACCTGCGCAAGCCAAAACTGAACACTTCGTGTCTATAGAGTTTTACCAACCACACGCTCCGTGTTCCGTGTACAAACCGGCCTGCGCAGGCAAAACTGTGGTGAAGCTTGCGCGTGTGGTAGGCCCATTAGAAGTCTGATTTTTTTACAGCGCTAAGGAGTTGCAGACCTGAGTATTTGATATGAATTTTAACACACACAGACAGACGGACAAC
Source organism: Tortrix viridana (assembly GCA_963241965.1). Lineage (NCBI taxonomy): Eukaryota > Metazoa > Arthropoda > Insecta > Lepidoptera > Tortricidae > Tortrix > Tortrix viridana. The sequence goes on along the minus strand of OY725198.1, from coordinate 2,245,643 downwards.
AAAGTGATCCTGTAAGGGTTCCTTTTTTCCTTTTGAGGTACGGAACCCTAAAAACGAGTCAAACGAGTCCAAACTTGACGGATCTAAGGCTGGCGAGATTCGCTCGTCGTCAATCAACGTAGTTTCATAGTAAATTATTAGGCGAATTATTGCGATTCGACTCGACTCGGCGAGCCTAGTGGACGCCAGCCTCTACTATTAGTGTAAGTCGTGGACAACGCGTAGTAACTAAACACTTTTAAAAGGTGTAATTGGAGTTTAATATATTAATAACAATATTTTACAAAGTGTTTGCTTCAACAGATTTGGCGAACATTAGTTGACCACCGCCATTTTCTTTTTCTAATTCCAAGTTAAAGTTCCCGCGCGACGAATCTCTGCGCGCGCAGCACTACCATCTAGTCTGTCAGCCAGTGTGTTACAGCGGGGCGTTTTTGGCGTGAATGCAAACACTGGCTGAACCCAGCGCCGCCAGAGTGTCGGCCCCGTGATACGTGTCGCTATTAATATTGGCCATCGTCAACAGCGGCGCCAACATTAGCCATTGAAGTTCCTATGACCACCTTCCGTCTCTGTAAACATACCAGCTCGATGATATATTATTGGAATTACATAAGCATGAAAAATTTCAAGTCAATTCGACAGTTAGAAGTTCAAAGATTTTATTATATTGTTAGTTGCAGGGTGTATAAGGCCAGTCCTTATGTATGACAGTGAAACGTGGGCCGCCACCAAAAAGAACGTACCTAAATGAAAATGTCGAGGTGCGGCGTTATACCCGTAACAGACGCTCGAACTTGATCCGATCCGGTCCGGATATCGGCCGACTTGGTCCGAAGACTGCTCTACAGACGGCCGGATCTGGTTCGGAGCGGACCAAATCCTATCGTCTGTTACGTCTATTACCAGGCTCAATAAAATCCGTAACGAATACGTGCGAGGAAGCCCGGGCGTTCGCGACATTGCCGATAAAATGCAGGAGAGTAGGCGGCGATGGTATGGCCACGTACAGAGTAAACTTGGCACTATCTGTCCATCTCTGGTCGTAGATCCAGAGGAAGAGACAAAACAAGATGGAAAGATGTAGTGCTGAAGGACGTGATGTCAGGCATCCGAAGACGATGTCAAGGATAGGGCGAAGTGGAGAAGTAGAATATAGAAAGCTGACCCCACCACCATGTGGGATTAATAATAGGTAGAGAGAGAGAGAGTTACATTTGAAACTAATATAAGTGTGTTCATCCACAAAAACCGCTGTGTGTGCCTATAACTTTTGAGGAGTTCTCTAGATTCCTCATGGATCCCATCATCAGATTCTGACTTGGTGACAATGGCACCACCTTGAAACAAACCCCACCCTTTCAAACAAAAAAATAATTTTCAAAATCGGTTCACAATTGACGGGGTAATCGCGTAACCAACATACAAAAAAAAGCAACATACATTCGAATTGAGAACCTCCTCCTTTTTTGAAGTCCGTTAAAAATAAATGGATGTCAAACAGAAGCGCAGGTCAGTGGACGAGGTGCTGATACGTTTTGCGGTCATATCATTGCTACGTCCCGGTCGCTTTTAGTTTAGCATTAATTTATTTTCAAAGATATACATAAGTAGGTGTAGATTTATAAACACGTTAGCTTTTGCCCGCGACTCCATCTGGGAACTCAAATTCAAAGAACAGACACCATAGTAGTCGTCATGGTTATTATGATCCTAATCGCCAAACACTGCCGACAGCATTATGTGCCCTCAGCTATGTTATTCTGTTGACACATCGTCGTTCAGTTCTACTCAGTCGATGAATAGCCGGCGAATTTACGTCGTCCATCAAGGTATGTGCAGGCAGTTGAATGTCATTTACCCACCTTGACGGACGACGTAAATTCGCCGGCTATTCATCGACTGAGTAGAACTGATCGAAATTACATACATTTGGAGGGAATTCTGTGGCGGAAGTGTTGGTTGCTGCACCTGTGGATTGTTTTTGCTGAGCCGCCCGCTACTTGCGCTTCTCTGTTGAAGTGACGCGTGGCGGAGTGGAGCGCGATGGAGTGGTCAGAGCGTGAGGCGATTGACACTCTCGCCACAGACCTTCCATTTATCAGGACGAGCGAACACTGTATCTCAACACTGACATTGGCAAAATTGTCCGCATAAATATATCACAGTATAGTATAAATATAGCGAAAGCAAGAAACTAAGAAACTACGAACAAACGTTCGAAACGTCGCACTCACACAGACGCACGTCTCAACGAGCCAGCGGACATGGCAGTGCTGTCACTGCTGTCAGCGGCGAGTGTCGCATGGAGACGGATGGTTTCGTGGAGAAGAATAAAATACAAAGCGAAACCATTCGTCTCCACGCGACACCCGCCACTGACAGCACTGCCATGTCCGCTTAGGGGTCTCGTTGAGACGTGCGTCTGTGTGAGTGTGACATTTCGAACGTTTGTCCGCAGTTTCTTTACTGCTTTATACTTGGAGGTTCAGCGGCGGCAAATGTGTTAATCTGTGGGAATAATAATCGTTTAGCACGAACCAACGTATTTACATAAGTTTGGCGGAATTAATAGTCAATTAAAAACTAATAACTACTTATTGCTTGCCGCTTCAGCAGGCACGTTACAAAATGTGGACAAAAAAGGAGTTTTCACGCTTCTAATTGATTGCAAAAGCACGCCAATAATGTATATTCACATCAAGGGATTGTTGAGTCACTTGCTAACATTCTTAATTCGTTTGGGTTGTCAAATCGTCAAATTCCAATTAATATATATCTACCTAGTGTACGATTTGACAACCCGACTGAATTAGAATGTTAGCAAGTCGAACAATCCAGCGATATGCCTGTACTTAATATTTAAAGGTTAGCTATGAATACATAAATATAAGAATACACTTGATTTTGTGTCGTGCTAGTTGACAAAAGGCTACAATACATACCAACAACGGCATAAAGCCCCTCGCGGAATGGACCAAGCCATGGAGCGACCAGAGACAAGAGCTTGAAGAACGTGGCCTCAAGCTAACTGAGGAGCCACCAGGGTTTAACGAGCACCGGAAGATATGGGCAACCCTTAACCGTATACGGACTGGGATCGGTCGTTGTAACTACAACCTTTATAAGTGGGGTTACAAAACGTCAGCTAGCTGCGACTGCGGGGCCCCGGAACAGACCATCGCTCACATCGTGGAGGAGTGCCCCTGGAGACGCTTTGCAGGGGGACTTAAGGTGCGTCCATATTTCGGACCAATCGGACCAGACTGCGTGACATTGCCATAGAACATGTCACGCTAAATGTGGACGGTCGACGTGACATCGCTATTGTGACATAACATCGGACTCGGGTTGGATCGCATCGTGACAGCTACGCTGTGACATTTGTTCGTGTCACATAAACCGTCCACACTATCGAGCAAACACGCGTTACTGACACGGTCACGGAACTATGTTACGATGAAATGTCACAAATGTGGACGCACCTTTAGAGAATTGTACGCACTTACGCCGGGTGCCAGGGATTGGCTATCAAAATTAGATATAAGATGAACGGGACATAAAGCCATAGAATAAAAAAAAAAGGCATACCTAAGCTAGCAAGTCATTTAAGTCGAGGAAAAAGGTGGGTACTACATACAAGTTTATCATTTCGATTGCGAGAAAAAAACACTCTTTTTTGCTACTGTTTTTTTGAACTTAGGTGTGTTGGCGCCGCTGTTGACGATGGCCAATATTAATAGCGACACGTATCACGGGGCCGAGACTCTGGCGGCGCTGGGTTCAGCCAGTGTTTGCATCCACGCCAAAAACGCCCCGCTGTAACACACTGGCTGACTGACTAGATGGTAGTGCTGCGCGCGCAGAGATTCGTCGCGCGGGAACTTTAACTTGGAATGAGAAAAAGGAAATGGCGATGGTCAACTAATGTTCGCCAAATCTGTTGAAGCAAACACTTTGTAAAATATTGTTATTAATATATTAAACTCCAATTACACCTTTTAAAAGTGTTTAGTTACTACGCGTTGTCCGCGACTTACAGGTGGTTTGTATTTGTTTGAGGTGCAAGCTAGCTATAAGATATTTATATGAGTTTTTTCTTGAAATTGTTGCTATTCCTAATTGTCCGCACCCTGTCCGCGCTGCAAACTAGTGGGACTTTTTCCCAGATGGGAAAATAAATTCACCTTTAACGTTGAGTAACTCTTTGTGTTGAGTAACGTGTGCTAACTCGAATTCTAACGTGATGTTGCAAAATATTTTAGGACAATCTATTATACAGATATTTATTACTGTCAACATATAGATAATATTCAAGGATAAAGAAATATCCATGATCATTATGGATTTCGTGGCAATCGTAGCGGGATATTACTTTTTTTTCCTTGTTTTATGGAGGGATATTACTTCATGTTCTTCTAGCATATGAATTACACTGACAGTAAATTGTCTTATTTTAATTAAAATGACATCCGTATACTTACTTACGAGGCTCGGTATGAGACATGATATTGAACCTCTTTATAGTAATAAAAGATTTTCAATGAGCACATCTTCTTTATCGATATCAAATCCCTAGAACATGCCCGGAGTTAGCACACGTACGGTTGTGTCGTTAGTATAATTTTATCGTATTTGCCACTATAGATATATTAATTACTTAGTTCGATATATTTCGTACCTGTAAGTTACCTACCTACACAAAAAAATTTAACAAAATGGCAACCATATCAAATAACCGTAACATCGCGACTTAAGACATTGTCATTTATTCTTAAAACTATTTAACATATTATAATACCTTGTTAACAGTATTTGGCACGGTGTTCAAAACAGGATACATTAAAAACAAGACGTGTTTTTTTTATAGTCTATTGCTTGTTGTGACCCGCCTGAATGAAAAAGGGGAATATTTTTGACCTGTATGTACGTATGTACAGTCACACACCACGGGATTGTTGAGCCTCTTGCTAACATTCTTAATTCGGTCGGGTTGTCAAATCGTATACGATTTACTGTCGAAATTTGACGATTTGACAAACCGACCGAATTAAGAATGTTAGCAAATGGCTCAACAATCCCGTGGTGTGACTGTACATTACCTATGTTTGTCTGTTCTCTGTGATTTAATTTTAAAATGGCTAAAATGGTGGAAAAAGATTGTCGAAAATATGTAACCACGACCTTATTACGGCAACATAAGATCGTCGTTACATATGTATGTGGCTTTGGACGTATCTATGTTTATAACCTTGACTGTTCCAGGCCTATGGAGATTGCATAGCTAAAGATGGATTTAGACGGCGCGTGATACCGCGAGCCGAGCCAGTCTTTCAATCTCGTTCAAACGGCTGAATGGATTTGGATAAAAATCAGCACACAGATAGTCCTGAACCTGAACTATTTGTGTGCCAAATTTTATCTAAATCCGTTCAGCCGTTTGGACGAGATAGAAACACGAGCCTGGCTCGGCTCGTGGTATCACACGCCGTCTAAATCCACGAATTAAAATGAATTACGTCACGCATCCTTTGCCTTTCTTCAGGAATGAAGAAAAGAAACAAAAAAAAACATCTTTTCATAAAAAAAAACTCGTTTCTTCATTCCTAGAGAAACATATTAGAAAGAGACAAGCTGTACAAACGAATACAAACGCAACATTTGATTATTTCTGTTAAAATAATTATTGACTGATACAATGTTAAACCACCTGTTAAATGACTCATGCTTATTGCATGAAACAAGAATAAATAGGTACCGAAGAGTTAGAATACCGAATCAATTCGCGGCGCTTGGCACCAGACTTGACTTTTGTATGACTTTGATTCCATATTTACATGAGTTTATTCTTTTTAAATGTTCTGCAAATCTACACGAAGAATAGATAAATATGAGTCTGTGCGGTTGTTTGTCTTTAAATATAGTATTAATTGCTGAACATACACTTTTGAGGACATTTTCGCCACATAAAAACTTGAACGGGACCATCATTTGTGACGTTCCAATATAAAGGGACCTTATGTAGTAAGGCAGTAACGCTCTTCTTATTATTGTAACTATACGAATACTACGGTAACAGTTCTAAAAACGGCGTAACCGCCTGCCTCCATAAGGTCCCTTTATATTGAGAACGTCACATTTGCTCAACGTTTTACAAACTGATTCATTTCACAAACATCATTTGGTAAACCACCTTTTTTTCGGAAACTGTACATATTTCAGGATTTTCATATATCTAACCTAATCTACACGATGGTTCTGAAAGAAATCCTGAAATATTTACAGTTTCGGAAAAAAAGCGGTTCGCCAAATGATTTGTTTGCGTAATGAATCAGTTTGTGAAATGTTGTTTAGCAAAGTGATTGGATACGAACCAAACAATCATCCTGACTCAAAAAAAAATCACTCAAAAAGAAAAGAACTAAATTCAAAAAAATTCAAAATAATTTATTTGTCCAACATAGGTTAATTACACGATGTTTAATTATATTGCTGTATCACTATGTGGTGCCCGTGGGCATACAAATGTTTATTATAAATTATAAGTTTGTACAAATGAAGCATGCTTAGGTTAGGTAATTTTCTATGAAATAAAGATAGGATACCTATATACGATATTTTATGTCAGTGTCAAAAACTAATTATTTTCATTCAAAAATTCTGTTTTCGAATAATAGGCATTTTCTATAAGGAACAGTTTTAAGTTTTTCCTAAAATCCGCGTCATTACTTTTATTTGCTAAAATGTTTTTTGGTAGTTTATTATTATTAAATTTGCGAAGTTCCTGTAGCAGGAAATATGTTTGCCCTCATCTACACACTTAACGCAATAAATAAAAAATAATAATAATCCAGCCTATATACGTCCCACTGCTGGGCACAGGCCTCCACTCACAATGAGAGGGTTTGGGCTATAGTTCCCACGCGGGCCCAGTGCGGATTGGGAACTTCGCACACACCGTCAAATTGCTTTGCAGGTGTGTGCAGGTTTCCTCACGATGTTTTCCTTCACCGAAAAGCTCATGGTAAATTTACAAATTGTATTTCGCACATAAATTCCGAAAAACTTAGAGGTGCGAGCCCGGGTTCGAACCCGCGACCCTCTGCTTAAGAGTCGGCAGGTCAAACTATTAGGCTATCACGACTTTTTTTAACACAAAAAACTTAAGTACTAATTTAAATCTAAACAATATATTTAAACTACGCGACATTGCGTAATGAAATTGCAGGCTAATCGACATAGTTTATATACTAGTTTATCACGATATAACGATTTGATATGTTGATCGGAACGTGGCAGACTTTGGAGGCGCGAGCGCGTGAAATCTATGCAGTCTTACATGATTAGGAAATCGGACCGACTCGTTGGTTCAATCGTAGCTATATTTGTTTGGATCGTGGATTCGAATCCTAGCTAGATAAACTTTCAGTTTAGTACTATCTCCATCTTACCCATGGCAGCGGTTTGATGTGCGTCGTGTTAACAAGTTTTATGGTGTTATTGTGTTTTTTACTGTATACTCCTATATTGATGTGTCTGCTGATTAAACGATTTTCTATTCTATTCTATTCTATTTCATAATTTATGGAACCTGTCAAATTTTATCTCGTGTAGTGTATGCATGCTAAGCCCGCACACGTATCTACGTATATTTTACTCGTCGATTTTTGCAAAAAAGACGATTTTGAGAATGCACTTTTTACGAAAAAGACCTTTTTAGGTACCTACTTACGTTTTGCTAACAAAACGATGAAGGGAAAATGCAAATGTGCGGTCCCGCCATTTGTGGAACTCCGATGGATCCGCGATCCTTGTTCTGCCGTCCTAAGCTAAAAGGCGATATCTCAAATTCAATAGCCAAAGCAGATTCAGTCCTCTCCTGCTAGTAATGAGGTAGCAATTGCTACAGCAGTTTTGTCTGACATATCGCATTTTAGTTTAGCAGGGCAGTATTGGTCTGGCTCCTCAGTCTAGGCAGACATTAAATCAGACCGTATCACCTCATGTTAGCGCGTAATAAGACCTCTACTAACTTCCTAGTACACACACACACACTTCCTACTAGGTACACACACGAGCCATGCGTCTCGATCTAGGTAATATCTAGGTCTTATCAAACATTGCAACTTTATATTATAAAACGAAGTCCCCCCCGCCGCGTCTGTCTGTTCGCGATAAACTCAAAAACTACTGAACGGATTTTCATACGGTTATCACCAATAGATGGAGTGATTCATGAGGAAGGTTTAGGTGTATAATAGATGAAGGTTTAAGTGCGTATACGCTATGCTACACGTGCGAAGCCGGGGCGGGCCGCTAGTGTACACTCGAGGACAGAAAGATGTATAAAATTTTGGACCTTATTACAATGGAACAAGGTGAAAAAGTGTAAACATCTTTCTGTTCTCGTCTGTACAATAATTGTGGGTGAGATGGCCGGTATTTGGGTCAAAATCTTTTTTCGTTGCACTGAGGGCCGTATTAATAAACTGATCTTGTGTGAGATTCCCGTCACAAGATGCGTCAAAAATGACAGTTTTCTATGGATTGACGTTTACTTTGACGTATCTTGAGACGAGGATCACAGTTGAGACGAGTTTATTAATACGGCCCTGAAATTCTCCACTCTGTCACGATCGTCATTTTTTTTAATATACCTGTATGAAAAAATATCTAAATATGTTTATTTTATTTGAATCAGTTAAGTATTGTCATACATCGTCAAACAAAATAAAATATTGCTTCCTACAAAAACAATCACTCTGTCACATTTCCTGGGGACAAATTTCAACGAAAAATTCTCTAGTCATTTTATGCATGTCAAATCCGCCATATTGGATTTAACATGACGTCATATAGCCTACCGCAGAAACAAAAGTTGTCTCTCCTGTTCCAGAAAATTAAGGACTTTGAAACCAACCTTTTTCGTTTAAGATATAGCCGCGTAATGGGATGCCGGTGTAGTTTTGGCCTGTGTCGAAATTATATGAGTTAAAAACTCCCAAGTCGTTAACTATTAGGAACAGAAGGTACAATAATAAATAATAATGCAGCCTATATACGTCCCACTGCTGGGCACAGGCCTCCACTCACAATGAGAGGGTTTGGGCTATAGTTCCCACGCGGGCCCAGTGCGGATTGGGAACTTCCCGTCAAATTGCTTTGCAGGTGTGTGCAGGTTTCCTCACGATGTTTTCCTTCACCGAAAAGCTCATGGTAAATTTACAAATTATGTTTCGCACATAAATTCCGAAAAACTTAGAGGTGCGAGCCCGGGTTCGAACCCACGAAGGTACAATGTTGAACCTAAATCTGTATAACCTATGAGGGAACAGGTGACCATACTAACATAGGTACTTATAAACTTATGTCTGATTTCACCAACCACTTAACAGAAAATTAGAGTGTTAACAGCTGTCAAAATGTATAAACTAACAGTCGATTAACATTTAACACCGTATGGTGAAATTGGTACTTAGACTGCTAAAACCATAACACTCTTTGCTTCGCCGTCGTCGGGCAAAAATAAGAAGATAACCCTTAGTTATTTACAAGAAACGACACTTAAAACAAAATAGATTTTAAGTGTATCACAAAGCGTACGTCAATAATCATTCAATAAACATAAAAAACAATTTGTTGGAGATACTGTAACTAACAAATTCAAGAAAGAGTAAAATGCACCTTACCAAATAAGTCAGTAAGGTGTATGTTATGACTATTGAATCTGTTAGTTACGCGGTATTGCCAGTATCACCGACGAATTAAAATCCTTAATGAGTTCATTTACTTCACGTATCATCAAAATTATGCAACAAGCGCATTTTGTAAGCATTTAATCAAATATCCACTTGAATTATTTGTAGTTAGAGTTGGTTTTTGATTGTATATTCAAAGTTTATAATATGTTTATAATGATAACATCGTATGATTTCTTTTATTATTACAAGACAATAAAAATAATTGCAATAAGAATAACAATAGCGCTTTGGTCTGGCGTTTCTTTTTGTGTGAAAATGATCATGGCAAACATTCAATATCACAGAAGCAAAGTAAATGTAGAAAAGTACTTACAACACTCCACCAAATTTTTTTTTTATCCTGTCTTATTGTCCCACTGTGCGCTACGAGCCTCACACGTATCACAAGAATAAAGTGACAGCACGAATTAAAAGTTGCTAGAGTTATTAAATATCATGCTTAGCTTAGAGCCTGTGCACACTAGCGTTTATAGCCCTTAGACCTCCGGTCAAAAACGCTATTGTGCATAGGCTCTTAATAGATTTGAACGATTTATTTCATCAATTATAAAATCGCTTAGTAATAAAAACTAATAAAAGTCTGGACGAGACACTTTTATTTTAAACCTTAAGCGTTAAGTATTACGTTAGAATATGGCATAGATGTATCAATTTCCCTAGCACCTGTCAAATTGTACCTCGTGCATGCATGCTAAGCCCGCTGCTTGGCAAAGACCTCCCCTCTGCACTCAATAGGAACTTAGGAACCACAAACATAAATGTAAATAATAGGCCAAGTTCTCATGTGCACACAAAAGTAGTGCAAGAGGTGCCAAGTTTGGCACTAAGTAGATTGTTGACAGTTTGACTAATGTATTGCGATTAATGTATTTTGAGCCTTAACTTGACAGTTTAAAATAATGTCCAATCCGCAAATAAATCAAGTACCTATGCTCAAGTGAGATTTACCTACAACATCGACTGGAAGTGTGAAATAATATATTAATGCTTCCCATATATGGGAAACTCGTCTAGTAACCGACGCTGTGTCTGTTACGCCCTTACTAATAAACGTTGAGTAACGGCTGAGTAGTTATACAATGCTTTGTCCTTATCTGTCGAATTCAAATGTCACAATGACAGATAAGGACAAAGCATTGTATAACTACTCAGCCGTTGCTCAACGTTTATTAGTAAGGGGGTTAGTCTTGGTCTAACGCGCGAACTACTTTCTCTAACAGGTTTATCGAGAAGTTCCGTACATTGTGATTTGGCTTTACCGATTTGGAAAGAGGGCTATGTTTGACCTGTATGTATATCCTAACAGAAGCCGGCTGGAGTAGAAGCCGAGAGTTCATGCACAAGTGTGGATGGAGGTAGGTATGCGAGTGTGGAGCCGCAGTGCAGGACATGGACCATATGTGACGTTCTCAATATAAAGGGACCTTATGGAGGCAGGCGGTTACGCCGTTTTTTAGAACTGTTACCATAGTATTCGTATAGTTACAAGAATAAGAAGAGCGTACCTGCCTTCCTCCATAAGGTCCCTTTATATTGAGAACGTCACATATTATACGCGAGTGCCCACTCACCAAGTACCAGAGCAACCCAGCCGACTTGTTCACCCTTCATAACGACGTAACCTAATTGATCCAGCAATTGGGTGTACTGCTGCTGTGCATGTGTTTGTTTTAAGTTTTAACGAGAACGGTTGTAATTTGGCCATTTAGTAAGTTTTCATCAAAGATAATTTTTGAGGTCATTATATTAGTTGCCTTATAAATATTTTAGTATCAATCTAAGGTTTCTTTAGTGGCGCTACGAACTACGAGTATCATATTATCTGCCATGAATCCAAACAGTAGTACTCAGTTATTGTATCCGTAGACCGCAAGACACGCGTTCCGGGTTCGATATAATGTTTCCGACACGTCAAGGACGACCACAGGACTACTTGGAAGCTAGGCCTTTTATAATGCCTTTTAAGATGTCCTCTTGTTTTCGTTTCATCGAATGTGTCGTTTCATCGAATTTCATTTAATCGAAAGCTGATTTCTGCTGAAACCTTATTGTTTTCAGGTTATCTTAAGCATTGGTTACGTGATTTAGGTTAAGTTAGACCTGTGACCACCAAAAAATTATAACTCCTGCACGTGGAAACGCCCGTCGATGAAATGAAAATTCGGCGAAGTAAAAAATTCTATGAAATAAGTGTCGTTGATTCAAGGGTAAGTAAACCTACTATTAAATTCTTATCCTAATTAGTCACTACACGTTATAAAGTCCCGCCGCGCTGAGCTTGTGTTAGTTAAGTAGTTACGGCTTATCTTAGAAACTAGGGTAGCTATCACTTTATCGAAACTGCTTTCATCGAACGTATCATTTCATCGGAAGCTAATTTCCACGTGTAGGAGTTATAATTTTTTGGTGGTGTCAGGTCTAACTTAACCTACGTAACCCATGCTTAAGATAACCTGAAAACAATGAGGTTTCAGCAGAAATTAGCTTTCGATGAAATTAAATTCGATGAAATGATACGTTCGATGAAAGGTGTTTCGATAAAGTGATGAAATACTCAGAAACTACTGTACGGATTTTCATACGATTGTCACCAATAGGTTATAGGCTAATATATTAATTTAGTGATACCTGTGCGAAGCCGGGGCGAGTCGCTAGTTAGTATTATAAATGCGAAAGTGTGTTGGTTTCTTCCGTTTTACAGTTCAACGCGTGAACCAATCGTCGTGGAATTTGGTAGAGATACTTTAGTAGCTCGGAGAACTTTTCATACATGGAACTTTTTACCCCGGAAATGGGGCAGTTCCAGCGGGGAATAGCCAACATCCGTTATGCCAATAGTGTTTTAGCAATTAGGCTGGACGTTTTCTAACACAATCTACAGGGTGTCCCAAAATCAATAGACCACATTGACACCGGAGGTAGGTCAGCTTAAGAGATACCGAACCAGCCTAACATCACCTCAGTAAAAGTCGCATGGTTTTCGAGATATGCCAGTTTAAAGTTTGTACTGGAAAATAACTTTAAACGTGCAAATCTTGAAAACCATGCGGTATTTACTAAGGTCATGTTAGGCTGGTTTGGTGTGGGGGCAATGCGTAACGCAATTCCACTCCGTTAAAAAATAATAAATAAATCAAAAAAAAAAAAAGTGACTGGTTCGGTCCATCTTAGGCTGGTCTACCTCCAGTGTCAATGTGGTCTATTGATATTGGGACACCCTGTATAAATTTTCCTACATCCATGGTCACAGATACACTGTAAATTTGTATACAAATACACGTTGTATTTGTATACAAATTTACAGTGTATCTGTAAAATCACGCCGCCGCGCCGCGCTCAGCTTGGTGCGATCGCTAACTCCTTTTTAATTTTCACGCTAAGAACGCGCCACGCTACTGTCGCGCCGCGCCAAGCCGGCTGTTTGACAAAGCCTTAATTGTGAGACAGGGACAATCGCTGTATTGTCTCATTCTAAACACGTGACACTACACAAAGTACAAACAGCAACTTATTACTTTGACATACAGACGACTTTCGTTAAGCTAATATCATGTGACGCGGTACAATGATTGGAAGTCGTAACATTTTTTTATTATTGCGAGCAAATTAAACTAATTTCGTATGGGCAATAGTGTGACAATTGTGGTAGCACGAGGTAATAGTATATAGATTGTAAAAATAACTTTAATGTAAAGGGAATAAGTTGCTTTTTACGTAGGAAGCGTTGTACTTAAATAATTAATAAATAAATAAATATCAGGGGACAATCTAACACCAATCCATAGTTTTTACAAGAGGTACATGTAATAAAATCCCGGCCCTAATCAGGGAATGCAGGTCTACACCTAGTTTTGACCGTAAACTTAGTGGGTGGTTGACAAAGAAGGCTTACTATTCCGTCAATGAGTACCTTGATGATATTGACATAATTATTAAATTTTGACCGACAACTTATTTGAAATTATATTATCAGCTGTAATGATTGTAATATTGTACTTAACCTGTAATTATTGACATTGCTACTATGTTTTATCATTATGAATATTTATTATTTATTTATTTAATTCTCAACACGTGACAACTATGACCATGTAAAATCCTTACTGAATAAGGGCCTGCGCAAACCGGCGGAGCGCAGCGCAGATCACTTTAAATTTATCAATGTATATTCTTCCCTATGTTAATTACAATAAGGTATAAATTTGAATGCTCTGAGACCGACCTCGGAGCATCACGGGGGATTTCTACTCTGCGGCTGCGGCTCTAAATTTATACCTTATTGTAATTAAAATAGAAAAGAATATACATTGATAAATTTAAAGTGATCTGCGCTGCGCTCCGCCGGTTTGCGCAGGCCCTAAAGAATTATGAATTATGAAATGGAATTAAAATTAAAATTGAACAATGAGGTTGTGAAAATATAAGAAGTCACAAATAGCTTTTTAGGGTTTCGTACCATAATGGTAAAAAAGTAACCTTTATAGTGAGATTTCGTTGTCTGTTTGTCCGTCTGTATGTCACAGCAATTTTTCTCAGCAACTACAGATGCTTGCTTGCCCGCATGTTTTTGGTAAAAAAAATTATAAATAATTATGAAAAGGGGGTTGAAAAATGAAAGTGATTTGATTATAGCAAAGGGCTTAATCTGCACATTTCAAAACAATTTTCCGTGACGTATTTTTTTATTTATATATACCCAAAAATTTACAAAAAATTACCTTTCCCCCCTTATCTCTGAAGTTGATAAACGAAAAAATCTGTATAGCTTATTATTTATATTTTACGGGATAATTAACATGAAGTGTTCAAAATTTACAGTTTTTGAAAAATAACAAAAAAAATTGTGTTACATTTAAGCAACTCAAAATACACCTTATTGCATGCGAATTAAGAAAATGCAAATCTATATTTACCAACCATATGTGACGTTCTCAATATAATGGGACCTTATGTAGGAAGGCAGTTACGCTCTTCTTATTCTTGTAACTATACGAATACTATGGTAACAGTTCAAAAAACGGCGTAACCGCCTGCCTCCATAAGGGCCCTTTATATTGAGAACGTCACATATTATCTTAATACAAGGCGATTGCATTGACCTACATAATGTGTCGTGTGTCATTGTCATTCATTATAAAGTTACGAGTCTTGCTTTGGTATGCCCTTATGTCCAGTATGGCCACTTCCTGATAACAGTGATAGCATGCTATAGATTTAACCTTCACTGCGTGTAATGTGTATGTTTAAATCCAATACAATCTTGGGTTTACTTGAATCACCGACACTCATTTCATGGAATGTTTTACGGTTGGATCCACGGAAGATCAGCGACGTGACACTCCTGAGTGCCTCGACACCATACTGAGTGGGTTCACTTTTCGCAATCTGGTACATTACCCTGCATGTCACACTATCTTAAGTTCTAAGTAAATTCTTAAGCTTTAAGTAAAAATGTATCATTTTGCAGAAATAAAATTATTTTCTTCTTCTTATTTACTTCGCCAAATTTTCCTTTCATCGACCTGCATTTCCACGTGCAGGAGTTAAACCTACGTACCATGCTTAACCTGAAAACAATAAGGTTTCAGCAGAAATTAGCTTTCGATGAAATGAAGTTCGGTGAAACGACACATTCGATGAAATGTCTACAAAACAAGGGGACACCGCAGCCTTGAGATACGGCTTCAGAGTTCGATCCTTGATTTTTCGACTCGAAGACTCGAAGACTTGTACTATTTCATGTAACATGAGTGCAAATATGGAATAAATAAATAAATAAATAAATAAACAATCGGAGGTCGAAGTTTAGCACAGTGAGTTTAGGGTAAACTCATCGAATTCCGTGACTCGCTCAATTCCGTAGTAGCAGTTCTATAAGCCATAGAACCCTGCTAATAGAACCTAGGAACTGAAATACGACCTTAGACTTTTAAATAGGATAAGGCAAATAAATAAAGGATGTATTTTAGGTCCCAGATTCACCCTGCAGGGTTCTATGGCGGATTATAGAACTGATACCACGGAATTGAGCGAGTCACGGAATTCGAAGAGTTTACTATACTATTAGTGTCTCACGTCGTCAAGTAAAGCATATCTGTCACATAAATTAAGCTCTATCCCTTTCGTACACTTGAAAAAAGACAAGGAGAGGGCTAACTTTATGTGGCAGATAGATTTACTAGTCGATTGTAAGACAGGCCCATAATAGATTTACAATGGTGTTGTATTCAAGTTAAGAAGATAAGGAATAATTTTGAACATCAGAGCAAACATTCAGGCAAAGAAAGTAGGATAAACAAACTGATATAAAAACACTTACACAGTATTTTAACGAGGGTATGACAATAAAGACGAGACGAGTACGAGACGTAGGCGCTGGCGATGGGCGTCATAAGAAAGCTCAAGGTCACTCAGAGGGCAACGCAGAGGGCTATGCTCGGAATATCTCTGCGTGATCGAATCAGGAATGAGGAGGTCCGCACGAGAACCAAAGCCACCGACATATCCCTAAAAAATTGCTAGATTTAAGTGGCAGTGGGCGGGGCACATCGCTCGCAGAACAGATGGCCGTTGGGAAGAGTTCTCGAGTGGCGTCCGCGTACTGGAAGACGCAGCGTGTGACCTCCAACAAGGTGGACCGACGACGTGGTTAAGATTGCGGGAAGGCGATGGATGCAAGCGGCGCAGGACCGGTCTTTGTGGCAAACCTTGGCGGAGGCGTATGTCCAGCAGTGACGTCTTTCGGCTGAAATAATGATGACAACAAAACATTCGTTTTTAATTTCAATTCTATTATTTTTTAAACGGGTCCAGCGTAAGGCGTATTCCTAATTGGCTAAGTAAAGTTTTTGGAAGAAATGTAAATTATATTTTTTTTAGATAGTCCTCATCCTAAAGATCAAGGAACTGCGACTCTTTTATTTTTATTTCTTCTTATATTTTAGAAATATTTTTTTTAGTTATTAAGTTGACATCTGTAAACTTTAATGACCGACAAGCTTGTTGTCTTCGTACTTAATGAAAAAGAAAAAAAAAACTATCACATCTATATCTGTCATTATCAAGTCAAATCAAAGTAATCAAACGATTCAATACTAATTCATTATTCAAGTCCAAATATCGTGCAAAGGTCGTAGAGCAAGCGGCAAAATCGAAAGTCCGGAGTTCGTTAAAAATATATCTAAAAACAGTCATCACATGAAACGCAAGCAAACAGAAAAGAGCCGTTGAATTGAATCGTTTGTTTACTTTGATTTGACGATGACAGATCTGATATAGAAGTGACAGTTATTTTTCTTTTTCATAAGCACGAAGGCAACAAGCTTGTCAGTCATTAAAGTTTACAAATGTCAACTTAATAAATAAAAAAAATATTTCTAAAATATTACAGGAATAAAAAATAAAAGAGCCGCAGTTCCTTGATTTTTAGGATGACGACTATCGAAAAAAAATATAATTTACATCTCTTCCAATAACTTTACCTACCCAATTAAATTAGGCTATGGAACCTAGTTATTTAGGAGGGTGTTAGGAGCACAAACTTTTCATCAAATGTATCGTTTCACCGATTTTTTTTTATTGATAATGGGTTTGCTCTTGACTAACTCTTGCCCCTAGTGGACGAAGATTTAGTCGACGATGAAGCAAGCTCACCCAGAAGATGCCTGTTCACCCTAGCTTTAAATAGGTTCAGATTGTATGCACTCGGAAATACAAACGATGGAAGCTAATTTCTGCTGATACCTTATAGTTTTCAGTTTATCTTAATTTAGGTTAAGTTAGATTTGTGACCACAAAAAAATATAACTCCTGCACGTGGAAATGTCTGTCGATGAAATGAAAATGAAATGAGTGTCTGTGATTCAAGGGTAAACCTATTTAGGTCCATTATGACTTGTAAAAAATTTTAGTCGTTTATTTATCCGCGGTTTGAATATAGGGAACACACATTAATCTAACATATCTTGCTTAAATACAAATCCACGTGTACACCACCAATGACGTCACGTCAATGCATTCCTCTATCCAGGGTTAATTCGAGACTGTCATGTCCAATAGTTGGCACTCCGACAGAGCAGACGATGTTTACTGACGCTTGCGATAAAGGTTGGGGCGGTGCCAGGGGGCTTGGTTTTTCGATTATTTTTGTAAGATTTTGCAGGGTTAGTGACCTTGTTATGGTTATAACAACCTTGGATAAGATATATACACATGTACATAAAGTAGAGAGCCCGACAGTTCATGTTTACACTGCATTATTCTGAAGATTCTTAATTCCTAATTGACCTAAAACATCATAATTCCGAATGTAGTTTTTTAATTGAAGAATTTTTTTAATATTTATCATAGTTTTAACCTAACCTAGCATTAATTTAATATAACAAAGCTTTCGGAAAATTGAGAATTCGCACAAATGAATATTCGGAAAATAATAGGTTGAGTTGAAACTGAAAAAGTTCCTCAATACATTTTTAACCTCCAACGCAAAAAAGAGGGGTGTTATACTGGCTGTTTTTTTATTCGTCTTAAACATTTTGGGGGTTAAATCAGTAAGTCATACTGATCAACTTTCACTATGGGACCAACGCCGAAATCGCGAAAAAAAAAAATTACCATCCCATACATTTTGGCTAGTCAGCTGACGATGTTTTGTATGGGAGGGTCAAATTTTTTTTCGCGATTTCGGGGTTGGTCCCATAGTGAAAGTTGGTCAGTATGACTTACTGATTTAACCCCCAAAATGTTCAAGACGAATAAAAAAACACCCAGTATGTTTGATTTGTGTATCTGTGTATATGTCTGTAGCGTTGTAGCTCCTAAACGGATGGACCAATTTTTATTTAGTTTTCTTTGTTAGAAAGGTGACTTAATCGAGAGTGTTCCTAGCTTCGTTTGATGAAAATCCGTTAAGCCATTTAAGAGTTATGGGCACTGCAAGCAGAGATCCCGATTTTGTCGGGATTTTTTTAACTCGGTTAGATTAGGTTATATGTGATGTTTTCAATATAAAGGAACTTATGGAGGCAGGCGATTACGCCGTATTTAGAATTGTTACCATAGTATTCGTGTAGTTACATGAATAAGAAGAAGGTAACTGCCTTCCTCCATAAGGTCCCTTTATATTGAGAACGTCACATATTATTAGTGTTATGTTATCATACTTAGTATCAATTTCACCACACGATGTTAAATGTTAATCGACTGTTAGTTCATACATTTTGACACCTGTTAACACTATAATCGTCTGTTAAGTGGGTTGTAAAATTGCCAACCAAAAAAAACACTACTTTTTATTTTTATCAAAATACTTAGATTATACAGACTTTCACTACGTATTCTAAAGAAAGTAATTGTAAAATATTTGAAAAGAAAGTAATTGTAAATTGTAAAATATAATAGGGCTAAAGATACCCGTGTTTACGGTACTGTCGCAGTTCTTGAATTAAACGAAGGTACGGGTCCGAATTGTATACTTTTATTTAGATGAATACAAATATTATTTTTAAGAGGCCATACTTTCAATTCCGATCGACAACTGACACGCCTTTTCAAATTGAATCGACATTCTTTCTTAAATATAAACTTTCAAATACTGCCCACTATTGATGCAGCCAGCACGCTTCACATAGCGAACCTTCACAGTACCTACCTATAAATAAATGTGAAAATTTGTATACATGTTTGAAATTTCCTTAAATCGAGCGTCATTGAAAAAAAAACCCATGACGACATTAATAAATGGATATAGTAAAGTATACTTTGGATTTACCACGATTTGCATGAACAGGGAAATCCAGTTCCCATGAATGAACACCAATTATAGTATACATTCCTATACGGGTTTGTGACATATTTATGGTATTTTCATCATATTTTAAGGAAAACCACTGACTTTACACCAAATTTTACCTGAATAAGGCTAAAGAAGGGCAATGATCAAGCTAATTGTAGGGTAACTAAATGTAGTGACTACATTTTTCATTTAAAACAATACTGTTATTTGTACATTTTTTATTTATATAGATTAATGTACATAAGTCAGAGAAACTCATTGGCACAATCAAGGTTAACATAGATACGTCCAAAGCCTCAAAAAAATGTTACCACGATCTTATGTCGCCGTAATAAGTTCGTGGTTACATATTTTTGACATTCTGAACGTATAGATACGTTTATATCCTTGACTGTGGGTAGCGACAGCGACCGCTTGGGGGTTTGAACTCGGTACCTCACAAACACGAGTCGACACCGCTAGACCACCGAGACGCTCTATATTTTCATCTATAACTCTATCTATACTAGCTAGCGGTCCCGGGTTCGAATCCCGGTATGGACAAATATTTGTGTGATGAGCGCGAGTATTTGTTTCTGAGTCATGGATGTTTTCTATGTATTTAAGTATGTATTTCTATATATAAGTATGTTTATCGTTGTCTAGTACCCATAGTACAAGCCTAGAGCTTAGTTTGGGACTAGGTCAATTTGTGTGAGATTGTCCCCTGATATTTATTTATTTATTTATTTTATTTTTATTTATTTATACAAATAATACGAGTATATAGAAAGTTTGTTAATTGGTTTGTTTGTTTGTAAGCGATAAACTCTAAAACTACTGAACTGATTTTAATAATTCTTTCACAATTAGAAAGCTACATTACCCAGAAGTAACTAGGCTATATTTTAACTTATTTTACCGAAGCGAAGCCAGGGTGGGTCGCTAGTGAATACGTGACGTTCTCAATATAAAGGGACCTTATGGAGGCAGGCGGTTACGCTCTTCTTATTTTTGTAACTATACGAATACTATGGTAACAGTTCAAAAACAGCGTAACGGCCTGCCTCCATAAGGTCCCTTTATATTGAGAACGTCACATATAAGTCCTGTAAAGTACTAACAGTTAGTAGTTTATATTAAACACGATATTAAGACAGCACAAGACACTTCCTAATAACCCAAAGATTCAATTTAATTCAATTATTTAGATGACAGACAAAAGGCGGAAAGATTTAGTTCGCTCACAACTCGCAGGAACAAAACATGCCTTTTCAACGAGATTTTTTTGGTTTCTAGGTCCTCGTCTATACATAGGCTAAATGCAGACGTATGCATTTATCATCAAAGCCTAGTTAAATGTAAAAAGTCCTATATAAAGCTCTTGTAAACTTGTGCTACGAGGTTACAGAAAAATTACCGATGGGATGGTTCCTAAATTAAGCTACAGGTTGTATTTTCGTTCAGCAAAATTGTAAACTTATCTCTATTTCTAACCAAGCCTGGTTTATGCTATGATACTTTATAAGGTATAATTATTTGGTATTATTATTAATATTTTTTGTAACTTCTGGTGAGTGTAAAATAATTGATTACCTACCTTAAAATCTTATTTTTTGTGTACGAGTTTATTAATTAATATGTGAATTTAACGATTGAGTAGGTACTTTATTACTATGTAAGCTTATCATTGGCTGAAAAACAGGATCATCCTAGTTCAGCCAAATGTGTAATATTATATGTATTATAATATTTAGTTCTGTGTAAACATGAGCTATATGTAAACAATATCGTTAAGTTTTATTATTTTTATTATCTTCTCGCGAAATAAAAACAATGGCCAAGCCTTTTTTCTTTTGTTAATTAAATACAAAACATTGGCGCACTATTTAAAAAACTAAATATTTTTTTATGTAGTTCCACTACATACAACGCCAAAATCTGACAACAAGTACGGAAACTCACAGACATTACTAACATTGAGTAAACACTGCATGCGCGCGCGCGTGTCGCCCACGTTAGAGCCGCGTGCGCCACGCGCCTGCGTCGATAATATATGTGGATCAATAATTAGACCGAGTAAACTTGGTAATTAACAATGTATCCTGGGCCTCGCTTTAATTAATTCTTATTGATCGTCATAGATATATATTGTAGCACAAAACCGGGCTTCGTGGAGATCCTTGGGGAAGGCCTATGTCCAGCAGTGGACGTCTTTCGGCTGATATGATGATGATGATGATCTTCATTCTTAACCGGCCTTGAACTTTATGTAATGGCCACTTGCAGCAGGTTTATCTCTGATCCTAATCAATTATTTTCATATTTTAATTCCTGCCAAATATCCTGTTTTCCGTAAAAACCGCGGTAGCCTAATGGTTTGACCTGCCGACTCTTAAGCAGAGGGTCGTGGATTCGAACCCGACCTCGCACCTCTTAAATTTTTCGGAATTTATGTGCGAAATACAATTTGTAAATTTGCCATGAGCTTTTCGGTGAAGGAAACGACGGTGTGTGCGAAGTTCCCAATCCGCACTGGGCCCGCGTGGGAACTATGGCCCAAACCCTCTCATTGTGAGTGGAGGCCTGTGCCCAGCAGTGGGACGATTATAAGCTGGATTATTATTATTATTATATATCATTAAATTCATAGGATACATGTTTAGGTTTTCATTTAAAGTATTGTATAGTATTGTCTGTATTTCCGGACAGTTATAATTTAGGGCTGTTCAAGGCTGAAGTGAATCGGCTGTTACTGAGCCAGTGAGCTACATCTTTGGCCTCATCTGCATTTTCCACAGGTGAGATCGGGGTCAATCACTGTTCAGTCTTAAGTAAAAAAAAAAGTAGTGCAGATCGCCAGAGTCTTTGAGCAAACATAGATATAGTATGCCTCTGCCCTTCAAGGGCAACAGTATTTTTCCTTTTAAGAGTTAGTAATAAGAGATTGATGCTAAGAGATCTACCAAATGACAATTTTTTTAATAGCCTATTTGGGTGTCCCACTGCTGGGCAAAGGCCTCTCCTCTCGATCTCCACGAGCCCCTATTCAGTGCTTCTTCCGGCCAGTTCCTAAGATATGCGTCCAAGTCGTCCCGCCATCTCCGTTCAGGCCTGCGTCGCCTATTTTGCGGCACCCACTTGGTAGCTATAGCCCACCGGTCTAGGTGCATGCGGCAGACATGACGGGCCCAATCCCACTTGTGCCTGGCGGTTTTTTCGCCGACATCGGCTATGCGTGTTTTGGAGCGCAGTGTTCCGGATACGGTCTGTCCTTTTAACACCTAAAATGCTGCTCTCCATTGACAATTATAACAAACAAAATTTATAACTTGTATTGGCTAAAAAGAAAAAAAACTGTCACTTCTATATCTGTCATTGTCAAATCAAAGTAAACAAACGATTCAATTCAACGGCTCTTTTTTGTTTGCTTGCGTTTCATGTGATCAGTGTTTTAAGAAATATTTTTAACGAACTCCGGACTTTCGATTTTGCCGCTTGCTCTACGACCTTTGCACGATATTTGGACTTGAATAATGAATTAGTATTGAATCTTTTGTTTACTTTGATTTGACTTGACAATGACAGATATAGATGTGACAGTTTTTTTTCTTTTTCGTTAAGTACGAAGGCAACGAGCTTATCGGTCATTAAAGTTTACAAATGTCAACGTAATAACTAATAAAAATATTTCTAAAATATTAGAGGAAATAAAAATAAAAGAGCCGCAGTTCCTTGATCTTTAGGATGAGGACTATCGAAAAAATATATAATTTACATCTCTTCCAAAATCTTTACTTAGCCAATTGTGGCAGTCGGAACACCACGCGGGCCGCCCGCCTGGACCACGCATTCTATTTTCCTTGACGCGATAAGCGATATCCCATAAGGTTAGTTTAATGTCAGACCATAGTAAACAGACACAGTGATAACCCTCGGTTCAGATACTAATTAACTTCAGTAAACAAGATAATCAGCCAAAAATAAGATGTACCGTGCGCGTGTGACCTCAAGGTGTGTTTCTTCCCGACTACGGCGAAGCAAAAAAAGGAGGGTAGTTTTCCTTAGACTAAAGCAAAAGGGGAAGACACATTATCGCCGAACAAGACACTGACATAATGCGTACTGCGACACCTACATTCGCACATTCCACGCACACAGCTGTAAACATGCACTAAAGAGCAATAGAGATAAATTGATGGACTAACGTCGTCCGCGTAAGTGAGACAGCCATATGTCTCACAATGACCAGTCACAATGTCAGTTTATTAACGCCGGTAGCACACCTCCGCCGCGGAACTGTAGTAGCGAAACTCTGGCAACGAAATAAAGTTCAATTTCGTATTAAATATCACGATTCCGCCCTAGGCCCTGGGGAGTTCTGTAGCGGCAGAGTTGCACGTCTCGATCGTTTGTACTGAGCCGGTCGCCATCTTGGGCTGCTGTTGAGAAGTGAAGCGTGGCGGAGTGGAGCGCGGCGGAGGGGTTGGAGCACGCCTCACGAGGCGATTGACACTCTGATCTCCCATTTATAAAGACAAGCCATTACCGAAATTGGCTTTAGGATACAAGATAATTTGGACAGACGATTTCTAATAGACGCAATTTCTAATGGGTTTATAATGCAACGTTTGTGCAATCCAGCGTGGAACGCAAGCATACGGAACTCTAAACATTAAAGTTTAAAGTATCATTACTGATAACGCGGTCAAAGTTTCACATAATGCATGATACCAACCAATAGGTAAGACCAGTTAAAATTGCGACAGACATTTTTTTGCATATTTATGCCATGTCAAAACAGATAAAGAAGATTTTAGGCTGAACTGTGGACTCGATGGTTTTATAGGCAGTGTTGCCAATATAACAACTGTGTAGCCCAATTTTGCATATTTTTCAATAACTTCGAGAGCCTCCACACTAGCGTTTGCATGTTCATAAAATTATAGCCTTTAACCTCGAGCTCGACCGGCAGGACCCCGACGCTCAAAAGACGCTAGTGTGGGGGCTCGTCTCAACTGTGATCCCCGTCTCAAGATACGTCAAAGTAAACGTCAATCCATAGAAAACTGACATTTTTGACGCATCTTGTGACGGGGATCACAGTTGAGATGAGTTTATTAATACGGCCCTAGACTTCCCTACGGCCCTAAAATATATAACTATCAGTCTTAAATTGAAGTCTATCACTACATAGGTAGTATAAATAATAAAAATCGCTTCCCGCCGTCTGTCCTGTATGTACGCTTAGATCTTTATTTCATAGGTGTTTAGAGTTTGTTAATAATAATATAAGTGTGACGACTTTCATTTTTAAGTCATCGAATTCCTTTTTAACCGACTTCAAAAAAAGGTTCTATATTCCACAGTATATATTTTTCACCACAAATAAAAAAAATATAAAATTATATCTTCCGACAGTGATAGTAGTGACGAAATATCACAAAGGCAACCGCGGATGTTTAGAGACCGACTGAGTTGTAATCATTTACAAATATCAGAGACAATCTCACACAAATTTACCTAGTCCCAAACTAAGTTCTAGGCTTGTACTATGGGTACTAGGCAACGATATACATATAGAGAAATACATACTTAAATATAGAGAAAACATCAATGACTCAGAAACAAATACTCGCGCTCATCACACAAATATTTTCCCATACCGGGATTCGAACCCGGGACCGCTAGCTTCTTAGGCAGGGTCACTACCAACTAGGCTAACCGCGTCGTTACTAATATTACAAGTAAAAGTTATTTTATAAGTTCTAAAAAATATTTATGCAATACAATTTAACATATAGGTACCTACATCTAAAATTATTTTTACGACTGCTAACTATTATTACGACTATTAAATTTTATACAACGCAGCACTATTACTATCAGTAAATTTTAGGAGTAAATAGCTTATAATATAAGCTATTATTTTTTATGCAATAGGCCCCTGGTGTCGCTTAGATAGACTGAGGACAAGGCACGGACGCTGCAACTACTTCCTCCATAAGTGGGGTCGGCGTGACTCGGCCCTCTGTGACTGTGGCGAGGAGGTCCAAACCATAGAGCACTTCGTTCAGCGCTGCCCTCTACACTCATACTCCAGTGCCCCGGAAGATCTGTACAAACTATCACCTGACACTATCTCGTGCCTCGGGACCTTGAATGTGGATCTATAGTTATCTTTTTAGTTGTGTATTTTTAAAATTTTTATGTAAACGCGCCATACGATTAAATAAATATCAAGTCGAGGCTTTGGTCAGGTGTTACAAGTAAACTCAAGTGCTTTATATTTTCTACCTCTTATAATTTTATAATCTGTATAGTTAAGCATTTCTAAAGAAGTTTGTACATTTCATTCAACTCTCCGATTAAAAAAAATTGTGGGTTGGACAAATGAAACTGAGCAGTTTTAAAATAATTTCCCAAAATGTCCCATAACATAAAAAATGCACAAATATTTCCTATTTTGTTACCAAAGCTCATACATTATTGGTAACGAAATAGGAAGTCTCTATACATTTTTTTCAACATCTTGGGAATTTATGTTGAAATTGCATAGTTTCATGCATGCAATCTATCTACGAATTTTTTTTTTAATCGAAGCTTGTTTTTTTTAATCCTTAAAATTGTACAAAATTTTAAAAAAATGTTCAGTTACATCTTCGATTTGCTAAATTAATGCTTTGTACTTTTGGATTCCTTATGTTTAACAGGTTATGTGCAATTTGTTGCTTGGCGTAGATGCCACTTGGAATGCCACTTTAAGGCGGCGATAGGTTAATTAACCCAGTTGAATGTTATAATAAATTATTTCTCATAAATATGTCCCATTAACTCGCAAATCCGTCTGTAGGTTACCGTAGCAGTAAACAATCGGACTGGCCCGTCCGGTTTCCGTATGCGCGCGCGCACGCGGGACCAGCGTGATGTCTGTCACTACGCAAGCGTATACGAGATATACAGACAGACAGATAGCGTTTCTTCGATAATAGGTACGAGGATGACATGAAAATGTATAAAAACCGGGTAGCTATCATTTTATCGAAACTCCTTTCATCGAACGTATCATTTCATCGAATTTCATTTCATCAGAAGCTAATTTCCACGTGCAGCAGTTATAATTTTTTGGTGGTGTCAGGTCTAACCTAACCTAACCTACGTAACCCATGCTTAAGATAACCTGAAAACAATAAGGTTTCAGCAGAAATTAGCTTTCGATGAAATGAAATTCGATGAAATGATACGTTCGATGAAAGGTGTTTCGATAAAGTGATGAAATACCATAAAAACCAGCCCAGTGCGAGTCTGACTCGCACACGAAGAGTTCCGTACCATCGTGCAAGATTTAATACTATATACTTTTATTATTCGTTATCATAGTGGCAACATAGATACACACTCTGTGAAAAGTTCAACAGTCTATCTATTACCGATATTATAAATGCGAAAGTTTGTGTGTGTTAGTTTGTTACTCTTTCACGCTGCAACGGCTGGACGGAATTGGATGAAATTTGGAATGGAGATAGCTTATACCCTGGATTAACACATAGGGTACTTTTCATCCCGGAAAATTTAAAAGTTCCATGGCAGTAGCTAGTTTTTGACTTGGGACTACCTTGTTAGTCTGTGTTGACCTTAACAAGTTAGTGCGTGCATTTTTAACAATACCTTCTTTCTTTTGATATATTAATGATTTTTTCTTGATATACGAGTTAATTAATTAGGTAGTTAATTGAATAAGATTACGCTCGGTAAACAAGGTCGTTGACAGATAAACTTGTTTTTATATTAATAATTAAATTTAATAGTTTCGAGGGCCACTATCAAATTGGAATCATCTACTTATTGTTGGTCGCTAGGCCAGGCTACAGAATGTATCTATAGGGTTACCAATCCTAATGGGTCAGTATGGGAAAGTCTGAAACTATTTGAGGGATAGGGAACTTTCGTCTGACTCGTTTGACTGGTCTTTTTAGGGTTCCGTAGTCAAACAAGGAAACTCACGACTAAGTAGACTTTATCGGTTCTTGAGTTAAAGACGATTAAATCGTTTATACCGAAAATCAGCTAAGATAACTTTAACTAGAAAATATATATAGAAATATAAATATAAATAGAAAATTTGATATATTTGTGTTTTTTAGATATTGTTGTTTATGTTTGTAGTAATGGCGACGGAACCCTACACTGAGCATGGCCCGACATGCTCTTGCCCGGATTTTTAATAATTTTTTAATAAAAAAATAGTAAAAATATTTTTTGACAATCTTATTTTCAAACAGTTTTGTACTAAGTGATAGGTGCTTTATGTAATTGTATACTTACATTATTTTAGTCCATTTCTTCGAAGACACCTCTCACCGAAAAATCAATACCTGTAAAAGATAATAGTGTAAATATTTCTGAGTATACCCAATTAGAACTTCAGAATACAAAGATTTCTTTAAACGGTATGATCTTTTAAAGTTTATCTGATAACCCTATTGATAGGGTAACCTATGATTTTAGTTACACAATCGATGTGGTTACCCTGTGATTGTGTTACCTTAACGTTAGGGGGACCCCTTTGAACTAGTTAACCGCTTCCATAGAGCTTACCAAGTTCATTAGGGTTTCGGTTGTTTAATATTTTAGCATTAGCTAGGTATTATATTACCCTATTGATCGCCTCTCTTTTTTGCGCATTCGGGCGATCTCTGTCTAACCGCTACCCATAAAATTGTTAGGTAGTGAGATAATAAGTCGAAACACTTGCGCGTAGATATTAAAACCGTACGATTAAGTTTAAAAAGGGTAACAGTTGATAGGAAATTGTAGTTGATAGGGTATTGGTAGCTGACACTCACTAAGTATGAGTGTGCATACTTAGTGCGAGTCAGTTTATACTGGTCTTAATTTTTTTATGTGATGTAACTACAAATTAACGGTTCCTTTACTTGTGCTCTGAGATATTGCTTGTTGCTCTATTTCATGGTTCTAAGTCAACGGGAAGTACCCTATAGGTTTTGATCCCCTAGAGATTCCCTTAAATATGCGGCATAAACGGCCGTATCTTTTGATTGCGTTGACTTAGATGTTTGATTTTTTCACTCATCCAAGGGATTACATACTGTAGTATTGGATATCAATTTCAACTTGATACCTCCACGCGATCCTGAGAAAAAGGGTCCTGAAAGACACACACAGATAGACGGACAACAAGTGATCCTATAAGGGTTCCTTTTTTTCCTTTTTAGGTACGGGACCCTAAAAACTAGTCTCAAAAGTGTACTTTTTAATATCAAAAGATCCCTATTCAGCTGTTCTGTGTCGATTTAATTCTAGTTTATTTGACTCGCTCACTCATCACTCCTCTTCTGTATGACGATGCAGCGATGTGTTCGTACCGAAATAAATACTAATAAAATACCGTCAAAGATTGGGAAACAAGCCAAAATGACGTAATTGTCACGACATAAACATCTGTGCGTGCGTGTGCGCGTGCGCATGCGCATGCGCGTGCGCGTGTGTCTGTTTGTGTGTGTCTCTGTGTCTCTCTGTGTCTCTGTGTGTGTCTGTGTGTCTCTCTGTGTGTGTCTGTGTATCTGTGTGTGCGTGTGTGTTAGTTCGATACCCTTTCACGCTGCAACGGCTGGACGGATTCGGATGAAATTTGGAATGGAGACAGCTTATACACTGGGTTAACATATAGTATCTTTTTGTCCCGGAAAATTTGGTAGTTGCCAAGGGAAAACCGATAGACGACTTCTACGCGGACGAGTTGTTACTAGTCGAATTGTTATTTAGACAAATTGTTTTAGACGAATTGTTTTAATCGAATTTTACTAGACTACGATAAACATACTTATATAGAGAAATACACACATAAATACATAGAAAACATCCATGAATCAGGAATAAACACTCGCGCTTACCACAAAATATTTGCACACACCGGGATTCGAACCCGGGACCGCTAGCTTCGCAGGCACGGTCACTACCAACTGGCCTCACCGTGTCGTCAAGTTAATTGGCGTCTACAGGATACCTAATTGTTACAATGTTGTTATCAAAATGCATTATTATATTGAGGGCAAATGATACGTAGGTGAACAATGGGTATTAACCTCAATGTTTGCAGAACACTCTCCATTATCACTGTTATTAAGATAAATGTGTCTTGTAATAAATAACTATTATTTTATACATTTCAGGATTTAATGTTATTTGAAACAACGAGACTATATATAGACTATATATAGAAAATACCATAAGAGAGATGGTAAAAAGTGAAATAAAAATAATATAAGCATTTTTTTTTAAAGCCGTGGTAGCCTAATGGTTTGACCTGCAGACTCGCAGCAGCAGAGGCAGAAGCAGAGGGTCGTGGGTTCGAACCCGGGCTCGCGCCTCTAAGTTTTTCGGAATTTATGTGCGAAATATAATTTGTAAATTTACCATGAGCTTTTCGGTGAAGGAAAACATCGTGAGGAAACCTGCACACACCTGCAAAGCAATTTGACGGGAAGTTCCCAATCCGCACTGGGCCCGCGTGGAAACTATAGCCCGAACCCTCTCATTGTGAGTGGAGGCCTGTGCCCAGCAGTGGGACGTATATAGGCTGGATTATTATAAGCATTTAAAACTACTAATTAGACAGAGAGATCCGACATGTCCTGTGACGTCAGCGGGCACTACGGTCATATAAACTCCATGTTAAATTCTATTTTGCTAGAAAGAGATAGCAACAAATCTTTAATGGCTTATATCTTGGTTATTTTTATAGTTGTTTGAAAAATATTTTTCTCTACTATACTGTTTGTTACATGAATGACTTTTTAATAAAGCAAAAAAATTCATGCATATTCCTTATTTAGATATCCATTACATCCATTATCCATACATCCATATCCATCCATGCGTCCATTCACAAACATCCAACAACAAAGGTTGCAAACTAAAACCTGCCTGGCGACCAGTATGACGCACCCTTATAATTTTTATACAGCCTATGACACGATAAGTCGAGATTTAAACTTAAGGAAATTTGTAATTGGAACAGATTGCATAAGGTTTAAATTACTTCGTGCTTTTTTGACGAGTCATCAACATATGTCGTTATCGCGGGAGCAAAAACGATTTGACAGTACTGAAAGATTATGACAAATAGGCAATAACAGAAGTGACATTCGTATCGAACAACGTTTATACCTACGAGTTCAAAATGTATCAATTTTCTTTCTAATATCTTACCTCCATACTTGAATAGATTAATAGTATATACTTAAAAAGATCAGCTGCGCAATCTTAACAACAACCTCGTCAATCACTTTTCCTGCTACTTTAGACATTGGCATTCTTGATTGATTTGCCGCAAAGTAACAGTAGAAAATTTAGAAAAAACTCTGGTCATCTATTACGAAAATCGCATAAAATGCAACAAGAAGTAAATTAACTTTTATAAAAATTAAACACATTGCTGGCTTATTATTCACGTTGACACGTTGACCTATAGGTAAGCGTTTACACAGTGTAAGTTTGATTGACTTTTACAGTGAAAACTTCATGCTAGATATGATGAACTTCTTAGAGGCTTAGAACGTGTAGGCAGAATATTCCATTTATACTAAGCAAACATTCTGTTATATGTGATCTTTAATAGATTTGTTTTTGCTCCCGCGATAAGGACGTATGGTTATCAACATATTCATGCCATCCACAATTTTATTCAGTAAGTAGGCCGCACAGCACTTTTACATGTCAAAACCTACTAGCGCTTCCCAATAGGAGACCACTGCTGAGAAGCACTGCAAGAAACTCAACAGTTAATCATTTTTTAAATAAAGCTTATGAGTCTTATGACAGTAATACTACTTATTCTAGCTTTATATAAAACTATAAAGATAATGTAAAATATCTGGGTAGTTCAACAGGAAAACATCTCAAAATTACTATGAGAGAAAAAATATATACATCCATTACACATACCTACATATACATACATAATAATAATAATAAATAATAAATATCAGGGACAATCTCACACAAATTAACCTAGTCCCAAACTAAGCTCTAGGCTTGTACTATGGGTACTAGGCAACGATATACATACTTATATAAAGAAATACATACTTAAATATATAGAAAACATCCATGACTCGGGAACAAATACTCGCGCTCATCACACAAATATTTGCCCATACCGGGATACGAACCTGGGACCGCTAGATTCGTACGCAGGGTCACTACTAACTAGGCTACTCTCGTCGTGTGTATACACATATTATACATGTAACCACATAAAAGTTTCGACATGTCTTCCTACATAAACCGTGTCCCCTAGACAAGATACAGTGTTTACATGATTTTTATGAATTATTTATGAGGTAGTAAGCTATTAGTTAATTTTCTATTTTTCGGGTTTAGGCCAAGCATTTTCGTCCGTTAGATAGTCCTCGACCCTATAGTAAGCTTTAGACATCAATGACTTTTTCAAGTAATATTATATGATGACATGACATGACATGATGAAATGATTATATCTGGCAACCCTACCCAAGTAAACACTGTAAGCAAAAACTCTTCGCGTTATACGAAACAATTAGATGTTTTTCGGTGGTGATATACACAACAGTTGAACCGAACACTTACGGTAATAAATCTACTATCGGGCGCTCTAAAAAACACCAACTCAAGAACCCAGAAGGCGGTAAGGCACTGAAATTAACCGTTACTACTTTAAACTACACCCAAAAGTCAAAGAAAGTAGAATAATTTCCGTCATCTATCACACCAACCAACTGACGTACCGCCATCAGCTGATTGGAGGTTATCTTATGACAGCTACTGTCAATCAAAGCGAGTTGATGTCATAGGCGGTGTTGCTAGCGAACGAAAGCTGCGTTCATTAATACCCATTGAGTACATACACCAGGAGACGCCTTACGCCCAATTTCTTAACCACAAAAGTCTGTCGTTTTTTGGGGGAGGCGAGGTAACACACATAAACACACAAATGCTCTTTTTCCTATGCACTTGCACCACTAAAAAACATAAACACTGACTTGAAATCACGCACGCAAACAAACAAAATATGTAATCAACACGTGCGTACACGAATTACAATTTCACATACAAAAAATAGCAACCGAAGACATATGTTTGAACTTTTCTTATTTGTGGCTTTAAATAATAAGTTAAAAAGACATGTGCACAAAGGCTTTCTTTCTTTTTTTTGAAGGACTTCAAAGTTAGTGTTTACGTTTTTTGTGGTGTAAGTGCGTAGTAATAAGAGCAATTTTTGCAATTGTGTGTTAGCGGTTTACATGTATTTAACTCGCCGTCCCAAAAAACGACAGACTTTTGCGGGTAGGAAATTGCGCGTAAGGCATCTCCTGGTGTATGTACTCAATGCTGTACAATAATCTACGCTGGCAATGTAAGTCAAATGCGTTTCGTTAATACATTACAACTAAAAAAACTGCAATATCAACGGGGCATATTACATTATCAATATCATCGTGATATTTGAGTATCGCGTGGTAATATTGGTAACGTAATATGCCCCAGTGCAAGTGTAGTTTTATAGCTTTCGTTTTTAAATATAAATTTAGGCTGAAGTTTTTGAATTGTTTGATTTTATAGTTTTTATTGTGTGATTTAATTACTTTTGCAGATGACATGAGTAAAGGACGTAACAAAACGTTACAAGGGGTCAATGAAATGGGTTGATTTTCGCATCGCAAAACAAAATGGCCGTCTGTCTCTGATGGAGAAAGGTGTGTCGTCGCTGTCGCGTACCTAATACTTAGCGAGTTGCAACGAAGAATATCATTGAACTTCAGTGAAAAGTTTTGGTGTTTTATTACTACTGGTTCGTAACTTTGTATTGTGATTAATTAAGGTGGATTTATTATGTTTGATGTCCAGCAGCTTTGGTGGAAGGAATGGAAGACCCAGGAATCCGGAGGTGATACTGCATCGCGTATGGCCTGTACCGTAAGGCCTCGTCGCGAGCGCCCGGAGGCTGCATGTTTGCCTCGCGTGGGCTTATTCGGGCCGCGTATTTGCCTTTTTTCGCGAGGCATTCGCGTTCGTACCATCGCGCGCCGCTTGATATGTATGACGGTTGTATTCCAGCCCCGTCGGCTGCGAGCGACCGAAGCGTGGCAGGGCTTCGCCCTTCGCGTCGCGCGCGTTCGGAGCCCTCGCTCCTCCCGGGCCGCGATCGGAGCCGTCCAGGTAAGCTCTTCAATCATCGCAGACGGATCAATACATTGGGACGCCATTTTGTGAAATTATTTTTAGAATTTACTTATAATTAGAGCGTTATATGTAATTGTTGGGTGCTGATGGAAAGTCGGTCAAGTGTCTCAGGTGCAAATTGCTTTCTCAGCAACACTAGAATGGGCTTACATTCATATTCAAATGTCTGTTTATACGGTTCTTGTTGGATAGGTAGTTCTTTACCGTTTTGTCGTGGTTTCCCGTTATGTGTTGGCGTTTAGTCTAGAAAACTGTGCTGTATCTTCATCTCGATTACTAAACCGTCCGTTTGTTTGTATGACTGTTGTATTTGTGGTAGTAATTCTTGACCATGACATGTAGTTAGCATATTCCTTTGTACTCCTGTAATTTATAACACTCTTGTTGTAATAGTATCCACATCATTTAATAAATGTTTTTTTTACTTGATAAATAAAAATAAACAGATGTCATTTTGTGTTACACACTTCATTATTTCTTTACATATGCAAATATTTCACAAACATCAAACTAACAGCAGTGTATGAAGTAAGTTTGCAACAGTATACAATTTATAGTGGTTTTGAAGTTAAATGAATAACCTACATTTGTTTTAATACATACCCCACACACACAGATTAATGCAGTATTTTTCAACATTTTTCAATTCATGATCCCTTTACAAGAATAAATACAAACTGGCAACTCCCAGCTCCATAAGAATAGTGCAATTTTATTAATGTAGTCTGTGGAACTACATAAGACCAACAATCCTTGCTGTTAATTTTACCTGGCTAGTGGTGACCCTGCGAGTAAGTCTTCACCACCCACTCCCGGGGGTCGCAATCCACAGGTTGATTAACACTGGGCTGATGTGTAACTGTTGGTGTCTTCTGTTGGTGTATTGTGAATGTCTGTACCCTATTTATTTAGTTTGTTATCATATCCCTTTATATTGGTTTACCCTTGAAATATCGCCAACATTCCATAGAATGTTTTACTTTGCCAAATTTTCATTTCAATGACAGGCATTTCCACATACAGGAGTTTTTTGGTGGTCACAAGTCTAATGTAACCTAACCTATGTAACCCATGCTTTAAATAACCTGAAAACAATAAGGTTTCAACAGAAATTAGCTTTCGATGAAATTAAATTTGGTGAAACACATTCGCTAAATAATAATTTCAAAGGGCACTGCTTTATATCATAAATCTAACTCTTCTTAACCTCTCTGACTAGTAACAGATCCAAAATGATTTTGCATACATCTATATATTACTTTCCCAAATAGATTTTTGATCATAAACAGACTGGAACTTTATTTTTATATATGTAGTATACAAACAGTTAAACGTTTTTCTTACTTCTTTACTTCTTGTAGTTACACAATTTATTTTAAATCATTCAGTATAAATCGTTTTAAAATTTTCTTCACTCTTCAATAGCTGGGTCCACACTGGACGTGCAGCCTCGGGTGAAACACAGCACAAGCAAAGCAAGGCGGCAAATGCCCCACAAGCCTGCTTGCCCAATGTGGACCCAGCTAATGACTGATGAAATGCTAATGCTAAATAAATATATTTTAGTTAAAGTATGCTTTGTCACATCAAATTAAAATATCACAGTGAAAGATAGCCAAAGCATATTTCAGCTTACTTTAGTTATTGTATTAAAGCAAGTAGGCTGCAAACATACAGTGAGCCTATTACCGTCATATTTATCGATTTGGATTGTACATCTGGCACTTTCTAACCAGTATGTAAGTGCGAGAGAGTGATGGATACTTAATTCACACGATTAAGGCGACCATAACACTGGGGCAGAATGGAGGTGAGGTCGTTCATATACAAAAAAGCCTCTGCTACATTTTTAGTATGGGGTCTCCGCTATGTGTGCGGTTGCAGCTTGAACGTACCATTAAAACCATGATACCAGTACTGCTACTACAGTAACCTCAATCTGTTCTTCAGGATGTCGGCCTCCCGGCGCAACGGGTCGGTGTCCCGCGCCGCCGAGACGGCCTCCAAGAACCGACTGCATATGGATAGGAATCCACAGCATTCCAGGATAACTGGTGAGATATTTATGTTTCTGCACATTATATGATGGGTACATGTGTAGTTAGTGGCAGGTATTTTAGATTGACGGTAGACAACGCAGTTAACCTAGTTGGTAGTGACCCTGCCTATGAAGCTAGCGGTCCCGGGATCAAATCCTGGTATGGACAAATATTTGTGTGATGAGCGTGAGTATTAGTTCCTGAGGGGTCATTCCATTGTCGCGGGTGCAACATTTTGACTCATTCTAGACTTGTTACTAAGAAAATAAAAAACACATTTTAAAAAGTTAATGATTACATTTTATCGAGCTTTTTATAAATTTGTATATAAGATTTTTAATAAAAAATTTACACAGCCTCACAAAAGGTTTAAAGTGCCATTGCGGGTGCAACCAAATCGGCCCACCTCTCCAGATCACAATACAAAAACACAAAAATCTTTTAATTGTGAAAAAATTATTAACGTATTGCCTTCTTTGTAATATATAAATTATCTATGGCTAGAAATTTGCTGGATTACGTGTGAACGCGACTTAAGTAAGCGCGACTTACACGACGGTATTACAGTGTTGCAAGTGAAATTTTGTTCATACCTGACTTTTTGGGTAATTTTAAATAGTTATCTTCAATATTGCATTAGTGTGAGCTTCTAAATTTGGATTTGAACTCTCGCTGGTTAACCAAAATTATTTAACTGACAGTTTGTGACAACGTCTTTTGTTTTCATATTTTATTTCAGGTTTTTACCACTAAATCGTGTCGTGAGTTATGACTCAGGATTAATTTCGTTGCTTGCTTCTTCAATCCTAATATTATACAGGATTTCCATGAATTTGTTTGCATATTTTATCGAATCAATTATCATCAAGATGTCTATATTTTGACCATAGCGATGGAGGCCGCGCGAATGCAGGCAACACTACCTCTCTTGTCAACTCCAGAATGATCGTAGAATATTCGAGCCTTTGACTCTCGATCTGCGTTCGATACGCTTAATTTGCCAAAATTATTGTAATACCAGTTTTCCTCCAGCCAGTTTTATTACGTGTTTGCCAAATACCCAGGACGTGGCCTTTTCTTGTGTCACGTCGGCAAAGAGATTTTCTAAAGAAACCTCACTCTACGTCATTGCGTCTTGCTTTAAGAATACCATTTTGCATGGGCTGTGCACCTGCTCCGGAGTCGACATTATCCAATAGACGCCTATAGGCAGGGTTATTTTCCTCCAAAAGGAGGTAACTTGCTACGGGTAACTTACTACGGGTAACTTCTACGGGTACATAGCACGGGCACTTAGCACGGGCTAGCTTCTTACTTCCCATCTTACTGCACCAGTTGAGCTTAAAAGACAGAATTTGCTTCTGTCCACCCCGCTCGGCTCACCGAGGCGAACTCGCACTGCTTGTCACAGCTGAGTCCACTCCAATTCTAACTTATTTTACTATTTAAACTGTAGTAGGGAATCGTTTAATCGACCAACATTTTCACCACTGTCCAAAACAACCTTCTATTAATAATTTAACTATTAAACCCTAGTTTTGAAGGGCGGGGCCAAATAAACCAGCCTGAAATACTACACAATTGGTTTAATTTCTATATAACCCTTGGATTACCCTCTTAAATACATTAAATTAGATAAATAACTGAAAACCATACATATCAATATAACTTAAAATTATTTAAACATAACCAAATGAAAAAATAAAAAGCAAATAAATAAATAATAAGCAAATAAATTATTACTATTACTATTACTATTACCTACATTTATTTAAACAATAACTTAATTCATTTTAAACATTACATCTTATATTGACAGACGATAAAAAAGTTACTGTAAAGACATAAAATAATAATAAAAATAAATAATTAATTAGGTATTCACTGTTAAAATGATCGCGCGCAACATCGTATGATTTGCAGTTGGCCCGAAATCATGTAATAATAATCTTTTAAAGTGGGCTATCGCTAAGAGCGATTTATTTATTATTAATTAATAACATACAAATATATAATAACATCGTGTGGCGGCGCGGAACCCTCGGTGCGCGAGTCCGACTCTCACTTGACCGGTTTTTTTTTTATCGAAAAACGTTTCACAAACATCATTTGGCAAACCTTTTTTTTTCCAAAACTGTAAATATTTCAGGATTTATTTTAGGACCATCGTGTAGAACCCTATAGGTTAGGTTAGTTTCATAAAAATCCTGAAATATTCACAGTTTTGGAAACAAAAGCGGTTTACCAAATGATACGTTTGCGAAATGAATCAGTTTGTAAATCGGTTTTTTGTTAAAAACATTAGTGAACCTTTTTTTTTTTTTTTTCATATGAGTTTAGCCAATCAACCTTCGTACCGTTACGATATCGTTATTTATCATATTACTCATCCTTACGAATAAATATTTAAAACAAGAAAGCAACTTGTCTGTTTCTTACGCTTTCACGACTGAACCGATTTCGATGAAATTTGGTATGGAGTTTGAGTCCCTGGGAAGGACATAGGATGCTTTTTATTCTGGAAGGGAATAGCGATAAACGACTACTACGCGGACGAAGTCGCGGGCAAAAGCTAGTTATATAATAAATGCGCAAGAGCGTTTGTTTGTTCCGTTTTACGGACAAACGGCTTAACAATTTCCATAAAAATTGGCATGCAGGGACTGTATACCGATAACCGAGATATATCGATATTTTTAAGAAAATATCGATAACAATATCGATACTTGTCGAATATATCGATAAACAGATATCGATACTTTATCAACACTTGCTACCGATACTAATAGGTACATATTTTATCAAATCATGTTAGTAATCAGATACATAATCACCTGACCAAATATTGCCACTTATGACGCGATAGGTGTATAGATATTAGTTGCCTTTGACTGTAGCTACGATTTTTGAAGAGTTCTCTCGATTTCTCATTGATTTCATCATCAGTTTATCATTCTTATAGATATGATACCAATCTCAAATCTGATCTGTTTCATTAGGGTATGTAAGTATGTTACCTGACTGATCATAATAATAATTTCAAATCGGGTCATAAATGACGGAGTTCTGTCAAAATATCGATATTAATGTACCGAAAATTATTTATCGATATCTATGTCGATAAAAAGATATTTATATCGATATACAATTTATACCGGTATTACAGTCCATGAGCACAACACATTTTATTGCCGACTGTACTTCTAACTGATGATGAACTCGCTATAAAACAAATGAACAGACGAGTCCAAACACAAGTACGTAATTATTACAAGCTAGCAGCGATTCGCCAAGGCTTCGCACGGGTAACAAAGCATATCGATATTTATAACCATCGCGTCATAAATATCAATATTTGGCCAGGTGATTATGTATCTGATTACTAACACGATTTGCTAACAAAATATGTACCTATTAGCATCGGTGCCAATTATTGATAAAAGTATCGATATCTGTTTACCGATACAATTCAGGGACCGGCCTGCTATCCCTTTCAATGGGTTTTTCGTAAGGATTAACTTACCAAACCTTCCGTCCGTCAAAACCCTTTAAATGTGCTTTTAAAGCGCTATTTCCAAACGATAGCCCTAACCAATACCCTTACTTACCCTTAAAAAGGTAACTAGTATATACGCAATTTTAGACCTTTTGTAGACTTCATAAAACACACGTTACCTTGCGTCCCGTTCGAAGCAAGCCCATTCAACTAAGCGCTAACCCAATACCCTTATAAAACCCTTATAGTATACACGTTACCGACAGCGTATAATTTGAAGTTACCGCGCGGAGCGGCAAAAGATCTAATACGGTTCGATTTTCTATGGCACACGTTTGTGATTGGCTCGTACAAAAGAGAAAGCTTTGTAATAAGCGCTTAAATCTAACGATTTCCCTAACGGGAAACCCTTTCATAGGGATATCAATGTGAATAAGTTACCAATTTCCAAGGGCTACCCTTATCGTTGGGTTCTTCATTCGATAAGGGAAAGTCAATCGTATGGGTTGCCAATTGGAATGGGTGAGCAAATCACTGGGCTAGCTATTTCAAAGGGAAACCCTTTGAAAGGCTTTTCCCGATGAAAGGGTTGTCCGGTCCCTGATACAATTAATTAATTATTATCGGTAAATATCGATATTGTTATCGATATTTTCTTAAAAATACCGATATATCTCTGTTATCGATATACAGTTCCTGGTTGTGATAGTGGCTAGCTTTTGCCCGCGACTCCGTCCGCGAATAACTGGTTTAACGCTTTTCCTTGGAGAACTGTCAAATTTTCCGGGATAAAAAGTGTACTTTATGTGTTAATACAGTGATGAAATCTGGTGCCAAATTTCATCTAGATCCGTTAGGCCTAAATGGTGCGATCGAAATGCAAACATCCAAACAAACATCTAAGTCGCGTTGCCTCGACGAGTTGCTACGCAAACGTGTTTTCAGAGCTCCTATTCCGAAAACTGTGTCATCGCTCGCTAGACATTTTCCATACTTCTCCTTCCCCCATACGTACAATTCGGTGTGTAAGTCCTGCAATATAAGCCAACTTGGTCTTTCGAAGCTAAAACACGTTTGAAGCAGTGGCTAGTCTCACTGAGCTATGGCAACACGGAAAAGCTCCTTTGTTCTCTCTCATAAGCACACATATGCGCACACACGCACACACAAGCACACGCACGCACACATAGGCCAACACAGGCAAACACACACACACTCACAAGCACGCGCACACACCCGCATATTTACTCACACACAAGCATGCCTAATTTATTGATTTTTGCCTTAAGTTAAATATTGCCGAACTCGTTTTACTACTCGGTGTAACCATAAGTTAATAGGCAACTCTTATAAAATTAGTCCTAATTTGTAAAAATATTCATGTATAACTGTGCTCATGGATGCCCAAGATACGGGCTCAGCCCAGTTTGGGATCCGCCGGAAACTGACGTTTTGTGTATTTTGTGATTTTATATAATAAATAAATTTGAAATTTGATTTTTTATTTGAAATATCCATACAAACTTTAATATAATGTATAATACTAGCTTTTGCCCTCGGCTCCGTCCGCGTAGAAGTCGTTTATCGCTGCTCCCTCGGGAACTCCATTTTTAGGGATAAAAAGTAGCCTATGTGCTATTTCAGACTATAATCAGACCTATAATAATCCAGCCTATATACGTCCCACTGCTGGGCACAGGCCTCCACTCGCAATGAGAGGGTTCGGGCTATAGTTCCCACGCGGGCCCAGTTCGGATTGGGAACTTCGCA
This sequence comes from Tortrix viridana, assembly GCA_963241965.1. NCBI lineage: Eukaryota > Metazoa > Arthropoda > Insecta > Lepidoptera > Tortricidae > Tortrix > Tortrix viridana. Next base: position 2,204,561 of record OY725198.1, on the reverse strand, counting down.
CACACCGTCAAATTGCTTTGCAGCTGCGTTGGGCAGGGCTTTGCACGCACTACGGTTGCCCACATGCGGTTTCAGAACCGGAAAAAAATTAACATGTGATGTCCTTAACAAGAGCACGCACTTGCGGTTTTTTTTTTTTCAGGGACTGATTTAAAATAAAAATCATAATCATATATTATGTACCTTATAGTGTATAGAAAGCTATTTTTGAACCACTGGCTACGCTCGTGGCTCAATTTTAGATTCCTTCGCTGACTGGCTCTCGCGCCAAATATTGCTTCGCGGAAATCCATTTCTATACTAACCGTGAAATAAATAAATATCAGGGGACAATCTCACGCAAATTGACCTAGTCCTAAACTAAGCTCTAGGCTTGTACTATGGGTACTAGGCAACGATATAGATACTTATACAAGATAAATACATAGTTAAATATATAGAAAACATCCATGACCCAGGAACCAATATTCGCGCTCATCGCACAAATATTTGCCCATACCGGGATTCGAACCCGGGACCGCTAGCTTCGTGGGCAGGGTCACTACCAACTAGGCTAACCGCGTCGTGAAAAAACTCAAAATCGCAAACGGGCAACCGTAGTGCGTGCTAAGCCTTAGTTGGGATAATCAAAAGTCATCAGGAAGATTAGCCAGGATCCATTACCAGAGCTCGGAATAGGTAAATACTGCTTATTAGCCTAAACTTGACGGTTGTTCATTCACGCGTTATGCTAGATTTACACGGGCTTAGTAACTAATGCTCAGTACTTGTCACTTACACTCAGGCCTGGGCAGTATTTCATTTACTTGCATTTGAAATACTTGTATTTTGTATTTAGTATTTCAAATGCTTTGTTTAAAATACATTTGCACAAAAATACTTTTGGTTTTCAATTCTCTTGTGTAGTGTAATAACAAGTAATTTCCATTAAATATAGGAAAAAAAACATAAACGGAACATTTTACGGAAGTGCTATCAGACAAGTTTCTGCTAGTTATAAAATGGATATCTAGCTAATGAAAATAGTCTCTTTTTATTTAGCATCACTTGAAAAAAATATACTAAGTTCTGTAATTTGTATTTTAAATACTTGCCATGAAAGTATTTAGTATTTCAAATACATCGTTCAAATGTAATTTGTATTTGAAATACTATTTAGCAGGTATTTTGCCCAGACTTGCTTACACTAATGCCCAAACATGCTGATTAGTGCTTATTATCAGTGTACAGTGCAAGATAATAGATTTCGCTCCTGTTCACTTAGCGACAAGTCGATACCCCCACCACAATTTATTAAGCAGTTGTCGCTTGCTGACCGTGTCTAAACAGCTACGACAAGTGCTTAGTCGTTCGAATGTCTGGTCATTAATACCTTTCTACTAATTACAACGTGTAAACGGTTACTTCTCACTTGTCACTATGCAAGTTAGTACTAATGACAAACACTGTCCGTGTAAACCTAACATTAGTGAAATGGGGACAATTATTGAATGAACATGCATCAAGTTTAGGCAAATGAAGACTACCTACTCCGACCACTGTACATTAAGCTAACGATTTTCGATATCGAAGAAAATGTAAGGTTGACGTAGGCTAACGATCAGTGACGTCAGCCACTTATCTCGATTCTATACAATTTAGGCACTTGTCCCACCGCCTGCGAGTAAGCGTTTAGCTATCGACTATTATCTCGCTCAATAAACGAACAAAAGATACAGATCCCGTGTTAATAAAACAGTCACATGTATTAATAGTTGATCGCTGGCTGGTCACACTTGCCGGCGAGAACTCTCCACTCGCTAGCTGTTCACACTGGCCGGCGAGAACTCTCCACTCGCTGGCTGGTCACACTAGCCGGCGAGAACTCTCCACTCGCTAGCTGTTCACACTGGCCTGCGAGAACTCTCTCCACTCGCTGGCTGTTCACACTGGCCGGCGAGAACTCTCCACTCGCTGGCTGTTCACACTGGCCGGCGAGAACTCTCCACTCGCTGGCTGTTCACACTGGACGGCGAGAAGTCTCTCCACTCGCTGGCTGTTCACACTGGCCGGCGAGAACTCTCCACTCGCTGGCTGGTCACACTAGCCGGCGAGAACTCTCCACTCGCTAGCTGTTCACACTGGCCTGCGAGAACTCTCTCCACTCGCTGGCTGTTCACACTGGCCGGCGAGAACTCTCCACTCGCTGGCTGTTCACACTGGACGGCGAGAAGTCTCTCCACTCGCTGGCTGTTCACACTGGCCGGCGAGAACTCTCCACTCGCTGGCTGGTCACACTAGCCGGCGAGAACTCTCCACTCGCTAGCTGTTCACACTGGCCTGCGAGAACTCTCTCCACTCGCTGGCTGTTCACACTGGCTGGCGAGAACTCTCCACTCGCTGGCTGTTCACACTGGACGGCGAGAAGTCTCTCCACTCGCTGGCTGTTCACACTGGCCGGCGAGAACTCTCCACTCGCTGGCTGGTCACACTAGCCGGCGAGAACTCTCCACTCGCTAGCTGTTCACACTGGCCTGCGAGAACTCTCTCCACTCGCTGGCTGTTCACACTGGCCGGCGAGAACTCTCCACTCGCTGGCTGTTCACACTGGCCGGCGAGAACTCTCCACTTGCTGGCTGTTCACACTGCCGGCGAGAACTCTCCACCCGCTGGCTGTTCACACTGGCCGGCGAGAACTCTCCACTCGCTGGCTGTTCACACTGCCGGCGAGAACTCTCTCTCCACTTACACACTCGCTTCTCGCTGCTCGCCTATTCGTATCTAGTTTCTAGCTCTAATCGCTTCTCGCTCATCGTCGGCGGTGGGACAAGTGCCATATGGATTTTCGAAAATCGTTAAGTTAGCGTAATGCATCTTGGCTAGGGCCCCAGGCCTAAGGGCGAGCGATTTCGTAATACATTGCGTGTAATGACAGTTAACCTTTATGTGGAGAGCGTCTCGACCGTGCGATGAAGATAGAATTCGCTCGCCGCGGCCGCCGCCCATCAATGTCGTGGCTGGCCCGTAAACAAGATGCATAAAACCAGCACGGCTACCACAAGTTGTATTTTCTCGCGTGTTGCTAAGTCCGTCTCAACAGAGGGAAAGCTTGGAATAAAAGCACGGGTGCGGGCGTATCGCCGTCACATTGCGCGCTCTGTGAGAAGGGCTATCGGGGAATGCGTGTATTACGACCAATGTAACGGCAATACGCTCGCGCTGTGTGTTTTACGCTTTAAGTCGTAGTACCTGGGAGACCGAGCGAATTTTCATCGATTTTCTATACAAAAACAAAAAAAAGACCGATCCATAGCTGGGGTTTGAACTGGCAGTCTGCGTAGCAGGCCAACGCTCTCACCATCAGCCTATGCAGACGGCGGCGGCCGCCGCGAAATTACGAATCATATCGCGCGGGAATTCGTTTTGCGTGAAAATACGGGGAAAACGAATTTTCCCAGATATATACAAATGTTTCTCGTTTAATAAGTAGATAAGGAGAGACATCTGACGTGTGAATCTTAAACAAAAAGGGGGGTTGGGTTAAAAATTATATTATTAAAATTCTGTTTATCTACGATGCCATAGAACATTTAACCTTTTCAACGCCATTGACGGATATATCCGCACCACTGGTTCAACGCCAACGACGGATATATCCGTCACGGTTGACAGCGAAAAATAGACCCGAGTGTCTATGACGTAAGGTTGAAATTAGCTCTGGTTTCCAGCTGTCATTGGCGTGTGAGTGACGACTTTTGTATTTGACATGGCGTTGAAAAGGTTAAACGCGCTATTCATCCATCACCTCTTCCAACAGATCCATCAAATCCGGCGGGCAGACGAAAGGAGCTGGACAATGTGATGAAACGGGCGCGCCAGGCCTCCCCGGGCAGCTGGGACCGGAGGCTGCTGCAGGTCGAGGAGAAGGACCCCAACAGGTTAGCGTCTAGATATTGCGTAACGCTTGCATCGTTCCATATAGAGAAGACAGCTTAAAGGGTTCGTCAAACGCGGTGTGGCGCGCGGCGCGGCAGTCACGCTGCAGGAAAACGTCGCTTCGCGCCAAGAACACGCCGTGCTTAGCATCGCGGCGCGCAGCGCGTTCCCAGCACGACGCGTTCTTTCGCAATCTCGGTCCAGAGGCGGAGCCCCAATTCATTATAGAACTAACTGGACATTATCTAACACAATCTATACATTTTTCTACATCCATTGTCACGAATACACTGTAACCGCCCGGCAGAAAAAACACGACGCGCCCGAGTTGTGCTGGGGCGGCGCGGCGTGACTACATAGTCATACATATGCATACAATTCCTTGTCAATTTCCACGCCAAGAACGTCGCTACGCCGCGCCGCGCCACGCCGGCTGTTTGACGAAGTCTTAAGGCCTGCGCAAACCGAAATTGAATTTATCAATGTATATTTTATGCTATTTCATTTGAGATCTATAAAGAGGAAATATTAGTTTGTTTATAATCGGTAGATATAATTAATTAAGTATAATCACTACATATTATAAAACAAAACAATGTCCCAACGCCGCGTCTGTCTGTCTGTCTAAACGCGAGAAACTCTAAAACTACTAAACGGATTTTCATACACTTCTCACCAATAGATGGAGTGATTCACGAGGAAGGTTTAGGTGTATGATACATTAAGGTTTAGGTGCGTATACGCTCTGCTAGCCGTGCGAAGCCGGGGCGGATCGCTAGTCAGCCAATAAAATTAACAATCAAAGTCAAATGAAAATTATTTGTTGCTATTTCGGTTTATATGCCAACAGTACTCCACAACATACGCCACATTCCGAGCTAAATGAATGGAGTATTAGTAAACATTTCAATGGATTGTTTATTTTAAAAGATGGCGCCACACGGGGTACAAGCAGATGTACCTGGACGGCTCGCGGTCGCCGTCCCCGCGCCGCTCCCGCTCCCCCGGCGCCCCCGGTCGGCGTTCGAGGTAAGACACCCATATGTTACAAAGGCAATGGAAGCGGTAGCGGCGCGGCGGCGGTTATACTTGTAATTGTTGAATTTGTATGAAAGTGATTACATAGGACGTGGTTAGCTTTGGTAGTGATCGTACGAAGCAAGTGGGGCTTTGATTCCCATTAAGGCTAAATATTTGTGTGATGAGCGCACGTACCCATGAGTCTAGGTCGTCATCAATGTATCTTAGGGCCCGTATTAATAAACTGATTTGAGGTAGCGGTTCCGCGCCGCGACAGAGACAGGCGACAGAGACGCGCGACAGGAGACAGCGAGACTGTCGCTGTCCGGGACAAGTAGTGTCTCGTGTCGCGTTCGAAAAGCACATGTGTTTAGTGTTTAAAAATGAATACTTTTTCTGACGAAGATTGTGAAAGGCTGATTGCACTGATCATACAGCCGATATACGATGCACGACTACACTCCTACAAAGACGAAAATTTGAAGGAAAATATTTGGAAAAGCATAGCTAAATCATAAATTCTACTACTTGGTTTTCCATCATGACACAGACACAACTAACTCCATCGACAGACTCTCCGATACTGACATCTATACCTCGGTCGCGAAGAGACTTGTCGCGGTCTCCGGTCTCGGTCTCGACCTACAGTAGAGCAGAAGAGACCGAGACGCTGGTCGCGGTCGCCTGTCTCTGTCGCGGCGCGGAACCGCTACCTTTACGCTGAGATTCCGATCTCAAGATATGAAAGAAATTAAAATTTTATACAAACGACATATATATAAAAAAAAATTAACATACAACATAATACGCAAAATACAAACAAATATCGATATCTAGTTGGTGTGTGTAGGACAGGACCTCGGCGGGGTGGGCGGAAGAGCTGACGTGGATCAGCTCTTGCGTGACTGAATATGTGACGTTCTCAGTATAAAGGGACCTTATGGAGGCAGGCGGTTACGCCATTTTTAAAACTGTTACCATAGTATTCGTATGGTTACCAGAACAAGAAGAGCGTAATTGCCTTCCTCCATAAGGTCCCTTTATACTGAGAACGTCACATATGTATTACAGGGCCCTGGGTCATTCTTCTTTTTTACCTACAAATTGCCTGTCCTCATTTCACCATACGTCATTAGTTAGAGCATTGATTATTAATATTTTAGTGTTTGAATATACATTCATATATTTATTCATCTATTAGTACTAAATAGTCTATCACTTTCTCTATCCTGTGCTTTTTTTATAAGTTTGTTTTTCATAGAATCGCGTGACAGAGTGGTTATCCAAAATGTCGTCTCCGCTGAAAACGGCCACTCTGTCACAGTATTTTCTGAAAAACCATCATAAAAAAAAAAACATTATCGTTACCAAAATAATTAGTCCTAATAAAAAATACATGCAACGTTTATTAAAATCAAACATTAAAATAATTATCAATTGAAAAACGCAAAAAAAAACAGAAAAATTACGATATATTGTATGTAAAAAAGAAGAACGACCCCCCTATGATTTTGAACGTAGAGTTATCCCAAGTGTGTCCTACAAGAGTGGAAGCCGCATTGAGACTATAATCACCTATGACATGTGTGGTGTTATTGGGAATATGTATCCTTTTAGAAGTATACAAATAAACAAGATATAAGCCATCAAAGATTTGTTTCTATATCTATATAATAATAATAATAATAATCCAGCCTATATACGTCCCACTGCTGGGCACAGGCCTCCACTCACAATGAGAGGGGTTTGGGCTATAGTTCCCACGCGGGCCTAGTTGCGGATTGGGAACTTCGCACACACCGTCAAATTGCTTTGCAGGTGTGTGCAGGTTTCCTCGCGATGTTTTCCTTCACCGAAAAGCTCATGGTAAATTTACAAATTATATTTCGCACATAAATTCCGAAAAACTTAGAGGTGCGAGCCCGGGTTCGAACCCACGACCCTCTGCTTAAGAGTCGGCAGGTCAAACCATTAGGCTACCACGGCTTTTTATCTTTGTAGGTATAGTTAATTCCTAAATGTGTAGCATACATTGGTGTAAACTTTGTTGGCTTATGAACCATTAGAATAAGTTTGTAAATCTGTATAATTAAAGCTGTTTGTTTTTCTTTAATAAAGAAAATAAAGTAAAATAAATTATTACTTATTACTAATTATTACTTACTTATCTTTGAAAACAGAATTTAACATGCAGTTTATATGGCCGTAGTTGACGCTGACGTCACAGTTCATGTCGGATCTCTGTCTAACTACTAGTTTAAAATGCTTAATATCATCCGTGTTTTTTTGGCCGATTTTAGTTTTAATTACACATTCTGACATCTCTTTAAGTATTTTCATATTTTGTTAAGAAATGCGATAAAAAAATGGGTAGCTATCACTTTATCGAAACACATTTCATCAAACGTATCATTTCATCGAATTTCATTTCATACTAAGCTAATTTTTTGGTGGTCACAGATCTAACTTAACCTAACCTACGTAACCCATGCTTAAGATAACCTGAAAACAATAAGGTTTCAGCATAAATTAGCTTTCGATGTAATGACACGTTCGATAAAAGGTGTTTCGATAAAGTGATGAAATACCATAAAAAATACATGTATTGTATTGTATTGTATTGTAATGCCCATAGGTCTCCAATGCCGTTGTCGCGGCGGTCGCGCTCGCCCGCGCGCCGCTCGCGCTCGCCGCTGCCGCGCCGCGAGTCGCGCGCGCGCTCCCCGCGCCGGAGCCCTAGGCGGTCGCCCAGGTATCGAGTCTTTATACTGGTTTTAAAAGTGATATAACGATATGTACATCATTTATGGACAATCATATTAGCCTACTAATATTATAAATGTGAAAGTTTGGATGGATGTTTGTTACACAAGCACATAGGCTACTATAAAAAAAATGGACCGTTCCCGAGGGAGCATAAACGCGAGCGATAAACGACTTCTACGCGGACGGAGTCGCGGGCAAAAGCTAGTTATAAATTAATAAGTAAAGTAAGGTTTATTTTGTAAGCTGTATGTAAATATGCAAACCAACGACCTTTTTTTTCACTAAAATCTATATAAATATATATAAATAGGGATGATGACTGGGTAAAGAAAACGAAATTCTATTTAGTCTGTCAGTTAGATTATCAAAAACATTGGAAAAGTTCGGGAGTGGGGGCTCGTGACGTCACTTCTTTCTAAAAATTGTACCAAGACGTGACTACATGCGACATTTCGACGTATCTCCGTATTTTTTTATTATGTGAAAAAAAAAAAAAATACGTGTCCAATTTTTTTTTGATAATCTACCTGAACGGCACAGAAAAGTAATTAGTCATCGTCCCTATACTGCCCTGCTAAGGTGAAAGGCAGTATTTTACACAAAACTGCTGTAATAATTGCAACCTCATTACTGAGTAATAAGGTTGCAATTGCTACAGTAGTTTTGTGTAAAATACTGCCTTTTACCTTAGCAGGGCAGTATAGCAACATGTATTGATCATCGCTCGTAACTGTTAGGACAACTTGTCGCTAGTTTAAAATGACTTCCATCGTCCATGTGTGAACGTTTCCGTTTCCCCAGACGCAGCCCGCCGGCGGCGCCGCGGCGACGCTCCCCGCGGCCGCGCTCCCCGCCCCCGCGCCCGCGCGCCGCCCGCCCGCGCCCCTCCCCGCCGCGCGCCGCCCGCCCGCGCGCCGCGCCGCCGCCCCGCCCGCCCTCCCCGCCCGACCCCAGAAAGGTACCGTCTCTACAACAGACCAGACACTAGTTTCTTAGGTCACATCTTATTTACATTTCATATTTTTAACACAAATGAAAAATTAACGTTTACTATGACGTTGATATTTGTGTGCGCATATGTTAACAAACGGCACAGTTCAACAATCGTCTATGTAGCAAAATGACCAGTGACGCAAGCCAGGAGACAAGAGCGATAGTGTTTCTTAGAAAGATGTTTATAATATAAACTACTAACATATAGCAAGAAGAAAGCCCACAAAAGAAGGCATGTAATTGTCGCAAAAAATCATGTAATGTAGATTTATATCCTTATAAAGAGTGACCCAAGAGACGTAACCATGGCAACGCGGTACATCAAAAAATTGATTGACCCAATTAAATCGTTGTCAACAGTCGTCGGGCTCCGGGTCTTCAGGCAGTAGCTGTTCGGACGAGTCCTGCTCGGTCTGCTCCGCTAAGAACAAGAAGGGACCCCCGCCGGGCCCCAAGGGAGCCAAGCCTCCGTGAGTATACAACCTAAAACCACCGGTCGCTGGAATGAAAGAAAACATTTATTCACAACAACGAACACAGTAAGAAATCAAAATAACACACCGTTTTCTGACCATAGACATGGGATATTTGTCTTGAGTTTTTCTATTTTATATGCAATTGACAGCATTAAAAAAACGCAGTGGACAGAAATGCGTAGGTACGTTTATTTTATAGGAAGAAAATGAGGCACTTCATGTTCTCGTTTTACGAAAGATTTTCTTTGTCAGTCAAAATCTGCGCGCAAAAGTCCACTTTAACCGCTAGCGTGTGCCAGTAATGATGGTGTCGTGCGCGGAGGGCGCTGCGCGAGCGCAGCTACAGCTGATGTGGCGCTCGTGCATTTGTTTTCCCAACATATTGTTTTGAGTTTCGAGGCCTTGAATCCCTGGTTTAGAAACCTTCGTTAACTCTGCATTCTATACTGGCTCTCGCGCCAAATAAAATTTGCAACCTTACATAACAAATAACTTTTCCCCTCTCATGCTCTAAAAGTTCGTCTTCATGTCGTGCGTAGGCGACATAAAGTCGCTTCTTATGCTCTAGTGCATAAAGTAAAATCTTCGTCGAAGACCTAGGCAATCGGTCCAACAGCCACACGAACAACTTTAACTTCATAGAACAACCTCTTTATTTTATTTCGTTTCGTTAGTATGTTAAGACCAAGGGCAATGATACCAACAGCCAAAGTACACAATAAAGCTTCATGAAATAAACTTTTAATTTTTATTTCGTCGCATTTATTATTATTATTATTTTAATCATGTTGCGGTTTCATTTCCTCGCAATCGAAGTGAAAAGTAGAGTGTATAACTCGTCCATAAAACCCATTTAACATTCTACTTTATATCCATCCTCGCTCGCAAGCTTGGATGGATAAACGTCTCGCGTAAAACGGTGCGTTTTATGCACTTGTTGTACAATCTACTATTGTTGATGTTGCAGGCCGCCGGCCGCGTCGCCGAGCCGCGCCAAGCGGCCGCCGCAGTCGGCGGCGCGCGCCGTGCAGCCCACGCGCGAGCTGCTCAAGGCGCGCGAGGCCAGCAAGAGGACCCGCGAGGAGAAGGTAGTCTGACCACCTCTATCGTCTTGGCTAGATAGTGACATTGTTACGATTTTGTAATTAAATACATAGTATAAAATGAAGTCGCCCTCCGCATCTGTCTGTCCCTATGTATGCTTAGATCTTTAAAACTATGCAACGGATTTTGATGCGGTTTTCACCATCAGTTAAATAATTATTCACGGAAGGTTTATGTATATAATAGAACCCGGAGCGAAGCGAGGGCGGGTCGCTAGTAGGGAATATGTATGAATTTATGGCATTCCTTAACGTAATATGAAAATACCGTAAAAGAGATGATAGAATGTGAAATTAAAATTAAAATCGGTCAAAAAAACACGGATGATATGAGCATTTTAAACTACTAATTAGATAGAGACGTCTGACATAGAACGGGACGTCCGGATCCACTACGGATAAACTTCATGTTAAATTGTTTCGCTAGAAAACGATAGAAACAAATCTTTGATGGGTTATATAGCAGAAAAACATGAATATTCCTTATTCATTTGATATTAGGTTACATATGTGTAGATATATATGTGTATACTTATATACCTGTGTATGTATATATATATATATATATATATATATATATATATATATAGTACATATATGCTATTTTTTTTATTTTTTTTCGTAATAATTCTGACATGTTTTCCTGCAGAACTACGCAGATATTTTATATTATTTTTATAGTTTTATATAATGCTAGAATAAGTAGTATCATTGTCATAAGTGAATATTCTATTAAAAAAATGACTAACTGTTGAGTTTCTTGCGGCGCTTCTTCTCAGCAGTGGTCTTTTCTTGGGAAGCGCTGGTAGATTTTGACGTGTAAAAGTGCCCGTGTGGCCTACTTACTGAATAAATATCTTTCATCTTTTTTAGGCATTTTTGCTCAACTGTCAAAAAAGTGAGTAATGTTCTTACGTGTTTGCCGAAGGTAGTGCGGGGTTAAGCCAGCGCGGGGCCTGTAGCGAATTCTATGAAACGGCCCTTGGACATCTTTAGGTATTAAATAAAATCTCGTTAGATCGAAAAAATCGATCTAAATAGATACTTTTTGCGGTCACAAAGCGTTGGTGCGCGGGGCCCGTTAGCATTTGCTACTCTTGCTACGTTGTTAGTCCGCCACTGGCCGAAGGAGGGTATTTTTTTGACCTGTATGTAAATAAGTAATAAATTAATAAATAAATATCAGGGACAATCTCACACAAATTGACCTTGTCCCAAACTAAGCTCTAGGCTTGTACTATGGGTATTAGACAACGATGAACATTACTTATATACAGAAATACATACTTAAATACATAGAAAACATTCATGACTCAGGTACAAACACTCGCGCTTATCACGCAAATATTTGCCCATACCGGGATTCGAACCCGGGACCGCTAGCTTCGTAGGCAGGGTCACTACCAACTAGGCCAAACGCGTCGTCATTGTATGTATTTATGTTCCTTGTTCCCTTGTAGAACGGATGGTTCGTTTTCGACAGACAAGGTGACATTATTATTAAACGCGTCTTTCTATCCCACATATACGTCTATATTGTATTATTTTTATAATGAAGTTGTTCCTCGTGAATGTGCAGGTGCTAGAGTGGCAGCGCACGCAGATGGCGGTGAACCGGCCGGCGGTGGCGGCGGCGGGCGCGGGCGCGCCGATCCCCGCGGCGGCCATCAAGCGCGAGGGCGAGCGGCGCCGGCGCGGCGTGTCGCCCGCCGCCATCGCCGCCGCGCTCAACGACTCCAGCAGCGACTCCGAGACCGACGCCAGCGACGACCAGCCGCAGCGGTACGCGCGCACACACACACGCACAGAGAGAGAGAGACACACACACACAGAGAGAGACACACACACACACACACACACCCGCCCCGGGTACACTACATAAGACTCACTCCGAAGAGACATCATTCCGAATTTATTGAAATCCCAAATGTTCATAATTCCGAATGCAATTTTAATTTTTCAACGTCATTGACGGTTGACAGCGAAAAATAGACCTGAGTGGTTATGACGTAAGGTTGAAATTAACTCTGGTTTTCAGCTGTCATTGTCGTGTGAGTAACGACTTTTGTATTTCACGTGACGTTGAAAAGTTTAATGAAAGCTTTATTTTTTATATCGCACATAAATCAAACGTAACATAACCTACGTATAGCAATTCAAATATATTTTTAATTTTAAATAGCTCCAGCTTAACATAGATTTCGGAAAGCTGAAAATTCGGACGAAATGAAATTTTTTGTCTTGATTTAAGGTCAGAAACCATCACTTTTAAGGACAGACATGGGACAGAGCAAGAATGTTGTCGCCGATGACATTGTTGTCCAACCTTAGATTAGAACCAATGAAAATCAATTGTTATAAATGAAATAATAAAATCCACCAATCAGAACTCAGTTTTGTATCGTGAAATATTAGGTGTATTTTTGCTAAAATATCTATTAGCAAAAATACCTATATAAAAAAATATATATATTCTATTATATATATATTCTTTAAAAAAAAAATGAGTCACATAATTTTTAGTCTGTATATCTACAGACTAAAAATTATGTGACTCATTTTTTTTTAATGTCATTCGCACTTGGTTCCTACTCTTGAATCACTCTAAAGGAGTTCTGTGACAAGAGTGTTGGTTGCTGCACGTGTCGATTATTTTGTCGCGTTTTTTGGTGCCTCAGTGGTGTTGAAGAGCTCGGTGGAGTGGTCAGCGCGAGCGGCGGCCGACACTCTTGCCTCTGATCTCGGAGAATATAACACTCTAAATGTTTTAATAACATTTTCAAGAACCGATCATATGTAACCTAAAACTTTGACATTGGCAGAATTGTCCTCATGGACAGACGCCATTTTAACAAAAAATTGAATTGAAAAATCACTCTAAATAAAATTACATGGATATCTCATACGAAACAAATACAATTTTATCGCGCAATTGATATTTTCATTTCGAGTGAAGTTATAAAAATGCTTGTTTTTTAAATAATTCATTGTTCGACAGGCTAACCCTCTCGGAGCGTTTCGGCAAGATGGCGCAGTGGTCGGCCGACCGCAGCGCGCGGCTGGAGAACATGCGCATCACGCGCCGCGACAGCGCGCTGCACGTGCGCATCGAGCGCGGCGACGCGGCGCCCGAGCCCGCCGCGGAGCCCTACCCGTGAGTACACTGTACACTGCAACCAGAGTATGGTCGGCACCAATGGAAATGACAAATATGATAAATAATCTTCGTCCTCCAAGGGCGGGAGTTAGTCAAGAGCAAACCCATTATCAATAAAAAATAAAAAAAAATGACAAATGAGTAAACAAATTAGTACTGTTTGACACATAACCTCAAAATTTCATCAACCGCGTTTTTATTTAAAAAAAAAAAACTTATAATCAGTGATCAGAATAGGTAGAGTATATTTACCTAAACTTGACGCATGTTCATTCATGCGAGAGTGAGATGGGAACACATTATTGAACATGCATCAAGTTTAGGTAAATATACTCCACCTATTCCGATCACTTCTTATAATTTATAGTTATTAAATCATGCCGCGGTAGCCTGATGGTTTGACCTGCCACTCTTAAGCAGAGGGTCGTGGGTTCGAACCCGTGTTCGCACCTCTAAGTTTTTCGGAATTTATGTGCGAAATACAATTTGTAAATTTTACCATGAGCTTTTCGGTGAAGGGAAACATCGTGAGGAAACCTGCACACACCTGCAAAGCAATTTGCCCGCGTGGGAACTATAGCTCAAACCCTCTCATTGTGAGTGGAGGCCTGTGCCCAGCAGTGGGACGTATATAGGCTGGATTATTATTTATATTATTATAAATCTTAAAATTAATATGAAAGTAATGATCAAGCGTATAAATAAATAATCGTAAAGATCTTACTCGATATTGAAAAGTACACGATTACGATCATTTCTATTGACGCCGAGTTTATATTAGTCGACAAATCGCTTAGCCTAGTTGGTAGTGACCCTGCCTACGAAGCTAGCGGTCCCGGGTACGAATCCCGGTATGGGCAAATATTTCTATGATGAGCGCAAGTATTTGTTCCTGAGCCATGGATGTTTTCTATATATTTAAGTATGTATATCCGTCGCCTGGTACCCATAGTACAAGCCTAGAGCTTAGTTTGGGTCGAGGTCAATTTGTGTGAGAATATCCCTGATATTTAATTTAATTTAATGTCACAGCGGCCTGGACCCGGCCCCTGTGGGCAGCTACCCCGAGGAGCTGCTGGCGGTGGCGCCCGGCGGGCTGCCCTCGTGGGACGACGTGCGAGTGAGATACGACTACTACAAGAAGAGGGGATACTTGCGAGGTAACTTCTGCAGCTGTTTACCCTTGTTTAGTCAACAAATGTTGTGTAACTTTATTGCTCTAGAACGAAAAGTGACACTTTGTTTGTAGTATTTTGTACAGTTATAGTGTACAAAAACAACGTGTAGTGTACGAATTTTTTTTTAACGCATCTTGTTGTCAACTGCTAATAATAAACTCGCTATAAAAAGACGAGTCGAAAGAGTCCAAACTCGACTCGAATTACAAGCCCATTCGTTTATGGGCTTCTGAGCATATTAGTAGTATATTATCATATTATAAACATCTCTCTAAGAAACACTATCACTGTTGTCTCCTGGCTTACGGGACAGAATAACAGCAACAAAAAGTTGATAGACCCAAATAAATTATTTTTTATTTATTACATTGTTTCTGTTCGTTACAAATGAAGCTAATATGTGTTTGTTGTTGCAGGCCTGACGCTCGGTGATTACGTGAAGTGGGAGGAGTGGTGGTACAAGTACCAGGAGTGGCTGAAGCGAGAGCGCGCGTACGAGCGCTGGGCAGAGGGAGAGGTCGGATCGGTGAGTGCGGTCCCTTACAATATTCATATATCCTATGACACTCGCAAGGCTCGGAACCGGTTTGAAAAATTACGCTTAATACCGGTTTTGCTTCGAACTTTTCTAGGGAACGCGAACGTTTTGAGAACTTTATTTGAACTTAAATTAACCGGTTTAATCCACAAGCGGCGGGTCGCGCGTGGTCAGTCGGTAAACAAACTCGTTGCGACTTGTTTTTGGCTTGTGATGTGTTT
This sequence comes from Tortrix viridana, assembly GCA_963241965.1. NCBI lineage: Eukaryota > Metazoa > Arthropoda > Insecta > Lepidoptera > Tortricidae > Tortrix > Tortrix viridana. The sequence goes on along the minus strand of OY725198.1, from coordinate 2,189,194 downwards.
TTGGCTTGTTTATCGTGCGTCAGGATTAACCGGTTTTTTTTTTTTCTCGAAACCGGTTAATTGGAAAATAACATTATATAAAGATTCCTAAAAAAAACCGGTTTATGCGAACAAAACTGAAATGAAAATGTTTTGCGCCAAGTACATGATAACGGTTTGGAAATTTAACCGGTAACCGTGCCTTGGACACTCGCACGTTTTTGACGAATCATTTGACACTTATTAAAATCGGATCAATACTTTAGGAGATAGAGTGGAACATCAGATTTTCACATACATACATAGTTACATACGTGGACTGTTAATTGCATTACCCTTTTTGCATCGCTCAGATGTGTTTGTGTGTGCAGGTGCGGCGCGAGAGGCGGCGGCGCGGCGGGCGGCACCGGCGCAGCTGAGGGCGCGCCGCCCCCGCCGCGGTCCTGGCTGTGGACCTCGCGGCGGGGGCGGCGCCCGAGCGCGACTAGGGCGTCACCGCGCACCCGCCCGCTGTAACTATACTCTCGTACCATTCACTAAATCTGCGTCTTCAAAAACTAAACAAATCCATATATCCATGATCACTTTTTCAAAATGCATTATGACCACCAACGTGATTTCCAAATTTAATCTCACTTTCGAAATTTGCGTCCCCGAAAACTAAGATAATTATACCCATGACGACATTTGTAAAAAACGTAATGGCCGCCATCTAGAATTCCAAATTTTGCATCATTTTCGAAATTGCGTCCCCGAAAGTGAGCAGAAAAGTGCCACTTTGTGCTCAATATACAGGGTGTCTCATTTAAATCGGTCAGTAAGGGAAAGTCTGAAACTATAAGACATACGAAGATCTGTTCTTAGGAACCATGTCATCGATTTTAATAAGAAGGAAAACTGCATTCATACATTTAAAAAACACCTGTACTCAGCTCGGGAATCGAACTCGATTGTTTTGAAAAAGAAAAACTTACACTATTTCTATTTAGATATCGATTGTGTAGATCCCTTACTGACCGATTTAAATGAGACACCCTGTATATTGCAGTTATGATGAAATTACTGCGTAGTTGGAAGAAAAGATATCTCTATCTTTGATCATTTCATAGACTACATTGCGTACGTTCCACTAAACGCCCGCAACGCCATCGACCACGACCGCTGAAATTGCCGTTCCACTAACGTAAAAACGCCGCGGGCGTTGTACGCGAATGTTATAGGTGGAACGCACATGTTGAGCGCTGTGTGCCCACTCTGACCCACCAATATTTTGTGGGAGATGTGGTCGCGAACAGTGACGTCATCTATGACGTGGAGCGATCGCTCGCGACGACCACGTGCCTTAGGTGGAACGATACAGAGGGTGTTACGATAGTTGCTGGCGTTTAGTGGAACGTACCCATTGTGATCAATTAATCATTAATATCATTATTTAACTAAATATTTGTTTGATCACAGGCGACCTGGAACGGGTCAAGCAGAAATTCAGCGGTCAACGGGTGTTTTAAAAGAGACAATTAAATTTAATGTGCAAGTGTTTACTAACATCAATTTACTAAAATTATCGTTTATATTGCGTATAACATTTATTTAAAGCTTATTGAACTACTTAGAAGTAGGTAATATTTAACTATTGTTAGTTAGCAGATATTAAGTACAAGGCCTTTATTAAGAGCAACACAGACTATCAGTTTCGCCTACGAATTAATACCGTCTACGGTAAATTCAAGTAAAACAATTAGTCTAATGGGCCTGACACACGATCGAGTAAGTTTGCGTACTTCGTGACGTTCTGCATCTCTATTGGATGGATTGTCTAGGGTCAACCAATCTGGTTACAGAACGTCACGAAGTACGCGACCTTACTCGATCGTGTGTCAGACCCATAAAATAACAATTCTACCAGTAGCAACTCGTCTAAAACAATTAGGTTAGGTTATGTTAGTGTGCATCAGGCCCAAAGGGTCCAACCACCCAGAAATAGAAGCCCCGCTCGGCGGGGCTTCGTCGACTGTGTCACGACAATGGACTAAAATTAGTCTTAATTAAAGTCGAATTGTTTTAGTCGAACTGTTCTAGTCTAATTCTCTGCGAATCATTTAATACATTATCTCCTATAGATTTTGGCAGACCGCCGGACACTTGGACTGTCGGCGGATTGTAAGTCTGTGTTGCTGTTTACACACACACACAGACACGCACACAGAGATTATTTATTTTATACTGATCACGAAATATAACTCGCGACACGCTAAAATATAAAGATACAACTTACTTTCGTGTTCTTCAATATTTACAAATTATCGGAAACCTTAACGAGAATGGTATTATGACTTATAATTGTTACACGTATGACGTCATATGTAAGTACTTCATATAAATATACATACTAGCTACCTGTGTAGCTGTTATACCAGTGGGGCAACGCCCAAGCGAGTGCTATGCAGCTTGGGCGCGCTACCGCCCTTTTCTCCGCGCGAACGTGTTCGTTAGACGGGTAATTCTCATATCGTTTCAACCGCCCGTCACAGCCGCGGCTACAAAATCGACGATTTTCGAAGGAAAAGCTATTGATTAGAATTGTAAGCGGCGGCTCTGCATTCTACAGAATAGCCGCAAATGACATTCGAATCTACAGGGAAGCCCGAAGCCGTCAATAATGCGACCACGGTGGTGACGGCGGCTGAAACGCTCGTGAGAATGACCCAGACTACTAAGGAAGGGCTTATATAGACTGTGCTAGCCAGAAGACCTAGCGCTTTTGCCGATTGATATGCTTAATCAATGCGATAGATATGTGGAGATCATTTTGAGAAAAGGATAAGAAAAGGCAATAGACTTAAAAAGAAGGCTATTCAAAAACTGAAACTCATTGCTGCACCACTGGCAGATTATATTCAAGGCAATGGGGGAGGGGGTTTTGAAGTTTATACCCTATTAAATAATAAAAAATGCTTTGGAGTTTATACCATATTATTATAGTAGGATTCATAGGGTATAAACTTCAAAGCAACCGCATGTCAGAAGTATTTACATTGTGGCCAGCAAAACCGGTAACATTGGAATAACGATATTTTTAAATTGTGATCTGAATCAGTCGTGTTATGCTCGTGTTAAACGTAGATGAAACATCTGTCCCTTTCTAACCATAATGCAAGGGCAAAAGTGACGCATGCTTTATGAACACTTATAGCGACCATTGCAGGTGCAGCACAGTTTTTGTAAAATGGCTCTTCATTTGTCATCTAGTTTATTATTTTATTAGATTATAAGTATGTAAATAAAATATAAAGCTTGATAAATGATTGCTGTAATATTTTAATAATAGACTAATATTTAAGTGGGTACGTAGATGTATTCAAAATTGTGTAGTATAAGCGTTTCGAAACTTGCGTTTTACATGTATGATTGTTTTAACTTTTTCAACGCCATGGACGGATCAATCCGTCACGGTTGACAGATCCAAATAGAAGAAGGAAAACATTTATTCGTGACATATAAAAATACAAAAAAGAAGATATGAAACAAAAAATAGTAAAGGCCTCATGTCACGAAATGGTTCCAGTTCAGCATAATGCTGGCGTTCCACTGGAAGCCAGCGCTGGTTTTCCACTGGGACCATCGAGTGAAGCTAGAGCAGGTTACATTTTACAAATGAGCATTTTAAATTAATGCCTGCTTTGAGTGATATTACAAAAAAAAAATATGTCAGGTTGCTAAGGAAACTTGAAATGGAATTCCCGCTGTGATTTTCCCAATGCGCTACAATATGGGGCTTAAAAAGGGTGTCATTAAATGTCTTCGAGACCGGCAACGCATTAGTGACGCCTCTGGTGTTGCGAATGTCCAGGCGGCGGTGACCATTTCCCATCAGGTCGGCCGTCTGCCTGTTTGTCGAAGGCAATTAAAAAAAACTAGGCAATAATCAAATATTTTCTTAGCGTCTCAAATATTCCGCCTCTGTTTTGTTGGCATTCTGGCATGTTCTCATCATGAGAACCTTCTGACAATACCAAACAACAAAAAAAGAATTAGCGAAATCGGTCTAGCCGCGTGATGCCGTGACCAAGGGAAATTGGGATTATTTTTTTATATATATAGATAGTACAATTATTTATTTAAATCTAATTGAATAAATTTTATCACTTTTTAACATTAAAATAAAATCACAATAAAATCGAAAATACATTAAAACTAAATCAAAATTAAATTAAAGCCAAAATAAAAACAGTGTGACATCGGCGTGCCGAGCGATTTTATACATGGCATTCAAAGGGTTAAGATATTTGTATGGATTATAGGTAACGTTTGATTCGCTTAGACAAATTATTTTACGTAATGATCAAAGTACATGGAGTACGTATATATAGATATTATCTCAAATATATTTGAAATATGTGACTATTATATAAAATGACAAAATATTGATGCTGTCAAAATATTTTAACCCTTACACTGGCAATGAAGGATCCATCGACCATGCCCTGACGGATTCGTCAGTGACTGGTGTATCCCAGCCTATAATAATAATGTAATAAAAAGGTGATTATTTGTGACGTTCTCCATACAAAGGGACCTTATGGAGGCAGGCGGTTACGCCGTTTTTAGAACTGTTAGTATAGTATTCGTATAGTTACAAGAACAAGAAGAGCGTAACTGCCTTCCTCCATAAGGGCCCTTTATATTGAGAACGTCACATTTATTATAAACTAATAAAAAATGTAGTCATTAAGTTTTCTAATGGAATCGTAAAACGAATGGAATGCACCTTGAAAAATTAAGCCCAGTCTCTTCGAAATACTTTTGGAGTGACAAAGCCAGTAAGCTAAATAAGCTATCGCTAACAGCTAACGATCAATAGGCTATTTGACTGATGTCAAAATAATTTTTTTTACACTACCACTTGATCAAGCTTTCGAAAATAACACTGAAATACTAATATATAATAGCTATCGCTTATTTTTGGAATTTAAACGATTTTCAATTCGACAAAAACTTTATAAAGGAACACTGAAAATTGTGACGTCACAGGTTTCTTTTTTCATACTACATACCGGATCGTTTTAACGTTTCAGTAAAAGTTGCCGATTTGACCAGCAGTCAGATAGCCTATTGAAGCCAGAAAAAAATATCTGGAATCACGTCACTGATCTCCTGAATTTTTCTCCAGAAAGAAAGAAAAGAGTTTAAATCTCTTTTTGTCCAAGAAACATATGCAATAGGTACCGTCATGTGATTCAAGATTTTTCTAGCTTTATTGGTGAACTTTTTGATGTAATTGCTTGTTTTAATCATTATTATGAGACACAATTGAATTTATTGGCGTTTCTTAACACATCTGTAAGTTAATTAAAGTAAGCTTCTGTCCTGTGAGTATGAATTTAATATGATGGAGATAGGTTATATAGGTTATAGCGGGCTAGTTTTCCGCAACTCTACGACTAAGCGCCTATTTTGCGTGAGTGAGTTGGGGGGGTTACTCCTGCCAACCCAGTTGCTGATGATATGATGGAGATATTATCTTGTATTATAAATAATTATATAAATATCTAAATATGTAAAAACCTTGTAAGATTTTTAAATGATACTTGTAATATACAATAAAAATATATTTACTTTCTCACTCGTATCTGCAATATTTTCTTGCGGTTGGTAAACTGATTGCATAATAATTATAATATCTTATTTTATACGATTAAACGAGAAACGCTCGTGGTTCAATTTTAGAATCCTTCGCTAACTCGGGATTCAATACTGACTCTTGCGTCAAATAACAACTGTGCACCCTTGCAAAACAAATAACTATTTTTTCGTCTAATACCTACATTTGTAGATTACGAATTTATGAAAACTATTGAAGAATAGTTATATTCGCTGGCATTTGTTTCGGTTGAACGCAAAAATAAAATGGTTGGTTTATCATAATTCTGATGTGATTTTTGTATGTGCCCGACTTATTTAGCTTAGTTATTTAAAGTTATACTTAGTAGCACAAGTATGTCGTGTTTAGCCGCTAATCATGTAATAGATGTTATTGATGTAAAATAAAATTATTTATAAAAATCCCTTTGTGGTTTTTTATTTTAACATAGAAACTGTAAATAAATAAAATATCATGGGACAATCTCACACAAATTGACTTAGTCCCAAACTAAGCTCAAGGCTTGTAAAGTCAAGGGCATTAATATCTATACAGCCATCGCGTCAAATATATGTATACATGGACCTTATTGCCAGTGGCATAAAAGTGTATAGATATTTTTGAGATATTGGGAACGTATATATAATTATGCCCTTGACTGTACTATGGGTACTAGGCAACGATAAACACACTTATATAGAGAAATACATACTTAAATATATAGAAAACATCCATGACTCGGGAACAAATACTCGCGCTCATCACAAATATTTGCCCATACCGGGATTCGAACCCGGGATCGCTAACTTCGTAGGCTGTCACTACCAACTAGGCTAGCTTTTATTTAACTTGCAATGTTTGTATGTATATTTGTTTGGGTCAAATCTTGCAGCTGAATTAGAACCACTTCCCGGTGTCCGGTTGAGCTGATATTTGGTATACCTACGTGACTTCGGTGGCTGCAATAATGTGGTACCATGGAGCTGGTCTGATGCAGAAGGTGGGCACAGGAACTCCGCAACGAAACAAGACAGCCCCGCCGTGTTTGGGCTCGTTGATTTGTCTTATAAGCAGTGATCGGGGTTTTGGATGCAATTCGCGGGATTTCTAGTCGTAATCATAGTATGGATGTGTAATTTCGATTGATATCATGTAAAATAAAATATAATAAATTATCCCGAGATCCCGGGCATATCCATTATTAGCATAATGTTTAAGGTCAATCACCCCAGATTGCACTGGGAATTCCGATCACTGGTAATATGACAAAAAAGTGTCCTTTATCAAACCACACGAAGCCCGGAATCCCGCGGCATATCCATACTAGCATAATGATTGAGGTCATTCACCCAGAGTCGCATCCAAAACCCCGATCACTGCTTATAAGAAAAAAAAAAGTACAGTCGGCAAGAAAAGCTTGTCTCAAAAATGTTTTTTTAGGAGTAAAATAAACGTATGCATAATTAATTTGTTACTCGGTTTCAAGTGAAGGCTTAGAGCGGTTTCACACTACGTCCGATCCGAACCCGTGAAAATACCCTCCGGAGTACCTAGTCGTAGAACTATTTCTATGGTAGTTTACGCACTAGATCCGGCTTCCGTCATCCGTGAATCTAAAGTATCTAGTAATCGGAAGTAGTGCGAAACCGCTCTTAGGGCCTGGCCCCATGTCCACGACACGGCGCCGTACGCCGTATATCGGCGCGGTGCCGCCACCGTGCGACGGCACGGCTTCACGGCGCCGTGTGCGGTGCACGGCGCACCACTCTGTAGTTTTTGTTTTGCTGTTGCTTAGTATCGTTTCAAAAATACAGTTTTTATCTTGATATGGACCGCGAAAGACGTATTCTCCTGCGCCTACTGCTAAAACAAAAACTACAGAGTGGTGCGCCGTGCACCGCACACGGCACGACGCCGTGCCGCGCACCGTACACGGCGCCGTGAAGCCGTGCCGTCGCACCGTGACGCCGTACCGTCGAACGGTGGCGGCACCGCGCCGTTATACGGCGTACGGCTCCGTGCCGTGGACATGGGGCCAGGCCCTTACTGCCGCACTCAGTGACGTCAATTAAGTTTTAAGTTGCTGCTGGCACTTTGCTATAGCAATAGAATATGACGCAGCAACTTTAATTTTAAAAAAAATTGACGTCTCCGAGTGCGGCAGTTAGAGTTAAGGTATAGAAGGGTCATACACAGATTTAGGTTCAACATTGTCCCTTCTGTTCCTAAAAGTAAACGACGTGGGAGATGTTAACTCATATAATTTCGATACGGCCAAAACTACACCAGACTCCCATTACGCGGATATATTCTAACCCGAAAAATTTGGTTTCAAAGTACTTAACTTTCTGGAACAGGGAAAGATAACTTTTGTTTCTGTGACTGTGTATGATCCAGAATGCGATTTCTTGCCTTTTCGTTAGGATTCCGAAACCCAAGTGGTGCCAACGGAACACTATTACTAAGCCTCCGCTGTCTGTCCGTCAGCCGTATCTCATGAACCGTAATAGGTAGACAGTTGATATTTTCACAGTGTGTTATTGCCGCTATAACAACAAATAATATAATTCAAGTTAAATCTTGTACGGGTACGGAACCCTTCGTGTGCGAGTCCGGTTCGCACTTGGCCGGTTTTTTTATTTTATTAACTCAATGTGACGTTCTCAATATAAAGGGACCTTATGGAGGAAGGCAGTTACGCTCTTCTTATTTTTGTAACTATACGAATACTATGGTAAAAGTTCTAAAATTATAAGTTAAGTACAATGTTATAATCATTACAGCTGATAATATAATTTCAAATAAGTAGTCAGGTCAAAAATTAAATAATTATGTCAATATCATCAAGGTACTCATTGACGGAATAGTAAGCCTTCTTTGTCAACCACCCTCTAAGTTTACGGTCAAAACTAGGTGTAGACTTGCATTCCCTGATTACACAAGTGAAGCTAATAATTGAACGTGAACGTGGTGATCTGCACAGATTCCAAAAGTGCCTTACAGCACATAGCTCGATGTACCTCGACTTTTCGAGGAACCCCGACAGCTTATGTGATTTTAGACCTCATTTGGAAATATAGGGCCCGCAATAAAAATGTCGTATTACAGTGGATCCCCTCACACATAGGCATTGATGGGAACGAAGTTGCAGATCATTTAGCCAGGGAAGCATTAACTGAGGGAGCACGTCTAAATATTTTGCCCTTTTATTCAGAAGTGTTAGGTAAGGTTAAGAGGCACTGTAATGGAATATGGAAAGAGTTCTTTGACAAACGTTCTCAGGAAAGCGGCATATGGTACAAAACGATCCAACCGGAACCGTTGCAGTCTCCCTGGATAATTGATAGCCATCTATCTCGGCAAGATCTTGTGGTTGCGATGAGACACGCTCTGGACGCATTCCCGCGAATAAATTTAAATTCTTGATTGGCAAATCTGAGACCCCTAATTGTAGTGTTTGTGGAGTTGTGGAAGATGTGCACCACGTCCTAATAGAGTGTGTGCGCGGCCAGTCTCATCGGTCGACCTATAGCGTGGGAGAATGTAATATTGTGTTAGCAGATCCAGCTTCCGTCCAAGCCAAGTCAATGTATAGGTTATATAAAATGTGTATCTAGATTTAAGAAATTCTGTACATTTCGTTAACCTGTATGGAGCGTCATGGTCGTTTTACGACCAAGCTCCTTAAAGTAAGATTAAAAAAAAAAAATGCTAAAGATAAAAAAAAAAATTATTCAGTAAGTAGGGCGCACGGGCACTTTTACACGTCAAAATCTACCAGCGCTTCCCAAGAGGAGACCACTGCTGAGAAGAAGCGCCGCAAGAAACTCAACAGTTAGCAATTTTTTAAATAAAACTTATGACAATGATACTACTTATTCTAGCATTATATAAAACTGTAAAAAATATATATATCTGCGTAGTTCTGCAGGAAAACATGTCAGAATTATATGTAATATAAGCGCGACAGATTAACATATGGGCGGATACCTAGCACCCAGTTGGGGACCACCATACTGAATAAATATATTTTATCTTTTAACTTTTAAATATAGGTATTGATTATTCCGAATGTTTGTTTAGATAAAAATTTAATATTTTCGTACTATGGAAGTTGCTAACCATAGATAAGAGTGTTGCTGACCACGATACCGATATACATATAATAATTAATAATATGCAGAACTCGTCCTTGATTGCACATTGAACCAGTGAGTCATGCTCGTCCGCGCATTATCCTGCTATGAAAGTGCTCCAGCGACGATAGCGCTCGCTCGCGTCTGCGTTCGGCGTTCCCGACGTTCGCTCGTAGTTTCCGCCGCGACTGCCTAGTGTTATTTATCATATGTACTAAACTTATTAGACTTGTTTTGGACATTAGTCATTACACAGCAACTACACCACGCGAATTATTATCTGGAAGAAACAGTTTTTTGCAAATATCTAGTGATTTCTTCATATAAATTTGAGCGTGTACGTGTATTTAAGTAACAACAGACAAGATAAAGTTATCCACATGTGACAATACCTTCCCCCACAGGTAAGAACTTGATTTTCCGTGTATTGCACAATGCTTTTATCCAGTATTTTTTTTATTCAAATGTCCTGTGGGGGCATGACGGGATACCATAAGTAGGAGCAAGGCTTTTTCTAGGACTTCTAGTTTTTGATTTTTTTGAAATTGTAATATATTAATTAGATTCTTAAAAAAACTTTAATAATGAAGGCTAATTACCAAAGATAAAACGAATCCTAAAAATACAATACGGTCAGTCTCATTGGGCATCAAACCTTAAATACCCCGTCTTGCCCCTACTACCTAGTCGGTTGATAAGTTCTGTTACTAGAAGGATTTATTAATATATAAAAAAAATAACAACTTTTTCATAACTCTGCATAATTCTAAACCTTGATTAATATAGATTTAAAAGCAACATAAGTTAATTTTTATTTTTGCAATTATTTTATTTACGGTCAAGGTTATAAACATAGATAGGTACGTCCAAAGCCTCAAAAATATGTAACCACAATCTTATGTCGCCGTAATAAGGTCGTGGTTACATATTTTTGACACACTGAACGTATCTATATTTATAACCTTGACTGTACGAGATTGTAGAAATCAAGTTTTTGACGTGTTACGAACGAGTAAAATTACGCACGACGATCATACCGATTCTGTTTACCTATATGACGCGGCCATTAGGCTTTTACCTTTAAATAATGATATAAATACATTCCCAACAAATGCATTTCCCCTTATATGTACATCGACCAATCCTCAGCTCTCATTAAATTTACTTTACGACTTTGTATCAATTTCGCAGTGATGCAAAAACTATCCATATCTTTTGCTTTATAAGCTGGCATAGAATCCCGTTGATAAATCGAATGCTGGTCTGTAAACATTTCCTGAGATAAGAGGTTTCGCAATAATAAGCATCAAAGCTGCTTTTTAAACAGAGGGTCGGGTTTTAATAATTTAAAAAAAGTGAAATTTGCAGAAGTCGTGCGTATTTCTAATGACGCAGGTCGTAAATTTTAAAAGATCGTATCGAAAATGGCAGCGACTATGTGACTTTGATTTTTTTTTTTAAATGTATATATTAAAGTTTTTAATTCATATGTTATTTTTATTTAATATTAAACATCAGTTCGTTTATGACTAAAACTTAGTTACAGAACTTAGTAACCGACTAGGTATACCTAATGTTTAAGTGGGTGTATAATTTCACATCGGACCTTCCAACCCACACGTTGAATCCTGTAGTTTTATTTTGTTTAGTGTAAGTGTCACCAATTGGGAATATGCATGAACCTTTTTTATCGCATTTCTTAACAAAATATTAATATACTGTAAAAGAGATGGCAAATAGTGAAATTAAAATTAAAATCGGCCGAAAAATACGGATGATATAAGCATTTAAAACTATTAGACAGAGAGATCCAACATGTACTGTGACGTCAGAGGGCACTACTGCCGTATAAAAACCAATCTTTAATGGCTTATATCTTGGTTATTTTTATAGTTATTTGAAAAATAAATCTTCTCTACTGTTTGTTACATGAATGATATTATAACGAAGCAAAAAAAAAACATGCAAATTCCCTATTGGCCTACCCTCTTGGATAATGGCGAACGAGAAAGAAAACCACCGGATGAGCGTAGTTGGAATAAAGGAAATATGGTCGTTGACACGATTGCAACGTCGCGTAAACGCACTAGTACAGCCTTGCAACTGCCCTCTGAAGGGGCGGAGCGTGAGGTCAAGAAAGTTATTGTCGATCCAGAAAACGCTGACCCGTCGATCACCAATGTGTACAACAATCCTTAGAAAACGGATCCCATGGCTACGGTAAGGAAGACTGCGGCCCATTTACTGTTCACGTCTCCCGCGTAACAGCTGACTCCGGCGTTACGTTGCGTCTCATTTTTGTACAGAATATTCAGAATGTCATAAACGGACCTTTGGTGGACATTAGGGTTTCAGTAGAATTCAAAACTGCAGTTAATGCTAACAAATACATTCACAATCCTCGCTTAGGACCCTACAAACTCTTAGCTTCAATTCCCTCTTACAATGTATCTTGGATGCCTTGTTCGTAAAGTCCCTGTAGAATGGTTTATGCAGTAATATGTCAATGCGATAGACCTACGAGAATGTTATGGCAAAATCCTAAACACAGCAAGGAAATGAACCCCGACGGGTCCAACTCAGTCAGTGGTACAGTCACGAGCTTTAATTTGGGACCCACTTTAGGTCCAAAGTCAATCTGACATTCTACAGCAATAAGGTGGAGTTCCCTGTAAGTTACAAATAACTTGGCATCTCTAATGACATTGACAACTTCAAGCAATATTTTTTTGAAATGGGTCCCAAATGAATGCTCGTGACCGCACTCGCTATGAGCTACCTATCCTACCATTCCAACAAGACCCTGGATCTTTCGCTTTAGGTCGGCCAATAAAAAAACCACATCCACTATCTGTCGTCTTCTGTTTGTACCAGTCTTCCTCGCCAAGAGCAGGGTGCGGGATAGCTCTCCGTGTTAATGCGGGCTCGTTGAGGGCACTATCGGCCATATTTTTTTTGACTGCCCTAGATATTGTTATTCATCGTATGACGTTTTGCGTCGAGACATTCCGCGTCCTACTAACTTTCAGTGTCTTCTCTTGCCTTAGTTCTATTAAATTACTATTAAAATATACGAAAACAAGTTATGGGGTGGGGATAGATGGCCTGACTGGGTTAGTGTCGATACACGCTGCATGTCGCTCGGCTTTTTTTTTAACTTGGCCGGACATGAGCACGATATCAATTTCATATTTGTGTAAGGTTTCTTCACTATGAAGTTTTTTCTATCCTCTGTTTTTATTAACTTCTTCCACACCCTTGTGATGTCCTTAACACAATGTTATTTTGTTTTAGATCTGGAGCCTGGAATGTTCCATCGAACATTTTCCGTGTCTAATGACAAGTTGTTAGTGACGAAATACATCATGCCACCGTAGATGTGAAAGCCATTAAAAAAAGAAACTTTAGTACAAAAAAAAACATTCAAAAAGTGTTTTCAATAAAATGGCCGAGTATTTCTGGACACAAACCCAAGAGGAAAACGTGATTGGTGAAAACGAAGATGAAGGTATCCAGGCTGAAAATGAAGACCAAGGAAACGTTGGTAAAAACCAAGATGAAGGTAACGTGATTGGTGGAAATCTAAACCAAGACGCAGGAGACGCTAATGAAAATGAAGACCAAGGAAACGTTGGTGAAAACCAAGATGAAGGTAACGTGATTGGTGGAAATCTAAACCAAGACGCAGGAGACGCTAATGAAAATGAAGACCAAGGAAACGTTGGTGAAAACCAAGATGAAGGTAACGTGATTGGTGGAAATCTAAACCAAGACGCAGGAGACGCTAATGAAAATGAAGACCAAGGAAACGTTGGTGAAAACCAAGATGAAGGTAACGTGATTGGTGGAAATCTAAACCAAGACGCAGGAGACGCTAATGAAAATGAAGACCAAGGAAACGTTGGTGAAAACCAAGATGAAGGTAACGTGATTGGTGGAAATCTAAACCAAGACGCAGGAGACGCTAATGAAAATGAAGACCAAGGAAACGTTGGTGAAAACCAAGATGAAGGTAACGTGATTGGTGGAAATCTAAACCAAGACGCAGGAGACGCTAATGAAAATGAAGACCAAGGAAACGTTGGTGAAAACCAAGATGAAGGTAACGTGATTGGTGGAAATCTAAACCAAGACGCAGGAGACGCTAATGAAAATGAAGACCAAGGAAACGTTGGTGAAAACCAAGATGAAGGTAACGTGATTGGTGGAAATCTAAACCAAGACGCAGGAGACGCTAATGAAAATGAAGACCAAGGAAACGTTGGTGAAAACCAAGATGAAGGTAACGTGATTGGTGGAAATCTAAACCAAGACGCAGGAGACGCTAATGAAAATGAAGACCAAGGAAACGTTGGTGAAAACCAAGATGAAGGTAACGTGATTGGTGGAAATCTAAACCAAGACGCAGGAGACGCTAATGAAAATGAAGACCAAGGAAACGTTGGTGAAAACCAAGATGAAGGTAACGTGATTGGTGGAAATCTAAACCAAGACGCAGGAGACGCTAATGAAAATGAAGACCAAGGAAACGTTGGTGAAAACCAAGATGAAGGTAACGTGATTGGTGGAAATCTAAACCAAGACGCAGGAGACGCTAATGAAAATGAAGACCAAGGAAACGTTGGTGAAAACCAAGATGAAGGTAACGTGATTGGTGGAAATCTAAACCAAGACGAAGGAGACGCTAATGAAAATGAAGACCAAGGAAACGTTGGTGAAAACCATGATGAAGATAACGTGATTGGTGGAAATCTAAACCAAGACGCCGGAGACGCTAATGAAAATGAAGACCAAGGAAACGTTGGTGAAAACCAAGATGAAGGTAACGTGATTGGTGGAAATCTAAACCAAGACGCCGGAGACGCTAATGAAAATGAAGACCAAGGAAACGTTGGTGAAAACCAAGATGAAGGTAACGTGATTGGTGGAAATCTAAACCAAGACGCAGGAGACGCTAATGAAAATGAAGACCAAGGAAACGTTGGTGAAAACCAAGATGAAGGTAACGTGATTGGTGGAAATCTAAACCAAGACGCAGGAGACGCTAATGAAAATGAAGACCAAGGAAACGTTGGTGAAAACCATGACGAAGATAACGTGATTGGTGGAAATCTAAACCAAGACGCCGGAGACGCTAATGAAAATGAAGACCAAGGAAACGTTGGTGAAAACCAAGATGAAGGTAACGTGATTGGTGGAAATCTAAACCAAGACGCCGGAGACGCTAATGAAAATGAAGACCAAGGAAACGTTGGTGAAAACCATGATGAAGATAACGTGATTGGTGGAAATCTAAACCAAGACGCCGGAGACGCTAATGAAAATGAAGACCAAGGAAACGTTGGTGAAAACCATGATGAAGGTAACGTGATTGGTGGAAATCTAAACCAAGACGCAGGAGACGCTAATGACAATGAAGACCAAGACGGAACGGACGAAGACGAAAACTCTGACTCTAATGTTATAACAGTGTGTCATCAGAATATACAATCCTTGACAGAAGAAAAAATCGAGAATCTCCCTAATAAACTCAAGTGTGATATTTTAGTAATAACTGAACATTGGCGTACAGAACAGGAATTAAAATCAGTAAAATTAAACAATTTCAATTTGATTAGCTATTACTGTAGGCCTAAGATTAAGCATGGGGGCAGCTGCGTCTTCGTGCGGTCTGGTATTAAAGTGGAAAACAGAACTGACTTCAGCGAGCTGTCGTGCGAACAACTATTTGATGTTTGCGCAGTGTTTGTAGATGATAGCTTCCTGGTGGTCGGTGTTTACCACTCTAACTTAACCAAGCACAAAGCATACCTGCCCCTTTTTGAAACGTTGCTGAAAAAAATCAATGACGAAAACATAAATGCAATTATTATGGGAGACGTTAACATCGACTTCCTAGAAAATTCTCAAGATCGAAAGTTGCTTCAGGACAGGCTTAACTTTTATAACTTCACCCAGCACGTCGACTTTGCCACACGAGTAGGAGAGAGCAGTTCTAAGTGTCTCGACCACGCATACTCCAATATACACGACGGTTCTGTGTCCGTGACTGCGGTCGAGACAAACCTTAGCGACCATAAGGCGCAAAGGTTAAGCCTAACACGTTTTAGCAAGACGTCATTACGTCCCGTATGTAAACTAAGCTACCTGCTGCTGCGTGCTGCTCTACAATCAGTGGATTGGAGCGTTTATAAAGACAAGTGCAAGGGCGACTGCGATAGATTGGCAGATGTTGTTATTGACGTTATTAAAGCGAAACTAGATATTTATATTCCCATAAAAATAGAAAAAACTCGGTTTAAAACCAATCATTGGGCTGACACCGAAATGATTGACTTAGTGAAAGACAAGGATGGGGAACCATTTCCGTTTAAACAGGCCCTAGTCGACGGGGTACACTGCGGATTCGTATCCGCGGCTCTGCAGTGCGGGGCTCCGCGGGCCGACGCCGGCGCCCCTGCGTGCGACGCCTCTATCCGTTTAAACCCCTTTACCCCAAACGAAGTCCTACGACTGCATAATCCTGACATATACGACGAATCGGCTAGCCTTTTTAAATCTGTCAGTCCTGAAATTTGCTTCATCCTTTCTGACCTTTACAACGAATGCATCCGTCAAGGCAAATTCCCATCGGCCTTAAAAGAAGTAGTGTCGCCGTTGCGTATGGAGAAAGGCAATAAGTCTTTAATAAAATCGTACCGGCCTAATTTATTTGTGTCAGAAATAAGCAAAATCATCGAAGTGGGTCTGAACCAGAGGTTGCTGTCTTTCTGGGCTCCTCGGCTGGTAATGTCCGATAGGCAATACGCGTACCGCGCCGGACGCTCCACCACAGACCTGGTGCGCGGGGTGGTGAAGCGAGTGCTGGACGCGCGCGAGGCCGGGAAACAGGTCGCTGTGCTGCACCTCTCGCGCGCTTTCGACATTGCCGACCAAGCCCTTATCGCGGACAAACTGAGCCACTACGGCATACGCGGGCCCCCGCTGTCTCTCATGACATCTTATATGACTGGCAGATCGCAAGCCACCTCAGGCGACGGGGAACGCCCGCGCTTGTCCGAGATGTCGAATGTGATGGGGGTGCCGCAAGAGCTCTCTCTGTTTAACACCCTCTTTAGCATCCTTCTGAACGACCCGCCGGTCCTTGAGGACGTTGAAGTATTTATGTTCGCGGACGATGTCACGGCTACAGTGACGTCACCGAAGCAAAACCAACTAGCGTCTAAACTCACAACAACGGTGGCGCAACTGCAGGATTGGTTCAAAAACAACGGACTGACCCTGAACAAGGACAAAACCTGCTTTATGCGATTCTACCTTAACGGCCACAAACCTCCTGATATTTCGGTGCACGCGATTAAGGAAGTCACCTGTATTCGGCTGCTAGGGTTCAATATCGACAGCGTTCTCAAGTGGGACTCGCATATCGACGAGTTGTGTGGTCGGGCTTGCGCCGGAGTTGAGCTACGGCACCTCGCGCGCACCTCTGAGAGCGAGGCTAGGGCCTATTATTTTGCAACCATACACTCCGTCTTAACATACGGTACCGAAATCTGGGCAAGCGCCTTGCGTTGGGAACGCGCATTCGAAATGCAACAACGCGCCATCCGCGCGATTGCTGGACCAGTCTCGCTCGAAGCCTCAGTCCGAGAGTACTTCAAGAAGTTAAAAATAATGACCCTACCGTGCATTCATATAAGCCAAATCGCAATATTTGTGCACACGAACCTGCACCTGTTCGAACGTAGTAGAACAAAATCCAGCTGCTCCTTGAGGAGCAACAACCAAAAGGACCTCTTGAAAACGCCAATCCATAAGCTGGTGAAATCAGAACAGAGCGCGTATGTGTCTGGTCCCGCGATTTACAACCGCCTGCCGAAATGCATCAGGGACGAACCTTCCATCGACTCGTTTAAGGCCAGTTTAGAATCGTGGCTGATTGAAAATGGGTTCTATAGTTTAAATGAATATTTAAAGCTGCCAATTTATATTTAATTTTAAGTGAAATGAACAATAATAAATAACAATACTTATTGCCGATAAAATAAAAACAAAATATTAATAGTAACTTGTCATTGATGTGCTATGTAAATAGAAACATAAGAATAATTTGTGACCTGTGACTTTTTATCCAAAATTTCATTTTCATTTTCGTAGCTTTAAAATGTGTTAACGCGCGAATGCCGCGAGAGCGCGAGGCTCCATACCGTACGATTGTACATCAAGTATATTGTTCTTTTTTATTATATTACATAAATTAATTTGTCCAAAGTTTATTATTGTATAAATTTACTGCCGCACTGAGAAGTCAATTATTTTTTAATTTTGATTACAGTTGCTGCGTTTTATTCTATTGCTATAGCAAAGGATGTGACAGCAGCAACTTGCGGCCGTGAGAGTAAAATAATGTCAATTAGAATAAATAAAAAAATTGAAAACATACAAAAAGAAGACCGACTTTTGAGTTTCTTGCGGCGCTTCTTCTCAGCAGAGCTCTCTTGGGAAGCGCTGGTAGATTCATGAATAAAAATAAAGAAGGGATAGTACTAAAGATAGGTTTACAGGATACTAAACTGTAATACTTTGTAATATGTGACGTTCTCAATATAAAGGCAGTTACGCTCTTCTTATTCTTGTAATTATACGAATACTATGGTAACAGTTCTAAAAATGGCGCAACCGCCTGCCTCCATAAGGTCCCTTTATATTGAGAACGTCACATGGTCAGACCCATAATTATAACATTACTCTTTGGTCAGTCCGTTGACTGCCACGGTGGAGGGCATACGTCCCTGTATACACACCGCAGCCGCCACCAAAGGACACTGTATGAATAAATAACAGTAGCATTATTAGTTAGATTGATATTTTTCATGCCAAATTGTAGCAAGGCAGGGCAAGGTTTCATGTATTTAAATCCTTACATGTATACTGTTAGCATTGCAAATGTATAACAGGGTGGCCGCTTTTTACAACATTTTAATTTCCCTGACTTTTCCCGGTTTTCCAGGCACTTTTTCGGTTTTTTCCCTGATCATCCAAGCAAAAATAAAAAAATGTCGCATAAATTATATTTTATAAAAAATGTTTTTTTATATATAGGATTTTGATGCCCTTCGAGGATTTTTACATTTTAATCAAGACTCGTAACATATATTTTTTGTCAAAATGCACCGATATTTTTCATTTGGTAAATTTATTGAAATTAATTTATAGTTTTGCGTAGTTTAGACTTTAGAATTAGTAGATGTTACAACGATAACTTATTTCATAGTTGTTATTACACCGATTTTTGATTTTTGTACTTAGTGACTTTTTTCTCTCAATAAACGAAATGCAAGTTATAGTTTTAGTAATGTATTTTTCCCTGACCTTTTGCAATTTTCCCTGGCATTTCCCTGATTTTTCCTTGAATTGCGAATTTCCCTAACTTTTCCCGGTTTCCCCGGTTTTCTAGAAAGTGGCCACCCTGTATAATAATATTTTAGTGTAATTATTTCAATAAAGGTAATTTGATATGATCCACAATATTAGAATAAGTTGTTGTATTGTTAAAATGTCGTTTCCGCCAACGTTCGCTGTCAAAAGTGGCGCCACCAACTGTCAATGAGCGATCAGTTTTTTTCTTCCGTTATTGTCCGGAGGTTATGGCAATCTTGATCAGGAGTTGGAGGAAAAGGCAGCTACCGTTGGCTGGGAGGGCAAGGGTTGCCAGTTCATTGGAAATACTTAAGTACTGTAAGAAATAACACAAAGTAAAAATAAAAACAAACTGTATTGACTTTAATTCGACTGTGTCTAACAATACATATATCTATAACATGTGTACGTTCTTACAAATAAATAATCACAATTTCACTGTGTTTTACTCAATCATGTTTTGGTGCATTTTAGAACTCGAACGAAGCTCGCTCTTCCAGGTCACCGTCTCCGTAAGGTAAGCACTTCGTTTGCGGGGAACTGTGTACGTTTCTACAATAAGATACCATCTGATATCGTCAATATGCCGTTCAATAAATTTAAGTCTCACATCAAGCGCTGCTTGATGGGTAGGGCATACTATACTGTAAATGACTTCATTGGTGGCCAAGATGTATTTAAGTAGTGTCTAGGCTATTACTTATTTAAGGTATTTTCTTAAGTCTAGGATATTTTTGACGTTACTATCTTGAAACGTAAAATGCCTTTAAGCAAACTGTATTCAAACACGAAATTGTATGTATGTACTTTTGTACTCTATTAGTTCTTGTGTATACAAGACGCTTTTAAATGAGAGCACACTGTGATGTTTCTCGCCGGACAGCTATTTCACACAATATTACTTTTATGTTGTCCAGCAGCTTGAGCACGTCATGCTCGCTCAAAGCTCTTTGCTTACGGCGGCGTCGTTGATCGGGTCGCCACCTTCCCGAACACATGGTTGAGGGAGGCGATGGCTGAGATACGCGTCATACTCGTGAACGGGTGCTGTTTGTGGGGTCCGGTCTGTTCACGTCTGCAAGGACTTGTTCAGTTAATTATTCCAGTTATGGCTTTTGACGAAGAGACCTCGTCGTGTTGTTCTCCTAGTCATTACATTTAGTGTAACGTATTTGACCTTACATTTGTAATGTTTTCATTTGTGCTAGTTCTAATAATTAATATTTGTTACTTTATTACCTTGTAATGTAACTTACTTTTAAGTATTATTGTATTTTATATTGGAAAAAATGACCTTCTGCTGGAGTTTCTTGCGGCGCTTCTTCTCCGCAATGATGGTCTTGTCCGAAGCGCTGGTAGATTCACTCTATATTACCGACGTGTAAAAGAGCCCGTATGTGGCCAATTTACTGAATAAATATTTGACTTTGACTTTGAACATCCCATCACGAAACTGACAGTTATAGAATGGAACAGATAATATGTATGAAAAGAATAGGACATATGCCGCACATTAGGCCACTAGTCGCGGCCACAGCGTAGCCACTAGTGGCCGCCACAAGCTGCGGACGAGCTTTTTCATACATTTTGTATAGCATCAGCGCACACCGGGCGTTCGAGTGGCCGCGTCTGAGCCACAAGCTGCGGTAGTCGCCCGCGCTCGCTACTAGTGGCTGCGTTTTGTCGCTCGCCTCGCGCGCACACTCTGCTACATAAACAATAGCCAATAGTGGTAGCCACTGGTAGCCGCGATTGGTGGCTGCGTCTAGTAGCTTAGCAGAACCACTAGTGGTCGCATTTAGTGGCGGCCACTACTGGCTCAATGTGCAGCCGCCCTTAAGATTATTATTACTCCTGATTATGTGCAGAAATAACCCAAAAAAGAAGAGTGATGAGAGGTGATGAGAAATGTTCTCGCAAAATGCCCTTAAAAGAGGACATGTCATGGCGCATAGAAATAATGTAGGTAGGATATAGGTAAAAGAAGAGTTCATTCAAATGAAATAAAAAATACACTAAGTTAAACACATTTTTTATTAAAGTAAACAATTTAAAAATACTTTGCTATAGATCCTAATTTTCAATATCGTCTTATTACTTTCTCAAGTACGAGCGAGAAAGCGAGTGAGAGGATGATATGTTTCAGATGCCAAATATTTTACAAAAGTCATTTCTTTTCCGTCTTGTCCGTAAAGCTAGCCGGCCGCGGCAACCGTCTAGGCCTAGCTTTTTCTTCCTTAAGAAGCTTTCCTGGACTTGTAGCTCGCTTCAGTCTATTATCCTTTATGCTTTTCAAAGTACCAGTCTCAACTTTGACCCTACGTTTCGGCAATTCTTGTTTAACTACCGAATTGTCTTTATTTATTTTATTTTCTTTATCTTTAACTTCTTTAACAGTTTTACTTTCTTCATCGTTAGTATTGTTTTTTAGCGTAGAAAATTCCTGTTCTAAATTCTTCACAATATTATTTCGGAGTGTTTTGTTAGCGTACGTTTTCACCGACGTCATAGGCGTGAAAAATTGATCCGGAGTAGATTCTGTCGGTGTGAAAAATTCCGTTTTCGTTTTGTCAGGCTTCGGAGTCATTTCCACGTCCAAACCTTCTTCTGATGTTTCAGTTACTAGTACTTTCACTTTAGAACGCGTTGGTCTCGGCGTCATGGCTTCAATCACCGGTTTACTAGTAATAGGTATAGGTATTTTAAAACCTGTCTTCTTCTTAACCATAACTTTCTCTTCGGGTTCATCAAAATTGAGAACAGGTATCTTACACTTCAAATCTGGCAATTCTTCTTTGTTAACAACCACCTTAGAAAAGCTAGGTGGTTTGATTGGTTTGGATTCCGGTGTTTTTAGTATTTCTTTAGTTGGAGACAGTTTTAATTGCTCCAAGTCATTTTCAATATCATTAATCGTAACTTTCTCTACTATTTTGTTCGTTTTACGTAGAACCTCCGAAGCAGTCATCAAATTCATGATTTCATTCTTCGTGTAATCATCAACATCGACAATTTGCATGATTTCATGAATCCTCACATAAATATAATCATCAGATTTACTATAATTCTTCTGTGATAGCTCAAATAACGCCGCTTCCACCAAAATATGTAACTCGACATTCAACAAATCATTTTCATACAGTTTTTCGATCAAATCAACTATATACCCTTCAAAGTTCTTATCCTTTAGCTTCTTTATCGCCTCTTTCATTTTAGCTTCTATATTACAGAAAGAATTAAGCACTCCATCGAAATAATTCTTGGCTATATCGAATTCTTTAGCTCTGAAATATACACTAGCTTCCAAACCTATAATTTGACACGCTAGTATTAAGCACGATGGTGTTTCACAAGCATAACATGCACATTTCTTATCGTGTTCAAAGAATTCTGGCGGTTTATAAGATGGAACGTACTCTATGGGTATAGAGGGGCTTGTTTGATTTTTTTTTAGTATTTGCGCGTCTCGCATTGTCTCCAAATGTTTTGGTTCTGGTGTGAAGAGAGCTTGGGACTCCTTTCGTGGCTCCGACGGTTTCTGAAGAACATACTCGTTGGTCGGAAGACCAACTATATGCTTTAGGCGCTGATCGATGGTTGCCTGAAAAATTGTAGGCGTCAAAGCGTTTTCATTGACCTATGTAATCGGTGCAACGGCACGCAGTTATATGGTCTACCGTGCCGCAGCGGTAACGCGACGATGTCGCAGCGTTTATAAATCGTACGCTCAAAAGTCGCTCGTATGATTCTACTCTTAAAGTTCTTTTTTAATAAGTAAACCAGCGACCCCGTCTTCGCTAGGGTGAAATTTTCCAAAAATATTCTTCCATCCAAACCTTATCTTTCATACAAAATTAAGAACACAACAAAAGCTCAGCCAAATTGGTACGGTTCGACCAATTAGGCTGACCAATTAAATTATGGTTTTTCATACATGAGGCAATTTATTTTTACTTAGGGTGTCCCATAAGTCGTATGTTACAGTGACACCGGAGGTAGACCAGCCTGAGACGGATCGAACCAGCCTTATTTTGGATTGTTTTTAACATGGAAGAGTTTAAAGTTCTTTGCCAGTACAAACTACACACACATACTGACTGTACTACATATATAATTAATTAAATGACTTGTAAAATGTTTATTTTTACCAATAAATCCTGTATTCTGTACTATAAACTGGCATATCTTGAAAACTATGCGACTTTAACTAAGGTCATATTAGGCTGGTTCCGGTCTATCTCCGAAGTGCGAGTTATGGGACGGCCTGTGAAGATGTATATAAGTATGATCTGGAGTACCCGGGCGGCGTCGGGGCGCGCGGCGTCGGCGGCGGCGGCGGCCAGCAGCAGGCGGGGCTCCGCGGCCGCCGCGCCCAGCGCGCACGCCGCCGCCGCGCGGCTCCGTCTGCCGAACAACATACACAAATTGTTGTCACAAACATATACAGGGTGTTTTTTTATTCGTCTACAAAATTTTGGGGGTTAAATCAGTAAGTCATACTGACCAACTTTCACTATGGGACCAAACCCCAAATCGCGAAAACATCGTCAGCTGACTAGCCAAAATGTATGGGAGGGTCAATTTTTTTTTCGCGATTTCGGGGTTGGTCCCATAGTGAAAGTTGGTCAGTATGACCTACTGATTTAACCCCCAAAATTTTGTAGACGAATAAAAAAACGCCCAGTATATATAGCTCCTACCTACACATACATACACATTTGCACATGTGTAATTGGCTATTTGACTAATGTCAAAATAAATTATTTAAACACTACCACTAAATCAAGCTTTCGAAAAGAACACGGAAAACCTAGCCATCATTTATTTTTGGATTTTAAACGATTTTTAATTCAACAAAAACTTTATAAAGGAACACCATTGATTTAGTATATCTAGACACGCGGCAGCGTGTCAAGCCAAGTTCAAGGTAACAGAACTGGCGAGCAGAACCGTGTGTAATATTACACGAAACATTTGGAGCCACTTTTGACCCCCTCATAACTCAAAAACTATTTCACATAAACATGTAAAATTTGGCTCATATATTGAGACTTGCGAGATACATATGTGCTCCAAATTTCATAAACACACCTCAAACGGTTTTTTTAGATATTAACGTCCAAAAATCGTAATTTTTATCACTGACTGACGTTCATATCAAAATTTTAACCCAGTTTCACACACACATCAACACATAGAAAGTTCAAATTTGACATCCAGATAAAGACAATTATGCCCCGCAAACGTAGGAAAATACAGTAGATTAACAAAAACCATTTGGTATTAAGTTTATTACGAATAAGTACCTACTAATAATTTCTGTACAAAAAGTAATGATATCCCATCAAAACAAATGTGAAATGAGAGCCAAGTTCAATATTATGATATGTCTTGGTTGTTGACTTTAACGACAAAAGAAGTGAGATCTAAATGGGTGCCAAGTTCAATGGTCAGTCCTGAAATTTATTTATAACAATATCAAATATTTTATAACAACTTAAAATATCATTTTTTCTTATAACTTAGGATAATATATTGAAGCCTAAGATCTGACTTGGCTAGGTTACGATTGCATTGGTGATGTTGTCCTCAGGTTTTGTATGAAAAATGTGCATTTTCCCCTGAGTCACCAGGGTTTTTCGAAAATTAAGAAATATTTGAGGTGTCTAACACGTAGGATCTGTAAATTTGATGGTTCGATTTGAATATTCATAAATTATTATTAATCAATCACCTTTCAAAATTGATTCAACCGAATAAATAAATAAATACAAATTGACAAATTGACCTAGTCTAGTTTGACCTAGCCAAACTAAGCTCTAGGCTTGTACTATGGGTACTAGACAACGATAAACATACTGATATAGAGAAATACATACTTAAATACATAGAAAACATTCATGACTCAGGTACAAATACTCGCGCTCATCACACAAATATTTGCCCATACCGGGATTCGAACCCGAGACCGCTAGCTTCGTAGGCAGGGTCACTACCAACTAGGCCAAACGCGTCGTCAATGATGTATGCGAATGTTGAATACCTGTGCAGCCTGAGCGGGCGGGTGAGCGCCAGCACGCGCAGCGCCGCCGCGGCCGCGCCGCGCCCCGCCGCCAGCGCCCGGCGCCGCCGCGCGCTCCACGCCGCCTCTGCAACACGCAATAACTGTCAGGAGACAGTCTCACGCGACCCCACCTAGTCCCGGACTAAGCTCGATGCTTGTACAGTCGCCATCATATATATTGCAGCAAACAAGGTGCTCACAAATATCTGAACACGACTCTATTGTCAAGGCGTTAGAGTGCATGTTCAGATATTTTAGACCACTCCGATATGTACAGATATATTTGATGGCGAACTGTACTATGCGTACTATGCGACGCTACACATACTTATATATATATAGGCACGGCAACATTAGGAGAGAAGAGGGCTTCAGCTTGTGATCTAATATTATATTTATTAAAATATTTTGTAGAAGTCAGGGCACTCTATAAAACAACCGAAAATGGTATCCAAAGCTACAGAGATTTCGACTTTAATGCGATTAAGGGATTCACGACGGTTGAAACGCTCGTGGAATCACCCATTATCATTTAAATGATGTCCAATTATTAAACTTTCTTTTTTTTACGTAAAAAAAAAGTACTAGTTGGACTCGCGCACAGAGGGTTCTGTATTCAAAAATATACCTTTTTATGTACTTTAATTGTATGCAATAAGGTACATATTGACTTGCTTAAATTTAAGTACAGATCCTTAAAAAGTTTTTTCTCAATTTATCAAAAACTATAAATTTGAACACTTCGTTTTATTTTTCTCATAAAATATAAGTACATAATTATCTATAATTTAGAATTTTTTTCGATTTTTCGATTCATAAACTTCGGAGATAAGGGGCCTCCCCCTGCGGTCATTTTTTGAATTTTTTTTTGTTATAAATCAAAAAGTACGTCGCAGAAAATTAAAAAAAAATAGTTTTGAAATGTGCAGATTTAAATTTTTACCCCTAGAAAAAAAAATTGACCCCTTTTAAATTATTTATAAAATTAATTTCATATTTCTTTTACTAAAAACAGATGCGGGCAAGCAAGTTATACAACTATGCCAAATTACAAGTTGATAGCTTGTGTAATTGCTAAGAAAAACTGATGTGATATGGAGACAGACAAACAGACAACGAAGTCTCACAATAAGGGTTCCTTTTTTACCATTTTGGTACGGAACCCTAAAAAGACGCCCTACAAGCTGTCCCGTCCAAGGAGGACAGCAGTTTTAGAGGGCTGACTAGGTATTTTAATATCACATAACATAATTGGTAATTATATTATATGTAATACAAATAAAAATACATAAGGTGTGACGCGCAGCGTTATGTATCAAAGGCGCTATGGCGTCCTGTCTGCTTACTGAAAATGTGTGTATAAATGCAAATTGTAGGGTAAGGGCCTGCGCAAAAATTACTTTAAATTTATCAATGTATATTCTTTCCTATTTTAATTACAATAAGGTATAAATTTGAATGCTCTGAGACCGACCTCGGAGCATCACGGGGGATTTCTACTCTGCGGCTGCGGCTCTAAATTTATACCTTATTGTAATTAAAATAGAAAAGAATATACATTGATAAATTTAAAGTGATCTGCGCTGCGCTCCGCCGGTTTGCGCAGGCCCTAAGCGTAGTTAAGTAATTACTTATGGAAAACAAAACTTGAGAGCTTTCTTTCTTTCTGCCAACAAACTGCTATGCTGTTTGGCAGATAACTAAATTATGCAATGTAAAGTGTATTTAGAGAAATATATGAAAAAAAAAAAAAGTAGCGACTGGGGTCCGGAGTGTCCGAGCGTGAGACAGTACTCACCATTGTTCTGGACGGTGAGGTAGTGGCGCTGCGCGGCGACGCGCGCGCCGAGCCCGCCGCGCTGCGCCTGCGCATCCAGCAGGCGGCCCGCCGCCAGCTCCGGCGGGCTACTGGACGTCAGGATGTGAGCCTGCACGAAGCGGACCAGCCGCGCGGAGGTAGCTAGCTGGTTCGTGTTGTGGTAGAATATCTGTGGTACAAAACTATATTTCACTATTTGCGTGATGAGCAGAGATCGGGGTTTTGGATGCAATTCGCGGGATTTCGAGTCGTAATCATAGTATGGATGTGACTATAATCCCGCGACCGCGTCTGTATAAAAAATGTGTTTTTTCAATAATAAAAACATTTATTTCAATCGTTGACCTGTAATTTCGATTAATATCATGTTCATGTATAATAAAATAGAATAATTATCCTCCAACATCAATACAAATCCCGGGATCCCGGGCATATCCATTATTACCTAGCATATTGGTTAAGGTAAATCACCCCAGATTGCACTGGGAATGCCGATCACTGTGATATATGACAAAAACTGTCCTTTATCAAACCACACGAAGCCCGGAATCCCGCGGCATATCCATACTAGCATAATGATTGAGGTCATTCACCCCGAGTCGCATCCATAACCCCGATCACTGGTGATGAGCGTGAGTGTTTGTTCCTGAGTCAAAGATGTCTTCTATATATTTAAGTATGTATATCGTTGCCTAGTACCCATAGTACAAGCCTAGAGCTTAGTTTGGGACTAAGTCAATTTGTGTGAGATTGTCCCCTAATAATTTTTTTTCGCATTTTTCTTAACAAAATATGAAAATACCGTAAGAGATGGCAAAATGTGAAATTAAAATTAAAATCGACCAAAAAATACTACTAATTAAACAGAGATCCGACATGTCCTGTGACGTCAGCACTACAGCCATATAAACTCCATGTTAAATTCTGTTTTGCTAGAAAGAGATAGAAACAAATCTTTAACCTTTTGACCGCCGCAGTCTGATATGTAAGACCCACACCATAGCTACTCGTAAATGTCAACCTTCCTCAAATACACTTAGGTCTATTTTACGCTGTCAACCATGACGGCTTTAACCATCAATAGACTTCAAAAGGTTGACTTATGTTTTATTGGAAAAATATTTTTTCTCAACAGTTTGTTACATGACTTTTTATTAAAGCAAATATAAAATCATGCATATTCCTTATTGTCAGGGCAAGGTTAGCTTTTTTAGCCCGTTAGTGTCCCACTGCTGGGCAAAGGAACCTCTTTTCCGCCATTCGTTCCTATTGAGCGCATGCTCATCGCATGCGCAAGTCATCAAGGTTAGTTAGTGTCAATAAAATGTGTTTTGAATAGATATATTAGATTTTTAGATGATTATATTAGGGTGATGGTGCCAGTGTTGGACACTTTAAGCTAACAGGCACCAATAATGGACACTTAAACCTTAATTAAAAGATTATACGGTTATAAATTTATTGTTGCAAAACAAATGAATAACCCTTATCTTCTTCAAAATAAGAATCATAATTCATAATTCTTTATTCAGTAAGGATAATACATCGTCATAGTTGTCACGTGTTGAGAATTAAATAAATAATAAATATTAATAATAATAAAACATAGCAGCAATGTCAATAATTACAGGTTAAGTACAATATTACAATCACTACAGCTGATAATATAATTTCAAATAAGTTGTCGGTCAAAATTAAATAATTATGTCAATATCATCAAGGTACTCATTGACGGAATAGTAAGCCTTCTTCGTCAACCACGCACTAAGTTTACGGTCAAAACAAGGTGTAGACTTGCATTCCCTGATTAGGGCCGGGATTTTATTAAATATTAGAGAACCCATGACGTGCAACGACTTATATCGTTATGTCCATCATTGGTCCTTGTCCATTACTGGTGCCATCACCCTAGATTAGATGAATATAGTTAGAGTCACCGCGGCGTCGCAAATGAAACATAGCGCCGCCTCGGCGTCGGCCGCCAGCGCGCGGCCCGCCCACTCCGCGCCCAGCGCCAGCACGCCCCGGAGCGCCGCGGTGGGCTTGCGGGCGTGACTCAGGACTACGCCAGCTGATTCTAGGTATGACACCCTGGAATATCAATTAAATATATATAATAATAATAATCCAGCCTATATACGTCCCACTGCTGGGCACAGGCCTCCACTCACAATGAGAGGGTTCGGGCTATACCCACGCGGGCCCAGTGCGGATTGGGAACTTCGCACACACCGTTAAATTGCTTTGCAGGCGTGTGCAGGTTTCCTCACGATGTTTTCCTTCACCGAAAAGCTCATGGTAAATTTACAAATTATATTTCGCACATAAATTCAGAAAAACTTAAGAGGTGCGAGCCCGGGTTCGAACCCATGACCCTCTGCTTAAGAGTCGGCAGGTCAAACCATTAGGCTACCACGGAAATTGTCAAATATATATATATATCTATACATAATATATATATCAGAAGATAAATATGTTACTAACAAATGTGTTTAGCGTTGCCTAGTAAGTACAAGCAAACTCAAAAGTAACTCGAGTTGCAGTTTCGTCACTAAAGAGTTGCGCCGTCTGTTTTGGACCTTAGTTTGGGACTAGGTCAGTTTCTGTGAGACTGTTCAACTTTATTTATAAAAAAAAATGTCATTTTATCAATCTGAAATAAAATAAAAATAATAATTTACAAACTGACCTGTCGTCGATCTTCTTGCTCACGCGCATAGCGACGTGCGCGAGCTGCAACGCGTGCGCGCGCCGCGCGTGCAACAGTTGCTGCAACCACACGCGCAACACGGCCAGCGGCGCGCGGAGGTACTCTGAAGGTACTGAGGAATGTTTACGTCGTTTAGTACGTCGTTTGTATAGAAAACGTTTAATGATTTATTTAATTAATAAATATATTTCTCTTGTTTTAGGATTTCTTCTCACAGTCTAAAAGGGCCTGCGCAAACCGGCGGAGCGCAGCGCAGATCACTTTAAATTTATCAATGTATATTCTTCCCTATTTTAATTACAATAAGGTATAAATTTGAATGCTCCGAGACCGCCCTCGGAGCATC
Organism: Tortrix viridana; assembly: GCA_963241965.1. Taxonomy (NCBI): domain Eukaryota; kingdom Metazoa; phylum Arthropoda; class Insecta; order Lepidoptera; family Tortricidae; genus Tortrix; species Tortrix viridana. The sequence continues at coordinate 2,159,079 of OY725198.1, read as the reverse complement.
ACGGAGGATTTCCACTCTGCGGCTGCGGCTCTAAATTTATACCTTATTGTAATTAAAATAGAAAAGGATATACATTGATAAATTTAAAGTGATCTGCGCTGCGCTCCGCCGGTTTGCGCAGGCCCTAATAAAACTGTTGCCACGCACGCCTCGCGGCGAGGGTGCCTCGGCAGAACAATTGCTACAACAGGCTGAGGCACATGCCTCAAGCCGAGGCCCGTGCCTCGAGCCGATGCGTGAAACAAAATGGCGGCGATCGTTTTAAACAGCCGATTGAATTAAACCCGCCATATTGATGCCCCAAGCGATGGCTTCGAACGTGACTCGTGATGCTCTTGCATTTATTGTGATTGACAATTTGGCTTGATTATTCTATCTCTATTGCGAGGCAAAGGGATGTAGCCCATTCAGGCGCTGTTTTTATGCCACAGTTTAAAACCTGCTCGATTCACGTCCAAACTTGCGAGGCACTTATGGCTCGGCGCCTTTGAGCGGTCAACCAACCGACTCCCGGCGGGCCGCGCGGCGTGGCCCGGGCCGGCGGTGGCGCGCGCACTTATAAAGGTGTTGCAGGGCTCTGCACAGCGCCATTACTTTTCATTTCCAAATATAGTAATAAAATAACCTAACCGAGTTAAAAACCCCCGACATCAGCGCCTAAAAAACCTTTGAGCAATGAGCAAAAACTTCAACGGCCTCCGACCACGTACATCTTCACTGGAGGGACTTTGTCACTAGAAGATTTCAAGTACATATTAAAAAAACTCCCGACAAAATCGTGATCAGAGCTCATAACTTTTCAACGACTTCATCAAACCAAGCTAAGATTATCGATTAACCTTCACCTTCTAAGTCACCTTTCTAATAAAATAAAACTAAATCGGTCCATCCGTTTAGGAGCTACGATGCCAGACAGATACACGGATACACACGTCAAACTTATAACACCCCTTTTTTTGCATCGGGGGTTAAAGGCAACAGAAATAATACGGGTAAATATGGTAAAATTTTCCTGAATTTTGCATCATTTGGAAAATGTTGGACAAAAACTTACCGGAGTCTATTTGGGGCAATATTTTGGTCCACAACTCTACCGCCTTCAACGCGGGTAGAAAAGCATTGTACTCTTGCTCTATTGTCCGAGAACTTGGAACTAACTCTGGATCTATGTTCTGAAAAAAAATATTTTTTTTAATATCAGGGGACAATCTCACAAATTGAACTAGTCCCAAACTAAGCTCTAGGCTTGTACAGTCGCACCACGGGATTGTTGAGCCACCATAGAACTTTGTCACAATGACAGAGTCAAGTCATGCAAAAGAAATTACGTCACAATTTACCGTCGACTTTCTGTGAGAAGGTTCTATAGTGGCTCAACAATCCCGTGTTGCGACTGTACTATGGGTACCAGGCAACGATATATATACCTACTTATATGGAGAAACACATACTTAAATATATAGAAAACATCCATGACTCAGGAACAAATACTCGCGCTCATCATACAAATATTTGCCCATACCGGGATTCGAACCCATGACCGCTAGCTTCGTAGGCAGTCACTACCAACTAGGCTAACCGCGTCGACAAACGCGTCGTTATTTTTAGGGTTCCGTACCTCAAAAGAAAAAAAACGGAACCCTTATAGGATCACTTTGTTGTCCGTCTGTCTGTCTGTGTGTCTGTCAAGACCCTTTTTCTCAGGAACGCGTGAAGGTATCAAGTTGAAATTCATATCAAATACTTTGGTCTGTAATCCCTTGGATCAGTGAAAAAAATCAGACATCTAAGTCAACGCAATCAAAAGATACGGCCGTTTATGCCGCATATTCAAGGGAATCTCAAGGGAATCAAAACCTATAGGGTACTTCCCGTTGACTTAGAATCATGAAATTTGGCAAGAAGCAATGTCTTATAGCACAAATAAAGGAAAAAATCCGAAAACTGTTAATTTGTGGTTAAATCACATAAAAATATACCCAACATAAACTGACACTCACTAAGTAAGAATGTGCATACTTATTGCGTGTCAGTTTATACTGGACTTAGTTTATATTGTATTCCCGTGATTTACGAACTGCCTTCAAGTTTATGCGGAACTCTCGGTGCGCGAGTCCGACTCGCACTTGACCGGTTTTTTATTTATTAGCAAACGTTTAACCTTTTCAATACCATGTCGGATACAAAAGTCGTCACACGCCAATGACAGCCGAAAACCAGAGCTAATTCCAACCTTACGTCATAGACACTCGGGTCTGTTTTTCGCTGTCAACCGTGACGGATATGTCCGTCGCTGGAGTTGAACCAGTGGTGCGGATATATCCGTCAATGGCTTTGAAGAACAATGAATCAACTCCCTGAGCCCCGTTGATTTTTCTTGGATCCCGATATCAATAATAATAATAATCCAGCCTATATACGTCCCACTGCTGGGCACAGGCCTCCACTCACGATGAGAGGGTTTGGGCTATAGATCCCCCGCGGGCCCAGTGCGGATTCCTCACGCTTCCTCAGGTTTCCTCACGATGTTTTTCTTCACCGAACTTTTTTACTCTTACTGAGGTCATGTTAGGCTGGTTCGGTTCGTCTTAGGCTGGTCTATCTCCGGTATCACTGTGACGTGCGACTTATGGGGCTACCCTATCACCACTCTCCACTCTCTAACCCATGCCATATAATTTTTAACCTTATGAGTTTATGTTAAGGCATTAATTAGCCCGCAATATATCTTAAGCATTGGCGGCGGCGCGGATACGTCAAAGCGACCGCGCGCTAACGAACGAAAAGCTACTTTATGCGTTATAAGACAGAGATAAAACTTGCTTTGAAAGCTGAAACCCTTTCATAAAGCCTACCTATATGAAAGGGTTTAAATTAAGCCGTTGGAACGCTGTCATAGAACCTTAAAACCAAATGAATGGGTTATTCTTTCGGGATAGCGCTTTAAAAGCGAATTCAACGGCTTTTAACGCTGAACGGGTTTGGTTATCAAAACCCCTTCAAAAACCCCTTGAAGGGGATAGCGGACCGGTCCCTGAAAAGTACCTACCTGATCTTTAACCTTCCATTCATATTTCGCTGCCGCTTCAGCGACACAGTACTCCGCTTTCAAAAACAGTAGGGTGGCCTCCACCACTCTCAACTTGACATCCTCGCTACCGCCTTTGCTCATAGCCTCCAACACAGCTGTGACGACATCGCATAAGTGTGGGTGGTGTATCGTCCGCACGTATGTGGGTGTGTGCATCATCGTTGAGTGGAGGATTTCAGTTATGTCTGCTTGGGCTAGAAAAAAAGAGGTATGGTGAAGAGAATTTTGGTGTAAAATTGCCATTTTCTAATGTATTACTAACCGCAGTAGCGTCCACAGTTATACAGAGCGCAAGAAAGAAAGAAATAAAGAAGGAAAGGAAAACATTTATTCGTGCCAAATATCAACAAAGGACAGAGAAATACACAGAAAGAATGTAGTCACAAAATGGTCCCAACTCAGCGTAATGCCGGCATTAAAGCCAGCGCTGTTCTTCCGTTGGGACCATAGCCACTAGATCTCGATCGATACCAGATCTCGCAACTAAATCGATATTGCATCGCGACTGTTTCGATGGTGCGTATAAGTTTACAACCAGCGGGCATCGCGACTGTATGGCTGCCTTTCCATAGAAGCGGAGACGAGCGGTGCGGAGAGCTGTGCAGGAATCGACCAATCACATTGTAATCCACATCTCGTCTCCGCTTGACTGTTTCCATTGAACCGGAGCGGAGACGAAATGTGGATTACAACCAATGTGATTGGTCGATTCCTACACAGCTCCTCTCCGCACCGCTCGTCTCCGCTTCTATGGAAAGGCAGCCTATCGAGGCCTATTGCGATTGCGTCTATTATTTCGCTACAAAAAGACGCCGTGTGCGAACTACCTATATCTGGTGAATTTAGCGAGTGATTTTTTTCAAAATAAATGTGCGTAATGGATTTTCGAGACTATTCGCAAGGTGGCAACTTTGCGAAGCTAACGAGCATGCGTGGTTAGCCATGTGGAGTGTATGACTTACCAGACATCCAAGGCAGCGGTTTCTCATAAGCTAAACGATACATCGCCTTCCATACTCCCGCTATAGGCACGAGAGAGGGCCACAGTTTGGCGTACATCGTGAATTCGTGGTTCAGCAGATCGCTGGAAATAAGCAGAAATGTGTTGAAATACGCTCATACATATTCGCGAATAAGAATCCGCAGTATTATAATGATAATAATAAAAAAGATAAAAGATAAAAGATATTTATTCAGTAAGTAGGCCGCACGGGCACTTTTACACGTCAAAATCTACCAGCGCTTCCCAAGAGGAGACCACTGCTGAGTAGAAGCGCCGCAAGAAACTCAACAGTTAGTCATTTTTTTAATAAAAATATAACAATGTCACTACTTATTCTAGCATTATATAAAACTGTAAAAATAATATTAAATATTGCAGGAAAACATGTCAGAATGACTACGAGAAAATTTATATATATATATATATATATATATATATATATATATATATCACACAAAACAGTTTTGACATGTCTTCCTACATAAACCGTGTCCCCTAGACAAGATACAGCGTTTACATGATTTTTATGAGGTATGTACAAGTAGTAGGTAAGCTACTGAACATTAAACATTAGTTAAATTTCTGGTTTAGGCCAAGCATTTTTGTCCGTTAGATAGTCCTCGACCCTATAATACGCCTTTGACATCAACGACTTTTTCAAGTAATTTTTAAGTGCTGGAAGGGGTAACTCTAAAACTAATTAAACTACTGGATGGATTTGGATGAAATTTGAAATAAAGATAGCTCATACTCTGAATTAACATTATTATCCTAAAACAATATCTGAACTGTAGAATTTTAAGTGAAAACTATTTTTTATGAAAATTTTTATGACACACTAAACGCAATAAAAAATTATCTTGGGCCATGAAATCCAAAAACAAAGTTTTTTGAAGGTTAGTTTTGTTCAGAATATTATATTTAATATATTGGGATGCAATAATAGGAAAAACAAAATTGCATGCACAATGGTGTATAATATAAACTTACCCAAACTTCAAACTGAAGAAGAACGGTCTCAGATTTCCATACATTTTCCTCTCTACCATCAAAGAGCAAGCATCCAAAACAGTCACCATTTGTAAATCATCGTCATCACCCCCGCTCTTCAACGACTTGGCTTTCACGTCCATCACCAAACTCATATACTTCTCCGAACTTAATCCATCAGGTACCGCAAACACTAAGCTCAAAAAAGCATCTAGCAATGCCATTTCAAATGACTTCTGATTTAGTTCGCAAATACTTTTGTTATACAACGCTCTGCTGATATTTTTTAAATCATGTTCCGTCTTGAAATGTAAAAATTCATGAGTTAAATATAGATCAAATAATTTTATAGCGCAATCAAAGTATTCAGCTTTATTCAATAATATTGCAGTATTATGTATGTCTGTCTGTAGCTTCAGAAAACATTTCTTATGATTTGAACAGCCTAAACGACACAGATCATTCAAAATGCCATGCTGCTTTTCTATAATAGTGTTGTACAGTGGTAATATTTTTGTGATTTTCATTTTGGAGTTAAGAGAGCTAGAAATTAAGTTTTTTGCTAAAAATGATAAACGCAAAGCATCGTGCAATCCTGATTTAATGTTACAATTATCACATTTAAGCAATTGTTCCGTGTTCTGCAGCTTATCAAGTAATAGTAACATCAGTTCCAGGCAGCTTTCTTGCGTATCTTCAGTAAACGTTCCTTTTGCTATATTATATTCTATGTACAGTCTAAGTAATTGATTTAAATAAGGATATGTTGCTTTCATTGCTTTTAAATATCCTAGTTTCTCCGTAGTTTCACAAGATATTATCAAACTATTTAGAACTGTCTCGTTGAAAGCTGCGATGTTGTCTTCTGTTAGTACACAGCAGAATGAGTTCAAATAAAATGTTTGAAGACAATGGAACATATCTGGAGCATGACCAATAAATGAAATACAAGTTCTCACTGCTGCATTTAAGCAGGATTCCTTAAAAGACAGTTTTGAACTATTTTCCGTAATTACGTAAAAACTATCACTGAACTTAACATAAAAATCCAAAATCTCCTTCTCTGTTAGCTTCTTGAATGATTTCAAATCTTTTTTCAAGGAAAGACTTTCAAATAATTTAACGAAAACAACGTTTAGTTCTTTAGGATGGTCACTATTATACAAAAAGTGTAATTTTTTCAATAGGAATACAAGTATGGTGCTGCAAAACTGTACTGTATCGTACATGTGTACCACTTTTTGTATGTCTTCAGTTAGTTTTGGTAACAGTTTGACGATGGCCCGTCTGCCAGTTTTGAGTTTTTCTATATACAACAGTCGGTCTGCGAGCAAGTTCCAGTACGTCTTAGAATACTCGGAGAGAGAATTCTCTGAGTCACATTCAAATGGCATGTATGATAACTTTAAAACGAGCTCTGGCTGGGCTTGGCATTGCTGAAAGTGAATAATTCAAATTAACGGCTGTGGGTTGACTATGAAAGAAAAAAGGTGTAAAAAGGTGATTTTAGTGTTTTAATTACGTGTGCTAACTAGGGGCGTGTTCTAGGGATTTGATATCGATAAATAAGATGTCGATATTATATTTATACATGTGCTCATTGAAAATCTTCACTATAAAGAGGTTCAATATCATATCTGATATAGAGCCTCTTTAGATATTAGAAGTATATGAATGTCATTTTAATTAAAATAGGACAATTTACTGTCAGTGTCATTCATATGCGATTGCCACGAAGTCTATAATAATCATGCCGCCTAGAAAACTCCCACGTGAATATTATATTAACTCATGGATTAGTGAATATCCTGACATACAGCTACGTGAGTCAAAGTTATTTTGCTCTAAATGTAATGTCAGTTTTCGCCCGAAAAAATATAATGTCACGCGTCACGTCAAATCCGATACTCATCAAAATATTCGAGAGAAGAACACAGTTTTTCACGAGGAATTGACCAAGTTTATGATATCATCGAACATACCATGGCGACAACTGGAAAATCCGTCATTCTATAATTTTATCAGAAATTGTATGGATGGGAAATTTCAGGATTGTAACCTTCCGTCTTCTACTTTGGTGAAGAAAAAAAATCTGCCAAAACTGTATGAAAAAACAATGATCAATATACGGAAAGATATTGGAAATAATTATATTCATGTTTCCGTTGATGAAACCATAGATTTGAAAGGTCAACAAATCGCTACTACTAGGTAGGAAAACTTGTCCAAGATACGATCAGCAAACCACACATGATCGCCAGCAAATGTTTATAGACAGATAGTTCTGCAATTTCTATCGATTTTGGAATCACTACAAGATTTATGGGGGCATGACAGTATGCAATATAACAAGGTCTTATTACTTAATACAGACAGGGCGGCATACATAAAAAAAGCTGCAAGAATTTTGGCACCTAAGCTATTCAATATTACGCACGATAGTTGCGTGGCACATGGTTTGAATTTAGTGCAGAAAAAATTTGGTGTCTATTTCCGGATGATAATAAATTAATATCTGCCTAAATCTCCAAAAATAGGTAATTAAAAAATTCAAAAGTATGCTGCCAAACACGGGGAGTGTTTGGTTTGGTTTGTTCCACCATTCCATATACCCTACGATTATTTAGTAGGGCGCGTGGATACAAGCTGCAAAATATCATTTGACGCTAGACAACAGTATTTCGATAATAAAAAGAGTACAAGCTGATTTATTGAAATTGTAGTAAATAAGATGGAAAAAGTATTTACAAAAAGTTAAGGATAGTTCTAGAAAAAAAACACTGGTTATGACACCATGAGAAAAAAATAGTCTTATAAAAGGTGAAGAAATTTTGATAACCAGTATGAATCAGAAATTGACTTTGTTATTTTAAATATTTTATGAATGACCACTGTCGACATTGAGAGAACAGGTATTAATTTAAAGTGGATATTTTCATCTAGATGGCACTCTTTAATACCGAAGAATATGGAAAAAATATTGATTGTATATTATGAAAACTATTTCAAAATAAAAAAATAATACATGCATCCTATTACTGCAAACACTGACTAAGTTTCATAATAATCATATGGCACATAATCGGTATTTGCAGTAATATGACACATGTTGATTGTTTATTTTATAATGAAGTGAGAATAAAGGATATTTCTTTATCCTTGAATATTATCTATATGTTGACAGTACTATCTATATAATTAATTGTCCTAAAATATTTTGCTACATCACTTTAGTATTTGTGCCCCGAGTTAGAACATGTATGGTCATTGTTACTAATATTACTAATATGTTGTGTCAGATGTTGTATATGTAATATAGAAATGAAAATTTCCAGAAATTAAAGCTAATATGAACAGATTTGTAAAAACATTACAATTCGCTAAAACAAGATCAATGGTTTGTATTTTACTTTAAAATTGTTTGTAAAGGCACTTTATAAATGTTTTTCTTTCTTCATAATGATGAGTCATCAGACCTTGTTTAAAGTGCATACCAACAATAAAAAAAGAAATTTTTCAAAAAATTTTACATCTATCCATTTTTATAAAAAAAATTACTAAATTTGGAAGAGAGGTCTCCTGACACAGGTTTATAATACTTAATAGGTCTCAACAACCTTGTAATTAGCACTTAAGTTGTTAAATGAAATAAACTTTATTTATTATTATTATTTGTGCAATTATAAGTAACAACCATAATAAATATCCCAGTTTTAGTCACAGTAAAGACAAGCTTACCTGTCTTACGATAAATTTGTGTATATGATATACACAAGCCAGCGTTTTCACTCGCTCCGGGCGCTCCAGGCCTCTCGTCTCCCTAACGCAGTCTATTGACAGAGTCAGCAACTCTTTACAGTCAACTTTATCCCGCCATGTAGGAACTTTGTCAAGATTTCTGAAAAACAAGTCACCATATTCAAGTCAAAATATCTTTAAAATCTGAAAGAAAATTAAGATACACCACTTAAATACCTGCAAAGGATGCACAGTACATTCAAAGAGAACTGCCCTTTGTCTTTCGAAGATAATTTCGAAGAAATAGCTTTGTAATCAGCGTACACACTTATTAAATCATGACGATCCTTTTCTGAACCGTCCGCCTTTAGTTTTGCAATAAAATCGTTCGCGTCCATTTTATAGAACGCAGCTCATCACACCACCGTCCATTTAATACTCAAATCACTATTTATTACTGGATTTTATGTAATTAATCGAACCGAGCGACGTTTGAATTTTCAAGTCTTCAATTCAACCGTCGTTATTTCTAACCGACTTCAAAAATGGGGGAGTTCTATCACAGAATAAGTACTTGCATAGAAACCGGACTATAATACGCCTTCCACACTATACAATTTCACGACCAATTTGACTAGATTAGCAATAGAAAAAATGTAAACAGATGTGTTGCCACTAATGAAAATAATTTGAAACATTCAAGATATTTACAATTAGCACATTTTGAATAAATCGGCTTTGCATAAATAAAATGTATATTATAATCAAGATAAAATAATTTAATTTGTTAATGGCAAACTTTATTCTGATATAAACTTTTTGTTATATTAATTTAAAGAGATGGTACAGTTTTCGTATGCATTATTTATTTATTGCACTGGTATCACTGTCTCGATGCACCCGTGTCATTAAGTTGCAGGCCGCTTAGCGTGAGACGTCACTCGCTTCACTTAACATTCGAGATTAAATGCTCCCGTAAATTTTTATTGTTGTTACGTTTTCTTTTGTTGTTATGTTGTTAATTGTTAGGTTTTCCATCGTTTTTCTTTCACTGTTGTGTGGAAGGACGGACCCTGATCCGAGTACTTCTCGCTCAAAGAAGACTATATGTTGTCTCCTGTGAAGACTACGACCATATCTTTGCTCTTTATCAGAGATGGAGAAAAAATGGTGTTAAGCACATTTAAACACGTTTATCATAATTGGCCAACCAATAATACATCAAGTTTGAAACTACACCGCTGGTTCTACTTCTGTTTACATCATAAATTGCTGGTAGGTGTCATTGATTTCGTCAATATATTGAAAGCACTAATGACAGCGAGTGAAACGCCCGGAAATTTATCCGCCCGTACTTTGAAATTCCCTGAAATGTTACTTTGGCAGTGAGGTATCTTTATTTAAATTTTTTCCGTAAGATTAAAAATTAGACTATAGTGTGGATAGAAATATGACATCGAAGGTCATCGGTTGGTCGGGACCGCTTGACTCGAAATAAAACTAAAATTGGCGATCTTCAATGCATGTGTGGACGGACAATCAGATTGTAGCCAATTCAATTGGCGAATCTGCTTGGTAATCAAATTGTATCGTGTAGAAAGGGTATAAGAAACACAGAATAATTTATTTATTTATTTAATTAATTAACTAGTACGATTATAAACCACTTATACTAATTAACAAGTTACTTAATAACATTAGAAACCAAATAATAATATTAGGTATACATTCAAATTAAATATCAGAATAAAGAAAATAAAAGTCCACTAAAAATACAAAGTAGGTAATTATTATCGTTAGTCAGGCAATAAGCAATCATATCAAAATAGTCAAAAACAAAACGAAAACATAAACTCACGGTGCAGTCATACGGAGAATTTTTTGAGCAATAATTGCCCGTCACCCATAGCTTCTCTTACTCTTATTTCGTAACATAAAACGAGACGCCCATAGATTGCCGGCTAAAAATTGCTGAGAAAAATTGCTCGTGTAACTGTACCTTTAGTCAAAAACTACTTATCCTGTGTAATTTGCCATTTTAAAACAATTTGAGACACTTTTAAAGACGCTGTAAACACCGTTTGTTTAGTCTATGACATTTTGAAAGTAAAATGAACTTGGTACGAGTATTTGGCTGTTTCGAATAACTGTTGGTTTCCCTAGTCAAATCATGATTTTAAAAAGTAAAAAAACTGTGAAGTAATAAAATCATGAAAAATGTGACAACATGAAGGATAACGAAAGACTACCTAAAAGGACGTCTCATTCTAACTCGTTATGAATGCCTTAAATAGAAAAAGGTCAAATATACGACTTTTGTTGTTTCTTAGTGTTCGGTTTCTATGCAAATACTTATTCTGTGGTGCTGTCAAAACGTTTATTTTTTAATCGTCGGGTCAAAACATAGGCAAAAGTTGACACGCGATTCAGGCATATCATGTCACATACGCTCTTTTAGAATGACTTTTACTTGAAGTGAAGTGAAGTGCATTTTTTTTAAGAAATCAATATATTTTTAGGGACGAATGGCGGAAAGAGGGGAGGCCTTTATCCAGCAGTGGGACATTAAAACAGGCTAAAAAAAAAAAATATATTTTTGGAAAACGAACAAATGTTCTGTTATTCTTAATGCTTTCCGAAGGACACGTAAAATACAAGGTTAAAAAAATTAGATGTCAATTTAGCCTCTTATTTTATTATTGAACCCAATAACATATAACATAACAATTTGAAAAAACAAAACTTATAGCTACCTTTTGAAACGAGTTTGAAATTCATGGATAATCACCGACACGTCAAAGTCAAAAATGACAATGACAACACACCCAACCCAACCAATGACCAATCCAACCGAACATAAGCCGCCGGTCTGGCCGCCATTACTAGTCAAGGAGTGATAATGCCGGTATGCCGAATACTATTTTCCAATAAGAAAGGTGCTATTCCAATCTAAAAGTAGCATATATTACAAAACTGCATTCTTCTTGGTGTGCTGCGGTGTCTAAACCTAATACAGGTACGAGTTTTTTTTATAACCTAATATTTTTCGATAACTGATATATTAACTATTTCTATCTTAAATAAGTCACGCTTTACGTAAAGCGTTTAAAAATGAAGTAATCTAATCGCACTTCGTTCTTAATTACTTTTATATTTCAAAGTATTAGGTACTAAGCAAACTACCTGGAATTTTTTGTGGTGCTACAATGAAATTTGATATTTTTGTTATAGTATCCAGTAATATCAAGGGACAATCTCACACAAATTGACCTAGTCCCAAACTAAACTCTACGCTTGTACTATGGGTACTAGATAACAATAAACTTACTTGTAAAGAGAAATATGTATATACTTAAATGCATAGAAAAGACCTATGACTCAGGAACTTGTACACGCGCTTATAACACATCACCGTAATTCGGACTCTGGCCGCTAGCTTCGCAGGCAGAGTCACTACCAACTGCCTAGTTGCGCCATCAAAACGTTATAAAACTGTAACAGCAAAATAAGTGTAAAGATAATAGTCAACCAGTTCAAAAATAAGCTTGACAAACAATCCAAAATAGTGTGACTTTGTTTATTGAACAGTGATTTAGACATATCAGTGTCAACTGCATGTCTTAAATAAAATAATAACCTATAACTCCTCCCACTCCTTGTTAGAATAAAAGAAAACAGTTTTATTTCTGCAAAATGATACATTTTTTTCTTAAAGCAAACATTCTGTAAAACTAATTATACTAATTATTACTTGTGATATGTGTGCGTAATAAGGGTGCGCGTAAGCATGTGCACATGTGTGTGTGCGTGTGTCTAATTTATATATAGCCCCTTATCAGTCAGAATAGGTATGGGTGTAGATCCCGTAATAGGGAATATGAGTGGACAATTTTTATTGCATTTTTTAACAAAAATATGAAAAAAGTGTAAAAGATATGGCAAAAAGTGAAATTAAAATTTGCTAAAAAATTGGATAATATAAGCACTAATTAGACAGAGAAATCCGACATGTACTGTGAAGTCAGCTGTAGTGCCGGCCATATAAACTCCATGTTAAATTCTGTTTTGCTAGAAAGATATAGAAACAAATCTTTAATGGCTTATATCTTGGTTATTTATATAGTTATTAGAAAAATATTTTTCCCTACTGTTTGTTACATGAATTACTTTTTAATAAATAAAAAAAATTCATGCATAATATTCCTAATTGGCCAGCGGCCTATTCATATACAGGGTGTCCCAAAATCGGTAGGCCACATTGACACTGGAGGTAGACCAGCCTAAGCCGGACCAAACCTTTTTTTTTAAATGTCATGGTTTTCAAGGTATGCCAGTATTGGGACACCCTGTATATGGAACGGAATAAACATTTGAGTAGGTATAGGTAGAGCTTATTTACATCAACTTGATGTATGTTCAACATTGTATCAAATTGGTGTATCAATAATGTATTTCCATCTCCCACACACATGAATGAACATTCTTTTAGGTAAATTAGCAGTATCCATTCCAAGTATTCCAACTAGAGATGGGCCGAATATTCGGTAAACATTCGGTATTCGGCATATTCGGCAAGTTTTTCAATGTTCGTATTCGGCCGAATAGTTCGGTTACATTGCCGAATATTTACCGAATAAACAAAGTAAATAACGAGCGTAGGTTGTTTCGTAAATCGTCGGATTGACATCCTATTTCAGCATTCTAAACGACTACCAAAAAGATATAAATATGCGTCTAAATATAAATACAATTATTTTGCAAAAAACCGTATCTTAAATAAGTTGTTTTAAATAAGTAATTTTTATCAATTAGTAATCATCACCTTTCTCAGTTATTCACTACGTCGACAAGTCAAATGGCGCGAGCGCGAAGGTCCGAAACGCGCGGAGCGCTGAGCGCGTACGTGTCAAAACCTCTTTCTAGCGATTCGGCGCAACCGAATATTCGGTTCGGTAAGAGCTGAACCGAATGTTCGGCCGAATATTCGTATTCGGCAAAGTCCGTTTTCGGCCCATCTCTAATTCCAACCAATGTTTATCATATAATAAAACTATTTTTTAATTTTTTACATTATATTCTATACGGAAAAGTAAAAAAAAACTCCCTTATAGTGGAACTCTTGCCTCAACATGTTGGACTCATCAACGCTGCATCGCACTTCAATTACACTTAAAGCAAATTCTTAACAACCGTATTTTCATTTTCAGATCTGAATCCAGAACAATGAAGTCCTCATACAAATACTACTTACTTCTGCTTCTAACAGTGGCCGTCTATTTTGCTGCATCAAAAGTCCTCTTCGATAAAATCTACCAAACAACGCAAATAATCATCGATGAACTGTTCCATATCCCGCAAGGTATCGCATACTGTGAACGGAACTTCTCTGTTTGGGATCCAAAAATAACTACATTACCTGGCTTATATTTAGTGTCCGCTGCATTTCTAGGCTCGTATTTCCCATGTGATACATATAGTTTACGTTTCGTGAACCTAGTCGCATCTACAGTGAATCTGTTACTCTTCGCGTCGATTCTAAAGTTTGTCTATGGCAGTAGTTCCGGTAGTCAGTTCAAAATAGTGTTGCAAGCTTTAAATTTAGCAATTCTACCACCTTTATACTTTTTTTCTCATGTGTATTACACGGATACTCTGTCTTTAACCTTTTTGCTTGCGTTTTCTAGGTTATGTTTTACTAGTAAACATAAGTTTTTAATTTTAATATTAGGCTTGTGCAGTGTATTAATGAGGCAGACAAATGTGGTCTTTATTGCGATGGTGTTAGGTCACAAGATGTTAGATATAATGATTAAGAGCTCTAGAGTTTTTGGTAATAAGTATTTAACAAAAACTATGTTAAGTAAAAATTCTGTTATAGCCAGAGATATTGATGCTTCTAAGTTGAGACGGTATTACAGTATTAATGATGTCTTTTTGGCACTAGGTTACCACATAACAACATGTTTTGGAACGTTTTTCAAGTTCCTAACTACTCAAGACTGGCTGATTATAATCACGCATAGCGTAACCTTAGTTTCTTTTTTAATTTTCGTAATTAAAAATGGGTCTATAGTTGTCGGTGACAAAACGGCTCATGAGGCTACACTGCATTTACCACAGATGCTATATTTTCTTATTTTCTACGGTGTGTTTGGGTTGCCGTATGTAATAGCAAAACTACCATCCACTTTGCAACTTTTGATGCGAAACAAAACTAAAGTTTTCTTATACTCAATACTATTCAGTGCCATAATATATTTTAATACCATAACACACCCATATTTGCTAGCAGATAACAGACATTATACTTTCTATGTTTGGAATAGATGGTACGGGAAATATGATTTTGCTAAATATGCCACAATACCTATCTATATATTCTTACTTTTCAGTTTGTACGATAATTTGAAGGACCAAAATTGTATTTCGTTTTTGTTGCCATACACAATAAGTTTATTTTTAGTGTTGTCACTGCAAAAAATGATTGAAATTAGATACTTTTTTGTGCCGTACATAATTTTGAGGTTGCGTTTCGTTCGACCGTCATATAACGTAGTTCTGTTCGAATTTATTTGGTATATGCTCATAAACGTTGTTACGTTTAATGTATTCTTCACTAAAGAGATTATGTGGAATGATTTTGATTATGTTCAAAGAATTATTTGGTAATGTTACTTAATATTTTTTCAAAAAGATGACATGTAATTTGAGCTTGGAAATAGCATTTTAAATTTATAAATAAATCAATTTGGATATAAAAACACTAGATGTTAAATATGTCGCAAAACAGGACGTGCTTTAAAAAAGCTGTCTTCGAGACTGAAGCGATTGTTATTCATATTAAAAGTGTTTAATTAAATATAGTAAGAGTAGTCATTCACCGTCAGATCAATAATTGTCTATCGAATGGAAGGTGACCAAAATTTTTGTTCACTTACGACATTAGACCAAAGGCTTTCATATCTCTCGATGAAACCGCAAATGGATGTCGGTTTGTCCACTTGCTGCGCGGCGTGATGCCACGTCCCACGACGCAAGCTTTTCCCCCTCATGATCAAACAAATGGCAGAACGGAAAAATCCGTGCGTTGTAGTTCAAATTCAAACTTATTTAGGCGGGTCCACACAGCGAGCAGCCTCGCGAGGTATTTGCCGCGCGAAGCAGCTCGCTGTGTGGACCCGCCTATTCACAATCAAATTTGGCAGGCAACGCCAACGGATGCGATGGACTGAAAGTGAATGACCACTTCAAGTGTCAGAATTTATCTATAGTTGATACAAATTTCCCACGGTCGTCGCGCGGGGTCAGACGAAGGCGGGACGAGGTATCTGGGTGACACTTGCTAGCCGCCTTGCCTCCTCTAACGTTTATTCTAACGGGCTATTAATACCTGTTACCACTAGAAAAAACCGGATTATTTTCCCACATGTTACCATTAAAACAAATTGGTGTTACCACCAATTTAATTTATTCCCTTTTGTTACCACACTTTTACAGGCTTATTACTGACTAGCGACCTGCGCTCGCTTCGCTTCGGTTAATATAAGTTAAAATATAGCCTATGTCCACCCTGAGAGTCCATTCTAAATATTGGTGAAAGAACTTCGAAATCGGATGAGTAGTTTCGGAGATTACCTCCTGCATACAAACTTCTTAATCGTTAATTTGACAAAAAAATGTAGGATGTTCAAATCGAACCTTTTAAAACAGCATAAAAATTTAGTCACAAAATATATATAAAAAAATAATGTTATGGTATGTTAACTGTGATAGACATTGCCAAATTAAAGGTTTAATAAGATCAGTGTTGATCAGTGTTGATTAGTGTAATTAAGTTTAAAGTGGTCACAAAAGTTCGCCGAGTGGTAACGGGTGGGAATAGCCCATTTATTTTGGTGATAGAATTTTTAATAGATGGGAAAAAATCCCAGTAGTTTCCACCACTTGCTTTGGTGGTATGATGGTAACAAATAGGTTTTTTCTCCCAGCTGTTACTACTAAATTAAACAGGTGGATAGAATAGTTGTTACCAGGGGTAACAGCTGGAGAAAAAAACCTATTTAGCCCGTCTGTCTCAGCGGGACGGTCGTGCGCGTATATATCTATGTAGTAATTATACTTTTTTGATTGTAGTCTATTTTGAATTGTATTGCTTTGCTTTAAGACTGAATTTTCGCGCAAAGTTGTGATCAGGCCGTAATATAACGGCGACCTATATCATGTGTCTTGCGCATCAAGAAGCTTGGATACTAACTGTAGATAGAATAGCAAGCATTGGATTGAAGCTAGGAAAAAAAATACTTTGAATTATGTCTAGGATCTTTTGCAGGCTTACTGTTGGATCGCATAAAAACTTCGCATAAAATCTGTTTGGCTGAAAACGGTTTTTTTTTTTTATA
Source organism: Tortrix viridana (assembly GCA_963241965.1). Lineage (NCBI taxonomy): Eukaryota > Metazoa > Arthropoda > Insecta > Lepidoptera > Tortricidae > Tortrix > Tortrix viridana. The sequence goes on along the minus strand of OY725198.1, from coordinate 2,141,858 downwards.
AAAAACTAACCTAACCTAACTTAACTAATCTACGCAATAGTGATTTATTAAATTCTGCAATTTCAGCCTAAAATGATGTAATGCGAAAAGATACATTATGCGGAAAGTTTCTACGCGTTTCAAAGGGTTCCCTCTTTTGCATCTCTTTCACCAGGAAGGAAGAAAAGTATATCTTGCATCTCTTTAATACAAAATAATGCTTGCTATGCTATTTCTATAGGTTGTAAACTTCTTGGTGCGCAATACGCTCTTTCTAATTTTGGGTGTGTTCACTTTAGCCTGCCCGCACATTGGGCCACTAGTGGCTGCCACTAAACGCGACCACTAGTGGCCGCCACTCAGCCACTAGACGCAGCCACCAATCGCGGCCACCGGTGGCTGAGTGGCGGCCACTAGTGGCTGCCACTATTGTCTATTGTTTATTGGAAAAGCCGGCGACTGTGGCCGAGTGCGCGCGAAGCGAGCCTCTAAACGCGGCCACTAGTAGCGAGCGCGGGCGACTACCGCAGCTTGTGGCTCAGACGCGGCCACTCGAACGCTCGGTGTGCGCCGATGCTATACAAAATGTATGAAAAAACTCGTCCGCAGCTAGTGGCGGCCACTAGTGGCCAAATGTGCGGGCAGGCTTAAGCCAAATCAAGTGTGAATTCGTTCGTACTAAGTGTTAAATTGTTATTTGTAAATAAAACCGTATGAACTGGAAGCATCCGATTTTTACTATAATGTCATAAAAATAAAGAGTACTTCCGATTTTTTCACCTTTTGAGCGTCACAATCGGCTAGTGACGTCAACTAAATTCGCGCTGCGGACGTTAACTGTACCCGTCTTAAGAGACGCAGGCAAAACTGTGGGGAAGCTTGCGCGTGTGGTAGGCCCATTATTCGAGACTAAATCTGGAGACATGAATGGAGATAACATCTTCGATCTCTGATTAACCTTTTAACCGCTAAGAATTTCTCATCGCACGTCCCAGTCTCGCCGCCAAAATCATACAAACCTATGTAGCGCTTGCAATAATTTCTAATCACTAAAGGATAGTTTTTACCCAAAATTATATGAACATTTTGTCTCAAAGACGGCGAAGTGAACTGGATATTTGATGTCTTCAGGCAGCAGCGGTTAAAAGGTTAACAAAGATTTGAAAACATCAGTCGATCGTGACGTTTAAACGTTTAAAGGTAGCATTATAAGAACTATTTATATGACAATATAGTCGGAATTGAGACACGAATTTGGACATGATTCGCCTTTGGTAAAACTTCACTGATTTATTAAAAATGTGATATTGTTTTTGTAATTTATGTAATTGGAATTTGTATGGAATAAGAGAAAATGAATAAAGTATGGTTGAATTTGTATGTGTTTTTTTTCTTTAAAGGGTTTAGCAGGGCGTTGTATCCTCCTGGATCCTGGCGGAATCGATTTTGACAAAACTGATATTTTCTACAAAAAATCGATTTAGTAAGAGCGGTTTCGCACTACGTCCGATCCGTATCCGAGAAATGTTCGGTCCGAAGTAGCAGTAGTACTATTTGTATGAGAGATTGCGCACTAGATCCGAATTCCGTCATCCGATTTCTCATACAAATAGTAATACTTCTACTTCGGACCGACATTCTCGGATACGGATCAGACGTAGTGCGAAACCGCTTTGAGTAACCCTTTCCATTTGGATGTAGATTTTTTTTAAATGTTATGTCCTCAAATGAGGACCAGGAGGGTATAAATGGGTCATACACAACTGCAGCAACAAAAATTGTCTCCTGTTCCAGAAAGTTAAGGACTTTGAAACCAATTTTTTTGGTTTTAGATATAGCTGCGTAATGGGAGCCCGGTGTCGTTTTGGCCTGTGTCAAAATTATATGAGTTAACTCCCAAGTCGTTAACTATTGGGAACAGAAGGAACAATGTTGAACCTAAATCTGTATAACCCAGATAGGTTCTCCGGATCGCCTTCAACACAAGAAGTCATTCAATTACGGCCTAAAAGCAAGAGCTAATGTCAACCTTATCTAATACAAGGTGGGCCAAAAGAAATCACCCTATTGGAAGATGCTCTCATTTTTGCAAAGTCGCCAATGTCAAATCTGTTTTGACATTTGTGGACTTGACAGATGCAAAATACAAGTGAACAAGCCATGGAGAAGCCTCACCAAGAACGCGGAATAATCGTGTCTATTTTTTTGCGTAACAATTCAAAAAAAGAGAGTCAAACAACATCGGATGACTTCTTTTGGCCCACCTTGTAGATACTCAGGTCTATTTTGCGTTGTCAACCTTGACTGATATATCCGTCGGTGGCGTTGAACCAGAGCGGATATGCGGGCGTCGAAAAGGTTAAAGCATTCCTAAGCAAGTTGGATAACTGTTATTAGAAATCGTTTATTTATTAGGAACTAGGCTAACCGCGTCGTCAAATTAAGACTTTATATTGAGATTTTAGTTTAATTTGTGATTTTAAGTATATGTAGCAAGTTTCAAAGGTCAAACTTCATTGATTTTTATTTTATAGTTGTATGAATTCCAGTAATTAATGAAACATAAAACCCTCTTTTTTGCGTTTTTGGATGAGATTTAAAAAAAAACTATGAAACAGGTATTTCTTTATTTTTATTAATAAGTATTTATTTTGAGTTTCATGATCCTAGAACAATCTAAATTTGTTTTTCCATACAAACTTTACCCCCTCTTTTTACCCCCTTCTAACATTTTTCAAAATTTCTATAGCCTAAATGTTATTCTGATAAATATTATATAAATAGATTTATGAAAATTTCATCATTATCCGTTCAGTAGTTTTTACGTGATGCTCACTCAAACAAACAAACAAACATTTTAAAAATGGTTTTAATATGTTCAGTTACTTTATAAGTCGCCCTGATCGGTTTTTTTTTAATCTTCAATGTACAGACTTTTTGGTTTTAACGATTTTATTATATGTAGGTTTTATTGTATGATGGTGTAGGTACCGTCGGTATATAAACCAAAATAATTAAGGCAATAACTAATAATTTTGTCAATCAAACTATAAATGACAAGATAAAGCACGTCAAAGTTCGGGAGTGGGGGCTCGAGACGTCACTTCTGTGTAAATATTGTATTAAGGCGTAACGTCATGGGACATTTCAACTCAATGTTATATCTCCGTAATTTTTTGATTATGTGAAAAAAGAAAAAATACGTGTCCAATACTTTTTGATAATCTATCTGATAGAGAAAGAAAAAAAATTAGTCATCATCCCTATCATTCTCATTTGAGTTTGACATTTTGCACGCTTAGGTATTAATAAACCGTCTCAAGTCGAAATAAACCTATATTCCATTTTCAACCGTAATTAGAAGAACTTAAGATTTAAAATCAAACTGCCTTTCCTCTTGAGCCTGTTTATTACTACGCGTGCGTTTTATATGTTGTCTAGATTTTTTATTACCTACTTCAAAACATTACAAACCTCGTTTATAGGTGATAGTAGGTACAGTCGAGGACAGAAGGATGTTTACACTTTTTCACCTTATTCCATTGTAATAAGGTCCAAAAGTGTAAACATATTTCTGTCCACGACTGTACAAGTAAAATTAAAATGATATGATAATTAAGAATTCCTGTTAACTTACAAATACCACTACACATGTCATTCCGAACACTCGCTAATAGGTTTCGAAATGAAAATACATGAATTAAATGCACTTTATATTTCACGACACGTTAAAACTAAAATACAACAACACGAATCCCGAACAAAAACAATCACATTTTATCACAAAAGATACAGTTTTGATACACATCTATGGGGCTGTTATTTATTACGTAGCACAATTTTAACCAATTTCTGACCCCCCTCCCCCTACGTAAGAAAAAATCTTTTTAATCTTATACGTAAGATCAGTATCTACCAAAATTGCAAAAAAGGAGCAAAAATATAAAAACGCTTTAATTTTTGCATGCTTTTGTGATCTTACGTAAGAACCTAGACCCCCTCCTACCCCATGTAAGAAAAAATAAGACTTGTTCAGACCCCCTCCCCCCCTTAACCGTCTTACGTAATATATGAACAGCCCCTATAATATATTCACAGAAGCTAGCACAAAATTTTTTTAACTAACGATCTTATACAGGCACATCAGACCTATGCATCTTTAGGGTTCCGTGCCCGAAGGGCACCCAACGGGACCCTATTAATATGCCTACGCCGTCCGTTCGTTTGTTCGTCCGTCCGTCTGTCTGTCTGTCCTAACTATAAAGAGCTGTATCTTCTGAATTTTGGTATCTTTTTGGAAGAATAATTAATTCGGATTTATGCTAGCTATTGTGAATCGACATAAATACTGACAGCACAATTTTTTAATTAATAAACATTGGTAACATACATTTTTATGCTTACACAATGAAATACATATAATTACTATGTTTTTTTAGGATTACCCTCGAATCACCGACACTCATTTCATGGAATGTTTTACTTCGCCGAATTTTCATATCGTCGACATTTCCACGTGCAGTTATGTTTTGGTGGTGTCAGGTCTAACCTAACCTAACTTACGTAAGCCATGCTTAATGGGCCTACCACACGCTCAAGCTTCACCACAGTTTTACCTGCGCGAGCCAAAACTGAACACTTCGTGTCTATACAGTTTTACCAACCACACGCTCCGTGTTCCGTGTACAAACCGGCCTGCGCAGGCAAAACTGTGGTGAAGCTTGTGCGTGTGGTAGGCCTATAAGATAACCTGAAAACAATAACTGCCGCACTCAGAGACGTCAATTAAGTTTTAAGTTTCATAAAAGTTGCTGCTGTCACTTTCTTTGCTATAGCAATAGACGCAGCAACTTTAATGAAACTTAAAAATTAATTGACGTCTCTGAGTGCGGCCGTAAGGTTTCAGCGGAAATTAGCTTTCGATAAAATGAAATTCGGTGAAACGACACATTGGACGAGAAGTTTGTCGGGGAAACAAAGAGCACCCGTTGTAAGTAGGTACCTATAGGGTCCCACTCGTTTACGGCCAGGGACTGTATATCGATAACCGAGATTTATCAGTATTTTTAGGAAAATATCGATAACAATATCGATATCGATACTTATATTAATACTTGGTAACGATACTAATAGGTAACATATTCTTTTAGCAAATCGTGTTAGTAATTAGATACATATTCAACTGGCCAAATATTGCCACTTATGACGCGATTGGTGTATAGATTTAGTGCCTTTGATTGTATCTGCGATTTTTGAAGTTCCGTCGATTCCTCATGGATCTCATCATCAGTTTATCATATCATAAGGGCAACCATACGATACAGTTAATTTGACTAAGCGCTAACCCAATCCCATTACCCTATCATATATTACCCTTTTTAAACTTAATCGAACTGTTTCAAGCTGTTTTAATCTCTATGCGCCAGTGTTTCGACTTCTGATTGCACTACCTAACAATCGAATGGGAAGCGGCTAGACAGAAATCGATCGAATCACAGCCCGAATGCGCAAAAAAGAGAGAGGCGATCAATAGGGTAATACCCAGCTAAAGCTAAGTGCTTAGTTATTAAACTACTGAAACCCTAATGACCTTGGTAAGCTCTATGGAAGCGGTTAACTAGTTCAAAGGGGTGCCCCTTAACACAATCTTAGGGTAACCACATCGATTGGGTAACCAAATGATAGGGTTACCCTATCGATAGGGTTAATCAAATGATGGTTTTCCGGTCCCTGGTAAAAACCAAACTCTTTTTTGCGCCTAATATTCTCAATATTATAGTTTTTTTGACAATACTAAACGTGATGTAAACGTGTGGGACCCTTAATAATTATTATAAAGAGCGTCTATTATCCTACAATCTAAAAATTACAATTATTATGTTTAATATAATCTAAATATTAATAAATAGGTAACAAAATATTATCACAATACATAAATGGTATAGTTTTAATTTTCTGGGTTAATTAGTAGAGTCCAGGACTTGTAAGGGTCATCACAGACTTTCTGTATTGTAACGTTACACCAGGTTTAACCCGCGACTCCGTCCGCCTAGAAGTTGTTTATCATTCCCTCACGAGCTATCAAACTTTCCTAGATAAAAAGTTTCTTATGTGTCAATCCAGTATAAGGACTATTTGTGTGCCAAATTTCATCCAAATCCGTAGCCTTTTAGGCGTGATTGAAGTACAAACATCCAAACAAACTTTCACATCTATAATATTAGTAGAATCAATTTCTCGCGATAGTTTGATAACAGTATAGTGAAGGGAATATAAACTTGATACGGCGGACTACGTAAACCGTAGATCTCGTCGACGAACTCTCGGCGCGTCAAAGAACAAACATTTTATCTACATTATAAAAAAATACTAAGTCAACAAACTAGGATATGTATGTCACCGGATATTGAATGTTTGTGGCCTCGTAGCTCCTAAACGAGTGGGCAGATTTAAATGTTATTTAACTAAAAGCTAGTTTCATTGCGATGGTTTTAGCTAGGTTTGATGAAAATCGGATGGGCCGTTTAAGAGTTATCAGCTCTGAAAGTAAGTGTCGAAGTTATGTCAGAGACATTAAATATATTGTAGCGACTAGCGACATCTAGCTACAACACGTAGCAAGTAGAATACTGAGAAATCCACTACAGGCAGCGCCATCAGTGACAAACAGCGTAACTAATGTTCTACATCGCGCTATCGAAGTTTCCCCAATCAAGTTGCATATATACAACTTCCAACTTCATCCGAACGGACTTCGGTCCCCAGGCACAACACCCGCCTGGAGAGAGATCTCTCTATTTTCCTCTCATCTACGATATTTAAAGTTATTTATGTACTCATGAAAACGGTATTAAACACAACATATTATTATGCTAAAATATTTTAAACTATAATACTCGTGTTAATAAATATAAACTTTAAAATAATACAATTTTTAATAAATAAGGTTAACAACAAAATATTTTAATGCACAGAATAGAATACTTTGTATTCGTTTTTTTATAAGTAACTCTCGCTTCGCTCCGGGTTCTATTATATACATAAACATTCCGTGAAAAATTAACTAACTGATGTTGAAAACCGCATTAAAATCCGTTGCGTAGTTAGAAAGATCTAAGCGTACATACATACAAAGGGACAGACGGCGGGAAGCGACTTGGTTTTATTCTATGTAGTGATAAAGGAACTATATTAAACTAAATTATTACATTATTATATATAACTTATAGATTCATAAAGTATTACAGCAAAAAGGGAAATTTTACTTTGAATAAAAAGGTATAAATAGTAAAAATATTTATAAAATTGGAAATAGGAATAATATCACTATTATTGATAATACCTTTTTTTATTGTTAAGTTAGTGATATTAAGAACAGTATTTAACAATTTATATTAAGAATTAAATATTCATTAAACATAAGTATATTATAGAAACTCCATAGAACCCTTTGTTACGAACTTTAAATCAAATAATATAATTTGTTGTGAAAATATGCTATTGCTTAAGAATCTACGTAAGTATATTATACGTATAAATACAACTTTAGGTAAATATTTACCTCCTGACAAAAACATATTAGTGGTGGATCATCAAGTTGACTTAATAACGTGCAGTCAAATCAAAATGGCCGAGATCGCTTAATCATTTGGTTTCCATCCACGCTTTACTGCCGAAAATTCACTAAAAACAACTAACTTCTATATATTTTTTGACTTTTTGGTAACATACTTAAATGGTAACAATTATTATTGACTATAGGAGTTTCTATGAAGAAAGTGTGCTAAGCGGTCATTAAAGTCGAGGCGGGATTGCAAGCCCGAGCTGTAAGCGAGGGCTTAAGTGAGCCGAGGGTTTAATGACCAATGCTCACGTGTTTCACACGACGTTTTTCAACACAATTACTAGGAAAAAATGATAAAATCTCATTCATCTCTGTTTATACACTTATCCCTGAAACATGGCGGCGGACATTTCGTTTATTTCGCGCACCGTAGTTTTGATGTTTAGATTATGCGCGCTTTGGTGGAAATAGAGGCACTGACGAATCCGCCAAATAGCCAATTATTAAAAATATGATAAACCAAATGCCTATGTATTTATAACAAAAATCAATATTAACTTGATGGTAGAATAAATAATTTAATGGAAAAGAGATTATTTTTTACAGATATTTTAACTAAGACAATTATTTAATTTGCGACAAGTTTACCATTTTTTAAGACGTCACAACTCTTTGCTGAGATTTAAAAAAAACTTTAATGTAATAAAAGTAAGTAAGTAAGTAGTGTGATAATGTAAAGTAAAAAGCACGCGTTTAATATACTGCATTATGACCCTAAATACGATGGAAAAAAGGGCCACTTTACGAGCAAGTGTGTTGAAAAATATTAATCAAGTCGAGATCTCATATGCTTTCTAGTTAAATGCACATTTGTTAATACTACTTTATTTTCCAACGCGGCTTGCCTAGTTGGTAGTGTCCCTGCCTGCGTAGCTAGCGGTCCGGGGTTCAACCTTGATCTGATTCTTGGGTGTCAATTAAATTTAAGTCCCCTGATATTTATTTATTAAAAAAATAACGAGTTCAATAATACGTTAATAGTTATAGTTTATTATAGCCGTGCATATTAGGGACTAAAGTTTTTTATTTCCCTTAGAAATCATATTACTAATGTAGAGTCAAGGTCATAAATATGTGTACACGTTTAGTACCTTGTCACTTTAATCACCGTGACTTACTTTCATATAATATGGCAGTTTAAAAATGAATTAATGTCACAGCGATTAAAGTGACAAGGTACTAAAACGTACACATATTTATGACCATGACTGTACTAGTAACATTCGTAAACGTATTCACGGTTTTTATTTTAGCATTTTTTAATATGTAGGTTTTTAATATTCATTTTATACGGCAACAGTTAGGTAATAAATACGACAAAATTGAGATATGTACAATTGACTTCTAACAAAGCAAAAATCAAATGAAATTTCAAAAAGTACAGTAACTTATTTTACAACTTTACTAGGTCTTTGGTTCGAATCCCAGTATAAGCAAATATTTGTGACGAGCGTAAATATTTGTCCCTGATTCTTGGATGTTTTTAATGTATTTAAGTATGTATTTCTCTATATAAGTATGTTTATCGTTGCCTGGTACCCATAGTACAAGCCTGAGCTTAGTTTGGGTTAGGTAAATTTCTGTGAATTGTCCCTTTTAATTACATACTCCTAGAAAGGTAAAGTGTCGTTTTGCGTCTTTTGAAACTTACCAAATTTACTTTTAACCTTTGCAACGTCATGTCAAATACAAAAGTCGTCACTCACACGCCAATGACAGCTAAAAACCAGAGTTAATTTCAACCTTACGTCATAGACACTCAGTTCTATTTTTCGCTGTCAACCTGACGGGTATACCCGTCGTCGTTGAACCAGTGGTGCGGATATATCCGTCAATGGCGTTGAAAAGGTTCAGCTGAAATAATTTGCATATTATATCCACTTATCCTCCTTTTTCAGTAATGGTGTACTTTCCGCGGCTTTTTCCTTCGCCGGGCTCTTTTCCGGCATTCCGTTGACGTATTGCGCCATCTCCACGTTGGAGACTATGTATGGAACGCCGGCTAGGTCAGACGAAAGAGGGTTGTAGTACTGTCGATAGCAGAATATAGCTGCTGTGAAGCCGAGTACCGAGCCTACCAGGATATCTGGAAAGAAATGAAAATTGTTTGTGTGTCAGCTCCGACGCACTACTGGAGTTAACTCTGTACGTTTGTCTTTGAATATGCAATGCATTTATGTTCTGCTGGTACCATTTATAAGTATAGCATAGAAACCGGACTATAAGAACAACTAAAGACAAATGTTTGACCTTTTTCTATTTATGGCATTCATAATGATTTGTGAAAAAGATGTGCTGCGTAGGTTTGAATTGGATCTGTCAACGCCAGTATTGTTGCTGTGTCGACAATGGTCAGTGACTCCTTCCGTTTTATGTTCTCCTGGTAGGTGCATTTTTTTGGAACGCGGCGGTGGATATTAGGCAGACAGATACAAAACATAATATTTCAAAAGCAATAGGCTATTTACGCTATCAAAACAGCAACTTTTATTAAAACGTCAAAACAATCCGGTACTGTGTGTGTGTGTGTGTCGTACCTTCCCAGTGGTGGTGGTAGTCGCAGCTGCGGCTGAGAGCGACGGCAGCGGCCAGTAGCAGCGGCGCGGCGGCGGCGGCCACACGCGCGCCGCCCGCCGGCCCCGCGCCTCCCCCCGGCCCGCGCCGCCGTGACAGCACGCGCAGCCGCCCCGCCAGCCACAGGCAGCCTGACCCCAGCGAGCACCACGACACTACCGTACATTATCAATACGTTAATCGCAGGGACCGGAAACCCCCTTCATTTGAGTAACCCTATCGATAGGGTAACCCTATCATTTGGTTACCATATGATTGTGTTACCTTAACAATACAACCAACACAACCACAACCCTTTTGAACTAGTTAACCACTTCCATAGAGCTTACCAAATTCATTAGGGTTTCGGTAATTTAATATTTAAGCACTTAGCATAGCTGGGTGGGTATTACCCTAAGGATCACCTCTCTCTTTTTTGCGCATTTGGGCAATCGCTTTCTAGCCGCTACCCATTCAATTGTAAGGTAGCACAATAATAAGTCGAAACACTTGCGAATAGAGATTAAAACAGCTTGAAACCGTTCGATTAAGTTTAAAAAGGGTAACTATAGGGTTTTGGAATTGGGTTAATGCTTAGTCGAATTAACTGTATCGTTTGGTTGCCCTTCATTAGATTAAGTCTGCGATAGGCTTAGCGCATCCTTGGAGTTTGTAAAAACAAGTCTATCAAATTCCCTATCGAAAACCCCTTTAATGGTAAGCGGTTCCGGTCCCTGGTCAATAGGCATGATGATTTTTTTAATACCAATCGATCCGGTTTTTCGTCGCCGAAATTCCATAGGTATACCAAATTCCAGCTCAATCGGACACCGGGAAGTGGTTCTAATTCAGCTAGCAAGATTTGACCTAGACAAACTAACATACAATAATTGCAAGTTAAATAAAAGATTGTAAAAACAATCTCCCCCCTCTCCCCTGAGGGTGGGGCAAAGTGGATCGGTGAGGAACAGTAGTTTACTGCCTATATTTTACACCTTTTTCTTTGGCACCTAGATCAGTTGTAGGCATGCCTCATATGTTATCGGGCGAACCAGACAGACATTTAAAACTACTTTTTCTCATAGAAACAGGCAATGATCAACTATTCCACACCGATCCACTGTACCCCACCCTCCTATATATGTATCTTATTTCGTCTCAGTTACATGTACGGATGATAATCCAAAAACAAACTCATACTCACGGCTACTATGACCACTGGGGAAAGACTTCCTCCCCTCCAAAATCTCGTTCGGGTCGCCCGTGCACTGCAGGTCCATGGTTTCTATTCCGTCAGGAAAACAACGGTAGAAATAATCCGGCCGCGGTCGACCTGGCAAATTAAAGAGTTATACATATTAGAGTGTCCCAAAGACCGAATCAGCCTTTTTTTCTTTTGACGGGTGGAAATTCGTTACGCATCATCCTCACACAGAACTAGCCTAACATGACCTCGGTAAAAGTCGCATGATTTTCAAGATATTTCCAGTTTAAATTGGCAAAAAACTTTAACTTTAAACTGGTGAATCTTGAAAACCATGCGACTTTTACTGAGGTCGTGTTAGACTGGTTCTGTGCGTCTTAAGCTGGTCTATCTCCGGTGTCAATGTGACGTGCGACTTATGGGACATCCTGTATATAATTATTTATTTAGGTGCTCATTCCCAATATAATAGAATTTTAAAATACCAAGTTACACATTATACTCAACAAGTGTTATCGGGATAGCCTGTGTTAATTTAGGGTATATACTCGTAAACTATCTCCATTTCAAATTTCATCCAAATCCTGCTAGCAGTTTCATCGAGAAGAAATAACAAACACAAACATTCGCATTTATAACATTAGTGTGATGTGATAATAACAAATACCTAATTTGATCGTAAAGAGATCCAGTATAATTTAACAATGTAGTATTTTATAAAAAAAAAACAGTAAATTAATTGTATTATCTGTGCTAATGTCCCTTTTCAACTTTACATGATACTTGTGCTAAGGTAACACCGCTCTTCCACCAGTTGTATCTTACAATAAAATTATAGTACAGGTGTAGGTACACAGTCACTCTCGCCGACACAGCCGTACACAAAAGATAGAAATAACAGTGTGAACACCGTGTTTCGGCCAGTGTTGATAGCCAGATGATGACAGCAAATGAATGTTGTCTGCAAGAAAAGCTTGTCCCAGAAATGAAATTTTTGTCAGAAATTTTATTGTAGAAACTAGCGACCCGCCCTCGCTTCGCTCCGGGTACTATAATATACATAAACCTTCCGTGAAAAATTATCTAACTGACGGTGAAAACCGCATTATATATAAAGATATACGCGTATATAATGGACAGGCGGCGGGAAGCGACTTTTGTTCTATACTATGTAGTGATGGTGATTGATAAGTGATTCTTCATGTTAGTTTATTTTTTAATTACCTGCTATTAGTTTGACCATGTTTGTGGTGACTCCATTCAGCCCCAAAGCCAGCGACCAAGCCAGGAGGAACTGAAACAAATAATGTGCATTAAATTACAACATTGTTATTATCTACTACCCGAAGGGTGCCTAACTACTAAGCCTACGCTGTCCGTCCGTCTGTCCTAACAACAGCTGTATCTTTTGAACTGTAAAAAATAGCCCATTGATTTTTTTGCAGAATATGTGATATAAAGTAACGGTGGATATTCTAAATAATAATAAAAAAGTCAAAAACAAACAAATAAACAAACTTTTTTTTTCATTTGTTCTATAGTAAAAACGGTAATACATACAAGCGTCAGATTTGGTAGGATTATAGAACAAACTCTATGGTAAAACAACAAATGTGTACGGAACCCTCAGTACGCGCGTCCAACTCGCACCTGACCGGTTTTATATCCAACTAATTAGAATCACCTCGAGTGCATCGTTGCAGTCGTTGCACACAGCCCACGCGACCAGCGACAGCACGCACGGCACGGCTAGCACTATGGACCACAGCATGTGCCCCGGGACGAAGGAATCGTGCCGGGGGTACTTGAGCGACGTCTCCAGATCCGAAGGCTGGATCACTCTGATGTACGGGGGCATGGTCTCCATGTAACTGGAACATTGGAGATATTGACGATGCGGTTAGCCTAGTTGGTAGTGCCCCTGCCTCAGGGACCGGAAAACCTCTTCATTTGATTTGGTTGATAGGGTAACCTATCATTTAGTCAATTACCCTATGATTGTGTTACCTTAACCCTTATCAAGGCAGAGGCTTTTTATCAACCACATATGGTTGGTTGAAATATCAGTCTTAGCACCTTGATATAAAGTTTAAATAAGATTGCATTTATGTGAAAAATTACTTGTTCTAAAATTACTCCCGAATACATAACTAACTTGAATATGTATTTTATTTGTAGTTATAGTAGCTAGATTGGTGGGGCCTGCTTAAGGGGTAATGTTAGGGGAACTCCTTTGAACTAGTTAACCGCTTCCATAGAGCTTACCAAGTTTGTTAGGGTTTTGGTAGTTTAATATTTAAGCACTTAGCATTAGCTGGGTATTATCATAAGGATCGCCTCTCTCTTTTTTGTGCATTTGGGCGATCTCTGCGTAGCCTCTACCGATTCAATTGTATGGTAGTGCAATAATAAGTCGAAACACTTGCACATAGAGATTAAAACCGTACAATTCAGTTTTAAAAGGGTAACAGATGATAGGGTATTGGGATTGGTTCAGCGCTTTCTCGAATAAACTGTAAAGTTTGGTTAGTATGATAATTCTAACTCAACCATATTAATACATAGTATTGATGAATTGTTTCTATACAACATAGTTCCATTCGTATTCCAGATATCAAATTCTTTATGTCTAAGTTGATAAAACTTCAATATTTAATTAATCAGTACTAACACTACTAACTTGCCGGAAATGCCACTGTGAAACCGGGGTATGTTTACAACAATGGCATTACAATTCATGTGCAAAGGCGAACCTATCTCTAAATATATTAGTCATAGTAATTAAGACCTTTTTATTAATTAAGTCAGTAGTCTAATCATAACTAACAAATTACATTTTTCAAGTGTTTACTTACAAGGCAAAATCTATTTTGTAATTTTACACTTAGGCAATTGAATCCCTTAATTAACTGTTTATAACATTGACAGGTTTTTGTTGTCTTCTGACAAGCGCGCATTGTCCTTTGAATATTAAATGGTGAAAAAATCGATTTTGAACTGATTCCCTAACAGATTTTTTACATAGATTAATGGACAGCCGAATATTCTCGCTATTTGATCATTTGAAATGTGTTTTCATGCGCAATTTAATTTATAATATATTGTTAACATACGCGATAATTTCATGTCAACATATGGATGTTACTTACCAGAAAGCTGAAAGCAATGCTATCCGGACACTGATTTCGACAAATAAATTAAAGCTCGCGGAACGTATTAAGGGCATTTTTTTTTAATATTTGTTAAATAATAGCTTAAAATTTATGTTCGCAAATTATTTTGCGAAGCATTTTGGCCGAATATTGACGTCAGGGACACGTTCAGAAACAGTTTCAGGTGAAAATGCCAACGTGTCGTTGACAGTTAATTTTAGAACGAAACTTGCGTCTTGTTATTGCATATTGCGTGAAAACCTTAGCAGTTATGCTGGGGCTACATCTGTGGAATTCGGCGAATATTCGTGTCGAAGTTTAATTTTTCTTTGCAAGTAAGTAGGTAGTAATAAACGCCTATATGAATCTTCGCCGAATCCCATAGACATGTCATGACCATGCATTAGAATAAAAAAAAAAAAACCGGTAAATGAAGAAGGTCGGAAGTAAAGTGCAATAACCCAATATTATTATTTACCGGGATTCTTGTTTATAATCAATTTTATTAAAATAAAACATATTTATTATATAAATGTTTTATTTTCCTTACAACTATTATTACCAGTTATATAAATTGAACTAGACACTTTACAACAACACAAAGGCACTTGTTTTATTATTAAACAAAAAAAAGAGACCGTCAGACTTTATAAAAATAGAAATTAAACAATTTGAGTGTACAAATACACATATAGTTGAAAGAAAATAAAAAAGGAATGATTAATACACCGTTAAAATTACAAATCTATCTTATTTACTTATTACATAATAAATTTTGAAGCCAATATAATTACGGCTAAATAAAAATATTTTGTGATCGAAAGAGTATTAAATTTTTCCAAAACAGATCTCCAACTTATACATTAATTTTAAAATAAAATAATAACATGGCCGGATCTTGATTGCGTTTTAGCATTGGTATTTGGTATAATAATAAGTGATTTTGTTTTTGTCTCGCGGCCAGCCAATTAAGTACAACACCTTTAAATACGTAAACAATACAAATGCACCAGAAAATGCTACCGATTCCAAAATGAAAATCTCTTTGTTAACAGACGTTTTAAAATAAAAAAAATAGCAACAAACATTATTTTTTAAAGTTTAAAGTTTTTTTTTAAAGACAACGCAAATTTTCTGAAGTTAGTTATGGACAGTGAAACAATACAAGTTCCAAGGAGCGAAAAAAACAGCTACGTTGCTACTATAACCCTCATTCTTTCACTAACTGAAACTAATAACTTCGTTACATACAGTGCTATATTATCTTAAGCCCAAGAGACTTTTTAAAAAGCTATTCGTCGTTGTGCCTGCCAATTTCCACATGTGTTTTTTTTATTTAATTAAATAAAAATCACTTATTTAACTTGGAAGGCGCAGTGAGGTATTGCACTGTACTGGGACAGTAAATCTTAGCAAAGTTATAGTTATACTAAAGTATTTTCAAATCTTTATTTAATTACAAGCAAAGGACGGACTTAAAGTAAAAAAATAAACGGATATATAACAGTAACAAATTAAAAATAAATAACTGCGTAAAACTCGCAGACCCGTTCCTTAGAAAAAAAAAACAGTAAACATAAATACTCTTCAAAATAAACGACTATGGTTTGACTATGTTCTACATACACCTACGAGGTCAAGTGGTAAAATGTAATAACCGAAATTTGTAAAAAATATTTTAGGGTTTTTATTCAAAATTCTCCGTGTGATATTTTCTACTATACTCGCATTTTGCTATGCCTAATTTTTCAATGTTTTATATACAAATATACTTACAGCAGTTACAGCGTCCGCATCTAGTGAAAGTTATTAATGTTCGGAATCTGCCAACAATGAGAGAGTGAGATGATATAAAGCATTTTTTTCTATCTCACTCACTGTAACCGCTCCGTATAGTAAATACTAATTAATAAAATAAATTTTATAAAAACCCTGGGCCTTATTTTTGAAAGATAAAAACTGGCATACGGGATATGTAATCAGAACTGCCATTTCGTGCTGGCAAAATTTCAACTTATACATAAAATTGTTACCTACTAGTTCTACGACTTAAAGATAGTAACCCATCGAGTGTGTCTTGGCGTTTTTGTAGTAGTCAAAGTATTCGGCCGGCGAGTTGGCGTGCTTTTTGACTACCTCATCCAGCTGCATTTGGTCGCCCCAGTCCGCCTGGAAATTGATAAAAATAGCTGTCATTGTATGACACAGATAGAATTATTTGTTTAAGTTACCGCTTCCCTTTTCTTTATCATGACAGAAAAGGACAGATTGAAATTCCATCATCATTTCACGACGCAGTTGTAGTGATATTGCATAGAACGCTAGCGGTCCCGGGTTAGAATCCCACTATGAGCAAATATTTGTGATGAGCGAGTTAAAGGTGTTGCCAACCCTAACATCTCCTTTGTCAGCAAAAACTAACGCATCTTCAGCACTGCCAAATACGTCAATGCTGAACTACATAATATTAGTATAAATAGTAGTAATTAATTTATTCTTGTCAGAATACTCTTAACTGTAATACTGGTTCGTTACTCTGCTAGTTTAAATAAAAATTAAAATAAATAAATTATTTTTTAAATTAAAGTCCTGACGAACCACTTAATTGGCGCAGCCGGTCGGATTCCCGTCGTTATCCTCCTGCGTCCTTAAATCGATAAAATTTCGATTTCGCGTCGCGTTGGGAAACGTGTGTTTCTACACTTCAACAGGAAGACATCGAACAAATAAATCTATTAAGTATCGTCAAGAGACCACCGCAGAAGCTGTCCAGTTCCAGCCGATCCAGTCACTCCAGGAAGCTGTCCAGATCCAGCCAATCCTGTCAGTCCAGAGATTCCAACCAGCCGTAAGGACACGTGAAAGCTGCCGGGGAGAATGTGAGTCAATCTTTTTCATCATCCTTTCCGATTCTTTTATACGTATCCTTATTTGCATTAAATATATGTGTTATTAGGGATTAGCCAACGCCGTAATAACGTCATCACAATATTGCAGTATCAAACTCCACTCGCGATATTGACCCAGTTACCTTATAAACAGTATACCTAAGTATTTGTTGTTTAGTTTTTGAATTATAATGGAAGGCATCAACCGGGTACCTGCGGAATTAATTAAAATCATCCCGACCTTTGAAGGGGATGCGAGAGCACTCCCATTATTTATAAAAAAATGCGAGTACATTATAAGTCAATTCGCGGGGGGGGACGCTCAAAACGTATATTTATTTCATGTAATGACGAGTAGACTCGCAGGGCCCGCCGCCAACCTGGTAGGAGAACGGGATCAGATAACTACATGGGGGGAGTTAAAAAATTTGCTCAGTCAACATTTTGGTGATCCCAGGACCGAGGAATGCCTACTGTTAGAACTAGAGGCGCTAAAAATAAATAGAGGCGAAAGTTATTTGGATTTCTGTCATAGAGTTCAACACCACAGAAGTTTATTGCTAGCAAAGGTAATAGAAAATATTAATGACGTCACCTTACGTGCCGCCAAAACTCAGATTTATACACATACTTCTTTGAATGTTTTTCTTTACAATTTGCCACCATTTTTAGTTCGTTTAGTGAGGCTAAGAAACGTAACGACCTTAGAAGGTGCCCTTAAAATTGTAATGGAGGAACAAAACTTCCAGACGGTTTACGACATGAAAAATCCATCTAGACCATCTAGAATTAACAGACCGAATCCCAGTAGTTCAGAAAGTACCCCAAGAAACAGTAGTATAGGTTATGAAAGTCAGCAGCAGCGGAACATAAGTAATAGGCCACCGAACAGTTTAGGTAGCTCAGCCCAGTTTAGAAATAACGGACCGCAGAATGGTAGTAATTCGCATAACTTTAGAAATCAATCACAACAGGTCAGTAGGTTTCCACACAGTCAGCATATAGCAGCCAATGCTCCTTTTAATGCACCGTCAAGTCAGCACAGGCCGGTCAACGTACCGCCTCACGCGACATACGGTAATACAACACCTCACGTGGCGTCGGGTTCAAACACCGATGTCACCATGCGTACGGCGAGTTCAAGACGAATTAACTATACGGAAAATAATGATCAAAACAACCTGTTTTTTGAACCTAGCGGGGAACCCACACCGGGACCTTCCCATTATGATAACAACGAGGTAGAAAATTTTTTCATAAGGGCCTCAAGAAGCGAGAACGAATAGAAATTAATTATAATAAAATAAGAAGCCTTCCGCACATTTTGATACCTGAATTACAAGCAGTTTTTATGATAGACACCGGAAGTACGAGGTCTTTCATAAGCCCTCAAAAGGCCGAACAGTATTTTAGGCAGTTTAAACAACAGGAAAGTTTTGAGGTAGTTAGCACTCATGCATCAAGTAAACATAATGAAGTTGTGTACATCCCGCTGCCAAACATTTTTAAAAGCTCTGACCGTCATAAGTTTTATGTTTATAGTGTAGATAGCAAGTACGACGGCTTGATAGGTAGCGATTTACTGAAACAACTAGATGCGAACATCGATATGAAAAGCCAAATGCTTTTCACTAGAACGACCCAGATACCGATAATTTACACGCCTCCTATGAGGGAAACATACAAGTTGCCGCCGCGTAGCGAGATTAGAGTTAAATTACCGGTAAATATATTAAATGGCGATGCCATATTAGGTTTTAAACAATTCACGGAAGGGATAAGAATGCCCGCCGCATTAGTTAAGTGTGTGAACGGTTACGCAACCACTATCATACAGAATTGCAAGCTTGAACATATGACGTTAGTGGTTACGGCGCCTTTTATAGTAGAACCTTATGTTAACGAACAAATTAGCATTAATTATTCTAATAACGAGAATGACACTTACCAATTGTTGTCAGAAAATCTCTCCAAATTGAGATTGGACGACCTGAATGAGGAAGAAAAAAAGGTGATAGGACAATTGTGTGAGGAATATAAGGACATTTTTTATTGTGAGGAAATCCCTTTATCATTTACGAATCAAGTTAAGCATAAGATTAGGACAATTAACGAGGATCCGGTTTTTATTAGGGCACATAGGATGCCCCCGGTTCAAACCGAGGAAATTAGAAGGCAAGTAGAAAAAATGTTAAAGGACGACGTAATCCAGGAGTCACATTCTCCTTGGAGTGCTCCAGTCCATTTAGTCCCTAAAAAGGTCGACATGTCGGGACAACAAAAGTGGCGTATGGTAGTGGACTATAGGCGCCTTAATGACGTCACGGTCGATGACAAGTACCCTTTGCCCAACATAAACGACTTGTTCGATATGTTAGGGAAAAGTGTTTATTTTACTACATTAGACCTGGCTAGCGGGTACCATCAAATTGAGGTGGACCAACGGGATAAAGCAAAAACGGGTTTCAGCACACCTTTCGGGCACTACGAATTTAACAGAATGCCGTTCGGTTTAAAAACCGCTCCCGCCACGTTCCAACGAGCGATGGACAACGTCCTCAGGGGTTTACAAGGCTTGCATTGCCTCGTATATCTCGACGATGTTATAATATTTTCTAAAAGCCTGGAAGAGCACGTAGTTAAGCTTCGAGCAGTTTTCAATAGATTTAGGGAAACAAACTTAAAAGTGCAGCTGGATAAGTCCCATTTCCTTAGGAAGGAAGTCCTCTATCTAGGACATACTATTACAAGCGAAGGGCTCAAACCAAACAACGACAAGATTGAAGCCGTACTTAACTACCCATTACCAAAGACAACAACTGAAATTAAAAGCTTTTTAGGACTTGTAGGTTATTATAGGAAATTTATTAAGGATTTCGCTAGGATAACTAGACCTTTTACAGTATGTTTGAAAAAAGGCAAAAAGATTGTGATAGATGACGAATACAAGAAGAGCTTTCAGCTTTGCAAAGAGCTTTTAACAAATGCTCCTTTACTACAATTCCCAGACTTTAAAAAATCGTTTATCCTTACAACAGACGCGTCCAACTTCGCGATCGGTGCGGTCTTATCACAAGGGACTATTGGGTCAGAAAAACCCATAGCTTATTTTAGCAAAACTTTAAGCGACACACAAACAAGATACAGTACCATAGAAAAGGAGCTTTTAGCGGTAATAGAAGGAGTCAAACATTTCAGACCTTATTTATACGGGAATAAGTTCACAATTTTTACAGACCACAGACCACTTGCGTGGCTGTACTCTCTAAAAGAACCCAACAGTAAACTAACAAGATGGCGCTTAAGGTTACAAGAATATAACTTTGATATATGTTATAAAAAAGGAAGTCAAAACACAAATGCCGACGCATTGTCTCGTATAAAACTCAATATGACAAACGACGACAATGAGTCTATGGTAGTTAACGTGGAAAAGAGGAAATTCGATGTGGATAGATTCATAGAAAAATTGGTAGACGGAGGGTCGATCTCTGAAACGTCTAGTCAGCCTGACATAGTAGAGATCTCGGACTCGGACGATGGAGCAACAGCCCATTCCATCTCAAACCGGGAACACGATGGCATTCCCATCATGAACGAAGCCATAGACACAAAGCCTAGGCAAATTCTCGTTTACTCTTGGCTCAAAAATAATATTAGTGTTAAGGATATTTCTAATAAAAAGCAGAAAATTATAGAAGTACACATGCCTATAAATAATTTAGAGTTAGTTAAGAAATTTTTAAAAGAATATACCAACATGAAAAACAAATATTACGTGTATTTTGAGGAACCGGCTTTCAGAAAAACTTTTAGTTGTGTTGTGACGAATTTGTACAAAAAGGGATCGCAAAACCTAATAGAATGCACTGAACGGGTTGTTAATTTAACAGAATCAGAAGAGGACCAAAAAACAATTACAATTAAGTACCACGAAGGTAAAACTTGCCATAGGGGTATTAATGAAACACTAGTGAAAATTAAAAGGCATTATTGGTGGAACAATATGAAAGAAACTATTTCGGCAATAATTAACGGATGTGAACAGTGTCGTAAGATGAAGTACGAAAGAAAACCCATCAAGCCACATATTCAACTTACCCAAACCCAAGAAATTCCATTTCAGGAAATTTTCATGGACCTTCTATTTATTGAAGGCAAGTATTATTTGACCACAGTAGACGCTTTCAGTAAACTAGGCCAAGCAATAGGCATACCAAATCGCAGCACCCCGGAGGTAGTGAGAGCTCTGATTAGGTACTTTAGTATGTATGGCATACCTCGAAAGCTCAGTTGTGACTCGGGAACAGAGTTTAACAACGAACTCATGAAGGAGTTGTTAGCCTTGTATAAAATAGAGCTACACATAGGTACGCCAAACAACCCCAATTCTATGTCAATAGTAGAACGTTTCCATTCCACAATAATTGAAATTTATCGTCTAGCTAAGTACGATAAAAGCGAATTAGACGCCGCGTCAGTTATGACATATGCCATTATGGCATATAACAGCACTATTCATAGCGCAACTACATTTACACCTTTTGAAATTGTTTTTGGGCATACGGACTCCGGTAACCCATTTAATATAGATAGAGAAAGATATCTACTACAAAAGTTACTACAAGATCATAGAAAAAGACTTAAAGTTTTATATGAATACGTTAGTGAAAAATTAGTTAATGATAAAGTTAAAGTTAGGGAAAAGAAAGGTGGCGAATCCCCACCCGAAATCAAGGAAGGTGACGTCATATTTATGAAGGACACTCGAATCCGTAAGGCTAAAGAACTTCCTAGATATGACAAGGCCCAAGTAACAGGCAACCCATCTAGAAATATTATACCGGTGCAGGTAAAAAAACGTAACACTCGCGTAGCAGTTAAAAATATCAAACGACCTCCACAGGTGGCGTGTGATATTACTGACGGCCCTAGCACAGCAGGGATGCAGCCTCAACATCCAAAACCTGGAGCGGAACCCAGGGATAGCTCCAGTCAGGATAGGTACAGCTCTGATGAGGACTAGTTCCTGGAGTATAATTAAAATAATAGATTTAGAACATGTAAGTGCACTTTTTGAAAATAATTTAGGGCAGTATAATAAGTTAAAGCACCTTATCGATAGTAATAACGAGTCCCGAAGAGAACTAATGGGTTTAGAAATCCAGGTTGATTCCTTTACAGATTTATCCAGAGATAGATTACACCAGATATTACCATCAGCAAGAGTGAAAAGAGGTATTCTTAACCCATTAGGATCAGTAGTGAAAATAATAACGGGAAATTTAGATAATGACGACGCTATTAGATTTAATTCAGTAATTGATAGTTTAAAACATAAGGAAAGCTCTGTGGAAAACAAGGTTACATTAATGCAAAGGGCATTTGATAAGTTAGTTAACGCTTCAGAGGATATTAACTTTAATGTTAAACATTTGGGTTATAAAACCAAACAATTAGAAAACATTCAGAAGGAGGAAATTAAACATTTCAATATTATGTCTATGATGAACAGTATGTACCAAATCCTTAATAACTTTCGGACCATTTATAATATTATACAAGAAATTGAAACTGCTATTGCCTTCAGCAAATTAAGTACCTTACACCAATCGGTAATAAATTCGACCGAGTTATTTGATATTCTCATTGAAATTGAAAAACATGCTACCTTAACTTACCCTGTTTCTAAAGAAAACTTACTTAAAATAGAACGTAGTATAGAGTTAAAATCATATATTAGTAATAGTCATTTAACATTTGTATTAGAAATCCCACTAATAGAGAAAAACACATATATTTACTACAAAGTTATTCCTATCCCATTATATAACCCGGACACACATCAAACCCTTACGATTATCCCCAAATACCCTTACCTTATGATGAATAGATTAATGCTCAGACCCGTAGCGAAATACTGCGAAGAAATGGAAGAAAATAAGTTCATCTGTACGGAAGACGACATAGTGCAGCAACCAATAGCGACATGCATCGAACAACTAATGCTGCTACGAGACAACCTTGCGAACTGCAACCAGCAACTGATCAAAACCGAAGAACAAGTTATTCAAAAAATCACATCCGACCATTGGCTACTGTTTACCCAAAAAAATACTGTATTGACCGAGACCTGCGGAGACGAAGCAGCAAAGCACAACCTAGAAGGAACTTTTATACTAACTCCGAATAAACACTGCGAAACAAAAATAGATAACATAACCATAAAAGCAGTCAGCAACTCAACCTTAACGACATATAATCCACCACCAGTTATGTTACCAGAACTCCAGATCGAGACCCAGAGAGATGACACCGAAGTGGATCTTCGAGGCGTGGACTTCGGCGACATTAGAGACATCATCAATAGTGTTAAATTTAATAGTGAAAACAAAAATAGTGATCTGTTTATTAATTATCGAATCAGTGTATGGACCATAATACTATATGTAATAGCATTTACGATAGCATTAAGTTATTTGTCTTTTAAATTATATTTCTTATTTTTCAAACGAAATTATCTGAAACCGACTGAGTCCCCTTCAGGTAATTTCTCTCTTGAGGAGGGAGGAGTTAAAGGTGTTGCCAACCCTAACATCTCCTTTGTCAGCAAAAACTAACGCATCTTCAGCACTGCCAAATACGTCAATGCTGAACTACATAATATTAGTATAAATAGTAGTAATTAATTTATTCTTGTCAGAATACTCTTAACTGTAATACTGGTTCGTTACTCTGCTAGTTTAAATAAAAATTAAAATAAATAAATTATTTTTTAAATTAAAGTCCTGACGAACCACTTAATTAGCGCGAGTATTTGTTTCTGTGGCATGGATGTATTTCTCTATATAATATACTTTTTCTTTTTTATTATTTTCTGTTTCATTGTTATAACAAGAGAATAACGTTTCATTTAATATTATTAAGAACAAATATGATATTCGATACCTTTTGCCATTAATACCCTTACGTCATACGAGATGTAACTTAGAATTTTGGGATTGATCCCTGAGCATTACGTATTTCCAATAAATATTAGACTCACGAAGTTGGGAAAGAGCGAGCGCTTCTCGTCGAACTTCCGCTCGTTGATGACGCGCAGCAGGAACAGGCGCTCCACCCACGGCCACACCATGTAGTCCAGCATCCCAGGCCGCTCCCCGCCAAAGTAGTTCGTGCCTGTAACCGTTCATATTATTAACTTTAGTCGCCTTTCTGGGTGTCCCACTGTTATTATTATTATTAAAAGTGCCCCATCTTGATAAAATCGCTATAAAAATGTGAAAATCGCTATAGTCGTTTCATAAAAGGTACCTAATAAAAGTCAGGACGAGACACTATCATTTTAAACCTTAAGCGTTAAGTCTTACGTTAGAATATGGAATAGATGTATTCATTTCCCTAGCACCTGTCAAATTTTATCTCATGCTTGCATGTTAAGGCAGCAAAGCATTTGTAACGTCGTTTAATTACAAGTTACAATACTAAAAACCCTTAGTTTAGGATTTGAGCAATGTGTCTTATCTACCTAACTATATAAATAAAAATTAAATTGTGTTCTTTGGTAAGCGCATTGCTTGAGAACGGCTGGACAGGTTTAGCAATTTTTTAATTCGTAACAGTCCGAATAAAGTCTTTAGGCAAAAAATGGACAGAACGACGTCCATCTGCTCAACTAGTATGTACTAAATATTAAT
The DNA here is from genome assembly GCA_963241965.1 of Tortrix viridana. NCBI lineage: Eukaryota > Metazoa > Arthropoda > Insecta > Lepidoptera > Tortricidae > Tortrix > Tortrix viridana. The sequence goes on along the minus strand of OY725198.1, from coordinate 2,116,761 downwards.
TGTATTTCTCTTTGTTTACCTCTTGAAGTCAGCTCTTTCTCGAAGATGTCCAGTGTTTGCAGAATCTGCTCGCTTCCGTACGCAAAGTTTGTGTCGAAGCACTCTAAACTGCCTTTAATTAGCTGTAAAAAAAATTATTATATTAAAAATATAAATAAAAACATTTAAAATAAGCAGGAGACAAAATGAAAAAAAAAACCTAGTCTAAACTAAGCTCTAAGTTTACTACGGATATCGAACTCAGGACCGTTAGTAATGATATTTTAAGTTTATGTGTGTGTGTGCTGTTGACTATACGTGCTAGCTAACTTTCACTGGCGATGCTATGCTCGCATGGAATAACAAAGAGAAAAACAACAATGTTGAAAATTATAAACAAACAAATTAAATAGCTGCGAGCCTATTGTTTTCGTGTTTATCTTGTGGATGAACGTGGATAAAACATCTGTCACTTTCGGACCAGCATGTGAGTGCGAGGATGACGGAAACTTTACCTTCTTTTATCCATCGCAATAAACGTTACCTAAATTCGGGTGGTGATGGTGATAATTCTTTATAGATATGCCGGTCATGACGTAATGTAGATCCATATTTGATTTATCGAATTTAGATTAAATATAATCAGTTCGTGTTTAAGCCATGTTCAATAAGTTGTATTATAGCGGTTAACGTTGGAAGTTCCTGCAATAGTGGAGCGGTGCGGGGGGATACATGTGACGTAACTGCACTGTTTCGCTGTACACGTGATGAATAGTTATGAAAATCTCTTGTATATATATATATATATACTTGAGGTTTTTTTTTTAATAGCCTGTTTGGGTGTCCCACTGCTGGGCAAAGGTCTCTCTCTTGATCTCCACGACGATCTCTCTTGTAATTAAATTAGATTGTAACCGACCGGCAAAGTGGTTACTTCCCCCTTACCACCATGTTTCCCTATCGGTGAAGTGGTGACCCTGACGTGAATTAAAAAAAAAAAAACCGAAAATGGGCTTAACCAATTTTAATGAAATTTCGCTTTCGAAGCGACTGGCCAGTCATTACTGAGGACAGACGTCGGAAATCCAAGAGACCTTTGCCACTATCACAAGCAATTGAAAATAAAAATGTATTTACTTCATTAAATCTCTCAATGAGCAGCCGATCTTGTGCCTTCACGAACGGATCCCTGGAATGCAGCTGGGTCCGCCCATACTTCTCGTCGAGGTAGTCACAAATAACTACGCTCTCGAACAAATATTTATCTCCCTGGTCTGTCGGTAGCTCGAGTACGGGTATTTTCACTGTAATAAAACGCGGGAATTAAAAAATATTTATACCATAATATGTACAAACGGGTTCCGTAATTGACTGAAAATGCAATTGTGTGAGAGAAAGATTTCATTTTTTACATACTTTTTCCCACTAACTACCACTAAACATGCAAAAATCCATACAAACTTTCACATTTATTGTAAAAGTTTGTTTGGATGTTGCCTAAACAACTGAAAGTATTTAAATGAAATTTGGCGATCAGATAATCCTTATTCTAAGGTAATTTTAGCAAACATTTGAGCTTCTGGTAATGCGCAATATCTCATCGCATATTTAATAAAAAACTCACGTCTAGGATTAGCAGCCTTGAACCATTCAGGCAGATTCAGGGGGTCCAACTTGTATACTTCGTATTTGGTCCTCTTGGCTTCCAATATGAGCAGCACGCGGTGCCCATATGGGTTCATATCCACGTGGTACAAACGTAGTTTGTCGCCGAGGGGGGGAGGGGGCATTGCGCCTGAACAATAAATATTATTATATATATATATACCTATTTATTTAGTTTATGCATAGTTATACATAGTTAAGTATAATGAGTCATTTGACGACACGGTTAGCCTAGTTGGTAGTGACCCTGCCTACGAAGCTAGCGGTCCCGGGTTCGAATCCCGGTATGGACAAATATTTGTGTGATGAGCACGAGTATTTGCTCCTGAGTCATGGATGTTTTCTATGTATTTAAGTATGTATTTCTCTATATAAGTATGTTTATCGTTGTCTAGTACCCATAGTACAAGCCTAGAGCTTAGTTTGGGACTAGGTCAATTTGTGTGAGATTGTCTCCTGATATTTATTTATTTTATTTATTTATTTACTTTCTGTGCACGTCTTGTCACTTTGTCTATCCTCGTGCATTTTCCTCTTTTCTCTGTCAAGGTTAACTGGAAGAGATCCCTTAAAGGGATAAGTTCGCCTTTGTACATTATTTTCATTTCTTTTCTGTGTACATATTAATTTGTCAACCTGTTTTTGTGCAATAAAGAGTTTACATACATTATTTGATATGTAGGTAGGTAGAGTACGAAAGTTTAAGAAAGTTATTTTAAAATTATTTCGTATTAAGGTATTCCTCCCTGGCACAATAAATTATAATATTCATAAAAAAGCTTCGTAAAATTAAACAAAATAATCAAAATATACAAGCCAACTTCGTAAGGCAGATGTCACGGGTTCATTCCCCGCGAGAACCAGACTTTTGTGATTCACGCGAATGTTTGTAAATGATATAGATAATTCTCATTAGAGGATCTATAACCGGTATTGGTACAAAAACCGGATTGACTGGATTTGAAGAAACGGAAAAGAGGAAATGTTTATTTTGCAATTAGAATTAAAGCAGATTATGAAGCAATTAATTTTACAGAAATTCATTGTCATGCATACTATAATTTATGTTATTTAAATTAATAAATTAGTTAATTTTTAAAGTTTATCAATAAACGCCACATGGAATGGATATGTTAATTTCTACAGGAAGTGTAAAAAATAAACGTTAGACTGGCACCATAAAACCAACTATTTTTGGTGATTTTTATATAAAAATAATTTTCCGGTAAGTCTTTGGTGTTATTATTTTATAAGTTCCCAATCCGCACTGGGCCCGCGTGGGAACTATAGCCCAAACCCTCTCATTGTGAGTGGAAGCCTGTGCCCAGCAGTGGGACGTATTTAGGCTGGATTATTATTATTATATTTATTATTATATTATATGAGTATTATATCGTGTCTCCTTGTTTTGCAGACACTCATTTCATCGAATGTGCCGTTTCACCGAATTTTATTTCATCGAAGCCTTATTCTGCTGAAACCTTTTTTTTTTCAGGTTATTTTAAGCATAGGTCACGTGACAACCAAAAAATTATAACTCCTACACGTGGAAATGCCTGTCGATGAAATGAAAATTCGGCGAAGAAAAACATTCAATGAAATTAGTGTCGGTGATTCAAGGGTAAAGCGTATTATATTATGATTATATTTTGTGGTTTTCCTACATTTCCCACAAAACCTGCTCTATTTAGACGTTCTATTAATTAACGAGTTTGTGTACGAGTATGTTTTGGGCAAAAATGCTTTCGTATGTCCGTCCGGCTGTCCGGCTGTTCTCTACAGGTCGCATTTCTCAACCGATTCAATATGGATTTTTTTTGACGATTCAGTTTTTCGATTTTTTTCAAAATAGAGGAGTTATGGGGGTTTTTGCGATTACCGACTTATTTGCGTTGTTGGTGAACTGACCGCGACCTATGTCGATGTATGGGGATTACAGTTATCCAACGGCAAAGTTTGTCGCGATGTCAACAGCTCACAGCGTCGCTCGTAAAATAAGAAGCAGCTTATCGTGTTAATTACAAAAAAAATGTTGTTACAACCTTACGACATCACTATTGATTACTAGTCTTTAACCATGGTATTTTAACATTAACAATAATAAAATAAATGTCAGAAAGCAATCTCACAACTTGACCTAGTCCCAAATAAGCGTGTAAAAGGCTTGAAAACGCGCTGCCTAGACTAGACAGTGCTAATCTTCCTAACACTGACTAATGCATGTACCTATTAGCAAATATCTGAAGAAAAACTAAATGGGTCGACGAGACACTCGAGATCGTGCGCGAGGCTTGAAATACATTTTAACTGTCAAATTTCGTAATGCCCGTACATTCAACTTGGCGAATGCGGACAGCTCAACATCGGTGTTACTGTAAACATTATTGCATTGCCGCAATTTCTGACAATTCTGTAATTCGGTTATTGACCTATTAAGAGCATTGTAAATTTAGTGTTAACTGTGCGATCTATTTTTGGATTTTTATATTTATAATTACACCCAATCCATTTCCTGAAAAAATTGTTATTTGGAAAGTGTTTTTAAACAATCTTACTCGTCAAACGATGGAATAGATTTACTAACGCGATTTTTTGCACAAATATAGTCGAATTGTCGAAAAGTTGTGTACCTAGTAGGTATTTTTCTTGATGCCAAAAATCTAAATTCCAAGGTTGCTTTAAACATGTTGTACCTACAACAAATTGTACGAACACAGCCAAATGTGTATAAGATGATGTAAGGGCGTGATTTAAAGTTTTACAAGCAATCTGACAAGTAGGTACTTCTTAAAGTTGTAATAACTATGACTTCACTATTTTGGCCTCTTTAGCGTTTGTCCTTGAAAGGGCCTTGCCCTTTCACAATTCTCGATCCATGATGCCGTAAGACACACACATCTAGACGTAAACAAAAAAGTATTTCATAAGAATTGGTCGAGGAAGCTAAGAATGAAACATGATGTTTATGGATATATTTGATATATTTTTAAGAATATTTATTTAAATTATATTTATTATTATTATTTTAGTTTGCAACGCCAGCCAGTTTGTTTTGATTATCCTTTAGCTTCGTTTCTAATTGTAAGTTTGTCCAGAGGATATCAGCGATATCGCTATTTAGTGATAAGATCGCCAGATGACTCACATTGTAATTATTTTTATTACCTTTTCGAGCGGTAATTGTAGGTAGGTATCAGTGATCGGAATAGGTAGAGTATATTTACCTAAACTTGACGCATGTTCATTCATGCGAGAGTGAGATGAGAATACATTATTGAATGAACATGCACCAAGTTTAGGTAAATATAGGTACTCTACCTATTCCGATCACTGGTAGGTATATATGGTATTTATTAAAAATAATTTATATTGTATTGTAAGGAGACAAAATTGGTAAATAGGTTTATCAAACGGTTAGCAAATTCACCAGGGAACATGTAACTATCTAGCACACCTGGTAGATACCTACCCTACCTACTTTCTAAATTATAAATAAGAAGGGATAATAATTAGTCTATATCATTACACTCAAAACATATTTTTAATGTGGTACCTAATTATTATGAAAATGATCGTAAAGAGGTAATACTTAGGCTTATAAAAATAAATTGACATATTAAAATACAATTACAATTTAATTGTAAAAATAAATTAAAAAACTAGAAAGGCACATTAAAAAATTAGTTTAACTAATGCACGCTAACGCTAAAAGTAAACAAACTCTAAAGGGTCGACGTTTTAGGTCAAGGCGCGTTTTTAACGATTTCCTTGGTTACGTCACTCTTGCATTGTGCCGTCTTATCTCTATGAATTGCTACTAACTAAACATTCTAACACGATGCTTATTAAAAATATATAACTTTTATAACGCATGTTTGACATAAAGAGGCTTTAATATTATTACTACTTACAATATTTTTCAATTTAATTATCTTGAAATGTTTCGTTTAAATAATGACGTCATTTGTACAAGCTAACAGTATAAAAATTAACATGTTTGTTATTATGTTTCAGATTAAACTATAAATAATACAATTTGTAGGTAGTTAAAAGTAGAATTTATTGTATTGTATCTAAAAATATTTTTATCTTAATTACCTATTGTTTACTTAAAAATTACGGAAACGAATCATTTGATATCAAAGAATTATTCAAGGTTATTATTTGTCACATTGCCTAGTGTTTGAACAAATTGATTAAACATATAATTACCATGACAACCGATAATTCATGATAACAAACAAATCAATAGACCATGACTAATTACATCTGATTCATCAAATCCATTTCATAAAAGACTTACCGGCGTGCCTGTTTAGGTAATACGACATTTTAAACACTACTAGGTTAAAAATAACTAACTACCGCAAATCGGTGCTCTGTCTACCGAATTTCGCGTAGAAATGGTATGGTACGTCACTTTTAAAATTAAGTTAATGATATGACATCATGTTGACCCGATTATGTGTAATGCCACCAAATTTAAAATGTCAAAACATGTGGCTTAATTGTATAAAGGAAAGGTTATTCTTAATTTGGTCGGCTTTTTTACAGAAGGCTACCGATGCCGGTGGTAAAGTGACATTTAGGAGTTTTTGTATGCTTGCCTTTATTATTGATTTTGGTCAAATTCCTCGGTTTAACTAAAACGATATAATGCTTAGGTGAGCCATTTTTTTTATTGATCAGAGAATTTCGAATTATAATTGAACGTTCTTAAATATAAAACTTTTATATAATTTACTACAATAATCAAACATAGTAAAAAATACACAGCCCAGTCTTTGTGATAGGCCTGAATTTTATTTGCAATATCCAAACGCAAACTTAGGGTTGCTAGTTTTTTTTTCTCTGTATTACTTTGGTAGAAATTAAAAGTAATGTATACACAGAATAAGTACTAGCATAGAAACCGGATTATAAGAAGAACAAAAGACGTATGTTTGACCTTTTTCTATTTATGACATTCACGAGTTAGAAAGAGATGTCCTTATAGGTATCCTTCATGTTGTCACAAGGTTTAAATTGGATCTGTCAACGCCAGTGTTGTTGCTGAGTCGACAATAATATCGATATCGATTCAATTTCATAGTTTTAATTTGTTCTAATGAACTGAGCAGATTTTTCTAATTGCCAAATAAAATCACCTAGCAGTTAAAGTTATCACTGTCCTTTTTTCACAAACTTTAATTTAACTTGCAATAACTTTCAACGATTTCCCGGTGTTTGTTGAACTGAAATGTAAGTATGCAAACCCGACGACAATAAAATATTATGGTGTCAATGAGAAAGATCTGATGATGAAGTTGGAAGGTCGCAAAAGGATCCTCAGCTGTACTTAAAGTAGACCCACCGAGATGGATAAGTTGATGATTACAGAACAAAAAAAGTACAGTTAGCAATAAAAATTAAAAACAAGTCCCAAAACATTTTAATTATGTTATACTAAAATTTAGCGGCTAAAGTTATAGGTATTTGAGGTTTTTTTTTCACAACAGGTCATATAAAGAATATGTTCAATTGTTCAATAATATAAAGAATATTATTTTAAATAAAGAATATGTTCAATAATTCAACAATATTTGGGATAACAACCAACCAAAAAAAAGGGTTACAGGATCACTCGCGTGACTGTCTGTTCCTTCGCCATAGTTAGCTGTATCTCATCGGTATCCAATTTTCCCTGCCTACTCATCGAATCCATTCTGCTATTAGGTTTTCATCTTTTAGAAATCTAAAAATATCGATATATTTTCACATCACTATTAAATTTATAAAGCTTCTAAAATGAAGAAGTCACCCTGACACAAAATTGACTATTCACGTATCGACTTTTTAATTTGGTACTACTGGAGGTTCGTAGAGGTCCATTCGCGGACTTTTAGAGGTCCATTCAAATTTGATATCTTTAAACCTTTCGACAACGATAGTTAGAGAAGGCAAAACAGCTTAATTTTTGTCTCATTTCCTCTTATGAAATACGTAATCTAAAAAGTAGAGAAAGATAGCTCGTGCAAAGTTCATCTTATAGTCTGGCTTCTATGCTATATGTACTTATTCTATGAATTTATACGAATCATGTATAGTATTATCACAGTATATATAAACCCTTCCCTACAGTCGTCCAACGGACACGTCTAAACAGAGCAGTCGTGCGGGGTTCGCGGGGTGAGACAGGGGCGGTAGCAAACCCAAACTGCCATGCACTCGCTTGGGACACGCCGTTCAGGAGTGTCACATTTTAGAGACGTATCTTATTAAGTGTTTCGTTAGAGTTATATTGGTTCATATTACTTGTGCTGTGACGGTTTGTTATTACTGGTAACCAACATACAAGTACTACCAATAAACAAATATGGATATGGAACAAACCAAGTAAAAATAAATAAATAAATGTGACAACCCTGCGGCAATAGCGAAAGGCGAAAACTAACGGCCGCACTCAGAGACATCAATTAACTTTATGTTTGATTAAAGTTGCTGCTGACACTTTCTTTGCTATAGCAATAAATAGAATAAGACGCAGCCGTCAGCCGCGGCTAACGGGTGCGTTCAATAATCTGTTCTCAGCTTAATGCATTATTAAATTTAACAATTGAATTTATTTATTAAACGTATGTTACGTACAGCTTACGTTAAGCTTGGAAGTTTTTTTTAACAACTGGTAACAACACTCCCCTGTCCACTTGACGTGACAGCAAATTATTGAATTTTTCTTTTGAAGAAATCAAAATAAACTTGGAAACAATTATACCAAGTTATTTTAATCAGTTAAAACACAGTTAACAGTCTATTTACATTAATAAGTGTGATGTGCCGGCGTTGTGGCTTATTAAAATTAGCGTTTGACCTTGTAAGTGTGTAATAAATAACGTGAAATATGGAAGTTTTTTGTATACTTGTTAACGTGGTTACTTTTTTCATGACAGAACCGATTGCCGAATTCGGTAACTTGCTAGCTGGTTTCGTTAATTTCGTAGTTAAAAGACTTATATGAGAGTTGGATGTAAATTTTTATCATCTGTAATGACAACTTATTTTGTTTTAAAATTTTGATATTAAATTTTAATTTCTGTTTTATATCCTTGTCCGACATTTTTCAGTGTGTATCTTGTCATGTATATATTTTACCATTTAATCAGCAATCGAAAATATTACATTTTATCACTGGTTTATCTTATAATAAACAGTAACATAATGGGTTCTTTTCAAAACAATTGTATATAGTTAAGGGCTTTAATTAAAACAAAACTTAATTGATTCTGTGAAACGAAAGTTACCCATATAGTTTGTATGACTAACTTTCATTACACTAAGGATGTGATTGTGATTTTGTGCTCATTAAGGCTTTAACTACCTATGTACAATTTTATTGAAAACGTGCCTAATAGTTAACATTATGGTATATTTGTTAAGACTGTTTATTTTGCATATTGTGCTTCAATTGCCTCAATTCTTCTCTGAATTGGTTTTCTAGATTTCACAACTGTATAAAAATTATTTCATGTAAATAATTATTAATTTAAACGGTAAGAAAACCGAATACTTTAGAAAATGATCGGACGAAAGTACAAACTAAAATCAGACTGGAGACTAGTATGAGGCACCCTTACGATGTTATAAAGCGTATATCACTCGCATGTTCTTAACGAATCATTTGACACCCCATTTATCAAAATCGGTCAAATAGTTTAGGAGCTAAAGTGGAACATCAGAACTTTGGTTACATACACATACATACATACGTAGGCTTAAAATCATTACCCTTCTTTGGGCTTCACTCAGCAATACTGCCGCGCTAACGACATTGGCAGTAAGTATGTTTTAATTTAGAACATACTGCCAATATCGCTAGCGTGGCAGAATATATCTCAACACATCCTTATTCCTATAGTAATAAAGATGTGACATATTTGGCCACTTTCACTGCTCCTATCTATTTGATGCTGACTGTACAGTCACCACACGGGATTGTTGAGCCACTATAGAACCCTCTCACAGAAAGTCGACGGAAAATTTTGACGTAATTTCTTTTGAGTGACTTGACGTTGTCATTATGACAGGGTTCTATGGTGGCTCAACAATCCCGTGTGGTGACTGTACAATGCTTGTCTCACAAAGTTATTATTCATGTTAATAAATTGAATTCACCTTCAGCTTAGCCCACTCCATTTTTCTAACGTTTCAGCTCCAGCTTATTTATATTCATCGGATGGTTGATTTTGGACTCTTATAATTTTCTGAATAAAAGACTGATGTTGTGTTTTTATAGTTTACTTTGATTTGTATTTGGTCACTTTAAAACATTTGTCAACAAAATAATAAAATATTCAAAAAGTTATTATAAGAATAAGAATAATAATAAGAATAAGAATAAGAATGATTTATTTGGACACACGTACCATATGATTACATGAAATAACAGATGGAAGATAAAATTAAACAAAATTAATTAATTAATTAATTATTTTACTTTTTGACTTTTTTTTCCTATCCCATACAAAAAACGTTTTTTTAACAACATTTGGTATAATTATAGAAGAAACCCTATAGAAAAATAACAAATACTAAAAACCGGCCAAATGTGTACGGAACCCTCAGTGCGCGATTTATATTTTTATTAAGCCTTTATTTCAGACATTTAGTATTAGTATTATTTAATGGTTTGGTTGGTAGTCAACAACGAGTGACAAAGGCTACTAACATCAATGATAATGATAATAATAATAATATATTATCCTATAGCATTAAACGGGAAACATTTGTATAATATATATATATTTGTACTCACATTCTCGAAAACGGCTCTAACGATTTCGATAAAATTTGCAATATTACGGTTACGGGGGCGAAAAATAGATCCAGCTAGGTCTCATAAGTATTTTCACGCAAAATAATTTCCCGCGCAATATGGTTCGCAATTTTGCGGCTGCCACCGCCGTCTGAGTAGACTAATGGTTAAAACGTTGGCCTATTACGCCAAGACTGCGGGTTCGAACCCCAGCTATGGACAGGGTATTTGTTCTTTTTATCTTTTTTTGGGTAAATCTTACACTTGGTCTCCCACATATTGATAATAATGTGGAAGTAGGACAGGTAAAACAGGAATAAAACCCAGGAAAGCCTTTGAACAGAACCTATGAAAGACTGAACTTACACAAGAACTGCATGTCTGTCCGTAGTGTCCGACCTACCCATTAAATAACACTTCTTTTTTTTAGTAAATTATCAATGGATACTACGATTGACACTTCTTGTGCGGTAGAAGAGATCATAATCAAGCCGGAAGTAATCTTGATATCCGATGAAGAAGTAGAAGAAGAACCAAAAAGGTTAGTTTTATAGTATAAAAAAAATATATATTTATCAGGTCCTTATTTGGGGATGCCATAGAGAGAATACTTTTGATAAAAAAATACCTTTGATTGTCATCAACTTATTCACGTTCCACTAAGGTGCTATTATTGACTCGATTTTGCACCTAACTGTAACTTACTGTCATATTTTTATTGGACGAAGTAGGCTGACAGGCCAGCTAATCTCGTGTCGTTTTTTTGCTAAATGATAGCAGAAAATGTAAACAAATTTTGTTTGAATAAAACTGTTTTTAAACATTTGTTATAATTACACAAATCAACACATTTGTTTTTACAATTAATATTGCTATTAATTAAATAAACCAATGAATCAGTTCACTATATCTAATAAAAATATGACTTTAGCACATCTTGTATGTAAACTAAGTTATCTATAAAAAATAAATATTGTACATACATTACACAGGGTAATTCTAAGAATTCCAATCTACATTCCAGTGCATGTAATGTAAGATCCCTGAATATTTTTACTTTATTTATTTTTAATAACGGAACCCTTGTGTCAAACGGTCAAACCCTATTTTGTACTTAACTCATTTTGCACTTCACTCTTTTTAGGGTTCCGTACGAACAGGGAAAAAGGACCATTGTAACGGGCGAAGGTTCGTGTTGGTGTCTCTTTCTTTCTTTATGATAATGAAAGAGAGGCTAACGCGAACCTTCGCCGAAGTGTGGTCGTATGGTAACAATGGCATATTTCAGGAACTACTTACAGTACTAGCATTGGCTGTCTCTCGCTATCTCACTTGCACTCGCATGTGACAGTATATGTTTCACTCTGTTTCATAGAAACACGAAAAACCTATGGCTGTTAATTTTCTACTATTTGAATACATTTATTATACAAATTTATTGTAAATGAAAAAAAAAATGTCGAGGGTCGAAATTTCAAAATGCGGTATCATTTTAAACCCTCTCATCGTGAGTGGAGGCCTGTGCCCAGCAGTGGGACGTATATAGGCTGGATTATTATTATTATTATTTATCATTATGAATGGACACATTCCTAAATAGTTTTTTTACGCTGCGTACTTTTTGACTTTCATGAAAATTACCAAAAAAATCCATTCTATTATGAAATAGCCGATATTTGCTTTGCACTCTTTTTTCATCAATTAGGCTTTGTTGTTTGTATGAATTCATTATAAATGATACCTCTATGATTTAATGTTATAACCGCCTGTTTAACAATCGTCAAGTAAAGCATATCTGTCAAATAAATTCAGCCCTTTCTCTTTCTTACATTTGAAAATAGACAAGGAGAGGGCTATCTTTAACTGACAGATGAATTTACTTGTCGATTGTGAAACAGGCCTTTAATGTATTTTTAGGGTTCCGTACCAAATAATAAAAAGAAACACTGATGATGTTCTTATTTGACCAAGTTATAACTTACTCCCCAGAAAGCGACGAAAACGCGTGGTAAAGAAGTCCCCCCGCCCGTGCGAGGACTGCGATAAAATCTTCATGACCGGCTACGAGCTAAAGAAACACAAACGCACGCACACTGGCGAGCGACCGTACATGTGCACTATGTGCGGGAAGACGTACACGCAGCTTGGGCACTTGAGTATCCACGCGTTGACGCATCAAGGTTATATTTCAACGTCACCGTTTCTCCTAAAACCACTTCCACACGATCGGGTGGTTGGATCAACCGAGAGGGACGCAGCTATCTGCCAGAATGAGATAGTAATATATACGTCTCGTTCTTACAGATAGCTGCGTCCCTCTCGGTTGGCCCAACCGCCCGATCGTGTAGAAAGGGTATTATGTTATAGCCAAACATTTAACTATGGAACTATGTCGAAGTGACGTTATATATAAACTAGAGAGAGCCGGTGGCTCAGTCGCTTACGGTGTCGACTCGTCGTAAGGTACTGAATTCGAACCCTAGTGGTCGCCTTGTACCAATGGGTTTTCCTAATTTAAGTACCTGCTTTAGCCGATGCTCATACGGTGAAGGAATAACATCGAGGAAACTTGCGCATTCGGACAGCTTATTGTGCAAGAGGGTTGCACAAAAGCTCCTTAGGGCGGCAGCACATTGAGCCACTAGTGGCCGCCACTAAACGCGACCACTAGTGGTTTGGCTAAGCCACTAGACGCAGCCACCAATCGCGGCCACCGGTGGCTGAGTGGCTGCCACTATTGTCTATTGTTTATCTGAGAAGCCGGCGACTGTGGCCGAGTGTGCGCGCGAGGCGAGCCACTAAACGCAGCCACTAGTAGCGAGCGCGGGCGACTACCGCAGCTTGTGGCTCAGACGCGGCCACTCGAACGCTCGGTGTGCGCCGATGCTATACAAAATGTATGAAAAAACTCGCCCGCAGCTTGTGGCGGCCACTAGTGGCTACGCTGTGGCCGCGACTAGTGGCCCAATGTGCGGCAGCCCTAAAGGTTCTGACTGACGGATGTGACTGATACAATACCTTCAGTCAACAAAGTATCGGGAATGGATGATTTGTTTATGGTTCCAAATTCAAATTTTTGTTTTTTTTGTTGTTGTTAGATTGGCACAACTGTTTTCTATTTTGGCGCGGAGTTTGAGTTGCATCTGTTATTTATATTAAATACAGTGCTGTTTTTAGTTATATCATATCTAGTGTGTATTGCGAATTTCATAATGGACAAAAACATTGAACAAAGAGTTTGTCTTCCATCATTGGCCATCATTGTGAAAGAATTTTTGACCAAACACTCAACAAATACCATCGAGTAACCACCATATTCACCAGATATGGCTCCTGCCGACTTCTTTCTTTTTCCTAAACTCAAATTACCACTTCGTGGCACCCGTTTTCAATCGGTAGAAGACATAAAGGAGAATTCGCGCCGAGAACTGAATTCAATTCCGGAAACAGCGTTTAAAAAATGTTTTGATGACTGGATTATTCGTTGGCGTAAGTGTATCGTTTCTGAAGGAGCATACTTTGAAGGTGATAAAATAAATTTGGATGATTAACAAACAGTTTGTGTATTATTGATCTTTTCCCGGTACTTTCTTGACAGAGTAGTATAAGTAAGATAACGTCATAAATCAAATAAAAACTGCGCAAGAGCATGTCGAGCCATGCTCATTGTAGGGTTCCGTTGCCATTACAATTACAAATAAAGTGCACCAGAAATAGAGCGTATCTTAATGGCACTTACGTCCTTTTGTTGAGAAGCGCAGTTTTTCGGCAATAACTCAACAACGGTATATACGGTTATGTTGAAAATAATTTTGGTTGAAAGTATTTATTAAGCGTAACCTTTGTCATTTTTTGAACTTACAGTTTAAAAGATAAAGGGGGGGGGGGGGGAATTTATGCAGGTTTAGGAGCGATTATTTTCGAAAACATTCACTTAATCAAAAAATGGCTTTGAAACCTTAAAGTGTTTTCGAAAAAGCTGTCGAAATATGTGCCACACGTTGATATTTGCTAGAAAAAAAAATCAACTTCTGTTACATGTATGGAGTGCCCTCCTAGAAATATTTATTTTTGATATTTAACTACCAAACTAAGTAGCGGCTTATACAAGACACCTATACAACAAATTTCATAAATATACATCTTGTAGTTTTTTAATTAAAATGCCTGTGACACACGGACGGACGGACAGACGTGACGAAACTAGTAAGGGTTCCGTTTTTGCCCTTTTGTCTACGGTACCCTAAAAAACGTCACCTTGACATAGTTTCAAAGTTGCCCAGGAATCAAATCTTTACTGTACAATCGGCGAAATTAAGGTCTGCCTCCCAAATGGCTAATACTCTTACAGGACACGACATCGCGGATACGATGCCGTTATAAATGTTGGTTTGAATGTATGTTTGTGTTTGACGCCTAAACAGCTAAACGTATTCAGATGAAATTTGGCACATGAATAGTTCATATCCTGTTTTTTTTTGGATTGACACATTGAATACTTTTTATTGCGGAAAATTGGATAGTTCCAGATAAGAATGCGATGAACGACTTCTACACGGACAGAAACGCGGGTAAAGACTAGTATATGAAATATGTGACATTCTCAATATAAAGGGACCTTATGGAGGCAGGCGGTTACGCCGTTTTTAGAACTGTTACCATAGTATTCATATAGTTACAAGAATAAGAAGAGCGTGACTGCCTTCCTCCACAAGGTCCCTTTATATTGAGAATGTCACATATTAACTTTACCTTCATCTACTGTTATTCTGAAATACACTTTCAGGTATAAAGAACTTCAATTGCATGGAATGCGGCGCGTCCTTCTACCGCAAGGCAGATCTGGATCGGCACGAGAAGATCCACACGGGAGACAAACCTCACGAGTGTGAGATTTGTTCGAAAAGCTTCGTACAAAAGAATAATCTAGTGATGCATCTGAAAATGCATTCTGGGGAGAAACCGCATGAGTGCGAGGTAAATTAGACGTTTTTTCCACTTAAAATAATAAGTACTTATCTGTAAGACTGAATGATAGGTCATATGTAAAGGATCTCATTTAAATTTAAGTGTCATTAATAATTTGAGACATTTAATACCATTAATTCCACTAATGTGTTGGTTTGTTACTCCTTCACGCTGCAACGGCTGGACGGATTTGGATGAAATTTGGAATGGAGATAGCTTATACCCTGGATTAGCACATATGCTACTTTTCATTCCGGGAAATGAGACAGTTCCCGCGGGAAACGCGATAAACTACTACGCGGACGGAGTCGTGGGCAGAAGCTAGTAATATTATGAATGTTTACACTTTAGTACCTTGTCTATTCAACGTCGTGTTTAAACTGTCATATGAAATTGTCACAGCGATTAAAGTGACAAGGTACTAAAGTGTATATTTATGACTTCGACTGGACACAGGACACTTTTTATCCCAGATTTTTTTATAGTTCAAGAGAGAAAAGGGATAACCGACTTTTACACGGACAGAGTCTCAGGCAAAAGATAATTATGTTATGTAGTGATCCTGCCTACGAGACTATCCGTCCCGGGTTCAAATCCCGGTATGGACAGGTATTTGTGTAACGAGCGCGAGTATTTGTTCCTGAGTCATGGATGTTTTCTATATATAAGTATGTAAGTAAGTATGATTATCGTTGCCTAGTACCCATAGTACAAGACTAGAGCTTGGGACTAGGTCAATTTATGTGAGGTATATTAAATATTTAATATTTATTTATATATTTAATGTTATTTTAACAGGTATGTAAAAAGCGGTTCCTCACCCGAAGCAAGTTGGTGTTACACTCGAAAAGGCATGAAAAAGATAAGAAGATCAAAAAGGAGTTTATGGAGCAAATGATAATATAATGTTAATTAATATATATTATGTTTTAAAAGGATAACATTTTGATTACAACTGGGTAAGGCGTGCGTAAAAATACAGTTAATTGTCTTGGTGTTGGTTTAAGACGCCACATAGCCTCCTAAGGCCAATACAACGAAATTTGCCAACGGAATAAGAACCTATTCTGAATAGAACAGAGTCTATTTTCTAATTTGATTGTCAGTCATAAAAACAAAAGAAATTCCACTCTATCTCCTTTGCAAAGGATCTTTATTCCAATGGCCGTATAATATAATGTACATTCTATTGTAAAAGAGGCCTTAGGAGGATACAGTATAATTGGAAGTGCTTAGCGGACTGGACCATAACCAGTGATCGGAATAGGTAGTGCAATTTGGGGTTAACGACCTTAAACGCTATACTTAATATGGATATACCCCGGGATTCCGGGACTCATGTTGTTGGAGGGTAATATTTTTTTCAAGATATCATTTGAAGTTTAAATTAAACATTTTAAATAGAGTAGAATTGTTACTATGACATTTATGTTAAGTTAATTCTATAATATACGCTATTATTGAATAGTTATTTACCTTTTTATACAATTATTACACTTCTAAAGCAACACGCATACTTAAAACCTTTGTGGGTAGATCGCGGGGTATAATCCCATATTACGAGTCATATCCATATTACGATTACGAAGTGATATCCCGGGAAATTGCACTACCTATTCCGACCACTGATAATAACCATAACGACTGTTTCTTTGGAAAATGACTAGTTATATGGTCCAAGAGCTGACCACGGAAAAAGGTTTGCGATTTATAGAGCAATAAAACCCCTCTAATCAGGATGCCATTCATTGTTTGGGAGCGTCCATTAATTACGTGAGGCATTTAGGGGGGGGGGGGGGGGGGTCGAGCCGAATATCACTTAATTTTTTAGCATGTGAAGTTAAATAATTAAGCAAATTGTGTGTTTTTTTTTTTAATTTATCCAACGCAATCAAGCACGTACCGTATTTACACTAAAAGTAGGCATTTTGAAAAATCTCATGTGAGATTAGAGGGGGAGGGCGGTCGAAAAATCGCCTCACTTAATTAATAGACCCCCCCTTTCGGGAGCTTGGAAGCTGCTCATCGGTGGGGTGGGGGGTGTGCCTTTAGGTTGTAATGAGTTTTCGATAAACTGTATATTAATGGGTCGCTTAGAATATTAAGGGCCTGTTTCACAATCGATAATTAAATTCATCTGTCAGTTAAATATAGCCCTCTCTTTGTCTATTTTCAAGCGTAAGAAAGGGAAAGGGTTAAATTTATTTGACAGATATGCTTTACTTCACGATTATGAAACAGGCGGTAAAGATTATTAAAATAGGATATCTGTTAAAATATTAGTTGGCTAGCCGTCGACATCGTACTTGGTATTTGATATTACCACAATAAGGTTCATTTTATAGTTAATAAAATAATAATAATAATCCTGCCTATATACGTCCCACTGCTGGGCACAGGCCTCCACTCACAATGAGAGGGTTTGGGCTATAGTTCCCACGCGGGCCCAGTGCGGATTGGGAACTTCGCACACACCGACAAATTGCTTTGCAGGTGTGTGCAGGTTTCCTCACGGTGTTTTCCTTCACCGAAAAGCTCACGGTAAATTTACAAATTATATTTCGCACATAAATTCCGAAAAACTTGTGGTGCGAGCCCGGGTTCGAACCCACGACCCTCTGCTTAAGAGTCGGCAGGTCAAACCATTCGGCTACCACGGCTTTAATTTTATAGTTACAATGTAAAAATTTAATTGGGAATACGCATGTATTTTTGTTGATTTTTATTAAAAGTCATTCATGTAACAAACAGTAGAGAAAAAATATTTTTCAAACAACTATAAAATAACCAAGATTTGTTTCTATCTCTTTCTAGCAAAACAGAATTTAACATGGAGTGTACGCTGACGTCACAGTTCATGTCGGATCTCTGTCTAATTAGTAGTTTTTAAATGCTCATATTATCGGTATTTGTGTGCGAAATATAATTTGTAAATTTACCATGAGCTTTTCGGTGAAGGAAAACATCGTGAGGAAACCTGCACACACCTGCAAAGCAATTTGACGGGAAGTTCCCAATCCGCACTGGGCCCGCGTGGGAACTATAGCCCAAACCCTCTCATTGTGAGTGGAGGCCTGAGCCCAGCAGTGGGACGTATATAGGCTGGATTATTATTATTATATCATCGATATTTTTTGGCCGAATTTAATTTTAATTTCACTTTTTGCCATCTCATTAATATTTGTAAATTTAATATGTGACGTTCTCAATATAAAGGGACCTTATGGAGGCAGGCGGTTACGTAGTTTTTAGAACTGTTACCATAGTATTCGTATAGTTACAAAAACAACAAGAGCGTAACTGCCTTCCTCCATAAGGTCCCTTTATACTAAAAATATTATTAAAATATTATTTTGTTAAGAAATGCGATTAAAAATTTCATGCATGTTCCCTATTGGGACCCCCACTTCCAGACCTCGTACCTCGTCAATGGCTGAACTGATTTTCACCAAACTTAGCTAAGAACACTCAATTAAGTCTAACCATAAAGGTTCTTTTTTTACCATTTTGGTACGGAACCCTAAAATCCGTTCAGCCGCTTGGGAGCTGCGATACCACATAGATACAGTTGGGTAAAAAGTATTTATTTTTCTGGTCAGGCTATATCTGAGTGTACTTAATTTTTTAATTAATTTTATACTTCTCGACTGTAGTGATACTATGTTATGTTTTATTATTAACTAGCGACCTTCGCTTCGCTCCGGGTGCTATTATAAACCTGCCGTGAAAAATTATCTAACTGATGGTGAAATGCATTGAAATCCGTTGCGTAGTTTGAAAGATCTAAGCGTACATACAGAGGGACAGACGGCGGGAAGCGACTTTGTTTTATACTATGTGATAAGGCCAGAGTCACATGACACTGGAGGAGGCACCTTTAGTCGTACTAGGAGGCCACTTTGTTGCCAAAAGATCTTAAACACTAACATGCTTCATAAGTATGTCTACTCTAGATTTTTGGACGAAAAAATTGTGAAGTTTTATTTAATACATAGTTTTAATTGTAACAATATGGTTTTATTTAATAGCTTGGCAAAAGATTTTGGAAAAAAAAAACAATCCCAATGTTTCCATTTAAAAATATTGTAGTACCATTTGTCACTACGTCTGTCTCTGTCAAACTACAGGTATGATGACTATTTTCTTTTCTTCGTCGATCAAGTAGATTATCAAAAAGTATTGGACACGTATTTTTTATTTTTTCACATAATCAAAAAATTACGGAGATATATATGTCGCATAAATGTCGCATGACGTCACGTCTCAATACGATTATTACACAGAAGTGACGTCCCGAGCCCCCACTCCCGAACTTTGACGCGCTTTATCTTTGTCATTTTTTTGTTTGATTGACAAAAGAAAAATACGTGTTCAATGTTTTTTGATAATCTAACTGACGGACTAAATGAAATTTCGTTTTCTTTACCCAGTTGTCATCCGTATCCAAACCAATCTTTGTTTATGCGGTAATCCGTTAGTCAAACTAACAAGGAAAGGTACCCAACTGTCCGGCTCCGATTTGATTTATTTTGATATATGTTAGAGAGTAGTCTAAAACAACAGACACGTATTTTTTTTAGCTGCCCAATCTCACGGCACGCAAACGGCTGCAAACTTATTTGGGTTCGAGGCCTTGAACCCCTCGTTACGCTCAGAATTCTGTTTTTTAACCACGAGCCTAGCGAGTCAATTTTAGAATCCTTCGCTAGCTCGGGATTCAATACTGACCCTCGCACTAAATAACAACTTTGCAGCCTTGCATAACAAATAACTATTTTCGAATTACTATAAAATATCCAAGATATAAGCCATCAATTAGATGTTTATATCTCTTTAACAGAATTTAACATGCAGTTTATACGGCCGTAGTGACCGCTGGCGCCACATTCCATGTCGGATGTCTCTGTCTAATTATTAGTTTAAAATGCATATATCATAATTTTTGGCGATTTTTCTGTCATGTCTTTTACGGTATTTTCATATTTTGTTACGAAATGCGATAAAAATCATGCGTGTTCCCTCTTCAAGGTCATTTCTTCTAGCTCCAGTCTAATGCTCTGCAAGTTGCAACTAACTACATAGGTTATACACTTCTTAGCTCTAACCAGGGACCAGAAAACCCCTTCATCCGATTAACCCTATCGATAGTAGCCTATCGTTTGGTTACCCAATCGATGTGGTTACTAATAAGGTTGGATAGCACTAGTAAAAAGAAAATAAACTGTTGCTAGGATACTGTTATGTTTGTTATGTCAAGTCACTCGAAAATATAAATAACTGTTCTAATTCATGTGTATAATTGTATAATATTCTCATCTCTCTGATTCCACTTCAACTCATACCATACGAGCCTCTGCTAGTTATATCAGGTTCTGTGTCCCACCGGAGAAAAGGGAGAGTGTTTACAATGGATTTTTCTACGAAAATAGATATCGGGAAACTTGGAGGAAAAGAAAACTGGTCTACCTGGAAATATAAAATTTCTATAATGCTAGAAGGTACAGAAGGTGCCTTAGAAGCAGTCGAAGGAAAGCACCAGAAACCTATCCTTGTTGCAGAAGCAGGTGACGCTGCGCAAACACCTATAATGCTGCGTTGGCTAAGTATAGGAAGGTTGAAAGCGGTGCTCTGCTGATGCTCACTACCAACATGACCGAAGATACACTGAAAAAAGTTATGAGGTATAGGACTGCACACGAGGTTTGGCAAGAGCTACACAGACTTTTTGACGGACAATCTGATGACAGGGCTTATAATTTATGTCTCGAGTTCTTCAGAGTTAAACATAATAAGGAGAATGATATTCCAACTCATATGTCTAAACTGAAGAATCTATGGAATGATCTAAAGGTTGAAATTTCCAAAATTGACGCAACAGCTAAGCTCCCTGAATTGTTCCTGATTTGTAAAGTTCTAGATACATTGGACGATAGATACTTTAACTTCAAGTCAAGCTGGCTAATGCTCAAACAGTCTGAGAGGACTATAGACAGTTTAACGAGTCATCTCTGCACGTTCGAAAGAGATTTAGGCAGTCAAGAGAGCTCTAGACAGGAGGCACTAGTGACAACGCCTGCTGAACGACAAATTGCGCTAAATAGGGATAAGCAGCTGATTTGCAACTACTGTGCTGGTAAAGGACATAGAGTTCGCAAGTGTAAGAAGTGGATTAAGGATGGGAGGCCACCTAAACCAACTTCAGGCACGTCAGCATCTGGCTCGAAATCCAATCAGGTGCAACAGATTTCGCTAATGGTATACGCATGCTCATTAAATCAAATTCAAGACCGTGAGAGCTGGTATATTGATAATGGAGCGACGACACACATTGCAGTTACAAGGAATGTTTTCACTGTTTTTCATGAGTTTGATTCGGATCACACCGTATCGACGGCAGATGGAACCACTATACCTGCGTTGGGAATGGGTTCTGTTGTGGTAGAAGCAAATGTCAATGGAAATAAGGAGCGAATGACCCTAAAAAATGTGTGGTTAGTACCATCCCTTACAAAAAATCTTTTTTCGACTTTGGCAGCACAAGATAGGACAGAACAGAACAGCATCTTCACGTCAACAACTAGAGAGTGCAAACTAGATATTGAGGGCACAACTAGAGTTATTGGCAAAAGAGTTCCACACGGAGGACTCTACAAGTTGGACATGATGACGGTCATTCCAATAAAGAATGCAGTGATTGAGGTGAATGCTCTAACTGGCTCTAATATGCTCCAGATGTACCACGAGCGCCTTGCTCATCAGGACAAAAGACATGTCATTCGCGTGGTAAAACGTGAGTTAGGCATTCAACTAAGTCCAGACAAAGTGAAATGTGAGGGCTGCATTTATGGAAAGTCGCATCGAAAGCCCTTTGGAACAAGGGAAAGAGCAACATCTGTAGGAGAGCTGATACATACCGATGTTTGCGGTCCCTTCGCAACAAAAAGTATATCGAAATATCAATACTTTGTATTGTTCAAGGACGATTACTCAAGTTACCGTGTGGTCTACTTTATCAGAGAGAAGTCTGAAGTGAAGGATAAGCTTCTTCAAATGCTTCAAGAAGTGAAAAACGCTGGACATACTGTCAAGACTTTACTGAGTGACAATGGTGGTGAATTTGACAATATAGACGTTCGTAAAATACTGCAAAGTCTTGGTATCAAGCATCGGGTAACAATGCCATACACGCCTGAGCAGAATGGCTGTAGTGAGCGGGAGAACCGAACGCTTGTAGAAGCTGCTAGATCGATGATGTATGCGAGAGGAGAAATGCCGCAAGTACTTTGGGCTGAGTTAATCAACACTGCTGCTTATGTACTCAACAGGACGGGTCCTACCAGAAATGAAGGAAAAGTACCATTTGAGTTATGGCATGGGAAGAAGCCTAATATAACTCACCTGAAAATAATTGGAAGTGAATGCTTTGCTCATATTCCGAAACAGAATCGCAAAAAAATGAGTAAGAAGGCTATTAAAGGCATACTGATAGGCTACGAGAATGATGACGGTTATCGTATCTGGGACGGAAATAAGACGTTAAGATCTAGAGATATAACATTTGAGACTGACGTTGAGTTCAAGATTTCCATCAGCGCCCCTATCTGTTCAGAGGGAGATATTGAGATCAGCGATAATGGACGTAATTTCGAGCTTGAGCCTATAAATAATGAAAATAATCTTGAACATGTTCTAGAGGGAGATAGAACAGAGGTTATACAAGACCAAGTTCAAGAAGAGGAAGACTTCACAAACGAGAATCCCGTTGAGAGAGAAGTTGTATGTCATGATGAAGAACGTAGTGATCACGCTAGTATAGATGGTGATGATTGTTTTGTCGATGCTGATGGGGAGTTTTCGGAAGTAGTTGAGCCTCTGAGAGAAGGGGAGCCTCGATACAACCTGAGAGACAGATTGAGCATTGCACGTTCCAAAAAATTAGGTGACTATGTGTGCTTCGTAGACACAGAGAACTTCCCGGAAACTTGCAAAGAAGCTCTTGAAAGGGAGGACAGTGCTGATTGGCAGAAGGCCATGAATAACGAGCTAAAATCACTGGAAGATAACGAAGTTTGGACGTTGTGTGACTTACCGCCTAACAGAAAGGCGCTTCCAAGCAAATGGGTTTTCAGAATTAAACGTAACCCAGATGGTACAGTTGACAAGTATAAGGCCAGGCTTGTAGTGAAGGGGTTCAAGCAAAGAAAAGGAATTGACTATGAACAAACCTTTAGTCCAGTTGCTCGAATGGCTACTATAAGAGCCTTATTAAGTGTTAGTGCCAAAGAAAAGCTGCACCTAACACAATTTGATGTCTCCACAGCATTTTTGAATGGCAAGCTGAAAGAAGAAATTTACATGAAGCAGCCAGATGGATTAAGCGATGGAACATCAAAGGTTTATCGGCTCAAAAGAAGCTTGTACGGCCTAAAACAAGCACCTCGCTGCTGGAACTCGTGTTTTGAAGAGATCCTACTGCAAAAGGGATTCATGCAGAATGCAGCTGACTGCTGTCTTTTCACTAAGAAAGTGGGAGACAAGAAAATTCTTATCACTCTGTATGTGGATGATGGCCTTGTAGCCACGACGGATGAAGTTCTAGCGAACCAATTCCTTAAGGAGT
This sequence comes from Tortrix viridana, assembly GCA_963241965.1. Lineage (NCBI taxonomy): Eukaryota > Metazoa > Arthropoda > Insecta > Lepidoptera > Tortricidae > Tortrix > Tortrix viridana. Next base: position 2,092,738 of record OY725198.1, on the reverse strand, counting down.
TAGGTGACACACTAAAAATAACTAGCAAACCAGCATCCTACTACCTAGGACTGGAAATTTCACGATCCAAGGATGGTTCTATCATGATTAATCAGGAATCCTATACAAAGAAGATTTTAGAACGCTTCCGGTTATCTGACTGCAATCCAGTCTCAACACCTATCGACAGAAATATGACTTCTGAAATAGGGAAAGTCAAGGACGGAGACTCTAGAGAGAAGAAATTTCCATATCGAGAGGCTGTAGGTGCTCTCGCGTACCTCATGACAGGCACGCGCCCTGACATAGCATATGCTGTTGGGGTAGTATCAAGGAAGTTGGAGAATCCAACAGAAGCTGATTGGGTAAAAGTTAAAAGGATATTTCGATATCTGAAAGGAACAATTCTCTATGGCATCAGATACAAAGCCAACTTTGCAAGAGCCGTATTAGAAGGCTACAGTGATGCAGATCATGCCGGTGATGACCTGACAGGACGCTCGACCACAGGTGTCACTTGTCTCTTCGCTGGTGGTGTTGTTTCATGGCTAAGCCAACGTCAAGCATCAGTTGCGATTTCAACTACTGAAGCGGAGATTGTTGCAGCGAGCGAAGGCGCACGTGAGCTTGTGTGGCTTCAAAGAGTCTTCAACCAACTAACAAGCCTCGAAGGCATACCCACACTGAAAGTGGATAACGAAGCAGCCATACGCCTTGCATATAATCCAGAATTCCATAAACGAACAAAGCATATCCGAGTAAGACACTTCTTTGTTCGAGAAACAGTACAAGAAGGTCTAGTGGATGTACAGAAAACAAGTTCTACTGATCAATTGGCTGACCTATTGACTAAGGCAGTTCCGAGACCAAGGCTTGTGAAGGTTAGAGAAAACTTGGGTCTGCAAGATCTTTTAAACTAGCGAGGGAAAGTAATAAGGTTGGATAGCACTAGTAAAAAGAAAATAAACTGTTGCTAGGATACTGTTATGTTTGTTATGTCAAGTCACTCGAAAATATAAATAACTGTTCTAATTCATGTGTATAATTGTATAATATTCTCATCTCTCTGATTCCACTTCAACTCATACCATACGAGCTGTTCGGATCCAACAAAAAGGTTTATTTTTCCTTCGTTGAAGTTATGGTTTGGAACTGGTCATGCGCGCTGGTAAAAACAAAAGGGTTGATAAAAATGTCAGAAGAAAACATGTATAATTTGTAATTTATTAACGTAATAAAAAATAATTAAAATTCTATATGTCTTTACATGTTTTAAGTACCACCTTAAAGGAAACATTGGTATATACATGTAAATTTGGTCCTTCAGGATAAACATGCCTACATATTGAGGCTATCGAAGAAGAGGATAATTTCTCATTATATAAGCTTTCGAGCCAAGAGAACAATATTCTTACGGATTATAATTATATTGCATGAGTGAAGTATAAAGCTTTCCTGAGTTAAGGAGCGCATACAACAAAAAGCCTTTCAAGCGGAATACCAATAACCAACCAATAGCGGATTGCCTGCGTATGTACCTACACTACCTACCAGATTCGGTGTCGTTGTAGCCAAAGGAGGTCTGCGTCGTCTTTACTAAAGGAAGTACTTTTGGTTTATCGTTTTGATTTATATGTATAGTTGTATGTGTGTAATTTGTAAGCAATGGATTTGAAAGAAATTGTCGCCAATAGAGGCTATTTAAAAGGGTCAATTACTCGTATTTATAAATTTTGTACAGATGTAGAAAAATTCAAATCTGCTTCGGCAGAAATGCTTAGGGAGAAAAAGACTAGGCTTTTTGATGCTTTCCATGATTACGAAAAGTGTAACAAAACGATTTTAACTTTGAGCTCCTCAGATCCCGAGGATTACGCTTTAGTTGAGGATTGTTACGATCAGTGTATGGAGGCTATTAACAAGAAATTAAAAAACATGGATGCTGGTGAACCTTCCAAGTCAGCATCTGCTCCAAGTGAGTTTAAAAAGTTACCTTCTATCAATATAAAGAGTTTTGACGGAAAAAGTATAGTTGATTATTTTCCGTTTATAAACATGTTTAACGCGGTAATAAATTCCGATAAAAAGTTAGGTTCGTGCGAAAAGTTTTACTATCTCCGTTCATTTTTGGGGGGGGAAGCCTTGGATTTAGTTAAGCACCTGATGCTTACCGAAGCAAACTATAGTGTTGCACTGGATTTATTGGATAAAAGATATAACAATAAACCAAAAATTGTAAATTTTCATGTAAATAGCATACTTGATTTGCCAGTTTTGACCAAGTGCACCGCGCAAGGTTTGCGCTCGATGGTATGTAATGTAAACATGCACTTGGCCGCACTCAAGAATTTAGGTGAAACTGTTGAACACTGGGGTACGCTTGTGGTGAGTATTTTGACCAAAAAGATTGATGCGTACACGTGTCGAGGCTTTCATCTTGAGCGTGACATGAGGGAGGTGCCTACTTTACACGAATTTCTCACCTTTTTGGAAAAACGGGCGATAGTGTTGGAGACAACTACTGCGGAGGACAAGCTGCCAAGACCGGTGAAGCCTTCTGTCAGTGGTGCAGCTACCGCTCAGGCAGTGTGTAAGTTTTGTAAAGAACCTCATAAGTTGTTCCAGTGTGCAAAGTTTAAAATGCTTCAATATAAAGAAAAAGATGATTTTGTTAATAGCAATCGTCTTTGCAAGCTATGCTTGAATGCTCATAATGGTAAATGTTTTTTAAAACTGAAGTGTGCAACATGCCACCAAGAGCATAATACGATTATGTACATGCCAGCTAGTAGCGAGGTGTCTAATGTTAGCACAATTGGCGTTTCTAGTCAAAATGTAAATATTGCTTCAAGTAGTGTAAATACTAGTAGTTTAGTAGAAAAATCTTCTAACCATATTGCAATGCCACACGCTTTGCAATCCCAAAGCGTTTTGTTACCTACTGCTATGGTAAAATTATTGAATAGAGATGGTACTTACACCTTCGCCAAAGCTTTGTTGGACTCGGGAAGCCAAGTGTCTTTTGTGACAGAGAAACTAATTGATAAAATTGAATGCAATGTATATAAAGCTGATGAATTAGTGTCTGGAGTTTGCGAAGGCACTAACAGTATTTCAAAAAAGGCTGATTTTATTGTTAAGTCTTCTGTAAATGATTTTCAGTTACAAGTTTCGTGCTGTGTCACAAAAAACATAACCTGTCCTCTCCCTCAGCAAACATTTGACAAAACAGGTTTTAATATACCCTCTTATGTCAAGCTGGCAGACGAATGCTTTAACCAAACGGATGAAATATCATTATTACTTGGATGCGACATATTCTTCCAGGTGCTCCAGCGAGAATCTTTGCCATTGACTCCCTCTGGTCCGTTCCTGGTTAGCACCAATTTTGGATACATTGTTGCCGGGACGCTGCCAGTTTCCTCTGGCAAAATTTCAGCTTGTAATTTTTGCATCATGGCTGAAGGTAACCCTATCAATTTTAATTTGTCGAATGGCGGAGTACAGTCGTCGCAAATGTTTGATGATGATGTCGTTGTTCGTAGTTTGGGCATCGAAAATACCATTTCTAAGTTTTGGGAATGTGAAAAGGTTCCTGACCTTATTAAGGAGTCTAGCACTGAACACCAATTAGCTGAGCAGGTGTTTCAGGAATCTGTTAAATTAGAAGACAAAAGGTTTACAGTTGGTTTGCCTTTAAAAGTTGAGTTAGAAAAGTTTAATTTAGGGAATTCGTTTGACTCTGCACTCAAAAGGTTTTTTAATTTGGAAAAGCGTTTCGTTAAAGATGACTCTCTGTATCAAAAGTATAAAAAGTTTATACATGATTACATAGATCAGGGTCACGCAAAATATTATGATATTGCCAATTATGATTTGCAGTCTGGCATAGTTCATTTTTTACCGCATCATCCCGTGATTAATCCGAACAGCAAAACAACGCCTGTTCGTGCTGTTTTTGACGGTGGTGCGATTACCAAAAGTAATATATCCTTAAATGACGTTTTACTTAACGGACCTGTTGTTCAAAATGATCTTTTTGACATTTTGGTTTTATTCCGTACTTTCAAATACGTACTGTTGTGCGATGTAAAGGCAATGTATCGACAAGTGCTTATTGAAGATAAATATCGTAGCTTGCAAAATATATTATGGCGTGATTCGCCAAACGAGTCTGTAAAATGCGTTCAATTGCAGACGGTTACGTATGGCTTGAAAAGCTCTGCCTTTTTAGCTACTAGGTGTTTGGTGGAGCTCACACAAAAATATAAAGATAAATATCCCTTAGCTTCATTTGCATTGCTTCACACGAGTTATGTCGACGATATTCAGTGCGGTTCCAATGAGCTTTCTGAGTTAATTGCGATGAAAAAGGAACTAATTGAGCTTATGGAATTAGCCAGTTTCTCTTTACATAAGTGGTGTTCGAATGACAAGGATATTTTAAATGATGTACCATTAGAATTGCATCAACTAGGTGATAAAAGATTTGACAAAACCAATGAATATGTTAAAACGCTTGGTTTGACGTATGACGTAGTGGCTGATACGCTGAATGTTCAGTGTCCTGAAACTCAGGTGCAAGACCGATATACTAAAAGGGAAATGCTAAGTTTTATTAGTAAATTTTTTGATCCGTTAGGTCTTGTCGGTCCTATACTAGTCCAGGCAAAGATCTTGATGCAACAAGTGTGGTTTGAGAATATAAGATGGGATGATTATTTACCCGATTCTCTTAATACTAAGTGGCTTAGTTTTGCTAAAAGTTTAGTCGAGATGCCTTGCATTGCCATACCTAGAAATATTAACACGCAAGGTGCTAAATTTATAGAGCTCATAGGATTTAGTGATACTTCCAATATGGCACATGGTTGTTGCTTGTATATACGAGTAATTGATACGCAAAATGGCGTATCTATTCGTTTACTTTGTTCAAAATCACGTATCAATCCTAAAAATAAAGTTCTTACCATTCCGAGGCTGGAATTAAACGGAGCATTGTTGTTAGCGATGCTCGCTAGGAAGGTTCACTCCAACTTGTCATTAAAATATACAGTGAAAACTCATCTCTACACTGATTCTTTGATCGTGCTGTCCTGGCTAGACACTCAACCTCTAAAGCTTAATATGTACGTAGGTAATAGGGTTGAACAAATTAGGAAATTGACTTCAGAATTCGAATGGCACTATGTTAATACTGTTGATAATCCTGCTGACGTCTTGTCTCGAGGTGTCGAACCCCAAGTGTTAGCAAAATGTGATTTATGGTGGACAGGGCCACATTTCTTGCAAAGCATTGATTATTTACATTCAAATGCAAAATGTAAAATTTTAACGAGTAACTTACCCGAGATAAAAGCTCAGCCTAAAGCATGTAATTCGTGTAGTGAAATAAACTCAGTTTATAATTGTATATTAAAATATTCAAGCATGGATAAAGCGACTAGAATTATGTCTTACGTACTAAGATTTGTATATAATTGTAAAAAAGTAAATTTTGCCAAAAAGCGAAACAATTTATGTCCTGACGAATTAAATGCTGCATTTCATGCAATAATAAAATTAGATCAGAGTTATCATTTTGACGAAGATATAAAAAAAATAAAGTCTAATGTTCCGTTAAAGTCTGGTTTGAGCAGTTTAAACCCTTTTATTGACTCTGTTGGATTGCTAAAAGTCGGTGGAAGGTTGCATAATGCTGCAATAAGTTACACACAGAAACATCCTATAATTTTGCCCAAGGGTTCTCATATAACCAAGTTAATTATTCTAAGAGAGCACTTGAGATTAAAGCATGCAGGGCATACATTGGTTCGGGGCAGTTTAAATGAATTTTACTGGGTTATTAATATCAATAGGGAAATAAAATCCGTGCTACATAAATGTATTATATGTTTTAAGTTAAAGGCAAAAAGTGCATCTCAGTTAATGGGATCATTGCCTCTTGATCGTGTAAATATGACGCGGCCATTTCAAATAGTTGGCACAGATTATGCTGGACCTTTTTATGTAAAACAAACTAGAATAAGAAATCCAGTTATAACAAAGGCGTATGTGGTAGTCTTGTAGTTTATTATTAGATTCTATTATGTTAAATTTTACTTGTTTGTGCCGTTTATATTACTGTAGAACATTGTTTAGTTTATTTGCGCCCCCAGCATGTTCGGATCCAACAAAAAGGTTTATTTTTCCTTCGTTGAAGTTATGGTTTGGAACTGGTCATGCGCGCTGGTAAAAACAAAAGGGTTGATAAAAATGTCAGAAGAAAACATGTATAATTTGTAATTTATTAACGTAATAAAAAATAATTAAAATTCTATATGTCTTTACATGTTTTAAGTACCACCTTAAAGGAAACATTGGTATATACACGAGCCTCTGCTAGTTATATCAGTTACCCTATGATTATGTTAGCTTAACGTTAGGGAAACCCCTTTGAACTAGTTACCCGCTTCCTTACCAAGTTCATTTCGGTTTCGGTAGTTTCATATTTAAGCACTTAGCATTAGCTGGGTATTACCCTATTGATCGCCTCTCTCTTTTTTGCGTATTCGGGCGATCTCTCTCTAGCCGCTACCCATTCAACTGTTAGGAAGTGCAATAAGTCGAAACACTTGCGCATAGAGATTAAAACCGTACGATTAAGTTTAAAAAGGGTAACAGATGATAGGGTATTGGGATTGGGTTAGCGCTTAGTCGAATTAACTGTATCGTTTGGTTACCCTTGCATTGGACTAAGTCGGCGTTAGGCTTAGCGCATCCTTGGGGTTTGTAAAAACAAGTTTATCAAATACCCTATCGAAAACCCATTTAATGGTTAAGCGGTTCCGGTCCCTGGCTCTAACCCAATTAGGTTTGGAAGCCGATGGATGCGAGTAGCACAAAAAAGGTCGTAGTGGAGATCCTTGGGGAAGGCCTATGTTCAGCAGTGGACGTCTTTCGGCTGATATGATGATGATGGATGCTTTAACACTTTTCGCCGGCATTTCCTCTTATCAACCATAAATATCATAATTATATATTAAACTATTTACGTATGAAATAAAAATAAAGATTTTGCACTCTATGAATCAATTCTTCTGTCCACGTCTGTCAATGTTGACAAAAATGAAGTCAATAAAGTGAAAAATCCAACGATACCTTTAAACTTATCACATATGTATAAATAGCTACAAAAACTTAATCTCAATTTGCCACAAAACGAACATTTGTTTGTTATGGTTAGTACCAGGTACGATTTATATACTTATGAAGACTATATTTTAAGTGTCAAAAGTGGTAGATAGGTTATACACGCGACACGCTTAGAGAATGGGACGGGAGTCCTGTGGTGGGAGTGTTGGCTGCTGCACGTGTCGATCGCTTCTGCTGAGCCGGCCGCCATCTTGGGCTTCTCTTTTGAGAAGTGAAGCGCGGCGGAGTTGGCGCGGCGGAGTGGTTGGAGCGTGAGGCGATTGACACTTTCACCACAGTTCTCCAAATTACCGAACAATACTAAATATATAAATATATTTTAACCGTACATTGTTAAATCTACACTGACATTGGCAAAATTGTCTACATAAGTGGACAGAGGCCATTTTTTTTAAAGGGAAGAAGAAGAGAATGGGACACTCATGGGACAATAAAACACTTGCTAAAAACCTCTCATATAGCAGTCTCTTTTACATACCTACTCTTATACATTTCCGGGCGTTTCAACCGCCGTTATTAGTGTTTTCAATATATTCACGAAATCTACATTAGGTACTTACAGCAACTTCTGATGCTAATCAATCGTAAATGGTGATTAAATGAATCAGTAATCATAAATCATGTACATGATTACATTTTTGCCAACGCTGATACAGCGGCGTTAAAAAAATCGCACATCTACAAAAACTAGTCTCAAACGAATATAGCTCTTAAATTACTTACGCCGAGTGTATTTAGACCTTTTATTTGTTTCAGATAGATACAATCCACCCCAGACCCCTTAAAATGTCATAGCAATGCTTAAATACGTGGTATACCACAAACCTTACCCAGCCACTCTAACTGTCTCCTACCCCATAGTTGCAATATGTCCGACGAATCCAGTAGCATACGAAAATTTATCACCTGAAAAAATCATTATGGCGGACATGTTGCATGATAGACTAGGGTATTTAGATTACGACTGGCTGAGAACCAAAATATACGTCAGCTCCCTATTTTAAATGTATTTAACATTAGGTAAATTTGGACAATGGTAAGAGAATCGTCATGGTATAACGTTTAACTTACCTACCTTAACAGTTTAACGGTTATTTGTTTTAATATTTGAAATGTAATTTGACTTTGCACGGAATGCATTTTTTCAACTTCAAAATGACCGAGTAACTATGCAAAATGGTGTCAAATTAAGGGACCTAAGTGAAATACACAAGTATTTTATATTTTTCTTCGTGATTTTTAAAATTTTAAAGAAATACTACATGACCGACGTCCACTATAGGTTTGTTAAAAAACTAATCTCCTGGATTGTTAACAGATTCTCGCAAAAAACGCAAGATTTTTTGATTATCTCCTTAATATCCGTTAATATTAAAATACGTAATTTGTCAACCTGTATACGTCATCAAATATTGCTGGTTAAATATAAAATGTTTAAAATGTACAAAAATATATATTTACGAAAGTAAGGAACGTGATTGGTGAAAGTAATGACGCTAGATTTCAAAAAGAAACTAAGCTAATATAATTCTTAGCAAACTCTTCTCTTACCTAAAATTCCATCACACTTAATACAACCTCAAAACTCAATTTACAAGCAGGTAAACTAAATAACCTAAAACTTACAAATCGTCCAAGTTTGACGTCTTACCTTACGGCCTAACGTCAAACATACCTAAACTATGGATTACAATACAATAAAAAAACTGGACGAGGACACTTCGAAAGAACTCCAAGAATCAAAAGGGCCCGCAGACGATTGTATATGCGACATCTTCAGCCCACCGGAGCCTGAGCCTTCTCGGAAAGGCATTAAGGCGTCGATTAAGAAGGCGTTTAGGTCCATTGGAAAACGCAGGAAGAGTGGTGGGGGTGGGGGTGGTGGTGGTGGGGGGGGAACTGGCGTGAAAAGCGTCACTATCCCGCTCGGACGTTTAGGTAAGTTGGGCTCGGGTTTTGGTGTCGGCAAGAGAGGGCTAACACACGTAAACACGTTACGACGTCGTGACGTGCCACGCTACGACAATGTGCAACGTTGCGTCGTCGTGACGTTGACGTCTACGTCGCGCATTGTAAAAATCCACGTCACGAAATCGTGATGTGCATCGTGCCGCGTCACGACGTCGTTGATATGATGCTAAACAAACTATGACCCTCTTTATACTACGATTAGGTGTTGATTGTCACGATGTCGTGACGTGAGGATTGGAAAAACAGTCAGTGAATGAACGAAGGAGTGAATGTGATTTAATTACACGACTGAACGCATATATTTTTAAAATGTAGGTAATAAGAACAGTGAGCCTAACATGCATGATAAGAATAAAGTGACAGTACGAATAAAACGTTGCTAGAGTAATTAAATATCATGCTTAGCTTAGAGCCTGTGCACACTAGCGTTTTTAGCCCTTTAGAGTCAATACGCTAGTGTGGGCTCTTAATGCATTTTACTCTAGCAATACCGGATAAAATCGCTTAGTATACAGGTAATAAAAGTCTGGACGAGACACTAATATTTTAAACCTTAAGCGTTAAATCTAACGTTAGAATATGGAATAGATTTAATTTCCCTAGCACCTGTCAAATTTTATGTCGTGCATGCATGCTAAGCCCGCAGCGGGAAGATAAAAATGTGCTTAAAAAGTTTTTTAAAGCACAGTCACTGCATCCATCACATATATTCGTCTGATTCATCTAGATTTATGACAAGTTTATATTATGGTTGTCGGGCAAATCATCTATTTAACGTTATACATTCAGTCAACAAAGTATCGGGAATGGATGATTTGTTTATGGTTCCAAATTCAAATTTTTGTTTTTTTTGTTGTTGTTAGATTGGCACAACTGTTTTCTATTTTGGCGCGGAGTTTGAGTTGCATCTGTTATTTATATTAAATACAGTGCTGTTTTTAGTTATATCATATCTAGTGTGTATTGCGAATTTCATAATGGACAAAAACATTGAACAAAGAGTTTGTCTTAAATTTTGCATCGCCAATGGAATTTCGTGTTCGGAGTCACTGAAAATGTTACAGAAGGCTTACGGTGATTCGACTTTATCAAAAACACGTGTTTATGAGTGGTACAAAGCGTTCAAAAGCGGTCGAGATGTGATGGAAGATTTGCCTCGCTCTGGTAGGCCATCAACGTCTGCAACTGAAGTTAACATCGCAAAAGTGAAGGAAATAGTGACTGAAAATCCTCATTCAACTTTGAGAGAGATAGCCGCCGAACTTTCTGTATCTCACGAGTCGATCCGTACTATTTTAACTAATCATTTGGGTATGAAACATGTTACCGCTCGGCTAGTCCCAAAAGACCTGAATTTTCTCCAAAAACTCAATCGCATGAGAGTCGCTGAGGACATGCTAGAACGAGTCAATTCCGACCCAACATTCATGAAACGCATTGTTACTGGTGACGAGACGTGGGTTTACGAGTTTGACATGCAAACTAGTCAACAAGCTTCGGAGTGGCGCTTCGTGGCACCCGTTTTCAATCGGTAGAAGACATAAAGGAGAATTCGCGCCGAGAACTGAATTCAATTCCGGAAACAGCGTTTAAAAAATGTTTTGATGATTGAATTATTCGTTGGCGTAAGTGTATCGTTTCTGAAGGAGCATACTTTGAAGGTGATAAAATAAATTTGGATGATTAACAAACAGTTTGTGTATTATTGATCTTTTCCCGGTACTTTCTTGACAGAGTAGTATACTTCTATACTAATATTATAAAGAGGTAGAGTTTGTAAATTTGTTTTTTTTTGGATGTAAGGGGTAATCTCCGTAACCACACATCAATTTTCAAAAACTCTTTCACCAACATTTAGAATGGACTTTCAGGGTGGACATAGCCTGTACTATAACTTACGAAAGTACTGACTCTCCGCAGACGAAGTCGCGGGCGGATAGCTAGTTAAGAATATTTTTATTCAAAGATTTTAAACGGATTATGCTATCGCGTTATAAATAATATCGTATATTATCGCGTCGAGATGTGAACTTAAATAACATTAAGTATAATCCGTTCAAGATCCGATATTTTTTCTAAAAGAAAATTTAACTTACTCGATCTTGCAGTTTGCTGTTGAATTTGCAATCGGTACGTAAAAATAACACTATGTTCAAAATCTCGCTGTCAATACATGGCGTGATGAGTGTGATCGGCCACCGGTAGCATTTTATGTCACTTTGATGACGAAAGTATTACATGGATATGACTATTTAATTTCGTGCAAAATTTATTTACCTACTCGTATTAAAAATGTATGATTTTTTTATCGAGTCTTTTTATTAATGGTCGGCGACAGGTAGCAACTTTCCGACTGAAGAATATTATAGATATGATTCTAATCAAATTTTGAGTACGATTTTTGAATTATAAATGTGCGCATTTTTAACTTTTAAGGCAAAATGTAAAAAATTTACCTAGTAACTTATCAAATGTAAGGTTTTAATGCATAAATCTCGAAAAGAAATGTTGTTCTATAAGAAATGTACCATTATTTTGTGATACAAGTAGGTAATAAAAATAGCATAAGAGGCACCGTGATGTCGTTAGTGGTTTTCGTAGTCGAGTTTTAGTTTTAATTTTATCTTGTTTACTTATACTTTAATTTAAACCATACCTAACATATCCATACTAGTCATTACGTTTGACGTGAAAGTGACATAAATTGCTCCCGTCAGCCGATCTTTAGTGATGAGGTGTGCGTGACCTCAACTCTGGTGCCGATCGATACCTATGTTAAATTATTACTTACGTTTATTATCATGCACTGCATCAGTACATTTCCCTCCAGCTCCCAACTTCATCAAGTCAACCAGAAGACCCATCATACGGAAGAAGGGCGACTGCGGCAAGTGTGGCTGTGAGAACGAGAAGATCTTCATGAAGGACTCGGATATCACGATAAAAATCACCACGCCAGACATCGACTTGGACGCTATATGCCCGTGCAAGCAGAACTGCATGCCAGGTAATGTATCATGTCAGGAATACGTCCACTGTTGGATATAGGCCTGGTATTCCACCGTGATTGGTTCTATGCTACTCGCATCCAGGTGTTTCCTGCGACCTTTTGGCTGTAGTCTGATATATAAGACACCACACCTTAGCTAATGTAATCCTCAAATACACTTAGGTCTATTTTGCGCTGTCAACCATGACGGCTATAACCGTGATGGGTCTTCTGGTGGACCTGATGAAGTTGGAAGCTGGAGGGAAATGTACTGATGCAGTGTATAAAGATAAAACTATTGTGTCGGATTATAGTTTTTTATTTATTTATTAGGTTTACCAACAATAGTAGATACTAAACGAAAATAAATACATATTATATTTTTTCCGGTAGTTTTTAATATACAATTACCGAAAATCACACTGTCATGCTTACTATATTTATAATATCTTTTAAATTAATTATACAAAATAAATATTTCATCCTCGTTATCACGTGACCGCAAACAGCGCGTGACGTCACGTTCCTCTAAACAAACATTTTGACATTTGCCAAGAAACAAGATTTGCGTGAGCCACAGAGTACTTTAGAATATACTAGTGTTTAGAAGATCGTGACGTCATAGCGACGCCATGAAAGAAGTTAGCGTTTTAGCGGGAAATTTTAAAATGAAATTTATTTTAAGGCATTTTAAATTAATATACGAGTGATTTATTTTTAAATATTTTTTTGGATGCATTTCATGTATATCTATAAAATAAAAATATTAAAAAGAAATCGTCTACACCCCATTGTTACATTATTTCGTATATTTCGTAAATTCGTTTAAAGATTGTAAAATGTGACGTTCTCAATATAAAGGGACCTTATGGAGGCAGGCGGTTACGCCATTTGTAGAACTGTTACTATAGTATTCGTATAGTTACAAGAATAAGAAGAGCGTAACTGCCTTCCTCCATAAGGTCCCTTTATATTGAGAACGTCACAAATCCGTTGCCGTGCCGGCCGATCGGTGGACATCGTACCTTATCAGATCGCTGGTCCTCGTGGGAAGCCTGCCAACATTATGCTTTCCGGTTCGTGGTCGCCATTTTGGGACCTTGACCAAGGTGCCGTTAAAAGCTTGCTCATCGTTAGACTTGTTTGAAAGATTATTTTTCCATTCCCTTAACTTACTTCTTAGGGTAAACAGTATATACGTTACTAGCGACCCGCCCTCGCTTCGCTCCGGGTACTGTTATATACATAAACCTTCCGTGAATACTATGTAACCGATGGTGAAAACCGCATTAAAATCCGTTGCGTAGTTTGAGAGATCTAAGCGTACATACAGAGGGACAGACGGCGGGAAGCGACTTTGTTTTATACTAAGTATGTAGTGATAGATTGGCACCCCACAAATTATTGGCACCATTTCGTTTGTGCCCCCCCCCCCCCCCCCCAAATATAGTACAGCGTTGATTCCCTTTTTAGGGTTCCTTACAAATGACTCATGAGTCTCATAACGGAACCTTATAGAGTCGCTTTGTTATCTGTCTGTCCGTCTGTCCGGACCGTTTGTTTTTCAAGCGGCTGAAGCTATCAAGCTGAAAGGCAAAGCTTTCACGTTGTCCGTGGTAAAAATGGCATTAATTCTACATCACTAGCTACCAATAATATACCAGATATTGAGTGCCAATCATTGGGTGTTTTAATATTAGCAGATTATGTAAACCAAACATTCTTTCACAGATAAAGAAAAACTCAAAGACAACATCAGAGTGACCATAGAGCACGCAGAAGCTTCTGCCACAGAATCAATGTGGAATCAACAGTCTATTGAAAACAATAACAAAGACAATCAATCTAATGAAACAGCAAACCCTATAAAGACGAAAGACAATGAGGTTACTTTCCAATGTCCTTCTAAAACTGGTGAGAGCAAAAACGATACTGTTATGGAAGTGACAAATTCTGTAGTTAAGTACAATAACGATTGTACTTATGAACTAAAAGACAATTTAGAGATAAACAAACAAAATTTAGAAGCAACTTTACAAAAAGTAGCATCTATTGTTAATGATAATGAAAATATTTCGATTAACTCTAATGCAGACGAAGCTTCCGATGTTGTGATATTCGTAGATGACGATAAATATGAAAAACTGTTTAAAACCAAAGGGTTTTCAAGAGACATGCTGTCCCATGTGTTTAGGAAACCGGATACAAATTGACAATTTATGATTTTCTATAAGTAAATCAATTTTTTCAGCGAACTTTTAACAACGTGTAAATAAACACACTCAAGGAAACTGCAGTATTATTTTTAGTCTTAGCTGATATTACTAGCTTTTGCCCGCGACTTCGTCCGCATAGCTCGGCGCCGTGCTGCAGCAGGGAGGGCACAGTGGCGAAGTCGGAAGTAGCATGAGCAGGTGGCGGTTAGACTACCCTCGCCATTGGCTCAGGGCAATGCACGTACTACCAATTTTCTCGCACAGCTTGTCGATTGCTGATTCCACCTGAAGCACGAATCGATCTCGAACCACAGGAAAGTTGTAGCTCTGGTGTGAATCCTTTTATTTGGACAGGTGGGCCGTCTGCCTGTTTGTCTAAGGCAATAATAAAAACCGGTCAAGTGCGAGTCGGACTCGCGCACCGAGGGTTCCGTATTTAAGTCCGTATATACTTCAAAACATACCTTTTTATGTAGTTTAATTGTATGCAATAAGGTAAATTTTGACATGCCTAAATTTTAGTACAGATCTTTAAAGTTAACTTAAAAGTAAAGAAAACTATAAATTTTGAACACTTCGTTTTATTATTCCCGTAAAATTTAAGTACAAATACATGGGGAACGGTAATTTTTTGAACATTTTTTGTTATAAATCAAAAAGTACGTCACGACAAATTATAAAAAAAATAGTTTTGAAATGTGCACATTAAGCACTTTTTTCATGACACCCCACTTGCTATAAATCACTTTTATTTTTCAACCCCCCATTCTAGACCCCTTTTCAATTATTTATAAAATTGATTTCATATTTTTTTTAATAAAATCAGATGCGGGCAAGCAAGTTATACAACTATGCCAAATTTCAAGTTGATAGCTTGCGTAGTTGCTGAGAAAAACTATTTTGACACGGAACCCTAAAAAGATAGGGACCCGGTGTTACGACCCGACAGATTGAAATACACATAGTGTCTTTCTCGGTTTTAGAGCCAGACCGTTCACATCGAACCATTGAACCAGATGCGCTTCTACTTCAGTTTCAGCTCCAGACGATCTGCATTAGGCGCGGTAACAATTGCAACGACATCATTGTTATTGAAATGTTCACGACAATATTTATCCTATACGAGACATTTGTATGATATAATCGCGTTCTTATAAACAACTGTAACAATTAACAATGTTACAGGGTCAGCTCAATCATAGCATAAATTGATAACGCAATGGCTGCAAGAACTTTGTCGCTCAGTGTGTCTTTTTCGTTCTAGATGAGTCTGAGAGACACCCGAATAGAGTGACAAATAGTCGCTGGCAAAAAGCCAGGAGAAATACTAACTCGATGGTTAACCAGCTTATCAGCAAAGAGTTAAGAACTGTAGGTTCAGTGATACTAAGTATTCGCAAAGTGCATATTTTCGTACCAATGTGTATCTGTGAGAGTCTATTCTATTTTACAATTTATCAGTTTATCACCGTAAACCCTCAAAACGTTGCCGCCGAAGCAACTTCAACTACGGAAGCATCAGAAACTACAAGTTTAAAGTACATATTGCTATGGACGGATAGCCGCACGTCACCTGTAGGGCTTTGGCGTTCCGGACAACAGCAATTTATCGCAGAGAAGTGCCCAGTGTCTAACTGTTACCTTACCAATAGAAGATACTTGTTTGATAATCTGACGGAGTTCGACGCGGTTATCTTCAACGGGCGCAATTTGAAGAAACCTAGGGCATCAACGCTGCCGCAAAATAGGTCGCCTC
The DNA here is from genome assembly GCA_963241965.1 of Tortrix viridana. NCBI lineage: Eukaryota > Metazoa > Arthropoda > Insecta > Lepidoptera > Tortricidae > Tortrix > Tortrix viridana. Next base: position 2,076,633 of record OY725198.1, on the reverse strand, counting down.
ATCAGAAATATATATTCCTGAATATGGAATCCTCTGACGTTCAGCCGATTTGTACTGCGATGTTTGACGGGTTCTTTAACTGGACTGCGACGTACAGATTGGATTCTGACATCGTTACTAATTATCTAGAAGTCATGAATGCGGCGGGTGAAGTGGTGGGGCCAAGGATTAATATGTCATGGACAGCTGATATGTCTGACGTTGATGATACATGGCTTCACATTTTTGAGAGTAAGACAAAAGTGTCACGTTGCAAGACGAGAAGTAGGCGAGAGAAGTATGTCGAAAGCTTAAAGAAAGCACTAAGGAGTCACAACTTGATTTTGGATATTTATGGTACATGTGGTGATTTAAAATGCCCCAGAGAGAATGCGGAAAAATGTAACAACATGCTCAGGGATGATTACTTTTTCTACTTGTCGTTTGAGAATTCTTTTGCGGAAGACTATATTACGGAAAAGGCGCTGACTCCTCTTGTCAGCGGGGTTGTGCCAATACTTTATGGCGGAGCTGATTATTCCAGGTAGGATTGAAAATAAATGTGACGTTCTCAGTATAAGGGGACCTTATGGAGGAAGGCAGTTACGCTCTTCTTGTTCTTGTAACTATACGAATACTATGGTAACAGTTCTAAGAACAGCGTAACCGCCTGCCTCCGTAAGGTCCCTTTATATTGAGAACGTCACAAATGGCTTCTTGATAACTTTTGGTGGATGTGAAAACACCTTCAACATTTTGCGTTTTGTTGTATAGGAGTCCATCGCAGGCCCCCTAGCATGCGCGAGATAAAATTTGACAGGTGCTAGGGAAATGAATACATCTATTCCATATTCTAACGTAAGACTTAACGCTTAAGGTTTAAAATAAAAGTGTCCCGTCTTGATAAAATCGCTATAAAAATTTAAAATCGCAGCAGTCGCTTAGTAATAGAAGGTAATAAAAGGATGAGACACTTTTGTTTTAAATCTTAAGCGTCTTACGTTAGAATATGGAATAGATGTATTCATTTCTCTAGCACCTGTCAAATTTTATCTCGTGCTTGCATTAAGCCCGCTAATCTACATTAAAACCGACTCTAATCTACATTAAAAACGATCATTATGTCATATTTGCTGGAATGCTCAGGTTTATATATGACGACGCGGTTAGCCTAGTTGGTAGTGAACCTGCCTATGAAGGTAGCGGTCCCGGGTTCGAATCCCGGTATATGGACAAATATTAGTGTGATGAGCGCGAGTATTTGTTCCTGAGTCATGGATGTTTTCCATGTATTTAAGTATGTATTTCTCTATATAAGTATGTTTATCGTTGTCTAGTACCCATAGTACAAGCCTAGAGCTTAGTTTGGGACTAGGTCAATTTGTGTGAGATTGTCCCCTGATATTTATTTATTATTACTATCCATTAATTAAATTTATTCGAAAATATTACGACTGTTTAACAATGAACCTTTTTACGTACTTTGTGAATGGTAGCCATAATTTTAGTTTTCTTGCCGTATTTCTTTTCAGATTTCTCCCGCCTGACTCTTATGAGGATGCCACTTTGTACGACCCAGAAGATCTGGCGACTCTCATGGCTGCCATCATTAGAAACCCTGATTTATATCGAGAGTACTTCAGATGGAGGAACCACTACAGCTACCGATACGCTTTCAACGCTTGCAGGTTGTTTCCAATTAAGAAATTGGGAATATGCATCATTTTTTTTATTGCATTTCTTAACAAAATATGAAAATACCGTAAAAGAGATGGCAAAAAATTAAATTAAAATCGGCCAAAAATACGGATAATATAAGCATTTAAAAACGAACTAAACAGAGATATACGACTTGAATGTGACATGAATGACATGAAAGTGTCAGCGTACACTACGGCCATGTAAACTCCATGTTAAATTCTGTTTTGTTAGAAATCTTTTATGGCTTATATTTTGGTTATTTTTATAGTTATTCGAAAAATATTTTGTCTCTGCCGTTTGTTACATGTATGTATGTATGTTTGTTGTATCGAAGTCGGTGGCAAGAATCATGGTGTCATTGCTACTGTGTGTACCTACTTGACACCGGCTTGGATATATTTCATGTACCTATTAGGTACTAAATAGGCAATTCCTAGGACTCCTGGGAGGCCTTTATTTAACCCGTTTTAGTGGGTTTTTGAAGGTTTTATTTTTTTGTTAATTTTTTTTGTAGCGATTTTATCAAGACGGGTCACTTGTATTTTAAATTATAAGCGTTAAGTCTCACGTTGGAATATGGAATAGATGTATTCATTTCCCTAGCACCTGTCAAATTTTATTTCTTGCATGCATGCTAGGGTGTCAGGACTGTACAAGAACTCAAGTAGGTACACGTTATTTGAGTTATAGTTAAAAGCATGATTTCTTGATAATATGTGACGTTCTCAATATAAAGGGACCTTATGGAGGAAGGCAGTTACGCTCTTCTTGTTCTAGTAACTATACGAATACTATGGTAACAGTTCTAAAAACGGCGTAACCACCTGCCTCCATAAGCTCCCTTTATACTGAGAACGTCAAATATAATGAGATAAATATTTCGTATTTGTAGGTTATGCGCGGCGCTCCATGATGAGACCAAATTTGAGGCACATTCGGTATACCAGGACTTCCGGGCCTGGTGGAACCCTAACTATTGGAACCGGTGCAGAAGACATCCTAAGTAGTTTTTTTTATTTTATATTACGTTTAATGTAAAATATATATCGACAGTAACACTATAGTATTTTTAATATCTTATTGGGCATGTGACAGCTCATATAAACACGTATTACACTCGTTTCTTAGGCTTCTCATAAATAATACATTGATACAAACCTTGCGACGACGCTCAGTAATCAGATTAATCACCTGTCTATTTTTATTATATGCCATTCTTGCGATTGTAATAAGTGTTTGAAATTACGAAATACGGCTGTCACAGGCCCAATAAGATATGAAAAATACTATAATTACCCATCTTCAATGTTTGTCTTACTTATTTTCCTTATTACACAAAAATACAAATTTGAGTACAAAAAGAGAACTTAATGCCTAATCGCATTGTCTACTATTATATTCATAGTTCAAATACTACACAAGCTGTCAACTTGAAATTTGGCATAGTTGTATAACCTGCTTGCCCGCATATGTTTTTAGTAAAAAAATATGAAATTCATTTTATAAATAATTGAAAAGGGGTCTAGAATGAGGGATTGAAAAATGAAAGTTATTTGATTATAACAAATGGGATCTGCACATTACAAAACATTTTTTTTTATAATTTTATGTGACGTACTTTTTGATTTATAACCAAAATGTTCAAAAAATGACCAAAAAACGACCCCCCTTATCTCCGAAGTTTATGAACCAAAAAATCGGAAAAAATTCCTGACGTATAGCTAATTATTTATATTTTACGGCAAAAATAAAATGAAGTGTTCAAAACTTACAGTTTTTGAGAAATAACTAAAAAACTTTAAAAGGCTGTTTTAAATTTAGGGAACTCAAAATAAGATCTATTTTTGCATACAAATTAATAAATTAAAGTACATAAAAACCGGTCAAGTGAGAGTCTGACACGCACACGAAGGGTTCCGTACCATCATACAAGATTTAATACTATTTACTTTTTAAATACTTTCGTAAAAGAAACAAGATAGGCGCTATAACAATTTGTAAAGTAGGTAATTGTCTAAATTCATTACATCCCTTTATTTAGGGACCCCCTTTATTTTTAATTATAATTTAATTTTTATTATTCGTTTTCATAGTGGCAACAGAGATACATACTCTGTGAAAAGTTCAACAGTCTGTCTATTACGGATTATGAGATACAGCCCGCGGAGTGACAAAATTTAATAAAACCACGCGGTTTATATGGGAGCCCCCTTTAATATAAATTTTATTTTTATTATTTGCTGTCATATCGGCAATCAAAATGAACACTCTGTGAAAATTTCAACTGTCTACCTGTTACGGTTCATGAGATACAGCCGGATTTAACAAAAAAATCACGTTTCTTGTATGGGGCCCCTCTTTAAATTTTAGTTTTTTTTTATTATTTGTTGCTATAGCGGCAATAGACATACACATTCTGTGAAAATTTCAGCTGTCTACCTATTTCGGTTCACGAGATACAGCCCGGCGACAGACAGACGGACGGACAGCGGAGGCTTAGTAATAGGGCTCCGTTTGGCACCCTTCGGGTACGGAACCCTAAAAAGGTATTTTTAAGTACTACGGACTTACGGAACCCTCAGTGCGCGAGTCCGACTCGCACTTGACCGGTTTATTATAAAGATTATTACTATTTTCTGCATAGATTTGGCCGGCAGGCCTCACAGACTATCAATGCCAACGGTCTGTTAACTGTCTCGCTTGTTAAGTGACTATTGTACTTAACTTAAGAACTACTTCGCCCCGCCAATAGATGGCGGCACCTATAACCGGAATAGCCAAGTAATGGACAAACGTTGTTAGGTATACCATTATCCAAATAGGTTTCTAAACGTAATGGAATGCTGCTGAACCGCTCAGCCTCGCGTCTGTGTATTTGTCAACAAATATGAAACTAATAAGTAGAAAAATACGACAATCACTACCATAAGAAGTCTGACACTTCTTTTATAAATTTCTTCGTCATAACTTATTAAGAATTGACAACTCTATCAAAACGAAGGGTTTCCAATGCTTGCTTCATCAATGACTTTAAGAAAACGCCGGACAGAACTATAGTTTTATAAAACGCAATAAGTTTAACTGAAATTTTTTTTTTCGACAAAAATGTCATGCTAGTTTTAGTAAAGCAATTTACTTTAAATTGCCCTCTTATAAAGGCCAACTGAAACCTCAATTTCTTGATGTATTAGAAAACACAATTTTCTAACGTTTAAGAAAATATTTAATCTTTCAAAGTCTGGTGCACTCCCCGCAAACCGTAATACGTTTTAACGGTTATATAATAGTTGTTTTTACTACAAGTATGTACAGAAAAGAGATTAGGTATAATTGAGTAACACCTTGATTTTAGCTAGAGCCATAGTTATTTGTTATGCAAGCCCGCAAAGTTGTTATTTGGCGCGAGAGCCAGTATTGAATCCCGAGTCAGAAGTCTTGAGCCACGAGCGCAGCGAGTGGTTCAAAAATATAAATCTGAGCGTAGCGGGGATTCAAGGCCTCGAGACCCAAATAACTTTGCTCAAACTTGAAAACACTTGGTGTTGGAAAAACTACACGAGCGCCACATCAGCTGAGGCCGTGCTCGCGCAGCGGCATCAGGCCAGCTCCATGGGACCATGTTACATAGGTATATCAATTTTGACAGCTGTGCGATTTCAGCGTCGTCTCACAATCACATAGGTGGTATAAAAGTACCTGGGAGAACGAGCGTGGTCGGGTCGAAACCGAATTTTCATCGATTTTCTATACAAAAACAAAAAAAAAAATCGATCCAAGCTGGGGTTCGAACCCGCAGTCTCTGCGTAGAGGTCCAACGCTGTAATCATCAGTATACCTATTCAGATGGCGACGATTGTGTCGAAATTACGCATATTTCGCGGGAAATATTTAAGCGTGAAAATACGGGGAAAACGATTTTTCCTAGATATGAGACCTAGCTAGATCGATTTATCGCCCCCATAAACTCCCATACTGCAAATTTTATCGAAATCGTTAGAGCCGTTTTCGAGAAGGTGAGTAGGTACAATATATATAGTTAGGTAGTTTCTCGTTTAATAAGTAGGATAAAGTCCCTTTCCGCGTTTCTGTCTGTCTGTCTGTTTATCCGCTAACTCCTTCTAATCCACGCAACGGAATTTGATGCGGTTTTCACCATCAGTTAGATAATTTTTCACGGAAGGTTTATGTATATAATAGTACCCGGAGCAAAGCGAGGGCGGATAGTTAAAAATAATTATGATGTAATTTGGTAACCTAATACGAAAACTTAAAAATGCAAAAGAAATATATAAAGAAATGTTTATTTGCAAAAGCTGCAAAACTCTACTCGGGTTTCGAGGGAATCATATCTTCGGCAAAAAAGTTATAAAGCTTTGCGCAATAACAACTCTCAAATATCATGATGATGTGTTTCCAAAACAAATTTATACAAAACATATAAATAAAAAATAAAAGTAAAATATATTTAAAATAAAATATCCTCCTGAGGCCTAAAATCATATGTCAGTCAACAAAGCGTTAAGTCTTACGTTAAAATATGGAATAGATGTATTCATTTCCCTAGCACCTGTCAAATTTTATCTCGTATGCATGATAGATAAGTAAAGATCGGCTGACGGGAGCAATTTATGTCACTTTCACGTCAAACGTAATGACTAGTATGGATATGTTTGGTATGGTTTAAATTAAAGTATAAGTAAACAAGATAAAATTAAAACTAAAACTCGACTACTAAAACCACCAACGACATCACGGTGCCTCTTATGCTATTTTTATTACTTGTATCACGAAATAATGGTACATTTCTTATAGAACAACATTTCTTTTCGAGATTTATGCATTAAAACCTCACATTTGATAAGATACTAGGTAATTTTTTTACATTTTGCCTTAAAAGTTAAAAATGCGTACATTTATAGTTCAAAAATCGTACTCAAAATTTGATTAGAATAATATCTATAACATTCTTTAGTCGGAAAGTTGCTACCTGTCGCCGACCATTAATAAAAAGACTCGATAAAAAAATCATACATTTTTAATAGGTATATAAATTGTGCACGAAAATAAATAGAGTCATATCCATGTAATACTTTCGTCATCAAAGTGACATAAAATGCTACCGGTGGCCGATCACTAATGATAAGTCCGCAGGGTGCAGGACTGCACTCCTCGAGTATCTGGGACATTGTTTTATGTATCCGCCATATTGTGTCTCAGTTAAGACAGGGCTAAACATTGTGTCCCAGACTGTCCACAGCGTGTGGCTAGGATTGTTGTTGTAAAAATACTCAGGAATAGTGTATCTGAATCATTTGTTTCTAATGCACACATTGGACATTGTTTAAACTATTCCGTGCTTCTATACATCGTTTGAAGGCATCTTGCTTTTGTAACCATAGTGTTATTTTAGGGTTCCGTACCCGAAGGCTGTCAAACGGGACCGTATTACGCATACGCCGTCTATCCATCTGTCCTAACTTTAAAGTGCTGTATCTTTTGATCCAGCAGATGGCTAGTTGATTTTATATATTATGTGCCATAGCGGCGGATTTCAAACCACTAATAATTTAAAAAAGTAAAGTAATGCATACAAGACACATTTTTGCGTTTTTGTTTTGTTCTAATGTTAGCGTCAAATTTGATGTGATTACAGCATACTAGGAACGCGTAACGGCTGCTACGCTATTTCGTAGCGCTACGGGTGCTACGGCCGATTCGCGTAGCTATACGAGGCCCTAGCCAAGATTAGCGATGGGCAATTTCTGAAACATTTCAAAAGTTTCCACGGCGAATCATTACATCTTTTGAAAGTTACATAATTAACTATATGGTAAAATTTCTATAAGAACTATTAGTGTATCTCTTTAATAAATAAATAAGAAATGTTGCAAAATAAATTTCACTTATTTAATGAATTTTGCAACATTTCTTCATGTAACGGTTCCGTTACTTGACATATCCGTGACGCCGACTATTAAGAGTTGTAGTTAAGTGGCAACCGTAGTTTAACATGGAATAGAATACTTGTAATTTACATGTCAAACTATATAAATTTTCGAAAATTACACAAAAATGACAATTTAGAAAGTTACAGAAACTTATATGAAATTTAAAGTAATTTAAGTGAAAGTTTCACTTTAGAGACTTACAAGCCACCCATCCCAGCTAAATTTCTAACGTAACGTTAACGTTCACTGAATGCAACTTGTCTATACCCCGTACTGTATTAGCACATCTTGCTTTTATAGATACCATACCTATCTATAAAAGCAAGATGCATTTATTCCATATTGGAAATTTCATTATTCTATGTCACATAATAACAATAAATTCATAATAAAAAGTCAGTATAAAATATTATAATTATAAAACAGATAAAATGACAATGCCAAAATGTAAAAAAAAATTAAACAAGGAAGCAATAAAAATAAAATAAAAATATAGCTCGATAGTACAGTCACAATATTTCAGAAATAAATATTTAATGTTGCCAATGTCAAATAAAATAAAATCAGAACAATAAAAACACAAATAATCTACATACTTGTACTTACTGCCGCATTCAGAGACGTCAATTATTTTTTATGTTTCATTAAAGTTGCTGCGTCTTATTCTATTGCTACAGCAAAGAAAGTGACAGCAGCACTTTTAATGAAATTTAAAAGTTAATTGACGTCTCTGAGTGCGGCCGTAAGTATATATCTTAAGTATATTGGGTTGTAAGTTGAGAATACCTGACTGAACTAAGTTAGATCTAGAAGTTATCCGTTTTATTTTGGCACGAGTTCAAGCAGAAAGTTCCTCGTAGTTGTCAAATGCTGACCTTTACAGTATTCTAATCAAATACTGGAAAATCGAGGTTAGGTTTTAACACATTGTAGGAACAAATCTAAATGTAATCAATAGTGTTCACTCTGTTATGTTCTGTTTTAGTGTAGTGTTAACAGTCGGTGAAATCTATACCTATCTATACCAGATAAAAAAGATAAAATATATTTATTCAGTAAGTAGGCCGCACGGGCACTTTTACACGTCAAAATCTACCAGTGCTTCCAAAGAGGAGACCACTGCTGAGAAGAAGCGCCGCAAGAAACTCAACAGTTAGTCATTTTGAATTGCCGTTTTCCCTTTTAAAACATAAAACTTGATTACAGCATGAACCTCCGTTTTCTCCATTTTCATGAAAATGGAAAATTAGACTGATTTTAAACCGCTATTATTTTTAAAGAAACAACAAAATAATAATGACAATAGGCTTTTTTAAATCTAAAAAGATGTCAAATGACGTTTCGGCGGGAATTATATTTATTTTTTATTTTTTTCATTGTCGTTTCGGATACTGGGCAATCAGCCCTCGTACACCATTTATAACTAAAGAACGGCTAGACAGATTTTTATGAAATTTGGCACACAGATAGTTTATTACCTGAATTAACATAAAAAATATATTTTATCCCGGAAAATTTGAGTTCCCGAGGGATAAACGAAAAATTACTACTACGCGGGCGGAGTCGCGGGGAAAAGCTAGTTATATATAAATAAATATCAGCGGACAATCTCACACAAATTGACCTAGTCCCAAACTAAGCTCTAGGCTTGTACTATGGGTACTAGGCGACGATACACTAACGACCGTATTAATAAACTCATCTCAACTGTGATGCCCGTCACAAGATGCGTCAAAAGTGACAGTTTTCTATGGATTGACATTTACTTTGACGTGTCTTGAGACGGGGATCACAGTTGAGACGATTTTATTAATACGGCCCATACTTATATAGAGAAATAAATCCATGATTCAGGAAAAAAATACTCATCAGTCATCACACATTTGACCATATTGGGTTTCGAACCCGGGACCGCTAGCTTCGTAGGCAGGGGCACTGCCAACTAGGCTAACCGCGTCGTTACGACGTAATGACCAGTATCATGCTCCATCCAAAACTTCAATTGGGCGCATCAGAAAAAGCTAAATCTTCTACCGTCAATTTCATAAAAGAACTGTCAATTTATCATCATAATATCTTATCTGTGAACCTATTTTCCGCGTAATGATGCCAAAAATTAGTTAACCACATACAATCTGTCACAAGTGACATAATGTCACTCATCTATGTTGTTTTCCCGCGAAATTCAATCATAGACAAATGATACGTAATATTGCAAGGAAATTGGTTAAAAAAGTACTTTATAGTATATTTTATCATAATATACTAATAGCATAACTCTCTAAAGAACAAAACTGTGATCTATCATCCGCACTTTACAAAAAAATACACTTGACTGGTTTTTGTTATTTGTTCTTTTTTAACCCCCGACGCAAAAAGAGAGGGGTGTTATAAGTTTAACGTGTCTGTCTGTGTATCTGTGTATCTGTCTGTGGTATCGGAGCTCCCAAACGGATGGACCGATTTTCGTTTAGTTTTTTTTGTGTCATAGATAATTTTATCCCGAGTGTTCTTAGCCATGTTTCATGAAAATCTGTTCAGCGGTTTAAAGATCATCAGCTCTTTTCTAGTTGATGAGATCTGATTTATTAATTCTTGAAATCTTCTAGTGACGATGTCCCTCCAGTGAAAATGTACGTGCTTGGAGCCCGTTAAAGGTTTTGCTCGTTGCTCAGAAGGTTTTTAGGCGCTGATATCGGGGGTTTTTAACTCGGTTAGGTTAGTTCTATAGTGTCGCACTATAGTCACACTAAATTTGACGCTTGTACGTATGGCCGTTTTCACTACAGCCTCGTGTCGCCCAAGGAAAAAAACGCAAGATCAGCTAAACGCCGAGTGTACAGTAAAAGCCAAAACATGTTTATGTCCAAACTGCCCATGAGTATTAATCTTTTTCTTTAAAAGCGTTTAGTTGAAAACTTTATGGCTTAAGTCTGGGCGGTTAACCAGAAACGTTGAAAAAAAAACGTTTCTTGTATAGGGACCTCCTTATTAATTTAGTTTTTTTTAACCCTTTAACTCGCAAAAATAAAAAAGTCGGATGTTCAAACTTCATTCGATTTTAAAACTTGCACCAAAAATAGCAACAAAAAAAATATAAAAAAGTATGTTATGTATATTATGATACATTGCCACTATAAGGGTTGAATCCGCCCGCGGTTATAATTCATATTCTTTAAAAATACTGGCTATCTATTATTCAAAAGATACAGCTCTTTAAAGTCAGGACAGACGGACGGACAGCGTAGGCTTAGTAATTGGGTTCCGTTCGATACCCTTTGGTTACGGAACCCTAAAAATAATGCTTCTTGTAACGCAAAGAGTTCATTCTCTCATAAAATCTCGTTTTGTTTGTCTTTCGCTAATTTTACGAGTTGACTCAGTTTGTCCGTGGTCAGCATTACGGGGTGAGGTAATAGACGGAGGTACTAACCGCTTGGACCATCTGTTTTAAATATGTTTAACTGCCGCACTCAGAGACGTCAATTAATTTTTAAGATAAATTAAAGTTGCTGCGTCTTATTCTATTGATATAGCAAAGAAAGTGACAGCAGCAACTTTAATGAAAAAATTAATTGACGTCTCTGAGTGCGGCAGTATGTCTTAAACATATTTAATGATATGACATTTCCATACATTTTGACACAAACTGATTTAAGACTAACCCACAACAAACCTAATTTAGTGAAAATATGCTTTGTCACTTTCTGTCAGATTCAAATGTCACAATGAAAGATAAGGACAAACGACGCTTCAAGCATACTTTGTAACAAAGTTTTTTTTTACCCGCACGCCATCTCTCGATAATTAGTGTAAGTTGTTAGTTAAGGAGGTCTTCCGATATCGCTCGTTTAGAAGCCTCTAGATCAAAGGTGACTTAGTTCTTAAAACACCCGCGGCGGCGCTAGTGTCTTGGCGTATAGCTTCAGCGGCCACGTCCTTTTCTGATTGAGACCACGGATCTGAGCGCACGCACTTTAATTATGTATCGGCGCGACGGCTACGTGCATATTCCAAATGCGCACCAATACATAAAATCATGTCAGCCTGAGGATACCAGATGACGACCTAACGCTTAAAAATAAATCCCATTCATGTAAGTAGCTTAAATTTATATCTCTTAGTGTTGTCGTTTGGAGGTTCCTCATGGGTCCACATTTCTGGATAGGAGTTGATTTAACCTACTGGTTATAGGGGTCCCTTGGTACCACACATGGGTACTGATTAATATCACACGTAGACGATTAGACCTTGGAGATACACCATTTGATCGAGGAAGCAGTACATGGAGAACTGGCGGTCAGGAGCTGCTCTGAACCTGTGACAAGCCTGCCGGGAACAGCTTCCTGAGCTCATCCGCGTCTGCTGCTAATTATAGTAAGGGTGTTACCCGAAGGTCAGTGTCAAGTGTGTGCTAAGACTTAATTTATGTGATGAACTGAATGAATAACTTTAAATTAAACGGCGTTATCTGTGTCCAAATATAGTGGTTTCCTTTATAAACATCACCTAGCGACAGGCGCCCTGAGCAGCTTAACATCATTTTACAAGAGTCCATTGCCACCGCGGGTGATGCCGGTGAGGTAACAGCATCTTAATGTTACAACTTTAGTTATTATGCGATTATGAATAAGAGAGTTAATATTTAACGTAGATGGTGCAAGCGGGCCTGTAAGAGGACGGCACTGAGAAAGTAATAGGGGACAATAGTTATTTGTTATGCAAGGCTGCAAAGTTATTTGGCGCGCGAGTATTGAACCCGAGTCAGCGAAGGATTCTAAAATTGAAACACGAGCGCTACGAGTGATTCAAAAATAGTATCCTGAGCGTAACGGGGATTCAAGGTGCCGTACGCGTACCGTACGCGTACCGTACGCGTACCTCACCATAGCGAGGAAGAAAGTTCTTTAAGAGCTAAGTTGGACTGTAAAGGCTGGTTTTAGTCTTCTAAATTATCGTTACTTCAGTCCAAATCATACTTGCTTAATTTAGGATGCTAGCTTACAGCTATGTTATTCTGTTAACACAAACGTCAACCAGTTCTACTCAGTCGATGAATAGCCGGCGAATTTACATCGTCCGTCAAAGTGGGTGAATGACATTCAACTGGCTGCACATTCATTTAGTCGCTGGTTTCACAGACGACCAGCTGTCAAACTAGCGACTAAATTAAAGTGCAGGCAGTTGAATGTCATTTACCCACCTTGACGGACGATGTAAATTCTCCGGATATTCATCGACTGAGTAGAACTGAATGACGTTGTTTTAAAAGAATAACATAGCTGAATTCAATTATACTTGACTAAACTCGGTAAACTAAATTAAAATGACTTCTAGAAAGGTGTTTATTACATCTAAGCCTTTAAGAGAGTTCTTTCTCCGATTCTTCTATACTCCATGGCCACAAAACTTAGCTGACTCGACGGAACCAACTTTTCTACTAAGTTGGTATCTTAACGTTTTATTTAAAATGTTAGACTATTGTTATAAAACCAGCTCGCTACGTTTAAAAGACGTCCATGAACACGCACACACTAGGACGTTGTTTCTTTGGGTAAATCGACTTAGTTAAGTGCTACCTCAGGGTGCTATTTTTCTTTTGTTATTTTAAAAAGTTGCCTGGTGACTTTATGGTTAATTAATCCTACCAAAAACATAATGTAAAAAATAGGCCAAGTTCTAATGTGTTTCCCAGAGTAATATTTTTTTTTTTAACCTTTTTTATTTCCAAAACTTATCATTACTTTACATTAATATTCCCAAAGTAATACACGAGTATTTATTAAAAAAAATACTAATTGTTGAGTTTCTTGCGGTGCTTATTCGTTGAATAAATATTCATATAATATAAATATAATATTGGTACTAATCGGAAGGATATGCCTAAATATTCTCTTCTTAGAAGAAAACTAAAACCCGACTGCAAAAAAGTTTTTTTTTTTAATTTTCAGCCGCCATATTTAATTTATAATAAAACATAGCCTATAACCATCGCACAATAAAGACGAATCGATAGACACCTCATTTGTCGAAATCGGTTCATTAGGAACGACCCTAGAGTGGAACATATTTACATACATACATACATAGGGCGTCAAAATCTTTACCCTTCCTTTGCTTCGCCGTAGTCGGGTAACATATAATTGCGGTAATATCTAAGAAGGCTCGTTTTCTGCGGAAACAGAAGCCTTGCGTGCAATATTAATTATAACAATAATAATAATAATAAAAATATATCATAATATTAATTAATGAACACTCGATAACTGATACACAATACACAAAAAGCCTGTTGTAAGTTTTAGGTATGAATAATGCTATATTTTTTTTATTAATCATCAAAGATTCATTTTTAATTCAATAATAAATAAATAATAAATAACAGGGAACAGTCTCACACAAATTGACGTTGTTCCAAAATTAAATTCAGTTACAAAATTTTGCGGGTTAAATCAGTAAATCATACTGGCCAACTTTCACTGTGGGACCAAGCCCGAAATCGCGAAAAAAAATCGACCCTCCCATTTTGGCTAGTCAGCTGACGATGTTTTGTATGGGATTCGATTTTTTTTCGCGATTTCGTGGTTGGTTCCATAGTGAAAGTTGGTGAGTATGACTTACTGATTTAACCCCCAAAATTTTGTTGTTGTATTTAATTTCACCCTACACTGTATATTTACTTAAATGCTACTTAAATACATTATGCAGAAAACAATAATAGAAAACATTAATGACTCAGGAACACTCGCGCTCATCACTCATCACATCACACAATAGGGATAATGATTATTTTTTTTCTTTGTCGATCAGGTAGATTATCAAAAAGTATTAGACAAGTATTTTTTATTTTTTCACATAACCTAAAAATTACGGAGATATAATGAGTTGAAATGTCTCGTGACGTGAATTTTTACACGGAAGTGACGTCACGAGCCCCCACTCCAGAACTTCGACGTCTTATCTTTGTAATTTTTTGTTTGATTGACAAAAGAAAACGTGCCCATAATTTTTTGATAATCTAACTGACAGACTAAATTGAATTTCGTTTTCTTTACCCAGTCATCTATTGTTTCCTCATGCCGGAATTCCAACCCGGGACCGCGAGCTTCATAGCCACTAGGCTTATCGCGTCGTAGTTTTATGTTTAATTATAATACAGTAATGAGCGTGTATGTGTGTTGTGTCAAGAAGCATTCGGGACGCGCCGCGGGGCGCCGGGAGCGCAGCGGCGGCCGTGGAGTCGACGGGAAAATATTATACCTAAATTTAGTTTTATTTTTGACTTGACATTACTTAAGCAAGGTTAATTTTTAATCTTAGCAACGATTAAAATTTGATAAAAAAAACTATATAATTGAATTACTTTAACAACGATGTCATTAAAACTAGATTGAGGTTTGAGTGAGATTTAGTTGATTCATAGCTGTTCACTTTTAATATGTATTTATATAATAAAATAGTAATAAATTAAAAATATACAGACGCACGAATTAGTAGTTTTATAGGTGATAAGCAGTGATCGGGGTTTTGGATGCGACTCGGGGTGAATTACTTTAATCATTATGCTAGTATGGATATGCCGCGGGATTCCGGGCTTCGTGTGGTTTGATAAAGGACAGTTTTTGCCATATACTTATCACAGTGATCGGCATTCCCAGCGCAATCTGGGGTGATTGACCTTAAACATAATGCTAGGTCCTTAAAAATAATAGAAATGCCGGGATCCCGGGATTTGTATTGATGTTGGATGATAATTATTCTATTTTATTTTACATGATATCAATCGAAATTACAGGTCAACATTTTATATACAAACGCGGTCGCGGGATTATAGTCACATCCATACTATGATTACGAATCCAAATCCCACGAATTGCATCCAAAACCCCGATCACTGGTGATAAGTCTGAACGCCGCTTAAACGCCGATTGTTAACTGTCAAATGAGTTTTAGCACTGTCCTTCTCTTTCATATGACAAAGGAAAGGAAACCTACTGAACTGCCGTGTATTTTTATGAGTATCGGGACCGCTATTTTCAGAGCTCATAACTTTTAAACGTCTCAACGGATTTTCATCAAACCAAGCTAAGAACATTCTCGATTAAGTCACCTTTCTACCAATACAACTTAAATCAAAATCGGTCTGTCCGTTTAGGAGCTACGATGCCACACAGATACACAAACATGTCGACCGTCGGGGGTTTAAATACATTTTACTTGTTTAATTACCTACCCAAAGTGACTTAATATACCTACTTAGTTATAATTGTTAATGTCAATACCAATGGGCTTAAAATGCACGAGATAAAATTTGACAGGTGCTAGGAAAATGAATACATCTATTCCATATTCTAACATAAGTCTTAACGCTTAAGGTTTAAAATAAAAGTGTGTTGTACCTTATATTACTAAGCGACTATTGCGATTTTCACATTTTTATAGCGATTTTATCAAACCTTAAGCGTCTTACGTTAGATTATGGAATAGATGTATTCATTTCCCTAGCACCTGTCAAATTTTATGTCGCGCATGCGTGTTAAGCCCGCAGTAATCTAACGGCGCACGTTATGACGTCAGTAAATTCTAATGTCCTGCCGTCTCGATGGCTTTTTTTGTTCGCGCCGCTCTATATAAGGGGAGGCTTGGGTCAGAGTTGCATTCAGCCAGCGCTTGGGTAAGTGTGTGCTTGTCTTACTGCTACTATGTAGCGCTGTAACTGTATTTTTAAGAGATGTAGTTTTACAGTGAATATTTTTAACGTTGAAATATTTTTTACATTTTGGCCTAGAAATTACTGGTAGTTTAAAAAAATACGGTTGTAGGGACACTTTAATATTTCATTATATTTAAAGGTTTAAAAACGATAATTGAACGTATTTATTTTCAAGAGTTTTTCTTTTTCATTAAAGACAAATGAAACGGAAAAATTATATAAGTATTACTGCATTTATGTTTTTACGGATATTTCATAGTTTGCAAAATACTTAACTGCAAAGGAAAGTAATTAAATAAAATGCCCACTGTTGGGCACAGGCCTGTTTTTATTTGCTAGGATATCGCTATTGCACAAATTGCACATTGTTAATATTAACATGAAATATGTTCTTAAAAAAATTACTGCCACCCGGAATATAACAGCTGGCTTTTTTAGAGTTCCGTAGTCAAACTAGGAACCCTTATAGTTTTGCCATGTCCGTCCGACCGCAGCCTAGCTTAGCTCAGATACTCTTACGCCTACAAAGTGGTAAAAAAAAACCTTGAAAAAAATTTTTTTAGGGTGCCTCTCCTACACTTAGTGGGGATGTTTTTTTTTTATCGTCTATCCCATGATGTTGGGTGTCGTTAGATAGGTTTTTCAATTAAGGGGGTTTTCGATTTTGGGGTCCGTTTGTGAAATATTAAGCTTTAAAGTGCTAATTACTTACAGCATTACAAGTATTTTTTAACTTGTATTTTTGGCTGTAAGTATCTCTATCTGAAGTCATCATCATCATCATCATCAGCCTATAGTAGTCCACTGCTGGACATAGGCCTCCCCCAATGAGCGCCATAGCGCCCTGTCTTCAGCTTGCCGCATCCAGCATCTGCCTGCAGTCTTTCGCAGATCGTCATCCCACCTGGCCTGAGGGCGTCCTACACTACGTTTGCCGAGTCGCGGTCTCCACTCAAGAACACGTTTACCCCAGCGGTTGTCGGTTCTTCGTGAGATATGGCCGGCCCACTGCCACTTCAGCTTGCTGATTCTTTGAGCTATGTCGATAACTTGGCTATCTGAAGTAATCTGAAAAAAATCTTAAATGAAAGCACATAACGAATTTAAAAGGAAAACTATCACGACTAACGGCCGCACTCAGAGACGTCAATTATTTTTCAAGTGTCATTAAAGTTGCTGCGTCTAACTATTGCTATAGCAAAGAAAGTGACAGCAGCTACTTTAATGTAACTTAAAACTTAATTGACGTCTCTGAGTGCGGCCGTAAGTAGACTATATTGGTTCTTGAGTTAAAGACAATTAAAATGTTTATACCTACCGAAAATCAGCTAAGAGAACATTAATTAGAAAATTTGCTAATATTTTGTGTTTTTTTGGAGATTGTTGTTTGTTTGTAAGAATGGCGACGGAACCCTGCATTGAGCATGGTCCGACCTGCTCTTGCCGGGTTTTTTTTTTAATAAAACCTTCATACTTGTATGCACTGGCAAAACGTCGTAAACGCATTAAGGTTAAGGTTTAAAATAAAAGTGTCCCATCTTGATAAAATCGTTATAAATAATAATCTAACTATATAATCGCTCCCTCTATGTAACATTTTAAAAGATACCTCGATAGGTAGGTCTTTAGAATAATGTACCTAATGGATTTTTATCTCGTAAATGTCAGAGATAAGACAGTCTATTTGTGACGTTCTCAATATATAGGGACCTTATGGAGGAAGGCATTTACGCTCTTCTTATTGTTGTAACTATACGAATACTATGGTAACAGTTCTAAAAACGGCGTAACCGCCTGCCTCCATAAGGTCCCTTTATATTGAGAACGTCACAAATAGCAAACATCTCGCATTTACAATATTAGATAAATTAATTACAGAAATACACGAAGTAACAGAAGCCAGGGGAATCCTTTACAAAGTATCCTGGAGTCCTCAAAGTCCCGGTTTGACCGAGCCAGCGGTTCTCAATCTTTTTTAGCGACGGAACCTTTTTGCAACAGTAAATCTTTTACGGAGCCCCGAATGAGGAAAATCCTTGAAGTTGTTTAATAAAAAAAAATATAGGTACTCTATGTAATATTTTTCTTTAATTTGTTTTTTCATCGGAGCCCTTGCAAAGGCTTTGCGGAGCCCCAGGGCTCCGGCGGAGCATAAAGAATAGCCGGACCGAGCTTTACGGACGCGACATTTAATCCAGTCATATTACGGTTTTTAAAACATTAATTATTTTTTTACTCCATTTTTATAAGATATTCTCAGACACTATATTCATGAATCCTACAAACTTTCCAACCGGAAGTAGGTATAAAAATATACTTCCAAATAAATGCCTTTTTTTTAATTAAAAATCGTAATTGTAATTTTTGTGTCTAAGCATAATAATATTTTTGTCTCTAATGAATAAAAGGTGAAATCTAACAAAATATTTACACGGAAAGCCACTAAATCAGCAAAATACATGGTTCCAGTTATATATACCTTTAAATGATAGAAAAAGTTAATAATAAGTAGTTATTTGATAAAAATGAAATAAAACTATTTATATGTGTTAAAATACACTGATCAATTTGTATTTTTTTATAAGGAATTATTATTTACCACCATAAAATCCACCTTCCAGTATTATTTTGTGTATGATTTGCTTGCAACGTTTATATTTATTGTAATCAACAAGAAATGAAGAAAACTAATTACGATTTTTAAATACGGAAATATGCAAAATGAAAACAATATTCTAGCCAACTGGATATAATATAAACGAAACATTCTTAATTATTTTTTGTGCGATTCATCTTGAATATTATAGATCAAATATTAATTAGGCAATATAATATTAAAAAAATTTGTTAATAATTATTTTTAACAAAATTTTCAGATTTTTTTTTATAACTTATTGACTCATATTTAGTTGGGTTATGTTTCTACCTAATAACTAGTATTATAATATATCCGATACACACAAAAAATCAGCTATTATAAATTATTTCCGTTTCACCATACTAGCGTCCGTAAAATTACTGTAGTAATTTTGTTGAACCTACAAAACGCCTATAACTGAGCGGCTACCACATCTTTCATTTCTCGCTTGTCGATTGGTATATACGTCTCATTGGGCTCGTGAAAAGAAATTTAATTTTTTATACGTTTGTAAATTTAATTAACAACAAAACGTATAAATTTGTGCAGTAAAATGTCTGCGCTAAGTGTATTCTAATTCTTATATCAACCAAAGGCCGTACACGTTGACTACTGATGTTGTAGTTCAGTAAGTGTATGGGTGACCCCTTTAATATTTTATTTTAATTATTTGTTGTTATAGAGGCAATAGAACTACACAGTGAAAATTTCAACTGTCTACCTATTACAGTTCATGAGATACAACCCACTGACAGACAGACGGACGGACAGCGGAGGCTTAGTAATAGGGTTCCGTTGGTTCGGGTACGGAACCCTAAAAACAAATAAACCAAACAACTCTCGGAAGAGCGCGTAAATCATAGAATCTCATATTTTATGCCCTTTGTATTGTGTCAGAAAAAGTCACAGTTGACTTGTAAAAGTCGCAGATCAACCGGAAAGGTATTCTAACAAGTCTGACAAAAAGGAAGCTTTGAAACATTGATCAATACATACATACAAAAAACATTATCACACTAAAACCTCTTTAAAAATGACGACGACGTTGACGATGATAAGATGACGCGGTTAGCCTAGTTGGTAGTGACCCTGCCTACGAAGCTAGCGGTCCCGGGTTCGAATCCCGGTATGGGCGAATATTTGTGTGATGAGTGCGAGTATTTGTTCCTGAGTCACGGATGTTTTCTATGTATTTAAGTATGTGTTTCTCTATATAAGTATGTATGTCGTTGCCGGTACCCATAGTACAAGCCTAGAGCTTAGTTTGGGACTAGGTCAATTTGTGTGAGATTGTCCCTGATATTTATTATGTTAATAAATACATACTTTAAATCCAACATCCAAGACTCAGGAAAAAACATGCATAAAATATTTGCCCATACCAAGAATCGAACCTGAGAACGCAGGATCCCTTCTTTTGCCATAATTTCGTTATTAGCCATAATTTTCATTTTCTCGAAGATTTTTTGTCTAAAACCTTAAACATTTTAAGGTTATTTAAAGATCGTTGCATGGAACCCATTAGGTTAGGTTAGGTTTATTTTATAACAATCCTGAAAATTATAAGGTTTCAGAAAAAAGCCTTTATGTCAAACGATGATTATGGCAAATGATACATTATGGCATATTAATTTGTGACAAACAATAGAGACCCCGGGAGCGCTGGCATCGTAGGAGGGTCACTACCAACTATAGGCTAATCGTATCGTCGGTCATCGACGGTCGCCGACGCGTGGCGATAGCTGCAGTAGCCTCTGCCGTCGGCGACGTACCACTCGTTAATAAACCGTTAAATACTTAAAAAAACCGGCCATGTGCGACTCCGACTCGCACACGAAGGGTTCCGTACCATCGTACAAGACAAGAGACACAGCGATTGTTAAGGCCCCCTAGCATGCTTAAGCACGAGATAAAATTTGAGTGCTAGGGAAATGAATACATCTATTCCATATTCTATCGTAACACTTAACGCTTAACGTTTAAAATAAAAGTGTCTCGTCCTGACTTTTATTCAACCAGCTATGTTATTCTGTTAACACATCGTCTGACATTCAACTGCCTGCACATTCATTTAGTCGCTGATTTCACAGACGACCAGCTGTTAAACCAGCGACTAAATGAATGTGCAGGCAGTTGAATGTCATTTACCCACCTTAACGGACGGCGTAAATTCGCCGGCTATTCATCGACTGAGTAGAACTCTGAACGACGATGTGTTAACAGAATAACATAGCTGCTTAGGTCGAGCAAAAAACTGCATGTCTTGTATGGTGCCCCCTTTAATTATTAATTTAATTACATTTTATTTGTTGTCATAGCGGCAATAGAAATACCTACACACGGATTTTAACTGTCTACGTAGTACGGTTCGTGAGATACAGCCCGCTGACGATGGACGGACAACGGAGGCTTAGTAATAGGGTTCCGTTGGCACTCTTGGGTACGGAACCCTAAAAATCTTAATACTCGTAACGGGGTCTTCACAACGTAGAAGATTAGAAATCTAATTCAGTGATGAATTACTGACCCTGTACAACCATATTTACGTGAAACATGAAGCTAGCGGTCCTGGGTTCGAATCCCGGTATGGACAAATATTTGTGTGATGAGCGCGAGTATTTGTTTCTGAGTCATGGATGTTTTCTATGTATTTAAGTATGTACTTCTCTATATAAGTATGTTTATCGTTGTCTAGTACCCATAGTACAAGCCTAGAGCTTAGTTTGGGACTAGGTCAATTTGTGTGAGATTGTCCCCTGATATTTATTTATTATTTTATTTTTATTATTTAGAGTAAATAAAAAAATGTAGTCGCTGCATCACAATAGACAATATACAATAGACATTTGATCAAGATAAAACCTCTAAAATAGCTGTTAATGGTATAGCAAAAATACTTTTATGAAACAAAATCATTGTCACATTTGACAAAGTCAAGATTAACCTCCTAGCCCACGTCAAAATTTCGCTAGTTCGAAACAGAATCTTATGTCAGTCAATAAAAGTTAATAGTCATTTTGACAATTGTCCTATATATAGGACGTTGGGGCTCAGGAGGCTACATTTATTACATTCCCTAAGTAAGTAGGTAATGTAGAGTGACCATGCTCGTAGTAAATAACTGAAAGTTATTCGATTTAAATAAAGATAAAATGTTAAATAATGTTACTCTATTAATAAGAAACTGGTAATCGTTAAGAGCTAGATTTACGTCCCATTTCACCCTGTACGAGTTATTACCTGTATTATTGCAAGTTTCGAAAACGTTTATTCAGAATTAAGAGACGATTTCATCACATGTTTATCTTCCATTCTCCTTAGATTTTTAAATTAAAGTACGATTGCTTGAAGTAACAGCGATTATTTCAGAATGCAAGACTTTTGTCTCTGTCTTTTCGAAGATTTGATGTCTAATGTCATGTGTTTGAAGCCTTCAATTATCTGTGTCTATTATGTGTATTATATAATACCATTTTTAATAAAAAAAAACTATGTGTGTATTTTGTATTTTAAATATTTCTCTTATTTTTTAAAACGCGACCCGCCCCGGCTTCGCTCGGGTAGCAGAGCATATACGCACCTAAACCTTAATGATTTTTTTTTTAATTTAAGGATATATTTTCTAATTTATATTTGAAATAATATGTAGCAGGTATTTTGCCCAGGTCCCCTAGCATGATTCAGATTCAGATTTTATTACTCAATATAAATTACAGTATAAATTGCACTTCATGTCAAATTACAAGTTATTACATTGAGATCGTCAGATATATGCAAGCACGAGATAAAATTTGACAGGTGCTAGTGAAGTGAATACATCTATTCCATATTCTAACGTAAGTCTAAACGCTTATGGTTCAAAATATAAGAAACTCTTATAGATAAAATCGCAATAGTTGTAGTAATAAAAGTCAAGACGAGACACTGTTATTTTAAACCTTAAGCGTTAAGTCTTACGTTAGAATATGGAATAGATGTATTCATTTCTCTAGCACCTGTCAAATTTTATCTCGTGCTTGCATGAACCCTGCTGTCCTCCATCTAATCATATCCATCTAAACATAGTCTTTCTATAAGGGCGTGTTATGCGTCATTACACCGTATTATACTCATTACACCGTCATAAACCGTATAGGAATTGCGACAATAAAATAATTTTGGGAAGCTAGGTGTGTTTATGACGGATCATTATGATTAGTTAGTTTACTGCGTCGTTCTCGGCCTATCTAGTTATTGATGACGCGGTTAGCCTAGTTGGTACGCCCTGCCTACGACTCTTGGATTCGAGTCCTGGCAAGTTTTTTACTCGCCTACGGCGAAGTAAAAAGGAGGGTTATTTTGCTATTGGAATAGTTTAAACTGATACACTAACCGCCTGTTTCACAATCGTCAAGTAAAGCATATCTGTCAAATAAATTTAGCCCGTCCATTTCTTACACTTGAAAATAGATAAAGAGAGGGCTATCTTTATTTGACAGATGAATTTATTTGACGATTGTTAAACAGGCCCTTAAAGAAATAACTTAAACGGATGCCACAGAGCTGACAGCTTCCTCGGGCAACGAAGCATTGCTATACAATGAGGACATGCTGCCAGCATCCGTGGTACTGTTTTTTTAAGGTCTTATTTAGTACCTATTAAGTTTAAAAAAAAAAAAGCCGTGCGGTAGCCTAATGGTTTGACCTGCCGACTCTTAAGCAGAGGGGTCGAACCCGGGCTCGCACCTATAAGTTTTTCGGAATTTATGTGCAAAATATAATTTGTAAATTTACCATGAGCTTTTCGGTGAAGGAAAACATCGTGAGGAAACCTGCACACGCCTGCAAAGCAATTTGACGGTGTGTGCGAAGTTCCCAATCCGCACTGGGCCCGCGTGGGAACTATAGCCCAAACCCTCTCATTGTGAGTGGAGGCCTGTGCCCAGCAGTGGGACGTATATAGGCTGGATTAATAAGTTTTTTTAGCGTGGTGTTAGTTTATATATTTTTTACTTCAATATGTACCAATTTATAGTTGTAATTTCATTCACTTTTGTTATATGTATTTCATAAATCCTATTAATATTATAAATGCGAAAGTTTGGATGGATGTTTGTTACTCAATTACGCCAGAACGGCTGAACGGATCTGGATGAAATTTGGCACAGAGATAGATTATAGTCTGGAATAGCACATAGGCTACTTTTTATCCCGAAAAATAAACAGTTCCCGAGGGAGCAGTGATAAACGACTTCTAAGCGGACGGAGTCGCGGGTAAATGCTAGTTATTTATATTTATATATTGGTTTCGTTCATACACAAAATTATTAGGTACCACCAAAATCAACATTTCTTTAGACAAACAAGCGAGTGAGGGTTCCGATATTTTATCGGATGTACTGAACCATTAAGTAAAAAAGCAAGTGAATACAACAGAAAGCCGTTTCTTTGTTTTATTTTATCGTAAACTTCTGTCGACGAGGTATTTGATTTTCGACCAATTGTGTATTGAGAGAGAGAGAGAAACATTTATTGCTGATAACGGACAAAAGGCGTTGACTGCTGTCTCGTATAAACAAAATGTTTCTTATATTTTGTCTTATAAATATAGCAATCCGTCATTTTTCCGAAATTCGACATTCCGTGGTTTACGTGGCTGAATTATTTTATACAACTTAAAAAAAATTAAACATAAATAAATAAAAAACAGTCAAGTGCGAGTCGGACTCGCGCACCGAGGGTTCCGTATTTAAGTCCGTAGGTACTTTAAAAATATACCTTTTTTATGTACTTTAATTGTATGCAATAAGGTCCATTTTGACTAAATTTCAGTACAGTTGCTGAGAAAAACTGCTGTGACATATAGACAGACAACGAAGTCTCACCATAAGGGTACCTTTTTAACCATTTTGGTACGGAACCCTAAAAACGACTTTTTCCTATTTCGAACACACTCCTAAGTAGCAACTTTAGCATTCTCGAAAACGGACAATAATTGACATAGGGTTTCTCCTGCAATTTGTGTTATTAACTCACTACATCGATATCCGCTATTAGCTACTCGTAAAAATGTCCCCAATTGATTCTAAAACACTGTTGATGGTTAGAGTGTTGGCCTACTACGCAAAGACTGCGGGTTCGAACCCCAGCTATGGGATCGGTTTTTTTTTTGTTTTTGTATATGAAAATTCGGTTTCGACCCGAACAACGACGCTCTGTCTCCCAGGTACCGTCATTTTAAACGTCTCTGTCTACCTGTTAATTACTCCCTCTGGAACAATTAACTTTATCCCAACAGTAAAGTAAACATTGATCCCCTTTTTATTTGCCAACTAGTTAACTTAGTTTGTCTGTAAATTGTTTAATTGCGTTAATGATATTATGTAGGAGGCAACTTACCAATTGAGTTTAGAATTTAACTGTTAACATTTATTTAGAGAATGTTTAAATTAAGTTTAGTAGTTAGTTATAAATAAATAACAGGGGCAATCTCACACAAATTGACCTAGTCCCAAACTAAGCTCTAAGCTTGTACTATGGGTACTAGGCAACGATATATATACTTATATAGAGAAGTACATAACGAGGGTTGCGTGGTAAAACCCGATAAGTTGAGATAATAAACCATGCAAAATTGAAGCTTCTTAAAACGCCTTCGAAATTCAATATTCTAAAACAAATTATATTTACTTATCGGGTTTTACCTCGCAACCCTCGATAAATATATAGAAAACATTCATGACTCAGGAATAAATACTCGCGCCCAACACAAATACTTGCCCATACCGGGATTCAAACCCCGGACCGCTTGCTTCGTAGACAGGGTCAGGGTAGTTGTAGTTAAGTATAAGTTTGTTTTAAATTGTAGTAGATTAAATCCAACAATAATTCAATCTAAATAGCCAATCTGGACCTACCTATTTCTTGGATTTGGATCGGACGCAGTGCGGTTTCGCTTTTAGTATCTATAGACACGGGACATTATACATATAGTTCATTATTCATAGAATAAGTGCTTTTTTAACAATGCTTCAATGGAACTATCAAACGACATCATAATTTTGTCGGATAAGTTAAGTTAGTTTATCGTGCTTTCTTAGTTAAATATATTTGAGAAAGCAAGATAAATACGATGTCATTTGATTAATTACCTAATACATCGTCTACATCTGTTTTAGATACCAAACATTGAAATAACGCCACGTTTTTCCAGACCTAACCGCCATCTTGCCGTCAGCTGTCAATTTTCCCGCCATGGCGCGCTACGTTTTTCTTCTGCCCGTAATTGCGTTACTGCTCGTGGATTTCTGCTATACAGCCAGTGTAAGTTTTTTCGCCTATAATAATTCGTTCAATCAAAAAAAACAATTTGAACGCTATGCGAACGTGATAGGCTTTAAACACGACTAATTTTAGTACATATGTTTCACCAAATTCAATTTTGTTAATTAATTCTTTTTAATTATTTTATTTTAGTAATTAAAGTATAAAAATTTACAATTATTAAAACTGCACCGTTAAACCACCGTTTGGTTTGTCTCGATGCACCATTCCACGACAGCTACAACCAATTAGATTAGATTAGTTACCGCCCTGTTGTGTTATTTTTTTACAAAAAAAGATGCCGACGAATTGAGAACCTCCTTTGTAGTCAAATAAAAATACGGTTGCCATGATTTTTTCAATAAATCGTTTCGTATTCCAGATCCCGCAGAACTTCGACCCCCGGATGTCGGAAGAGGTCGTAATGACGCCTAAAAAGAGACCGTTCTGTAATGCGTTCACTGGTAAGGACGCGTTCATCTTATCTTTTCTTATTACAGCCCCCGTATTATTATCCCCTTTATCGCGGTGGATAAAGCATCCGTCACCTTCGCACTGACAATACTGACATGGTCTTAACCTCCTAAGGCCCACGTCAAATTTGGCTAGTTCGAAACAGAATCTTATGTCAGTCAACAAAAGTTAAAAGTTATTTTGACAATTGTCCTAAATATAGGACGTTGGACTCAGGATGTTTTACGTTTAACGACAGCGCCATCTCACGCAACATCGCTGAAATACTGAAAGATCAGAATAACCGGAGTAATGGTACTGAGATCTTTCGCTAGATGGCGGTAACAGTTGTCATGCAAATTAAAAAAAACATAAGAAGAAGAAGCAAAACAAGACAAGATTTTGTTGCCGATTGTACATGTTTGTACAGTCATCGAGACTAACGAGTCAAGACTTAGAGCCTCGTCAAGTACAGCATTCCTGTTGCTGTCTTCCGACTGTTTCATCAGATCCGCTCTCAGACTTATAATGTATTTTCCAGGATGCGGCCGCAAGCGCTCCCAGGGGTCCCCAGGGATGCCAATGCAAGAGCTGATGAGGCAACGGCAGGTACGGTGTTCCGTTTGTTTAATATTTAGGCTTCTTTTTAGGGTTCCGTAGTCAAACGTAACCCTTATAGTCTGTCTGTCTGTATGTTACAGTAACTTTTCTCAGCAACCATCAAAGTTGCACAGCTGAAATTAAATATGTAACGTATAGATATTTTTACCGCGGATACAGACCAATAATGAAATAAAAAGTAAAAAAAAAACCATCCCCACTTTACGTGTAGGGGAGGTACCCTAATAAGGTGTTGTCGGATAGCTCTTAAAACCATTAATTTATATTCTATTCATTATTATTTTCTATCTAGAGGATTCTATTGGAGATTTTTTTTGTAGTAAAGGCGACGGAACCCTCTACTGAGCATGGTCCAACACTCTTGCACTTTTTTACCATTTCGATATGAAACCCTAAAATACGTACTTGGGTTTAAGTTTATTAACTAGTCCTTGTTACAGTTTGTAGACGATGAAACGATCCCAATTCTAGAAGAGAACGGAATAGAAGAGCTTTCCCGCCAGATCCTATCAGAAGCGAAGCTTTGGGAAGCTATCCAGGAAGCTAGCGCCGAGATAGCTCGGCGGAAGCAGAAGGAAATCAGTTTTAATTAATTAATATAAAAAAATATTAATTAAACATTTGGAAATGGTTACTGAAACATGTGCTAATTTTAAGACACTAGTCATTGTCAAAGTGAAATTAATTTTTGAATTTGTAATGTAATGTTCTTATTTTAGCACATAGATACTTTAGTTAGCACGTTAAATAGTTCAAGGCATGGCATACTATTTAACAAATATGTTAATGACACTTTTGCTTTTAACTGTGAAATCCAATGTTATAAATTATAAAAAAAAATCACCGCATATTTTATGAAAATTTTAATAATTATTTTTAAATATAATTAAATTACTATGGTGGTGACACCAAGCGGCATTTTATGGTACATTCAGTAACGGTTTTCAAGTAAGACGAAAAATACGACATGGCTGCTTAACTACGAACTCAAACCGTAGCGTCTTGGCTAGTTTATAAAGTTGTGCCCTTTATTTGGCACGTTAATTGCCAGTGTTATTTGATTTTAGAAGTCGAATTATTTAAGAAAGAAGCGATATTTTTACTACTTTTGTTATTGTTTTTGTTGAATTCAGTAGTAGGGTAAGTAGGTATTTTGTTGTATTGTTTTTTAATTATGAATAATTTTAAGATTCTAAAGTAAACTAATTTCTAAGGACTAGGAGGTGACTAAAATATATTGAATAACTTTAAAATTGTAATCTGTGAATTAATCGTGATCTTACTTTCAAAGTGAGAAATAAATAAAATTAATTTGTATCCTTGTGTTATTCTAGAAATGTTTTTATAAAACTTATTTGAACGAGAGCTATATTTATCCAAAGACCTAGTCATTAATTAAGAAATAAGTATTTAAATGTTCAACCTAATGTGAAGAAATAAAATGACTCTTCTCGACATAAACTTTTTATTTTATTTTCCCAGTATATCCGAGTTTCTTAAACAATATATAAAATAAACAATAAATCACAAACCAAACCACGTCTCAAATACATTTTTAAGTATACCTAAATTACCGTTATTTTACACGTTTCGATGAAAAAAAGTTTTAATCAAAAAAACGTGTCCATGATATTTTATAGGTGTGCGAATTTGACATTTTATTCTAATGTAATGTAAGAAAAAGTCGGAGTTCTTATATCTTTTATAGAATGTAGGGTTAATAAACTAAAACGATTAATAATATTTTCTTTGCCATTTTATAGGTACCGTAAACGCGGGGTACTTTAGCCTTGGGGGGTAACATTGCCCACCCAAAAAAAAGACCGATTTTTTTTTATCTAATTATATAGACTTTCACTACGTATTTTAAAAGTAATTGTTACTTAAAATTGTAAAATAAACAAAAAAAAGCTTGAAATATAGGGGCGGACAATGTTACCCCCCAGGGCTAAAGTATTTACCGATACCTAATATGATATTAAAGTATATATCTATAATTGTAAATGATGAATGACTTTAGTAACTTCAATTCATACTTGCGTTTTTATGGTAAAAAAACACAAGTATTATTTGAGCATTATTTTATTAAGTACATACCTACCTACTCTTCTTCCAAACCGTAGAAAGTATTTGAAATAATAGACCGAATTTTGATTAGTACAGTAAGTAATTAGTAAAAGTATATTAACATTAGAAATGCGTAACATATCATAACGTTTAAGGTTTTATGTCTATTTTTCCAGCCAAAAAGTAGACATAGTTCCATAAAGTTTACGTCGAATATTAATCTAAAAAAAAGTATATCTTACAAATCTTGTAAGGTGTAACTGTTATTATATAAATACAATTTTGTCATTTAGGTACTTATAAAAAACTGAAGAAAATGTCTGTCAAGTATAATGCATCTTGTTAAAACAATGAAAATATAAAACAAAAACTGCCGTGTTTTCTCAAC
Source organism: Tortrix viridana (assembly GCA_963241965.1). Lineage (NCBI taxonomy): Eukaryota > Metazoa > Arthropoda > Insecta > Lepidoptera > Tortricidae > Tortrix > Tortrix viridana. Next base: position 2,046,823 of record OY725198.1, on the reverse strand, counting down.
GCCATCTGTCGGCACTTTTTCTAACTTATGTTTAGTTAGCAACATCTGTTATCATGTGAGTGAATAAATGAAATACAAATATTAACTAGAATAAATACATTCGATAGAAACCTTTCTAACAAATTGACAGGGATTTGTATTACAGCCTATATACTTAGTAGCTTAAGCTTCATAGATATTCAATTTGTTTTCAATTGTATCTTCATATGGGTTAGGTTCAAAATCCTTGGACAACTCGGCGAGGAAATCCGGTACCGCTTCAAATGATATGACAGGTAATTTGGTTTTGTATGGCGACTCCATCTTAACTTCAAGAGTGTTTGGTGTCCAGAACTAGAAGTAAAAAAATATAAAAAGGTTCTTTAAGAATGACGCTCAAAAACAAATAAAACCTGTCACAATATCTATTGTCCTATATAAAGTGCAGTAAAATAATTATTATCTTTACAAATTTTAAAAAGATAGTGGAAAAGTGTTATAAAAGTTTTTTAGATGCAAAAAATAGGAATTATAGAAAGAAACGTTTATTTTCTTTTTTCTTAAAATCTTTTTAAAGTAATATAATTTTCGATTTATATAGGGGAATATTTTAGCCGGTTTTTTACTGATAACTCTTTATTTGGTAACGTAAAAACTGACTAATTAAAAGAACACTTTTATAAATGATGTGATGCTCTTTTAAAACTGAAGTATCTTTTTTGCCAAACCATGGAAGAAAGCGTTGTAAATAATAAATAGGAAGTTACCTTGACCCTCTCCGGCCCCCTCTTCTTCCTCAAATAGTTGAAGCAGCACGCCCGGAAGTGTTTGGTGCCGCACGCCTTGACGCACTCATTGCCGCACGAATCGCACGAGAACGTTCCCCACACCGTGCTGCCTGTAGCAAGTAACAACTGATTAGCAGGGAAACAAACACATAAATACCGTGCTACACGTAGAACTAAATTACTAGCGCAAGGAATCCGAGTGGCTAGATCAATGTGTATTCAGCGACCAAGATATTTATTTATTTTAAATTCCAATGTGCTTTTAGAACAACTGTCTAAGTGCTGTTATATAGAATTCTAAATTAAAGTAATAATTATTTAGACTGTCGTAAAATATTTTGTCAAGTTTATAGTAATAAATTAAGAAATAAATTTAATTTAATCCTAATTTAAGATAAAATTGATGTTAAGTTAAGTGTTCAAGATATTTATTATTAAACTCTTGTATTGCGCACTGGTCTAAATTTAGAACATTTAGACAAAATTCAACATGTTTTAGTTTATTTATTGACTAAATTCTAGTTATTGTAAATTATGCATGCTGTGGCCTTTTGTTTTTAGGGCACCGTTATTTCAAAACCTTTTATTGTAAACTGGAATCCCTGTACGAGAAGATGATTTTTAAATAAAAAAAAATATACTGACTATTTATAGTTTTCAACCAAAAATGATAAGATATGAATAATGTGTTTATAGACAACTAACTATTCATAGCTACTGCTACACATGCTTCTAATGTCTGACCTGAGCCAAAATTTGAAGAAGACGTGGCTTCCTTTTTGAATCTCCTAGTGTCCGCGTGAGACCACGAGGCTAACAGAAAATAAATATATTAGATATTGCTTCAAAAACAATTAGAAATAAATAAATAAATAAATATCAGGGAACAATCTTACACAAATTGACCTAGTACCAAACTAAGCTAGGCTTGTATGTACTATGGGTAAGACAACAATGAACATATTTGTATAGAGAAATACATACGTAAATACAAAGAAAACATCCATAACTCAGGAACAAATACTCGCGCTCATCACACAAATATTTGCCCATACTGGATTCGAAACCGGGACCGCTAGCTTAATAATTAAATCGTCAAAATAATAAACCCTGCACCATAATTGCAAATGATAAATTGTTATTTTAGTTACTTATGAAAATAGGACAAAGCTAAATAATGGAGGTACCTAATTATGATATCGTTTGAAATACATACGTTTCTATTGAGCTTCGCTTCAATCGAAATCGAGTATGATAAGTTTAAAATATGTTCGGAACTTAATAATAAATATATAGGCTATATAAATCGAATTAATTGCAATTAACATAATTAATAATTTAGTTAATCTAAATTTTTAAATATAAAGCGATTTTTAAATTGCAATTAGTACATACATAACCAAAATAAAAACCTTAAATCGTTTGCTTCATAGCAACTACGAATACTCCAAAAAAATATATTAAATGAAATTAACATAGCTTGTGATTTTGGTGAGTACAACGCAATCATTCTGATTAAAAAACATATACTTAGTAATAAAAATATTGTTTCTCGTAAATAAATAGTTCACAAATATGGAATTATTATTCAGATGACCAAAATGTTCTAAAAAAAGGACTTTATTACATTTACACAATAACCATGATTTTTAACATAAATAAACAATCAAAATATGATAGAAAGAATTAATAACCTTTTTCAATGCAAAAAAAAATTAAATACTTACCAATCAGCATCAAAGATACAATAGCGGTAATTTTAAACATTTTTGCTATCTGTGAGACCTCAAGATGGCGGTTCCCTCACAGCTGATTCTGGAATGGTGTTGGCTCGACGTCAACCCCTTTTTATATGGGAAAAGTTTCCCTTATTTGCGATGCGTGGGACGATATTTTGTAATGGAATCCTGGTATTAGTTAGCTAGTCATATAGATATATCAGATATTTTTTGAGATTTTAACTTGAAATAAAGGAGATTCGGGAACGGGATGTGACGGGGTAATTTCGTTTGAATATCACGTTAATTATCCAAATATATCAAAAAATATCAATTTGAAAAAATCTAATAGATTACGATTATCCCACATACCTACTTGAGATCTTTAAAATTATTTACAAATAGCTTCTGCCCGCGACACCGTCCACGTAGAAGTCGTTTATCGCTGCTCCCTCGAGAACTTTTAAAATTTTCCGGGATGAATACCTATGTGTTAATCAAGGATATAAGCTATCACCATTCCAAATTTCCAAATCCGTCCAACCGTTGCAGCGTGAAAGAGTAACAAACACACACACACACTCACACACTCATGATGAGACCTTGTGCGGAACACTATACTTACCGTACTTTGGAGTTCTATAACTACTCCAAATTTCACCCTGATAGCTTCAGCCATTTCAGAGGAAAATATTCTTGACACATTGACGGACAGACAGACAGGCAGACGGAGAACAAAATATCTTGTAAGGGTTCCGTTTAACTTATAAAATAGATAAAAACCCTGATGAAATTGGAACCCCTACTTTGAGAGCTCATAACTCTTAAATGATTTAACGGATTATCACGAAACTTAGCTGAGGACACTCTCGATCAAGGGACCTTTCAAACAAAATAAACTAAATCAAAATCCGTTCATCCATTTGGGAGCTATGATGCCACAGACAGATATACAGATACAAAACTTGAACTTTTAGAAAACTTTTTTGTTTATGAAAAATAGCAAAATGTGGTCGAGTTTTATGAAGGTTGATTTTATATTATATTAAAGATAACAGGCAAACCCGTGTAATACCATAGCGTGAAATACGCCATCAATAAATTATAATGATTTAAAACTTCTCTTATATAAATTTTAATTCACTTTGCAGGCAAGCGCGTGACGGTACTACCAATGGTATAATATTTATTTTTATCCTGCAAATCTATTTAGAATAATAATTTTCAAAATCGGTCCAATCGCGTAACAAACATACAAAAAAAAGCAACATACAGTCGAATCGAGAACCTCCTCCTTTTTTGAAGTCGGTTAAAAATTAAGTGAAATTTCCTTAGAATGGACTGGTATTTAAAACCCTTAAATTACCTATCTCGTAAATTTCAAATGTAATTTGACTAATGGACATGCCTCTGCCCAGCAGTACAAGTTAGAATAGTAATGCCGGTAGCACACCTCCGCCGCGGAACTGTAGTAGCGAAACTCTGGCAACGAAATAAAGTTCAATTTCGTATTAAATATCACGATTCCGCCACAGTTTCGCGGTTTCGCGGCGGAGGTGTGCTACCGGCATAAGCTAGAAAAAAGCCGGTCAAGTGCGAGTCGGACTCGCACACCGAGGGTTCCGCACAAACTTGTAGGCATGTAAATAGTTCGTAAATCACGGGAATACAATATAAACAATGTCCAGTATAAACTGACACGCAATAAGTATGCACTTTAGTACTTAGTGAGTGTAAGCTTACACTGGGCTCATTTTTTATGTGATGTAACTACAAATTAACGCTTTTCGGATTTTTTCCTTTACTTGTGCTATAAGACATAGCTTCTTGCAAAATCTCATGATTCTAAGTCAACGGGAAGTACCCTATAGGTTTTGATTCCCTTGAGATTCCCTTCAATATGCGGCATAAACGGCCGTATCTTTTAATTGCGTTGACTTAGATGTTTGATTTTTTCACTGATCCAAGGGACTGCAGACTTATGTATTTGATATTAATTTCAACTTGATACCTCCACGCGTTACTGAGAAAAAAGGTCTTGACAGACACACAGACAGACAGACGGACAACAAAGTGATCCTATAAGGGTTCCGTTTTTTTCTTTGAGGTACGGAACCCTAAAAAAGAGCAAGAGCATGTCCGGCCATGCTCAGTGTAGTGTGTCACCATTACTACAAATACAAAAAACAATATCCAAAAGCCAATACGGTCAGGGAAACATCGTGAGGAACCCTGCACAAACTTGCACATTTTAGGTGGCAAAAATATACAGGGATAAACCAGCCTAAGACGGACCGAACCAGACACATTATTATTATTGTCCCCACACCGAACCAGCCTAACATGACCTCAGTAAAAATCGCATGGTTTTCAAGATTTGCCAGTTTAAAGTTCTTTTCCAGTACAAACTTTAAAGTGGCATATCTCGAAAACCATGCGACTTTTACTGAGGTCATGTTAGGCTGGGTCGGTCCGTCTTAGGCTGGTCTACCTGCGGTGTCAATGTGGGTTACAGATATTGGGATACCCTGTATAACCATGATTCAATTGGTTTGGTTCCTCTGACACAAGGGTTGCGGAGGTCAGATGGCAGTCGCTCCACTGTAATAACCAGACTGGCCGCATCTGGCGTCCAGCGTATGACGAAGAACGGGATAAAGCGCTAGGAGGATGAGTATGAGCTAATTTTCTATTCGAAGTCATCTTAGCTGACTTTCGGTAGGTACTTAAGTATATGCATTAAGTCGTCTGTATCTCAAGAACCAATAGTCTTCTTAGTCGTGATAATTTTCCTTTTAAATTCGTTATATGTGCTTTAATTTATGATAATTTTTAAATTTTTATTACTTGTAGTTTTGCCTGTAGGGGTGGGCACACGCCAATCTATCGGAAATTACACATTTCCCCCCTTACTAATAAACGTTGAGTAACGGCTGAGTAGTTATACAATGCTTTGTCCTTATCTGTCGAATTCAAATGTCACAATGACAGATAAGGACAAAGCATTGTATAACTACTCAGCCGTTACTCAACGTTTATTAGTAAGGGGGTTAGAGTTCAATATTTCCTCAACGGCCCCATCTAAAAATTGTTAATAGCATACATATCACTTTTTAAGAGCTATCCAATACCTCATACGATGTGACAATTTGAGACAGCTATTAATAAAATCATAACATAAGCTTTCACGTTGTACCACAATTTTAAAATTTCTTTTTTCAAGCACTTTCAAATCAATTTTCAATCCATCCCGTAACACTTAACACACCGACAGTACTTGCCCTGAAAGCACTTCTCTCCTCGATTGTATTGAAAGATGATACTATCACAGTGAAATGGAAATCGTGTTCATTTGAACAAACACATTTTGAACCAGATTCCTTAAGTGATATGTTATAGTAGCTTTTGCCCGCGGATTTGTCTGCAAGGATTTTTTTTAAGGGCAACACAGACTATCACAAGATTTTGCCCTGTTTATACTTACATAAATAATAATAATAATCCAGCTTATAATCGTCCCACTGCTGGGCACAGGCCTCCACTCACAATGAGAGGGTTTGGGCTATAGTTCCCATGCGGGCCCAGTGCGGATTGGGAACTTCGCACACACCGTCAAATTTGCAGGTGTGTGCAGATTTCCTCGCGATGTTTTCCTTCACCGAAAAGCACATGGTAAATTTACAAATTATATTTCGTATTATATACATATATAATATGAAACAGCAATTTACATAAAATGTAACATGAACCAATTCTTTGTATGGTTTTCTCTGTACTTTCCGTGACGTACTTTTTGATTTATAACCAAAAATGTTCAAAAAATGAACGCAAAGGGGGGGGGGGGGGGGGCTTATCTCCGAAGTTTATGAACCGAAAAATCAGAAAAATTCCTAACTTATAGATAATTGCCTATATTTTACGGGAAAAATAAAACGAAGTGTTCAAAATTATAATCCTAATGTTGGTACCAATGAGTTTTTCTAACTTGTGTACAGCACGGTAACCGATGCTCTTACGGTGAGGGAAAACATCGTGAGGAAACCTGCACAATTAGGAGGCAAAACGTGTAAACCATGATTCAATTGGTTTGGTTCCCCTGTCACAAGGGTTACGGAGGTCAGATGGCAGTCGCTCCACTGTAACAACCAGACTGGCCGAATCTGGATCATGGTCAAGCGTACCCCGACGAGAGCGGGAAAAGGCGCTCGGAGGATGATGATACTTCGTATTTGTTGTTTTAAATTTTATTTTCACTTCTCATACACGTAAAGTTCGTCTTTATGTCGTGCGTAGGCGACATAAAGTCGCTTCTTATGCTCTAGTGCATAAAGTAAAATCTTCGTCGAAGACAATCGGCAATCGGTTCAACAGCCACACGAACAACTTTAACTTCATAGAATAACCTCTTTATTTTATTTCGTTTCGTTAGTATTCTAAGACCAAGGCAAGGATACTAACAGCCAAAGTACACAATAAAGCTTCATGAAATAATCTTATAATTTTTATTTCGTCGCATTTATTATTATTATTACTTTTATCATGTTGCTGTTTCATTTCCTCGCAATCGAAGTGAAAAGTAGAGTGTACAACTCGTCCATAAAACCCATTTAACACTCGACTTTATATCCATCCTCGCTCGCAAGCTCGCTTGGATGGATAAACGTCTCGCGTGAAATGGTGCGTTTTATGCACTTGTTGTACAATCTACTAAGTATATCTTGTTAAAAGTTGGACGCCTATTTCTATCTGTGCGTCTGTCCGCGGCACCGTAGGTTGGTAAGCCATGCTTTTTAAAACTTGATTTAACCAGGGTGGTTCTTAGCTAATTATCAGCTTTACATTAGGGGTCACAATAACGTCGGGTTCTTATCTATTTAATAGTTATAATAAAAGTTATATTTAAATACGATTATATATATCATTACATGCCTGCGATTTCGTCCGCGTAGAAGTCATTTATCCCCATTCCCTCGGGATAAATCCAGTATAAAAAATCTATATCCTTCCCCGGGACTCAAACTATCTCCATACCAAATTTCATCGAAATCTGTTGTCACGTTGTGTTTTTATCATTTACTCAAACAAACCCAATCTTTGAGACATGGCAATAATTTGTAGTATTTTTAAGGGCTGGTAACTGAATGACGTTTCGTTCTGGTTTTGCTTTAGGGTTGTCAGCCTAAGAAGTTCTGCTTGACGTTAGGGTAATAAAATTAACTTGAGTTCCATTGGATAAAACTTATTTAAATAGATATTGAGAAGTAGGTATATGCTGAAATAGTTTTGAATGAATTTCGGTTTCAGGAATAACAAGTAAAGGGTTTCGGTGATAATTGCATTGAATCATTATTAGGTATCGATCAAAAATTACATTTGGAAATTAAGTCATTTCAGGGTAAGTTTTAGGGTAAATATAAGGTAAATTTCTTCATCCGAGGGTGCTCCTGTCGTAGCTTCCGGCCACCATAGCAGTCAAAAAGCTTATATCTAGGGCTCCGTGATGAGTGCATGAAGAAGCTTGAATTATCTTGTGCAGGACGGAGGTCCATGTCTGGATGGACATCTCCAGTGGCTGATTTGGTTGAGGAGCAGCCGATTTAAGTTATATTTTGTGGCAGTAACAAAATCGTAAGTAAAGATTTCCTCGGGAAATGCAAGTGCATCATCTCAGTTTATTTTCTTAACCTCGTGGTTAAATTTCAGCTCTTCAAGAGGTTTTACATGCCGGGATGGAGGGAAAGACAGCGTTTGAGATAATCTCTATTGGATGGTCTCCGGTAAGGATCCTTTAATCATCTTTGCTCTGCTCTCCGCTTAATTTCTGCCATGTGCATATTCTGATCGAAGCAATTTGTTTCTTTCCAGCTGAATGGGATTATTTTTGATTATTAGATTTTGATTAGATTTTGATTTCTATTTCGATTTCCATTTTCTGTAAAATTAAGTTGATTTCTATAAAATCTAAATAAATTCAGTTAAAGTAAATTCAATTCAAAGAATGAATTAATAAACCAATTTTAAGAAATTCATAATGCAATAATTAATCAACTTGAGCTGCACACCTTGTGGACTTTGCAAGTTTAGTTATCTTTAGGGCTCTCATGTTTAGCTTCCTTTCTTCTGAGCTCTGAAAGAAATAAGCACATGTTTAGTATATCTCATTTTGTGCACCAGAGATTTAGATTTTTGTGTAATTTAGTATTGCGGGCTAGGTACCTTTTACTAGCCGCCATTTTGTGTAGCAAGTCCATGACAATTAGCCTTCTGCTTCAGACTTCTTAAAGCTCAACAATTTTCAATACATCATTGTGCTTGCGCCGCCTGAACATACCCTTCACGTGCTTCCTGTGTGGCTTGCGATTGGAGCTTGCATAGAGCCAACGCCCGGAGCTTCGCGTTTCGACTCACACTGTCATGATCCAGTCTGCAGCCGGACAGCCTTTGCGGGAAGGTTTCTACAGAGCGAGGTCGGTTATATAATTTCTTATTAATTAGGGAAGTAGGATTTCAATTAATGTCCTTGAGATTCACATGTAGGGAAGTAGGATTTAAATTAAATATTGGAATTGATGGCATTAGGTTCTTAGGGACTAACCAACTTAGAATAAATAATTGTGAACCTATAATAAGAACCATAGGATATTAAGCACAACCCATGCTTTCACTGAGCTAACTAATTTATGAATTTCACATGTCTGGTCGTTGTGACTAAGTAATGGTTTGCAATTACTCTTGAATGTAAAACAGAAACTACCAATAGGAATAAAGATTGTGTTTAACTTACTAATTTGTTTCCTTCAGCTCCATAAAATAGACCCATTCTCTATCCAAAGGTTACGCCAGACATATTATTTCAGGTATTTAGTATTGTAATAATTTGTGGTTTATTACACGTTTCGTATTTCGTTTACGACTTGTTTCTTCGTTCTTGCCGGGCACGGGAAGCAAACGTCGCACTGTACAGCGGTTTAGCCGTGAAAGCGTCACAAATTGACAGACAGACTATCACATTTATAATATTAGTAGGTATATACTTGTTGATTGCCAATTTTTCAATCTCCAGTTAACACTATCTGCCAGATAAATTTTAGCTGTCTTCTAACATATGACAAAAAAGTGACATCGTAACCTGTCGCTTAATTTTATCTGGGATTTGCTCTGTACCCTACAAACAATAACAACTGATTAGCCGAATGTTGCAAATTCATTAAATTATACCTACCAAGTATATTACAAACTTGTTTGCGTATTGTCGCGTTTGTTACGGATAAGTGTGGATACATCCGTCACTCTCACACTTAACTGGTCAGTAAGTGCCAGATATTCTATCCGTTTATATACAAGTTAAACACGACCACAAGTGGCCAGAGTCATTAAGAATCGTTGACCAGTTGCGCGCAACCAGTTTAAGAAGCGCACGGCTGACAAACTTGTTATACCTAAATATAATCAATAAATATTCGCGGCCCTCAACACTTTGCATCAACAAATTAACTTTACTTAGTAGCAGTGAAACAATGATTAGGTCTTTTGTGTTGTTTTTGTGTATTACGCGTGTATTGAGTATTAACGATGAAGGTGAGTTTATTTAAATATCAGGGATTACACAAATTCATGTACATATGTGACGTTCTCAATATAAAGGGACCTTATGGAGGAAGGCAGTGACGCTCTTCTTATTCCTGTAAACGCTTCCCGCCGTCTGTACCTTTGTTAACGCTTATATCTTTCAAACTACGCAACGGATTTTAATGCGGTTTTCACCATCAGTTAGATAATTTTTCACGGAAGGTTTCTGTATACAATAGTACCCGGAGCGAAGCGAGGGCGCCAGTAACGATATATTTTGTACAATAGCGACCCGCATTCGTTGCGCTTCGGTAAAATAAGTTTAAATATAGCCTATAAAATAAAATATAACTTTTGTTACTTCGGATAATGTAGAAAGAATCGCTAAAATCGGTTCAGGAGTTTTAGAGTTCATCGATTACTAACAAGTAAATCTTTCCTCTATTTGTATAGATTTGTATATATTAACACACACACACTATACACAATATAACCAATACCTATGCTCATTATGTAAATAATTCTTTTGCCCACGTAGTGTTACTATAACAAGTTTATTTATGTAGAAATATATATTTTTCGTCATAGTTTTCCTGTTGCCTCTAACCCGCTTATCGCTGTGTATTTGTCGCGCGAAAACCCAGAGGCATTGGCAGTCGGAAAAAAATAAAAATCACCTTAAATGATGTTTTAGGGTTCCGTACCTCAAATGAAAAAACGGAACCCTCATAGGATCACTTTGTTGTCCGTCTGTCTGTCTGTGTGTCTGTCTAGACCCTTTTTCTCAGGAACGCGTGGAGGTATCAAGTTGAAATTCATATCAAAAACTTAAATCTGCAATCCTTTGGATCAGTGAAAAAATCAAACGTCTAAGTCAACGCAATCAAAACATACGGCCGTTTATGCCGCATATTGAAGGGAATCTCAAGGGAATCAAAACCTATAATCATGAAATTTGGCAAGAAGCAATGTCTTACAGCACAAGTAAAGGAAAAAATCCGGAAACCGTTAATTTGTAGTTATATCACATAAAAAAAAATGCCAGTATATGCTGACACTCACTAAGTACTAAAGTGCATACTTAGTGCGTGTCAGTTTATACTGGAATTTGTTTCTATTGTATTCCCGTGATTTACGAACTATTTGTGACGTTCTCAATACAAAGGGATGGAGGCAGGCGGTTACGCCGCTTTTAGAACTGTTACCATAGTATTCGTATAGTTACAGGAATAAGAAGAGCGTAACTGCCTTCCTCCATAAGGTCGCTTTATATTGAGAACGTCACATTTACCCTCGGTGCGCGTACGACTGTCACTTGACCGTCTTTTTTTTTAACAGGAGACGCGTGCGTCGCCCACGGTGCGGCCGGGGTGTGCAGGGCTTTGGACGATTGCGAGTACGCCGTCAAGTTGCTGACGATTGACGAAAAGAAACCTGCAGTATGTACTCGCAGTTGCAGAGAAATTGCGGGCTTAAGGGCCTGCGCAAATCGGCGGAGCGCAGCGCAGATCACTTTAAATTTATCAATGTATATTCTTCCCTATTTAGAGCCGCAGCCGCAGAGTAGAATTCCCCCCGTGATGCTCCGAGGTCGGTCTCAGAGCATTCAAATGTATACCTTATTGTAATTAAAATAGGGAAGAATATACATTGATAAATTTAAAGTGATCTGCGCTGCGCTCCGCCGGTTTGCGCAGGCCCTAACGTGCATGCACGAGATAAAATTTGACAGGTGCAAGTGAAATGAATACATGTGATAATCGCAATAGTCGCTTAATAATAAAAGGTAATAAACGTCAGGACGAAACACATTTATTTTAAACCTTAAGAGGACTGTGAACCAACTGTAAAATCTAGCCTTTTCATACAAACGGAGATAACGTTTTCCACCCCCTAAACGTTAACCGAATTCGACCAATTTTTGATATGTGGTCAGTCGAAACAACAACTATGTCCGTACGTTTCGTTTTTATCAATATTGATTAGTTATAAAGAGATTTTGGCCGAAATTACTTTTGTATGAAAACAATAAAACGGGAATAAATCGAAATTTATTAATAACATTGAAAAAAAACGAAACGTACGGACATAGTTTTTGTTCCGACTGACACCGTATCAAAAATTGGTCAAAATCGGTTAACACTTCGGGGTGGAAAACGTTATCGCCGTATGGAAAGCCGTTACCTCACAATCTTAAGCGTTAAGTCTTACGTTAGAATGTGGTATAGATGTATTCATTTCCCTGACACCTGTAAAGTTCTGTTTCGTACTTGCATGCTAGGGGGCCTGAGAGATTGTGTGCCTCCAGATGTAACCTGAATAACCTGGATACTTCCAGATGTGTCGCTGGAAAGGCCGGACTCGTATAGTGTGTTGTCCCACCGACGCCGAGCAACGGTTCGGGGACATCGGAGACTTACGTAGTTTCTTCGGGGGCGGCAGGAAGGGCCTCCTCCCCTCCAAAGACATGGTGAGGGCAGTTTTTAACCCCCTACGCAAAAAGAGAGGGGTGTTATAAGTAAAACGTGTCTGTCTGTGTATCTGTGTATCTGTCTGTGGTATCGTAGCTCCCAAACGGATGGACCGATTTTAGTTTAGTTTAATTTTATTTTATCCCGAGTGTTCTTAGCCATGTTTCATGAAAATCTGTTCAGCCGTTTGAAGATCATCAGGTCTTTTCTAGTTGAGGGGATCAGATTTATTAATTCTTGAAATCTTCTAGTGACGAAGTCCCTCCAGTGAAAATGTACGTGCTTGGAGCCCCTTAAAGGTTTTGCTCATTGCTCAGAAGGTTTTTGGGCGCTGGTATCGGGGGTTTTTAACTCGGTTATATTTAATAAAACAATCAGTTTAACAACCGACTAGACCAACATATTAGAAGTACATATACAATGAATAGCCGGATGCAGGCATTTATCAGTTGTCACAACTGCCTGCCTGATAAATAATAATAATTAATATTTGCTTGACGAAGATGTATTCACAAAGATTTCACACAAGACATACAAAAAGTGAAAACAGATTAACTAAATTTAAATTGTCAGAACATAGTCAAAATGATAATACCTACTTACGACGACGCGGTTAGCTTGTTTAGTAGTGACCTACGAAGCTAGAGGTCCCGGGTTCGAATCCCGGTATGGGCAAATATTTGTGTAATAGTGCAAGTATGTATTTAAGTATTTCTCTATACTCTGTGTCAATAATATTAGCTATGCCGACGACATGGTTCTGCTGACGGCGTCGGTGTGCCGTTTGAGAAAATTGTTGGCGGTGTGTGAGGCATATGTTGCTAATCATGGGCTGAAGTATAATGTACTAAAAAGCCAGTTTATGGTCTTTGAGATCGGACGGAGACGAACTATCGAAGTTCCACATATTAGCCTCAACGGTGTACCCCTTAACAGGGTTGATACATTTAAATATTTAGGTCACTTGGTTACGTGGGAGCTCAAAGACGATACCGATATTGAACGGGAACGGAGGGCTCTGTCGGTCAGAGGGCCTAGTGTAAGTTTTACAACGTTTTTTACGTCTCAATCGCGTTTGCGTAAAAGTGTCACTTTGTATGGAACTGTCAAATGTTTCGAATACGCGCCGCAAGGGGCGCTGTCACACTTCCATACTAATTGAGACTAAACGCAAACGCGATCGAGATGTAAAAAACGTTGCAAAACTTACACTAGGCCCTCAGGACTAACATGATTGCGCGCAAGTTTGCACGATGTTCGAGGGAGGTTAGGATACTCGTAGCTTTGTTCAGAGATTACTGCATCTCTCTCTATACGTGCAGCTTGTGGCAACGCGGTCCAGTTTAATAACGCGTTCCGGGTGTTGGTGGGGCTGCCCCGTTTTTGTAGCGCATGGGATGTTTGCAGAAGCAAGAATAGACTAGCGCATGCGCAAAAGAGCCGCATCCCTGGTGCGCCGGGTGCGTGGCAGTCCCAATAACTTCCAGAGAATGTCATTGTTGTGGGCTACATGCCCCAGTCAATTAGTTACTAACACTTAGATTTAGCTAAAAAAAAACATTTAATTTAATTTAATTCAATTTTATTAATATTTCAATAATAGTACTTAACTAGATAAAAATGTATGGACTTATGTTGTCTGATAAGACTAACTGATTTTATCAGAATTTACCCAATTACGGCAGCAAAAAGAGGGTTATGATTTTAGCTGTCTAAAGTTTATTACGTAGTATATATAAAGGTGTAAACACACCGGTATGTTACAGACGTGCCGCTACGACGGCACTCTGCCGGTGGTCTGCTGCCAGAACGTCGAGGAGGCGCCGCCCGCCGCCGAGCCGGAGACATGCCCCAAATTGAACTTGCCGCAAGGAGATAAAAACGATGTTGCTTTTCAAAGTAAGATACATCAAGTTAACCAGTTATTAAAAAGAAAGGGATAAAATTATTCAGTACGTAGGTGACACGTCAAAAATGTATCAGCGCTTGTGAGTCTACTGCTGAGAAGAAGCGCTGCAAGAAACTAAGCTAGCCTAGTCGGCCTACGAAGCTAGCGGTACCGGGATCTAATCCCGGTACAGGTAAATACATGTGTAATGAGCCTGAGAAGTTGCTGAGTCATGGATACTTTCTATGTATTTCTTTATATGTACATTTAAGTATGGGTGGCACTAATGTTTTTTAAACCGTTATTTTTCTGAAACTGTAAATATTTCAGGATTTTTATAAAACTAACCTAACCTATACTGCCCTCATAAGAAGAAAAGGCACATGTGCAAACGAATTGGTATTGCACATGCGACCTTTATTAACCTACACAGGGTTTAATATGCTTCTGTGAATAATTCGCAGATGTGCCTTTTTTCTTACGAGGGCAGTATAGGGTTCTACACGATGCTGAAATAAATCCTGAAATATTTAGTTTCGAAAAAAAACGGTTTGCCAATAGATGTTTGTGAAACAGACAAAGACAGGATACCATAAGCATGTTTGATTATCGCTGCCTAGTACCCATAATAGCACAAGCCTTGGGCTTGGTTGAGCATTTCTAAAAAAGTTTGTACAATTTTAAGGATTTAAAAACAACAAACAAGCCCGTAGTTAGAATCGTACTTAGTTAGATTGCGTGCATGAAACTATGCAATTTGTACATAAATTCCCAAAATGCTCAAAAAAAATGTATAGAAACTTCCTATTTCGTTACCAACAATGTATGCGCTTTGGTAACAAAATAGGAAAAATTTGTGCATTTTTTATGTTATGGGACATTTTGTGAAATTATTTTAAAACTGCTTAGTTTCATTTATCCAACCCACCTACCAATTTTTTTTTAAATCGGATAGTTGAATGAAATGTACAAACTTTTTTTTTTTTTTTTTTTTTCCGAACTAGGTCAACTTGTGTGAGATCGTGTCCTGATATTTATTACTAGCTTTTGCCCTCGACTCCGTCCGCGTAGAACTCCTTTACCGCTGCTCCCTCAGGAACTCCAATTTTCCGGAATAAAAAGTATCCTGTGTCCTTTCCCGGGACTCAAACTATCTCCATACTAAATTGCATATAAGTACCTTAGTTAAGAAATGATTCCCCATACAAATTTCCAACCCCCTTTTCAACCCTTAAGGGCTGATTTCCGGGGTAAAAAGTATCCTATGTCCTTCCCCGGGACTCCTATCTCCATACCAAACTTCATCTAATCGGTTGGAGCGTGAAAAGGTAACAGACAGAGACAGATTACTTTCGCATTTATATTAGTGGATTGTTGTTTGTAGTAGTTAGTAAGTTTTTCGGTATTTATGTGCGAAATACAATTTGTAAATTTACCATGAGCTTTTCGGTGAAGGAAAACATCGTGAGGAACCCTGCACACACCTGCAGAGAGATTTGACGGTGTGTGCGAAGTTCCCAATCCGCACTGGGCCCGCGTGGGAATTATAGCCCAAACCCTCTCATTGTGAGTGCTGTGCCCAGCAGTGGGACGTATATAGGATTATTATTATATATTTATTATTGTTGTTTGTAGAATGCCTGGAGTACCAGCGCTACGTGCGTCCATGCGTGTCCGTATCGGACTCCGAGCCTGATGTGTACAAGCGCGAGGACGCGTGCGGCGAGCAGTCCTTCGGGGACCGCATCACGGGCGGCGAGCCCGCGGCGCCCCGGGAGTTCCCGCACATGGTGAGACAGTTCTTTTTAGGGTTCCGTACCAAAATGGTAAAAAAGGAACCCATAAGGGTTCACACAGACAGACAGACAGACGGACAACAAAGTGATCCTATAAGGGTTCCGTTTTTTTCATTTGAGGTACGGAACCCTATAAAATGAGAAGTATTCAAAATACAAAAATACACAATTAAATATTTTTAGAGTTCCGTACGAAAATGTTAACACGTTCGGCGGCGGTACCCAAATTATGGAATGTACTAGAATGACACTAAATTTCTTCATACAAATTGAAACTACGGTTTAAGCAGTTCTGATTATATACATTGTTGGTTTGTCTCTACCCGAGTACAGTAACGGTTATAACCGTGCTACGGGAAGACCCGTACTGGCATGTAGAATGAAAGTTATACCATTGCCTATGTCAGTACGGTTATCACCGTAACTATAATTTGTATTTCACACATATTATGTTTGCCATATTCATTGGTTTTTGTAATCAAAAATTCAAGTAAATCCTTGGAGATGACCGTCTTGAAGACTTCTAAAGCGGTGGGCTTTTCTCCCAAGTTTACTCTAAATCCTGTTGTTGACTCGTCAAATCCGAAATTGGGGATCGGTGCTGTAATATCCGTCCACTCGTTATTACCTGAATCAATGTACATGCAGACCCTGATCATGTACATGACTGGTTCCTGGTTCTGAACTGGTTTGTGGAGCCGGCACACGCAATGTTTGATCTTGGTCTGTAGTGATACATCCGGGAATGTCCGTGCAACGATCGACAGACAAAGGCTGTGGCTCAGACTCTAATTCAATTTCAATTCTGATTTGTTCTTCGATGACATCCACTAACGACGCAAAGTCTTTCTGTTGTAGCTCATTGCCATTAGATAGCTCGCACTCACCATTCACGCTGAAATTTTCGTTGAAACTCGAAAGCACCGCTGATTCGACCATTTCTGGTTGTGACCTGTCGAAATTTGAACATACACGCTCACTGCATTCGTCGGCAACAGCAGAAGTCACTGTCCTGTCCATATCATGTTGTGACCCCTCCCTATCATCACAATAGGTACTTGCCAGGTTCGAGTTAGCAGCTGAAGAAATTCCAATGGACTGGCCGGTTTCACTGTCATCGGAACTGGATATTTCGTCATAATCAGGTAGGTAGTCTTCGTCTGAACCGAACTCACCATCGTCGCTAAACGGTTCGTGTATTGGAGAAGATTCGGGGGTAGATACTTCCTCTATCAGCCGCCTGAGCCGCTCGTCGTCTTTCTCTCTGTCCATCTATAAAAAAACAATGAAACTCACTTGTAGCTTATAAAAACAAATAAAATGATGCGATGCATTCAATAAAAACAAAGAATTTGGAAGCAAAAAACACGTAAACTATACTTACTTTTCATAGCTGTGCGTAACATTACGCGCGTCCGACGTGAGCCGCGCGAAGCGAAGCACTGGCGCGGGCGCCGAACAAACTCGCATACAACGACAGCGGCAAGCGCCGTACTGCGTGTGTGTGTAAGCTTTTGCATCTGTGTGAGTCAGGGTCAAACTCGTGTTTGAGAATTATACTTTATTTTGGCGGTAGCCAAATGGTTGTTGTACCCCACATGACAGTAAAAAAAAATTATATAGCAATGGTATGGACTTTCGTCGGGAAGAACCGTAGTGACTTTTAGGAAGTCGTAAATAAATACTGCGTTAGCCGTACTGTCATATAACGTGCTACACGTTTTACGGTCATAGCCGGTACCGCCGCCGAACGTGTTAAAAAGGAACCCTTATGGTGAGACTTCGTTATAAAAAAAAAATTAAAAAAAAATTCATTTATTTCAAGTAACTGGGACTCATATTAGGTACATAATTTAAAATTACACACAATAAACAATAATCAGTAAATCAGTCACACAACAAGTCATAAACAATAAAAATTAGAAATTCATCACATCACATTAAAAATTATTAGAAATTATAAATAAAATTAAATTAAATGAAATAAAATTAAATCAAATTAAATAAAATCAAAATAAAAACAATAAAATAAAATTAAATGATTATTGCTTGGTGCGTGATATGTTTGGCACAGCAGTGCCGTATATATGGGCAATCCAGCCTGTCGGCAATCATCGCCAGGACGGTGTTGGCGCTGGCGTGCACCCTGCGCACTAGCGAGGCGGCGCGCACGCGCACGGTCGCGTGGAAGCAGAGCGCGCGCGCCTCAGCAAACATGCCCGAGGCGCTGCAGCAGCGCCGCAGCCCCAACACTGCCCTGAACGCGTTGTTAAATTGTACACGGAGGGCATTGTACGACTTATGAGTGTAGTTTTCCCAAAGACTGCATGTGTACAATGATGTACAGTAAGTTTTAAAAAGCATAACTTTAACATCGTTAGAGCAACGTGCAAACCTACGAGCGATCGAGTTACCCCTCACGCATATAGCCCTCCGCTCCCGTTCCATGTCAGCATCGTCTTTGAGGTCAGCGGTGACAATATGACCTAGGTACTTAAATTGTGCCACCCTCACAAGTGGCGCTCCGTTCAAACAGACGGGCGGAACGCTCAACAGTCGTTTGCCGCCGGCCTCAAAGACCATGAACTGACTTTTGGACACGTTATATTTTAACCCATGGCCACAAGCGTACTCTTCGCAGATCTGTAGCAGCTTTCTGAGGCCACAGACCGACGCACTCAGCAGCACCATGTCATCTGCGTAGCTCAGATTATTGACACAAACTCCATCCACATGGCAGCCGAGATGCTGGCTGCTGAGCGCGACGATCTGTTATCTGTCTGTATGTCACAGCAATTTTTCTCAGCAACTTCACAAGCTATCAACTTGAAATTTGACATAGTTGTATAACTTGCTTGCCCGCATCTGTTTTTAGTAATAAAAATATGAAATTCATTTTATAAATAATTGAACAGGGGTCTAGAATGAGGGATTGAAAAATGAAAGTTATTTGATTATAACAAATGGGATCTGCACATTACAAAACATTTTTTTTTATAATTTTCCGTGACGTACGTTTTGATTTATAACCAAAAATTTTCAAAAAATGACCCCCCCCCCCCCCCCCCTTATCTATCTCCGAACGAAGTTGATGACCGAAAAATCTGAAAAATTCCTAACTTATAGATAGGTATGTAATTGCTTATATTTTACGGGAAAAATAAAATGAAGTGTTCAAAATTTATAGTTTTTGAGCAAATTGACAAAAAACTTTAAAGATCTGGACTTAAATACGGAACCCTCGGTGCGCGAGTCTGACTCGCACTTGACCGGTGTTTTATTTATTTATTGACTTATTTATTTCTCGTGATTTGACGCTGTCGTTTTGTCAGGGCTCTAAGGGCCGTATTAATAAACTCATCTCAACTCTGATCCCCGTCACAAGATGCGTCATAAATGACAGTTTTCTATGGTTTGACGTTTACTTTGACGTATCTTGAGACGGGGATCACAGTTGAGATGAGTTTATTAATACGGCCCTGAGGGCCGTATTAAAACCAGTTGTTTACTTTGATTTGACAATTACAGATATAGAAGTGATAGTTTTTTTTTCTTTTTCATAAGTACGAAGGCAACAAGCTTGTCGGTCATTAAAGTTTACAAATGTCAACTTAATAACTAAAAAAAATATTTCTAAAATATTGGAGGAAATAAAAATAAAAGAGCCGCAGTCCCTTGATCTTTAGGATGAGGACTATCGAAAAAAATAATATAATTTACATCTCTTCCAAAAACTTAGCCAATTATTACGCTGAGTTGGGACCATTTCGTGACTACATTCTTACTGTGTGTATTTTTTTGTCCTTTGCTGATATTGGTCACGAATAAATGTTTTTCTTTCTTTCTTTCTTTCTTTCTTTTCCAATTGTCGATGTGTTTACAGGCTCTCCTGGGCTGCCGAAACACAGCGAACCCCGGAGTGAGTGCCGTGGCCTGGGTGGCTGGCGGCTCCCTTATCAGCGACCGGTTCGTGCTGACGGCGGCCCACGTCCTGGCCCACAGAGACCAGTAAGTTACCAAAAACCGAGTTAAAAACCCAGACATCAGCGCCTAAAAAAACCTCTGAGCAATGGCAAAACCTTCAACGGGCTCCGAGCACGTACGGTTTTCACTGGAATGACTTCGTCACTAGAAGAATTCAAGTATTAAAAACTTCCGACAAAATCGGGATCAGAGCTCTACTTTTAAACGGCTAAACGGATTTTCATCAAACCAAGTAGTAGCTGGTAGATTTTGACGTGTAAAAGTGCCCGTGCGGCCTACTTACTGAATAAATATCTTTTATCTTTGTATCAAACTAAGCACACTTTCGATTAAATCACCTTTTTTCTAATAAAAAAATACTAAATCAAAATCGGTCCATCCGTTTAGGAGCTACGATGCCACAGACTGATACATAGATACACACACAGAAACATACGCCAAACTTATAACACCCCTCATTTTTGCGTCGGCGTCGGGGGTTAATACCCTTTCTACACGGTTTTTGAAGACGGTTTTATTTTAATGTTAAATTTTTTTTTTGCTTTCTAGTGATGCACCTAATATTATTATGTGATAAAGCACATAAACATCACGTTAAGAAACAACAGCCTAATACCAATTTCTCATCACCCTTAACAAAATGTCGCTGTCCAAGATGCAGGGCCGTTAATCATTGAGGAGTTCTCCCGGTACTTCACCATCAGTTGCACTTCACCACATGCATTATAATGAATATAAAAGTAGCTTCATGTTCTTAATAAAGAAATGTCATTGCTGGCGTCAATCACTTACGACTAAGGAGTTCCGGTGGTCATCTCTGGCCTTCATCATCAGTTCCTCTTCACCAAGAGGTGCTTTTGTATTGCAATTTCTAAAGATCTTGCAGGTAATATCAAAATCGCTGTATGTGTGCCTATAACTTTTGAGGAGTTCCCTCGATTCCTCATGGATCCCATCATCAGATTCTGACTTGGTGACAATGGGACCACCTCGGAAGTATACCCTTTCAAACTCAAAAATAATTTTCAAAATCGGTCCACAATTGGCGGAGTAATCGCGTAACAAACATACAAAAAAAAAACAACATACAGTCGAATTGAGAACCTCCTCCTTTTTTGAAGTCGGTTAAAAATATATTAATTTATTACAGCGGTATAATCCGGTACACCCTGCTGGGGGCCACTAACAAGTCGGACACGAAGGACGGCATCGTGTACAATATCATACAAAAAATCCCGTACAAGCTGTGGGCCAAGGGCTCCAAGAACCACGACATAGCCCTGCTGAAGCTTGATAGAAGGTATATGTTCTCTCTTGGCGTTTAGGATCCTATTTAGGGTTCCGTACCCAGGTCCAAACGGCGCCCCATTGCACACTCACGTGTCAGTCTGTCCTTCTGTCACATTGGTGTTACAGCCATATAGTAAGTAAGTAAGTAAGTAATGCTTTATTGACAAGAAAATACAATTCTCTTAAAAGTGTTATCCGGCGGACCCCAAACTAGGCTGAGCCTGTATCTTGGGCATCCTCGAGTGGAGTAATACACACATGATCAAATAAACTATATAACCTTATAGGACCTTAACACATGGAAGTTAAAAGCTAATCGTCACAGTACTACGTGCGCACAATTACCTATAGTTATGTACAATTACACGCAAGAAAAAACAAATAAAATATGTGAATGGAAGCATGCAGTGCGCGCGCGCGTGTTTGAGTGTGTGTGTGTGTGTGTGTGTGTAATGTGTATGTGTGTGTAATGTGTATGTGTGTGTGTGTGTATCTGGGTGTGTTTGTTGTGACAAATCTAAACCAAAAGCTTTTCCGTGTCTTCATAAGATTGCGTTTTGAGCCAACATTTGAGATTTTTTTTTAGTTTAAATATAGTTAAATTTTGTATCTCACAGACCTTATTGACATCATTATACACCAGGGTGTGCGAGAAAGCGGGAGAGCGATATACAGCTAAAGGGGGTAAAAAGTTGACCTACCCCATCGGGTAGGGAACTCGTTGAGTGGATAAATACATTTGTTTTAAAAAATATTGCAAAACAAAGGAAGAAGCCACCAAAGTCAGCTTTTATTACAAAATTTTGTTACGAAGAATTTTTTGACTTACCTTTGAACTTGAAATTTGGTGATAATATTTATTATTACGTGTATTTTACTAACAAATACCTATATATTGAATTTGGTACGGGACCCTAAATGTCACTCACTTCTACGTTTTTTTATGTTATACTAGTGACCATCCCGCTTCGCACAGGGAGCTGTAAATTAATGACCTCAAACCGCGCGTATACTGCTTC
Organism: Tortrix viridana; assembly: GCA_963241965.1. Lineage (NCBI taxonomy): Eukaryota > Metazoa > Arthropoda > Insecta > Lepidoptera > Tortricidae > Tortrix > Tortrix viridana. The sequence goes on along the minus strand of OY725198.1, from coordinate 2,024,321 downwards.
GTGGCACCTTAGTTGACACCTAGACTCAACGACTGACCTCGAATATTCCTCAAAGTGGACATTCACGGTCAGTTAAACTGATCGGTTGAACTGACGTACATCCAAAAACTGACCGTGAATGTGAAATCTTAAGTTAAAATTATACGAACTCAAGGTCAGCTTCTGGATGTACGTCAGTTAAGTTAACTGACCGTGAATGTCCACCTTCATAGAGTGGACTTCACCGAGTTCATCAGGCCGGCATGCCTGCCGTCTCCATGGATCGACATCCAGGAGGGCAGGATCCTGGCTGGCTGGGGCAAGACCGGCGAGCAGGCCGCCGAGTCGCAAATACTCATGAAGGTAAGATGACCTGACACCATCGGGCCTGTTATGATCACTTATCGACGCGATAAACCATTTTTATCACGAGATCATCGACAAATTATCACTGTCGACGTATGCTAATATGCGGGCTTAATTTGCATGGAAGATATACAATTTGACGGGTGCTAGGGAAATGAATATAGTCCATCCATATTCTAACGTACTTAACGCTTAAGGTTTAAAATAAGTGTCTCGTCCTGACTTTTATTACCTTTTATTACTAAACGACTATAGCGATTTTCACATTTTATTGCGATTTTATCAAGACTGGACACTTATTTTAAACTAAACTAACTAAAAAATGTATCTCGTGCATGCATGATATGCCCACCGGGTTGATGATGAACGTTTAATACTCTCGTTCCTCAGGCGTCAGTCCCGGAGTTCGACTACGATAGCGAGTGCAAGCAGCACTTCTCGGGCTATGCCAACTTCACGTTCAACAAGGACGCCATGCTGTGTGCTGCTGGGGGCAAGGGAGACAACCGGGACTCCTGCCAGGTAAAGAACTATGTCTACTACTTGTCCTGTTGCTACAATTTTTTTTAGTAGCTTTAGCCCGCGACCACGTCCGCATAGAATTCGTTGTATACTGCGGGCTTATCATGCAAGCACGAGATTAATTTTGACAGATGCTAGGGAAATGAATACATCTATTCCATATTATAACCTACGAATTAACGCTTAAGGTTTAAAATAAAAATGTCTCGTTCTGACTTTTATTACCTTTTATTACTAAGAGATTTTAAGATTGAAGATTTTCACATTTTTATCGAGACACTTTTATTTTAAACCTTAAGCAGTCTTACGTTAGAATATGGAATAGATGTACCTATTAATTTCCCTAGCACCTGTCAAATTTTATCTCTCGCTTGCATGCTAGGCGGCCTGATGTATATGTCAAATTTTCCGGGATAAAAATGGACACATCCTAAGTTAGTGTCTATCTGCCCGATACACACTTATACTACTATGGCATTTTAGTAATCTACGGTATCGACTTTATCATGTACAGTCAAGGGCATTAATATCTATACAGCCATCGCGTCAAATATATGTATACATGGACCTTATTGCCAGTGGCATAAAAGCGTATAGATATTTTTGAGATCTTGGGAACGTATATATATTTATGCCCTTGACTGTACATAAATAAAAAAAGTGACCAGAACACATTTTTTTCCAAACGTGTAACTAACAACGCTAAAAAAACTCCAAAGAAAATAATAACTTTAAACTGATCTCCTGTAAAATTTGTTTTTTGTAGATACACACTTTATCTTAGGGTGTGTCGATCTGTGCTTTTCATAAAATATGTTCAGCCGTTTAGGTGTGAAACATAAATATACAAACATTCAAACAAACTTTAACATTAATTTATAACATCAGTAACTCTAAGTTAAATTCATTGTATTCAAATACATATTTATTAAAAAATCGGTCATGAGCGAGTCGGACTCACGCACTGAGGGTTCCGTACACATTTGGACGGTTTTTAGTATTTGTTGTTTTTCTATAGGGTTTGTTCTATAATCATACAAAATTTGACGCTTGTATGTACCTATTACCGTTTTTACTATAGAACAAATACAAAAAAACGTTGAAAAAAAAACGTTTCTTGTTTGGGGGCTCCCCTTATTATTTTACTTTTAGACTTTTTTATTTTTTGTTAAAAAATCACATATTCTGTAATAAAAAAAACTTTTACGGTTGAAAAGATACAGCTCTTTAAAGTTAGGACAGACGGACGTAGTGACCCTGATTACGAAGCTTGCAGTCCAGGGTTCGAATCCCGGTATGGCCAAATATTTGTGCGATGAGCGCAAGATGAGCGCAAGTCCCTGAGTCATCGATGTTTTCTATGTAAGTATTTCTCTATATGAGTTGATCGGTGCCCTGTACTCATGGATAGTATATACAAGCCTATGAGCCTGTCCACATGACGCGTTTTACGCGCGATTGCGACGTAAGCCTGTCCAGATGACGCGTTTTACGCGCGAGTAAAAGAGGACGGATTCAGTTGATAGAATGCGACAACAATACGTCCACTCGCCACGGACTCGCGCGTACTAACGGACGCATAATGGCGCCAGAGTATCTCAACTCGCGCGAGTCGAGAGTCCAGCACGTTGCACGCAGGCACCAGGACGGGATGAATGTAGCTCTAGTCTCTCGGGAACGCGCGAGTGACTACGCGAAAACGCGTCATGTGGTTGTGGACAGGCTCTATAGTGGAGCCAAAATCAACGTGCACGTTGAGTCATTAATCATTATACCAGCTCGCTCGCACTCGCTGTCTTTTTTCGTTGGATATGCATTAACTGCGAGCGAGTTTTGTTGGGGCCAGTTTGTATGAGATTGCCTCCTGATATTTATATAATTTGTTCGCAGGGTGACAGCGGAGGCCCTCTAATGGCGAGTACTGAGAACGTCTTCTGTTCTTACGTAGTACGCGGAATTGTGTCGTTCGGGCCGAGATGCGGCGCCGGAGTGCCCGGGGTGTACACCAACGTGCAGTACTACCTCCAGTGGATCAAGGACACCGTGTGGCCCAAATAGATCTATAGACCAGTGGATCAAGGACACCGTGTGGCCCAAATAGATCTATAGACCAGTGGATCAAGGACACCGTGTGGCCCAAATAGATCTATAGACCAGTGGATCAAGGACACCATGTGGCCCAAATAGATCTATAGACCAGTCAATCAATCCCAGTCGAACAAATTTTGATCAGTTATTAATATCACAGATTCAGATAAGTCCATCCCATATAATTACGTGAAAAATTTACTATTATGTAGATGGCGTCACTGCGTCTTCACAATACATTCAAGCAATAACTTTTTTCTATTATATTAATGAACAGTTTAAAATAAATGCAATCGTATTTAAATTATTCCTCAAAATGCGATAAAAAAATACGTTTATTTCAAGATTTTGCATTGCAGTGCCATCCATTGAAACTGTTATACAATGCAAATGTGTTTCTATGTGACGGGCTCTCTGTATGTATTTAATTAATAAATAATAATAATCCAGCCTATATACGTCCCACTGCTGGGCACAGGCCTCCACTCACAATGAGAGGGTTCGGGCTATAGTTCCCACGCGGCCCAGTGCGGATCGGGAACTTCGCACACACCGTCAAATTGCTTTGCAGGTGTGTGCAGGTTTCCTCACGATGTTTTCCTTCACCGAAAAGCTCATGGTAAATTTACAAATTATATTTCGCACATAAATTCCGAAAAACTTAGAGGTGCGAGCCCGGGTTCGAACCCACGACCCTCTGCTTAAGAGTTGGCAGGTCAAACCATTAGGCTACCACGGCTTTTTTTATTACTTAATGATAATATTGATCAGTCGGTCAATTGATCGGATTGAACATTTATTCCATTATTTTTACCAGCTAATCAATTGGGTTTATCTATCAATCGAATTATGAACACTTGTATTGACCAATCAATCGATTTATTGACAATGCATAATATAATGACCGCTCAATCGATTTTATGGATTCAATATATTTGAATGATCAGTCAATCGTTATGAATAACCAGTCAATTCATAATATTGACCAGTCAATCGATTCTATTGTATAGTCAATCGATTCTATTGTACAGTCAATTGAGTCTATTGTACAGTTAATAGAATCTATTGACCGGTCGATTTACAAGGATTACAAAGACGTAAGGGTGTCGGTTGATTGTAAAAACATTAAAAAAAACAGCATTATGTAATAGTTATTTAAGGTAAGGTAACGAAACTTCACTTTCAAATAAAACTTTGTGGAAATCTTATAGAATGTATTTTAATTCATAATCGCAGCCCGAAAGTATTTTTTACAGAAACTGTTATTGTTTTAAGTATATTAAAATATCTAACTGATAAATATCTAACTGATAAGTGGCACTGGTGTTGGATGCTCGATCAACGGAGTCACTATTAACAATATCAGTTACGCTGATGACATGGTGCTGCTGAGCCCTGCCCTGAGTGGCCTGAGGAAGCTCGTGAGAGTATGTGAGGAGTATTCAGTGGCCCATGGCCTCAGGTACAACGCCACAAAGAGCGAACTACTTGTTTTTAAAGCTGGTAGCAAAGTTCCCTCCTCTGTGCCGGTAGTGAACCTCTGTGGGTGTCCCCTGAATAGGGTGAAGAGGTTTAAGTACTTGGGCCATTGGGTCACTGAAGGACTCCAGATGACGTCGACATGGAGAGGGAGCGTAGGGCGTTGGCAGTGCGTTTTAATATGCTGGCACGCAGGTTCGCACGCTGTGACAGGAATGTCAAAGTGACTCTGTTCAGAGCATATTGTCAGACCTTTTACACGTGTAGCCTGTGGACTAGATATACGCAGAGGACTGTCAACGCCTTACGAGTCCAGTATAACAACGGGTTTAGGATGTTGTTGGGATTGCCGCGTTACTGCAGCGCATCGGCAATGTTTGCTGAGGCACACACCGATGGCTTCAAGGCCATTGTACGGAAGAGAGTTGCCTCCCTGATGCGCCGAGTGCGTGACAGCCCGAACAGTCTCCTGGCCGCTGTGATGTCCGACCCGGCCAGTAGAATGTCAGTGCACTGGAACTCCGTTCACCTGGAGTCCAGATGCAACATTTACAATGTATTTTAATAATTGGTTGTCTTACTAACATAGTTGTAAGTTTCTGTAATACTAACACTATGGACAATGTCTGAAATAAATGAATAATAATAATAATAATAAATAACGTTAGATTACGTTTGTTTAAAAAAAAATCCTGAAACAAAAACTGTTCTAGTAATAGTTATTTGTCATGCAAGACTGCAGTCAGTCAGTATTCTGCGACTTCAAAAAGCGGGTTAACCCGACACCCTAAAATCTGACACCCTTTCCCTAAATATTCTTTCAACAGTGAGCTATCTTTGCCTGAATAAAATATCATATTTAATACATAGCCACTTACCGCCTCGCAAAGCTGGTAACTCTTAAAATTTGTATACCTACGGAACAGCTAAGATAAGTTGGAATAGAAAACTAGCTAACATTTATGTTTTTAGGGTTCCGTACCTCAAAGAAAAAACGGAACCCTTATAGGATCACTTTGTTGTCCGTCTGTCTGTCTGTGTGTCTGTCAGGACCCTTTTTCTCAGGAACGCGTGGAGGTATCAAGTTGAAAATACATAAGTCGGCAGTCCCTTGGATCAGTGAAAAAATCAAACATCCAAGTCAACGCAATCAAAAGATTCGGCCGTTTATGCCGCATATTGAAGGGAATCTCAAGGGAATCAAAACCTATAGGGTACTTCCCGTTGACTTAGAATCATGAAATTTTGCAAGAAGCAATGTCTTATAGCACAAGTAAAGGAAAAAATCCGAAAACCGTTAATTTGTAGTTACATCACAAGAAAAATGAGCCCAGTATAAGCTGACACTCACTAAGTACTAAAGTGCATACTTATTGCGTGTCAGTTTATAGGTACTGGAGTTTATTTATATTGTATTCTCGTGATTTACTAACTATTTACATGCCTACAAGTTTGTGCGGAACCCTCGGTGCGCGAGTCCCACTCGCACTTGACCGGCTTTTTTTGGAGATTGTTGCTTGTTTGTTGTAATGGGGACGGAACCCTACACTAAGCATGGTCAAGTCGAACCAAAGCAGTTTGATTTCAAATTTTAAGGGCTTCTAATTATGGTTGAAAATGGAATAAAGGTTTATTTCGACTTGAGCCGATTTATAACGTGCAATATTATCACGCCTAGCGTGGCGCGATCGCGCCGCGCTCATGTGAAGACTGTCTGCCGACTCGCGCCGCGCCCTTTATTTAGAACTTTTCTCTATTGTTTGTTACTAGAATGACTTTAAAGCATAAAAAATTCATGCATATTCCCAATTGTCACATTTGTATGAAAGAAAATTTCTTTTTTATCCTTTTAAGGGTTCCGTACCCGAAGAGCGCCAACGGGACCCTATTAATATGCCTACGCTGTCCGTCTGTCCTAACTATAGAGCTGTATCTTTTGAACCGTAATAGATAGCGGGTTGATTTATTTCAGAATATGTGTTATTACGGCGGATTCACTAACAAATAAAAAAAAATAACAAAGTGAAATAATAAAGGGGGTCCCCATACAAGAAACATTTCGTTTCAACGTATTTTTATTTTTGTTGTATCGTAAAAACGGTAAAACATACAAGCATCAAATTCGGTATGATTATAGAACAAACCCTATAGAATAACAACAAATACTAAAAACCAGCCAAATGTTTACGGAACCCTCAGTGCGCGAGTCCGAATCGCACTTGCCCGGTTTTATGACTAAGGCTATTGGGCAAATAAAAATGGTTCACTAATGTTTGACCAAAATAACGTTTCACAAACTGATCATTTGACAAATCAATTTGTGAAACGTTATTTTGGTGAAATGACTGGACCCCAATAAAAATACACCGTATCCATGTATAATTTTCATTTAATTTCACTGTTAATTAATGATAAATGTCGTTAGTCGGAGTCGTCGTGCGCGCGCGCATCGTGCACGTCGCAGTGGAACTTGTACTCCTGGTCGGCGCCGAGGTACGCGTCGCACATGAAGTAGAGCGTGTACGCGTGCCGGCCGGCGGCGCCGCACACGAAGTCGAGGCGCACGCGCGCGCTCGCGCCGAGCGCCACGCGCTTGATCGACAGCAGGCTGTTGCTCTTCGGGGAGCCGATCACCACCCACCACCCCTCCTCGCGTTTCTGGACAGAACGTGTTTTTACAAATAATATCAGGGGACAATCTCACACAAATTGACCTAGTCCCAAGCTCTACGCTTGTACTATGGACACTAGGCAACGTCATACATACTTATATAGAGAAATATAAAAGATAAAAGTTATTTATTCAGTAAGTAGGCCACACGGGCACTTTTACACGTCAAAATCTACCAGCGCTTCCCAAGAGGAGACCACTGCTGAGAAGACGCGCCGCAAGAAACTCAACAGTTAGTCATTTTTTTTAATAGAACTTACTTATGACAATTATACTACTTATTCTAGCATTATATAAACTGTAAAAATAATATAAAATATCTGCGTAGTTTTGCAGGAAAACATGTCTGAAGGATTACGAGAAAAAAATAAAATCATATATATTGTTATATTATAACACAAAACAGTTTAACATGTCTTCCTACATAAACCGTGTCCCCTAGACAAGATGTTAATATATATATAATTAAATACATAGATAACATCCATGACTCATCACTCAAATATTTGCCTATACCGGGATTCGAACCCGGGACCGCTACCTTCGTAGGCAGTGTCACTACCAACTAGGCTAATAAGCCAACAGATACCGAAGTGGGCTCCGAGGTCCATAGACGACGCGTTTAGCCTAGTTGGTAGTGACACTGTTTACGAAGCTAGCAGTCCCGGGTTCGAACCAAGGTAAAATCGACGAGATTGGAATGTATTACAAAACAGACAGACAGCTCTCATTTTCGAACATACAAGATAGAAATTTAAAAAAAAATGTAAACAAAAATAATTTTAATCATTCTTTTTTTTCCTTGGTTGTATCTGCCCACCCTTGAATCAACGCCACTTATTCCATAGAATGTTTTACTTCGCCGAATTTTCATATCATCGACAGGCATTATAACACATACAGGAGTTATAATTTTTTGGTAGTCCAAGTCTAACCTAACCTACGTAACCCATGCTTAAGATAACCTGAAAACAATAAGGTTTCAACAGAAATTAACTTTTGACGAGATGAAATTCGGTGAAACGACACATTCGACGAAATGAGTGTCTGCAAGACAAGGGATGGCTTGAGCGGAGAGCCTCACCTGCGGGAAGTAGGGCGCGACGACGGGCCCGGCCACGTCGTCCTCGCGCTCCAGCGACACCTCCACGACGATGGGCTTGCCCACGCGCAGGTGCCGCTCGTCCAGCACCTAAAACAAATTCTTCATTCAATTGTCTTCCTACTAAAAATTACTAAATAAAATATAAAAATAACTAAATAAAATATCAGGGTCTCGACATTGAATATCATTTTCACTTCTCATGCTCTAAAAGTTCGTCTTCATGTCGTGCGTAGGCGACATAAAGTCGCTTCTTATGCTCTAGTGCATAAAGTAAAATCTTCGTCGAAGACCTAGGCAATCGGTCCAACAGCCACACGAACAACTTTAACTTCATAGAATAACCTCTTTATTTTATTTCGTTTCGTTAGTATTCTAAGACCAAGGGCAAGGATACCAACAGCCAAAGTACACAATAAAGCTTCATGAAATAAACTTATAATTATCATTTCGCCGCATTTTTTTTTATCATGTTGCTGTTTCATTTCCTCGCAATCGAAGTGAAAAGTAGAGTGTGCAACTCGTCCATAAAACCCATTTAACACTCGACTTTATATCCATCCTTGCTCGCAAGCTTGGATGGATAAACGTCTCGCGTAAAACGGTGCGTTTTATGCACTTGTTGTACAATCTACTATTTGTTGCTTTTGGTGTCCAGAGTCCAGGGACTGAAAAATCGCAAAAGACCGGTCACCTAAAATGAAGGTATCAATTGAAAAGGTATCCAAAAGTAACGGTACCCGAATAAATAACATTTAATAGGTACCTTTTTAAAACGGTACCGCTAAGGTTGACCGTTTCAAGTAAAGGTACCTGACCGAAAAATGCGCCGTACAATTACGCTGACCGATAAAAATGCTACCTCAATGATTTCGGTTAGAGTATCGGATACCCATAAACGTGGCAACGTCGCATGCGGTACCGAGAGTGACAGTGACGCAGTCGGCAACTGACTGAAAAGTGAGACACGCGATCCCTCTCGCTCTCGCGCGAGTCGCTCGCGACGGCACTTTTGTCCGATTGAGTGACCGGTTTGTGAAGTTCCCAATCGGCACTGGGCCCGCGTGGGAACTATAGCCCGAACCCTCTCATTATTGTTGGAGCCCTGTGCCCAGCAGTGGGACGTATATAGGCTGGATTGGATTATTATTTTATTTATTATTGTTAAGTTTATAAATGGGTGAATCAACTTTTAAGGTGCTCCTTTTCTTTTGCGGCACTAAAACTTTCCTGGTGACTTATGATTAATAATAATTCATGAATATTAATCAGACCATTAAATTTACACCCCACATGTTAGACACCTCAAATATTTCTTAATTTTCGGAAAACCCTGGTAACTCAGGGTCTAAGTCACTCATACAAAACCTGGGGACAACCTCGTCCCCTGCGTTACCAACTATATTATTATTTAAAATTGTACCATTTTAGAACAACATTATTTAAATGTTAGCCTATACGTTAGCAAATAAATAGTTTTTCTTAATAAAATATAAATTGTGAAACATCTCGAAAAATGGGGAGTACCTATCTTAAAAGTTGATTCACCCAAATATATGTATTTTGGTCAGTAGGGTATCTATGGACCTAGTAGCCTGAAAATAATTAAATCAGTGGTGATCAGGGTTACCTGGTAGGTGAGCTCCACGTTGGGGTACCGGTTGCAGAAGCGCGCCACGTCCGCCATCTCCGCGGTGGACAGCTGCAGCAGCTTGGCGCGCGCGCCGTCCTCCAGCTCCATCACGTCGAACACCGTCTCCACGCCCTACCAATCATATTCATTCAATATACATAACACTGCGTGGCGTGGTTTTGGTAGCCGAAAAACTGATTACTATTATAGTTTCCTATTATACTATTATCTATTCTGTGCTATTAGTTACAGTATGGGTACGTTCCACTAAACGCCCGCAACGATCGTAACACCCTCTGTATCGTTCCACCTAAGGCCCGCGGTCGTCGCGAGCGATCGCTCAAGAAATCCAAATCAAAACAGAATCCAAAATTGACCTCATTTTAGAAATCGGCATCCCCAAAAACTTAGAAAAGGAGTCCCTTGAAGACGTTTCCAAAAAGTTTCCAAAAAGTTATATCCGCCATCTTGAATTCCAAAATCTACGTCATTTTAGAAAGTCAACGTCCCAAAAATAAAAAGAGTCCCAAAAAAAAAAAGCAACATATGGACGAATTGAGAACCTCCTCCTTTTTTGAAGTCGGTTAAAAAAAACCCAACTCATGTCCGTTTGTCCCACGATTTAAGACGAAAATAAAACAGTGAAGTAATAGATTTTGTATGAACCATTATTGTTCTAGAGCAGAAAAGTGCCGCTGTGTGAGTGAGCGTCGTCGCTCGGGTCGAAACCGAATTTTCATCGATTTTCTACACAAAAAAAAAGGAAACTCCAACGCTCTAACCATCAGTCTATTCAGACGGTGACGATCGCATCGAAATTACGAACCACATTGCGCGGGAAATCTTTTTGCGTGAAAAAAAACGGGGAAAACGAATTTTCCCACATATGAAACCTAGCTAGATCGATTTTTCGCCTCCACAAACCCCCATACTGCAAATTTCATCGAAATCGTTAGAGCCGTTTTCGAGAAGGCGAGTACATACATATACAAATGTTTCTCGTTTAATAATAAAGATAAGTCGTTACCTTCTCGGAGCAGCGCTGCACGAGCTCGTGCGTGAAGTGCGGCAGCTGGCGCAGGTAGGAGTCCTTGGCCCACATGGCCTGCGTCACCATCTGCGCCAGCTCCATGGCGGCCACGGCCGGCGCCAGCCAGCCGCTCGACGACACCACGTCCACGCACGCCTGGATCAAGCGGATCGCCTGAAAAATACAACACATACTTAACACATAGAACATATACTTCCTTGTATAGTAAGCCGCCGGCGCATGCACGAAGCGGTGTCGGCGACTTCAAAGGCTTGTACACCCGCAGTATGCGCTGGTAAGTCGCGGCAAGATTTGCGTTTAAGATTAATATTAATAAAATGTTGACATTATATGTGTTTTATTATTTGTCACTATTTAAATATATATATTAAATTATTCAAAAATGGGTATTGTTATTATATGGTTTCAATAACAGTGTTGTGGGTGTACTGCACACTATTTCAACGAACGAATTATACAAAAAGGTCTTAAAAGGGCAAACGATCATGATGGTCAGCGTTCGCAGTCGCCCATAAATGCCGGCAACAACAGCGCAGTCATGTCGCTGCCTTTTTACTATTACAATTAAATCACGGAAAATACTTTATTTAAACATTATATTACTTTTTTTTTTACTATTATTTATTACGAAATCACACATTTTGTAATAAAAACCAACTATCATCTATTAAGGTGCAAAAGTTAAGTTAGACAGAGACCAAGGAGGAAGACCAAGGGGAACTGGGAGGAATGACCGTGAAGACGGTCGACCGCCCGCCTGCTCCGGCCGGGCGTCCCCATCCATCATCATCATCATCATAAGTTAGACAGCTCTTTAGACGGGCGAACGGACGGGCAAACAGCAAATTATGGGCTTAGTAAAAGGGTTCATCCTTTGGGTACAGTATAAATATAGCGAAAGCAGTAAAGAAACTACGAGCAAGCGTTCGACACGTCGCACTCACACAGATGCATGCTTCAACGACACCCCTAAGCGGACATGGCAGTGCTGTCAGTGGCTGGTGACGCGTGGAGACGAATGGTTTCGCTTTGTATTTTATTCTTCTCCACGCGACACCTGCAACTGACAGCACTGCCGTGTCCACTTAGGGGTGTCGCTGAGACGTGCGTTTGTGCGGGCGCGAGGTTCCGACCGTGTTGGCAGTATGTGGCGATGAGGTACGCGTACCTTGGTGAGCACGTGGTGCGTGTCCTGCTGCAGCTCCTGCGGGAGCTGCGCGCGCGACAGGTGCGCCTGCAGCAGCACGTGCGCCTTCACGTGCGGGTCGTTGAACCGCGCCGCGCCCGCGCCCGCCGTCGGCTTGTGCGGCACTCTGCGGGGCAGGTAATGAACAAAAGTAAGGGGCAAAAAACTATTGTCAATTCATTTAACTCTAACATGGTTCAATTATATTCGCTCAAGAAATCCAAATCAAGCTGAATCCAAAATTTACCTCCTTTTAGAAATCGGCGCATCCCCGAAAACCTATAAAATGAGCCAGTCATCAAACCGGACAACTTTAAAAAAAGTCGTCATCGACTTTTTCTAAAAAGTCACGTCCGCCATTTTGAATTCCAAAATGAACATCCTTTTCAAAATCGAGACCCTCAAAAACCTAGAAAACGAGTCCCATGAAAAGTCATGTCCGCCATCTTGAATTTTTAAATCTACGTCATTTTCGAAATCAGCATCCAAAAAACCTAGGAAATAAGTCCTAGGACTGACAAAATAAAAGAAATCCCAAGTCGTGTCCGCTTGCAACACGATATAAGAAAAAAAACAAAACAGTACAGTAATTAATTTTGTACGAAACATTATTGCTCTAGAGCAGAAAAATACCCCTCTGTCCTCAGTATTTAGTGCAGTTATAAGCAGTTATAAAAACATATTAGTCACCGCACCGTCACAGCCGCCCTCTAAACTGCACTGCTAAGGTAAAAGGCAGTTTTTTTACACAAAACTACTGTTACAATTGTAACCTCATTACTGGATAATAAGATTGTAATTGCTACAGTAGTTTTGTGTAAAAAACTGCCTATTACCATAGCAGCAGGGCAATATACCACCCACTAGCCCCCACTCACTTGTTCGCGAGCGCCTTGATGATGTTCTCTTCGCGGTGTCGGATGCACAGCTCCGAGAACTCCGCGGCCGAGGAGATGATCTCCAACAGCCCGCGGATCTTGGTCTTGCTTGTTAGCGACAAGCTGAACAACTCTGGAAAAATCGCAACATGTGTGTGGGATAAGTAACGTATTAATTAACTTGTTGACTTTTTCTGCAGTGCTGACACATCAATGCAATCGCTTAATAAAAATACTAATTAATTAATTTTACGACGCGGTTAGCCTAGTTGGTAGTGACCCTGCCTACGAAGCTAGCGGTCCCGGGTTCGAATCCCGGTATGGACAAATATTTGTGTGATGAGCGCGAGTATTTGTTTCTGAGTCATGAATGTTTTCTATGTATTTAAGTATGTATTTCTCTATATAAGTATGTTTATCGTTGTCTAGTACCCATAGTACAAGCCTGGAGCTTAGTTTGGGACTAGGTCAATTTGTGTGAGATTGTCCCCTGATATTTATTTATTTATATAATTACAGTTCCTCAAAAAGTAGTACTTTTTTGTAGCTGTATATCGTGCGGATATTTTTTCGCAAATGTATTAACCGTGTGTTAATGTAAAAAACGTCACACCTCGGGTCTCGTGTAAAATGACATACTTTCCACACTTGCATCAAAATGTACTAAAACCCTTACGTAATACACTAATACGCCATGGGACACCATACAATCTCTACAACGATTATTCTCACGTTTCGAAGGACCAATTTCATAGGCAATACAGTATACTAACCGATGGTGGTATAGTTGATGTAGTAGTAGGAGGCGATCATGCCGAGGTTGAGCGGCTGCAGGTCCACCTCCTCCTCGATAGCGATGCACTTGGACTGCTCCAGGTCGTTCAGCGTCGTCTCCACCAGTTCGGAGAGGTGGTCGGACAGGTGCCTGGTCAAATGAAGACATGTGTAGTGCGAACGTTTTTACAGAGGCATCTAGAACAACCCACTGTAGGCTGCAATGGCACTTTTAGATATCAGCGTTTTCTAAAAGGAGACCACTGTTGCGGAAAAACCCCCAATCATCATAATCTGCTTTTCTTTTAACTACTGCAAGAGAATTAGATGTCAGAAAACCGTAGTAAATTAAATCGACTCTTGAATGGTTTAATTATATATATATTCGCTCATAAAATCATCAAATCAGATTAATTTTTCAAAAAGTCACTTCCGCCATCTTGTAATCCAAAATGGACCTCATTCTACATAAATTAACTATATATCTACACAGTATTTGAACTTATTTACACACTTATAGCATAGAGCTGCAGCTGAATTTAAACTTTCTGCATGTTATGTAGGTATAGGTAACGTATTATAATATTAAAACCGATCGCTCTCTGAAATTACTGTCATAAAAATGTAACTAGCCCAGGCACAGGCCTCGGTCTTTTTGGGCTGTTACTGCACACTAGTCTTATAACGTTTGTCTGGATCAATATATATAATTATAAATTGTGAAATTTTTGTTGCATAAGAGTGGTTGAATAAATAAATAAAAGAAAAAAATCTCGTAATCAGCATCCCCCAAACAGAAAATAAGTCCCATGACGACTTTTTCAATAAAGTCATGTCCGCCATCTTGAATTCCAAAATCAACCTAATTTTCGAAAGCGACATTCCCGAAAACGAGTCCCTTTTTCTGTAAAAGTCTTCAGACTTTTCCGAACAAAAGTCATGTCCGCCATCTTGAATTCTAAAATCTACGTCATTTTAAAGCAGTAGTAGATTTTATATGAAACTTTATAGCTCTAGAGCGGAAAAGTGCCGGTAGTTGAAAGACAAAGTAATTATTTGTCTACCTGTGCGTAACGCCCTGCAGGTTGTAGTAATTAGGGTTCTGCGTGAGCCGGCGGTAGAGGAAGGTCCACGTGAGGTAGTCGACGGCGTCCTGCTTGTTCTCTATGGTCTTGGTCACGATCTCCGCGTTGATGTGGTCGTGCAGTCTGTGGTCCAAGTGGCTCTACATAAAAAAAAAAGTGTAAGCGACGACAAACGAAAATAGGGGTTACCTACCTCAAGTCGGAAAATACGTTTGCCCGCTGTTTCGTTTGTCCGAATTTTCGTTTGTCCGAAAACAATTTTACTCTGAAACCGTTTTACTTTCCTGGATTGTTATAAAACAAACCTAACCTAACCTACGGGTTCTGTAGGTATACCTCTGTAAACATTTTAAAAAGCTAATGGGTTTAGAGAAAAATGATTTTCGGACAAACGAAAATTCGGACAAACGAAACAACGGGCAAACGTACTTTCGGACTTGTGATAGGTTACAGAAAATAGGCTATATCTAACCTAACGTTAAAAAATCCCCCGACAAAATCGTGACGAGTACTTTCAGAGCTCCTGACTCTTAATGGCTAAGAACACTCGATAGTCTT
This sequence comes from Tortrix viridana, assembly GCA_963241965.1. Classification (NCBI taxonomy): domain Eukaryota; kingdom Metazoa; phylum Arthropoda; class Insecta; order Lepidoptera; family Tortricidae; genus Tortrix; species Tortrix viridana. Next base: position 2,008,949 of record OY725198.1, on the reverse strand, counting down.
CTTTGTAACAAGAAAACTAAATCAAAACCGGTCCATCCGTTTAGATACACAAACATACAGATACACATGTTAAACTCCCCTCGTTTTGTATAACAGTAAACGCTAAAATGTTAAAAACCGGGCAGGTGCGAGTCGGACTCGCGCACTGAGGGTTCCGAACACATTTCGCTGGTTTTTAGTACTTGTTGTTATTTAACAGGGTTTGTTTTATAATCATACCAAATTTGACGCTTGTATGTTTTACCGTTTTTACGATACAACAAAAAAAAAATACGTTAAAAATACTTTTAATCTATGGGGACCCCCTTTGTTATTTTTTTTTTGTTAGTAAATCCGCCGTAATAACACATATTCTGAAAAAAAATATCAACCCGCTATCTATTACGGATCAAAAGATACAGCTCTTTATAGTTAGGACAGACAGACGGACGGATGGACAGCGTTGGCATATTAATAGGGTCCCGTTGGGCACCCTTCGGACAACCCTGAAAGTCCTCGCCCTAGTCAACTAAACATCCTGCAGCCAGGTCCAGGGTCTTGGTCGCGTGCCCACCTCTAGCGGCAGACAGTCGAGCAGCAGCTTGGTGAAGAAGGTCTTGTGGTGCGCGCGGCACATCAGCACGGCCACCGAGTGCTCGTCCTCCAGCGGGCGGCACGCGCGCCCCAGCATGTGCAGCACTTGCGTGATCGGGTACTGCTCGTACGTGTGCAGTTTACCGTTGTATCTGCAACAATATATTATTTACACTTCTCATGCTGGTAAAGTTCGTCTTTATGTCGTGCGTAGGCGACATAAAGTCTCTTATCCTCTAGTGCATAAAGTAAAATCTTCGTCGAAGACCTAGGCAATCGGTCCAACAGCCACACGAACAACTTTAACTTCATAGAATAACCTCTTTATTTTATTTCGTTTCGTTAGTATTCTAAGACCAAGGCAAGGATACCAACAGCCAAAGTACACAATAAAGCTTCATGAAATAAACTTTTAATTTTTATTTCGTCGCATTTATTATTATTATTCTTTTTATCATGCTGCTGCATGATAAAGCTGCAGCATGCATGCTGTTTCATTTCCTCGCAATCGAAGTGAAAAGTAGAACTGCTAATCCAAACATGTATGTCTATTTTGTTACATACTTTTATTTAACAATGTTATGTTTAGGCCAAACCTTGAAGCTGAATTAGAACCACTTCCACGTCCGATTGGTGTCCTTACGTGACTTCGGTGACAATGCAATAATATGGTACCATGGAGCTGGTCTGATGCAGAAGGTGGCCACATGAACACCGCAACGAAACAAGACAGCCCCGCCGTGTTTGGGCTCGTTGGATTTGTAAGCAGATGATGACTGGGCAACAAAGTACAGTCGGCCAGAAAAGCTTGTCACAAAAAATATATTTTTGACAGAAACATATTTTTCACCTCACAAGCTCGGAAAGGCTTTCTTTATCGGTCAAAATCTGCGCAATTTTATTTGCTAGCGTGACAAAGTAATGTTGTAGCTGTCGGCACTGCGCGCACACGACAGCTGAGGGGGGGTCGTGGAATTGTTCTTCTACCACATAGTGTTCGGGTCTCGAGGCCTTGAATCCTTCGTTACGCTCAGGATTCTATTTTTGAATCACTCCGCTGCGCTCGTGGTTCAAGCGTGGGTCGTGCGGCTCCACTCACACGTGCGTGTCGCACACGATGGCGGTGTGCACGTGCGCGGCGAAGGCCCAGGCCAGCTCGGCGGCCACCACGCACAGCTGCGCGCAGCCCGACGACACCAGCTGCTGCACGAGCCGCCGGTCGTGCGGCTCCACGCCCTCGTGCAGGTACGCCACGCCGGCGGCGAGCGTCTCCTTCAGCATCTGGGGACAAACTCTATAGTTTACTTACAATTTAAACTTCATATTTAACCCCCGACCCCCCTGGGTTACAAGTTTAACGTGTGTATCTACCTGTGGCCAGGGACTGCAATACCCGTATAATTTGGTTATCGATATAAATATCGATAATTATGTATATTTTTATCGATATAGGTATCGATAAATAATTTTCGGTACATTAATATCGATATTTTGACAGAACCCCGTCAGTTATGACCCGATTTGAATTATTTTTTTTATTCAGTCAGGTCAACATAATTACATACCTAAGTGAAACATAACCCGGGTTCAGATTGGTCTCATTTCTATAAGAATGATAAACTGATGATGAAATGATGAGGAGGAACCGACGGAAATCTTCAAAAATCGTAGGTACATTCAAGGGTACTAAATTAGTACTTATTAGTAGTAATTAGTAGATATTAAATATCTATTCACCCATCGTGGCAATTAATCATAAGTGGTAATATTTGGCCAGGTGATTATGTATCTAATTACTAACACGGTTTGCTAAAACAAATTGTATCAGTACCAAGTATTGATAAAATTATCGATATCTGTTTACCGATATATTTCGATTATCGATATACAGTCCCTGCCTGTGGCGTCGTAGCTCCCAAACGGATAAACCGAATTCAATTAAGTTTTTAAGTTTCTTTTTGTGATTGTGACGCGCCTTATTTAAATAGTAGATTGTTCAACAAGGGACTAACGGCCGCACTCAGAGGTGTCAATTAACTTTTAAGTTTCATTAAAGTAGGTGCTGTCACTTTCTTTGCTATATCAATAGAATAAGACGCAACAACTTTAATGACAATTAAAAAATAATTGACGTCTCTAAGTACGGCAGTAAGGCATTATGAAACGAGATATTGATTAATATTAATGGTTTTTAATTAATATTGTATAACTGTCTTCTGTGCATCGGCCTGTAAAAATAGAATGAGCTGGTTTTCTTGTCTGTGTGGCATGTACTAATATCAATAAATCGTCATCTGCCTCTTCTAGTAAAATATATGAAATATATAAAATATCTGGTTTGCGCTAGTTACGAAGCAACTGACGCAAGGCCCTATCTTGTGTATGAAGCCCCTCCTGTAACGTGTCACGTCACGAATGGACGGGTCAGACAGTTGTCGCAAACAGCCCACCTTGTCGTGTATCTTGTCCAGATAGGGCTGCATGAGGTCCGGGCGCGCGTGCAGGAAGCGGCCCGCCTTGCCCTGCGCCGCGGCCAGCGCGAGCAGGTCGGCGGCGAGCAGGCGCGAGTCGCGGCGCGCCGGCACGAACACGGCGGCGGGCCGGGAGCCGGCGTGCCGCAGGATGGCGTTGTAGATCGGCTTCGTCATTGAGGAGAGGCGGGACGCGGCGTGCGGGATGTTGAAGCCCTGAACGAAAACATATATTGAGCCGTGTGTCTATTGCAGACGATTTATGGTGTAATACTGGGGAGGCACCGTTTTTGGTGGCTGAATAGTCCGATGCGAGAGCCACATGTTTTATCGCAGGCCTGACAAGAGAAGCCTGTAGCAGATGGGCCTGAGTCGCCGTGACGTTGTCTTTTTCTCTTCTCAGCGAGTGCCGCAAACCAGGTCCCATCGCATAACTTAACGCATAACGCGCTTACGCCACTCCGCCCGATTCTCCGCAAGCTTCTCCCAGTTTCGGCGGAAGGAAAACGAGATAGATAAAAATACATGGACGCGTAAATATAAAGACTAAGCCCCTCCCTTAAATGATGTCGCTATGAATAAAAAACCGAACATAGAACCTCCTCCTTTTCTGAAGTCGGTTAACAAAATGCCAAGAGATTTCCAACCTCTGCTAATTACATTTATTTGACAAATACACACTGCGACCAGCCACCTGTTTTACAAAGTTGACATGGGAGCCTCTTGTTTAGCCAAAATATGTTTAGTCAAATGTATAATTTGTATTATTTTTAACACAGTTGCTCAAAATGTGGTACTTTTCGTAGCTGTGTATGCTTTTTACTTTTCCAATTTTTTTAAATTTAAACTTGTTCCAATTCATGCTACTTATTGATGAGTGTTAATATTAGTTTCCTTTAAATGTCGTAATCAACATTAAAACCTACTGTTAATGTAAGAATACGAAAAATATACATATTTCATATTTTATTATTTACCTCTTCATCATTTTTTTTTTAATATTTAATATTGAAAAACCGTTCTTAATAAGTTTTCTGAATGAAATGGAATAGCTGCCGAAACGCCTGTCAACATTTTTGACATTAACGTGTTGATTGTTTTGTCGCGTTTTTTAGTGCCCGAGTGGTGTCGAGGAGCTCGGTGGAGTGGTCAGCGCGAGCGGCGGCCGACACTCTTGCCTCTCATCTCGGAGAATATAACACTCTAAATGGTTGAATAACATTTTCAAGAACCGATCACATGTAACCTCAAACTTTGACATTAAAAGATAAAAGATATTTATTCAGTAAGTAGGCCGCACGGGCACTTTTACACGTCAAAATCTACCAGCGCTTCCCAAGAGGAGGCCACTGCTGAGAAGACGCGCCGCAAGAAACTCAACAGTTAGACATTTTTTTAATGAAAAATTACAATGACACTTACTACTTATTCTAGCATTATATAAAACTGTAAATATAATATAAAATATCTGCGTAGTTTTGCAGGAAAACATGTCAGAATGATTACGAGAAAAAAATAATTACCACACAAAACAGTTTCGACATGTCTTCCTACATAAACCGTGTCCCCTAAACAAGATACATTGGCAGAATTGTCCTAATGGACAGAAGGCATTTTAACAAAAATTAGAATAGAATTGACCTGTATGTGCAGCTCGAGCGGCAGCGGGCGCACGCTGGGGTGGAAGTTGAAGGTCGCGTTGGAGTTGCAGCCCAGCCACTGCGCCACGTCGCGCGCGTCCGCCAGCGGCAGGGACAGCGCCACCATGCGGATCTGGCGCCCTGCCGACACAAGCAAACAATAATATATAATAATCCAGCCTATACGTCCCACTGCTGGCCACAGGCCTCCACTCACAATCAGAGGGTTCGGGCTATAGTTCCCACGCCCGGGCCCAGTGCGGATTGGGTACTTCGCACACACCGTCAAAAGTGCTTTGCAGGTGTGTGCAGGTTTCCTCACGATGTTTTCCTTCGCCGAAAGGGTTCGAACACACGACCCTCTGCTTAAGAGTCGGCAGGTCAAACCATTAGGCTACCACGGCTTTTTTTAAATAATACACAATATCACACATTTAAAATAATAAAAACCGCAGAGTTCCGTACACATTTGGCTGCGTTTTAGTATTTGTTGTTATTCTATAGGGTTTGTTCTATAATCATACCAAATTTGACGCTTGTATGTTTTACTGCTTTTACGATACAACAAAAATAAAAATACATTGAAGAAAAATAACATTTCCTGAATGGGGATCTCCTTTATTTTGATTTGTTAGTAAATCCGCCGTCTTGCTTTCTTGGTTTATTCTGAAAAAAATAATCAACCCGCTATCTATTACGGTTAAAAAGATCAGCTCTTTATAGTTAGGACAGACAGACAGACAGACTGACGGACGGACGGACAGCGTAGGCATATTAAATAAGGTCCTTCGGGTACGGAACCCTAAAAATATTTATAGAATATTGCTCTTTTCATCTAATACGGCAACAAATTTGAAGTGACGACGAGTGAAACGAGTGGTTAATGGCGTGAAACGCTAATATATTGTATATACTCACCGATCTGCGAGGAGATGTACCGCATCCTGGAGCAGACCACCTCCAGGACCGGGCCCTCCTCGCCGCCCAGCAGCTGCAGCGCGTCGACGATGAACAGCGACACCGACTGCACGCTCTTACGGACTTTCCATCTGAGGAAGAAAATAAGTTTCCGTCAAAAAATTTTGAGACCAAATTTTATTGCTAACTGTACATTTTTTTGCACAGTCATCAACTACCCGCCAAGACGATTCTAATGAGCCCTAACACGACGGGTTTATCATGTGTAGTTTAGGAGTTCATATGTGACGTTCTCAATATAAAGGGACCTTATGGAGGCAGGCGGTTACGCCGTTTTTAGAACTGTTACCATAGTATTCGTATAGTTACAAGAACAAGAAGAGCGTTCCTGCCTTCCACCATAAGGTCCCTTTATATTTAGAACGTCACATATGACCACCTTCAGTCTCCATCATCAGACGATCTCAATGACACCATAATATAACCGTAAACCTTAAGCGTTAAGTCCCACGTTAGAATATGTAATAGTATTCATTTCCCTAGCACCTGTCAAATTTTATCTCGCGCATGCGCGCTAAGTCCACTGAAGAGAGATCTCTATTGTCCTCTCTCCTACACACTATCGCCGACGCCTTATAACAGTATATTGATTACAATGGGCCTAATGATAAGGCTCAAGGTCACTAAAAGGCGACGGAAGGGCTATACTGGGTGTCAATCAGGAATGAGGAGATCCGCAGGAGAACTAAAGTAACTGATATAGCTCACCGAATTGCAAACCTTAAGTGGCAGTGGGCGGGGCACATTGCTCGTAGAACCGATGGCCGTTGGAGCGGAAAGGGTCTAGAGTGGCGACCGCGAACCGGGAGACGCCAGGCCTTCCACAAGGTGGACCGACGATCTGATACAGGTCGGGAAACCGCTGGATGACAGCAGCAGAGGAGCGATTGTTTTGGAAAACCTTGGGGAAGGCCTTTGTCCAGCAGTGGACGTCGTGCGGCTGATGATGATGGATACAGACCTGCGCGACAACACGTCCCACTTCTCCGCGGTCGTGATGATGATCTGGCCCTTGTTGAGCAGCTTGTGGTCCGTGGCCGTTTCGCCGGTCAGCTGGACCACCTGCGGCGACAAAAACAATGTGTCATCGTTTACTACCTACTCGTATATTGATTTCAGTTTACGATGGATCTAATTTTACATACATATTTGAGTATAAAATAGGGATGAGTCCTGAGTAAAAAAAGTAATTATTATATTTAGTCAAATCAGTTAGACTATTAATAATTTAACCGAGTTAAAAAAAACCGACATCATCGCCTAAAAAAACCTCTGAGCAATGAGCAAATACTTCAACGGGCTCCGAGCACGTGCATTTTCACTGGAGGGACTCGTCCCTAGAAGATTTCAAGCATTAAAAAACTCCCGACGAAGTCGGTAACAGAGCTCATTACTTTTAAACGGATTAACGGACGCTGTAGCGAACGAATGTGACCGACTCATGTCGTCGTAGTCTACTCAATCGCATGCGGCCGACGCACCAATATAAAACCCCACCCCATTATAAAAATGTTTGAACACTATGTATGGCCATATAATTAAGTCTCCTGAGGTTCAAGTGAGAAAGCCGTCACTCATGTATCTCCTGAACGGAACAGCACCTGCGACCCACCTTGAGATTGAACCTGGTGAACTTGTGGTACCAGTCCGCGAAGACGATGTCGGCGAGCGCGTCCTTGGGCAGCAGGTAGACGGCGCGGCCGGCCGCGTTGCCGGCCAGCAGCCGCAGCAGCGCCAGCTCCGCCACCACCGACTTGCCGGAGCCCGACGGCGCGCCCACGAACACGTTGTCGTCCGTGTTGTACACTGCGTTGAACACCTATAGAACAATACTGAGGTTACTTTTGTAATCCTGGTAGCCGGCAGTGTTCACACTGTTGTGCTCCGCTGTGGGGATAAGACAACTGTTTTTTTTTTATCATCTCTGAAAATAATCAACTTAGTTTCAAAAAAATAGCACAGCACACCTTTCACTTTTTCTTCAGAATTGGGAAAAAAATTGCATGTTGGTTTGGAGAAAAATAGAAATTCCTGATATGTCCCCAAAAAGATGTATGGAATTGTCCGTTTTGTTACCTAAATTTAATACATTTCTTGGTAACAAAACGGACAATTCCATACATTTTTTTGGGGACATATCAGGAATTTCTATTTTTCTTGTTCAGAATAGTGGTCCCAACCACAAGGCTACGTACCTGCGTCTGCACCGGGTTGAACTGCGGGAAGGTGTCCGCATACAACTCCTCGAACTTGGGGTTCCTGAGGGCCGACACCGGCAGCGGCTGCAGGTCGAGGAGCTCTGTGGGGGGGAGGTTCTTCTCCGGCAGGATCAGGTGTTGGAACGAGACGGGTAGCTGTGTCTCTGCTGCTATCCATCTGCGCACAAATTATTATTATCATACCAATATTATCATCAGTGGAGCAAATTATATTGATCTTACGAAATAATTAAATTATAGTAGAATCACAAATATAAGTTACAGGTCGCGTGTCGAAATTCCTGTAGCTTTGGATGCTATTTTCAGTTATCTTGTAGAGTGCCCTAATAAAAAACTATAACGTGGGAACTATAGCCCAAACCCTCTCAATGAGTGGAGGCCTGTGCCCAGCAGTGGGACGTATATAGGCTGGATTATTATTATTTGCTTCGTTCAGTGGACATTATATCACATTTTTAACCGACTTCAAAAAAGGAGGAGGTTCTCAATTTGACTGTATTTTTTTTTATGTTTGTTACCTCAGTACTTTCGACTGGGTGAACCGATTTCGATGATTCTTTTTTTATTTGACAGCTGGTGCTTCGTGTGGTCCCATTGTCACGAAAGCAGAATCAGATGATGGGATCCATGAGGAATCGAGGGAACTCCTCAAAAGTAATAGGCGCACATACAGCGATTTTGGTATTACCCGCAAGACCTTAAGAAATTACATTACAAAAGCACCTTTTGGTGAAGAGGAACTGATGATCAAGACTAGAGATGACCACCGGACCTAATCGGCACTAAATAGGCAATTCCTAGGGCTCCTAGGAGGCCGATCTTAAAATATTTTTCATGTAACTTATAATTGTAGTTCTACTATAACGGGGCATGGTTATTACATACCCAATGGTTTCTGAGGATTTACCATACGGGTGTATATAAGAACTTACCTATCGGAGACCACGCGCAGGAAGTACTGAGGCGGCAGAGGCTCGAACACAGGCACGAAGAGTTTTACCTGCAACCGACAAGAGCTGTACCACGGGACATCTTTGAAACGGATAAAATATGGAATTATACATGATTTTTTTTTTTGTTAAGAACAACAAAATATGAAAATACCGTAAAATAGAAAGAAAGTTCAAAAAATACGGATGATATAAGCATTTTAAACTACTAATTAGACGGAGATCCGACGTGGAATGTGTCGTCAGCGTCCACTACGGCCATATAAACTCCATGTTCAAATTCTATTTTTATAGAAAAAGATAAGAAACAAGTCTTTAATGGCTAATATCTTGCTTATTTTTATAGTTATTCGAAAAGTATTAGTAGTTAAGTAATCTCTACTGTTTGTTACATGAATAAAGCAAACAAAATCATGTATATTGCCTATTGTTGTTGTTCGGATTGATTATTTGGTCTAAAACCTAATCCGCTATCCTTGTCGCTTAACACCGACAATTAAAAGGGTGTTAAGCGACAATCTAAACATCTGCCCACACCGGGATTCGAACCCGGGACAGCTACTACCAACTAGGCTAACCGCGTCGTCAATATAGCATACCGTGTGTTCGTCCTTGCAGTATTTCTCCTTGAGCAGCAGGAACTCGTGATGCAGCACCACTTCGGAATCCACATCTTCCACCAGGATCCAGAACGCCTCCGATTGTCCGTGGATCTACAACAATATATATAAATAGGTTGGTTATTGATGTAGACGTATTCAGACAACGGGCGGATGTAATCAACCAGCCGATGTGTCATCATATAGTATCATTACAGCAACATCATCGTTATAGTATCATTATTGCAAACAGGTCATCTTGGCGATCTACCATCTTTGACCGTATCCAATCGTTTGAGGAAAACCGCCTCACAACATCAGACGAGAAGAGAGACCCAAGCCCTCCTACACATATACTTACTAACTGGCCAACTCTGCTGCCACACGTGTCAGAGAGTTTTGCAAAAGTAAATTAGGCTTAGCTAGCCATATCTGCCCATAATAGGCGATATAGTTTCTAGCAAAGGGTCGCAGTCATCGAAGTCGATGAGGGGACTATATAGTAGATTTTGACGTGTAAAAGTGCCCGTGCGGCCTACTTACTGAATAAATATCTTTTATCTTTTTTATCTTAGTATAATTAAACTAGTGGCTCTGTGCGCTGTAGACTGTAACTTTGCCGTTATAAAACTGTTATCCCCATACATCGACATAGGTCGCGTTCAGTCAACCAACACCGCAAATAACTTTGTAATCGCAAAAACCCTCACATCTCCGCCATATTGAAAAATTTCGAAAAACTGAATCGTTTACAAAAAATCCATATAATATAATCATCGAACCTGCTCACAAAATTTCACGAGAATCGGTTGACAAATGCAACATGTAGAGGAGAACAGACAGACAGACATCCGGACATACGAAAGCATTTTTGCTTAGGTGAAACGGATTCGCTCGCTCGGTCAAACAGGCTCAACATGCACGCAGACATTCAATAGCTCACACCTGTTCGCTTTCATGTTCAACTTGCGCTTTCAAGATTTCAATTCGTCTAGCGTCAAGCGCATGCAATACGAGGGTGACACTGAATCTTCAATAAAATCCAATGTTTTGACTTTATCTTCCGCCATTTTATTTGCAAAATCTTGCACGTCGACCCAACGGTGACGGATCAGTGTGCGCTACGGGTATGCGCTGATATCAAACCAGTTTGAGCACATGCGTTATTGCATTTGCTGTGGTTGCCGAGGCATGCGTCAGAGGAAAGCGCAAGTTGACCATGAAAGCGCACAGGTGTAGACATAGCTAATCAGGTTGATTATGTACCGTCGACTACAAACTGATGAATCCTGGACTTTATTACAATGCAATAAGGTGAAGTGAATACATGTTGGTATTCGACTGTACGTAGGCGTGGAGGTATTCAACCAGGTTTATTTATGTATTTAGGCCATCGATTTAAAGTACCCTAGATACACTATCACCTACAAATTCAAGTCAAAAAAGTGTCCGAGTAATAGCAAATGTAAAAACACATAATGTACTTAATACAATATTTTAAAATTTTGAAGTACAACCTTATCTCACAAGCATAAAGTTTTATTTCCAATGCAAGCGTTAGGCGTTTATGACATTTCATAACGCAAACATCGCACTAGTATTCAATATTTAGAAACGTAAGATTGCAAATTTGAAACTTGAAGTTTAGTACATTAGGTTCTTTTTTGCATGAAAATTTTCATCGCGTTAGAAGTTAAGTATTAGCAATGGTAGCATGTCATACAATTGTCAATGTCATTTGAACCAGTTTTTAAAAGATTTTTGTTCGGGATTGTGTATCTAATATATGTATACAAAATCAATGCCAAAAATGCAATTAAAAAAAATTATAAGTACTTTCCGAAAATACGAAACGCCATCCTTTTTAATGTAGTTAAGGTATTATTTTTACAGTTTTTTACGGAGCACTTAGGCATGTTGACCCAACGGCTGACAGCGCGCGACTGCGAATGCAACTGTGCTTAGACGGATTTTAAGGCACAGTTTTTTCAAGACACATTATAAGCGTTGACTGTGTATCTAGGGATGTAGGCATATTAGAAATTACCTTTTCATCCCAGTTGAAGTCCGGGGTGATGGTCAGCTGCACCCTCAGCGTGCTCCTGGTGATGGGCTGGATGTGCGTGGACAGCTCCAGCTTCGGGAACTGGTGCACGTATTTGTGTATCATCTTGCCGAGTTTGGGCGCGCGCACCAGCTCGCCGATCTCGTTCGGGCCGAGCTCGTACAGTTTCTCCCAGGGGAAGTTTTTCTTTTCCAGCTTTTTTATCACCTGCGGAAGAGATTTGGTTTTTAATATTGGTTTGGTCATTTTATGACTTCATCATAATTTTAGTGTGTGAAATTTGATGTATGTTTGTAACGAATAAACTAAACTGGACCGATTTCAAAAATTATTTCACCAACATTTAGAATGGACTTTCAGGGTAGACATACTGACTCTCCGCAGACAAAGACGCGGGCAGAAAGCTAGTTTGACAAAACAGTCAAACAAAAAAAAAGGCGAAAGTAAACTTTAACCTTTGTTAGACTTTTTAATAATTATTAAACCATATCTCAAATAATAATCAACGCAAATATATCTTCCGGAATGTTAATCAATTTTTTTCAAATTTTCTACCACTTGAACGGATCGCATAGCAAAGATCTACCTCTTCTGGCATCTTCCGGAACTGCCTAAGCGGTGACATGGACTGCCACATCCGGCGGTCAACCATCTTGCACAGGGCTAGCGTCTTGTCGACCAGCTGGGCCCAACCTGTGGAAAAACTCTTTGTTAAATATTAAAGAGACTAAAGGGTCATGGGGTGATGCATGGTTCATCTAGATTGGTACCACCATTTTATCTGATAACCTGCCACCTATCTTGACCTGCCGCTAGGTGAAAAGGCAAGGCAGTGCCAGTATAGTGACTACCATAGTCACACACGCATAGTGTCTATTGTAGACCAAAAGCGTCGTCAGCGGATGGCTCAGGAGGAGGCAAGTTGATATATGGAGCATGGGAAGTATGAATTGTGAGTACAGTCAAGAGGAGTTTCAGCACAGCACACCAACCAACAAGTCGCTAAAATAAAACTTTGGCGATATTTTTCATTGCTACAGCACTGCACCTAAACCATAACAACACGCGTCAGTGAACTCACCTTATCTGCTTACCCTACGATAAACTTCCGCGAGCGTTCCTTTGCCTTACGAACATGCTTTTGGGGCCCAATCCAACTTCGAAGTCATGTCACCATCATCCTTTTCTTCCAATTTAGTTTCAAATGACGAGTAAAAACGATGAGGAATTAGCCTTCTGCGCGGTATAAAGTGGACTCACCCCGGTGCAACACGATCTCGAAGATGGCTCGCAGCAGGCGGCTGGCGGACTGCGTCACGTACACCATGTCCGCCATCAGCGCGAAACCCTCCAGCTTCAGCTGCGAGATATACGCCTGCAACAGCACGTTCACCTTGGCCGACGGCTCCTCTATGCTCTCCTTTATCGGGATTGGTACCTGTGAACAAATGATCACATTATACTTCCTAGAAATTGCTGACAGTCTTCAAAAAGTGCCGTCTTTTTCTCACTATAAATAATACGATAGCGACAATCCCCATAATATTGTGAAGAAAAAGTAGAGCTCCCAAACCACGGTCACACGCGTCGATCTTCAAAGGTTCTCTGAGAATAAAAGTCACATTTTTTTTTGGTAGCTTGGTTAAGACAGAACGCATCCCATCGTAGTCGTTTATAGTTGACAATGCATTTAAATTGCCAATATCTCTCCTTCCCCCACTTACCACCAGAAGACTATAATCAAAACTTGCAAATTATTCTCTATTGTACCAATCATCATCCTATATTACACCACTGCCCAACACAGTCCTCTCCAAACACCATCTTGCTATCCAATCCCTTCATCCACCCCTATACTGCCCCAACCCCGCCCCTAAGCCAGCAGCACATGCATCAGCACCCACCCGCTCCATGAGCTTGTGCAGCTCCAGCTTCTCCTCCTCGCGCACGGTGATGTTGCGGAACTCGGCGGACAGCGAGAACACGCGGAACAGCTCGATCTCCCCGAGCGTGGGCTTCAGCAGCTGGTTGTACGCCTGCATCGTCTCGTACGTGCAGTAGAAGTGGGACGCGATGCGGCCCAGCTCGGTCGGCTGGAAGTGGCCGGATTTACGCTCGTACTTGATCAGGCCCGCCCTGAGAACAATGGAGTGATGGACTAGTTACATACAGCCGTTTCCGGCGTCGTAGACAGTGCTTTTCACATCTACTGGGAAGGTATATGTTACTACTACTACTAATAATACGGCCAATGGAATAAAGATCCATTGCATAGGAGATATGGTGGAATATCCTTTGTTTTTATAACTGACAATAAAATTAGAAAATTGACTATATTCTATTCACAATAGGTTCATATTCCATTGACAAATTTCATTGTATGGCCTTGGGAGGTTAATATCTATTTTTCTAATTAGTTAATTAAATTTTTATAGCAATTCAGTCTTCATTCCATTTATTGTAAAATTATGGATCATAATGGATCATATGGATCATAATTTATTGTAAAATTATGGTCTGGAAATAAACGTTATTTTTTTTTTTACATCAATATTTATTTTTTCTTATTCTTATAATATATGACGTAATAAGAATGACTCACTTGTCCAAGAGGCTGGCGGCGGTGTGTATCAAGTCAGCCCTGTGTAACTCCAATAGAGCATCTTCTTGCAACTTCTCCGGCGAAATACCGTACAAAGCCGGCTGGCGAAGCATGCGGATATAGAGATACGTGTAGCCTGAAACGAATATGGGTAATTATTATACTCGTAAACTAGCTTCTTCCCGCGACGCCGTCCGCGTAGTAGTATTTTATCGCGTTTTCCGCGGGAACTATCACAATTCCCGGGATAAAAAGTAGCCTATGTGTTAATACAGGGTATAAGATATCTCCATTCCAAATTTCATCCAAATCCGTCCAGCCGTTGCAGCGTGAAGGATTAACAAACTAACACACACACACAAACTTTCGCATTTATAATATAAGTGGGATCAATATCAGAGGACAATAATATATTAAACAAATTAACTAAGCTTGTATTATTGGTACTAGACAACGATAAACATACTTATATAAAGAAACATATTTAAATACAAATAACTCGGGAAGAAATACTCGCGCTCATCACACAAATATCTATCCATATCGGGAATCGAATCAGGAACCGCTAGCTTCGTAGGCAGGGTCACTACCAACTAGGCTAACTGCGTTGCCAAATGTAAAATATTTTGCAAAATGGAGCCAAGATGTTAGTATATTTTGACTCGATAGGCAGGGCATGACTGGCTGAAACACCTGGACATTGACGTTTGATCCATGCAGGATGATTGCCATAGGCAATGATTAGTGATCGGCCACCGGTATTTTACGTCACTTTGATGACGAAAGTATTACATGGATATGACTCTATTTAATTTCGTGCACAATTTATATACCTATTAAAAATGTATGATTTTTTTATCGAGTCTTATTATGGTCGGCGACAAGTAGCAACTTTCAGACTAAAGAATATTATAGATATGATTCTAATCAAATTTTGAGTACGATTTTTAAATTATAAATGTTCGCATTTTTAACTTTTAAGGCAAAATGTAAAAAAATGACCTGGTTTCTTATCAAATGTGAGGTTTTAATGCATAAATCTCGAAACGAAATGTTGTTCTATAAGAAATGTACCATTATTTTGTAATACAAGTAATAAAAATAGCATAAGGGGCACCGTAATATCGTTGGTTGTTTTCATAGTCAAGTTTGTTTTAATTTTATCTCGTTTACTTAAACTTTAATTTAAACAATACCTAACATGTCCATACTAGTCATTACGTTTGACGTGAAAGTGACATAAATTGCTCCCGTCAGCCGATCTTTAGCAATGATGACTCGATGGGCATCTGACAATGTGACAGAGACAGCTGGCGCTGGAGCGAGTGACTCACCCAGCCACGTGACGGCGTCCCTGACGCTCTGCACCGAGCCGAGCACGATCTCCGCGTTGAGCATGTCCGGCAGCTTGCCCACCAGCTGCGACTCGATGGGCAGCTGCTGGTTGAGCAGCGACAGGTAGTATTGGAGCTCGGAGTGGTTCGTTATCAGGATTCCTGTGGACATAAGGAACGGTTTATAAATTCTTAGAGACGACGAGTGAAGCGAGTTGCTCGTTAGAGATTTAATATCCATACAAAAACAAATGTGAATCTTAATTTCTTACAAAGTGGCTCTGTGGAGCGCTCCCCTTTTTAATTCCCCAACGAAAAGAGTGTATCTGTATTATATTACCCTGCTAAGATAAAAGGCAGTTTTTTACACAAAACTATTGTAGCAATTACAACCTTATTATCCAGTAACGAGGTTGCAATTGTAACAGTAGTTTTGTGTAAAAAAAACTGCCTTTTACCTTAGCAGGACAGTATAGCTCCCAAACGGATAGACCAATCCTGTTTTTTTTTATATAAAGCTATTTTAACTGGGACGGTTTTAAGCTAGGTTTGATGAAGGTCGGTTGTGATTGTGGCGTTTAAGAGTCATCAGTCTAAAAGTAAGGGTTGCAATCACGGGAGATTTTCATCTATTTAATAGTTACTAGAAGTACAGCTTTCCTTATGAAATTAGTGTTTTCTCTGGGAAATTAGTACTTCCCTAAGCAGTGACAGCAGCATCTGGAGTAAACTTCTGCATGTCTCTTTAGGAAATGGGTGAATCAACTTTCTCTTGTTATTCTGTCCCAACAAACAACAACACACAATGATAGAGTTTCTTAGAAAAATGGTTTTAATATACACTTTAAATATGCTTAGAAGAAAACCCATAAAATAATGGGCTTGTAATGGCCACAAAAACTGATGTTTGGTGGATTTATAAACTTTAAAATCATAACTTTAAACAGTTGTCCAAGAGACGTCACCATGGCAACATGGTACAAAAAATAGTTGATTGACCCGAATACATCTAAGTAATTTCCCAGATAATCACTACTTCTTTAGGGAGTAATGTTTTTTCCAGAGTGTTCCCCAGACAGCAATCGTTTCTCTAGGAAGACTTTATATTTTCCCCAGGTGTATGTCCGCACATCCGACAGAGAACCAAAGTTATCGATATAGCTCAAAGAATCAGCAAGCTGAAGTGGCAGTGGGCCGGCCATATCTTGCGAAGAACCGACAACCGCTGGGGTAAACGTGTTCTTGAGTGGAGACCGCGACTCGGCAAACGTAGTGTAGGACGCCCTCAGGCCAGGTGGGATGACGATCTGCGAAAGACTGCAGGCAGATGCTGGATGCGGCAAGCTGAAGACGGGGCGCTATGGCGCTCATTGGGGGAGGCCTATGTCCAGCAGTGGGCTAATATAGGCTGATGATGATGTCCTCCTGAGAACCGAGTGTTCCCCAGGGGCACGGCACGCACCCTCGCCCTTGGTGTCGTACTGCGGGCGGCCGGCGCGGCCCAGCATCTGCAGCACGTCGAGCGCGCCCAGCTCGCTCCAGCGGCCCTTCTCCGGCGAGTACACCTGCGTGCCCTTCACGATCACCGTGTGCGCCGGCAGGTTCACGCCCCACGCCAGCGTCGCCGTCGACACCAGGACCTGCGACCAAATTGTTATTTTAACCACCTCGAAAAAACCTTTTCCGCACAAAATTTGCGTGCAAAAGTCCACTTTAATCGCTAGCTCGTTCCAATAACGTTGGTGCTGTGGCGCTGCGCGAGCACGGCCACAGCTGATATAGTACTCGTGTAATTGTTTTTTCAACACCAAGTGTTTTCCTCGCTACGGTGAGGTGAAAAGTTATATAGGACTTGAATCCCGCGTTACGCTCAGAATTCTATTTTTGAACCACGAGCGTAGCGAGCGGTTAAAGTGGACTTCTGCAGGCAGATTTTGTGCGGCAAAGAAGGCTTTTTCGAGCTAGTGAGGTGAAAAATACATGTCATAAGCGCTACGCGTGTCAGGAATATTCAGAGCATGGTGTGGCCACCTTGGGCGCTAATTGGAGATGACGATGAAGACAAAGACTGACTGACTAGGAACAGCAGGTGGGTAAAAAAGATAAAAAACAATCCATAGCTGGGGTTAGAACCCGCAGTCTTTGCGTAGTAGGCTAGCGCTTTAATCATCAGTCTATTCAGACAGCGGCAGTCGCCCGAAATTACGAACCATATTGCCCGAAAATCTTTTCGAGTGAAACTACGGGAACAAAAGAATTTTTCCCAGATACGAGGTTTGGCTAGATCGAATGTTCGCCCCCGTAAACTCCCATGTCGCAATTCTCATCGAAATCGTTAGAGCCGTTTTCGAGAACGTGACTACAAATATATACTGGTATATACAAATGTTTCTAGTCTAATAGTATCGGATATATAGCCGGGACGACTGCGGAGTGTTCCCTGATCACATTATATATACCCTTAGATGAAAACAAAAAGGGGAAGATACGTGACCGGCGCGCGGGCTTGAGCACCTAAATATAGGCGCTGAGCGCCTATGTTCGAGTCAGTTGTCCGGCCGTCACCGATCTGTCAACACGTGCGACGTCGTCATTATTGAGACATATGGCTGTCTCAATTACGCGCACGACGTTAGTCCATCAATTCATCTCTATTGCTCCTTAGTGCATGTTTACAGCTCAGTGCATGTGTGGAATTTGCGAATGTAGGTGTCGCGGCACGCGTTATGTCAGCGTCTTGTACGGCGATAACGTGTCTTCCCCTTGTATTTGTATTTTGAGGGCGGGCTGGTTTCCGCGACTCGACGTCTAGCGCCTATTTTGCGTGTGGGTGGGATTACCATGTTAATCTAGCCACCCCAGCTCCTCGAGGAAGCCCACCAGACCGTTGATGTCGATGGTTACCTCGGGGAGACACCTCATCGGACCGAGGTGTTTAGCCCTGTATTGCGCCACCTCGGTGCAGTGTAGTACGACGTGAGCGGCTGTTTCTTCTGTCTCCATGCACGCACGGCACAGAGGACTGTCTGTTCTTTGTTAACAGGTCTTCCCCTTTTGCTTTAGTCCAAGTATATACCTGTATGTGCCTGTCGGCGAACAGGTCCTCGACCAGCGTGCGGTCGACGCGGCTCATGCCGGCGTGGTGGATGGCGAACCCGTACGGCAGGAGCTCCCTCAGCTCCGGGTTCTTCACTTGGTCCGCTTCCGTGCGGAGCACTTCGGTACTCGCCGAGCCTTCCCTGATAAAAAAAATAGACTAGTTTGGCAAATAAGTATATATAATAAATATAATAATAATCCAGCCTATTTACGTCCCACTGCTGGGCACAGGCCTCCACTCACAATGAGAGGGGTTTGGGCTATAGTTCCCACGCGGGCCCGGTGCAGATTGGGAACTTGGGACACACCGTCAAATTGCTTTGCAGGTGTGTGCAGGTTTCCTCACGATGTTTTCCTTCACCGAAAAACTCATGGTAAATTTACAAATTATATTTCGCACATAAATTCCGAAAAACTTAAGAGGTGCGAGACCGGGTTCGAACCCACGACCCTCTGCTTAAGAGCCGGCAGGTCAAACCATTAGACTACCACGGCTTATAACATCATAATGTTACCTGAGAAATTGCCCAAGCGTGTCCTTCTCCAGGCACATATCGCGGATAGCCCTCGCCGTTTTTCCAGTCTCCTTTCGAGAATGCACGAAGACAAGAATCTGTAAAAAATATTAAATTAATTTTCTAGCTAACTTAGTCATAAAAATTGGTATTTTTTTCGTATCTTTACAAATTTAAAATTTGTAATACATATTTATTTTATTTTAAAATGTACATAAACAATAGATCTCTGAGCTATGCCGCGGACGGACGGACAGACAGACAGACATGGCGAAACTGTAATAAGGTGGTTACAACCTCCTTTATCTATTGATTTTATTTCTGGCCACTCTTACGTTTCTTTTATTGATTTAAATTCTTCAAAATTCAAAATTATTATGATCGATTCGCGGATCGATAAGGGATTCAGGGTCTGAGCTGATTGAATTAAAGACATACAAAATCTAGAATATATATTAATTTAATATTATATTTTATTAAAAATGAGATTGATGTATTAGAGAATTAACGCATTGAAATATAAAAATAATTAAAATTCAAGTAAAAGTTTAAGAGATTTATTTATTCCATCACCTATAATCTCGTCATTCTGGACATGGTGATACTTACCCATACTGTCAGAAATGGCTCTCCGGCGGGGAATCGAACCCCGGTCTCCCGCGTGACAGGCGGGGATACTTACCACTATACTACCGAAGAGTAAGGGTTCGTAGTTTGAGTACGGAACCCTAAAAATGACGTACTACATACAACAGGCCCCTAACTTCGTTTTGTTTACGTATTTGGTCTATTGAGCCGGATTGTTCTGTTATTTCAACCGGTGTTCTATCTGTTGCCTCACCTGGTTCCTGCCGGCGTGCTCCATCGCCTTCTCGTACACGATGTCGTTCATCACCTGGAACCGTTTCAACGCCTTCTTCTCTGTCACTCCTATGTACTGCTGCTCCAGAGCTACGGGTCTGTGAAAAGGAACAAGACTCCTGAATAACCGGTCAAGTCCTCAGTCAGGTAATTTTTTTTTTCATAACGAAAATATTTTTTTCTTAATTTAACGGTTAATTTTGATAACTTCGATGTATTTTTCCCGTAAAATATGAATGACTAGTTTTTGAATAACTAGTCGTTTATCGCTGCTCCCTCGGAAACAGTCTATTTTTTCGGGATAAAAGTAGTCTATGTGCTATTCCAGACTATAGTCTATCTCTGTACCCGTTCAGTTCCGTACAGCCGTTCTGGCCTTAATGATTCTAAGTCAACGGGAAGTATCCTATAGATTTTGATTCCCTTGAGATTCCCTTCAATATGCGGCATAAACGGCCGCATCTTTTGATTGCGTTGACTTAGACGTTTGATTTTTTCAATGATCCAAGGGATTGCAGACCTGAGTATTTGATATGAATTTCAACTTGAGACCTCCACGCGATCCTGAGAAAAACGTTCGCGGTCTTGACAGACACACAGACGGACAACAAAGTGATCCAATAAGTTCGGTTTTTTTTGTCATTTGTGTTACGGAGCCCTTAAAAATCATGTATATTCTCCAGGCATACCTGAAGGAGTTGTCGAAGTAGAAGAGGCCCTTGTCGGGCTTGACGCGCAGGAACGCGGCCACGTCCGTGTAGTTGGGCAGCGTGGCTGACAAGCCGACCAGCCGGACCTGTGGACAATAACTGATGCTATAGCCACCGAAGAGTATGGGGAACTAGCTTTATCGCTGCTCCCTCGGAAACCGTACAATTTTCCGTGATAAAAAATGATTTATAATAAAAATAAAAAATCAGATTGCTTTAAAAATATCAACTGAAAAGCTAAAAACAAGCCCTCTTATCTAAATAATATAAATTATATGCTGGAAAAGGTATCGCAGGCAAGTGGAGATCTTTATGTGAAAATATTTAAAGTACAACAAAATATATTTTCCAATTAATTTGGCAAATGCTTGTCCCCGACTGCAATACCTTTTACGGGTTATTTATTAGCGTTTATTTGATACCCATATTGTTATAATGAAAAATACTTTTTTTTCTTTCCCTCCATTTTTTTTCGCAGACGCCATATTGTAATGTTATATACCCTATGTCACTTCGACAATGAGGAATCGAATGACATCTCACATGTTACAATCCGTGCAACAACCGTGTCCCCTGTAGTGATGGCGTACCTCCTCCTGCGTCTGCTCGACGGTGCGCAGCGTGCGCGCCACGAGCGCCTCCAGCACGGGCCCGCGCTCGTCGTGCAGCAGGTGCACCTCGTCGATGATGATCAGCCGCACCAGGTTCGTGAACGACCGCTCGCCGCCTGACAAATAACAATCATTTCAAACTAAACTTTTACGAAGATTTAAAGAGATCTGAGGGTAAATAACAGAGTTAAAAACCCCCGATATCAGCGCCTAAAAACCTTCTCAGCAATGAGCAAAACCTTTAACGGGCTCCAAGCACGTACATTTTCACTGGAGGGACTTGGTCACTAGAAGATTTCAAGAATTAAAAAATCAGATCCCCTCATCAACTAGAAAAGACATGATGATCTTCAAACGGCTGAACAGATTTTTATGAAACATGGTTAAGAACACTCGGGATAAAATTATCTATGACACGAAAAAAACTAAACGAAAATCGGTTCATCCGTTTGGGAGCTACGATACCACAGACAGATACACAGATAGACACGTTAAACTTATAACACCCCTCTCTTTTTGCGTCGAGGGTTAAAAAACGGCTAAGCGCGACTCAGACTTTGTATGTTCCTAGCGACCCGCGCTCGCTTCGCTCCGGGTATTATTATATGTATACATATAATAATAACATAGGAGTTAACGGATACACAGATAGACGCGGAAAGCGACTTTATTTTATACTATGTAAGGATGTATTTGGTTAATTCTTTGACCGTCTCAATTGCTCTCATTCCCCTGGTCGCATTAATGTCGAATTTCCTGTAGATTAGGATAGCATTTTCAATTATCTACAAGATAACCCGAAAATAGCATCCAAAACTACAGGAGTTTTACCAAATTGAATAATTAATCAAATGTGATGTTCTCAAAATAAAGGGAACTTATGGAGGCAGGCGGTTACGCCGTTTTTAGAACTGTTACCATAGTATTCGTATAGTTACAAGAATAAGAAGAGCGTAACTGTCTTCCTCCATAAGGTCCCTTTATATTGAGAACGTCACAAATAATGCTTGTAACCTTCAACGCTAACCCGACTCGCACTTGGCCGATTTTTTATTATATGATTTTTCTATGATTTACATTATAATTCCACCAAATTTGACGTGTTTATATATCATTCTTTTACCTATTGATTTTTATATTATTATTTATTCGGTTTAAAATATATAGACAGACGGACAGCGTAGGCTTAGCCATAGGATCCCATTTGGCACCATTTGGGTACAGAACCCTTAACCTTTCGAACGCCATTGTCGGTTACAGCCGTCATGGTTGACAGCGTAAAATAGACCTAAGTGTGTTTGAGGAAGGTTGAGGTTGGTGTGGTGTCTTATAAAGGGTTATCGACCTTCCCATACATTTTGGCATTTTATTTCGCGATTTCGGGATTGGTGCCTTAGTAAAAGTTGGTTAGTATGACTTACTGATTTATGTTGAGAACCGGATCGCACATACGCGCGGGAGGAGACGCGAGGGAGCACGACACGACTACGACACGACTACGTCACGGCGAGCCGCAGCGACGCGCACCGGCACTCGCTTCATGGGACCCCGTCGCATTAGCACGACATTCATTTCATCATAAACTAATTTTATTATTTTGACCGGGTTATTGTTTTAACGGCGAATAACAGCCCTATTAATACAGTCCGGTATTTTATTTAACGTCCCAGGACCCTAACAATTTAACCTCCAAAATTTGCGCACTGACTAAATAATAACCCTGTATATATCACTGGCGATGAAAAGGTTAACAAAACCACTGACCTTTCCTGGTGATGATGTCCCACTTCTCCGGCGTGCACACGATGAGCTGCGTGCCCTCGATCTGCTCGCGCGTCAGCTGGTGGTCGCCCGTCAGCTCCGACACCTGCATGTTGTACGCCGCCAGCCGCTTGCTGAAGTTGCCCACCTGCGGGACGAGACGACAATTATTTAGACATCTTGAGAAATATAGTTCGTTAACAGGTTTCAAACGAGGGAGAGGGTTAAGGTCGTGTCGTACCAGAAAGTTGACGGAGGATTGGTATTGGCGGTTACTCCACCGACTCTTGTCGACGGATTTAACGACGGATCGACGGGTCGAACTATCGACGGATTGATCGACCGATCGACGGAACGATCAACCAGCCGGTCGACGGATCGATCGACGGATTTATCAACCAACAGATCGACCTACCAGTCGACGGATTTATCAACGGACCGATCGACCGACGGATCGATCGACGGATTTATCGACGGGTCGATCTATCGACGGATTGACCGACCATATCGACCTACCGGCCGGTCGACGGATGGATCGACGAATTTATCGACCAACCGATTGACAGATTTATCGACCGACCGGTCGACCGACCGACGGATCAACCGTCCTATCGACGGATTTATCGACGGATCGATCAACCGGCCGGTCGACGGATCGACCGACTGATCGACTGACGGAGCGACCGACCGACCGGCGGATCAATCGACCGACGGACGGACTTGGTCATTCGTCATTGGCAATTTCGTTTGTTATTAAAACATTTCAAACAAATTAGGAAGTCAACGTCAAGACTGATATCCAGAATGCTATAATGGTTATAAGAGAACAGTTATTACTATGGCAACGGCTCATTATAAAACAGTATTCACGCTTTGGTTGCGCTATGGGTGGCATTCCTTTTTTGTTAATGATGTATATATTAGCGTTTTATAGTACGCGAGTAGAAAAACGAATATCTACCGATTCTCCCACGGCAAAATGTTGTGAAAACGTAGCGACAATTGCCCCCACTCACCATCTCCTGCACGAGCGAGCGCATGGGCGCGACGTAGATCATCTTGAAGTCGTGCGCGTTGACGGTGCCGTCGTCGTTGA
Source organism: Tortrix viridana (assembly GCA_963241965.1). Classification (NCBI taxonomy): domain Eukaryota; kingdom Metazoa; phylum Arthropoda; class Insecta; order Lepidoptera; family Tortricidae; genus Tortrix; species Tortrix viridana. Next base: position 1,984,865 of record OY725198.1, on the reverse strand, counting down.
CGTGCTTGCCGACCTCGCGCAGCACGGCCAGCAGCGCCACGTTGGTCTTGCCGGCGCCCGTGGGCGCGCAGACCAGCAGGTTCTCGTCCGTCTCCAGCGCCGCGTTGCACAGCCGGCTCTGTTAGACAACAAACTTTATCAAAAATTCAAACGCCTAGAATGCAAAGAGGTTGCAAATATTACAAAAACAATGTTATAATTAAACTTATATATCACTACTGTGCAGGACGATAGTGATAGTGTTTGGATTTTGTGCCTAGTTATAAGTATGTCAATATTTAAGTAACTGTTTAGTTCGAAATTGTTAATCGATATTAATTAATAAATAAATCGTCAGTGACAGGACAATAGGGAACCCATCCCCCTCTAGCATACACACGTCCCTTTCCCACTCTAAAATAATTGCTAGCCACTCCCCGTGAAGGACCTATCTGTCTCTTTCTCATTAACCTCCTTGTCTTACCTAAAATCCGCACCTCGTCGGATCCTTAACTAGTTCTGCCCCACTACTTGCATGTACACCCTCGCTCTTGCATATCACTCTCTCTCCCACGTATAGTTATCTCTTTCCCACTATTTGCTATCTCCCTCCTCACGTCTTTGTCTTACCTTTAGAGTCCGCTTCTTAATAGATTACCAACGCTTTCCGCCCTCGTCCTTTGAAATATAACTAGGCCCAAAATCCCCAAAATTCGATCGAGATCGAGGACAAAACGAAGCGATACCTCAAGAACCGACCGAATTACCTTCCCATCGAACACAGCACGCGTTTTCTTTCTCGCTTCAAGAACCCTACAGTCCATACAATTCCTATGTGCGGGCAATACCAGGTTCGACGTTCCGCACAACTACGTATAATAAAACTCCCCCCGCCGCGTCTGTCTGTCTGTTCGCGATAAACTCAAAAACTACTGAACGGATTTTCATACGGTTATCACCAATGGACGGAGTGATTAATGAGGAAGGTTTATAAGTAACATTGATTGATATTTGCTAACAGACCTGTATCCTATTCAACGTTTTGAACCCCTCGAACGCCGGCTGCACGTATTTGGGCAGCTTGTCGACGGGCAGCAGCGTCTCCCCCTCATCGAACGGCTTCGGCTTCAGCGCCGGCACGTGGACTTCTTCGTAGCCTGTTAATAAATAACGTTTAGAGGAACATTTGTCGATTTCGTATTTTATAACCAAATATCTGAGAGACTGAGTGACGCTCGGGTCGAAACTGAATTTTCATCGATTACTATTCAAAACCAAAAAAAAAAAATATTACCCACAGAACAAAACGAAATAAAAACCTGTCCATGGCTGGGGTTCGAACTCGCAGTCTTAGGCGTAGTAGGCCAACGCTTTAACCATTAGGCTATACTGAAACAACAGGCCTTTAGCCAAGATTAATGGATTAATACGGCCCTATGTCAATCACCGGTCCACTGACTGACCTTTCCTCTGCTTCCTGAAGGAGCCGGGCGGCAGCTGGCAGCGCTTGTTGGCCATGAAGTGCGCGCCGGCCGCGAACACCAGCTCGTCCAGCCGGAGCATCCTGCACCGGTCCACTGACTGACCTTTCCTCTGCTTCCTGAAGGAGCCGGGCGGCAGCTGGCAGCGCTTGTTGGCCATGAAGTGCGCGCCGGCCGCGAACACCAGCTCGTCCAGCCGGAGCATCCTGCACCGGTCCACTGACTGATCTTTCCTCTGCTTCCTGAAGGAGCCGGGCGGCAGCTGGCAGCGCTTGTTGGCCATGAAGTGCGCGCCGGCCGCGAACACCAGCTCGTCCAGCCGGAGCATCCTGCACCGGTCCACTGACTGACCATTCCTCTGCTTCCTGAAGGAGCCGGGCGGCAGCTGGCAGCGCTTGTTGGCCATGAAGTGCGCGCCGGCCGCGAACACCAGCTCGTCCAGCCGGAGCATCCTGCACCGGTCCACTGACTGACCTTTCCTCTGCTTCCTGAAGGAGCCGGGCGGCAGCTGGCAGCGCTTGTTGGCCATGAAGTGCGCGCCGGCCACGAACACCAGCTCGTCCAGCCGGAGCATCCTGCACCGGTCCACTGACTGACCTTTCCTCTGCTTCCTGAAGGAGCCGGGCGGCAGCTGGCAGCGCTTGTTGGCCATGAAGTGCGCGCCGGCCGCGAACACCAGCTCGTCCAGCCGGAGCATCCTGCACCGGTCCACTGACTGACCTTTCCTCTGCTTCCTGAAGGAGCCGGGCGGCAGCTGGCAGCGCTTGTTGGCCATGAAGTGCGCGCCGGCCGCGAACACCAGCTCGTCCAGCCGGAGCATCCTGCACCGGTCCACTGACTGATCTTTCCTCTGCTTCCTGAAGGAGCCGGGCGGCAGCTGGCAGCGCTTGTTGGCCATGAAGTGCGCGCCGGCCGCGAACACCAGCTCGTCCAGCCGGAGCATCCTGCACCGGTCCACTGACTGACCTTTCCTCTGCTTCCTGAAGGAGCCGGGCGGCAGCTGGCAGCGCTTGTTGGCCATGAAGTGCGCGCCGGCCGCGAACACCAGCTCGTCCAGCCGGAGCATCCTGCACCGGTCCACTGACTGACCTTTCCTCTGCTTCCTGAAGGAGCCGGGCGGCAGCTGGCAGCGCTTGTTGGCCATGAAGTGCGCGCCGGCCGCGAACACCAGCTCGTCCAGCCGGAGCATCCTGCACCGGTCCACTGACTGACCTTTCCTCTGCTTCCTGAAGGAGCCGGGCGGCAGCTGGCAGCGCTTGTTGGCCATGAAGTGCGCGCCGGCCGCGAACACCAGCTCGTCCAGCCGGAGCATCCTGCACCGGTCCACTGACTGACCTTTCCTCTGCTTCCTGAAGGAGCCGGGCGGCAGCTGGCAGCGCTTGTTGGCCATGAAGTGCGCGCCGGCCGCGAACACCAGCTCGTCCAGCCGGAGCATCCTGCACCGGTCCACTGACTGACCTTTCCTCTGCTTCCTGAAGGAGCCGGGCGGCAGCTGGCAGCGCTTGTTGGCCATGAAGTGCGCGCCGGCCGCGAACACCAGCTCGTCCAGCCGGAGCATCCTGCACCGGTCCACTGACTGACCTTTCCTCTGCTTCCTGAAGGAGCCGGGCGGCAGCTGGCAGCGCTTGTTGGCCATGAAGTGCGCGCCGGCCGCGAACACCAGCTCGTCCAGCCGGAGCATCCTGCACCGGTCCACTGACTGACCTTTCCTCTGCTTCCTGAAGGAGCCGGGCGGCAGCTGGCAGCGCTTGTTGGCCATGAAGTGCGCGCCGGCCGCGAACACCAGCTCGTCCAGCCGGAGCATCCTGCACCGGTCCACTGACTGACCTTTCCTCTGCTTCCTGAAGGAGCCGGGCGGCAGCTGGCAGCGCTTGTTGGCCATGAAGTGCGCGCCGGCCGCGAACACCAGCTCGTCCAGCCGGAGCATCCTGCACCGGTCCACTGACTGACCTTTCCTCTGCTTCCTGAAGGAGCCGGGCGGCAGCTGGCAGCGCTTGTTGGCCATGAAGTGCGCGCCGGCCGCGAACACCAGCTCGTCCAGCCGGAGCATCCTGCACCGGTCCACTGACTGACCTTTCCTCTGCTTCCTGAAGGAGCCGGGCGGCAGCTGGCAGCGCTTGTTGGCCATGAAGTGCGCGCCGGCCGCGAACACCAGCTCGTCCAGCCGGAGCATCCTGCACCGGTCCACTGACTGACCATTCCTCTGCTTCCTGAAGGAGCCGGGCGGCAGCTGGCAGCGCTTGTTGGCCATGAAGTGCGCGCCGGCCGCGAACACCAGCTCGTCCAGCCGGAGCATCCTGCACCGGTCCACTGACTGACCTTTCCTCTGCTTCCTGAAGGAGCCGGGCGGCAGCTGGCAGCGCTTGTTGGCCATGAAGTGCGCGCCGGCCGCGAACACCAGCTCGTCCAGCCGGAGCATCCTGCACCGGTCCACTGACTGACCTTTCCTCTGCTTCCTGAAGGAGCCGGGCGGCAGCTGGCAGCGCTTGTTGGCCATGAAGTGCGCGCCGGCCGCGAACACCAGCTCGTCCAGCCGGAGCATCCTGCACCGGTCCACTGACTGACCTTTCCTCTGCTTCCTGAAGGAGCCGGGCGGCAGCTGGCAGCGCTTGTTGGCCATGAAGTGCGCGCCGGCCGCGAACACCAGCTCGTCCAGCCGGAGCATCCTGCACCGGTCCACTGACTGACCTTTCCTCTGCTTCCTGAAGGAGCCGGGCGGCAGCTGGCAGCGCTTGTTGGCCATGAAGTGCGCGCCGGCCGCGAACACCAGCTCGTCCAGCCGGAGCATCCTGCACCGGTCCACTGACTGACCTTTCCTCTGCTTCCTGAAGGAGCCGGGCGGCAGCTGGCAGCGCTTGTTGGCCATGAAGTGCGCGCCGGCCGCGAACACCAGCTCGTCCAGCCGGAGCATCCTGCACCGGTCCACTGACTGACCTTTCCTCTGCTTCCTGAAGGAGCCGGGCGGCAGCTGGCAGCGCTTGTTGGCCATGAAGTGCGCGCCGGCCGCGAACACCAGCTCGTCCAGCCGGAGCATCCTGCACCGGTCCACTGACTGACCTTTCCTCTGCTTCCTGAAGGAGCCGGGCGGCAGCTGGCAGCGCTTGTTGGCCATGAAGTGCGCGCCGGCCGCGAACACCAGCTCGTCCAGCCGGAGCATCCTGCACCGGTCCACTGACTGACCTTTCCTCTGCTTCCTGAAGGAGCCGGGCGGCAGCTGGCAGCGCTTGTTGGCCATGAAGTGCGCGCCGGCCGCGAACACCAGCTCGTCCAGCCGGAGCATCCTGCACCGGTCCACTGACTGACCTTTCCTCTGCTTCCTGAAGGAGCCGGGCGGCAGCTGGCAGCGCTTGTTGGCCATGAAGTGCGCGCCGGCCGCGAACACCAGCTCGTCCAGCCGGAGCATCCTGCACCGGTCCACTGACTGACCTTTCCTCTGCTTCCTGAAGGAGCCGGGCGGCAGCTGGCAGCGCTTGTTGGCCATGAAGTGCGCGCCGGCCGCGAACACCAGCTCGTCCAGCCGGAGCATCCTGCACCGGTCCACTGACTGACCTTTCCTCTGCTTCCTGAAGGAGCCGGGCGGCAGCTGGCAGCGCTTGTTGGCCATGAAGTGCGCGCCGGCCGCGAACACCAGCTCGTCCAGCCGGAGCATCCTGCACCGGTCCACTGACTGACCTTTCCTCTGCTTCCTGAAGGAGCCGGGCGGCAGCTGGCAGCGCTTGTTGGCCATGAAGTGCGCGCCGGCCGCGAACACCAGCTCGTCCAGCCGGAGCATCCTGCACCGGTCCACTGACTGACCTTTCCTCTGCTTCCTGAAGGAGCCGGGCGGCAGCTGGCAGCGCTTGTTGGCCATGAAGTGCGCGCCGGCCGCGAACACCAGCTCGTCCAGCCGGAGCATCCTGCACCGGTCCACTGACTGACCTTTCCTCTGCTTCCTGAAGGAGCCGGGCGGCAGCTGGCAGCGCTTGTTGGCCATGAAGTGCGCGCCGGCCGCGAACACCAGCTCGTCCAGCCGGAGCATCCTGCACCGGTCCACTGACTGACCTTTCCTCTGCTTCCTGAAGGAGCCGGGCGGCAGCTGGCAGCGCTTGTTGGCCATGAAGTGCGCGCCGGCCGCGAACACCAGCTCGTCCAGCCGGAGCATCCTGCACCGGTCCACTGACTGACCTTTCCTCTGCTTCCTGAAGGAGCCGGGCGGCAGCTGGCAGCGCTTGTTGGCCATGAAGTGCGCGCCGGCCGCGAACACCAGCTCGTCCAGCCGGAGCATCCTGCACCGGTCCACTGACTGACCTTTCCTCTGCTTCCTGAAGGAGCCGGGCGGCAGCTGGCAGCGCTTGTTGGCCATGAAGTGCGCGCCGGCCGCGAACACCAGCTCGTCCAGCCGGAGCATCCTGCACCGGTCCACTGACTGACCTTTCCTCTGCTTCCTGAAGGAGCCGGGCGGCAGCTGGCAGCGCTTGTTGGCCATGAAGTGCGCGCCGGCCGCGAACACCAGCTCGTCCAGCCGGAGCATCCTGCACCGGTCCACTGACTGACCTTTCCTCTGCTTCCTGAAGGAGCCGGGCGGCAGCTGGCAGCGCTTGTTGGCCATGAAGTGCGCGCCGGCCGCGAACACCAGCTCGTCCAGCCGGAGCATCCTGCACCGGTCCACTGACTGACCTTTCCTCTGCTTCCTGAAGGAGCCGGGCGGCAGCTGGCAGCGCTTGTTGGCCATGAAGTGCGCGCCGGCCGCGAACACCAGCTCGTCCAGCCGGAGCATCCTGCACCGGTCCACTGACTGACCTTTCCTCTGCTTCCTGAAGGAGCCGGGCGGCAGCTGGCAGCGCTTGTTGGCCATGAAGTGCGCGCCGGCCGCGAACACCAGCTCGTCCAGCCGGAGCATCCTGCACCGGTCCACTGACTGACCTTTCCTCTGCTTCCTGAAGGAGCCGGGCGGCAGCTGGCAGCGCTTGTTGGCCATGAAGTGCGCGCCGGCCGCGAACACCAGCTCGTCCAGCCGGAGCATCCTGCACCGGTCCACTGACTGACCTTTCCTCTGCTTCCTGAAGGAGCCGGGCGGCAGCTGGCAGCGCTTGTTGGCCATGAAGTGCGCGCCGGCCGCGAACACCAGCTCGTCCAGCCGGAGCATCCTGCACCGGTCCACTGACTGACCTTTCCTCTGCTTCCTGAAGGAGCCGGGCGGCAGCTGGCAGCGCTTGTTGGCCATGAAGTGCGCGCCGGCCGCGAACACCAGCTCGTCCAGCCGGAGCATCCTGCACCGGTCCACTGACTGACCTTTCCTCTGCTTCCTGAAGGAGCCGGGCGGCAGCTGGCAGCGCTTGTTGGCCATGAAGTGCGCGCCGGCCGCGAACACCAGCTCGTCCAGCCGGAGCATCCTGCACCGGTCCACTGACTGACCTTTCCTCTGCTTCCTGAAGGAGCCGGGCGGCAGCTGGCAGCGCTTGTTGGCCATGAAGTGCGCGCCGGCCGCGAACACCAGCTCGTCCAGCCGGAGCATCCTGCACCGGTCCACTGACTGACCTTTCCTCTGCTTCCTGAAGGAGCCGGGCGGCAGCTGGCAGCGCTTGTTGGCCATGAAGTGCGCGCCGGCCGCGAACACCAGCTCGTCCAGCCGGAGCATCCTGCACCGGTCCACTGACTGACCTTTCCTCTGCTTCCTGAAGGAGCCGGGCGGCAGCTGGCAGCGCTTGTTGGCCATGAAGTGCGCGCCGGCCGCGAACACCAGCTCGTCCAGCCGGAGCATCCTGCACCGGTCCACTGACTGACCTTTCCTCTGCTTCCTGAAGGAGCCGGGCGGCAGCTGGCAGCGCTTGTTGGCCATGAAGTGCGCGCCGGCCGCGAACACCAGCTCGTCCAGCCGGAGCATCCTGCACCGGTCCACTGACTGACCTTTCCTCTGCTTCCTGAAGGAGCCGGGCGGCAGCTGGCAGCGCTTGTTGGCCATGAAGTGCGCGCCGGCCGCGAACACCAGCTCGTCCAGCCGGAGCATCCTGCACCGGTCCACTGACTGACCTTTCCTCTGCTTCCTGAAGGAGCCGGGCGGCAGCTGGCAGCGCTTGTTGGCCATGAAGTGCGCGCCGGCCGCGAACACCAGCTCGTCCAGCCGGAGCATCCTGCACCGGTCCACTGACTGACCTTTCCTCTGCTTCCTGAAGGAGCCGGGCGGCAGCTGGCAGCGCTTGTTGGCCATGAAGTGCGCGCCGGCCGCGAACACCAGCTCGTCCAGCCGGAGCATCCTGCACCGGTCCACTGACTGACCTTTCCTCTGCTTCCTGAAGGAGCCGGGCGGCAGCTGGCAGCGCTTGTTGGCCATGAAGTGCGCGCCGGCCGCGAACACCAGCTCGTCCAGCCGGAGCATCCTGCACCGGTCCACTGACTGACCTTTCCTCTGCTTCCTGAAGGAGCCGGGCGGCAGCTGGCAGCGCTTGTTGGCCATGAAGTGCGCGCCGGCCGCGAACACCAGCTCGTCCAGCCGGAGCATCCTGCACCGGTCCACTGACTGACCTTTCCTCTGCTTCCTGAAGGAGCCGGGCGGCAGCTGGCAGCGCTTGTTGGCCATGAAGTGCGCGCCGGCCGCGAACACCAGCTCGTCCAGCCGGAGCATCCTGCACCGGTCCACTGACTGACCTTTCCTCTGCTTCCTGAAGGAGCCGGGCGGCAGCTGGCAGCGCTTGTTGGCCATGAAGTGCGCGCCGGCCGCGAACACCAGCTCGTCCAGCCGGAGCATCCTGCACCGGTCCACTGACTGACCTTTCCTCTGCTTCCTGAAGGAGCCGGGCGGCAGCTGGCAGCGCTTGTTGGCCATGAAGTGCGCGCCGGCCGCGAACACCAGCTCGTCCAGCCGGAGCATCCTGCACCGGTCCACTGACTGACCTTTCCTCTGCTTCCTGAAGGAGCCGGGCGGCAGCTGGCAGCGCTTGTTGGCCATGAAGTGCGCGCCGGCCGCGAACACCAGCTCGTCCAGCCGGAGCATCCTGCACCGGTCCACTGACTGACCTTTCCTCTGCTTCCTGAAGGAGCCGGGCGGCAGCTGGCAGCGCTTGTTGGCCATGAAGTGCGCGCCGGCCGCGAACACCAGCTCGTCCAGCCGGAGCATCCTGCACCGGTCCACTGACTGACCTTTCCTCTGCTTCCTGAAGGAGCCGGGCGGCAGCTGGCAGCGCTTGTTGGCCATGAAGTGCGCGCCGGCCGCGAACACCAGCTCGTCCAGCCGGAGCATCCTGCACCGGTCCACTGACTGACCTTTCCTCTGCTTCCTGAAGGAGCCGGGCGGCAGCTGGCAGCGCTTGTTGGCCATGAAGTGCGCGCCGGCCGCGAACACCAGCTCGTCCAGCCGGAGCATCCTGCACCGGTCCACTGACTGACCTTTCCTCTGCTTCCTGAAGGAGCCGGGCGGCAGCTGGCAGCGCTTGTTGGCCATGAAGTGCGCGCCGGCCGCGAACACCAGCTCGTCCAGCCGGAGCATCCTGCACCGGTCCACTGACTGACCTTTCCTCTGCTTCCTGAAGGAGCCGGGCGGCAGCTGGCAGCGCTTGTTGGCCATGAAGTGCGCGCCGGCCGCGAACACCAGCTCGTCCAGCCGGAGCATCCTGCACCGGTCCACTGACTGACCTTTCCTCTGCTTCCTGAAGGAGCCGGGCGGCAGCTGGCAGCGCTTGTTGGCCATGAAGTGCGCGCCGGCCGCGAACACCAGCTCGTCCAGCCGGAGCATCCTGCACCGGTCCACTGACTGACCTTTCCTCTGCTTCCTGAAGGAGCCGGGCGGCAGCTGGCAGCGCTTGTTGGCCATGAAGTGCGCGCCGGCCGCGAACACCAGCTCGTCCAGCCGGAGCATCCTGCACCGGTCCACTGACTGACCTTTCCTCTGCTTCCTGAAGGAGCCGGGCGGCAGCTGGCAGCGCTTGTTGGCCATGAAGTGCGCGCCGGCCGCGAACACCAGCTCGTCCAGCCGGAGCATCCTGCACCGGTCCACTGACTGACCTTTCCTCTGCTTCCTGAAGGAGCCGGGCGGCAGCTGGCAGCGCTTGTTGGCCATGAAGTGCGCGCCGGCCGCGAACACCAGCTCGTCCAGCCGGAGCATCCTGCACCGGTCCACTGACTGACCTTTCCTCTGCTTCCTGAAGGAGCCGGGCGGCAGCTGGCAGCGCTTGTTGGCCATGAAGTGCGCGCCGGCCGCGAACACCAGCTCGTCCAGCCGGAGCATCCTGCACCGGTCCACTGACTGACCTTTCCTCTGCTTCCTGAAGGAGCCGGGCGGCAGCTGGCAGCGCTTGTTGGCCATGAAGTGCGCGCCGGCCGCGAACACCAGCTCGTCCAGCCGGAGCATCCTGCACCGGTCCACTGACTGACCTTTCCTCTGCTTCCTGAAGGAGCCGGGCGGCAGCTGGCAGCGCTTGTTGGCCATGAAGTGCGCGCCGGCCGCGAACACCAGCTCGTCCAGCCGGAGCATCCTGCACCGGTCCACTGACTGACCTTTCCTCTGCTTCCTGAAGGAGCCGGGCGGCAGCTGGCAGCGCTTGTTGGCCATGAAGTGCGCGCCGGCCGCGAACACCAGCTCGTCCAGCCGGAGCATCCTGCACCGGTCCACTGACTGACCTTTCCTCTGCTTCCTGAAGGAGCCGGGCGGCAGCTGGCAGCGCTTGTTGGCCATGAAGTGCGCGCCGGCCGCGAACACCAGCTCGTCCAGCCGGAGCATCCTGCACCGGTCCACTGACTGACCTTTCCTCTGCTTCCTGAAGGAGCCGGGCGGCAGCTGGCAGCGCTTGTTGGCCATGAAGTGCGCGCCGGCCGCGAACACCAGCTCGTCCAGCCGGAGCATCCTGCACCGGTCCACTGACTGACCTTTCCTCTGCTTCCTGAAGGAGCCGGGCGGCAGCTGGCAGCGCTTGTTGGCCATGAAGTGCGCGCCGGCCGCGAACACCAGCTCGTCCAGCCGGAGCATCCTGCACCGGTCCACTGACTGACCTTTCCTCTGCTTCCTGAAGGAGCCGGGCGGCAGCTGGCAGCGCTTGTTGGCCATGAAGTGCGCGCCGGTCGCGAACACCAGCTCGTCCAGCCGGAGCATCCTGCACCGGTCCACTGACTGACCTTTCCTCTGCTTCCTGAAGGAGCCGGGCGGCAGCTGGCAGCGCTTGTTGGCCATGAAGTGCGCGCCGGCCGCGAACACCAGCTCGTCCAGCCGGAGCATCCTGCACCGGTCCACTGACTGACCTTTCCTCTGCTTCCTGAAGGAGCCGGGCGGCAGCTGGCAGCGCTTGTTGGCCATGAAGTGCGCGCCGGCCGCGAACACCAGCTCGTCCAGCCGGAGCATCCTGCACCGGTCCACTGACTGACCTTTCCTCTGCTTCCTGAAGGAGCCGGGCGGCAGCTGGCAGCGCTTGTTGGCCATGAAGTGCGCGCCGGCCGCGAACACCAGCTCGTCCAGCCGGAGCATCCTGCACCGGTCCACTGACTGACCTTTCCTCTGCTTCCTGAAGGAGCCGGGCGGCAGCTGGCAGCGCTTGTTGGCCATGAAGTGCGCGCCGGCCGCGAACACCAGCTCGTCCAGCCGGAGCATCCTGCACCGGTCCACTGACTGACCTTTCCTCTGCTTCCTGAAGGAGCCGGGCGGCAGCTGGCAGCGCTTGTTGGCCATGAAGTGCGCGCCGGCCGCGAACACCAGCTCGTCCAGCCGGAGCATCCTGCACCGGTCCACTGACTGACCTTTCCTCTGCTTCCTGAAGGAGCCGGGCGGCAGCTGGCAGCGCTTGTTGGCCATGAAGTGCGCGCCGGCCGCGAACACCAGCTCGTCCAGCCGGAGCATCCTGCACCGGTCCACTGACTGACCTTTCCTCTGCTTCCTGAAGGAGCCGGGCGGCAGCTGGCAGCGCTTGTTGGCCATGAAGTGCGCGCCGGCCGCGAACACCAGCTCGTCCAGCCGGAGCATCCTGCACCGGTCCACTGACTGACCTTTCCTCTGCTTCCTGAAGGAGCCGGGCGGCAGCTGGCAGCGCTTGTTGGCCATGAAGTGCGCGCCGGCCGCGAACACCAGCTCGTCCAGCCGGAGCATCCTGCACCGGTCCACTGACTGACCTTTCCTCTGCTTCCTGAAGGAGCCGGGCGGCAGCTGGCAGCGCTTGTTGGCCATGAAGTGCGCGCCGGCCGCGAACACCAGCTCGTCCAGCCGGAGCATCCTGCACCGGTCCACTGACTGACCTTTCCTCTGCTTCCTGAAGGAGCCGGGCGGCAGCTGGCAGCGCTTGTTGGCCATGAAGTGCGCGCCGGCCGCGAACACCAGCTCGTCCAGCTGGAGCATCTTGCGCGCGCCGCCCGCCGCCGCCGCCGCCTCCGCCTTGTGGCGCTTGCGCGGCGCCGACGACTGCTGGGCGCCCTGCACGCAACACAAACAAACAATACACTATATTTATATTATAATCTAAAAAAAAAAAACCGACAATACGGGACCTCATAACACTCTCCATTAAGACCCCTTTCTAACAAAAACTAAATCAGAATCGGTCCATCCGTTTAGGAGCTACGACGACGCCACAGACAGACACCCAAACACACGTTAAACTAATAACACCCCCCTTTTCTCGTCGGGGGTTAAAAATCAGTTGCCGTGCGTTAGTCTCGCCATAACTCGAGAATGGCTCGACAGATTTGGATGATTTTTAGGGTTCCGTACCTCAAATGAAAAAAACGGAACCCTTATAGGATCACTTTGTTGTCCGTCTGTCTGTCTGTGTGTCTGTTAAGACCCTTTTTTTGTTTTAGTGGGTCCCTGGACGGTTTTGGTTCGCTATTGAACCCGATAGGTGGCGCTGCGAAACCAACGTTGGGGCAGGACGTCTGTAGAGTCAACTAGAACTAATGAAAAGATAATAACGGCCTCAAATGGCTCTGGATGGCTTACTAACACCGATTTATAACCTACTTCAAAGAAAGGAGGGTGTCAATTTGTTCGAATCCTATTTTACAAGCTTATTTTTTTTTAATAGCCTAATTGGGTGTAAAATATATGAAAACAAACATTAATATAAACAAGGTGTATGATTAGCAGTGGTCGGAATAGGTAGAGCTAATTTACCTAAACTTGATGCATGTTCATTAAATAGTTTAGGTAAATTAGGTCTACCTATGCCGACCACTGATGATTATTGATACTATGAATTCTCATGATTATGAGTTTCGATCGTTAGTAATAAATATTTTTATGAAGAGTGATCATTATAAAGTATAATCGCATAACAAACATAAAAAAAGCAACTTACAGTCGAATTGCAAACCTCCTCCTTTTTTAAAGTCGGTTAAAAATGGTATGAGAAATATTTTGTTAAATATTATGTTATATGAAAAAATGCGGGTGCGCATTTTTGTGCGCCCAACAGTGGGACAGAAACAGCATGACTCTTACCTCGTCGTCTCCCTTCCCAGTTTCAAGTTGTGCCAGAATTTTCTGTAAATGCGGCTGTCTGTTCATCTCTTCGCGCAGAGCTGTGCGCTCGCTCTCCGACTGTGACGACGCCAACTTCGTGCAGTACAGTACTGTCGATAAAAAAATAAAGATTAAAAATTTAGGGCTATTTAGGGTTCCGTAGCCAAAATGGCAAAAACGGAACCCTTATAATTTTATCATGTCCGTCCGTGTGTCACTGGCATTTTGCTTAAAAACTACAAGATGTATATTGATGAAATTTGGAGTACTTATAGGTGTCTTGTATAAGCCGCTACTTAGGTTAATAAATAACGAAAATAAATATTTCTAGGGGGGGCACTCCATACATGTAACAGAAGCTCCTTTTTTTTTTCAGCGAACCTCAACGTCTGACACATATTTCGACAGTTCTTTTAGAAACACTTTCAGGTTTACTTTCAAGTTAGTTGTTCCAAGAGTAAACCTGGCAATAGTCAGAAAAAATGCATTCTACTCTACGGTAATGATATATAACAAATTACCAGAAAATATTAAAGAAAACCATAGCATGTATGTGTTTAGAGGCAAACTTCAAAAATACTTATTGGAGCATTGCTTTTATAATGTTGGCGAATTCTTGACAAAATAATAATTGTTAGATTTAAGTAGTATGTTAAATTTTTTAACTATAGTGGAATATGTAATGCGATAATATATTAAGGAAATGACATTAAAAATATTAACAAAACAATTATAAAATTCAATTGTAACACTAACACTGTAAGTAACACTTAATAAATACTTTCAACCAAAATTATTTTCAACGTGATCGAATATACAGTTTTCGAGTGCGTGATGACGTGAGTGTCGTGAAGATACGTTCTTTTGCTGGTGCACTTATAAGCAGTGATCGGGGTTATGGATGCGACTCGGGGTGACCTCAATCATTATGCTAGTATGGATATGCCGCGGGATTCCGGGCTTCGTTTGGTTGGATAAAGGACAGTTTTTTGTCATATATTAGTGTTCGGAATTCCCCGTGCAACCTGAGGGCTTATTGCCTAACGCACTCGCGATCGCGATCGATTTGAAAGTGACACAATTGCTTTCATTTTGTAGGCAGATTTGACTTCAACTGTCAAATATGAAAGCGATCGCGATCGCGAGTGCGTTAGGCAATAAGCCCTCTGGGGTGATTGATCTTAAACATTATGCTAGGTAATAATGGATATGCCCGGGATCCCGGGATTTGTATTGATGTTGGAGGATAATTATTATATTTTATTTTACATGATATCAATCGAAATTATAGGTCAACGTTTGAAATAAATGTTTTTATTACTGAAAAAACACATTTTTTTTATACAGTCGCGGTCGCGGGATTATAGTCGCATCCATACTATGATTACGACTCGAAATCCCGCGAATTGCATCCAAAACCCCGATCACTGATTATAAGTAATGGCAACGGAACCCTACACTGATCATGGCCCGACATGATCTTGTCCGCTTTTTATCTCCAAATAACACTATCCGTCAGATAAATTAAGCTCTGACATTTTTCTATCTGTGGTATAGTATATTTGTGGTAATAGTGAATGGGACAAGCAACTCACCCGTATATCTGTACTTGGTCAATATCTTGACGAACTCGAAGCAGTCATACCCCAGCATCAGCACCAGTCTATTCTCCAGGTCCCTGTCGTCCGCCGCGTCGTCTAACGCCTAAACAAAAAAAAAATACAATTCATTTATTAACTGTTTAAATTTTGTATTAAAGAACTAGCCTTTTCTCGCGACTACGTTCGCGTAATAGTTATTTGTTAAGTAAGGCTGCTCGCGAGAGTCAGTAATCCAGAGTTAACGAATTGAAAAAAATTTTACCACGAGCCTACAGAGTGGATCAAAGATAGAATCCTGAGCGTAACGAGGGATTCAAGGCCTCGAGACCCAATTAACTTTGCTGCCGTGCGAAACACACAATTTTTCACTTCAATGTAGCAAGGAAAACACTTGGTGTTGGAAAAACAATTACTCGAGCGCCACATCAGTTGTGGATTTTAATAATCTGTTGTCTATTTTTAATGCCCTGAAACGCTGAGACAGAATGGCGTCAGGAAGATGCCTGGACAGCCTGCGCTGCAGCCAGCAGGCGTCGATGTCCACGGGATGGATGACCAGCTCTCTCGGAACAGCACCTGGCTGTGGGTGGATGACAAGATTGCCGCACCGACCTTGAGCACTTCACTGGACTTGGCCTGAGACAGCATGGCGTCAGGGAAGTGCCTGGACAGCCTGCGCTGCAGCCAGTAGGCGTCGATGTCCATCGGATGGATGACGGCGTCGCGACGCTTCTGAGATTGCTCCTCGCCCAACTGCGGAGAAAAATATAATTGAAACCACGTTATCATATATAACAAGCATTGGATTGAATTGATTGAATGTAACTTCACTTGTTTGCAATAACGCTGTCACTTTAAAGCCACATATTCACTAAGAAACAATAATTTTCCAAAAGCGAAGATGAAATGTTTTTAAAATAATTTTAAAACCTATGCAGTCTGTACTTATTTCCAATTACTTTTCTAATTCGGTAGTGGGATAACATTTTATTTATTCAACTTAATCTAATTTAATTCATTTTTCATTTTATTTTATTTCAATAGATTTTAGCTCGCATAGACATGTGATTTAATTTAAGTAGGTAGTTAAGATAGTAATACTGCGGTGCCCTGCAGGGTTACATGGCCGAACTTTTATTAGGTTAAGAGCTTCCTGTACTATACCCATGTAAAGCAATGAATAAATGAAAATGAATATAAACACGGTTTCATAAACAAAATTTGCATGTTTCTGAAACATCAATCTCTATGTCAAATACTTTCGTTTCCAACTTCGACCGATCGTCACCTATCTTAGAATTAACATGTTATCTTAAATTGTAGTTTTAAATTAAATTAGTCTATAATCCTTGGTTTTCCTTCGAGCATCCAGCTGCTGCTATCATATTTAGTTACTGTTGAAGTAAACACAGTTATCTGCATGTTATTGTGCTCCCCACTGGTGGTTGTTCCTAAGACTGCCCCACCATGTAGGCTGAAACATTGTTTCTGTAATCATCTATGTGGAGCTCAGTGTCATTTCTAGTTGACCGATCAAAATTAGGTTTTAAAGTCAACTCAATGGGCATTGGTATGTTTATATGTTTGTTTTCTGATAGCTTGAGAATCGTTGAGCCGATCTTTATGACATTTGATAGAAGGGTAGTTGAGGCAAATACAATTTTTAAGTTCAGACACGGGCAGGATCGGTCTGTGTTTTACAGAATTAGAGGGAACATCGTGAGGTTTCTGTTTGGGGCTAACTACTAGTTTACCACACGGATCAATAATTTTGGTGTACTTCGTTGCTATGGTTACGTCTCTTGGGTCAACATGTTTTTTGTGGCAATTACAAGCCCATTCTTTTGTAGGCTTTCTTCTGAGCATGTTAATTGTATTTATATACAACTAATGTCTATGTTTGTTTTGTGTATGTCTATGTTTTTGTTGTTGTTGTGTGTGTGAAGATGTTTATATTAACTTCTGGCAACAAAAAGTTGATTGTGTCCTGTGTGCACACACAAACATTTTTTTTTTACATTATTATTTATAGGTAAACTTACATTAGTGTGAATAGCGTTTCTCTTCCCCTCGCCATCGCTGTCCTCTTCTGCGCTGCTTTCTTTCTCCTTCTCATTCTCTGAGCCCTCGCCGTCTTCTCTGTCTTCCTCTCGAACCTGTAC
Organism: Tortrix viridana; assembly: GCA_963241965.1. Classification (NCBI taxonomy): domain Eukaryota; kingdom Metazoa; phylum Arthropoda; class Insecta; order Lepidoptera; family Tortricidae; genus Tortrix; species Tortrix viridana. The sequence continues at coordinate 1,968,229 of OY725198.1, read as the reverse complement.
AAAAAAAAAACAAATTGTCGAGATAGATTTCCCAAAATTGTTTTTTTAGTGGCTAAATTTTCAAGTTTTCACAATCGTGAGTTTCGTTAACGCAATTTTATTCCTGTCGCGTTTTTCTCTGTTCCAAATATAAATTTAGTGCGGTGCTACGCGGTATCTTATCTGGAAGCTTTGGCTCTTCGGGCCTGCTGCAGAACTAACCCTTCAACTTAAATAAAATTTGCAATAGAAAAAACAGGAAAAATTGATCAAAAAAATCAGAGTCAAATAAAAAAAAAATGTGACAAAATTCTAACAAGTTTATACATACATTACAACAAGCAACAGTCAGAAGGGGTTTACACATCGTAGGATAAGATGCGTGTGGGCCGGTTCACTAATGTTTTACGAGAAAACATTTTAAAAACTGATTTATTTCACAAACAAATCATTTGGTAAACCACTTTTTTATCTGAAACTGTAAATATTTCAGGGTTTTTACACAACTAACCTATAGGGTTCTACACAATGGTTTTAAAATAAATCCTGTAATATTTACAGTTGCGAAGAAAAAGCGGTTTGCTAAATGATTTGTTTGTGAAATAAATCAGTTTGTGAAACATTGTTTGGTAAAATTACATGCTACCGTCTGGGCCAAAACAGATTTATACGATACGTTGTCGCCTCATAGAAATTAATTAATTAGTACCTTGTCTATTCAATGTCATGTTTAAACTGCCATATATGAATGCCACAGCGATTAAAGTCACAAGGTACTAAACGTGTACACATATTTATCACATTGACTGTACATTAAAGTTCACGACACGACGTTGTGTCGTACTCCTTATCGTTATTAGAGCATATTGTCAACGAAATAAAAATAAGCAAACCTCTCCGTAAGCATCCTCATCATCTTCTTCAGAAGACTCCTCGAACTGCACGTTAATGCCGTACGTCTCGTCAATCTCGGTGTTGCCCTCTGTCGGGGAGCTGATGTTGAAGTCTGTGATTTTTTTGCCTAAAATTAAAAACAACAGTTAATTATTACAAATATAAATAATATTGCTAATCAGTTCATACAGCAATCTATAGGTACTAATATTATAAATGCGTAAGTATATCTGTTTATTTCTTACCTAAATTTACTAGCAGTGCAAATCTTTCGTCAGGTATTGGCCCAAGGAGTAGCTCTATCTCTTTCTTCTTCTCAAGATCTTTCAGTCTGTCGTTCTTAAGAACAACAAGGACCTGTAGACAGATGAAAAAATGTTTTGTTGTTAGTTGTCCTTTAGGGACCTAGAGCCTTATGAGGCCCTTTGTGAGCGAATATGTCTCAGTCCATGCTATAAGGGGGCGTCCAATCTCACGTAGGGGAGAAGGGGGCCCCCGAATTCATCACAAGACGAAATATTACGTAGAGATAATCTATACTATGTGGTCTTAAGGCTTCGTGAAACAGCCGGCATGGCCCGGCACGACAGTAGAGTGGCGCGTTCTTAGCGTGGAAATTAACAAGGAGTATGCAGGCCGCCACACATAGTCACGTTGTATTTTGTTTACAAATTTATAGTGTATTTGTGATCATGGATGTAGAAAAATTTATAGGTTGTGTTAGAGGATGTCCAGTTCTATATGATTTGGGCTCTAAAAGCTTAAAAAATGTGTTAACTTGGATTGATGTTGCGAGAGAACACGTCGCGCGCGATGCGAAGTTTTCCTGCAGTGTGACTGCCGCGCCGCGCTTGCTGTTTGACGAAGCCTTTACTCTTGTTTAACTATTACAATGGCTACAAAAACGACAGACTATACCTCGTCACAGGCGCCGCAGAGAATGTCCCGCGGCTGGTCCCCGAGCGCACCCTGCATGAATGCCAGCAGCAGCTCGTACGCGTGCCGCGTGTGCTGCGCGCGCGGCCGGTACACCGCCCCCGTGTTCTCCTCCGACCAGGCCACATGCTTGCCTTTGGATTTGGAGAGCTCGTACGAGGCTTCATCACGTTTCTGCCGTCTGGAAAGAAGAGTGGGTTTTTGAGAAGTTTTAATTTATTTTTTATTTATTTATAAGCATTTATTTCGAACCTTACAGTTCATAGATTATTAGTAACAAAAGTCTTAAAACTATGTTAGTAAAAATTATGCACATTTAGGGTAAAATGTACCCTTTGGGCTCCACATGGACAGAGTTCCAGTGGCAAACTATGGGACAGTGCAACATGTCAAGTATCTTGTTCAGGAGGCTGTTGGAACTGACACATATTTGATGCATCTGAGAGGCAACTCTTTGGCGCATTATGGCCTGAAAGCCATCGACACGAGCCTCGGCCTTAACTCTGTCTGTCTCTCAGAAAGAAAATAAGCTAACCTCAAAAACTAAAACCCGACCGACAACTAGTATGACGCATCTTACAGTATTTACATAGCCTTGCACATTTTAGACGAGTCATATGACACCCCATTCAATAAAATCGGTCCTATAATTTAGGAGCTAGAGTGGCACATCTGATTTTTGGTCACACAGGTTTAGGTTTAGGTTTATTTATTATATGACAAAAATATACATACATATACTGTTAAAATCATAAGCCTTCTTATGGTTTTGATTAGTGAAGTAACAAAGGGATAATATTAATTATAATTATAACCAAACAACAATAGACTTTCATTGGAATTCCAGACATGCAGAATGCATTACAACTTTTAATGTCAATTTTAATCATTATTTCAATAAGGAATGGAAGCTTGATATTCGAGACTGTCCAGCAGAACACGATGGTTGGAGTTTCAACCCAGTAATTGTTCCGTAAATACTTAAAACACTAATCAAAGGCACTTACTTGACTTTCCGTTCCTCGGCTTTATCTGGTTTCGTGCGCTGCGCCCGGTCGCCCATCCGAGTTCCGACGAGCTTCCCCGAAAGCGACAGCACCTCTCCCGTGGCTTCATCACGACCACGACGTTCAATAAGCCTCACATCGGCTTGAAGCACGAGATTAGAGTTCTAAAAATGTCATACCCGAAATTAAGAAAAACTAACGGATTAGACGATTGAAATCAATATCAGGGTACACGGACGTGAAACTCAAAGTATAGTTTAGTGTTTTAAGATTTGTTTCCTAGTAATATTGCACAATAATAACTATGTTTGTTAAAAAGTTGAAAAATGTACAATAACATACCGCCTTGTATTCATACTGCAACTGCCTAGCCGCAGCGTCCGCCATGCTGCTGGTTTACTTAGAAACTAAAACTAATAAACTTACATAAGATTAGAAATTAATTTTTATTTTGGTAAATAGTTGAGACGCGCAAATACTAGTTTCGCGTCAAGAGGTTATGATTAACGGCCATCTTTGATTTCAAGTGACAGCCGCAAAATGCGTTTTGATCGCGTGTGATTTATACCAAAATTTTCCAAATGAAAGGTAAGAAAAATAGTACACTAGCCATAAAAAAAAAGTTTTTTTGCTGTATTTTGTTTCGTATAAATTTTGAATAACACATGCATGTTTTTTTTGTGACGTTATGTTGGTAGCATTGCTCACAATCTATTTATATATACACCATGTGTGTTTGTTTGTTTATCAACAAAGCCATGCTTGTTTTTTTACGATACAATAACGGAAGTTAGTTTTTAGATGTTAACTAATGTATTATGTATTTTAATAACTACCGCTTATTATGGAGGAGCGGGGACTTCTTGATACAGGTATTTCTTACCTAATAGGAAGACCCAACCCTGTTGTAATTTTTGTAATCTGTATTTATGAAATAAATAATTTTCATTTTCATTATGTATTTAATTTTGCAGTAATTCCTATGAGTTATTATAGTAAGACACAAAATTATTCAACCACCGGACTCAACTGCCATCCTTTGTCTTGTAAATCCCGTTTGAAAATAGCTTTAAATATTCAACAGTAGGTACGTGTAGGTACTTAGCGCACGTGATCAAAGCATAACGTTTTTTCTATTTGTAACTAGGTACCTCCCTTTTGTCAATGGTACCCTTTTATCGATATTGACATCTTTTCAGATATCGGAAAGGTACAAGGTCATTTTCATCGTTTCATCGTTTAAGTAATGTTATATAGTTAAAACGTAAAAATGATGTTGTTTCATCAGGTTGTATTTTTTATAATATAGTAAGTAGTAGTACAGGTTGTCCTGCGATAAAGTGCACAAACGAATAATACCCCTTCTAGACGGTCGGGTGGTTGGGCCAACCGAGAGGGATGCAGCTATTTGTAGGAACGAGATGTAAATATTACTATCTCATTCTGACAGATAGCTGCGTCCTTCTCGGTTGGCCCAACCACCCGACCGTCTAGAAGGGGTTTAAGGGTGAAACTACATGTGATTTTAAAACGAAAAAAAAATTAAACAATTTTTTTTTTTAATTTTGTGTAGTGTTTAAACAATAATTATTATTGTAAACTCCATATATATTTTTTCCTTTTTTTTTTTTTTTTTTTAATTTTCCGTGATAAAATCTCATGTAATTTCACCATTATTCGTTTGTGCACTTTATCGCTGGACAACCTGTACTACTACTTACTTTATTATAAAAAATACAACCTGATGAAACAACATAATTTTTACGTTTTAACTATATAACATTACTTAATGCATTCCAAGGTCAAGGTTTTTACGTAATTTACCGTTCTATTACGTGATTTGTTCTATTCTCAATTTTGTGCCGGCGACATCGGTCACGATACCACAGCGATGTTATTGTATGACAAATGTGGGTTGCTAAAATCTTGTAGTGTCAATATCAGGGCTGTCACTAAATAAATATACCCATGCATCATGTGAAAAAAATGTTTTTTTCAAGGAAAAAAACATAAAGTTGTAAGTTATATTTATTTTCAGCTATATTAGACTACAGGTCAAAGAACACACTATAACTTAAATAATAGTTCATAACAACGAATACACGTGTAAATAAATATTGTCATACGAATACGTATAAGAAATTGGCCGATACAACACAATAATAACCCATCACCGTAAGTGTACAATAAAGTAGAAATTGAATGTACGAGACGTGTTAACAGGTGGAACTGCAATACATATTATCAACTCACAGCAATTTTTGGGTAAAATTTTGATAATTTTGCCAATTTTATTCCGAACAGGAGCTCTCATATTGTTCAAAACTCGTATTTGCGGTGCTATACTTTTAATTTTTCTTCTTCACTGTTTGAATTAGTAGCAGCCCTGACAGATCGATGACGTTATGATAGGAGTCAACGCACTAGCGAAGCGAGCGAGCGCGTCTCAATCGAGCGAGCGAGCATTCAGCATAGTGAGTCGGGTTGCTTCAGTGTATACATACACTCGTCCCATTCGCCAGTGACAGTAACCCCGGGAGAAACAATAACAAAAAGTAATCAATTAAACGCAAACAAGATGGCGGCACCGTCAGGTGGAAGCGGAAATCTTGTCGAGGAATTTGAAGAATCGTTTCAGGTAAGCTATACGCACAAAGCCACCTTGATTTTCAGTCTAAAAACCAAAAAATGTAACATTCAATCATAACCTCACCCGCAAAATAATCTGTGTTGACAACTGTCAAAATGCCTTATAGTTACCAACATACCCAATCTAATCATACCGTGGCTGGTGTTGCTGTGTAGTCGAAGCTTCATAAGCTAAATTCATTTATTCATCTCGAAACGTAGAGCGCTTTCGTGTGTACGTGACTCGATATGGCTTATGATGCTTTGACTGTACGTAAAGGGATTTTGGTTCGAAGCGCATCTTCTGGTCGGCCATTTTACTGATAATGTTTTCACATTGTTACGAAAGGATTTTACCGTGTGTTAATTAAATAAACGAACAGAAACGCTTAACTTGTAGTGGATTTGTGTGAACATTGAATAAACTGAGTAACGTTAACATGGAAAATGTGTTAGAATTGTGCAGTGAATGATGAAATTGTGTTGACTTTAAGATTTGAGTGTTTGTGATTTAAAAACGATGTCGGTGGCCGGGGAAGAAGCGACCTGCTCCGGGGGCGTTCCAGCGATTCAAACTTTCCGTCCAACATGGGAGGAGTTCAAGGATTTCAACAAATACATACAATACATGGAGTCAAAAGGAGCACATAAAGCTGGACTAGCTAAGGTGATTCCTCCGCCAGAATGGGTTCCCCGCAGGTCTGGATACGATCTAAACGACCTGAACATCACTATACCCTCGCCTATATGCCAAGTGGTGACTGGCAAGCAAGGTTTGTTTCAACAAATAAACATACAGAAAAAAGCGATGACTGTCAAGCAGTTTTCTATCCTCGCAAACTCGGCTAAATACTGCACGCCGCGGCACTCGAGCTTCGAGGATTTGGAGCGGAAGTACTGGAAAAACGTAACATACGTCGCTCCTATTTACGGAGCTGATGTGAATGGTAGCATCACAGACCCTGATGTCAAAGAATGGAACATCAACCATCTAGGCACCATTCTCGACTTCGTAAACTCCGACTACGGCATCGAAATCGATGGTGTCAACACCGCTTATCTGTACTTTGGTATGTGGAAAACCACATTTGCATGGCACACGGAAGATATGGACTTATACTCTATAAATTACTTGCACTTTGGTGATCCGAAAACATGGTATTGTATTCCTCCAGAACACGGGAAGAGGTTTGAGCGAATTGCCTCTGGATTCTTCCCGACATCAGCGAAGACTTGTCAAGCTTTCCTGCGCCACAAGATGACTCTGATCTCACCACAAATCTTGAAGCAGTACTCGGTTCCGATTAATAAAATAACTCAGGAAGCAGGTGAGATCATGATCACATTCCCTTATGGTTATCACGCAGGCTTTAACCATGGCTTCAATTGTGCTGAATCAACAAATTTTGCTGCACCAAGATGGGTTGAATATGGGAAAAGAGCAACTCAATGCACATGCAGTAATGATATGGTGAAAATATCTATGGACACTTTTGTGAAGAGATTCCAGCCTGACCGTTACGAGCTGTGGCTTAAAGGCCAAGATATTGGCTGTCACCCAGAACAGCCTGAACGGATGGTGCCAGCGCCTCATCCCTCTGGCCAAGATATTCTCTGCAATAAGAACAACACAGAACTGCCGGAATCTTTCATAATAGCTGAGGAGGAGGGCTTGAAGAAAAAGAAACGTCATCCGCTGCATCTTAAAAGGGCTATGGCTAGCAAAAGCATATCTGAAGGTGCTATTGCTGTATCTATTCTTGGTGAAGATATCATGGATGATGCAGAAATGACCATGGCAGAAGGAGACCTTGATATGATGACTTCAATGAAGCGGAGATTGATGCCTATGGAGCCGGATGACACACAACTTGATGCTTTGGAAGACATTTGGCTAAAAGGTGATGAGATGGAACCATCGGAAGCCCAGCTTCCCGATATAGGCTATATTGATTCAGACAAAGATTCTGATTATGAAGAACCAAAAACCAAAAAACAACTACAAAAAGAAAGCAGGAAAATTAAAGGCAAAAAAGGTGGTACCAAGAAAGAGACAAAAGCTAAAGCCAAGAGTGAGACAGAGACAAAAGCGAAACCTAAAAGTGAGACTGAGACTAAAGCTAAACCCAAAAGTGAGACGGAGACAAAAGCTAAACCCAAAAATGAGGCAGAAAAACAAGATGAAACTGCAGAAGAGAAAATGAAAGTGCCTACTCCGGTTAAAGGAAAAGGTGTACGCAAAGTGAAGACTAAGAAATTATCAAGCGAACAACTTGAGGATATGGCTGCATTGGTTTCTAATTGGGAGTCACCACCACATGAGGTGGCTATAAGTCCCAAAGATGGAGAGAAACTTGAACCGAACACAGATCCATTACATGTTGGCCCAACCCCTGTACCTATGGAGTCCATACCTGCGCCGATGCCCATAAATGTAACAGTACAAGTGAAAAAACAAAGGAAGAAGAGAAAGCCAACAGACAAACCAGCAGAAGACATGGAGAAACCAAAGAAGGAGAAGATCAAGAAAGAACCAGTCAAACGAACACCTAAACCCAAAAAGGAGCCTGTGCCAGGAGAAAAAGAGCGCAAGCCAAGAAAACCACGGTCACCCAAAAAGAACCCTAATTTTGAGTACAATTCTCCTTTGGAACCTATAATGGGAAGTCAGCCCAAAGTATACGGAAGTCAGAATTTCTATAACCAGAAACCAGCATACACAACTATAACACAGAGGCTTAATTCTCCAGATTATAGTGTGAGAAGTCAATTGCCAAAAGAACCTCCGAAGCCAGCCATGTCAACAGCAAACAACCAATGCCCTCCTAAAACATACACAAGTATTATAATGGACCAACAGAGGGTACCAACAGTTGTGCAGCCGATTAACAAAGATCCAAAAGCATTTGAGGATGAATTTCACAGGTTCATGTCAAAAAAGACCCATTCATCACCAGAAATTCCTCTTCGAAGCTTTAGCAGCAGCGCAAAACGGAAACCAGCACCTGTTTTGAAAAGCCCAGAGAAACCTGTCGATTGGTCGCTGCCTATAGCCCAGTACAATGATAGCATTTTCATGGACACTCCTGTGGATTATAGAACGATTGTGGGGCAGAATCCTGCTGAGAGATTGCAAACTAGTCCGGTTACTCTTCCAATCCCTCAGTGGGAGTCTGCGCACTTAGCATATTACCAGCAAATGCAAGAACCGCAGAACTACGCTGGTGTTTATAACCAGATGAGTCAAAATTATTACAGAAGTCCATACCAATCACCATGGTATGGATATCAGAAATAAGTATTAATTCTAAGTTATTTTATGTAGCGTATCAAATTGACTCAGTTGGTAATGTCGATTAGGTGTTGAGATTAGACCAAAAGCCATGATTTTAGCCGAAAATGTAAAAGACACTACAGAAGTATGAAATGCGTGTCCTGCTTTAAAATATGAAAATAATATAATATAAAAATCATAATGTTTTTCTAGTAATAGGCATAAAACAAAACCAGGTGTATAATAAATTAAATTAAATGTAGAATTTAATTGAGATAGAGTTTTACCGGACAGTTTTTGGTATTAAAGCAGCTACATATTTAATTACGTATTACTTGCTATAGAAATAACTTGTTCACACTTGTTTATTGACAGTCATATAAATAAATAGGTATGTGGAGACAATTATACATAAATTACCTAGTCTCACTCTTACCCATCAGCCAAACGCACTTGAGTAGGGCTTGTAACCGGTTACAAGGATAATTACGGTTACAAGGTTAAAACGGTTAATTATTTAGGATTTGGGAACCTTTTTTCGAAACGCTCTCTAACCGGTTACCCGGTATTTGAATACGGGATCAATAGCCGCTGTCGCGCCGCTGGCGCTGCCAATCGCCTCCTGCAAACCAATCCTGTATTCTTAACCCTTCATCTCTGTTTGTTTAGGACCCTGGCCAAATTTTGAATATCTATTTGTATTTTTTTTTGCTTATTTTTTTGGACTGAATCTATTTGAAGATACTATAACTTGGTATTTTTTTCACCTCCCACATACGAGGGGTTAAGCGATCCCCTGTATTCTTAAGCGAGCGGTCATTCACCCTAGTCTCCGCTCACACGGAGGAAGCGCTCTCTAACCGGTAAATGGATTTCGTTCTCTGTTTGCGCTCCGAGATATTAACCGGTTAGAGCGATGTTCTTGCGAGCGTAATCTTTATTATGGATTAGGCTCTCAAAGTGTGGCTCTAACCGGTACGGAAAATAAACCGGTTTTCAAGCCCTGCACTTGAGAACAAAAGACAGATAAATCAAAGTTTTTAAAGTTTCCAAACCGGAACTGAGATTCCCGGTACTGATCGGAAACCGGAAATATCCAGTACTTTGGTACTCTAAAATACTGTTTTTTTTAATGAATACATATTTTGTGATGATAATAATAATTCGTGTATTTATTTTAAGTTTTATTTTATTGAAAACTTTAATTTAATTTTGCCCAATATAGTACCAAATTGTGATGTTTTCAATTACCCACTATTTCAATCTACAGAGCTCATCGAAGGAAAATTAACGGATTTTTTTATTGTGTCCTTAACTACGTAGGTACATTTTTTTTTAATTCACTCAACTTTAGTGTAGTGTTTTGAAGAAATGTAATAATTAGATATTTTAAAACTAATAACTCAAATGGAATAATTAGGCCGAGAGCGTCACCCGCACTAATTTTGAACAAAAACTATTTAAAACTTGCACTAACTGGTACAGCAATTCGTTCATTGATTTTATTTGATATCTTACTGCCGCACTCAGAGACGTCAATTAAGTTGTAAGTTTCATTAAAGTTGCTGCGTCTTATTCTATTGCGGTAGCAAAGAAAGTGACAGCAGCTACTTTAATGCAACTTAAAACCTAATTGACTTCTCTGAGTGCGGCCGTTAGCACTGTTTGATGTTCGAAAAAGTGTACATAGTTAAGGAATGACCGCTAAGAAACGGTTACTTTTTCATTTTCGTAACGAAAATTAGTCATACATTTATCGTTACATGTATCGTTAATTTTAGTTAGAAACTTATAAAGTTACACTTTTTTGAACTTCACCCTGCTACGGCCATATTTACAGTCATTACTTGAATAAAAATAATTACTCAATAACGCTTTTGTTTCGTTTTCGTTATGTAAAATCGTTAATTGACTAATTACTTTTACTCAAGTGATGACTATAAATACGGGTGTCAGAGAACCGAAGAACCGGTTTATTCCGGTTCTAAAATTCTTGAAAAGAAGAGTGTCGGGAAATACCGTTACTCTTAGGGCCGTATTAATAAACTCATCTCAACTGTGATCCCCGTCTCAAGATACGTCAACGTAAACGTCAATCCATAGAAAACTGTCATTTTGACGCATCTTGTGACGGGGATCACAGTTGAGATGAGTTTTGGAGTTCTGTGACAAGAGTGTTGGTTGCTGCACGTGTCGATTACTTTGTCGCGTTTTTTAGTGCCTCAGTGGTGTTGAAGAGCTCGGTGGAGTGGTCAGCGCGAGCGGCGGCCGACACTCTTGCCTCTGATCTCGGAGAATATAACACTCTAAATGTTTGAATAACATTTTCAAGAACCGATCATATGTAACCTCAAACTTTAACATTGGCAGAATTGTCCTCATGGACAGACGCCATTTTAACAAAAATTGAATTGAATTGAGATGAGTTTATTAATACGGCCGTTAGTATCAGGAAATCCTAGAGGCGCGCCTTACGTAGTAAACACATTTATTGACCTAAAGGTTCACGTGATTATAAATATATGATTACAAACTTGATTCCTGTATAAATAAATATTAACAGATGAGATTCAAATCTAATCGGGACTAGCAACTGAGTGTAAATTATAAATATATTACACTCCTGTGTAGTTATATTACCTAGTATTAGCTGCGAGAGAAACTGTTTTCTGGCTTCATACGTTTCTTGCCAATCAAGGGCTTTTCCTATCTGTTACCTCTTTCTTTCCAGTGATGACTACTGATGATAAAAAAATCCTATTCTACACTAGTTACATACGATTAATGTGTATGAGATGTATGAGATGTTATGGGTATTCAAAAATATATCTACAGTCAAAGTCAAATGTGTAGATATGTCATAGGAATGATATATTCATTCCTATGATGACATATCTACACACCACTAGGCAACTGACAGGTCTAAGTATACATAATATTTGGTGCGACGACCGTATATATAATAGTGTTTTTGACTGTACGTTAGAGATTTTATATAAAAACGTTATTACCATTTCGTAACGAAAATTAACCATATGAATGTCACTATGACTAAGATTCGTTACGAAATGGAAAAGTGAGCGTTGTTAATGAAGTCCTTAACTGCGTATAATCTTTCTAAAAAACCCCTTTTAAAAATGGGTGGTAAATGTTAGGGAAGCCATTCTCACTGTTAATAAAAAGGTAATAACATTTAGGAGCCTGCCCCCTTTTAGCGTACGACAGAACAAGTAGTATTATTTCGAATCATTCATTACATTAAACCATCACATTGTTAACATATGTATATACACAGCTGCATAGACCATGCTTTAGCCCAAATCGCTTCGATATTGTAATCACAATTAACTTTATGACTTATTGTTAAGCGTATAAGAACTGGAGTTCTGCGGCAGGGGTGCCGATTATTTTGCTGCGTTTTTTAGTACAGCAAGCCTATTATAAATATAAAAATATAAAATAACCGCACTCTTGCCATAGATCTCCCGCTTGTTCAAACAGCATTTTCAAGAACTGGTGTAGCCTCAAACCCTGACTTTGGCAAAGTTGTCCATATGGATAGAAGCCATTACCACAAAAAAAGGAGCTGTCATAATGTCAACAATTTATTGTGATTACGATTTCGAAGCAATATGAGCTAATACAATGTGGAATAGATGCCCTGGTATTTAATGCCAAAAATGGCACTTTGTTATTTAATTTTCCAAACGGGAGAATATAAAAAAATATACATAGTTTAGGACTCAATAAAAAAAACGCTTTTTTTCTTTTGTGTAACGAAAATTAGCCATACAATCATATGGCTAACTTTCGTTACACAGAGGAAAATTAACCTCGTGACGACCCCTGTACTTTACAAAGTACATGAAAATGAATCAATAGCCTCGCCGAGCCTCGCCTAGCCTCGCCTAGCCTCGCCGAGTTCGCCTTTGTACATTATTTTCATTTCTTTTCTGTGTACATATTAATTTGTCAACCTGTTTTGGTGCAATAAAGAGTTTACATACATACATACATACAATATAACCCCTTAATTAGAAATGAATTAGGGTTGTAATTATAACTAAACCTATTTGACGCCTCGTCGTCAGGAGGGTAACGGATTTTTTTATCGTGTCCTTAACTACGTAGGAATTTATTTTTTAATTCACCCAGCTTGAGTTTTTCTGTCGCGAATTTGCGAATTGGAAAATGTTCTTTAGTCAAAGGAAGAAAATACTAGCAAGAGTTTGTTATATAGCTAATGAAACTATTATTATGTTGGCAACGCGTACCACCGAAGGAAGTTAGTTTGTAAACGCAGAACACTTGCACTTCATTTAAGTTAAGTGTTGATTTAAAAGCCGAGTTCATAAATTGAGTGGGCATAAATTGATTAAGATTGTTTAGTAATAGAATGTGGCAATTTATTTATTATTTCATTTTGTTACATTTTTCAGTTGCAAACTTTGAACGTTAACCTTTTCAAAGCCATTGACGGATTAATCCGTCACTGTTAACTGCAAAATATACAATATGTGACGTTCTCAGTATAAAGGGACCTTATGGAGGAAGGCAGTTACGCTCTTCTTGTTCTTGTAACTATACGAATACTATGGTAACAGTTCTAAAAAAGGCGTAACCACCTGCCTCCATAAGGTCCCTTTATATTGAGAACGTCACATATTTCTTGTTTCTTTCCCGTTATTTAAAAGGATTCCTTACAGCAATAAAGTGAGAGCTGTTCATTGGAATTAAATACTTATATATGAACGCGGCAATAATTTAAATACAATGAACATGAATAACTTTATAAATAGGAATAGTAGCTGAAATATGAACCTGTCCAGATGACGCGTTTTACGCCCGCGCGTAGACACTCGCGCGTTCCCGAGAGGCTAGACCATACATCCCGCCCAGATGCAGCCGCGCGTTTCCTACTGGACGGGATGTAGGTATGTAGCTCAATGTAAAACGCGTCATATCGACAGGCTATGTCTCCTATAAAAATACGATGGCAACTGCTTTCATTGGGGACAATCTATAATAGTGAAAATGTATGTTGATACTTTAACTGCCGCACTCAGAGACGTCAATTATTTTTTTAAGATTCATTAACCTTTTAACCGCCGCTTGGTCTGTCATCGAACGGGCTCATGTCGCCGCCTATATAAAATAACAGGAAATGGTGTAGTGCTTGCCACATGCGTTACGATAGGATTTTTCTTGTAATGAATATTAAGTAATAATACCCTTTTTACCACTGTATCATTCAATAAAATACATTATTATAACTAAATTACGTTTACCAATTTCTTTATTAATGGTTTCGTCCCTTTATCAATGGTTTGGTTCCATGTGTTTTACCACTCATAAAAATCTATCGGTTGACATTGCTACATTACTATTATTTCTTATTTCATATATCTGACGTCATAAGCGGTCTTATATATCAGACATTGGCGTAGGCTTTATTGGATATTTGTTGATAAGTTGACATTATAAGAGAGAGGATTGACCATATTTAAAAAGTATCGAAACTGAACATTTCAAAGTTGTTGACATAAGTAATAATGCAATTTCACACAGTTACACAACTATTTTGGTAATTAAATATTGTAATCTCAAAATACGTATGGTATTCAAAATTTTGAGATAGCAAATCTGTACCATTTATTAATTTTTTAATTTGAACATTCGTTTGAAATATCGAGTGAGCCATACCACTAAAATTTCCTATTTTATATCTCTGACGTCACATGCGGTCTCATATTTAAGACGACGGCGTAGTCTGTAATGATTGTTATTGAGAATACAATGACTTAATAGGGGTGGACATTGTACCTCGATAAGCATCGCTATATCGATTTAAATATCTACTTAGTATAAAAACTCATTAACGTTTTAAGGTATTTATTTAAAACCAAAAAAAAAAATTAAGTCCATCCTTCTGGCTAACAAATAAAAAATCTTTTTATTTACGTAGTTCATCCTGACTCACTGTCGCAACGAAAATAATTAGTTATAAATAAAGTCGATTAAGTATCACATATCTATGCGAAGAAATGGTTGTGTTATATGGATGGACAGACCAACGGGCAGACGGGCATGACGCATGACGCATGACGAATGACGAAAGTATACCTAAGTGCCTTTATCCACAGCATCTGATTTCTCGGACCCGAATCCGACTCCTACGCACTTGCAAAAAGGGTTGGTTGTGTGAAAAGCACGGGATAAGCGGATCCCAGAAATCGGACTTTTTTGAATTATTTGAACACAATGGGTATAACTTACAAACCTTACCTGTTGGTGAAACAAATTGTATTTTGTCATCAGAGTCGAATTTAATATATGACACATGCCATTCATGCCATAACTGGCACAGTTCATAATATATCGTTATTTTATGAGAAAATAGGTAAGGAAATAAAATAGGCTAGCCGAGCAAGTCCATATTATGAATAAATATCTTACAAACATCGTTGAGTGAGTCGATATACTTAAATGTCACAATCAAGTCATCGTCACATCACTGGTGTCTATTATATAAGACTTTGGCGACGGGACTACAGCAAAATTATAGATAATCTAATGTCATATTTTCAAATTTATTTTCATCTAGAAAATTAAAATAAAGCAACAGAGTAATTTCGTAGTTGTTTAATTAACAATTAGAGCGGCTTTCATATCCGAATCAGTGGAGTTAAATCGGTATAAATAAAAAATCCTTGCAAAAAACATACAGAAAAAATGTCTTAAATATACGGCGATAGTGGCTGGACATTGGGTGTCTTATATATCAGACTATGGCGGTCAAAAGGTTAAAGTTGCTGCGTCTTATTCTATTGATATAGCAAAGAAAGTGACAGCAGCAACTTTAATCAAACTTAAAAGTTAATTGACGTCTCTGAGTGCGGCCGAAAGACTTCGTATAGAAATATTGTTGTGTGTGTGTGGAAAACTTATGTAAATTAAGCAAATCTCTTGTATTAATGATCTAATAAATAATTCAGTTTTAATGTCCATCCGTTCGTTTGTGTTTTATTACCCCTTAATATAACTAGAGAATTTTAGGGCTGTAAAATTGGGCTATTCCCAGTTGTCCACACCCATTTGTCCACACTGGACAACTGGGAAAAAAATCCTCAGTTGTCCACACCCTCGAAATCAGGTGTGGATAAATTCCCAGTTGTTCGCAATGTGGACAACTGGGAATTTTTATTCCCATCTGTTCACACTCTTTAATTTGACTCAACTGTGTTAGTTTTTATTAATGTAATGTAACAAACGTTTCTTTAAAATCTGTTGTATAGGGAAAAAAAATTGCTGTACAAATATGAAAATAATCACGAATGCATGTATTTTGCTCATATTAACTTTAAAACTCAACATAATAAAATATTGAAAATAATGTTTAACGTAAAAATGTCACGAGTGGTAACAACGAGTTTGAATAACAAAAGATTGGCATCTTTTGTAATTTCCGCGGCCATTGTTTTCTTATCTAAAAGCTGGCCTGGAGACAGAAATGGGTCGCATCGTAAACATAATGCACCTGTGAGTTACTCCCCTCCAAATTCATTCCTACTTCGCACTCGCATTTGACACAACTGTGTTAAATTTTTATTTATGTAAGTAGATATATTCGTATTTATATGTTATACCATGTTTCAGAAATATAAAAAAGTCATTTACTTAAATCTGCCTTACAGTAAAAAAAAAGTAGATAGGTATATTGTACCCAAAGTAGAAACAAAATAAAATAAGCATTTATTGTTATATCTATCAGTTCAAAAATCAACAATTGAGTCAAATTAAAGAGTGTGAACAGATGGGAATAAAAATTCCCAGTTGTCCACACTGCGGACAACTGGGAATTTTTATTCCCAGTTGTCCACACTCTATACAACTGGGAATTTTTATTCCCAGTTGTCCACACTCTATACAACTGGGAATTTTTATTCCCAGTTGTCCACACTCTAGACAACTGGGAATTTTTATTCCCAGTTGTCCACACTCTAGACAACTGGGAATTTTTATTCGCAGTTGTCCACACTCTAGACAACTGGGAATTTTTATTCCCAGTTGTCCACACTCTAGACAACTGGGAATTTTTTCCCCAGTTGTCCACAGTGTGGACAACTGGGAATAGCCCGTAAAATTCATCTTGAATGAGATGGCCGTCTCAAGTCATGTCAAAATAAACGTCAACTTGCAGAAAACTATAATTTCTGAATTCTGACAAATCTTCAGACGTGCATCTCGGTCATGATGAGTTTACTAAGTCCACTTTAATTGCTAGCGTGGAAAGTAATACTGTTTCGGCCACGGCAGCAACTGATGTGGCGCTCGTGTAATTGTTTTTCCAACACCCATTGTTTTCGTAGCTACGGTGAGGTCAAAAATCGTGTGTTATTCGCACGTTAGCAAAGTTATTTGGGTCACGAGGCTTTGAATTCCTTGTTATGCTCAGGATTCTATTGTAGAATCCTTCGCTAACTCGTGATTCAATACTGGCTTTCGCGCCAAATAACAACTTTGTAGCCTTGCATCAAATAACTATTGTATATTTTCATTATTCCTGGAGAAAGATGCTAAAGATCAGTGACGATGTTCAATGATATTTTTTCTACCTTCAATTTATTGTTAGCTGTGCTATTTCCATATGATATACGAGTATGTATAGTTCGATGACGACGCGGTTAGCCTAGTTGATAGTGACCCTGCCTACGAAGCTAGCGGTCCGGGGTTCGAATCCCGGTATGGGCAAATATTTGTGTGATGATCGCGAGGATTTGTTCCTGAGTCATGGACGTTTGTTTTGTATTTAAGTATTTATTTCTCTTTATGAGTATAAAATAATTGTAGGCAATAAGCAATGTTATGTATGACATGTGAATTTAAATAAAATAATAGTAATTTAATATGTAAAATCATTACATTCTAAGCTATTTATTAATTGTATACCTCTTTGGTGAAATTATGAACTATTTACTTTTAAATTAAGACCTTGTTTAACATTATTTCAAGCAATAAAGATTTATGATTATGATTTATCGTTGTCTAGTACCCATAGAACAAGCCTAGAGCTTAGTTTGGGACTAGGTCAATTTGTGTGAGAATGTCCCTGATATTTATTTATTTATTTTATTATGTAAGGGTCGCCTCATACTAGCGTAGAGTCGAAGCGCAGCGCAGCGTCAATCTAAAGGTCAACATAGCAAATTCAACCTTTTCTCCGCAACGCAAAGCACGTATTCCTATCGAGATAAAAAAGTCGCGCGAATTAGCGCGCATTCTACGGATTATACGTCTGTGAGTCTAGATTGAAATACGTGCATTACTTTGCGGAGATAAGGGTGACTTTCCTATAGGCGCAGAGAATAAGAAAAACCTGGACATAATTCTATAACTGTAATTTTCTTTTTCTATGATATAAAGTATTGTTAGTTATAGTTAAAATAAAAAGAATTAAACATTTTAAGTCTCCGCGTCAATGTAAAAAAAAACAAAAAACAAAATTTTAAACATATTTTGATTTCGTAAGTACAGCATAATAGTTAACTTTGTAAAAGTACCTTTATTATGTTATGACACCTGCATTCCAGTTAAAGAAATCAAAATTAAACTAATTAATCAATCGGGACTATCATTAATAAAGAAGATTCAGTAAGTTACACATTTTCTGGCTTATCTTACCAGAAATTATAGATAACTGTAATTCGACAGTTTATTCTGAATAGTATATTATGTGTGTTGATAAATTATTAAAAATTAAACAGATTCTCTTTGCGGATCTCCAAAGTCTAAAATATTGGTAATTTTTGGAAAACCAAAATACATAACTACTTCCAAAGTGTTTAATTTATGCCGTCAACATATTATTAGTACTGTAAGAAACAAATTAAACAAAAAATATCCACGGTTATTAATTAATTGATATGTTTCCTTATTTACGTTTTAATATGAACGTTATTTATTGCAGAATAAGGTCTTCATTTCTTTGTGCCTCAACTCCCGACCGTGCTATCGCGAGTCGCAAGCGATTCTCGTCTAGTAGTCGGGCAATTCTTTGAGCGTTTCAATCGCCCTGATTCCCGTGGCCGCATTAATGTCTAAATTCCTGTAGCTTTGGATGCTATTTTCGGTTATCTTGTAGAGTGTCCTGACTTCTACAAAGTTTAACTGAAAATGCTTCCAAAGCTACAGGAATTTAGAAATTAATGCGGGCACGGGAATCAGGGCGGTTGAAACGCTCGAAGAATGGCCCAGTCGTCTCGTGCATTCATTTATTATACTCGTAGGCTTTTATAGTCAATGATTGTCAATCTTTTATAAACACGTGGGGTGCACCACGGTTCGGCTAGGGCGGCGGAGATGTATTGACATATTGTGTTCATTAGATCGATAATAACTAAATTGTTCAAGATGAGATAAATGATTGTCGTGAAATCACGTTTACCTATTTATAAGCTCTCAGTTTTCTGTACAGAATGATTTAAATAAAAACATGATTATTATCAGTGCAAGTCATAAATATCCCGGAAACTAAGCATAATAAACTTATCTCCATGCATTTGCACGTGCGACGTTAAGATTTTGTACAAAAGGTTGGCGAGGTAAGACTCGAAACCGAAGATAAGGATTATCAGCGAATTTCACATTGTCTTTTGTAATTGCGGCAGCCGTTGTTCGCCCCTTCTGTTTTTTTAACAATAGAGTGGCAAATACATATTTAAAGTATTTTCCACTGCGATACCTAGAGTATTCTTTCGCTAAAGTACTAAAACTCCGTCATCATCATCATCATCATCATCATCATCAGCCTATATTAGTCCACTGCTGGACCTATAATAATAAATACTGATTCCGAAAAAGCATTAACTTCAACGTAAAGTCGGTTGAAAACTTAAATTCAATGATTTTCTCATTAACTTGTTTAATTATGAAAGTCAATAATACAGAGGCATAAGGGATAGTGTCTACCTGTCGCGTATAGCTCGACTTTATGTTAATACTTTTCTATTTAGCCACAATAAATTAAAAACTAAAAAAAAAACACCTCAACCGTGACGGTTGGTTGGTTGACCGTGACGGTTGAAAATCAGTAGGTTGATTCCCTAAACATGAGTTAATCTACAAGCATCCATTTTTGACGGCGAATAATTACTTACTCTTTCTTAATTATCTTTTAATTAATTAAGTTCAGTTCTCTTTTGCAATAATATCGGCCATTGAAGTATGCATCTGAAGATAAATACTGATTTCTGAATAGTTCGTACCAGGTACAAGGGTAATGGAAATTCATAAGAAATGTACTTCTTCGTTTTAGTTAGTACTTGCTAATTTTGAATATTTAATATTTTTTGATAACTATTGTACCTCATTAAATAGCTAGTACCACCAAGGAAGTTTTTCCAGTGATTTGTACGCTGCATGTCATACATTTATTTAAAAAAAAACACTGTCTTTTAATGAAGTAATTACTTTTTTGTGTCTTTTTATTGGAGTTTTATTAAATAACATGACATGTAGCATTATGTGATTAGGTTTTTGTCATTAAAGAAAAAAAGAAAAAAAAAACGTTTATTTACATACATCTAACAAAAGTACAGAACATAAAAAACACAAATGGACAAAAATAATAAACACTGCACTAATGCCAGATGACGCAAAACGGTTCCGGCTCAGCGTGGTACTGGTTTTGAGGCCAGAGCTGGTCTTACGCCGGAATCATTTGGTGACACCACGGCAGGCCACACAGCCAACACAAATGAAAAATAAAAACAAAAGAACAGAAAACCCAAAATTATCACAACAAGAAATATTAATATTATTATTACCGCTGACATTTTAGCTTTCAGAAAATATATTAAAGTACATTAAAAAACGGCAAATTATTTTTTTATATCTTTTTTTTCGAACATGTTCCGCAATTCCGAAAAAAACTAAGATCTCAAATATCTCCGAAACTAATAATTTTCGGCCGGGGTACTATAGGTAAATTACTTTCGAGACGTTTTTGCATTTGTAGTAGTATTTGTATATTTACAGGGATCCTAAAATTTTAATTTCATTCTACAGTCAGAAAAAAAAGGTTCGTTACATTCTGAAGAAGAAAATATAATATATATTGCTCTACTATGCCTCCTTAAAAGGATTGTATCGAATATCCAGTCACCCTGTATATCTGTTTTTTTTTTTATTGTAATGTATTATATTAACGGTACCAAATATTACAATTTGTGCACTGATTAAAAAATTACCCTGTATATTTTTGTTATACAAATATAATATTGTTTACCCAAAACACTGCATAATACTATCCATTACCACGTGGAAAGAAAGCATAACTTAAATTGAATGCAAATAGGAATGAACCTTATGCGCGAGCATTAAGGATTAAAATTCGCACTTACAAATTATGAAGTAACTACATTGACATATTGAACAAGATTTACGTTACGTGGCCCGTCACATCACAACACGATGTCGTGATAAAAAATATTGACTAAGAAGTTTTTATGGCTATTGCAACTTTAGCTCTAAAAAGACACATACATTCGTAAAATTATGTTAAACTGAATATACAGAATTAATAACACATGGCATTTGTACACAAAAATAAGAAATATTTTTGAATAAAATCATCTCTCGGGGATCTATTAGCAAATGAGTATTAACGACACGTTGTCGTGACCGGCGTCTCGCGCACGCTCTGCGATCACGACAACGTGTCGTGGGTGACGCTGAATGGGTTAAGTTTGTTCCAGTTTAACACATTGAGCGGCGGTGACGTCTATAGACGTCAAGTTGTATGGCTAATTGATCACTAATCACGGTAGTGCACGCCAAAGTGTTAAACTAATACTATTAATAATTATAAATTAATATTTATTGTTTGTTTTGATACCGGCATCGGCTTGCAACCGTTTATTGACAGCAATTGGAACTTTTGAACTTATTTGAACTCACATCCTCCAAATGAATGTAAAAAAAAATGCGCTCACTGATTATTTATTGTTCGGGCTCTATGCAAATTCTACAATTTACTTCAAAAACTGAACTCTGAAAAATTATATGATTGATGATATTAAAATGATATATCATTCTAGGGGTGGTGACGATTATATAAATAAGACTGTTTCTTGCTGTGAGGTTAATTTATTTGAAATAATTATACAACAATAGGTGTTTGCACCATGAATGCCGCGAGGCGACTCTACACATAACTACTGTTATTTTTTTATTGTTCTATTCTTAATTTCTTTATTTGATTTCAAAAGAATTAAGAATAAAACTGACATACATAAAGCAACAAGTTCTACAATTCTACATACAAAACTATTTGTTGCTTTACATCCCTTACATGAGTAAAAGTTTAATTTTATAGGAAAACCTGCTTTTGTCATAAAATCGCAAACTTTCGCTAAATTAATTATGCTATCGAAATGATTATGTGATTGTTTAAGTGGCCAAACAATTGAAAGTGGCCAAACAGTTTTTGCTATGTTTACTGTCTATACTGGGTGGACGCAGGAGTGGGTAATCCGAATAATAAACATTTTTTTACGTGAACGAACCCTTTTGGTTGCACACAAACAAACATATTTAGAAGTTATCGCTTTTGGGCCCAAGGTTACGTTCAGACGATTATCGCCCTAAAGGTGGAACACCGCGAACGCAGGCGATAGTACATAATTGAAATGAAATAAACTCGTTATGACAGGGGGGAATAAAAGAAACGTTTAGATGGTTCTTTGTCTATGATTTTTGAGGTTTGTTCCGTCGACTTCCGTCCAAAGAGTACATACCTATTAAAGACGTTTTGATTAATTTGGCAGACAAAATGTCAAAACATACTTCTAATGATAGAAATGAAAACTAATAGTGTGGACCACTCGTTTTTAATTTTTTTATCTCTCGTGCTTCAAAAATACAGTTTCACTGTTTTTGCTCACTTTCGAGTGAAACTTTCGAGCGCTTGAAAGTCAAAAATCGCCCCCCGTCCGCCGTATCTCGCTGGCCGCTGGCTGGCGCCCCGCTCTCTCCCCGCCCCGCACCCACCGCATGCATCCCGCTCCACGACAAGTTCACGCGTATTTTTAATTAAATTTTCAATTTCTTAAGCGTGACATTAACATGTTTAATTTTGATGAAAACATGATTATAGTACACAAAAACCTATTAATAAACAAAAATTTCACAGTTACGATTTTTAGCTACTGAGTAATTCATTATTATTAAAACGTTAAAAATAAATGTTTAATTTTTGTCTTAAATGTCTTATAAGACGCAATATATTTTAAATAGATACAATCATCATAGTTACCATTTTTGCTTATCTAGATATTGAGATCAGATGAAAACTGTGAAAAAAAAACGTACATGCAGATTTGGTTTCAGTTTAATTTTGCTATTAAGTGATCGCATTCGAATGCACCTCAAAATTATACTAACAAGGTATTTGGTTATCTATTTTGCTTTTAACAAAAAGTTAGGTAGTTTACAATATCTCATGATTTTTATAATATACGGTTACGACCGCGGATTTTTTAATTAATATAGCTAATTAATATTTGATACTTAACATTAATATCCAAAAAAATAATAAAAACAACGGGTTTTTGAATTATGTCCAGGTTAAGCTAATTTGATGCGACTACTATGTTAACTTTTAGATTGACGCTTCCCTGCGCTTATCTATACTACCTATTATAAAGAGGTAAAGTTTGTAAATTCGTTTTTTTTTTGTTTATATGTAGGGGATAATCTCCGGAACTAGGTACTCATCCGATTTCAAAAATTCTTTCACAAACATTTAGAATGGACTTTCAGGGTGGACGTATTTTACGAAAGTACTGACTCTCCGCAGACAAAGTCGCGGGCGGAAAGCTAGTGCTAGTATAAAGGCGCGTACCTACCTGTCGACTGCGCGCTCCGAGCCCTCGAATATCGGCGCGCGCAGTCGATACGCGCCTTAAGCCGATGTAAGGGTTGGTTGCTCCATCCTTTTCTTTCGATTTATTTACGAATTATGATGAGTGATAGTACCAGGTGATAGCATCCTTAAGTAGCTACCTATGTAAGTATGACGCAAAGTTGAAATTAGCTTTGGTTTTTAGGGTTCCGTACCCGAAGGACGCCCAACGGGACCCTATTACGGCGGATTTACTAACAAATAAAACAAAAAAGCGAAATAATAAAGGAGGTCCCCATACAAGAAACGCTTTTCAACGTATTTTTATATTTGTTGTATCGTAAAAACGGTAAAACATACAAGCGTCAAATTTGGTATGATTATAGAACAAGCCCTATAGAATAACAACAAATACTAAAAACCAGCTAATTGTGTACGGAACCCTCAGTGCGCGAGTCCGATTCGCACTTGTCCGGTTTTTACTTGTTATTGGCATGTGAGAGACTATTTGTATTTGACGTTGTAAATGTTAATTTAGTTCATAAATTCATAATAATGTTAGTCGAAACACGTCCAAGTTAGTTACGTATTGGGAATTCATTTCAGTAGGTACGTACCTACAAGTAACCTTTCACGTAAATTCAATAGCATCTGAACTTTGAATCAAGTGTACTAAAGTTGAAACCGCAACGGCCCCCCTAGCGTGCAAGCACGAGTTAAAATTTGACAGGTGCTAGGGAAATGAATACATCTATTCCATATTCTAACGTAAGACGTAACGCTTAAGGTTTAAAATAAAAGTGTCCCGTCTTGATAAAATCTCTATAAAAATGTGAAAATCGCAGTAGTCGTTTAGTAATAAAAGGTAATAAAAATCAGGACGAGATACTTATTTTTAAACCTTAAGCATTAAGTCTTACGTTAGAATATGGAATAGATGTATTCATTTCCCTAGCACCTGTCAAATTTTATCTCGTCCTTGCATGTTAAGCCCGCAGAGTTTTATATGTATAGATTTTTCCACAGGCGTGTCTGAACGTGCTCACGAAGCAGGAAGCGTCACCCAGCGTGGAGAAGGAAGAGGTGAAGGTCGAAGTGGAGCGGTTCATCGACCTCGCGCGCCAGATGGAAGCGTTCTTCCTGCAGAAGAGGTGAGACATGAGCCCTGGGTTCCTTCGGAAGTCAGGAGACAAGGGAGGATTCAGAAGGAAACTTGGCTTCCATCATCTGTCTCGCTTATCCTGCTGTTCGCATTCGCCGGTGGCGGACGTGTCAAGTCGCAGTGTCGTGTTCCGGGCCATTAAAGTAGCGCCCTTTAAGTAGTGGGGTGTTGCTTTGTATAGATACAATAGCTTTGTCTTCACAAGCTCAGTACAAAAAATAAAGTCATCCCATGTAGCACTAAAGCTGTATAAAAGCTAATACAGCCATTTTAACTCCAGTTTCAGCATTTTAAGGGCTGTATAAGCTCTTATATAGCTTGTGTGCTGCTTGAATTATTATTGGATAATTAAATAGATTAATTATCATTCTTCACTTGATAAGCTAGGCTCGGTCTGAAAGGGTCGAAGCTCGGTCTGATCTATCCCGTCACCCAGGTTCCTCCTGTCAGCGATGAAGCCCGAGCTGCTGGTCCGCGAGGACAACAACGAGCTGAAGTGCGAGCTGCAGCGCAAGGAGGAGCTGCTGCGGCGGCACTACGACAAGATCAGCCAGTGGCAGGGGCTGCTGGCGGACTTGCAGGTAACACTGCAGGCAGACCTTCTATGACCCAAGTAGCACAAGCTGTGTAAGAGCTTATACAGCCCATAAAATGCTGAAACTAGAGTTATAATGGCTGCATAAACTCTTATACAGCTTTTGTGCTACTTGGGGATGCTAGTGAAGTAATAAATACCCCCGACAATATTGGATCCCCTACTTTTAGAGCCCATAACTCTTAAAAGGTCTAACGGATTTTAAACATTCGATCAAATCACCTTTCTAACAAAAAAAATACATCAAAATCGGTCCATCCGTTTGGCAGCTAAGATGCTACAGACAAAGACATACGGCCGCACTCAGAGGCGTCAATAAACTTTTAAAGTTTGATTAAAGTTGCTGCTATCACAATCTTTGTTATAGCAATAGAATAAGACGCAGCAACTTTAATGAAACTTTAAAAGTTTATTGACGCCTCTGAGTGCGGCAGATAGATATATACGTTACACTTATGTTATGAAACCGTATTTTTGTGTTGAGGTTTATAAATATCAGGGGACAATCTGACACAAATTGACCTAGTCCTAAACATTATTATTATTATGAGTACTAGACAACGAAAAACATACTTAAGATAAATGCTTAAATACATAGAAAACATCCATGACATATAATTCGACGGGTTCTAGGGAAAATACATAAATATCAGGGACAATTTCACACAAATGGACCTAGTCCCAAACTAAGCTCTAGGCTTGTACTATGGGTACTAGGCAACGATATACATACCTGCTTATATAGAGAAATAAATACTTAAATACATAGAAAACATCCATGACTCAGGAACAAATACTCGCGTTCATCACGCAAATATTGGCCTAAACTAGGCTAACCGCGCGTCGTCAACCATCTATTCCATATTCTAACGTAAGACTTAACGCTTAAGGTTTAAAATAAAAGTGTCTCGTCTATTCTTTTTATTTCATTGCTCTTGCAATACCGAATGGTATTGCTAGAGTAATGAAATAAATCGTTCAAATCTATTAAGAGCCTGTGCACACTAGCGTTTTTGACCGGGGGTCTAAGGGCTAAAAACGCTAGTGTGCACAGGCTAAGCTACGCATGATATTTAATTGCTCTAGCAACTTTTTATTAGTGCTGTCACTTTGTTCTTGTGATGCATGTCAGGCTCGCTGGAACAAATACTCGCGCTCATCACACAATACATAAGTGAATACTCTATTAAAAAAATGACTAACTGTTGAGTTTCTTGCGGCGCTTCTTCTCAGCAGTGGTCTCCTCTTGGGAAGCGCTGGTAGATTTTGACGTGTAAAAGTGCCCGCGTGGCCTACTTACTGAATAAAAAAAAAATACATATTAAATAGTTAACGTTAGAAGTCGTTTTTGTCAGCCAGCGTTGCGGGTTCGATTCCTGCTCGAGATCCATGTGTTTTATGTGTTTATTAAAGATGTATTTTCCCGTCTAACCCAGTGTACCTCGCGACAGGGGCACGCCGTGTACAACAAGAGCCAGGCCGCGGCGCCGCTGCAGCAGGCCGCGTCGCCCATGCAGCCGTGCGGCGTGCAGCAAAGCGTGCAGGTACGCAACGACAGTGCTCGCACTTTTGTGTTCCTGTTTCGAGCCGCAGAAACAACCGAGCAACTAACATACAGGGTTAAATTAAATTCAGTGAAAAAAAATTTAGGGGTTTAATCATAATCATACTGACCAACTTTCACTATGGGACCAACCCCGAAATCGCGTAAAAATCGACCCTCCCATACCGTAGTTTGGCTGTTTTATGGATAATGCTATCCAATTGGTATTTTCAATTCACTTAACGAAGTCAATTTAATCAAATGTTTGTAAATTAAATTAAATAGTAAAAGAACTGAATAAGTTTTTGATAAAAACATTTTGACATTAGCTCTAATTTTTAGCTGTCATTGGCGTTGTGAGTTTAGTTTAGCAAGTGAACTAAGGTCCCCCCCCAGGCGCAGCAGCTGGCGGCGCAGCAGGCGGCGCTGCAGCAGCAGGCGCTGCAGCAGCAGGTACCGCGCCCCGCGCTGCCCCCCGCCTACCCCGCCGCGCGCCGGTAGCCCCCGTCCCCTGCCTCGTCCTGTAAAATATACCGCGTACTGTGAAACCGCAGACTCTACAGACTAGTAGTAACTGTCAGGCCTTGCATCCAAGCACGAGATCAAATTCGACAGGTGCTAGGGAAATGAATACATCTATTCCATATTCTAACGTAAGACTTAACGCTTAAGGTTTAAAATAAAAGTGTCTCGTTCTTAGTCGCTTAGTAATAAAAATAAAAGGCAGGACGGGACACTTTTATTTTCAACCTTAAGCGTTAAGTCTTACGTTATAATATGGAATTGGTGTATTCATTACCCTAGTATCTGGGTAATTTTCAAATTTTGTGCCGGTAAACTTGTCCCAACCTAAAAAATGTTGTTTCCGTTTACATTATCCATTTTCTGCGGTTATTTGAGTGAAATGATGAATGATTTGCAGTCAGCTATATACCACAGATGATTATTGATTATCGGAATCGAAACAAGATGCTTAGTATTTATGTAATATTTGTAATAATGCATGGTAACAGAGTGGTAGCTCCATACAAATAGTAACAGAGTGTTCTGCGCAAAATTTGAAAATGACCCACCTGTCAAAATTTATCTCGTGCATGCATGCTAAGCCCGCTGACAAACAGTTAACCCTCAGTGCCGTCAGGCAGCCAGCCGTCCAGAGTCTGAATTTTGCGAATTCGAGACCACAGCGGCCGTATTTTTTGGCCGATTTTAATTTTAATTTCACTTTATTTTCATATTTTTTTAGATGAAATGCTATAAAAAAAAATTTCATGCGTATTCCCTATTCCACACATTTGTCTAACGAACGTAAATGTTACCATTCACCTAACTAACCTAGCCTGCTGGAAAAGTAAAATGTGACGTCAGAAATTTACTTAGGGCTGACTTTTCAATGTCAAAATAATATCTGTCAGATTAATTTTCATTTCAGTTTTGTCGTTTTCTTTAAATAACAAAGAAACGGAAAGAGATAACTTTATCAGATAATTTTGTCTGGGGATTGGAAAGGTCTAAAAGGTTACAATTATGATTTTGTTTTGTGTTTTTTGTCAATTATTATAAGTAAGGTTTATAAATATAGTTAATTTATGTTGTTTTCTTTCGTTTTATTTGGTTTCCTGATTTTGCAGTTTCTTTTGGATAAAATTACGATTGGAATGAGGTACGTATTATTATTATTTTTCCTTTTTAATTGTAATTTTCCAACTTTGCTGTTATTAAAGTTATCAAGACCAACCAATCACTTGGTTTCTTGATCAGCATTATCTTAATTATTCTTACATGTAAATCTAGCTACAAAACAAAAATGGCTGTGTTTGACCAATTCAGTTTTTTTAATCACTCTTCTCTCTAGGGATGGAAATGCCATTTTCATCCCGCTGTTGCGATCATATTGCGATATCGCTTATCTGACAACACCGTTCAAGTCGAAAATTAACGATTTTTACATTTAAACCTTAGACTAAAGCAAAAGGGGAAGACACGTTATCGCCGTACAAGACACTGACATAATGCCGCGACACCTACATTCGCAAATTCCACACATGCACTAAGCTGTAAACATGCACTAAGGAGCGATAGAGATGAATTGATGGACTAACGTCGTGCGCGTAATTGAGACAGCCATATGTCTCAATAATGACGACGTCGTACGTGTTGACAGATCGGTGACGGCCGGACAACTGAGTCAAACATAGGCGCTCAGCGCCTATATTTAGGTGCTCAAGCCCGCGCGCCGATCACGTATCTTCCTCTTTTTGTTTTCATCTAAGATTTAAACTTTCTAATATGGATAGAGCTACTCATTGCGGTTCGATCTACCAATCACTTAAGCATTTCAGCCAATAAGAGAACAGTATTTAAAAATAAGTGACAGCGCGCAAGCCGGTTGGCATCTGTGGTTGACCTTCCAACACGGCACAATTAATTCGGCCATAATTCACTACCGATCAAAGCCCCAAATAACTGTTCTTTCGATCTGTAAAATTAGTCAAAATGACTTGAGCGATGATGAAAGACAAGCGACGATATGGAAATCCTTATTTTCGAAACAGTAAAGATACAGACATCGTAGTTTTGGGAGCAACATTGAGTGACAAGTAACGAGTTCCTATATCGATAAATCACTTATCGACACTTTTCGCCTAAACTAGTGATCACTCCCAGCTTTGTTTGTAAAAATGTATTTTTATTGTAAATATTATTTTGGTAACGATGATAATATAGCTGTGATAATATTCTTTAGGAAAGTATACCTGGACACTACTATTATGAAATACCTAGTACTATTATGAAATACCTAATACTTATTATAAAATATACCAACAGTGAAGAAGAACACGATGACAAACAAAGTTAAAAAATGAAGAAGCGCGGAGTAAACATGAAACAGTTTTTTTATTTTCATACTCGCATAAAATCATATTTTTGGGTGCCTATCGTTTCGTAGAAAGTCAATACCTCGAATTTCGGTTCTCCGACCACGTTTGCCAGAATTTTCAGTTGTTCGAATCACGATAGTTAGAATTTCATTGCTTTGTAATTTCATTTACTCGAAGTCATCTGTTGTCCGAAACTACAGTTCTCCTAATTTCACTTGCTGCTTTTTCAATACATCGAATATTAATAGGCAAAATTTTCTGTTTCTCGAAAACGTTTCACCGAAAACGGTTGATTCTGATAGTTGGAAGTACTAATTAATACTTTTCGAATGGGTTTCGACTTCGAATGTTAGACACACTTTAGGAAGGCGGAGTGGGATAGCTAGGCGGAGGGGGGTTTGGGGGGCGAAGCCCCCCATAATGGGGGCTCGGGGGGCGAAGCCCCCCGCCATAAATAAATCAAATACCCCCCCTCACTAGGTTGGGTTAGGTTAGAACTGTGACCACAACAGCGCGCGAGCCGAGCGAGCGAAGCGAGCGTGCCGCGGCAGCGGCCGGCGAAGCGCCCGAAACATAAATAAGAAATCATAAAATCTTTATATTTCGACTTTGTGTGAAACCGCGTACAGAATTCGGAAAATTAAACAATCGTTTAACTGAACAATCGGGGAAAACCTATTCTGTGAAAAGTGCATTCGGGATATTAAAACTTCGTAGATTTGAACATATTTTCAATTAAAAATCGGAAATTTAATAATCGAAGTAATGAAATTCGGAGAAACGAAAATTCGAAGAAGTAAAAATTCGCGTTACTGAGAATCGAAATATCGTGTTCGGGCAAAAGAAAATCGAGCTATTAATTTTCTACGAAACAATACCTACCCCATATTTTTACAAACAGCTGAGAGCGATCACTAGCTTGGGCGAAAAGCATCGATAAGTGATTTATCGATATACGAACTCCCTACTTGTCATTCTATTGTGCTCCCAAAATACCGATGTCTGAAGATAACATAGATGTGGACGGTTATCAGATGCAGAGCAGCCTCGCGCAGGGCATGTTCCTGGGCGCGGGGCGCGGCGCGTACGCAGGCGCGGCGCTGCAGGGCCCGCTGGCCTACCTCGAGAAGACAGCCAATATAGGTGCGAATACGCATAGGCCGCAAGGGTCGTCACTGGTAGATCACGTGATACGAAGAGTCACGTGATCTACCAGTGACGCGATTGGTTTAAAAACGAAACGAATAGAAACGCTAGTTAGCGTAATGCATCTTGGCTAAGGGCCCTGGTCTTGGCTGAGATATCCCATTCAGCGACACCCACGACACGTGGTTCTCAGAAGGCCTAGTGTAAGTTTTGCAACGTTTTATACGTCTCGATCGCGTTTGCGTTTAGTCTCAATTACTATGGAAGTGTGACAGCGTCCCCTTGCGGCGCGTATTCGAAACATTTGACAGTTCCATACAAAGTGACACTTTTACGCAAACGCGATCGAGACGTAAAAACGTTGCAAAACTTACACTAGGCCCTCTGTTCGTAGAGAGTTTTCGCTACATATGAGGGTTACACGGCTACGCGCTACGAGTTTAGCGGCGTAGCACTGCTGGCAATGAATGGGTGACAAGTCAGATATTTATTGTAACGGTTTTCAATGACTTGACGTTTAAGCTTTCGGCATACCAAACGCGTTTCAGGCGCGTCTCGTGGCGTGAGCGTCGCAGCATCGGCACACCGCAGGCAGGCGGCAGCTTCAACGCGTTTCGAACGCGTGCCAGCGCTGCGCACGCCTCGTGCCTGCGTTCGGTGTGACATTCTGCGCGGCGCGCGCGTACCCCCACCACGCGTTTGTAAAAAATACAACGACTAGTACCTGCGCCGACGCCGCGCTGACGGGACGCATGCCAGCGCGCGCGACGCGCCTGCTTCGCGCACGCCACGCGACGCGCTGCCCGAGTTGTCTGCGGCGACTGCGGCGCGAAGCAGCTCGAACGCGTGCCCTGCGCAGGCACGCGTTACTTTTTGGTGTGCCGGGTTTGATTTGTTGTTTTACGACATGCGCGGGCCCGCGTTCAAAGCGCGACGCGCCTGACACGCGTTTGGTGTGCCGAAAGCTTAACTTCGTATCTTGAGATAGATCGTAGTATTTTAACGCTGCCAGTTGCCACTGCCTGTGTGAATTGACCCTACATGTTTTTCGTATTCCGGCTGGACTCCGAGACACTGTTGAGGGTAGCCTGTACAAGGTTCAAGTTTCGCTTCCTAAATTTTCATAAGTTAGAAATGCATTTTTTCTGGACTACTTAGTATGTACATTTCAAGATTTTTTAAAACAATTAAATATTAAAACTGTAGCTAGGGCTGTTGATAACAATCCTGACAAGTCATACGAAATTTACTTTGTTTTAAACCGTTGTTTGAAACCGTGTAGCCCACGCAGTACGCCGTCACATGATTGTTCGCAGACATGGTGGGGCTGGGCGACGGGCGGAGGTGACGCGGCCGCGGGAGGGGCCGGGGGCGCGGCCGCGGCCGAGGGCGCGGTGAGCTCACACACACATACATACATAATAATCCAGCCTACATACGTCCCACTGCTGGGCACAGGCCTCCACTCACAACGAGAGGGTTCGGGCTATAGCTCCCACGCGGGCCCAGTGCGGATTGGGAACTTCGCACACACCGTCAAATTGCTTTGCAGGTGTGTGCAGGTTTCCTCACGATGTTTTCCTTGATCGAAAAGCTCATGGTGAATTTACAAATTATATACATACATATCAGGGGACAATCTCACACAAATTGACCTACTCCCACTAAGCTCTAGGCTTGTACTATGGGTACTAGGCAACGTAAACATAAATTTTTACTTTATTAAGGAAACATACAACACAAGAACAAGATAACATATTTTTATAGCTATTTTATCAAGACGGGACACTTTTTTATTAAACCTTAAGCGTTAAGTCTTACGTAAGAATATGGAAGAGATGTATTCATTTCCCTAGCACCTGTCAAATTTATCTCGTGCATGCATGCTAAGCCCGCTGATGCGACTTCGCCCACAATAATCCTCGCTACGTCACTGTGTATACTCTTTGACGACGCGGTTAGCCTAGTTGCTCTAGTGACCCTGGCTACGAAGCTAGCGGTCCCGGGTATTCGAAACCCGGTATGGACAAATACTATTAGTGTGGTGAACGCGAGTATTTGTTCCGGAGTCATAGATGTTTTATGTATTTAAGTACGTTTTTCTGTATATAGTATTTTTAACGTTGCCTAGTGCCCATAGTACAAGCCTAGATAGTCTAGATATCTATTTTTTTATTATTTATATATTTGGTAGCGAATATACATACAGTCGGCTAAGTAAGTAAGTGGCCAATGTACTCGGGCCGATAAACATTATTTATTATTTTCTTAATTAATTAATAATATAATATTCTCTGTTATTGTAATATAATAAATATTTTACGTACATTACAATTGTTTAATATCAGTTCTGCCAATAATATAAAAAATGAAGATGTCCATTTACTAATACTTGTAATGAGCGTAACCGTGCTGTATTGGTTATTATAACACTGTTTTTACCATAGCAACGTTCATTACAGGACTGTTGAAACCATGACAACGCTTTAATTACACTGTGGGTGGTATTCTAACGGCCGCACTCAGAGACGTCATTTAACTTTTAAGTTTGATTAAAGTTGCTGCTGTCACTTTCTTTGCTATAGCAATAGAATAAGGCGCAGCAACTTTAATGAAAGTTTAAAAATAATTGACGTCTCTGCGTGCGCAGTGTTACCGTGAAATTAAAACTAGAAGTTTATGGCGAGTAAATGTTTTTATGTTAAAATGTGACGTTCTCAATATAAAGGGGCCTTATGGAGGCAGGCGGTTACGCCGTTTTTAGAACTGTTACCATAGTATTCGTGTAGTTACAAGAATAAGAAGAGCGTAAATGCCTTCCTCCATAAGGTCCCTTTATATTGAGAACGTCACAAATGATTAACTTAGGGCTCCACGCTCCATGTGCAGGGCGAGGCGCTTCCCCGGAGTACGGCGGCAGCATGACACCCCCGTAGCGGCCCCTCCCGCCGCTCGCAGACCACGCCACACGCACAGCTACAGAATGTATAAAAGAAGACGCACATCCTCACAAAATAGCGTTAATGAAGGTTCTAGAAGCTTTAAAACCAACTGGAGATTGCAGAGCAAATAGTCCTACTAATATTATAAATGCGAAAGTTTGTGTGTGTGTTACTTTGTTACTTTTTAACGCTGCAACGGCTGGACGGAATCGGAATGGCGCTTATACCCTGGACTAACCTTTTCAACGCCTGTCAAATACAAACGACGTTACTCACACGCCAATGACAGCTAATAGCTAATGTCAACCTTAACTCATAGACACTCGGGTCTATTTTGCGCTGCCAACCATGACGGATATATCCGTCGATGGCGTTGAACCAATGGTGCGGATATATCCGTCAATCGCGTTGAAAAGGTTAACATACAGGATTTTTGTCCCGTTTTGTTAGTTCCCAAGGGAAAACCGATAAACGACTCCGCGGACGGAGTCGCGGGCAAAAGCTAGTCGAAAATAATGAATTACGTCACGGAGCATTTGCATCTCTCTCCAGAAAGGAAGAAAATAAACAAAAACATCGTGCGTATATTTTCTTCATTCCTAAGGAAAGAGCAAAAGAATCGTGACATCATTTTCTCTAGCTTCAATCCAATATTTGCTCTGCAACCTCTAGTTAATACTTAAGCTTCTTGGGTAGGAACGCATTGTGCTTCCCTTTCGATCGCATAATTCGTATTCATTCGCACCAACCCAGCCCATGCTAGTCACTCACGGTGAAGCAAGCCGACGTACTTGTAGCTTCGCGACTAAAATGCGGAGTGTCCGGGGCCTGACATAGCTACAAATGTATATATGTGACGTTCTCAATATAAAGGGACCTTATGGAGGAAGGCAGTTACGCTCTTCTTATTCTTGTAACTGTACGAATACTATGGTAACAGTTCTAAAAACGGCGTAACCGCCTGCCTCCATAAGGTCCCTTTATATTGAGAACGTCACATACATATAAGCTGATTGGACTCAATCGATTAAAATCCTTCATTTTAATTTTATAAGCCTGTAATTTAATATAATTGAAGCACAAATGTTCGAACCAGGGACCGGAACCGCTTACCATTAAAGGGGTTTTCGACAGGGTATTTGATAGAGTTGTATTTACAAACCCGAAGGATGCGCTAAGCCTATCGTCGACTTAGTCCAATGAAAGGGCAACCAAACGATACAGTTCATTCGACTAAGTGCTAACCCAATTCCAATACCCTATCATCTGTTACCCTTTTTAAAATTAATCGAACGGTTTTAAGCCGTTTTAATCTCTAACCTAACCTAACCTAACCTAAGAATTGAGTAGAGTTGCGGCTAGACAGAGATTTCCCGAATCACAGCCCGATTGCGCAAAAAAGAGAGGCGATCAATAGGGTAATATCCCGTTAATGCTAAGTGCTTAAATATTAAACTACCGAAATCCTAATAAACTTTGTAAGCTCTATGGAAGCGGTTAACTAGTTCAAAGGGGTTCCCCTAATGTTAAGCTAACACAATCATAGCGTAACCATATCGATTGGGTAACCAAATGATAGGGTTACCCTATCGATAAGGTTAATCATATAAGGGGTTTTCCGATGCTTGGTCCGAACTCCCCATCGGCACATAGACCTTCTCTAGGTTTCACATAGATGGGCTTGAAATAAGACTTTTGTATATTATCTTTTTAGTCAATATATAAAAAAAACCTACCATTGGTTCTGACGATTTTTTTCCGCCCCTTTGGATTTATTGTAAACGTATTTTTGTAACGAAATTAATCTCTTTTAAATCCAGCAGTTTTTTGGGTAAAAGTTGGTTCACCTTGCCAATTTAATTTTGAAGAGAGCTCTATTTTCTTCCAACTCTTTTCTGTCAAGATATATTGGATTTTCTGCAACTTTTTCGTAACTCTTGACCCAATTCTGCTCGTAATTTGTAGGTATACAAAGGTGTCAAATAGTTCATTGTCATGCAAGGCTGCAAAGTTGTTATTTGTCGCGAGAGCCAGCCGAGTTAGCGAAGGATTCTAAAATTGAGCCACGAGCCTAGCGAGTGGTTTAAAAATAGAATCCTGAGCGTAATGAGGGATTCAAGGCCTCGAGACCCAAATTACTTTGCTGCCGTGCGAAACATACCATTTTTCACCTCAATGTAGCAAGGAAAACACTTTGTGTTGGAAACACAATTGCACGAGCGCCACATCAGTTGTGGCCGTCGTCACGGAGCGCCTCCTCCGCGCTCAGCACCTGGTGGAACACCATTACTTTCTACGCTAGCGGTTAAAGTGGACTTTTGCGCGTAGATTTCGACCGACAAAGAAAGCCTTTCCGAGCTGGTGAGGTGAAAAAGTTATTTTTAGTTAACGATTTTTAAAACCACCAAACGATTTTTTAAGACCAATATTTCTCAGTATGTTTTTGTTAAATATTTATTTTATCAAAGTCTAGTTACATGATAGTAGATGTTCAGAGCAAACAATACAATAACGGCTAATAAAACCTTTTTTAAATCATTCACCTTTCATAGGTAAAAATAATACGATGTACGTAATTTTAACTTTATAACTACCATTGATACGAAAAGAACTACTGGCTCGCGTTTAAAAATATTATTCGTATTTTCGCAAAAAAAAAACAGGATTTTCAAAAATCGATTTTTTCAAAACGCTACCGTTCCAACCTCATTATTTTTAATACAATACGAAAATATGAATGACACGTTTCTCCGCTGACTCAATATAATAGGCTATTTGACTGCAGCACGGCTAGCACATGTGCCCAAGCGACATAGCTCGCGGCGCGAGAAACCCTTGTCGCGGCTGTCAATTCTTTCTCTCCGCTGTCAGTTTTCTCGATTTCGGTAGCACAACTTGACGCGGCGAGAAATTCCCTTCAAGCGAGAAAGCTATCTCGCGGGCGGGACGTATGTGTTGCCTTCTATGAAGAATATGTTCTACTAATGCGATATTGTTTTGTGGCAACACTGAATCGGTAATAAAAATGTGCCTTTCCCTTCGTTTTTTGAGTGTACGGCAAGCCTTACGCGGGTCGCGGGGGGATGTGAGTAACGTCATGTGTCAAATTTCGTGAGACGTCATTTGTCAAATTGTTTATCAATATGGACGCTAAACGCAAATTGTAAGTATTTTGATTATTATTTTAGTGGTTTCTGACATCACGCAACAGTTATTTCCTTCTATTTTGGCGAAATATTGTAAATAACTGTATTACTGGTATAAACATTCATGCTTTTCTCACCGGTTCTGTGATAAATGTAAAACATCGTTATGTTGTTTTCTTTTCAAATATTTATTTTATAAATGTTATTTCAGAGTAAGAAGCACGCCACTGACGCCACGCTTGAGCGTTTGCCGCGGGAGAATATATCTATCGACTGGCCCACTCGGTGTCAAGTGTTAAAAGACTTACTTATTAACGGCGAAGGCCCCGAAAAGTCCGTCAAAGCATGTAAGTAACAGTAGATTAAATTTATCTCCTCGTTGTACTTCACTATTAAACGTTAGTGCACGGAATAAAAACATGGATTCACGCCTACTATAGACTCGGGCAACTATGTTAGGGTGTTTCATAATTGATGGGAAAAAATAAATGTCATATTTTTTGCAAACTGCTTACGCCCCGAGTCATTACAATGTAAAAAATTAAATATGAAATTTAAAGGTAATGGGATAATATTTAGAGGTTGCCCAAATTTAGCACTTTGGCGATAGCAAATTTTTAATGTTGATTTTTTTAAACAATAATTAACTTTTCTGTTGACTTATGTTAAACACTAATGCTTTCGACTATTATCACTGGTTTTTCGGTATGTTATGCTTAGGTGTATTGCATAAATATGAAAACGGATTTAAAAAGCTGTCAAAATGTGCTAACTGATTTGATTGAAATTTTGAACAATGATCTTTAAGATAGTTAGGACCAAGGATTTGAGCGGCCATTAGAAAATACAAGGTTTGGGAAATTAAACACCCTAAACCATGTTCCTAGCTTACAGCAATAGTCCAAGGTTTATCATGCATTCATTATAAAAGTAACCAGTTATAAGTAAGCATTACAATATGTAAAATGATATTTACACATACTCGTATCAATAGGTGGTCAGAAAACTATCATATTTTCAGATATAATTTATATAAACGATTGTTGGATTGGACTATCTTCATTCCAAATTTCATCAAAATCTGTTTAGTGGTTAAGAAAAGTAATAGACAAACATACTATTGCATTTAAAATATTAGTGAGGATGTTGTATTAGATTTAATTTTTAGCACTTCCAGCTCGCTAGCGCTGGCAACTATGTAACACAGGGAACACCTTTACATTCCTTTATTGAATAATTTAATTTCATACATAATTTATTTCAGGTAAATGCAGCAGAGAGAAGTGCCATGAATCGCCTCTTAAAACACTTGTAAACTTGGAGTTTGCAAGTTGTGTTCACTGATTTGGAATGTACATAATAACTGTGATTTTTTTATAGTTCCCTATCTGTATTATCATAGTAAATGTTATAGTATTTCGTTTACAGTTTAGCTGTATCTATTTCATGAAAGCAATACATTACCTTTTTCCTTATGTGGATGCACTGCACCGCCATATTAAAAACAAAAGAAATAATATAGTTACAAAAATAATATTTACTTAAAATCGCAGGTGGACGATTTATTGTACAATTGAATAAATAATTTAAAATCTAGATACATAACATTTTGTTAAGTATATATTTTTTAAATCAAAGCCATTTTTTCCGTTAAGTTGTGTGTGTGTGTGTACCTATTCAGTACAAGTACAACATTCTGTTCAATTCAATAAACTACTCTTGTTTAGTTTATTAGAAAACAATAATGGTACTGGAAATGCCGCTGGATGGTCGGCATACGCTCGGTGTAGTTTTAAGCAGATTATTTTTTAAATATCCTAATAAAAAAAACTTTGTTCTTAATCAAAATGTCTCTGTATTATTTGATCCCGACATGCCACTGCAGCTTGCAACAGCGCCGGCGCGACGCGGCGCGAGCGGACGACGAGCTCTCTCCGACTTCTTCGTCATTGCCTAAGATCTCCCTCAGCTCTCCTCTGCAAACCAATATTAATATTAATTTCATGTTATAAATGAAAGTCCTGTGAATGTCTGTCAGAGTAATCTCAGAAAGTACTGTACGGATTTTCATATGGTTTTCACCAATAAAAAGAGGGAGTAACTAGGAATATTACTAATCCTACTAATATTATAAATGTGAAACTTTGGATGGATGGATAGATGGATGGTGTTTGTTACTCAATCACACCAGAACAGCTGAACGGATCTGGATGAAATTTGGCACAGAGATTATAGTCTGGAATAGCGCATAGGCTACTTCTGATGTACAGTTCCCGAGGGTGCAGAGATAAACGAAACGCAGCTGTCGCCCCTAGAAGATGCAGGAATGCTCACAAACCGTAGGTAGCCTATTAATAAACAAAAACAAAGTTGATTATATTGCCCTGCCCCCCCTCTTAACAAAATCCTAGCTACGCCCTTGCCTGTTATTGTAGTTGTATATATGGATACACCTTACCATACATTTCCATATCATTGTTAAGTCAAGGGCAAAAATAAATATCCACACAAAGTTGCAAAATATGTAAACGTAAATTTAATTACCGTAGTAATAAGGGATGTATACATATTTTTTGAGAGTGTGCATACATATTGGTGCCCAATTGACTATCAGAGGTACATTCCCATATCTTTATTGATGCGGTACAGGTGTTGAAACTCCTTGTCCGGCAGCTCGAAGGGGTTGTTGGCATCACTTAACCTTCTCCT
This sequence comes from Tortrix viridana, assembly GCA_963241965.1. NCBI lineage: Eukaryota > Metazoa > Arthropoda > Insecta > Lepidoptera > Tortricidae > Tortrix > Tortrix viridana. Next base: position 1,928,484 of record OY725198.1, on the reverse strand, counting down.
TTGGATCCTCTATCGGAGCTTCTCGTCCCGAAAAAGGAAAAATCTTAGAGAAATATGCCATTCTGAAAAATTACAAACTTCGTCACTAGGTACTCACATGTAAAATTACGTTAAAATAAAGGATGATATAAATTGCATTTAAGCAAATTTATAATAGTGAACAAATAAACATACATTGACTATTTAAATGGGGTAAGATTAACCAAAACGTTTATTAAAAATCCGTGACGACTAGAGCGAGATATATCTCGCGCGCTTGAAAGCTCGAAGACAATCTGTCGCCTTTTGACGTTGGTAAGCGAGATATTATGTCGCCTTATGAACACTTGTGCTACGAGTTGCGAGAGTATGTCGCCCTTAACTGTCAAGCGACAAAGATTAGTCACTTTGACGTTTGACCGCGAGTCACCAAATTATGTCGCGCGTGTTATGCTACCGATTCGCGAGATAGCTCTATGTCGCGCTCTTTCTCGCTTGTCGCGCAAGTCGCGGGCAGATGTGCTAGCCGTGCAGCTGGTCAAATCAGCAACTTTTATTGAAACGTCAAAACGATCCGGTAGTATGAAGTTAGTATGAAAATACCTGTGACGTCACAATTTTCAGTGTTCCTTTATAAAGTTTTTGTTGAATTAAAAATCGTTTAAATTCCACAAATAAACGATAGCTAGGTTTTTCCGTGTTATCTTCGAAAGCATGATTTAGTGGTAGGATAAATATAATTTATTGTGACATTAGTCAAATAGCCTATTATTTTCAATAATACACCTCCGTATTGCAGTATTTATCTGTAAATATTAACCAAAGCTTATGTATAAATAATATCATTGTTTAATATTTAACCTCATTTTATAAACAAAACTTACAGATTTAAGTCACATTAAACGAGTAAAAAACGCTACAAAAAGTTTCGTTTCTAAAATGAGGTTAAATATTAAACAATCATTACTTGAAATAAATATAATCTCTGTGTAACCATGTATTCGTATATAATAGAGTTAAGATGTAGGTACTTTTTGCACAAATATATACACAATAAGATAAGATAATTTAAAGAAAAATGTTTTTGTTTGTGTATTATTTTAATGTTATAAAAAGAAGTCTTTGATATTTGTTTCGTGCGTTTTTGTCATTGTATAACTCTCAAGGAACAATCGACTACATATTAACGATTTCGTAGAAGTTCTTTGTTTTGTTTGTTTAAACACTTTAAACCGTAAAATATGTAAAATTTATTTATATTATACTATAAAAATAGCGAATACAATCTAGTCTTACACATGAGTAATATTTGTGGTATTTAATCATTAAAATGATTTGCACCTGAGTACCATTAATTACCTATAAAACCCCAAGTAACTTGATTTGTATATCTAAATATATAAAAATAATAATACAGCCTATATACGTCCCCAGCCTGGGCCTGTGCCCAGCAGTGGCTGGGCACAGGCCTCCACTCACAATGAGATGGTTTGGGCTGTAGTTCCCACGGGCGCCCAGTGCGGATTGGGAACTTCGCTCACACCGCCAAATTGCTTTGCAGGTGTGTGGTTTCCTCACGATGTTTTTCTTCACCGAAAAGCTCATGGTAAATTTACAAATTATATTTCGCACATAAATTCCGAAAAACTTAGAGGTGCGAGCCCGGGTTCGAACCCACGACCCGGTGCTTAAGAGTCGGCAGGACAAACCATTAGGCTACCACGGTTTCGTATCTAAATATACTCGTAAAACTTGATGTAAAATACAACCTGACCACTTACCTCACAAGTAAATACTAAACACAAGGTCATCATTGTACAAACTTAGCTGTAATAGTCTTACTGCCGCACTCAGAGACGTCAATTAATAGTTAAGTTTGATTAAAGTTGCTGCGTCTTATTATATTGCTATAGCAAAGAAAATGACAGCAGCAACTTTTATCAAACTTAAACTCTTAAAAAGATAATTGACGTCTCTGAGTGCGGCCGACGGCCGTAAGATCCGAATAGGAACGACCTTCACCCGTCTGTTTAATGGATGAAAAGTATTTTATATCAAATATAAGTACCTGGGTGGGAGACCAAGCGTTGCTCGGGGCGAAATCGAATTTTCATCGATTTCTATACAAAAGTTATAAATTAAGTTATTTCTATCCTTGATACGGCTTTAAGTTTAAGTTTTAATAGGAAGAACAATACACATGACAGCAAATTAAGGTAGGTCTCATTCTTACTCACTTAGTTCTCTCATGCATCAATAGATGGCGCTGGCGCACAGTTTTTAGATAGATGGCGTGCATACCCGTGCGCACGTAGTTTTCTACCGATATTTCGAAATTTATCCCAAAATTTCATGTAATATAATTTTCAAATACCTAAATGTATTGTTGATAATAAAATCAATGATTTTTAATGAAATCTGTTCAAATTTTGTAACTTTTTCATACAAAAGTACACAAATGTTCTGCCTCGCGCTATCGAAGTTTTTTTTTAAATGATATTTGTTTAATAGACACTCGTACAACAATAAAATTTTTGGTCATTATCTTAACACTTAACTACTCTTTGTATGGAGCTACCACTCTGTTATCATGCATTATTACAAATATTACATAAATACTAAGCATCTTTTTTGTTGATTCCCATAATCAATAATTATCTGTGGTATACCTATAGCTGACTGCAAATCATTCATCATTTCACTCAAATAACCGCAGAAAATGGATGATGGAAACAACTTTTTTTAGGTTGGGACAAGTTTACCTGCATAAAATTTGATAATCTTTTATGTTTACAAGTAAAGTTCACATTTAGATATTAGGTAAGTACTCATATTCATTGAATGTCTTTCTAGCGACAACCCTGCCCATCGCATCGCAATCCAAGAGCTCGCTAGGGGAGTCGGTTGGCGCGTCCTCAAGTCATCTATAACTAGTAGAATGAACTCCACTGGGAGTCGTCCGGCATGTGTACAAAGTTATTGAGAACTCCCGAGGGGAGTTCCCGGCACTGAACGTGTTAATAGTCCATCAAATGTCTTTTAGTTGTCTTGACCCCTCACCGGAACAACAGTGGGAACACTGCAAAAGGTTGTAGCTAGGTTACTACTCTTAGTCGTCTGTGGTTACTACAAAGGCTCTAAACATTTTCAGATTTTATTTGTAAAATATTAACGTAAAATTAATTATCTTTGATTTTCTTAATTTATTTTGCCATTTTCTTAATTTCTAATGTCAACTCCTTAATACTATCAGACGTCTGAGTTTGATTTGATATGAGCTTCTCTATTTTGGTGTTCATGTCCTCGATAAAACGCTTCATTTGTTCGTTGGCTTGAGAAACTCGCAGCAGATCCTCGGCCATCGACTTCATCCTCTCCTCCTGTTTGGATATTACCTCGCGAACCCAATATCTGTTTCCTTCTTTACCTTCTTTTGGTTTATCGATGAAAGCGTCATGTAGCTCTTCTACCTTATTCTTTGTTATAAAAGCATTCCTCTTTTCTTCGCGCCATTCCTTCTTTCTAATTATTTTACCAAAGGCCTCATTTAATTTAACAGACGGAGGGACTTCAAATAATGACTGCTCGGGTATGTTTACTTCGTAGGGCTTAGAATTGTGCTTAGAACATTCAAATATGAGGAACCGAAACATGAAATCTATATTATCACATTTATCATATAGGCTTTCGCAGTCGTCATATATTTCCAATTCATTCGCATGTATAACTTTCCACTTTGTTACCTTTGTTGTTGAATATGTAATATTTTTGTAGTATCTTCCCCGTCTGAACACTTTTCTTAATACTCTGGAAAGCGCCCCGTCGTACACAATAGCTTCTATAGTGCTTAGAAGTTGGACTTGCTTCTCTAGCCTTCTCTTGTCTGCCATGACGGTCAGCTCGTTGATGTCGCTGACGGCGGCGCCGGTCATGAAGTTCATCAGAGCTATCGCAACGAAGATCACGAACAACCCGAACAGCAGGCGGACGATGACGATCGTGTCCCGAAGCTCCTTGTCGTGGTCGTCTCCAAACAGGTCCTCGTAATCGAACTCCGAGGACATCATGACCAGAGTCTTGAAGAAAGCGGCAACTGGTCCATCAAAGGGGGGCGTTGACCGATATTGGATCATGAAGCAGAAGGAAAAGCCGATTATGAGAAATAACATCGAAGTAAGGATCTGAAACAAAACCAATTGAATACTTAACGAACTTAATAAGGACCAAGTTACTTAGACCACATCCCAGATAAACTTAATAGTAATAAGGTTTCAAATACAAATAATTACAATGCAATAGCTCTTACAACAACCTTCTGGTTTGTATTTCTCTTTCCCTCGCTCCCATACGCTCTCATCGGTCTACCTCTAGAAGCCCCGTTACCCCGCTCTATTCTATTCTATTGTACAGTTGCTGTTATATGTGTTCTTACAGCTACGTTATTCTGTTAACATATCGTCGTTCAGTTCTACTCAGTCGATGAATAGCTGGTCGACTGTGAAACCAGCGACTAGGTAAATGAATGCGCAGGCAGTTGAATGTCATTTACCCACCTTGAAGGATGACGTAAATTCGCCGGCTATTCATCGACTGAGTAGATCTGAACGACGATGTGTCAACAGAAAAACAGCTGTCATTTTTACGAGCATCACATATGGTACTTATGGTAGATTATAGACCATAGAACTTAACAATTTTAGGTGGTTTCCATATTCCGAGAACACCAACTTGCCACTTCACGAACCTTTAACAAGTTGAAGGCAACTCTCCCGAACATGAGCACGTAGTTTCCCCAAGAAGGGAACCTGGAGAGCAGGAACATGGCCTGCAGCCAGCCCAGCAGCAGCGCGGCGCAGGCGGCGTGGCGCTGCCAGTCCGCGGGCTCCGCGCAGGCCAGCACCACGGGCAGGAAGATCGCCAGCACCAGGAACACGAGTCTCATCAAGGTCTCCATGTGAGCGAAGTGATGTCGCCACTGCTCCCTCTTGATGTAAATGGTGAACGACTCCTGAAAAATTACGTTGCTTAGCTGTTATTTTAATTATTATCTTACCTTAGGCATGTGACGACGCGTTAGCGTAGTCAGTAGTAACCCCGCCTACGAAGCTAGCGGCCCCGGTATGGGGAAATGTTTGTGTGATGAGCGGTTTGTGTTTCTTTCTATATATAAGTATTTTTATCATTGCCAAGTAGGTACTCAAAGTAAAAGTCTAGAGCTTTCTTTGGGACTATATTATTATACATTTTTGTGAGATTCTCCCCTGGAACTTATTTTGTAGAAGCCTAAAGCGGGGCTTCTGTTAAGGAATGGGACAGAAATTCCTAGTTCTCTGTTCCATTGCTAGAAAACCTCCCTGAGACCTCTCCACAGTCCTCAATCCAGCTACTCCTGAGCCCAGTCTTTGCAGACAGTGCAGATCGTCCTGCCACTCCTTCTTAGTTTGCCTTCTCGTAACTTTGTTTTCACTGCGTGGTTTAGGACCACAGCTCGCTTGACACACGAAACGGTAGAAGTGACCAGCTAAATCCCATTTTAACTTTAATTGTATTCATTTTAATATTTTTAGCAAAAAAAATATAAGTATCCCGTTTAATTACTTTTTGGTCCCATAATATTGCACTGTCACCCAGTTTAAAGTTATGTTTTTTAGTAATCTTAATTTGAAAGGCCAATGAATATTTCCTTTTGCTTGTCGAGAATTTTTAAAATCGATTGTTGAACGAAGTTTGTATCAAACAAAAACCAGAAAGTGAGCTAATAACACGTGGTATAATCAGGATAAGAAAATCTCGCTTGCTGAAGATGGCAGTGGTTCTCTTTTGCAAATCTTTAAATCAAACCATATGCACATGATATTTACGAAGCGAATCGCGAAAAAGATAAATAATTATGTAACTTGTAAATAATAAGTAGCTAGGTGTCGTGGGACATCCGGTTGGAACGAAGTTCCTTTTGCTATAAGTAAATTATGTTTTAAATAACTTCAGAAGTACTCGGCTATCCTCGGGCATAGCTTGGGTCACACCGCGTTTGTTATATAGCAAAAGTGTCTTGTGAACGCTTTTGCAGCCTAGCTTCGTTCACCGAGCATCTAGAGTGTAACGAGCGATAAGAAACTTCGTTCCAGTATAGGGCATCCGAACCTGCACGATCAGCGCTGTGATGATGGAGTACATCAGGACGATCAGCGCCCAGTACCGCCAGTCGTAGAGCTGGAGCCACGGCACTGTGTCTGTCTGATTTACCGAAACAGTGCCGTCGACGGTGTCTCTGTAGTAAAATATATTGGCTACCAACACGTTAAAGGTAATCAAGAATATTGCATGAACTGATATCACGACATAAAACAGCGGCAGAAAATAATTCCATTTTAAATACACGTAGCTTTTAATCAGAGGATGCAAAAGCAAATTGGTCTGGCCACTTTCTATGATTTCCTCTATAACATTAATTTGCTTCGTGTCGTTGACCCCGGGAAACGACCTGTAGTCAATTGTGTTTTCCCCGGTATCAGTGGAGATGCTAATGGAATCGTCAAACGCGTTGCAGATCATATTTGAAGCGTCGTTGAAATGGGTCGCTATTATTTCTAAAGCGGTACTTTCATGATTTTTTCGTCTTTCTGATAATATTGCCCCATTACGCAGAAATATCTCAATTATATATTTGTTTTTGCCTTGAAGTGCCGCGTGGAATGGAGTGTTTCCATTGTTATCTCGCTGATTCGTGATTATATATTTGGAATATTCTCTGCAACCAAATTTTCTCTCGAGCCTTTTAAATATTGCCTCAACTATTTCAACGCTTTCATTTTCAATGGCTAGGTGCAAACAAGTCTTCTTTTCTTTTTGTGTAATATCATATAAATACGAATAGTCTGCGTCGGCGAGCAGTTCAACTTGTTGCAATTGTTTGGAGATGACAGCCAGGTGCATAGGCGTATACCCATTATGATTATAAGAGCCAGAGTTTGGAATAAAACCAATTTCTACTAGATACTTTAAAATTATAGGATGTTTGACAGCTGCATGTAGCGCTGTGTCATTTTCTTGTGAAATTTTCAAGTAGTTTGGCGTTAGTTTTCCAAGGGTTTTAACCATTTCCAGATCATTATTTTCGATGGCGACATAAAGGGGAGTTACGCCTTTACTGTTTAGGCAGTTCACATCTATAAAACGTCCGTGGTTTTCCAAGAATTTCTTAAACAACTCCGAGTGTTCACGTCTCACGACTACATAGCGTAAAAGTGAATGTAAGAGCGGCTCCTGAAAAATTAAAACCACCATCTGATTACACTCATTCTGTAGCGCAGGTAACACCGTGAAAAACAGTTTATCACATTACGTCGACTCTCATGTCTGTCACAAAGTAATTTTACATTTTCCTTCCTTCTCCTTACATAGTATAAAATAAAGTCGCTTTCCGCGTCTGTCTGTCTGTTTATCCGCTAACCCCCTAAACCACGCGACGGATTTTGATGCGGTTTCCACCATCAATTAGATAATTATCCGGCGCGAATTGAGGGCGGGTCGCTAGTTCATTTATAAATTACACCCCTTCGAAATGTATGCAAGAACAGCTTCCATTTGACCCTAAGCTCTAAATATCGATACGACCAGCTCTAGCCATACTGTGGCACTATTAATTATGCAATTGTTGCCAAAGCGGTTAGCTTAAAAATATCCACATTTATGAGACACTTACATCCAGGTCGTGAGGAGTTAATGGGCTCATGTCCGTGTGGCGGGTGTGTTTTGACATTTTGGCTTCATAGCAACTAGCCGCAGACAACAGCGCCATCCTCATCATGACGGCAGTCTCCGCGCTCTCGGCTCCGAAACTCTGCAATCGATTTTATTGTTTAGTAATGGGCAGTTGGTTTCGGATGTGGTGCTACTGAGTGTGTCCCCGAATTGAGGTGTAGAACGGAACCCTTATAAAACGACTTTGTTGTCCGTCTGTCCGTCGGTCTGTCGAAGCCCTTTGGATTATAGTATTAAGTAGTCCGCACAAGTTTGTATTTTGATTCAATTTATTTAACGAACTTAATAAATGAGTCGTCGTAAAAAATGCTTTAACCTATCATGAGGGATATCATTTGAAAGCTCTCAAGTTATAAAGGATAATCACATGTTTTTTTAGATTTTAGCGTTAGACTCACTAAGTATGAGAGTGCATTCTTAGTGCGTGTCAGTTTATAAGTACCTACCGGGGTTTATTATTTATGTTATGTGATGTAACTACAAATTAACGGTTTTCGGTTTTTGTCCTTTACTTGTGCTCTAAGGATTCTTAAGTCAACGGGAAGTACCCTATAGGTTTTGATTTCCTTGAGATTCCCATGAATATATGCGGCATAAATGGCCGTATCTTTTGATTGCGTTGACTAAGATGTTTGATTTTTTCATTGATCCAATGGATTGCAGATTGTATTTGATATTAATTTCAACTTGATACCTTCACGCGTTCCTGAGAAAAAGGGTCTTGACAGACACAACAAAGTGATCCTATAAGGTTTCCGTTTTTTTTCATTTGAGGTACTGAACCCTAAAAAGAGTAAACATAATAATAATGATTGTTATATTGATTAAATAATTTTAACAAACAGTGCCTATAATAATAGGCAGCTTGAAAAATTCGTCCATACAGTAGAACGTTCGCTCAAGCTTGTTTTTGAAAATAGGGGTGGAAGGAAGTTGCATCCCTGATATTTTCCGGCAGTCTGTTGAGGATTGACGGGCCCATTATGTACACAGACCCCTCAGACTTCGAGAACTTGTGCTTGGGCGTGATGAGCCGGTGTTGGTGCTTCTTGCTGCGGAGGGCATAGGTCGCGTTAGCGCCTTGGCGTTTGCGTGGGCAACAAATCTGAAGAATGAGTGATTACGTACCTATGTACGTAATAAAAACTTTTCGTTAAATTTCAGTAGATAATAAAAACTTTTAGAAGATGACTAATTAATAGTGATCGGCTACCGGTAGCATTTTGTCACCTTGATGACGAAAGTATTACATGGATATGACTCATTTAATTTCGTGCAAATATTATATACCTATTGAAATATTTTTTTTTTTATCGAGTCTTATTTTTAATGGTCGGCGACAGGTAGCAACTTTCCGACTAAAGAATATTATAGATATGATTCTAATCAAATTTAGAGTACGATTTTTGAATTATAAATGTACGCATTTTTAACTTTTAAGGCAAAATTACCTGGTTTCCTATCAAATGTGAGGTTTTAATGCATAAATCTCGAAAAGAAATGATGCTCTATAAGAAATGTACCATTATTTTGTAATACAAGTAAAGTAATAGAAATAGCATAAGAGGCACCGTGATGTCGTTGGTTGTTTTCGTAGTCGAGTTTTAGTTTTAATTTTATCTTGTTTACTTATACTTTAATTTAAACCATACCTAACATATCCATACTAGTCATTACGTTTGACGTGAAAGTGACATAAATTGCTCCCGTCAGCCGATCTCTACTAATTAACTAGAAATATAACGGTAAGAAAGCCTCAGTGCTCAAGTCCGACTCACGCATGACCGGTCTTAGGGCCGTATTATTAACTCGTCTCAACTGTGATCCCCGTCTCAAGATACGTCAAAGTAAACGTCAATCCATAGAAAACTGTCATTTTTGACGTGTCTTGTGAAGGGAATCTCACACAAGATCAGTTTATTAATACGGCCCTTATAATACCTACTTTGATTGTTTTTAAGGCGTTTTGCATTGCTTGGCTTAGTGTTGCCGTGTGGCTGTCCGAGATTGGGTCCTCAGGTACCCCTTGCTCCAAAATGGCACCAATGAATTCCCAGTTATAACATGGATCGTAGGAAGTATCATCGAACCTTAAAAAAATGCGGCTCTTTATTTTTTTTAAAGATAATGAAATCGTCTTCAAAAAAACCCACTAAAAAGGGTTAAATAAAGACCGTCCTCTTATAAGTCCTAGGAATTGCCTATACAAGGTGTCCGGGAGATAGTGGCCAACCTTACAGGGCTGGATAGCTCAACTCAGGAGTGTCCAAAATATAAATCATGTTTAGTAAAAGTCGCACCGAAAAAGAGATATCTCAACTTTTAAAAATTTTTGAAATTCGGTACCCTGGTTTACCATTGATTTGTTACTGAAAATACCAAAACCGCTATATGTATACATATAATATTTGAGGAGTTCCCTCAATTCCTCAGGGATCCCCTCATCACACACGGACTTGGTGACAATGGAGTCAATTCGAGAGTATACCCTATCAGGTAAAAAAAATATTTTTTTAAACCAGTGCACAATTGACGGAGTAATCGCGTAACAAACATACAATAAAAGAAGCACCACTAGTGCCTACCCCGGAATGATCTGGTGCCCACCCCAGGATGTTAGGTTACCGATTTCTAGGCTGCTCACTGACCGTACATTGGGCGTCGACTCGGCTTCATCGGCCATCGCATTTCATGGGGCCAGGCCCCCCCTGAAAAATAGCCCTAGATACGCCTATGTATATCTTGCCGATAGGGTAGTTGAACTTGGAGTGAACTTACCTAGGGTTGCTGCTAATTATTTGTCGGGGATATATACCCAGCCGAAGGCGTAACCTGTGTTCATGTACTGACCTAAAAAAATAGTAGGTACTTTAATGAAAAAAACTTTTGTAACGAGTGTAAAGGTGCATGAGTGATTAAATCCTTACTAATATGTGACGTTCACAGTATAAAGGGACCTTATGGAGGAAGGCAGTTAAGCTCTTCTTGTTCTTGTAACTATACGAATACTATGGTAACAATTCTAAAAACGGCGTAACCGCCTGCCTCCATAACAGGCTCCATAACGTCCCTTTATATTGAGAACGTCACATATTATAAATGCGAACATGAGTTAGTTTGTTGTTACGCTTTCACGGCTGAACCGCGCTGAGCCGATTTCGATGAAATTTAGTATAGAGATAGTTAGAGTCCCGGGGAGGGACATATAATAATTTTTATCTCGGAAAATGGACAGTTCCCGAGGGAGCAGCGATAAATGACATCTACGTGGACGAAATCGCGGGCAAAGGCTTAAATAATTATAATACACAAAAAAGAATACCGCACAGAACATGGATTTTTTTAATTGTATTTTTGCGTACTATACATAATATTTCTTGAACAGTATATAGGTAGCACACGAAGCAAACTTATTCAAGAGCCATTATCAATAACAAAAAAAAAGGCAAAATAAAGTACAAATACCTATAATTCTAGTACGGTTGGCAACCCTAAACTTACCACTCCGACAAGTTTTCCTTGAGAAACTGGATTAGCTCTTTCAAAATCACCGTCAGTCTGCGACACAAATAAATAAACTTTATTACGCTGTGAAGATCTTCATAATCTTTAAGATTTTGTGTATTCTGTAAATATTTCCTCGAGTACCTACCTGTATCTGTAATCATCTGCCTCCGAACCTGCGGATTCTGCCTCCGAGCCCGCAATAGCCTCCAGACTCGCAACTTCTGCCTCAAGACCCGCAGAAACTGTCTCTAGACCCGCAGTTGCTGCCTCCGAACTCGCAGTCACTGTCTCTGAGTCAGGGGCTCTCGCCTCTATTCCCGTCTCTAGAATGGGGACAACCTCGCGAGGATCCATTTCCAAGATAGTATCTGCGGAGTGCGTACGAGTCGGTTATGGTTGACGCGATTAGCCTGCATTGTTTTAAACGAACACGATCAAACAAGACGCATTCAGAGACGTCAATTAACTTTTAAGTTTGATTAAAGATATACACCTTTTATCCAATTAGGGGTTATGATAATAGTGACGACTTTCACCAAAAACTTAACAGACGATTAGAGTGTTAACAGCTGTCAAAATGTATGAACTGCAGTCGATTAACATTTAATATCGTTTTGTGAAATTCGTTCTTAAGTACTTCCACATTGACATTTTAAAAAGCCGCCTCTAAGTACATTTACTTAGATTTTATTGAGACTACGCGAGCTTTACATAAATAAACGCACGAATATCCAATCTCTAATTATAAAATATATATTTACAAAAATAAGTGTTACATATGTAAGCGAACGTGTTACATTTGACGTATAAAATACTTCATTTTAAGAAGCCGAATTTACATTTACGTAGATTTTATTGAGGCTACGCGAGCTTTAGGTAAGCAAGCGCACGAATATCCGGTCTGTAAAATATACATTCACGAAAATAAGTACCTACTTTGAGATCGGCGAATCGTCCAACACGGCATTTTTTGTAATTATTTTATAACTTTTTAATTAATATTTAGGTAAAGTCGTTGCACAAACCACTGTCTGATGATATTGATAATGCACTCAAGTATGTGCGAAAACAAACGGATGAATCAAGTTTAAAAATAATCAAAAAACCACGGGTCAAAGAGAGGTCACTCACAAGGACCTTATTAACCGTGCGTTAAAAAAAAACCCGTCATGTGTGAGACGCACTCGCGCACCGAGGGTTCTGTTCTAAGATTGAAAACTAGAATCAGCGTCGAGGAATTGCTTCACGTTTTATGAAATTTAGATATATATATACTACTCTGTCAAGAAAGTACCGGGAAAAGATCAATAATACACAAACTGTTTGTTAATCATCCAAATTTATTTTATCACCTTCAAAGTATGCTCCTTCAGAAACGATACACTTACGCCAACGAATAATCCAATCATCAAAACATTTTTTAAACGCTGTTTCCGGAATTGAATTCAGTTCTCGGCGCGAATTCTCCTTTATGTCTTCTACCGATTGAAAACGGGTGCCACGAAGTGGTAATTTGAGTTTAGGAAAAAGAAAGAAGTCGGCAGGAGCCATATCTGGTGAATATGGTGGTTGCTCGATGGTATTTGTTGAGTGTTTGGTCAAAAATTCTTTCACAATGATGGCCTTGTGCGAAGGCGCATTATCGTGGTGCAAAATCCAAGAATTTTCATTCCACAAATCTGGCCTTTTTCGTCGAATTTGCTCTCTTAAATGCCGCATAACGCTCAAATAATATTCTTTATTTACCGTTTGACCTTCCGGCAAGAATTCCGAGTGCACAACACCGCGATAGTCAAAGAAAACAGTCAACATGACTTTGACTTTTGATCGACTTTGGCGTGGTTTCTTCGGTTTCGGTTCAGTTGGAAGGCGCCACTCCGAAGCTTGTTGACTAGTTTGCATGTCAAACTCGTAAACCCACGTCTCGTCACCAGTAACAATGCGTTTCATGAATGTTGGGTCGGAATTGACTCGTTCTAGCATGTCCTCAGCGACTCTCATGCGATTGAGTTTTTGGAGAAAATTCAGGTCTTTTGGGACTAGCCGAGCGGTAACATGTTTCATACCCAAATGATTAGTTAAAATAGTACGGATCGACTCGTGAGATACAGAAAGTTCGGCGGCTATCTCTCTCAAAGTTGAATGAGGATTTTCAGTCACTATTTCCTTCACTTTTGCGATGTTAACTTCAGTTGCAGACGTTGATGGCCTACCAGAGCGAGGCAAATCTTCCATCACATCTCGACCGCTTTTGAACGCTTTGTACCACTCATAAACACGTGTTTTTGATAAAGTCGAATCACCGTAAGCCTTCTGTAACATTTTCAGTGACTCCGAACACGAAATTCCATTGGCGATGCAAAATTTAAGACAAACTCTTTGTTCAATGTTTTTGTCCATTATGAAATTCGCAATACACACTAGATATGATATAACTAAAAACAGCACTGTATTTAATATAAATAACAGATGCAACTCAAACTCCGCGCCAAAATAGAAAACAGTTGTGCCAATCTAACAACAACAAAAAAAACAAAAATTTGAATTTGGAACCATAAACAAATCATCCATTCCCGATACTTTGTTGACTGAATGTATATCTCTCACTAACGCGCTCAATTCAATATCAATTTATCTCTATTGCTCCTTAGTGATTGTTTACAGCTGTGTGTGTGGAATTTGCGAATTTAGGTGTCGCGGCACGCATTATGTTAGTGTCTTGTACGGCGATAACATGTCTTCCCCTTTTGCTTTAGTCTAAGGTCGGAGATCGACATTAGTATAAGAAGTCAGCGGAACCATTATGCCACCGGAATTCGAAACCAGCGCCCTCTACATCCATTGGCGCGCTCCACAGTCTTGGCGGTCACTCCAGCGAGTGCGATGGAAACACTTCTACTTGAGAAACCATCCAATAAACACTTTTACTTAAGATCGCGTCCAGTGAACACGTTCGGATGGAACTGCTCTTTGCTTTAAGTTAAGTTTGTAGGGAGTGAAGAAAGTGTGCGTGAGAAAGAGCCCCGAGCAAGTACTATGCGCATCTCCCGAGATTCGGTCAGTTATGCCGCAACGCAGGAAGAACCTTGGGTTGGTGGTGGGACTGATAGGGCTATACTGTTATTGCGTTAAGCTTAAAGTGTTACTGTTAATTAAAGTCAGTGAAGATTAAATGTATCGAGTTTAATGTCCATCAAGGAAATAAACCTACCTTCTTCTATTTTGTGTTCTCTTTGCTTCGAACCTCAACGAATTAGAGCCCAAGATGTCTGGCCATACCCTGAAGACTCTTGACACATCAAGCCCTGACATATACATGTAGGTTATAGTAGGCTAGTTTTTCGATGACTTAGCGCCTATTTTGCGTGAGTGGGTTGGTGTCACTACTGCCAACCCAGCTCTACCAGGAAGCCTAGCAGACCCTTAATGTTGTTGACGACCTCTGCTCCGAGGTGACGCGCCCGGGATGTTGCCACCTCAGGGCATTCCATGATGACGTGGGTTGCAGTTCCTTCTGCAGGCTCTGCACAGGGGGCGTCTGTAACACCTAGAGTATGCAAGTGTTTGCTAAAGAGGGCGTGGCCAGTAATTGCCCGGTTAAAGTCTGGGTCCTAGCGTAGCTTCCGCGACCATCCGGGGTTGATCGTCGTGAGAGCTTCTCTGGTCTGCCTGCAGGTACTAAGGGTGCTCCAGTATTGCTGACGCTCTTAGTCATTATGGCAGTCTATTCCGTAGCCAGCCGAACGGCAAAGGCAGGATAGGCTCAGGACCCACCACCTCCATCTCTGAGCCCTTGCTCGCCGGCTCGTCGGCTGCACCGTTACCGCGTGAGTTGCTGTGTCCTTTTTACCCGACTACGGCAACGAAAAAAAAATAGGGTTATGATTTTAGCAGTCTAAGTTTGTTAGTATGTTAGTAGGTATGTTCATCTGTTCCCTCGTAATTCCTAAACTACCTATTCATTATATTTTGACAAATGAGACGTCGTTAGCTTCGTCTTTGTGATCCGCGTGTTATAGGCTATGTGACATCGTAATGGCCGTAGGCACGACAAGCACAAACCATTCGTCTCGACGCGACACCCGCCACGACAGCACTGCCAGGACAGTTTAGGAAATACTGAACTCGAAGTGTCATTTTCGCTAGAGTTGTATGTCCCCACCCCCTACAGCCAAAACTACAATTACCTACTAAAAATCTGAAAAATATTTTAAATTAAAGTACATATAACGAATCTAGGTAGACTTTATTGGTTCTTGAGTTACAGACGACTAAAATGTTTAGGTATACGTACCGAAAATCGGCTAATATATATAGGTAAGCTTGAACAGAAAATTAGCTAATATTTATGATTTTTCCAGATTGTTTTTACGGAACCCTACACTGAGCTGGGCCCGACATGCTCTTGCTCGGTTTTTTGTTTATGTTTTGTTTATTATAACGGATAAAAGGTCACGGCTCCGCGTCGTCCGGGTTATAACCGTGCGTGTTGAACGTTTAGCCGTTATATTTGATTAGGTCTCACGTTAGCTAATGTTGTTAATGCTTTGTTTGTTAGTTTGTCCTGTACTTTTGTTAGATGTATGTAAATAACGTTTCTTCATTATCTCTTTCTTTGCTTCATATGTTATTTAGGATGTTGAATCCGAATCTGAGGTTTGTTAATAAAATTTCGTGACGAAATATTTAAAATAATACAAAGTAAGGTAAAAAAAAATCTGACGTAGTTTTCTTATTTGTTTTCGTAAATATTTTTTTATACAAAATAAAAGTTCATAAAATTTCCAAGCAATTTCATCAATTAATTTTATTCTCCGACGAACCCTTCGGCTTCAAGCGCTAATTGCTAAACCTGCTGTAATAGACAAGACCTTTTATCAATAATAACAAGAATTTTAATAAAAAGTGTAATTATTTCATTTAAAGAAAATGTTTTTGTTTGTGTATTATTGTAATGTTATAAAAAGATGTCTTTATTGTTTGATTCACTCGCGCGTTCTTTATTGTATAACTCTCAAGGAACAATCAACTACATATTTACGATTTCGAAGAAGTTCTTTGTTTTGTTTGTTTAAAAACTTTAAACCGTAAAATATATAAAATTGATTTATATTAAGTAACTATAAAAAATAGCGAATACAACCTGGTCATACATGAGTAATATTTGTGGTATATAATCATTAAAATGATCTTGCACCTGAGTACCATTAATTACCTATAAAACCCCAATTAACTTGATTTGTATATCTAAATATACTTAAGTAAAACTTGATGCAAAATAAAACCTGACCACTTACCTCACAAGTAAAAACGAAACACAAGGTCATCATTATAAAAAGTTAGCTGTAATAGTCTAACTGCCGCACTCAGAGACGTCAATTAATAGTTAAGTTTGATTAATGTTGCTGCGTCTTATTCTATTGCTATAGCAAAGAAAATGACAGCAGCAACTTTAATCAAACTTAAAGATAATTGACGTCTCTGAGTGCGGCTGTAAGATCCGAATAGAAACGACCTTCACCCATCTGTTTAATGGATTAAATGGATGGATAATGAAAAGTATTTTATATCAAATTATAACAAAATAATGTTTAGAAAAAGTATCGCAAATAGGTTGGCTGAAAAATTTCAGTCCAAGATATGTTTTTTTTTAATAGCCTGTTTGGGTGTCCCACTGCTGGGAAAAGGCCTCTCCTCTTGATCTCCACGACTCCCTAATCAATTAAACTATGATTACTTAATTAAAAATTAAAAAATTATGTTTGTTTAATAATGATGTTTTTTCGATTCCGATAATCAATAATGATCTGTGGTATATAGGCGACTGCAAATAATTCATCGTTCACTCAAATAACCGCAGAAAATGGATAATGTAAACGGAAACAACTTTTTTTAGGTTGGGACAAGTTTACCTGCACAGAATTTCATAATGACCCTTTTATGTTTAAAATTAAAGTTCACATTGAGATATTCCTTATATTCATTGAATGTCTTTCTAGCGACTACCCTGCCCATCGCATCGCAATCCAAGAACTCGTTAGGGGATTCTGTTGGCGCGTCCTCAAGGCATCTGTAACTAGTATACAATGAACTCCACTTGGGACTCGTCCGGCATGTGAACAAAGTTATTGAGAACTCCCGAGGGGAGTTCCCGGCACTGAACTTGTTAATAGTCCATCAAATGTCTTTCAGTTGTCTTGACCCCGCACCGGAACACAACAGTGGGAACACAACAGTAGGTTAATTAATACAAAGTTTATAACATTTTCAGATTTTATTTGTAAAATATTAACGTAAAATTAATGGTTGTCTTTGATTTTCTTTATTTCTTTTGCCATTTTCTTAATTTCTAATGTCAACTCCTTAATGCTATCAGACGTTGTCTGACTTTGATTTGATATTAGCTTCTCTATTTTGGTGTTCATGTCCTCGATAAAACGCATCATTTGTTCGTTGGATTGAGGAACTCGCAGCAGATCCTCGGCCATCGACTTCATCCTCTCCTCCTGTTTGGATATTACCTCGCGAACCCAATATCTGTTTCCTTCTTCACCTTCTTTTGGTTTATCGATGAAAGCGTCATGTAGCTCTTCTACCTTATTCTTTGTTATAAAAGCATTCCTCTTTTCTTCGCGCCATTCCTTCTTTCTAATTATTTTACCAAAGGCCTCATTTAATTTAACAGACGGAGGGACTTCAAATAATGACTGCTCGGGTATGTTTACTTCGTAGGGCTTAGAATTGTGCTTAGAACATTCAAATATGAGGAACCGAAACATGAAATCTATATTATCACATTTATCATATAGGCTTTCGCAGTCGTCATATATTTCCAATTCATTCGCATGTATAACTTTCCACTTTGTTACCTTTGTTGTTGAATATGTAATATTTTTGTAGTATCTTCCCCGTCTGAACACTTTTCTTAATACTCTGGAAAGCGCCCCGTCGTACACAATAGCTTCTATAGTGCTTAGAAGTTGGACTTGCTTCTCTAGCCTTCTCTTGTCTGCCATGACGGTCAGCTCGTTGATGTCGCTGACGGCGGCGCCGGTCATGAAGTTCATCAGAGCTATCGCAACGAAGATCACGAACAACCCGAACAGCAGGCGGACGATGACGATCGTGTCCCGAAGCTCCTTGTCGTGGTCGTCTCCAAACAGGTCCTCGTAATCGAACTCCGAGGACATCATGACCAGAGTCTTGAAGAAAGCGGCAACTGGTCCATCAAAGGGGGGCGTTGACCGATATTGGATCATGAAGCAGAAGGAAAAGCCGATTATGAGAAATAACATCGAAGTAAGGATCTGAAACAAAACCAATTGAATACTTAACGAACTTAATAAGGACCAAGTTACTTAGACCACATCCCAGATAAACTTAATAGTAATAAGGTTTCGAATACAAATAATTACAATGCAATAGCTCTTACAACAACCTTCTGGTTTGTATTTCTCTTTCCTTCGCTCCCATACGCTCTCATCGGTCTACCTCTAGAAGCCCCGTTACCCCGCTCTATTCTATTCTATTGTACAGTTGCTGTTATATGTGTTCTTACAGCTACGTTATTCTGTTAACATATCGTCGTTCAGTTCTACTCAGTCGATGAATAGCTGGTCGACTGTGAAACCAGCGACTAGGTAAATGAATGCGCAGGCAGTTGAATGTCATTTACCCACCTTGAAGGATGACGTAAATTCGCCGGCTATTCATCGACTGAGTAGATCTGAACGACGATGTGTCAACAGAAAAACAGCTGTCATTTTTACGAGCATCACATATGGTACTTATGGTAGATTATAGACCATAGAACTTAACAATTTTAGGTGGTTTCCATATTCCGAGAACACCAACTTGCCACTTCACGAACCTTTAACAAGTTGAAGGCAACTCTCCCGAACATGAGCACGTAGTTTCCCCAAGAAGGGAACCTGGAGAGCAGGAACATGGCCTGCAGCCAGCCCAGCAGCAGCGCGGCGCAGGCGGCGTGGCGCTGCCAGTCCGCGGGCTCCGCGCAGGCCAGCACCACGGGCAGGAAGATCGCCAGCACCAGGAACACGAGTCTCATCAAGGTCTCCATGTGAGCGAAGTGATGTCGCCACTGCTCCCTCTTGATGTAAATGGTGAACGACTCCTGAAAAATTACGTTGCTTAGCTGTTATTTTAATTATTATCTCACCTTAGGCATGTGACGACGCGTTAGCGTAGTCCGTAGTAACCCCGCCTACGAAGCTAGTGGCCCCGGTATGGGGAAATGTTTGTGTGATGAGCGGTTTGTGTTTCTTTCTATATATAAGTATTTTTATCATTGCCAAGTAGGTACTCAAAGTAAAAGTCTAGAGCTTTCTTTGGGACTATATTATTATAAATTTTTGTGAGATTCTCCCCTGGAACTTATTTTGTAGAAGCCTAAAGCGGGGCTTCTGTTAAGGAATGGGACAGAAATTCCTAGTTCTCTGTTCCATTGCTAGAAAACCTCCCTGAGACCTCTCCACAGTCCTCAATCCAGCTACTCCTGAGCCCAGTCTTTGCAGACAGTGCAGATCGTCCTGCCACTCCTTCTTAGTTTGCCTTCTCGTAACTTTGTTTTCACTGCGTGGTTTAGGACCACAGCTCGCTTGACACACGAAACGGTAGAAGTGACCAGCTAAATCCCATTTTAACTTTAATTGTATTCATTTTAATATTTTTAGCAAAAAAAATATACGTATCCCGTTTAATTACTTTTTGGTCCCATAATATTGCACTGTCACTCAGTTTAAAGTTAAGTTTTTTAGTAATTTTAATTTGAAAGGCCAATGAATATTTCCTTTTGCTTGTCGAGAATTTTTAAAATCGATTGTTGAACGAAGTTTGTATCAAACAAAAACCAGAAAGTGAGCTAATAACACGTGGTATAATCAGGATAAGAAAATCTCGCTTGCTGAAGATGGTAGTGGTTCTCTTTTGCAAATCTTTAAATCAAACCATATGCACATGCTATTTACGAAGCGAATCGCGAAAGAGATAAATAATTATGTAACTTGTAAATAATAAGTAGCTAGGTGTCGTGGGACATCCGGTTGGAACGAAGTTCCTTTTGATATAAATTATGTTTTAAATAACTTCAGAAGTGCTCGGCGATCCTCGGGCATGACTCGGGACACATCGCGTTTGTTTTATAGCAAAGTGTCTTGTGAACGCTTTTGCAGCCTAGCTTCGTTCACCGAGCATCTAGAGTGTAACGAGCGATAAGAAACTTCGTTCCAGTATAGGGCATCCGAACCTGCACGATCAGCGCTGTGATGATGGAGTACATCAGGACGATCAGCGCCCAGTACCGCCAGTCGTAGAGCTGGAGCCACGGCACTGTGTCTGTCTGATTTACCGAAACAGTGCCGTCGACGGTGTCTCTGTAGTAAAATATATTGGCTACCAACACGTTAAAGGTAATCAAGAATATTGCATGAACTGATATCACGACATAAAACAGCGGCAGAAAATAATTCCATTTTAAATACACGTAGCTTTTAATCAGAGGATGCAAAAGCAAATTGCTCTGGCCACTTTCTATAATTTCCTCTATAACATTAATTTGCTTCGTGTCGTTGACCCCGGGAAACGGCCTGTAGTCAATTGTGTTTTCCCCGGTATCAGTGGAGGTGCTGATGGAATCGTCAAACGCGTTGCAGATCATATTTGAAGCGTCGTTGAAATGGGTTGCTATTATTTCTAAAGCGGTACTTTCATTATTTTCTCGTCTTTCTGATAATATTGCCCCATTACGCAGAAATATCTCAATTATATCTTTGTTTTTGCCTTGAAGTGCTGCGTGGAATGGAGTATTTCCATTTTTATCTCGCTGATTCGTGATTATATATTTAGAATATTCTCTGCAACCTAATTTTCTCTCGAGCCTTTTAAATATTGCTTCAACTATTTCAACGCTTTCGTTTTCAACGGCCAGGTGCAAACACGTTTTCTTTTCTTTTTTTACGATATCAAACAAACATAAATCTATTTCGGCAAGAAGTTTAAATAGTTGCAATTGTTTGGAGATGACAGTCATGTGTATAGCCGTATACCCATTATTATTATATGAGCGTCTATCTGGATAAAAATATAGATAATCGAAAATTATAGGATGATTGACAGCTGCATGTAGTGCTGTGTCATTTTGTTGTGAAACTTTCAAATAGTTTGGCCTTAGTTCTCCAAGAGCTTTAACTATTTCCAGATCATTATTTTCGATGGCGACATAAAGGGGAGTTACGCCTTTACTGTTGAAGCAGTTCACATCTATAAAACGTCCGTGGTTTTGGAAGAATTTCTTGAACAACTCCGAGTGTTCATGTGTCTTGACTACGTGGCTCAGAAGTATATGTAAGAGCGGCTCCTGGAAATAAATACAACGCTCTGATTACAACCCTCATTTTACATTTTTGTAAATTATAATAATGATGCCTTGTGCGGACCATTAAATACTACATCTATTCCAAATTTCAGCTTGTTGCTTCAGCTATTCCCTTGAACAAAGTTGACAGACCGACGGACAGACGGACGGACAACACAGTCATGTTATAAGGGACCCTTATAATTAAATATTTTTCAGTATTTGGTTCGGAACCCTTTAGGGGATTGTTTTAACAATCCATCGTAATGTGATATTTACATCGAGGTCGTGGTGAGACGGCCTCGGGTATGTTCGCTCGAAATTTGACAGTAATAAGACTTGATAGCAAGTAGCCGCAGTCAACAACGCCATCCTCATCATGACGGCAGTCTCCGCGCTCTCGGCTCCGAAAGCCTGCAATCAGTGTTATCGTTATTTAGTAGTGGGCAGTTGGTTCGGATGAGCTGCCTAAGTGCCTACTGAGTGTTGGCCCCCGAATCTATGTGTAGAACTTTAACAAAAGTGCAGTTTGAAATGTCAATTGTTTATTATTAACTAATAAAAAAATATGTACATCATCATCATCGTCATCATCAGCTGCAACGTCCACCGCTGGACAAAGGCCTTCCCCAAGGTTTTCCACAACGATCGGTCCTCTGCTGCTGCCATCCAGCGGTTTCCCGATCTTTATCAGATCGTCGGTCCACCTTGTGGAAGGCCTGTCGACACTTCGTCTCCCGGTTCGCGGTCGCCACTCTAGAACCTTCCGCTCCATCGGCCATCGGTTCTACGAGCAATGTGCCCCGCCCACTGCCACTTAAGGTTTGCAATTCGGTGAGCTATCAGTTACTTTAGTTCTCCTGCGGATTTCCTTATTCCTGATTCGATCTAAGGAGACACCCAGTATAGCTCTTTCCATCGCCCTTTGACTCTTGAACCATCTTATGAGGCCCATAGGTACAGTGTGTACAAAATCAAATAATTAGATTAACAGATAGGGCGCCGCCGCGAAACGACGCGCAGACATATCGCCCTACATCTGCGAATAGTATGCTAGGGCTACCGAGCTATGAACGGGCTCGGCTAACGACGTTAGTCCCAAATTATAATCCTTAGGTCCTCTTCGCCACTTTAAATGTAGGAACACTACCTGGTAAGACAAAGGAGCTGGCCTCGCTGTTCAAAATCTTGGAATCTTGGCACTACATCTGTCCATTTCTGGTCGTAGATCCTGAGGAAGAGCCAAAACAAGATGGAAAGATGTAGTGCTGAAGGACATGATGTCAGGCATCCGAAGACGATGTCAAGGATAGGGCGAAGTCGAGGAGTAAATTAAAGAAAGCTGACCCCACCACCATGTGGGATTAATAATAACTAGGTAGAGAGAGAGAAATAATTAGATTAAACTTAACTAAAGATTAGTGCACTGCGTTCACAAGTTTATTTATGTAAGTATTAACTTGTTAGAATACCTTGATGACTTTTAGGGAGTTTTGCACTGGTTGGCTTAGTGTTGCGATTTGTTCGTCCGAGATTGGGTCCTCAGGTGCCCCTTCACTCAAAATAGCCCAGATGCGTGTCCGATCATCGTAGACCTTGGGAGTACCTACCATACTTAAAAAAAGTCCGGCTTTTTGGTAAATGATAAAAAATCTAGTGTCTTAAAATAAATATGTAGCAACTTTGTCTATTTTTTAATTTCCGGGAAACTCTAATTGGAATCAAATTGGAGTCGTACAGATAGTGTAGCTAAACGTGGAGTAAACTTACCACGTTCTCGGAGTTACTTTCACGTTTTTCTTGAAAAACTGGATCATCTCTTTCAAAATCACTGTCAGTCTGCAAAACAAATAAATAACATTTAACTACCACCCTGAAAAACTTCAACTATTTATAAAAAAAAATGTTATGAACTCAGTGTGTTTTTTGCAGTTTTCCCTTCTGGCTCATTATCTTAAAGCAAATTTTTGCATAACGTACCTGTATCTGTAATCAGTTGATTCGGTTTCTGCATTCGAATCTGCAGATTCTGCCTCCAAACCTGCAGATTCTGCCTCCGAAGCTGCAGATTCTGCCTCCGAAGCTGCAGATTCTGCCTCCGAACCTGCAAATTCTGCCTCCGAGCCCGCAATTTCTGCCTCAAGACCCGCAGAAACTGTCTCTGGACCCGCAGTCACTGCCTCTGAACCAGGGGCTTTCGCCTCTGTACCCGCCTCTAGAATGGGGACGACCTCGGAAGGATCCATTTCCAAGGTGATATCTGCGGAGAGTTACAACTCGTTGGGCATGGCTGACGACGCAGTTATATATTACCACAGCCGCGGTCACGAGAGGGCTTGTGATAGTGTTAGGTAGGCTAGCCTAGTTGTTAGTGCCCTGCCTACGAAGCTGGTGATCACGGGTTCAATTCTCAGTATGGGAAATTTTCCGAGCGAGTATTTGTTTCTGAGTCTTAAATGTTTTCTATGTTTTCAAGTTTGTATTTCTCTATAATCTTAAAACCTTAAGTACCAATTTCACCGTACGATGTTAAATGTTAATCGAAGGTTAGTTCATACATTTTGACAGCTGTTAACACTCTAATCGTATGTTAAGTGGTTGGTAAAATCCTACATAAATATAGTTTTTAAATAATAATAAATATACTATAATAATAATAATAATAAGCTTTATTTGCAGGCAGAAAACCCATAACAAAAATAAAAATACAAAAATAAGTCACAAATAGCACAGAATCAATTAAAATACCTACATTAACTACTGTCTTCATCAAATACTACTCGTACTGTGTTTGATCAACAAGTATTAAATAAATTACAATGTGTGAAATAATTTATTTTAACAACCACCTATATTTACTTAGATTTTAATGAGGCTACGCGAACTTTAGGTAAATAAGCGCACGAAGATCCGATCTCTGATTATCAAACGTGCATTCACAAAAATAAATACCTACCTTGAGATCGGCGAGTTCGGCCAGTGTTCCACGGCATTTTTTTATTTTTTAACACGAATTTAAATAATACTTTAGCCAAGCCGTCGCACAAAACACTAGTCACGCCGCAGTCTGATGATAATGCACTCAAGTCTGTGCGAAAACAACCGAATGAATCAAGTTTAAAAATAAACAAAAAAACAACGGGTGAAGGAGAGCTCACTCACGACGTATCGAGGCAGCTGTTATCATCGCGTTGCTTAGCCCTCATCCACAAGGACGTTTATAAACGCGCGTTAAAAAACCGGTCATGTTTGAGCACTCGTGCACCGAGGGTTCTGTTCTAAGATGGAAAATTAGAATCATCATTAAGGAATTGCTTTACGTTTTTATGAACTTTATTTAGTAAGCAATAAGGTTCATGTTGACTCGCCTTAATTTTAACACTATTTTTCAATGCGTTTTGTTAAAATTGTTTTCAAATACTGTCAATTTTGTCATCATCATTTTAATATTAATAAGTATTTATCTATAGGTCTGGACTCTTTGAGATTTGTAAACTTCGGATATATGAGAGGGGGAAACTCTTCTTCATTCCTAACCCCCTTACTAATAGACGTTGAGTAACGGCTGAGTAGTTATACAATGCTTTGTCCTTATCTGTCATTGTGACATTTGAATTCGACAGATATGCCCTTACTAATAAACGTTGAGTAACCGCTGAGTAGTTATACCATGCTTTGTCCTTATCTGTCATTGTGACATTTGAATTCGACAGATAAGGACAAAGCATGGTATAACTACTCAGGGGTTACTCAACGTTTATTAGTAAGGGCAATAAGCACAAAGCATTGTATAACTACTCAGCCGTTACTCAACGTTTATTAGTAAGGGGGTAAGGAAAGAGATGCAAATGATCCGTGACGTGGTTAATTTTCTAGCTTCTCTCAAACGCTTGCTCTGCAAGCTCCACATGCTTGGTGCTGGCCACGTGACGATATTATACTTAACTTCACCTGTCACCAAGTCAAACATTATTTTACCGAGCTACTTATCGTATTTAAAAGATTTTTTTATTGGCTTTTTTTTTCCACGTTGTAAAAACGTTCGTATGAACGCGGGATTACTCAGTCGAATAATTCTCAGAAATAATTCATTTTCCTAGTACTTGGCACCAGTAAATAAGTTAGTACTTTTAAATTTAAACGAGAAGCATTGTATGTATATATTATATGTAAATTCGATCTAGCTAGGTCTAATATCTGGGAAAATTCGTTTTCCCCGTATTTTAACGCAAAAAGATTTCCCGCGCAATATGGTTCGTAACTTCGGGGCGACTGCCGCCGTCTGAATAGACTAAGGCCTCGTTTACGGAGACGCGGCGCGTCGCGCGTCGCGTGCGGCGTGGCGTCTCGCGGCGCGTGGGACGTTTTTTCCGTTTATAGACAGGCGGTGCGTGCAGCGGCCCGCGTCATCGCACGCGCAAACACAAACATATGGCAATATACGATGTTGATCATAGAGATGCGAGACGGGAAAAGTGGCGGTGCCCGCCGCGGCGCCCGCGGCGGCGCCCGCGGCGGCGGGCGCCGCGGATCCTCAGTCGCGTCACACACATAGAGCTATAATAATATATATTAATATACCAAAATATATATTATATTATAGCTAAGCACCACACACGACAAAGATACCAAAATATATTTTACACGTCAAAATCTACCAGCGCTTCCCAAGAGGAGACCACTGCTGAGAAGAAGCGCCGCAAGAAACTCAACAGTTAGTCATTTTTTTAATAAAAAATATAACAATGTCACTACTTATTCTAGCATTATATAAAACTGTAAAAATAATATTAAATATCTGCGTAGTTTTGCAGGAAAACATGTCAGAATGACTACGAGAAAATTTATATATATATATACATATATATATATATATATATATATATATATATATATATATATATATATATATATATATATATATATATATACATTCAGTCAACAAAGTATCGGGAATGGATGATTTGTTTATGGTTCCAAATTCAAATTTTTGTTTTTTTTGTTGTTGTTAGATTGGCACAACTGTTTTCTATTTTGACGCGGAGTTTGAGTTGCATCTGTTATTTATATTAAATACAGTGCTGTTTTTAGTTATATCATATCTAGTGTGTATTGCGAATTTCATAATGGACAAAAACATTGAACAAAGAGTTTGTCTTAAATTTTGCATCGCCAATGGAATTTCGTGTTCGGAGTCACTGAAAATGTTACAGAAGGCTTACGGTGATTCGACTTTATCAAAAACACGTGTTTATGAGTGGTACAAAGCGTTCAAAAGCGGTCGAGATGTGATGGAAGATTTGCCTCGCTCTGGTAGGCCATCAACGTCTGCAACTGAAGTTAACATCGCAAAAGTGAAGGAAATAGTGACTGAAAATCCTCATTCAACTTTGAGAGAGATAGCCGCCGAACTTTCTGTATCTCACGAGTCGATCCGTACTATTTTAACTAATCATTTGGGTATGAAACATGTTACCGCTCGGCTAGTCCCAAAAGACCTGAATTTTCTCCAAAAACTCAATCGCATGAGAGTCGCTGAGGACATGCTAGAACGAGTCAATTCCGACCCAACATTCATGAAACGCATTGTTACTGGTGACGAGACGTGGGTTTACGAGTTTGACATGCAAACTAGTCAACAAGCTTCGGAGTGGCGCCTTCCAACTGAACCGAAACCGAAGAAACCACGCCAAAGTCGATCAAAAGTCAAAGTCATGTTGACTGTTTTCTTTGACTATCGCGGTGTTGTGCACTCGGAATTCTTGCCGGAAGGTCAAACGGTAAATAAAGAATATTATTTGAGCGTTATGCGGCATTTAAGAGAGCAAATTCGACGAAAAAGGCCAGATTTGTGGAATGAAAATTCTTGGATTTTGCACCACGATAATGCGCCTTCGCACAAGGCCATCATTGTGAAAGAATTTTTGACCAAACACTCAAC
Source organism: Tortrix viridana (assembly GCA_963241965.1). NCBI lineage: Eukaryota > Metazoa > Arthropoda > Insecta > Lepidoptera > Tortricidae > Tortrix > Tortrix viridana. The sequence goes on along the minus strand of OY725198.1, from coordinate 1,900,921 downwards.
AAATACCATCGAGCAACCACCATATTCACCAGATATGGCTCCTGCCGACTTCTTTCTTTTTCCTAAACTCAAATTACCACTTCGTGGCACCCGTTTTCAATCGGTAGAAGACATAAAGGAGAATTCGCGCCGAGAACTGAATTCAATTCCGGAAACAGCGTTTAAAAAATGTTTTGATGATTGGATTATTCGTTGGCGTAAGTGTATCGTTTCTGAAGGAGCATACTTTGAAGGTGATAAAATAAATTTGGATGATTAACAAACAGTTTGTGTATTATTGATCTTTTCCCGGTACTTTCTTGACAGAGTAGTATATCACACAAAACAGTTTTGACATGTCTTCCTACATAAACCGTGTCCCCTAGACAAGATACAGCGTTTACATGATTTTTATGAGGTATGTACGAGTAGTAGGTAAGCTATTGAACATTAAACATTAGTTAATTTTCTGGTTTAGGCCAAGCATTTTTGTCCGTTAGATAGTCCTCGACCCTATAGTACGCCTTTGACATCAACGACTTTTTCAAGTAATTTTTAAGTGCTGGAAGGGGTAACTCTAAAACTACGTCGGGTAATTTATTATAAAAATGAATGTGAAATATGTATCTTATATTAAATTATTAAATAATGGGCTATTCAGATAATATTATATGTATGGTTTCTATAGCAGTGTGTGGGTGTACTGCACACTATTTGAACGAACGATATACAGTGCAAACTCTATATACATATAATAGCGACACTGAAGGGACTGCGCATTATATGGCGTTATTGAGAGTTGCCGTTAAATGGATTGAAGAACAATCAATATTATTTTACCATTATACTTTATATGAATTATTTACTAATAAAGTATAAAATATGATAACGTATAGATAATAACCTAACGACGGTGTGCCAATTTGGTTTGCAGCAGGTATAACAGCCGAGGTAAACACGTGCAAGGTAATCACAATAAACAAAATAACGAATTTCTCAGAATCTTCGGTACGTTTGATGCCGAAAGTGTCGAGGTAAATACTAGGCTAGACAATAAAGCAATAAAATAATAAGCAGAAGAACGTACACAGCTGCAGTTCTTATTAATTTCGGCAACTTAGAAAGTACTGTTTATTGCTTGACGTATTGAAGTCGTTATTGAGTGGGAGTGATGCTACATAGAGTGTATCATTGTATGGACGACAAGGTAAAACCAACAAGAGTCAAGTAATTTCGACGTTTTAGGGACTTAGTCGTTAAATTGAGTGACGGTAATGTGTACATTTCGGTTACGAAGAGTGTTGAAAAAGGAACACCCTCTGTTTGCCCGAAATATACTAAAATATATCGTAATATACCGACCTATAATGTTTAGTATATAATCAAAAGTTGTAGTAGACATCCGTGTATAACCATGAAATACATCATAACCTCTTTCTCTTATTGACCTATAAAGAGTTGCATATTCTCCCAACTTCTCATGTTCCGTTGCTGTAAACACTGGGCCACTTCTTATAATAAATAATTCACTTTTTAACATACAATTTTCTTCTAAAAAAAAGTCGATTATATCGTACTCCATTGCGACAGTGATACGTCTGCGTTGTGGGATTTCCAAATTAGACTGGCAGAAGGTTCCCGTCGCGGGCATCGCTTCATCGAGAATTGCCGCTGCGTGCGCCGCAGCGATAAACGCCGCGTGCGACGCGGCGTTGCCATCCGCGGGCTCCGCCACAAAATACGCTCCATTTCAAGCAAACGCGTGAAAACCCGCTTCTCCGTAAACGCACTTATACAACGCCATATGTTTGAATTAAGTGCGGGCCGCGCCGCCCAACGCAACGCGCGACGCCCCGCGTCTCCGTAAACGAGGCCTGATGGTTAGAGCCTTGGCCTACGTAAAGACTACGGGTTCGAACCCCAGCTATGGATCGTTTTTTTTTGTTTTGTTTTTGTTCTTTTTTTGGGTAAATATTTTGTTTTCGTTTTTTTTTTTTACGTGGATATACATACCTATGTTATTTTTGAAATTAGAGAGGTCAATTTCGTGAAGACTTATACGCGCTGCCAGCGCCATCTGTTTCGCAGATCTAATGCTAGCGGTCTAAACGGGCATCACGCCTATGAAACACAAGCTGTGCTGGAACATTGAAGCCCCAGGGCATATATGTACTAAGTGTTTTAAAAACTTCGATGAAGAACATTTTGTGTATTTTTGTATGAAAAAATAATAAAACTTGTGTACAGATTTTATTAAAAATCATTGATACAATCGCAATTAAAATGTGAAAATCACTATAGTCCTTTAGTACCTAATAAAACGTAATAAAAGTCAGGACGAGACACTTTTATTTTAAACCTTAAAAGTTAAGTCTTACGTTAGAATATATGTAGAATGTACTCATTTCCCTAGCACCTGTCAAATTTTTTCTCGTTCATGCATGTTAAGCCCGCAACACCGCTTTCCGGTACGCGGTCGCCACTCTAGAACCTTTCCGCCCCAACGGCCAAAGTCAAAGTCAAATATTTATTCAGTAAATTGGCCACATACGGGCTCTTTTACACGTCAGTAATATAGAGTGAATCTACCAGCGCTTCGGACAAGACCATCATGGCGGAGAAAAAGCGCCGCAAGAAACTCCAGCAGAAGGTCATTTTTTCAAATATAAAATACAATAATACTTAAAAGTAAGTTACATTACAAGGTAATAAAGTAACAAATATTAATTATTAGAACCAGCACAAATGAAAACATTACAAATGTAAGGTCAAATACGTTACACTAAATGTAATGACTAGGAGAACAACACGACGAGGTCTCTTCGTCAAAAGCCATCAGGCCATCAGTCTTATCATATTATAGTATAGTATACGTATTACTACTGTAGTAGGGTGACCTCGCCTACGAAGTTAGCAGTCCCGGGTTCGAGCCCCGGTAAAGGCATTTTTTTTGCGCAAGTATTTGTTTCTGATTGGATGTTTTAGGGTTCCGTACCTCAAAAGGAAAAAATTGAACCCTTATATAATCACTCATGTCTGTCTGTCTGTCCGTCACAGCCAATTTGCTCCAAAACTACTAAAACGATTGAGTTGAAATTTGGTACACATATCGTAAGTCGATGACCCTAACACGGACGTGTAACTTAAATAAATAGATTTTGTGGGGTACCTAAATTCTAAAATTAAAAACAAAGTTGTGCAAACTATATCGTGTGACATATCAAATGAAAGGCCTCATTGTGAGAATTTAATTTTTTTGTTATTTTAGAATAAACAGTTTTGAAGTTATTTAAGAATATAGGCGATTGACCATATCTCGGTATTTTGAAAAAAAGGCAGAAAATAGTTCTTTACCTATTATAAATAGACCGCCGTCCCAGGCCTAAAAATGTGTATCATATAACTAGCCTTGGAGACATGTGTAGTGCCGTAGACCTATACCTACAGAAGCCCAATATCAATTTCTTACGCGTCAACTAGGAAGCTCTTGGAAGTTATGGGGTCCGAAAAAACCGAAAATATGCAAAAAAATGTATCATATTACTAAGTTACGACAGTACTATCACGTGATACCCGGTACCACCAATAACCCAAAAAAACATTTCTTACGAAGTTTTCAGGAAGCCAAGTGCGAAATCAGAAGGGTCAAAGTTTTGATTTTTTGCAAAAAAATGTATTATATTACTAAGTTACGAGAGTACTATCCGGAGTTGAGGAGGATCTAAATAAATAGGAAAACCATTTCTTACGACGATGCTAGGAAGCTTTCTTGAAAATCAGAAGCTTTTTGTTCAGTATGAACACTCATCGCCCAAGTAATTAATATTAAGTTATAGTCGTATAAATTAATGTTCACGGATTGTTTCAGACTTATTAGGAATATTTTGATAAGAATATTACTATTTGAGTCTATAAACACACAAAAGTACAGTGAGGGGCTTCCTTTTGGCGAGTCTACCAAACTTTCTCTCTACGACTTTTTTCGAAAATTCCACAACAGTTGTTTCAAGTCAGCATGGTCGAAATATGCCGAATACATCATTCTTTCTTTCTTGATGAATGCATACTTAGTTCTAATGCATTTACAAGATAATTTAAACATATTGTCCGACAAAAACGTTGCACCGATGAGCTTGTCTACCGCCGCGAACATGGCGTACTTATGCATTTTTGTTTTTCTATACGTACATAGTTCTATTACTGAATTGTTTTACAATTATTAATGTTATAGTGGTCATAGTGTCCGACAAATTCCCAGCTGCGTTGTTTCAGACCGATAGCTCAAATATAGACGTCATCACGAGATTATGTTTTCTTTTTTATGCCACTCACGAAGTTTCAAGTATGTATTATTTAACTAAAGGAGCGTCCCCACTGAGAGCATTCGCGTGTAATGAGCATTCGGCGTCGAATGTTCGAGTGGTGTAGGGCCGTGCGTACAAAGCTTACAAATTATTGAAATTATTGCTCGTTTACAAATGCTCGGGTAACAATGCTCTTAGTGAGGATGCTCCTTTAAAGGGTGCTGTCCCGCTGACTATATACTCGTACATATATGGTCTTTAAAGTAACATGAAAATGCATATACACAATTTATTATCAGCAATAACAATTACAGATAAAATCTTTGCCCACTCCCTCCCCTTTGCCTATTTCCTCTGCCCCGCGGTATCCGTAGTGCCGCGCGCACTCCTCCTCCAACCCGCTGACGTGCCGCAGCAGAAACGCTCTGTGTGTGACTACGTGCGTGAACACGGTCGTGCACGTGCTTCCGAGCGGGACCGAGACCACGCCACGCAAGAACGGGATGGAGGGAGACGAGCCTTGGAAGTAGACCAAGCCGGAGCCGATGTCGTGAGAGCAAGGAGCTGTAAAACAGATCGAGGTTTGTATTAAAACTGAGAGGGCTCTTTGACACGGCGGTAACATGGAGTAAATCTACAAGCGCTTTAGGGTTCACTAATGTTTCGCACAATATCATTTGGCAAACTACCGTTTTACAAATTTTCATTTCGAAAATAGGTGTTTCCTACTGCAGGATTTTATTATTTTAAGCGGTCAAGTCTAACCTAACCTATGTAATAAGCTTATGTAACCTATTTTCTCCGTAGCAGTTTAAGCATAAATACGTATTTGCGCAATGAAAGTTTGTAAAATGAAACTATTGCCAAGCGTACTTTTGGTCAAATAAGGATACCGAGCTCGTTTGGAAACTATGAATAACATAGGTACTGACAAAGAAGAGGAATGGGTGGAACTTAGACTTGAGGAATCAGCGCGTGCAGTCCATCAGCGTCGAGAAGTGCATGCGGGAGGCGTCCGATGACATGGAGCTCCAGTACATCACCAGCGACAAGATCTGCTCACGGGCCCATGGGGTGAAGTATCCTAGAAGTGAGCTCTATGGTACGGCACCGATTTTATCATTATAATATCAGCCTTTAGTTCTGGATGTCAGAGCCAGAGTCTTTTTACATCACCCCTGACAAGATATGCGCCGGCGTCACTACTGGTACGTTTAACAGGATAGAGTTTAACTTAGTGAATAACCAAACGACAACAATTATTACACTCTAATGGTACGTTTACACGCTTGCCGAGACTTGGCAAACGTCCAAGCACAATATTATACCGTTACCAAAGTATTTTCATGAAACTACCGTTAGGTAACGTTATTTATTATGTTATCTAGTAACGTTAACAAGCCAGCTTAGTATCAAGTGACAGATAATATTGAATTTGAGTAATTAATTTACTATAGGATTCATATTCATTTGTTTTTATGGTTCAATTTCATTTGTTTTTGAAATTCATTTTAAATTTTGAACAACCCGCACGATCGTGTTACTCGGTTACGAAAGGGATATAAAATAGTAGTTCATGTGACTGCTGCATAATGCATAATGCATAATGCTGTCGGTTCGGTTCATAAACACACACTCGTGTTTTAATGCCTAATTATGTACTGTTACATACAATATTTTATCTACATACATATTATAAGCTCTCTATAATGTGTTCAGGAACCGCATGTTACGACCGGCATAGCCGGCATTGATCAATTATTAGAACGTCAAAATTAGTCAAAAATGGCGGCAACCGTAGTTTTTTTTTTAATTCAGAGACAATCTAGAGTCGGCCTCTACTATCATATCGTTCGATAACAAATTATCAAGTAACATACGAGATTTGTCAAAATTGTATGCAATTGACATTTCATTTCGAATTAAATGTCATCTCGAGTGATATTAGAATTGAGGTCAAATAAAATTGTTTTGTTTTTCAAAGATGTTCGAAATTTGAATCTCATAACTTTATCAAATCTTATATCGTTATAAGAACATTTTATGTTACTGCTACAGATAATAAAATTATCATAGTAAAATTGATTGTTGTAATGCTGGTCATTGCCAACGGATTCTGAATGCATTATAGAGGACTTATGATATGTGTGTAGATAATAGTACATTACGATGCTAGTGCGGAAAGTATGTCATTACGTCTCTTCATAATGTCAAAAACTTAGACAGGCGTTTCGGCAGCTATTCCATTCCATTCAGACAACTTATTAAGAACGGTTTTTCAATATTCAATATTAAAAAATAAACGCGTTATAATGATGAAAAGGTAAGTAATAAAATATGAAATATGTATATTTTTCGTATTCTTACATTAACAGTAGGTTTTTATGTTGATTACGATATTTAAAGGAAACTAATATTAACACTCATCAATAAGTAGCATGAATTGAAACAAGTTTAAATTTAAAAAAATTGGAAAAGTAAAAAGCACTAGTTCGCGAAAACCAACTTTCCGCACGATATACAGCTACGAAAAGTACCACTTTTTGAGCCACTGTGTTAAAAAGTACTTAATGTTAACTTTTAGGCAAGGCGCTGTGTCGCGGGGACAGCGGCGGCGGGCTGGTGTTCGGCGACGCGCGCGCCGCGCCCCCCGCGCCGCACCTGCGCGCCGTCGCCTCCACCGCGCCGCGCGACGCCGACCACGCGTGCAACGCGCATGCGCGTGCTGCGCTCACGCACGTCGCCGCGCACCACGCGTTCCTGCGCCACGTTCGGGGCCTCGAGGAGGAGTGCCGCAAACACTACCAGTACCCGAGTGACAGTGGATTGATTGATAGAGTCGGGGGTTCGATGCAGCGGGAAAGGAAAAAGTTTGTTTGTAATTGTTTCTGCAATAATTCTCGTTTGAAAACCTAGACTTCATCCATACATCGCACTCGAGGGGGCATTTTGCGGGCACGTCAGTTAGTAAGGTTTACAAATAAATCAATTAATTTACGAGTATTCAAGTATTTATACTTAGTACTTAGAATTTGTACCTACCTGGTATTTATTTATACTAGGTTCAGCGTGATGTATGTCATGTCGTGATAAGATAACATTAAAATAAAATCAATATACATAAAATGTCTAGACAGTTGACTGCCCAAAACTTATTAATAATATTGATAATAATACCTACTCGCATAATGTGCCTAAATAAGTTTAGTTTACGTAGTAAAAAGCAGATTTTTTCAGTTTATGTTTAGTACTTGTTTAAATAACTGTATAGTATTAAATCTTACAACTTTTTTGTGATTTTAATGATTTTATAAAGACCCAACTCTACAACTATACCACTTTTAAGTAATACCAAGGTGTAATACTAATGTACTAGGAATTACCTATTTGAAGCCTACTGGAAAGCGCAGCATTTAATGTGAAAGAGGTGTCTATACTCGCCTTTATATGCCTCTACTTACGTGTGTACCATGCTTTATTTCACCTGTCATGTGTCTATGATAACCGTTTATGGTCACCTAGCTAGGCGGGAATCCACCTTCGTCATTGTGTGTTTTGACTCGCCGCCATTATGCACGATTAAGAATTAAAACTTTGTTTTTAAGTGTTTTCCATTAAAATTAAAAGAGAATTCTTTTACTAAATAAGTATTAGTGGGTGTCGCGATAGAGACGTGTAACGATGAAGTCAGAAGACAACGCGGCGCAAAGTCCACGTGCTAAGTCGGCTTCGTCGATCGTCGAGTTCCAGCTAGCTATTCCAATTTCTCGTCCTCAGAGGATGAATGTACTTCCTCGCGGCTCCCAAATAAACGAGGTAAAGGCGAAGATCTACGGATTGACGCCCTCATGAGCTCAGGTGGGTCTTTTGACATGTTTTGCATGATTTGCTGCGATGAGCAGTGGTATAATTGCAATCTTGCCTGATGATCAAATTTTAGATCGAACAGAGACAACCCTCTTTCTCGTAATGTACGGAACACTGACTTTTGCCCACCGAACGTGAGTTAAATTCCCCGTAGTATGTTCTCAGCTTGCTACAGCAGGTTTTATTGAATTGGTGTGTTTGAGAGCTTTTGTACCGTATTTATTGCAAATAACGAATTGATTGATTGATTGAAAACGTAATGACGGTCTGATGTACTTTAGCACATTCGTCGCCGGTGACACACTGTTATGTCAAAATTACATATATTTGGAGATTAAGCGGCGGTGAATGTGTTTACTCAGCTAAGGATTATTCCATGGGCAAAGAGACGGCCACGGCGGCGTTCTCCCATGCCCAGTTATAACAGAGGACCCTGCTCAGGAGGAGAGCGGATCTCCGGCCTGCAAGCAGTAGTCAATTGGGTAGTCAAATCCCCGGAGGATATAAACCCAAATGTTCTTATCAATAAAATATTGTCTATGCTCTTTGGCTCATCGCCTTAATCATAAAAGTAGTAAGAGTTGACTTTATTAAAAATTTTGTGGCAAAGAGAGTTACTTTCAAAAAGTGAAATTGAAATATTTCATTTCAACTCAGGGTGGTCTACAGGCCTGGTATCAGCTGCCAGTCTTTAGAAAACATGATCATTTCTTGCCATTTTTATAGTATAGTTATTAAAGTTATTAATAAGTTATGGATGCGAGTCCGAAATATGATAAAATCATTTATTCCAATAAGTCATATATGGATTTAGTAAGGAAAAGTAATATTGCTACCTTTTACTCAAGGGAAGTGGGAAGCTACTCTTTAAAGGTGTCTAGTTCTGTTCTATTCTAGGAAAGTTGAATATATCGGGTGCAAACAGCTTTATTATGTAATTAATAATCATTTTCTTTTTAGAAGCTATATAATAAGCTAATAGCTTTTTACAGAACCTTTTGTTCAGGTAATAAAACGAATTTAAGATCTCAGATCTTTAAATGGTTTTTATAGTTTTTTTTTTTTTTTTTTTTTAATGTATTAAGCAGCTTACTGTTAAAGTTTTTGTTGCTGCAAAGAAAGACAGGGACTCGAGACCCATTTTTTATCTGCAGGTTTTCAACAATTATGTTGGAACAAAGAATGTTCACCTTATATCCTTGCAGTACCAGAATTTAATAAGCCTTAAGGTTGGCTAATAAAACTTTAGATTTCAGACCAGAAATTTAGAATTACCCAATTTGCTAGTTCCAATGGCTATTCCTCCACCTCATTAACAAGGGAGAAGTACCTCAGATGTCTTCTTTACCCTTCTGCCCCCTGCCTTTTCACAGGCAGATCTTACTGGATTGCAAAAATCCTAGCTAGACAAGAGAGGGATACGCATGCTAGTTTACCTATGTAGATGGATTCCTGTTGGTCCATCAGGACCACTCCATACGGACTCAGCGGGCCTCGGCGGCCGTGGAGAGCTGGAGAGCTTAAAGTGGCAAGTCAACTACCAAAAATCGGTTCTTATCCATGAGGAAAGAATTTATTAGGTGTCAAACAAAGTCCATTATTTTTTAAATGTTTACTCAATTTCATCACTTTAGGAGTAGCACAGGACCCAACAGTGGTGATCTTTGAGGAAGGCCTATGTCCATCAGTGGATGTGCTTTTGGCTGATATGATAATTTTTGGATTCATAAATAATTCATAATATAATTTTTTTTTTTAAAATAAATAATAAATATAAATTAGAAAAAAAAAAAAAAATGTATTACACATTACAGTCATGGCTTTTGCACGATCTACATTCATACATATTATAACTTGTTCCTAATTTTTAAAGACATGACACTTGTACCTTCAATGAGCATTATTTTAGACACAAAGATTTTGTTTTTATAATTCTAAATGCTCAAGAGCACTTTTGATTCTTATAGACCTTGTTAGACCAGGATTATCTGTTTGTGATTCTGGAGTCACCTTATCTGACTTTTTTACTCAGTGGTACTTTCTTAATATGGCTACTGATTGACCTTTCAACTATCTGACTGATCAGTTCAATATAATTTGTGCCAGCTCTTCTGAGTAGATACAATGCCATTGCAGATTGCTTGTCTCGGGGCAGGCTGTTATCCGATTGGCATCTGATCTGACAACCAAGCTCACCACGGAGGTGTTCAGCTGTTGAGGAAAGTCAGAAATAGACGTATTTACCTCGATCTGCTCTGCTGTAGTAACCAAATACATTATAGTTGATGTGGAGGATTACTACACAGAATTTACAGATAACCTTCAGTTGAGCCTGAAACTACCGTATCAAGTGGATATTTTCTCCACCGTGCCTCAATGTTCCATACAGAACACTCGGTACTTACTTCCTAGTAATACCAACAACTCAAACACACTGGAGAGCGGATCTCCAGTCTCGAGTAATAGATCATTCTATACAGGGCAATGGGCACATATATCACATATCCTAGTAGTTCGGGCGGACCGGACTCTAGGTACTGGAGAACGGATCTCCAATCCCGTGAATCGCCTAGTAGTTCCAGACTAGTACAGGAGAACAGATTTCCAATCCCGTGTGATAGAATATTCTATACAGGGCGCTGGGCACATATCTTCTAATAGTCCCAGTTTGGACGCAAGGTTCTGGAGAGCGGATCTCCAAACCCGTCCTACCATCTGTTCGTACTATAAGTACCAAGTTTCCCCTCACCAGAGGTACATTAAAGTTTCGAAATTTGGAGGCGTGGGCAAAAGATAGTAACCTTAGATAAGGGAGCAAACAGATCTTTTGAAGCCCCACTAAATATATGCTTTTTCAGGGTGTACAGAGACCAGTTTAAACCCTAAAGTATCTCAAGCAGAAGAGTTAGCCAGATGTTTGCCCACACCCACACTCACCTGAAAGACTATCAGGATTATACTATGGCACAATATTGGTGCACAATAGTCTGCAATCGCAGCATACCGTGGGCAAAACGAGGCAATATCTTCTAACTTTTTAGTGAGATAGACTAACTAAAGGCTATAGCTGATTCCAAGTTCAACTCCTTCAAATTCCCCTATATGGGACCCTTAGGTAGTAATCAGCTAAATGGCACTGCTTGATATGTTATATTGAGCTGTTACTTTTTACTATTAGCTGCAGAACGAAAACTGTATGGCTTGAGGATACTAATATAAGTATAAGTAGACTGAATTTCAAGAATCACAGAGATTCAATAATTCTGTGGCCCGGGGCCAATTCAGAAGCACAAACTTATTGTTATCTTCATCTCTTTTTCTCAATTTAGTTTGAAGCATGAATTAAAAGGATGATTATGAAGTATTGGATTTACTGCTTCATAGTAACCAGCCTATTGTGACTCAAAGACAGATAGATAGTTAACAGTCGTTATCGTCAGTCAACTATCAGGAAATATCCTCACAAGGTTGACTTGTGAACTTAGTTAATTGTGTTTTTGATGGATCACGGATAGAATAACAAAGGATTAAGGAAAATAAGATCCAAGAGTTTAATAAGTTACTATTAAGGGTATAGCTAAGCCCGCTAGTACATAGTACAATTGAAAGATGGGTAAGACCTGTGTTATGCGGGGTAGGCATACTCTAAATTCCAATCCCAGAAGCTCGCGCAGTGCCTTCCTTAGCATGGTTACAAAATAAACCTTTAGAAAATATTTACTACTAAATAATTTCAAAACATATTATTGCCGAAAAATAAATAAAGCGCAGAAACATAATGACTGTGATGATTTGTTAAATTCCTTTTCTTGGATTTGAATTTTATCAATAATCATTTTGAGGTTTTAATTGGTCCCTTAAGAATTAGGTGAATTCTTATCTGAGGGTATATTTCCCTTTAGTTAGGTATGTTGAACACGACTAGATGGTAAATGTGTTTAATAATTTTGCTATTTTACATTTTATCTAAATGAATATTTTGGTAATTTACATATTTTACATTATTCCGATTCTGATATATTTTATAACCTCCATGATTGGTTATGATGTTATTATATCAACATTGTGTGTTTTGTTTATATGTCACCAGCAGATAACAGACACGTCTTCCACATTAAATGCTGCGCTTTCCAGTAGGCTTCAAATATAACCGTTTTACAAAACAATAAAACGGGTATTTTAAGCCGAAGGAAAGCGCAGCATTATAGGAATTTCTTCCTGGTGAAGACTACAATGACGAAGATGGATTCCCGCCTAGCTAGGTGACCATAAACGGTTATCATAGACACATGACAGGTGAAATAAAGCATGGTACACACGTAAGTAGAGGCATATAAAGGCGAGTATAGACACCTCTTTCACATTAAATGCTGCGCTTTCCTTCGGCTTAAAATACCCGTTTTATTGTTTTGTAAAACGGTTATATAAACATTATAGTATAAATACCATGTAGCTACAAATAGTAAGTATAAATACTTCTCTCCGACATCTCATAAATTAATTGACTTTTTTTGTAGACCTTACTAACTGACGTGCCCGCAAAATGCCCCCTGGAGAGCGATATATGTCATTTATCACTGGCCCTAGACAAGGTTAATAGCGCGATTAACGATTTGCAAAAAACTGAGGTGAGTAGAAGTCGGGCTACTAATGCTAGTATTTTCGTGAGTTCAATGATTTGAAAGGTTTAATATTGACTCTTTTTATTATTGATAAACTGTAATTGTTTTTCAATTTATACCGAAGGGAAAGGCAAACGACTGCAATCCATGCAGCCTATTGAAATTTTTCTTTTCAGATTACATTTTTTTAGGTAAGGCCGGAGCTGACTTTTAAATTCCAAACCATGTTTCTGTCGCGATAAAATACTGATCACACTTTAATCTGTCAAATATGTACATACAGTTTATTATATTAGTAAGGTCAGTGCAAGGACATAATATTTTGTTGGTTAGAAAATTCAGTCAACGACGATTGGGTATAGTTTTCTATAAGCCTTTTAGTTACAAAATAAAACTCGGATTTTGTGATTAAAGAACAAACTTTTATTTTGAAAATAACTGAAAATACATTCTATGCTAACTATAATAATACATGCATGATAAAAAAAACTTATATCACATAATTTAAACAGCCTATTTGTACATACGTTTAGAATGTTGCCAGCGCAGGCGATTTTCTACTATTATGGTAGATTAGTGGAGGATTACTGATACAATTAAAGTGACGTTTTGTAAATGTTGCCAGCATAAACGAAAATCTACTGCTGTATTTATTTGAGAGGTTTTTAAACAGTTTTCTGGAGGTACTCGTCGAACAGATACAGGGCGATGGAAAGGTCTTGACCGTCGTGGTCGGCGATGAATTTCTTGAGGTCCGAAGTATGGCCGGCGAGGTTGCGGACCGTCTTAGCGTGATCTTCGATGAATTCTTCCTCCAAGTATTGAGCAACCTGTGGAATTATACGTTAATTAGTATTTATCCAAATTCATCTCTATATGAGCAATTGGGCATATGGAAAATAACCACAAAAATAGGGTCTCCATTAATAGGGATTATGACTAAGTTGTTTTTCTTTGTCGATCAGGTAGATTATCAAAAAGTATTAGACACGTATTTTTTCTTTATTCATATAACCAAAAAATTACGGATATATTGAGCTGAAATGACGCATGACGTCACGTCCCCAGGGAGCCCCCACTCACACGTCACAACTATGACGCGCTATCTTAGTAATTTTTTGTTTGATTGACAAAAGAAAAAATAAGGGTCCAATATTTTTTGATAATCTAACTGACGAAATAAAACGAATTTCGTTTTCTTTATCCCTATTGTGACACGAGTATGTATATTGAAATCAAACATTTCTATATAATTTGACATTTTCAATGTATTTGTCATAGTATTCTAACTACTTAGTATTCTACAGTACAGGGTTAAATTAAATCGCGAAAAAAAATTGACCCTCCCATACAAAACGTCAGCTGACTAGCCAAAATGTATGAGGGTCGATTTTTTTTCGCGATTCCGGGGTTGGTCCCATAGTATAAGTTGGTCAGTATGACTTACTAATTTAATCTCCAAAATTCTGTTATTGAATTTAATTTAACCCTGTATAATTGAGACATGGCTGACCTTGAATGACAATTCGAACTAAAGTATTTAAACATCGACATCCTACCTACCTATCTGCCTACGAAGCTAGCAGTCCCGGGTTCGAACCTCGGTATGGGCAAATATTTTTGTAATGAACGAATTTGTTCTTATGTCTTGGATGTTTTCTATGAATTTAAGTATGTATTTCTCTATATAAGTATGTATATCGTTGCCCTTTACCGAAGAGCTTAGTTTAGGACTAGGTCAATTTGTGTGAGATTATTCCCGGTTTCTTTTCAGTCGGTTCTCACCTCAGGGTCATGCTGGGTCTTCCTGGTAGCCTCGTGGTGGATGTGGAAGGCCCGCTCAGCGATCTCCTTCTGGGTGTCGAGAGCCTTAGCCAGCGACTCCAGCTCGTGCAGCTCCACGGTATAGTTCTTGTTAGAGGCGGTATCCAGGATGGAGCGACGAGCGAAGTCCATCACACCACCTGGGACACATTTCGCTCGTTTAAAAGTAAAACGCGATAACTTCTTAACAGACCTTTCAACATAAATAAATCTTCTAAAAAGTGTTACTTATGACAGTGACTGTATTAAATATGGCAAACGCAACACACTCCGTTGCAGCGTACTTACATCTTAGGCTGCGATTTTCGTTGTGTTAAGAAAAAAAAACAATGCAAAGTATATTTGCTTTAAAGGCATTTCACAGGTAGTAAATTAATACGTGCCAATCACAATGCGTTTTACCGCGTAGACCAACGCGCCTGAAACTTACCTCTGAGAGTAATATGTTTGATCAACTCAATGCTCTTCTCCCACGCGTCATCGGACAGCTTCCTGAACAGCTTGCTGAATCCATCCCGATTCGTCTGGTAGTTGTTGAAGTAGGAAGCCGACAGCAGGTACTCGAAGGAGCGAGCGAGATGCAGGTTAGCGTACGCCTGCATTTCCGTGGCGAGGCTGCTGTGATGGCCGTAACCGCCGTAGATCGCGTTACATCTTGCCAGGACTAAAAATATGGTAGATTTCGTTTTATTTTACTGGCAACTCCGTATTGTTTATTCATGAAAGTGTAAAGGTGGATTCATAATGAGGGATTCTCGCATTCGTGATACTTAGGGCCGTATTAATAAACTCTTCTCAATTCTGGTCCCGTCACAAGATGTGTCAAAAATGACAGTTTTCTATGGATTGACGTTGACTTTGACGTATCTTGAAACGGGGATTACAGTTGAGATGAATTTATTAATACGACCTTTAATTACTTACACAATAAACTTTTTAATGTTTATTTCGTATATATGTATACATACATATACAATAATATTAATTAATAAAGCTATGTTACCTATGCTACCTTTTTTATGCATTTTAACACTGAGACTAAATGTTTTGGGTGAGATCTATAAATATTGTGTAAGTATAAAAGATGCACTTACCAAATTCTAAGTAGGTATGCATGAAGTTAATAAAAAAATATATTTGAAAAATATTAATTTAGGCATTCTGTACACAAATAAAAAATTGAGTTTTTGATTACTATTGTAATAACTTAACTAAATTTAACAGTTTATCTTTATATTTATTTTAATTTTTTTTATTTATTTGATATTATACTACGGTCAATCAATCAAAACACAGTATAAAATGAAGTCGCCTTCCACGTCTGTCTGTCCCTATGTATGTTTAGATCTTTAAAACTACGCAACGGATTTTGATGCGGTTTTCACCATCAGTTAGATAATTCTTCATGGAAGGTTTAGAACCCGGAGCGAAGCGAGGGCGGGTCGCTAGTGTGCGATAATCCCTGTGACAGCCGTATTTCGTAATTTCAACCGCTTATTATACTCGCAAGTGAAGCATTTATAAAGAATAAGAATAAGAATAAGAAAAAGAGCTCATTAATATTTTAAATAATTGAACAGCGTCACAAGGTTGAACTAATGCAGTATTTATCGTTAAAGAAACCAGTGTAATACGTGTTTATGCACTAACAGGGACCAACCTAGATCGACCCGACTGTCTGGCAAAGTCTGCAAATCATGCCTTTAAATTCGGTAACCGCGTAAGGTGATCCAGGGTTATTGTATCTACGATAAACTTAGGCTACCTCCGCACTGACAGGCGGCTTGCTTAGCCTAGCGTATCACCTACCGAGTAGCGAAGGGAAACGAAGTTCTAGAATTTTCGCAACCAGCCGCACTACGCGGTCGATGCCTTGCCTTCGCTAGTCGCCTAGCGTGTATCGAAGTTAACATACGTGTAGGTTTTTGAGGCTACGTCCGCACTGACACGTGGCTTGTTCGACATGCTAGGCTCTAGCCGATCAAGCCGCCTGTCAGTGCAGACGTAGCCTAAACGTAAGCCAAGATCTCGTTAACATTTTCAATTATAATGTGCTCAAATTCCTATATTTGTATGCTGAGTAATTTCCAACATGTTAAGATTAGAAGGACTCTATCAAAGTATATACAGACAAGTAAACTCTTATCTTCTTTTTTTGTAAGTAAACTCTTATCTTCTTCTAGACTTGTCGGTGCGGTATTTGTACGTAAGGTTTAAAATAAGTGTCCCATCTTGATAAAATCGCTATAAAAAAGTGAAAATCGCTATAGTCGCTTAGTAATAAAAGGCAATAAAAGTCAGGACGAGACGCTTATTTTAAACCTTAAGCGTTAAGTGTTACGTTAGAATATGGAATAGATGTATTCATTTCCCTAGCACCTGTCAAATTTTATCTCATGCATGCATGTTACGCCCGGGTCTGTTTATACTGTGGTTCTGTGCCCGCTGTAACACGATGTTTACAAAACACCTAGGCTTTGACGGGTGAGTTCAGTAAACAAGTACAAACAATGCTAACCCTTGATAACCTAGCTCAAGTTCGACAGCAAAATGTGCTGTTTTGATACAAGCTTGCAAGTTTGAACCAGTTCATGTTATTAAATTGGATTGTAATTTGACAACGCAGTATGGTGTCTGTTTGGAGTGTGTGGACTGTATGTAGGTTGCTGGGCTGGTACTTAATTACAACACTGAGAAGTTATTACACGAATTTATTATAAAAAAGCTCACAAAACAACCGGGTAGCTTCGGGTCGCTAGTTACCACAGAGAAGCCTAAAAAACTATAATATTTTATGTGGTGTTGCCAACAGTGTCCTAGAACTGATCTCATGATGGAGTTAAAAGGTCGCAATACGATCTCCCATGTACTTTATTTGTATATATTTATCAAAAGCCAAGCAAATACATATTACAATATGAAATGTTAGGATTTCTCTTCCTCAGTGATTAAAACGTTAATATAAGTATTTAGTAAAAAATCAATCGACACACGTTTTATTAAACAATATACATATTCTTGAAAGGAAAGTTAATAAAAAGGTTGTACCTTAACCAAATAAAATAATAATAACCAAGTATCAAGATTATTTTCCTCATGACGTGGCGTTTGCTAATGTTGCCGTATTAAAAAATTCAATAACTACCATTGTTTTACTTTTGCAGTTAGCTATGCCAGATTTCTGTTAAGTACAAATTTATCGCAGCCATGTTCTAGGTAGCTTTAGAGATACAAGGAAAGGTCAGTCAATTTATCTAACTAGATTAAATCTATATCTGGATACTTGAGATAAGAAAAATCAAATCTGAATATTTGTTAACTCTCAGTTTTTATGTTAGGTTTAGCTTGGCAATCAAGAGTTTGGGAAAAAGTGAGAGCGCTGTTTTGAATGAAATTGGTAACATGATCCAATTTTACCCAAAAACTGCTGCTTAATGCTTGCTTCTTATTTTTCCGGTTTCAATGACGATGAAATATGTCGGTTTTAGAAATAACTTATAATTTACAGAATATAACATAGACACATGTTCCACTCACCCATGGTGTTGGAAACCTGTGAGCAGTCTGTGGTCACATCAGAGTAGCAGCTGTCGCTGGCTAGGGCTCCGGAGAGGGCCAGCAGGCAGGACACGGCAATTGCGAGGGAGTTCATGGTGCTGCAATACAATGTACATGGAATATTATTTCAAATCACACTTTGGGAATATGCCAGATTCCCAAAAAAAAACATATTTTTGAATGCTTTTTCAGCATCATTATGAGGATTATTAGTAAATTTATACAAGTGGCAGACTTGATCCAAAATGGCACTTTCTACCAGTCGTACAAAGAAATGAAAGGTTTAATTAAAATAAACTAGTACTTTATGGTTTATATGTACATTTTTAGGGTGAAGAAAAATCGGGAGCATTATTCTGGCGAAATTGGCAACATGATCCAATTTTACTCAAATTTTGATATTTGGTAATGTGGTTTGCCACTTGAAAATATTATAGGTGTTATAGAAATTGTAATATTAAAATTATAGTATATATAATATTATAGAAATCTGTCACTGCATCAAAATCTTTTTCAATAAGTTCGTAGCGACTAGGGACATCTAGCTACAACATGTAGCAAGTAGAAGACAACTAAGTACGGGCAGCGCCACCAGCGACAAACAGCGTAACTAATGTTCTACATCGCGGTATCGAAGTTTCCCCTGTCAAGTTGCATATAAATACAACTTTCAACTTCATCCTAACGGACTTTGGTCCCCAGGCACAACACCCGCCCATAGAGATCTCTCTATGGGCCTTATCACACTTGCGATTTGCGAGCGAGTTGAAAGCGAGGCGAGCGCGCAACGTGATCGTTATCTATTTAGTTCTAGATCGTGGCGATCACGTTGCGCGCTCGCGGCGAACACGTTGCGCGCTCGCGGCGAACACGTTGCGCGCCAGCAAATCGCAAGTGTGATAAGGCCCTATTGTCCTCTCTTCTACAAGTTATTGTTACATAAAGTTGAGTCAGAAGACCTGAGGGTGTTATTAATGTTATTATCACTGCTTATTACTCTCCTATGCCTAGTAACTGATATGCTGATTTGTCCCAAATTTTTTTTATTATTTTTTTTTTATTTTTTTTTATTTTATTTTATTTTAGTGTCATTTGTTTTTTCACCCCTTTTTTGGTTTGAATCAAAATCTGAAAAGACTAGAACTTGGTATTTTTGTGTTCAGAATATTATGAAGGATGATATGTACAGTCAAGGTCATAAATATGTATATATTTTAGTACCTTGTCTATTTAATGTCATGTTTAAACTGCCATATATGAATGTCACAGCGATTAAAGTGATAAGGTACTAAAGTGTATACATATGTATGACCTTGACGGTACAGATTACCATGAGATTCCCTAACATTCTTAACACAGATGGTACTCAGTTGATTACCATTATTCCCCCTTGATGTTTAAAATAAAGCAAAAAGAATAAATGTCCACTTTTTAAACCACTTCAAAAAGGAGGTTCTATGTTCAACTGATTTTTTATGCAATATAAGGTACCTAATCAAACAGAATTATCAACACAAAGGTTAAAACAGAATATTATTCATAATTGCATCAATATACCTAAGATAAGCTTATAATTTTATTTATCATCAGAAAATATTATGACTGCTGATTAATTATCTACTTACATAATTAAATATAGATGACAATAGATAACAAATAAGCACCTATTGAATAAGTACCCTCCAATAAAACTACAAATTAAAACCATAATACATATATATAAAAAAGACAAAGTAAAAGGTATGAGCATCTACTTATTTAAAAAAAAAACCGGTCAAGTGCGAGTCGGACTCGCGCACCGAGGGTTCCGTATTTAAGTCCGTAGGTACTTCAAAAATATACCTTTTTTTAATGTACTTTAATCGTATGCAATAAGGTCCATTTTGACTTGCCTAAATTTTAGTACAGATCGTTAAATTTTTTTGTCAATTTCTCGAAAACTATTAAATTTGAACACTTCGTTTTATTTTTCCTGTAAAATATAAGTAATTATCTATAGGTTACGAATTTTTCAGATTTTTCGGTTCATAAACTTCGGAGATAAGGGGGAACAGTCATTTTTTGAACATTTTTGGTTATAAATCAAAAGTACCTATGTAACGGAAAATTATTAAAAAAAATAGTTTTGGAATGTGCACTTTGAGCCCATTCATAATGACACCCCATTTGCTATAATCAAATCACTTTTATTTTTCAACCCTCCATTCTAGACCCCTTTTCAATAAAATTACTTATAATATTAATTTCATATTTTTTTCACTAAAATCAGATGCGGGCAAGCAAGTTATACAACTATGCCAAATTTCAAGTTGATAGCTGTGTAGTTGCTGAGAAAAACTGCTGTGACATACAGACAGACAGACAACGAAGTCTCACCATAAGGGTTCCTTTTTACCATTTTGGTACGGAACCCTAAAAATGAACTAGGTATAATGGTGTTCTTCTTTTTTTTAAAGAAAAAAAAACATATGTCACTATGGTACACAATCACATGACAATATTATTATAATTATATAGGTATATAAAGTAAAAAATAATGCTTGAAATAAAATCACTTTGAAATGCTGATAGGTACCTACATAATTTAAAAAAAGACTACGAATTAGATATTTATGATCACTCACCTATTTAAATTTGGAATCGGACGCAATTAAGTATAAACAGAAGCGCAAAGAAAACAATGATAAAGTCAATGTCGTTATAAATAATTAAAACCACTCACCAAATAAGAGTGTCGCGATTAATTTTAAACGATTGACGAGCAAAGTGAAATAGATCCGTCGAAAGTGCAGCCTTTACACACACTGGCGCAGAAGGCGACTCCCAACAACAAAGAGTGGAAACTGATAGCTCGTCCGCAAATGGGACAAAAATACGATGAGATAAAGCGCAATAACGTACAGTATTCGACGAAACTTCCGAGTCAACTATGTGAAGTCGGTTCTCGACTCGAGTAGGTCTTGGTGTGGCAAATATGATCAAATGAAATCTCCCTATTGAGCCGAAAAAAGGTTGAATTATATACGTATAGTTAACACAAAATCAATGTAAATAATATTAAAAATACTTATACAGTACTTTTTCAGCGCTAAATTGTAAACTTTCATCATTATTAACGTATTTTAATCCTTATTAATTTGCCAATAACTAGGTAATTCTTTTGAGCTGGTATTATTATTACCCTGCCTCTCCCTTCACATTTCCGCCCCTATGACGTATCAGCTGTCATGTACTCGGAACTTGAGGTTTTGTGTTTCAAGATTTTTCGTCACATTACATCATTCTTTTGTATTTACACCTAATATTCCCTAATTAAGTCTTCTGAACTATCACATGGGGCAAATAAACCATACTTAATACCTTTTTCATACTAAATTATCAATAATATGGTTAATATTCGGTCTGTAAACAATTCTATGATGTCACTCGGAACACAAAACCTCGAGGTTTTGTGTTCCAAGTCTGGCCGCCATCCTTTGTCTCTGTCTCGCGCACTGCGCAGTCATTCAGTGGAAACCTCCTGTCAACGGGAGATGGTTTTGTTATCGCTGCGCACTTCATTATTTTTGTACAATCGCAGCCATTGAAGCGAATTCTTGTCTTTTCCATTCGTTTTCGTTTTGATAAGTCGCCTTCTGCACCAGTGAGTGTAAAGGCTTGACTGTCGCGAACACGTAATAACATACGCTCTTGAATTAATTTAATAATTTCGTCAAAGTATCTGTGATTTAAAGTAGAATTTTAACATGAAGGCTGTTATCCTTGCCGTCGTTGCGTTCCTGGCTGTCTGCGCTCCAGCCATCGCCACACAATGTGAGTAGATTTATTATTTTTAATTCATTTGTTTTTAACTTGCAGTGGGTAGACTCTGGCAACGAAATAAAATGCGTAATTTCATAGGTCGTTCGCAAAACTATCGTGCATCGTTTTAATTATTTTATTGTGTGGTAATTTTTCTTAACGTTGACCTTTATTGTCGCATAGATTTATCTTGACTTGAAGGTTATTAACTGATAAAAACTATTGAAATGTTTAGGTATCAATATACTAGGTACTTCATTCCTGTTCCTTTGTTTGATGTTGTTCCATTGTCTTCATTTCTTGTCCCTTGTTATCCAAATTTATTACTTTTTGTCAAATATCTAGTTGTCATTGACAAAATACATCATGCCACTTTAGATCTAGAAAATGTTGATAAAAAAGATATAACAAGATCATTTTATAAACTAATTTGGTTAATTTTCGTTACGAAATGATAATAGTTAACATTTTTAACCTGAATTGAGTGAAGTCAAAAGAATGGTTATGACTTGAACAGTCTATGTATGTATGTGACCAAAATACGGGTGTTCGACCTAAAGTATTGGACCAATTTTAGTAAATGGGTTGTCATATGATTCGTCAAAAATGTGGCAGTGTCAGGCTATTTATAAATTGTAAGGGTAGGTACATCATACTAGTCTCCAGTCTGCATTAAAAAACCAAATAATAAAGTACCATGTGACATGTGACTTCTTTGTAAGACTTTAAGTACATATTTAGCTTGTGATATGGCTTGTTTAGAGGATCTATTAATGTACCGTTAGTGAATATCCATTGGGGGTTCTTTTATTTAAAAAGATAGAAGGTAGGGTACTATCTTTTTGAGAATTAGTAAGTAATTTTAATGTTGTATACTGTAGTATCGTAAACTTACAAGAAGCCATACCAACATAAGTACTTGAACTGATAAGTTTAATCTTTTAAATAACTTTTCAATCACTGAAAGCAATTAAATGTTGCTGATGAGAATCGAGTATTGACATAGCTTACTGATATAATCATTATTGCCATGATAATACAGTATTGCTGTATTTATGGTTATCTTACTAGTCTGTTATACATATCACATGCTTAGTAATAAACCGGCTTAAGTCTAAATTAACCTATATTCAATTTTCAAGCATAATTGTGTCATACACAGTTTTAGGTTCAACATTGTCCTTTCTGTTCCTAAAAGTTAACGACGTGAGAGTTTTTAACTAATATAATTTTGATACAGGCCAAAACTACACCGGCTTCCCATTAGGCGGATATATCCTAACCCAAAAAATTGGTTTCAAAGTCCTTAACTTTCTGAAACAGGAGACAACTTTTGTTTCTGTGACTGTGTATGAACCAATTAGAATCAATCAATCAATCAATCAGTTTATTTCGTTATCATAGGTAGATTATGTACAGGTGATAGGTAGAAGCGCTTGAGATTTAAAAAATCTAACTGCCTTGTTTTGACTTGAGCCAGTTTATTACTAAGCGTGATGTATAGGGCAGCTATCATGTAATGGCCAGATGCTTTGTGTACAGTCATTCTTAATTTGGTCAGGTTGTCAAATCCCTAACTAAGCTCTAGACTTGTAGGTAGGTACTATGCGTACCAGGCAACGATATATGTACATACTTATATAGAGAAATAAATGGGAGCGGGTCTAGTCGCATTGGCGTGATAATACAAGGAAATGGAATTTTCCACATATGTAATCTAGCTAGATCGATTTTTCGCCCCCGTAAACCCATACATTGCAAATTTTATCGAAATCGTTAGAGCCGTTTTCGAGAACGTGAATACAAATATAGGTATAGGTGTAATACAAATGTTTCTCGTGTAATAGCATACGATATATGTAGTAGGGCTAGACAAGTTGCATGCGGTCAAAGTTACATTAGAACAATGTATGGAATTGACATTAGCGGCCGACGCGATAGGGCCTGCGCAAACCGGCGGAGCGCAGCGCAGATCACTTTAAATTTATCAATGTATATTCTTTCCTATTTTAATTACAATAAGGTATAAATTTGAATGCTCTGAGACCGACCTCGGAGCATCGCGGGGGATTTCTATTCTGCGGCTGCGGCTCTAAATTTATACCTTATTGTAATTAAAATAGGGAAGAATATACATTGATAAATTTAAAGTGATCTGCGCTGCGCTCCGCTGGTTTGCGCAGGCCCATAGATTGTCAGTTTTCGAACATCGTTAGCATGAAAACATACACATACATACGAGTCAAATTTCTCTAAACATCTATAATGATGCAAACGAGCATGTATTTTCCCACAGCTATTTAAAAAAAATGTGGCCACAAAAGAATTGTCAATACAGTATTTCTTTTACTCACCATGTTTACAGTTCAAAAGTTTGAAAGCAACTATGAATATGATAACGTAAAGACAACCCAACCCATTACAATAAAGGCTTTGTCAAACAGCCGGCGTGGCGCGGCGCGACAGTAGTGTGGCGCGTTCTTAGAGAGGAAATTGGACATGAGCGTGGACAAACGAAAACCGAAGAGGTGGAGCTGGGGCCATATATGCTACTTACTCAGCCCTATAAATCTGGCCTAAGCCCCAAGGTTAAAGAAAAAAATAAAATTAACAAAGTGCAAAGATGATAGTAAAATTGAAAAGAGCAATTGACAAGTGGAATCAAAAATATACCAGTTAATTCATTTTATCATTTATTAATCATGTAGCATATGGCCCCACCTCTTCGATGTTTTTGTTTGTCCAACCATGTGCCAAACACCCTGTATAATGTATAGATAGACTCACTATCGCGCCATACTGCCCATTCATAGATACCGGAGCCAAAATAGATCTCGTCTGTTTACAGCAGTAACGACATATTGTAATAAGCTATTTGATTAAAGGAGCGTCCCCACAGAGCATTCGCGTGTAACGAGCATTCGGCGTCGAATATTCGAGTGGTGTGGACGGTGAGCCGAGCGTACAAAGCTTACAAATTATTGCTCGTTTACAAAAGCTCGTCCTCTCAGTGAGGACGATCTTTAATGTCAAATTAATTATTTGTGACGTTTCGCAGGTGAAGGTACCTTGTGGTTACGGCCATAAGGTACCTTTACAAGTGAAACGTCACATTTTTACACTACCATTAAATCTAGCTTTCTAAAATAACACGGAAAAACCTAGCTATCATTTATTTTTGGAATTTAAACGATTTTTAATTCGACAAAAACTTTATAAAGGAACACTGAAAATTGTGACGTCACAGGTTCCTATTTTCATACTAACTTCGTACTATCGGATCGTTTTCAATAAAAGTTGCTGATTTGACCAGTCAGTCAACTAGCCTAAAATAAGAAAAACATTCCAAATAGCTCTGGGAACAACAAAACAATTATCTAGAAATTAACTAAGTATCTTACCTAACAATTGAGTAAACACACCATATTCACCATCATATTAAATTTTGAACCAAATACCTATTTATCTGATAGATGTGTCTTTACGAGTACGTGTGACCGTTTTTGTCCAGAAATAAGGCCTCTTTTCATGTTTGAGACAAGCTTTCGTCCCTGATTTTTTTTTTTTAAACCCCGACGCAAAAAAGGGGTGTTATACCTGTGTAGACAGATATGTCTGGCATCGTGGCTCCTAAACGGATGGACCGATTTTGATTTAGTTTTTTTTAACATCAGTTTTGCTTCGAGTATTAAAAAATAAGGACAGGGATAAATTCGAATATACGAAGTCAAAAAATCAACAGTGTGTGCAATACGAATAAGGAGTTTAAATTAATAAAACGAAAAGTACCATAAACAAAACGTCTTCAAAATGATAAGTCGCTGTTAGCTTCGCGTCGCTTGGTTCTTCGAAACCGTACAATTCGATAAATCTGAAGAGTTTTGTTTATGGTAGGCATTTAAAAAGGGTATCTTATCAGATGAGCTGTCTTAGGGCCGTATTAATAAACTCATCTCAACTGTGATCCCCGTCACAAGATGCGTCAAAAATGACAGTTTCTTATGGATTGACGTTTACTTTGACGTATCTTGAAACGGGGATCAGAGTTGAGATGAGTTTATTAATACGGCCCCTAGTTATTCACACAAACAAAAAGGTCAGACCATCAGACGCACATGAGACAGGGTCTACACATGCACGAGATAAAATTTGACAGGTGCTAGGGAAATTAATACATCTATTCCATATTATATAACGTAAGACTGAACGCTTAAGGTTTAAAATAAGTGTTACGTCTTGATAAAATCGCTATAAAAAAGTTAAAATCGCTATAGTCGCTTAGTAATAAAAGATAATAAGAGTCAGGACGAGACGCACTTTTATTATAAATCTTAAGCTTTATGTCTTATGTTCTTTTTCCTATTGTGCCTACTCGAAAGAAAAAGCATTAAGACGAATCGGTGCAAATTATATTTCGTCGACTATAATGAAAACGGCGTGAGCGCAGCTTGGCTATGGGTTTAAGCCCACCCGTGGTTATATATTCATGGACAGGTAACATAGACAAGTTATGCGAATATGTGACGTTCTCAATATAAAGGGACCTTATGGACGCAGGCGGTTACGCCGTTTTTAGAACTATTACCATAGTATTCGTATAGTGAATGCTGTACATGCCTGTAATAGGCTTACATATAATGAATAATGTTGTCAGGCTATATTATAAGAGGAGTGGTGTATATGTATGCTGTTGGCATGTCTTAAATAAATAAATAAATAAATAAATAAATAAATAGTTACAAGAATAAGAAGGGCGTAACTGCCTTCCTCCAAAAGGTCCCTTTATATTGAGAACGTCACATATTATCCTTTAATAATAACAAAACAACGACTTGGGTAGTCGTTTCACTATTTCGCACCCTTATGGGCCTACCACACGCACAAGCTTCACCACAGTTTTGCCTGCGCAGGCCGGTTTGTACACGGAACACGGAGCGTGTGGTTGGTAAAACTCTATAGACACGAAGTGTTCAGTTTTGGCTTGCGCAGGCAAAACTGTGGTGAAGCTTGTGCGTGTGGTAGGCCCATTAGAATCAAACCGTCACTAAATAAAATAGAACGGAGTTGGAATAATGACACAATTGCTATCAAATGAAGGTTGGATGTCAAATAGAAGATTTCTTTGTTTAGTGGCTTGATTCACTGGGTGCCAATTTACGATTTAATTTATTATATTAATATAAGCACGACACGTTGTTTCGCGTAAATTGAGAAATACACAAACGTTTGCAATTAACCTTGCAAACGGAATATCTTAGGGAGATTTAACAAAGTCAGGGATAATTTATCGGTCAACAACAATCGATATTATTTGAAAGCTAGACATTGGGCAACATATTTATCTGCTCGCATGAGTCACGATATTGATATATCGATCTAGTCAATTTAGACAAGATAAGATATTCTGCTGTCAATAAGCTTCGTTAAGTATGTGTAGACAAATACCTACATGAACAAGACAAAATAAACCAATAGCTATGTCTACACCATTGCGCTTTCATGGTCAACTTGCGCTTTCCTCTGACGCATTCCTCTGCAACCACAGCGCATGCAATTACGCATGCGCTCAAACTGGTTTGATATCAGCGCATACCCGTAGCGCACGCTGATCCGTCACCGTTGAGTTGACGTGCAACATTTTGCAAATAAAATGGCGGAATATAAAGCCAAAACATTGGATTTTATTGAAGATTCAGTGTCACCCTCGTATTGCCTGCGCTAGACGCAAGACGAATTTAAAGTTGAAAGTTGAACTTGAAAGCGCACCGATGTGGACATAGCTAAAGGTGTTTTTTTTCCATCTGTTACCGACCCTTTGTTACCAATGGTTGCTACTGGGATTTCCCCCGGAGTAGTTACAATGTCGGGCAGCGGCGATACCAGGACAGAAGGACGAGGAAAAAGGTTCCGGTAGGACTTCAGTCAGGATATCCACGGGAGGGAAACTGCGGTGTGGAAGGCAAATGGGGAAACCACCACACAAATTTTCCTATTAAGGTGTAATGGTTATGTTGACAATAAGGAATTATCATGGGACACGTGCTACGACACGATCTTTTCCTTAAAAACATCATAGAAGGAAAGATAGAAGGAAGAAGGGGCAGGGGAAGACCAAGGAGAAATTACTTTGAGCAAATAAAAGAGAAGGTTAAAGTCGTGTCGTACCAGAAAGTCAAGCAGTTGACAGAAGACCGGAACGGTTGGCGATTACTCCACCGACAAGAGCTTGGCTCTTAAATAAAGAGAGAGTCACCATTACCACCTATTTATTTATACCATAAAATGTATTTTGATTTGTTACAAGATTTTGGTACTACGGATATATTAGCTTCACTTCCATTGTTTAACTAATGTTATGTAACTAAGTACGTAAGCATTTTTTTTATATAAAGGGTGTCCCAATATCAGTAACCCACATTGACACCGGAGGTAGACCAGCCTAAGACGGACCGAACCAGACACCTTTTTTTTTCTTTGCTTTTTTTTTGTACATAACATTTTGCATTACCTACGCTTTTTCCTCGCCAAACTCACACGGCAGTTTGTTGGCGAGACAGCGCTCAAACAAATTACCTGAACTACATAATTAAAATACAAAATTTAATTAATTACTAAATCAAAAACTAACTATACTTGTACAAACACATATAACTTGGCGACTTCGTTGTTTCATCTATTATGTCAGATAAAGTCAAGATAATTTATAAAAATATTACAGTAATTGTTTATGGCAGGATAAATCCCATTAGTTGTTACCACTGGCAACAAAAGTTCAAAGGTTAAAAGAACGGAACAAACTTATAGAAACGGCGATTTTATTTCATTCTATTTAGGCCGCCCGCACATTGGGCCACTAGTGGCCGCCACTAAACGCGACCACTAGTGGCTCGGCTAAGCCACTAGACGCGGCCACCGGTGGCCGAGTGGCGGCCACTATTGGCTATTGTTTATCTCAGAAGCCGGCGACTGTGGCCGTGTGTGCGCGCGAGGCGAGCCACTAAACGCGGCCACTAGTAGCGAGCGTGGGCGACTACCGCAGCCAGTGGCTTACACGCGGCCACTCGAACGCTCGGTGTGCGCCGAAGCTATACAAAATGTATCAAAAAACTCTTCTGCAGCTTGTGGCGGCCACTAGTCGCTACGCTGTGGCCGCGACTAGTGGCCCAATGTGCGGCAGCTCTAACATACGCTCGAACTTGGTCTGAGCCGGACTACGGATTTGGTTCGGAGCGAACTAAATCCTATCGTCTGTTACGGGTATTAGAGATGTAGGGCGTCGCATAAAATCTATGCCCTTGATTAGATTAGACATAGATAAGGCTAGATCTACAAGTATCTAGATGTTATTGATTTATCATCACGCACGGTTTATCTGTACGTGATATGATAAATTAGACGTGACTGACACAGTATTTTGATCTTTAGATTAATCGATGAACTGTCGATATTTTTATTACTTTTTATTACTAAGCTATTTTATCCGGTATTGCTAGAGTAATGAAATAAATCGTTCAAATCTATTAAGAGCCTGTGCGCACCTATTGTTTTTGACTGGAGGTCTCAGGGCTAAAAACGCTAGTGTGCACAGGCTCTAAGCTACGCATGATATTTAATTACTCTAGCAACTTTGCTGTCACTTTATTCTTGTGATGCAGGGAGCATTGTACCATTATTTTTTTTTGCGATTTTTCGGTTGTTCTTTTTGGGTTTTTGTTGATTTTTCTTTCTTAACCCCATTATTAGATAGATAGATACAGGTTTGGGGGACTTTTGCTTTAGTCGGTTTCTTATGACAGTTTTTAACACTTCTTTTTAGCTTTCGTTACCTAAACGGGACACTTTTGCAGATCCAACGCTAGCGGATTTTTTAATGCGGTTTTATAACATGCATAGACAATATCAAAATATGCAGTCGGGGTTTTAACACGTGCTTTATACAGGATGAAATTAAATTCATTGTCAAAATTTTGGGGGTTATATCAGGAACAAATTCGTTCATTACAAAAATATTTGCCCATACCGAGGTTCGAAACGGGGACCGCTACCTTCGTAGCAGATAGGTAGGTAGGATCTGTGTCTATTAAATTAGCATACTCGTACATAGTTAGCAGACTAACTTGACAGATAAACTGCCAGATAGGTATGTATGAAATTTGATAATGATGAAAGGATGTCGATTTTTAAATGCTTTAGTTCGGATTGTTATTCCAGTACCTAAGTCATACTGACCAACTTTCACTATGAGACCAACCCCGAAATCGCGAAATAAAATCGACCCTCGACAAAACATCGTCAGCTGACTAGCGAAAACGTATGGGAGTCGATTTTATTTTCCCGATTTGTTTATTGTTTTTGTTATGTGTACAACGGTAATACACAAGCACCCAATTTGGTGTGACTCGGGCTGCACGGAACCCTCCCCACCCACCCACACGCAAAATGTGACGTTCTCAATATAAAGGGACCTTATGGAGGCAGGCGGTTACGCCGTTTTTAGAACTGTTACCATAGTATTCGTATAGTTACAAGAATAAGAAGAGCGTAACTGCCTTACTCCATAAGGTCCCTTTATATTGAGAACGTCACAAATTGGCGCTAGACGTAGAGGTGCGGAAACCAGCCCGCGTTTAAAATACAAAAAAAAAATACTTTTCCCGGTCCTCATTATTGTAATATTCCGACATTTGGTAAAACAGTGATCGCACCACTGAGTCATTAGATAACGAGTGTGTGCTAGTTTAATAGTTAATTAGTAATCATTCAGTTGTCGCCGCCATTTTGATTTACATACGTTCTCAATATAAAGGGACCTTATGGAGGCAGGCGGTTACGCCGTTTTTAGAACTGTTACCATAGTATTCGTATAGTTACAAGAATAAGAAGAGCGTAACTGCCTTACTCCATAAGGTCCCTTTATATTGAGAACGTCAAATATAACTATTAATCAGATAAAAACCCCCGACAAACTTGGTACCATGACTTGAACAGCTCATAACTCTTAGATGGCTTAACGGATTTCTACCAAACTTAGTTAAGAACACTCTCGATTAAGTCACCTGTCTAAAAAAAAAAACTACATCAAAATCGGTTCATCCGTTCGTGAGCTATGATGCCACAGACATATACATGCGTTGAACTTATAACAACACTTGCATCGGGAATTAAGGACGTAGCTTAGGGAAAAGGATCCAACTTACAAAGTAAATGTATTTGAATTCTATTGCTGTCAATATTAAGTCAAATTCTACAAGTGTGAAATGTTTGAATTGGATCCTTTTCCCTAAGCTACGTCCTA
This sequence comes from Tortrix viridana, assembly GCA_963241965.1. Taxonomy (NCBI): domain Eukaryota; kingdom Metazoa; phylum Arthropoda; class Insecta; order Lepidoptera; family Tortricidae; genus Tortrix; species Tortrix viridana. The sequence continues at coordinate 1,869,671 of OY725198.1, read as the reverse complement.
GTTGAAGACTAAATTGTAGGTTATTGGAAAAACCTTTACACTCTAAAGTCTAAATTAGGTATGATGCCGTTATCTTTGTAAGCCAACTAATTAAGCGATACACGAGTGAAATCAAAACAAGTACTTATTTTATTAAATGCAAGTCATGACATAGATACGAGTACAATGAAGCACTACGTCATTGTCAGGGAATAACATGAATGTGTATTCGTCACATCGTTAAATAGGTATGTAATTGTCTCATTGTTTTTAGGATTTAATTTAAATGTAGTAAATTACCTACAATACAATATTACGTACCTAACATGTACCTGACTAGAGAATGCATGAGATTTAAAACTTTGCAATAAATAATGAAAGTTCGTACTTTATGGTTCAAATAAATACTACGGGGATTTTTTCCCATCTGTTACCAGACGCCACTAAAATATATGGGTGGTAACTACTATTGGAATGTTTTATTCCCAATAGTTCCCACTGGTAACGCATAATATTAGTAGAACTAGTAGGACTGTGTTCACTCACGAATGAAGACTCTAAACGAATTTAGCACAATCATCCATCACCTATTTGCCAATTAAAGCTCCGTCACATCCGCCATCTTGGATTGAATACGTTGACCTTTGCCTCCGTCTTGTTCTTGTTGATAAAAACTTGAACAAAACAAATGTGTTCTTTGTTCAAATTGGCGCTTCCTTCCGCGTTTTAAGGTTATATGACTCGTCTTTAAAAAAATAGAAATGACGAATGGCGGGAAAATTATTATCCAAAAATTGTGCTAGTTATTAAGGTTTGCTAAACTATCCAACAATTTTAATATTACTCTAAGATGCTACGTACATAATGTATTGAATACCAATAGCAACAATATTTTGTGAGCTGTTTTCTTGTTTTAAGGTTTACAATAATATGAACACGAGTAACTCGGTCATTTGGAGATTTGCCATAAATGATGATTATTTTCAGTAGTTTTGTCTGCAAGAATGCACCATACCTACTTAGTACAAACGTTGTCACACGTTATTTATAATATAAGTGACAGAACTGATAGGTAGTACGACTACTAGACCTCTTATTTGTCCATAATAGCTCAGTCTGTCTCCCTCTCCCTCTTACTTTCCGTATGTTCCATCCTCCTTTCCAGTCATCCTCTTATGTAGGGATCGTATGACGTTGCGCCGCCTAAACTTCCTGCTGACTGCCAACAATGAACCGACTCCAAATTGTTAACGATTTCCGTTGATTTTCCATGGATCCCAGGGCCAGAACTTGACGAAATGTATATTTTTAAAATAAATAAAGTAAAACCACCCCTGATGTAATCTATCCGATAAAAAAATAACAATTACAATCGTTCCATAATTGGCGACGACGATATTGCGTAACATACAAAAAAACGTGAAAAAAAACAATCGAATTTATAACCTTTTTAGGGTTCCGTACCTAAAGGAGGTCAAACGGGACCTTATTACTATCATAAGTCCGTCCGTCCGTCTGTCTAAGCTCCGTCAGTCCGTCTGTCATGTTCAAAACTATAAAGAGCAAGCTTTTCAACCGAACAAGAAACGTTTTTTTTTTCAACGTCAACATACAAGCGTCGAAGGTATGATTTTACTTAGAACAAACCGTACAGAATTACAACAAATACTAAAAACCAGCCAAATATGTACGGAACCCTCAGTGCGCGAGGCCGACTCGCACTTAACCGGTTTTAAGTCGGTTGAAAATTAAGAAATGACTGACTGCTAAAATCAGTCCGGATTGCGCTAAATATCTAGCAAGAGTAACTTGCCTTAATTAAAAAATGCTTCTATACCTTAAACGATTTTCTAAATGTTAACTTCTAATACCATGGATGCATTGAATAAATAAATAAATAATGGCATACTTGAAGACTCTAGGTTAAGAATAAGTACCTAGGGAGGATTTAGTTTTTAAATGTCGGTTTTAACGATTGTGCAATAATGTGTAATAATACATCATAAGTTTTACCGACTAGTACCAAAATTGTAATAATGTGCAATAATTTAGAATAAGGATAATTAAGTAGTTAGCTTAGCCCTCTCATGTTGCTGTGCCCTTGCAGGGCGTCACGTGCATACCTTTAGCCCGTTGTTCTATTTGTTGTAAACGAAATGTGATACGCAATAAATGATTTTGAATTTGAATACCTTTTCGTGTGAAACATTTTGATAATTTTCAGCATCTTCCTTGGAAAACCCCTTCTATGCTTGTTGCCCGTTGAATGTTAATCCACTACCCTCTTCCCCAGGTTCCGTGAACCCCGTGAACGTGCCCCGCGACTGGATTTCGATCCACGGGCCGTGCCGCGCGTCCATGCGCCGCCAGATCCAGATGGAGGTGCGCGCCGCGCTGCAGTACCTCGCCATGGGGGCGCACTTCTCTCGGGACGCGGTGAGTGCTTATCATGAGGATAAGACGAGGAACAGGCAGTCAGTTCTCTGAGGATGTCGATGGCATTTGTCGAGACCGTGGGTTTCTAGCATCTAGTAGATTTTACAGTTTGGTAGAATCAGTGAATCTGCTATTTGTCAAGGGAAATAAGAAACTTGGAATGGACTTCCTGCTGTGATTTTCCCAATGCGCTACAATATGGGGTTTTTTAAAAAGGGTGTCATTCAATTTCTTCGAGACCGGCAACGCATTAGTGACGCCTCTGGTGTTGCGAATGTCCAGGCGGCGGTGACCACTTCCCATCAGGTGGGCCGTCTGCCTGTTTGTCTGTCTAAGGCAATAAAAAAAAAGAACTTATCTCCCACTCAGACATGCATGGTTATACCCACAGACATAGTAAATATGTCCGTGGTTATGCCCTGTATTTTAGCCTTAACTGGGCTCTATAAATTATTTGGGCTTTTAAATAAAAATACACACATCAGTTGCGCAAGACATCGGCGAGAAGAACTTTATTTTTTAATTTACCACAGACAGCACTAAAAACTTATACAGAAAAGGTATGCACCGGCGGTGTACCAACTTGACAGTTTGTAGAGTTAACCAACATTACAACGTTTAACACCCTCAATCTATCCATTGCAATCGCAGACAAAAGACATAGGCCTCAAGATGCTAACGACGCCACGCCTGGCCACGACTTTGATCGGGGGCGGCGAATTATCACTTCATTGCTCGCTGGAGACGCTCATCGCGCAGCGGTTAGTTGACGTTACACGCAATGTATTAGAAAATTCGCTCGCCACTCAGCCGGTCGCGCAAAGTGGCCATGCCGTAAGGCCTGCTATCAACCGAGCGTCCGTGTCCTTACGAGCCTAATTCGTATGAAAACGCGTCCAAAGTGCGGCCTAAGGCCCGCAGTCCACCGAGTCGAACTAATCATCCTTTCTCCCTCAGATTAACCGGCCAGGCTTCGCCAAGCTGTTCTTCGACGCCGCGTCAGAAGAGAGGGAGCATGCCATGAAGCTGATCGACTACCTGCTGATGAGGGGAGAGCTCACCAATGACGTCACCTCGCTCATCAAACTCAGGGTAAGCAGCTAGTGCCATTTATCATCATTTTTAGGGTTCCGTACCCGAAGGGTGCCTGACGGGATCCAATTACTAAGCCTACGCTGTCCGTTCGTCTGTCCTAACTTTAAAGAGCTGTATCTTTTGAACCGTAACAGATAGCCCGTTGATTTTTTTTGCAGGATATGTGATATAACGGCGGGTTTACTAACAAATAATAAAAAAAGTAAAAAATTAAATAATAAGGGGACTCCCCATACAAGAAACATTTTTTTTTTGTATTTGTTCTATGGTAAAAACGGTAATACACACAAGCGTCAAATTTGGTATAATATAGAACAAACCCTATATGAAAACAACAAATACTAAAAACTGGCCAAATGTGTACGGAACCCTCAGTGCGCGAGTTTGACTCGCACTTGACCGTTTTTTTTTTATTGTCCACTCCACAATTAGGGACCATTCCCTAACCAACCAACGTATCGTGCTGAGAAAAACTACTGTGACATACAGACAGACAGACAACGAAGTCTCACCATAAGGGTTCCTTTTTTACCATTTTGGTACGGAACCCTGAAAAAGATATATCTTTTGACTTTTATAATTTTTTTAATATTAGTAGTATTTATTAAATACGTATAATATCCTGCTTTCCCCAGGCCCCAGAGAACAAGTCTTGGGAGAACGGCGTGGAAGCCCTGGAGCAGGCGCTGATGATGGAGAACGAGGTCACCAAGAGCATCAGGACCGTCATCGCGTCCTGCGAGGACGACCCAGAATTCAACGACTACCATGTAAGCAGCCAATTTACAAGCTTCTATTTTACATGGAGCTGGTATGTTGCAGTCGGAAGGCCATAGGAACTCTGCAACGAAACAAGATAGCCCTAGCAGGGACCGGACAACCCTTTCATCGGGAAAAGCCTTTCAAAGGGCTTCCCTTTGAAATAGCTAGCCCAGTGGATTTGCTCACCCATTCCAATGGGCAACCCATACGATTGGCTTTCCCTTATCGAATGAAGAACCCAACGATAAGGGTATTAAAGGGTAGCCGTCGGTAACGTGTAATACGTGTATATTAATAAGGGTTTTATAAGGGTATTGGGTTAGCGCTTTGTTTAATGGGCTGTCGTTTACTTGCTTCCAACGGGACGCAAGGTAACGTGTTTTATGAAGTCTACAAAAGGTATAAAATTGCGTATATACTAGTAACCTTTTTTAAAGGGTTTAATAAGGTATTGGTTAGCGCTTAATAGAATGGGCTATCGTTTGGAAATAGCGCTTTAAAAGCACATTTAAAGGGTTTTGACGGGCAGAGGGTTTGGTAAGTTAATCCTTACGAAAAACCCATACAAAACCCATTGGAAGGGATAGCGGGCCGGTCCCTGAGCCCCAGTGTTTGGGCTCGTTGTATTTGTCTTGATAAGCAGATGATGACTGCAAAAGTACAGTCGGCAAGAAAAGCTTGTCCCAAAAACGTTTTTTTTACAGAATCTTATTTTTATTACAGACTTTTAAACTTTACATTTGTATGTATGTTTAGTTTAAACATTACAACCGAGATTTGAACCACTCCCGGTGCCCGATTGAGTTAAAATTTGTAATACATGTGTTGCCAGTGATGACATACGGATCTGAGACTTGGTCGCTTATAATGGGCCTCATAAGAAGGCTCAAGGTCACTCAAAGGGCGATGGAACGAGCTATGCTGGGTGTGTCCTTGCGAGATCGAATCAGGAATGAGGAGATCCGCAGGAGAACTAAAGTAACTGGTATAGCTCACCGAATAGATACCTTAAGTGCCGTGTAGAACCGATGGCCGTTGGAGCGGAAAGGTTCTAGAGTGGCGACCGCGAACCGGGAGACGAAGTGTCGGCAGGCATTTCACAAGGGGAACCGACGATCTGATAAAGGTCGCGGGAAACCGCTGGATGACAGCAGCAGAGGACCTATCGTTGTGGAAGGCCTTTGTCCAGCAGTGGACGTTTTGCGGCTGATGATGATGATGTTAACCCGATGACAATGCAATATTATGGAGTCAAAAAGCCGATCTGATGATGGGGTCGGGAGTTGGCAACAGGATATCAGCTGTACCTAACGTAGACCCACCGAGTTGGGACTCGTTAGTTGGGTCTTGATAAGCAGATGGTCACTGTGCAATAATAAGTTCAGTCGTCAACAAGTGTGTCAAAAATTTAATTTCGACAAAAACATGTACAAAATGTGACGTTCTCCATATAAAGGGACCTTATGGAGGAAGGCAGTTACGCTCTTCTTGTTCTTGTAACTATACGAATACTATGGTAACAGTTCTAAAAACGGCGTAACCGCCTGCCTCCATAAGGTCCCTTTATATTGAAAACGTCATAAATGGTGGTAGAATCTGGTGCAGGATCCGCTTGAATCACCACCACCATCTCTAACCGACAAGCAACAGTGTACGCATTGTTGCGTTCCGTTGTGAGGATAAGACACCGACAACTCAGAAAAGGTTGTCGGTCCATTGTCAGTATTTTAGGGAAAAAGTTATTTATTTAAAAACTTACACATTTTACCCGAATTCAAAGATATTTTTAAGATTTCGCTATAACCATGTCATCAATTTTATATTCTTTCCTCAGCTTGCTGATTACCTCACTGGTGAATTCCTGGAAGAGCAATACAAGGGTCAGCGCGACCTGGCTGGCAAGGCTACCACCCTCAAGAAGATGCTGGAACGCCACTCCGCACTTGGAGAGTTCTTATTCGACAAGAAACTCCTTGGAATGAACATCTAAGCCATTCGTGTAGCATTAGAAAAAAAATAGTCTAGTACCAGTACAATTTCCCGCTAAGTCGGCCATATTTGCATTATACCAACTTAACGATGTTAACCTTCAAATTCTCCCGCGTTTTTTGTTTTTTTTTTATTATATTTAAATGTTCCGCATTGTACAAATTTTTAATATCGTAGTTGTAAGTTATTACTCCACTATAGATACGTATAGCAGTCAATTTTATTGTAAAATCATGTAGGACTTGAGTTGTCAAAGTTTGGCGCCATGCCAATTTTTTATTAGGTTAGTCTCATCTCAGCTCAACGTCGTTTTAATTTGTTTATTTTTTCTTATAATAAATATTTTTCATCCATTTATTGGAGTTTTATTAAACGTGTAGAAACTAGAATCCAACATCCTAATCCCTTTCCATTTTTTTTTTTCAACTTTTTATACCACAGATATTAGTGTTTTATATTTGTATGGAAAAAAATAAATGTCATATTTTTTGCAGACTGCTTACGCTCGAGTCTATACAGTGTAAAAAATTAAATGTCTTTAAAGGTAATTGGACAATATTTAGAGATAGCACAAAATGACCACTTCGGCGACAACAAATTTTCAATGTTGGTTTTTTTTTAAACAACAAACAATAACTAACTTTTCTGTCGACTTATGTTAAACACTAATGCTTTCGACCATCATGACCGGTTTTTCGGTATGTTAAGGTTTCGGTGAATTGCATAAATATGAAAACGGATTAAACAAGTTGTCAAAATGACCTCTAAGTGTAACCGATTTCATTGAAATGTTGAACAATGGTCTTTTAGGTAAGTAGGACCAAGAATTCGAGCGAAGTCGTTAGAAAATACAAAGTTTGGAAAATGAAACACCCTAACTGATATATATGTATACTTTACGGACTGAATCTCCTTGCATCCGACTCGAAGTCATAATGTGTATGTGTGTGTGGTTATTGTTTATATTATCTTTGGTCATAAATAGTCATAATCTTTACCGCGCTGGAAGGGTTAAAGTTAAAAAATAAATTATTCAACCTGATATTGGATTTGAGCCGTTTTATAGGTACACAAAACCGACGAAGAATAAATCAAACAACATTTAAATAATAATATATAATTAATTACTAACAATACTTTACATCACTTAATAAATAATGTATAACATCTATTTTAATCATTAATTCACATTATTTACAACAAAAACAATAACTACCTGAAATTATGTTTATTGCAAACTTATAAGAACATAATTAAATATATATATTTTTTAATTTATTCGTATAACGTAGGTTGTCGAAAGAGTTTGGTTTAGTGAGAGATATCACTACAAAATTCTCATGTAGTCGTGGCAACCACATTTTTAATCAGATGAGTAAAAATTGGATCATGTTGCCAATTTTATTCTGAACAGCGCTCTCATTCTGCCAACCTATAATCTAGATGAATAGGTAGCTTGGCAAAAAAAAATGGTAACAGGTGGTACAATATTCTCATGTAACAACCACATCAAGCAGCAATGTTTCACGTTGCCAATTTCACCTTAATGTTCAAATTCACCCAAATTTTTTCGAAAATCTTGTTTGAAAAGCTATTTTCAAACTACGAAGACGCGTCCAACCACTTAATTAGACAGCGCACGATGCGTAAATGTACGAAAAATGTATTAGAAGGGCGTGTGTTCATAGACAAACGTTTCTAAATTATTGCTCGTTCCAAATCTTCGTGGCTCAGATTCAGTCTGTTACAAATATTACCATAGCTACACTAAATATCTAGATAAATCGAAAAGGTTGCTCTTTCGAGTACAGTCAAAATCATAAATACATATAATTACATTCCCAAGATGCCATAAATAACTACACACCTCTATGCTACTCACAATAAGGTCGTGTATAGATATATATGAAGTATGAGACCGAGCGTCGTCGCTCGGGTCGAAACCGATTTTTCATCGATTTTCTATACAAAAACAAAAAAAAACCATCCATAGCTGGGGTCTTTGCATAGGAAACCATCAATCTATTCAGACGGCGGCAGCCGCCCCGAAATTACGAACCATGTTGCAATCTTTTTGCGTGAAAATACAAGGAAAACGAATTTTCCCAGATACGAGACCTGGCTAGATCGAATTCCCACCCCCGTAAACCTCCACGTTGCAATTCTCATCGAAATCGTTAGAGCCGTTTTCGAGAACGTGAGTATATATATATATATATATATATATATATATATATATATATATATATATATATATATATATATATATATATATATATATATATATATATATATATGACTGTATAGATATTTATGCCTTTGACTGTACATTACCAGCATTCTCCAACCAGTTGAAAATATTTGACCAGCTATATGTGGTGGCTGGTGACACCACATATAACTGCGTTTTACTTTATTACACTTATGTTATTATATACAATTAAAAAGTATCATAAATACAACCTTTCCATACACCAAATGTTTAGGTACTTAACTAAAATATCCCTTTCTAATTAGATTGCTACGAGACGCACTGCGGGCTCAACATACATGGACGAGATACAATTTGACAGGTGCTAGGGAAGACTTAAGGTTTAAAATAAAAGTGTCCCGTCTTGATAAAACGGCTATAAAAAAGTGAAAATCGCTATAGTGGCTTAGTAATAAAAGTCAGGACGAGACACTTTTATTTAAAATAAGCTTTAAGTCTTACGTTAGAATATGGAATAGATGAATTAATTTCCCTAACACCTGTCAAATTTTATCTCGTCCAAGCATTTTAAGCCCGCTGAGCGACAAGAGAAAAATTACAAGATTCGCTAGCCGTACTGGGTGCCATGCCATCATTATTGATTCGGGAGTCTGGCAGATGCACCTCTGGCAGTGCGCCTCTACCGTGACAGACCAGCACTGTCCTGCAGAATTTACATAAGATAAGCCGTGTCTCCTTGTTTTGCGGACACTCATTTCATCGAATGTGTCGTTTCACCGAATTTCATTTCATCGAAAGCTTCTGCTGAAACATTATTGTTTTCGGGTTATCTTAAGATAACCCGAAAACAATAAGGTGCTTAAGCACGGGTTACGTAGGTTAGGTTAGACCTGTGATCACCAAAAAATTACAACTCCCTGTATGTGGAAATGCCTATCGATGAAATGATAATTCGGCGAAGTAAAACATTCTATGAAATGAGTGTCGGTGATTCAAAGGTAACCCAAGATAAGCATTTATTGTCAAACTGTGTACAATTGTATTTACATGTCAAGTTTTAGTTCCAACCGTTTGCCCGTTCCGGACGTACAATATAGCCTTACATCTAAAATAATTACTTTAATGGTTTACAGAAAAATATTCATTTAAGTAGTAAAAGCATTTGCTTATTAGCCATTCCTTAAATTTCCTATTAAGGCTTCGTCAAACAGCGAGCGCGGCGCGGCAGTCACACCACACTGCAGGAAAACGTCGCGTCGCGCGCGACGTGTTCTCTCGCAATCTCGACGTATTTGTAGCTTTCATGACCCAAATCATAAGGAACTGGACGTTCTTGGCGAATTTCGACATTAATGGGAATGACGGCGGTTGAAACGCTCGAAGAATTACCCTTCACCGTCTGTTCTGGGCTTTATTGTCTTATGTCTTAAACGTGAACGCGTTTTCGAACTAGTTGCGACGTGTGTGGTTTCGTATAAGACAGTATGTGACGTTCTCAATATAAACGGACCTTATGGAGGCAGGCGGTTACGCCGTTTTTAGAACTGTTACCATAGTATTCGTATAGTTACAAGAACAAGAAGAGCGTAACTGCCTTCCTCCATAAGGTCCCTTTATGAACGTCACATATGGGCATGAAACTCAAAAGTAACTAGAGTTGCAGTTTCGTCAGTAAACAGTTGCGCCGTCTGTTTTGGGCGTTACAGTATGGAGTTTCTTACAAAGAATACAGAGCCCTTAGCCAAGATGCCCATCGCTAACTAGCGTTTCTATTCGTTTCATTTTTAAACCAATCGCGTCACTAGTAGATCACGTGACTCTCCGTATGACGTGATCTACCAGTGACGCGATTGGTTTAAAAAAGAAACGGATAGAAACGCTAGTTAGCGATGGGCATCTTGGCTAAGGGCCCTGAACGGCCCGAGTTGAGGCGGTGCCGGTACGCTGCCGAGCGGTTATGTCTCATCATCATCATCATCGTTTCAGCCGAATGACGTCCACTGCTGGACATGGGCCTCCCCCAAGGTTTGCCACAAGGACCGGTCCTGCGCCGCTTGCATCCAACGGCTATGTCTGCGCCAACCTCAAATTCGTATACAGGGTGTTTTTTTACTCGTCTAAAAAATTTTGGGGGTTAAATCAGTAAGTCATACTGACCAACTTTCACTATGGGACCAATCCCGAAATCGCGAAAAAAAAATCGACCCTCCCATATAAAACATCGTCAGCTGACTAGCCAAAATGTATGGGATGGTCAATTTTTTTTCGCGATTTCGGGGTTGGTCCCATAGTGAAAGTTGGTCAGTATGACTTACTGATTTAACCCCCAAAATTTTTTAGACGAATAAAAAAACAGCCTGTATACTAATGTATTATTAACCTTTCCAACGTCATGTCAAATGCAAAAGTCGTCACTCACACGCCAATGACAGCTGAAAACCAGAGCTAATTCCAACCTTACGTCATAGACACTCAGGTCTATTTTTCGCTGTCAACCGTGACGGATATATCCGTCGTTGGCGTCGAGCCAACGGTGCGGATATATCCGTCATTGGCGTTGAAAATTATAAAAAAAAGTAAAGCGCATATGCGTTGCCAAAAAAGCGGACAGGGAATGCGTCAATTGGCCAACTTGAATTACACAACACAACCCTATTTTGACTACCAATAAATTGTGCGCAAAATGTATCATCGTAAACGGATTTTAGAATACGAACTTAAGTTGGGAACAAATTGTCGGACGCGTCCATCAGGCCGCGGCTTATTCGTACCTGGACAGTACATAAGACACTAAGCTGTGCAAACTATCGGTCGTAAGTCGAGGACGTGACCTTGGGCCGTCCTTGAGCGTTCGGACCGAACGTTCGGACGTTCGGATCTGTCTGGCTGGACATTTCCGAGCGTCCGCGGTCGCGACTGACATTGTGAACAGGCCTCGGACGCGTCCGAGCGCTGCGGCTGTCAAAAATATCTGTCTGTTATTTATTAAAGTGGATAAAGTGTTCGGGGCCACGAATGCATTTATAACGTACACTTTGGAATTAAAGACGAGGGACGTCCGAAGATGCCGACCGAATATCCGCGTCCGATAATTTGTGCTCAACTTTATCCGACGAAAAATGAAGTTCAATATTTACCGAGAAGCTTATAAAGTTATACCTATGGAGATTGGGCAGCTAACACTCAATTGAAAACAAAAAAATGACCTTGAATTACCTATGTCATCGATCTCATGCCCCTTTCGCAAAATGTTTTTGATTCTTTTCTTTATTCCTAGAGAAAGAGCAAGTGAATCGTGACGTCAGATGTTGTTAGCTCTGTGCCTCAATAGGTTATACGCTTTATAAGCCGCGCCAAAAAAGAATAGATTCGAAAATGGCAACCACTCTCGCGCCATCTCATGGTGTGAGCGAGATGGCGCGAGAGTGGCCGCCATTTTCAAATTCATTATTGGCGCGGCTTATACTTACTTTATTCTACCACTTACTCGTTATATGGAATGCAAAGGCTGTACAATTTTCTCATCCAACTCTACCTTCCTCTCGTGCACTTTCAAATGGCCCTTCAATGTACATTTCTGTGTAAAGGCCCTCCCACACACCGGACAGATGAACCTCTTATCGTTTGTATGAATCCTCATGTGCTCCCGCAACGTCTTCTTCCTTTGATAAGACTTCTGACATATATGACAAATATGTATCCTCTCCCCATCATGCTTTATCATATGCATTTTCAAAGCGTTCTTCGTATAAAAGGCCAAATCACATTTATCACATTTATGATTCCGTTCGTTCAAATGATCTCTCCGCACATGACTTGAGAGATGCCCCGGTGTAATATAACTTTGAGGACAGGCCTTACATTTATATCTTTTTAATTCTTCATTGTGGATTTCTGCTAAATGCTTCTGTCTAGCGTAGAACGAGCTCAAAGAAATGTTACACCGTTTGCAAGCGTATCTGACACCAGCCTTATGTTCTTTCGAGACATGATTCTCTCTCTTTGTGACTCGATCAAAGACAGCATCGCAATATTTACAGGGGAATTCACCAACTTCATGCGTTCTCATGTGACCTCTCAATCGAGCCTTCGACGCGAACGCTTTGCCACAGCTCTCACAAATGTAGTTAGGATAATGCAAATTCATGTGCGTATTCAAACTTACGAAATTCAAAAAAGTCTTCTTGCACACCGGACAGTCCACTTGATCTTTTTCTAGTTTAAACGGCAAATTGCTCCATTTCCCGTTCGTATATTTATATCTAGTACAATTTTCTACGTGGGTCTTTAATTCTTCAAAGTTATCTATGTCCGTTGTGCAAAGTTTACACCGGAGTCGGGTCGAGCTCTTGTAGAATCTCTGCGAGTTTGAAAACATCATTTTCTTAAATGCTATGTGTATGTTATTTTTGTTATGTTGCGAGACATGTTTCCTGATGTCCTCTAGATTGTTCGAGCTCTCCGGGCATATGGAACAAGCGAACGTTTTGTTTTTGCGAATTTTGAACGGGAAGAGGCCGCTAGCCAACATGGCTTCCGTTTCAGAGAAGTCTTTCGGTTTGTTAATGGTGATTGTGATTACTTTTTTCTTCCTGGCCTTGCGCGGCCTGAAGACCTCCGCGGGAGGCTCCTTCTTCACAACCACTGATAACACTGAAAAAAAAAAAATTGTTGAAATAGATGAAAAAAACCGGGCGAGTATGTCGGACCATGCTCAGTGTAGGGTTCCGTAAATAGGTATCCAATCACTTGCTAAACAACGTTAACTTTCACAAACAAATAATTTGGCAAACCACTTTTTTTCCGAAACCATAAATATTTCAGGATTTATTTCAGGGCCATAGTGTTTAAGTTAGGTTAGTTTTATAATAATCCTGAAATACTTACAGTTTCAGAAAAAAAAGGTGTTTTACCAAATTATATGTTTGTGAAATGAATCAGTTTGTAAAACGTTGTTTAGCAAATGATGGTATGGGTACTAGTACAGTATTATATGTGACGTTCTCAGTATAAAGGGACCTTTTGGAGGAAGGCAGTTATAATAATAATAATAAAAAGTTTAATTCAGATAAAAATAATCCATAATTTGTTAGTAAATTCTTAAAAGCTATGTTATTAGTTATGTATCTTAATTAATTAAATCTTAAAGATCGGTGTGGAGCTGCATCCATCTCCACAGGAGAGGAGAGTCCCACCGGGACCAGGAGAGGAGAGGAGAGGAGAGTTATGCTCTTCTTGTTCTTGTAACTATACGAATACTATGTTAACAGTTCTAAATACAGCGTAACCGCCTGCCTCCATAAGGTCCCTTTATATTGAGAACGTCACATATTATCTGGGTTTCTATATCATAAATGGCCCAACGGATTTTCGTCAAACCTGGCTAAGAACACTCGATCAAATCACCTTTAAAACAAAACAAAAACTAAATCAAAATCGGTTCTTAATTTAGGAATCTCAAAGCCATTCCTTTGGCTTTCAATGTAAAGGAAGCTAAGCCGGAACTGCTATAGAGGAAGTCATTGGTGTGGAGAACTTGGAGGTGTAAAAATAGATTCACATTTAAATTGGCAGGCTCATGTGGGGGTAGCTATCACTATATCGAAACTCCTTTCATCTAACATATCATTACATCGAATTTAATTTCATTGGAAGCTAATTTCCACGTGCAGGAGTTATAATTTTTTGGTGGTGTCAAGTCTAACCTAACCTAACCTACGTAACCCTGATAACCTGAAGATATCCTGAAAACAATAAGGTTTCAGCAGAAATTAGCTTTCGATGAAATGAAATTCGATGAAACGATACGTTTGATGAAAAGTATTTAATGATAAAGTGATGAAATACCCTCATGTGGACCAGATGAACAAAAAAAACTCCTCCAATTGCTTTGCTTTATCTATCCTATCAGAAACATGCTCAGAAAGCAAAGCTAAAAGTGCCTGTTATGGATATATCCTTTACCTATGGAGTGATTTACTGGGGTAACTCTGTCGACGTAAATAAAACGTTTGTACTGCAGGAAAAATATTAAAGATAATCTTTCAGACAGTCCTTAGAATTAAGTTTAAAGCTTTCGGCACACCAAACGCGTGTCAGGCGCGTCGCGTCGCGTCGCGTGGCGTGAGCGACGCAGCACCCGGCACACCGCAGGCAGCAGGCAGCAGGCAGCGTTTCGAACGCGTGCCAGCGCTGCGCACGCCTCGCGGCTGCGTTCGGTGTGACTTGCTGCGCGGCGCGCGCGTACCCCCACCACGCGTTTGTAAAAAAATACAACGACTAGTACCCGCGCCGACGCCGCGCTGATGCGACGCGTGCCAGCGCGCGCGACGCGCCTGCTTCGCGCACGCCACGCGACGCGCTGCCCGAGTTGTCTGCGGCGCGTCGCGTGCGCGAAGCAGCTCGAACGCGTGCCCTGCGCAGGCACGCGTTACTTTTTGGTGTGCTGGGTTCAATTTTATTTGTTGTTTTACAACATGCGCGGGCCCGCGTTCAAAGCGCGACGCGCCTGACACGCGTTTGGTATGCCGAAAGCTTAAACTTAACCTTTTCGACACCATGTCAAATAAAAACTAGAGCTAATTTCAACCTTAATTCATACATACTCAGGTTTATTTTGCATTGGCAACCATGACGGATATATCCGTCAATAGCGTTGAAATGGTTAAATGTTGCACGCCCGACACGGGCAACTGTTGAAACTATGTTTATTTAAAACTCAATTACTTAAATAACTTACCTTACCTATGCAATAAAAACTATTCTATTATTAGCTTCTGCCCGCGAGTAGTTTCCTAAAAAAAAATTTAGTAGTTAGAAACTACTACATTTTCGGTGATAAAAAGTATTCTATATGTTAATCCTGGGTATAAGCTATCTCCACTCCAAATTTCATCCAAATCCGTCAAGCCGTTGCAGCGTGAAAGTGTAACAAACTAACACACACGCACACACACACATACTTTGGCATTTATAATATTACTAGTATTACCTTTATCGTCGTCGTCGTCGACTTCGTCGTCGAAGTCAACGTCCGCGGCGTCGTTCGAATCGTCATCTTGTTTTTCTTTCTTCACATCTGCAATGAAACGATAAACTGATATGTGACATTCTCAGTATAAAGGGACCTTATGGAGGTAGGCAGTTATGCTCTTTTTGTTCTTGTAACTATACGAATACTATGTTAACAGTTCCAAAAACGGCGTAACCGCCTGCCTCCATAAGGTCCCTTTATATTGAGAACGTCACATATTATTACGTGGCGTGAAACAGGGTCCTTTACACACTAGCGACCCGTCCTCGTCGCGGCTAATACAGGGTGTCCCATAAATCGTACGTCACATTAACATCGGAGGTATACCAGTCTAATATGGACCGAACCGGCCATTTTTATTATATATTTAAAAAAAATTACAGACCAGAAATAAATAAAAATAAATAAATAAATATCAGGGACAATCTCATACATATTGACGTAGTCCCAAAATAAGGTCTAG
The DNA here is from genome assembly GCA_963241965.1 of Tortrix viridana. Lineage (NCBI taxonomy): Eukaryota > Metazoa > Arthropoda > Insecta > Lepidoptera > Tortricidae > Tortrix > Tortrix viridana. Next base: position 1,853,702 of record OY725198.1, on the reverse strand, counting down.
GCTTGTACTATGGGTACCAGACAACAATATATATATTTATATAGACTCAATACTATAAAGAAATACATACTTAAATATATAGAAAACATCCTTGACTCAGGAACAGAATATTGGTGTAACAACTGTTGGAACAATAAACGAATAAAATATATAATAAACTTGTTTGACTCGAAAAAATAGTTATTTTATTAGTTGAAGAATATTTGTTCAAATTAATAGTAAGCAATGTTAGCATACAAACTACTCAATTAAGAGTTACCCACTCAATTTATATCATGGACAATCACACACCAAGTGACCTAGTCCCAAACTAAGCTCTAGGCTTGTACTATGGGTACCAGGCAACGATAAACATACTTATATAGAGAACATACATACTTAAATATATAGAAAACATCCATGACTCAGGAACAAATACTCGCCCTCATCACACAAATATTTGTCCATACCGGGATGCAAACCCAGGACTGCTAGTTTTGTAGGCAGGGTCACTACCAACTAGGCTAACCGCCTCGTCATTAATTTACTTTTTGTAATGTAATGTATTTTTTTATTCAATTACATAACTTCCAGTGGCAATATTACACAAATTGACCTAATCACAAAATTTTGTATTTAGCAGGTGTAGTAAACCACAGCCAAATGAGCTGAATAGCACAGTACTTTGTTACCTTAGCCTTCATATAAATAAAAAAACACATTTTAGCCTCTTCAGATTTTCGAGTTAAACAAAAAGGAATGAAAAAATAAATACTAAAAGATACTCAAAAATTTGGAACTGATCTATCACCAGCAGTATCTTCTACTTCTTCAAATACTAATATCCTGGGATGTAGAAGCTGGTAAGTAGGGCACAGTCACTACAACATACAAAGTAAAGCTCTCCGTCTGACACAATCCTACACCGAGTCACAGGCTTTCTCCCAATGGGCACGCCAGACACTCCAACTCTTGGTCCAATGAACGACACCACATTGTCCTAGGATGTCCGCATTTGCGGTAAATGCATATAAGCAGTTATAAAAAAACTTACTGAACATCTTAGCAGACTGTTCAAGACTCCTCAGGGACTCCAATACTTGGTCTTTGAAAGCGGTGCAGTCCATTAGCCGGGTGATGCAGCAGTCACAGATCATCTGTTTTGTGTCGCCGAGTTCCAACGTTGTAACCTGCAAGTATTAATTATAACCTATATTTAAGTTTACATTAAACATTTTATTTGTGGGACTAGCTCTTATTGACTAGTTTTTCATGCAGTCATCATCTGCTTATTGATAACAAATTAAGTTCAAAATTCAAAGTAATTTTAATAAGTATATTTTGTTCAACAAATTTAATGTTTCTTTATTATATAAATTAAAGAAGATTATTTAGCATGTAGTATAATAGGGTGAGGCAATAAGAAAACACTCAGGCCTACAGGACTAGAGAATTAGAGATACCTGAAAAAATTCTAAACTTAAACACTTCTAAATGATAATAGAATTATCCACACGCCTTTTAACTAGTAACTTGTAAACTTCTAATCGTTTTGAAGTTTTAGATCTACATTTAGAAGTTGAAATATATGTTCATTTGTAAAATCAATTAGGAAATTTCAAATACTTACATCAACACCGAAGCATTTCAGCAACATTAAGGCATAAGACGGAAAATTCACTGAGTTATTCTCTGACAACATACTTTTTACAACTCCTTCGTTCAAACACAGATTACAGACTCCAATGAGCGGCAAGCTTTCCACAGTTATTTCCATTTTGTTGCCCTATTAATATACTACGTTTTTAAAGAGGAAAATGATTACATAGCTAAATTAAAACCCTATTTTAACAAATAATTACAAGCGTAGCAGTGACCAGTCGACCACTTATTTCTGACAATCTGAACTGTCATTTTTTTCTTTTTTTTTTCAGTAGCTGTGTATGGGCTTGAAGATGGGCTTGACCACAGGGCTTGACTGTCTGGAATTCAAACAGCCAACTGCTTCCCTTTGAATGAGGTTTGGGTTTTTCTGTTTATAAAACACTAGCGCTCACACACGCAAGAAGGTTCAAGTAAGGTTCAAGTATACATTCTTAGTTATTTTCCTGGTGGTTATTTTCATGCTACAAACAGAAAAAAAAAACTGCTGTCAATTTTAATTGTATTTATTTTGTAGTGTGAAGTTTTTACGACTTGTTTTTTTTATATATTTTATAATCGGTACTTAAAAGTAAAATGGAAATACGAGTAAATTACGCTACAGATTTACACTGTAACCTAATTAAGCCAAAGGAGTATAATCGCATCACTACAGGTACCGGCATTTAAATATTGTAAAGCTTCGTCCACCATAACGGCCCGGCCACGACAACAAGCGACGGCGATGGCGAATTCTCTTTTCATTGCACCGTCCATACGCTAATCGCACGTCGGTTAATTGGTATAACACGCAATTTATTAGGAAATCGCTTTCCACGCCGCCGGTCGCGCTAAGTCTTGGCCAGGCCCTAAGCTACCGGACTCGTAACAAGACTCAGAGGGGGTTATGACCTCCATGACCCTCCTCTGAGCCCCCCTCCCTGGATCCACACTTGCCTTGCTTAAAGAGAGCTCCCTAGCTTAAGTCTTATCGAAAAATTCGGATTTCAGAAACCATGGTATATACCGGTGCTACACCTCTGTTTGAGAAGAAGTCACTTGATGAAAGTCGCAAGGAACATTATTCGTTACTAAATAACGAGAAACTAAATTGTCTGTGGCGGCAAAAGATCGACCGTTTTGCCATGAACCAGGACGTAAAAATCAAGAGGCAGCTCCCTGACTTCATCAGGTTAAAGCTAAATTCATATTGAGGAATTGCGTTGCATGGTATAAAATAACCGCTGCAAAATCTTATCTTATCGCTGCTTTTTTTTTTTTTTTTTTTTTTTTTTAATTGATAATGGGTTTGCTCTTGACCAACTCCCGCCCTTGGAGGACGAAGATTCAGTCTACGATGTAGCGAGCTCACCCAGAAGATGCCTATTCACCCTAGCTTTAAATAGGTTCAGATTGTATGCACTCGGAAATACAGACGCCGGAAGCGCATTCCACTCCTTTGCAGTACGCATTATGAAAGATGATGCAAAGCGCTTCGTTCGAAAAGGCGGAATTTGAACCAAGTACGGATGGCATCCCGCGGTGCGCCTGGAAGTCCGATGGTAGAAAGGAGACGGCGGTATTAGCTCGTGGAGCTCCTGTGCACACTCCCCGAAGTACAGTCTGTAGAACACCGACAAGCAGGCAACTTTCCGTCGGTGAGCTAGGCTGTGAAGCTTAGCTTTTTCGAGAAAGTCGTGGCCGATGAGTCTCTTAGCTCTGCGTTCCACCGAGTCAAGTATGGCTAGCATGGCTCAGTATCAGCATGGCTTCTGCATGGCAACAACGAAACGCCCATTTCGAACGTACGGACGCACCATGAGAAAGAGATGGAGCTAACGTAATTTCGAACCTCGACTTTCAAAGTAGCCCCACTGATTAGCCGAGACGATACGTGTGCTAACGGGGCACGAATCTAAAGTGATGTAGCAAAATGTTTTAGGACAATAAATTAGGTATATCGATATTACTGTCAACATATAGATAATATTCAAGGATAAAGAAATATCCTTTATTCTCGCTTCATTTTAGAATAAACAATCAACGTGTATTATTTTTGTATTTTGTAATCGTTGTCAGGATATTCACGAATCCATGAGTTAATATAATATTCACGTGGGTTTTTCCCATGATTATTATGGACTTCGTGGCAATAGTAGCGGGATATTACTTCATGTTCTTATTCTAGCATATGAGTGGCACTGACAGTAAATTGTCTTATTTTGATTAAAATTACATCCATATACTTCTATGTATCTTAAGAGGCTTGATATTAGACATGATATTGAACCCCTTTATAGTAATCGAAGATTTTCAATGAGCACATGTATAAATATAATATCGACATCTTATTTATCGATATCAAATCCCTAGAACATGCCCCAAATTAGCACACGTATGGTTATGGGTGTGAATTGTCGTAGCTATTTCATCGTGCGCAATCCTCATTGTGAAATTTAACTTAACTACAAATATCATAATTGGCATCTTATTTCTTCCATAACGTTACAAACGTCACTTGACATAACGTTTGTGGTAATAATCATCGTTTGTTCTAATGAATATGTGCTTGACGTAGGTAATGTTTATGACCCATTTTCTCTTGACATAAAGTTTTTGTTCCTAATCATAATTTGTATCAATGTTATGTAGTTCCACAAAGCCGAGTTGCTGCCAGAATACTGTTATAATGCTAGCAGGTCTGTCCATGAATGGTAGGTCGTAAAATGTCGCAGTTCAACCACACACTCGCTCCTCTTCGCCATGCTCGTCGTCCAGCCTAACTTTTAGAAATTGTGACAACCGATATAATGTCTAAAATATTTTAGGATAATCGATTCATTACGTGAATTAAACATTTAGGTAGGAGTTCACCAATATTTAAACAGGCGATTAGAGGTCTGACGGCTGTCAAAATGTATTGACTAACAGCCGATTAGGATTTAACAGTCTGTATAGGCCCCAGTACACGATGGCCCATCATGGGCCAGCGCAAGGGACGAAGTAATGCGTCAGAGTGAGAACAAGAACACTGTTTCTTGCTCTAACGTCTAAATGCATCCCTTACGCTGGCCCATGATGGGCCATCGTGTACTGGGGCCTTTAAATTGGTTGGTGAACTCCGACCTTAGGGTACTAAACATTGGCTAACATCTATTGCGATAATAAAGTGTTATGGCAAACGACTTCAGGACAAACGACGGGTCGACGTTATGACAAAAGAAGGAGAACCCTAGTAACAGACGATCGAACATGTACGGACAGAAGTTGCTCCAAACCGCGACCTAGGTACGGTCCGAGCCATGTTTGATCGTCGACGGCTGGCCGCGTACATTATTATTATTATTACCTTGTCCTATGGTTGTGCGCATCAAACCAAGGACAAGTGGTTGAAGTGGTTCGCTCCTAAACCACTTCCACACGATCGGGCCAACCGAGAGGGACGCAGCTATCTGTCAGAATGAGATAGTAATATATACATCTCGTTCTTACAGATAGCTGTGTCCCTCTCGGCTGGCCCAACCGCCCGATCGTGTGGTAGGGGTATTAACCGTTTGGCAGTGTTGCCAGCACGCAACTCCAATTTCGAACGGTGTCCGAAAAACTACTAAAATACTAAACTGCCGCATGTAAACTGCAAACAACCTCTTTTTCCAAGTTATAGATAGATATTAGTATTATGAATGCCAAAGTATCTGTTTGTTTGTAAGTTGTCCAAAGATAGTTTATACCCCGGACATAGGGAACTTTTTATCCCAGGAAATTGGGCAGGTCCCAAAGGAATAGCGATAAACGACTTCTATAAATACGCGGACGAGGTCGCGAACATAAGCTACTATGTTATATTATCGTCCTAAATGTTACTCAATGTTGGAAGTATTGTATTTGTGTTTGGATTTTGTAGCAAGCTGGTTTACGCAACCCGAAGTCTTGCGCATATTTTGTGTGAATGTTAGAAGTATCTTAGAAAATATTTCAATATTATTCGTCTTCAGGGATCAGCACTTCCACAACTACTACAGTACGTATATGCCGCTCCTGTCGCTCCGGAACCGGCCGCCTGCGCAGTTCCACCTCTCGCCGGGCCCCGGAGTCGACAAGTAACCTTCCATTCGTATTTATTTTATGGTTATATTATAGATGTAGATTATTTTTTCTCTATGTAATATTTTTCTGTTAGAACTGACAGTAGAGACAGTTCCACCTCTAATCCTTAACGTTTCTCTTTTCTCTTTGTCTTATGCTGGACACACAGGGTCAGTTAAACTGACATACATCCAAAAGCTGACAGTGAGTGTGAAATCGTAAGTTGAAATTATACGAGCTCAAGGTCAGATTTTGGATGTACGTCAGTTAAACTGATCAGCAGACAAAGGAACCTATAAGGATAATTGAGTTTATCGATATAGGAACTCCCTACCTGTCATAAAATTTTGCCCCGTGGATTCCTGTCTGCTGATCAGTTAACTGACGTACATCCAAAAGCTAACCTTGAGCTCGTATAATTTCAACTTACGATTTAATTTTCACACTCACTGTCAGCTTTTGGATGTACCTACGTCAGTTCGCCTGTGTGTCCAGCATTAGTCTTCATGTACCTACTTACCTGTACCTAATTTGTTTCAGGTACGGAGATAAACCTATACCTATGGACATGACGATGAAAAGATATAAACATGATAATAAGTCAGATAAATCAGTAGTACAAAAAAAAGGCATCGCACACGACTATAGAATGGCATATATACGAAAACAACTGTAATTTTTTGAAGTTTATTTTTTGTACTTTTCATTTTGTATTTTTACTTGCTTTTTATATGCATTTACCTATTTACTTTTACATTTTCCTTTTTTTTTTTTCAATATATACTTTTTGAAAGAATAATGTTACATTGTTGTATTTTTCCTTAAAATTATATAGAAAACACAGTTGTCAACTGTCAGTTCTCAGTTGCGACTCCGCGTCAAAACAACGTCAAACGTACAGAATTTGCAAGAGTTGATAAAATTGATTGTTTATAATGCGAAATTTGAAACATGTTAGATTTATTATGTATACCTAGCATTAAATTAAATCACTCAAGGATTATGTCTGTCGTTAACAAATGTTTGTGTTGTCTCGCTTGGAAGTGTACAAAGGATATTTTTACCGAATATAATTATAATGGTCAGAAGGAAGTGTACTCGGATTTATTGTTTAATACTTTAGATATTTATGTGAGTATTTGTACATTAATAGGACTCCTGTGCATTAGAAACTTGTTGAATTAGAGAGCTCTCTCTATCTTTTAATCTTCTTCTTATATAAAACAGTCTGGTTAGTTACACCATTTATAATTCAAGAACTGCTCGACCGATTTTTATGAAATTTAACACACAAATAGTTTATTGCCTGGATTTACACATAGGATACTTTTTATCCTGGAACATTTGATAGTTCCCGAGGGATAAGCGAAAAATTACTACTACGCGGGTGGAGTCACGGGGAAAAGCTAGTTGTATAAATAAATAAATAAAATCTAAAATTAAGACAAAAATAGTCAAGATAATTTCAGAGGTAGGTATACAAAAATAAATGACATAGTTAAGGACTGGATTAAAAAAAGTTAACCTTTGTGTAACGAAAATTAGTCATACAATTATATATTTTTTAAATTGTATCCTTAACTGCCCTTTATTTTTATTTTTTTAAACTCTCCCATTTGTCCCGCGATAAAGTGCGCAAACAAATAAGGGTGAAACTACATGTGATTTTATCACAGAAGACAATTTTTTTTTTAATTTTGTGTGGGGTTTACAATAATAATTATTGTAAACTATGCAAAATTAAAAAAAAAAACACTATTTAATTTATTTTTTTATTTTTTTCCATGACATGACATCATGGGACATCCTGTATAATAGTAATGTTAGTATACTTTGTGTTTTTTTTATTCATCTACAAAATTTTGGGGCTTAAATCAGTAAGTCATACTGATCAACTTTCACTATGGGACCAAACCCAAAATCGCGAAAAAAAAATTGACCATCCAATACATTTTGGCTAGTCAGCTGACGATGTTTTGTATGGGAGGGTCAAATTTTTTTTCGCGATTTCGGGGTTGGTCCCATAGTGAAAGTTGGTCAGTATGACTTACTGATTTAAGCCCCAAAATTTTGTAGACGAATAAAAAATCACCCAGTATTAACATGAAACAAATATAATTCTTTCATATTAGATAGGTATTTTAAATTGCCTTCAATTATCAATTCATACTTATAAATTTTAATATATCTTTCATTTAATGTATATTATGAATAATATGTTTAACATCAGGTTCCACAAGACTCTTCAAGCTGCAAGATTTGCGACCAATGTGTAATAGAGTTGCGGAGAGCTGCAGAATTTAAAAAGAAAGTTTTAAACACAAGAGATCATTTAAAATTAGAGCAATTACCACATGATGATTTTGATGATTGTATCAGTGTTGATTTTGATCATGAAGACACAAAGTTAGTTGTAGGGGAAGTTAACGGTAAAGGTAAATATTCAGATGTTGGAGTTTGTAGTTATAAGTACTCTTAAGCTTTCGGCACACCAAACGCGTGTAAGGCGCGTCGCGTCGCGTCGCGTGACGTGAGCGACGCAGCACCCGGCACACCGCAGGCAGGCGGCAGCTTCAACGCGTTCCGAACCTGCGTTCGGTGTGACATGCTACGCGGCGCGCGCGTACCCCCACCACGCGTTTGTAAAAAAATACAACGACTAGTACCCGCGCCGACGCCGTGCTGACGCGACGCGCTACCCGTCGCGCAGTTGTCTGCGGCGACTGCGGCGCGTCGCGTGCGCGAAGCAGCTCGAACGCGTGCCCGCTGCAGGCACGCGTTACTTTTTGGTGTGCCGGGTTCAATTTGATTTGTTGTTTTACAACATGCGCGGGCCCGCGTTCAAAGCGCGACGCGCCTGACACGCATTTGGTGTGCCGAAAGCTTTAAGAGAAAAAAAAAATGTTCAAGTTCACTCCTTTCATTTGTTAAATGTACACACATTTAGCTAAATTTTAGTTTAGTTAACCCTTAATTTGACAATGTTCATCACAGTGATCATAACATAACTTTCACTTTTTATATTTTTTGTGATTAATTTTTTATGCTTTTTTTTTTATCTTAAAAACGGCTGAACTATATAATACTTTTTGTAAGGGATATAAACTTATACGCGGACGGAGTCGCGGGGTAAAGCTAGTGTAATGATAAAAAGTCATGTCAATTTACAGGACAAACTTTTGTGATACAAACTATCTCCAAGACCAACTTATCTGGCGCTGATGCAAAGTCTCCTGCACCGGATGAGAAGGATGTAATGATTATAGAAGACAGCGTAGAATTTGAACCTTCTCGTTTAGTGCAAAATGAGAATATAAAAGGTATACCAGGATCATTTGCTTGTTTTGTAAAATTCTGAATTGAGCATTACATCAGTGAGGGAGGAGAACCGAGCATTACAGTCCTTAAAGTCAGGAACGCAGTATGTAATGCTCAAAATCAAATCTTGGGTTGATACATTACAGGAAAATGCTTTGTCCTACACTGGTTGAATGGGGCCGTTCAAATATTACGTAAGCAGATTTATTACAATTATTTACCCCCACATCCCCCTTGTCAGCAAAAGTAAGCAAAGCTCTTACCCCCTCCCCCCATGCTTACGTAAACATTTTTCAATTATAAATGTATTTTTTTTATATTATAATTATAATGCACTAAACGTATGCATTATTTGCGGGAATTCCCGAAAATGCGTTTCGTTTTCAAGCATAGACAATGTGAGGGTTGCCATTCGTGTAAAAAAGTAAATAACTACCGATGACGTAATCATCATCTAGACTCCCCTACCCCCCATGTCATCCGAAATAAGCAAAGCAAAGACCCCCCCCCCCCCCCCCCCCCCCCCATAGTGCTTACGTAATACTTGAACGGCCCCAATGTATCATTAACCAAATTTTGGTTTCCAAAAAGATATCTACATTATCAATCTGGTCCAAATGCCTGAAAAGTAAGCAACTGCAGGGAAAAAATGGGTATATTGGATTTTAAGCCTTAATTTAACAACATTAGATTTTTCTTTTATTATTTAACTCTGAATGTAGACAAATATAGAAAAATAAGCTTTAATAAATATAAATGAGGTTAAATCCGTGTATTTTTATTACAGAGGAACATCATAAGGACCGAAAAATAAAACAACCTGAATCACAAAACCAGAAGGACTTAAAACAGAATTCTTTAAATTTAATTTTTAACTCAAATCTATGTTTATTCAAGTCGTTAAAGACCAAATTTGGGTGTTTCGTCTGCGAAAAGGCGTATTTCACAATACAAGAACTTAGACAACATTTTAAAGTACATTTGTGTATTAAAGAAGAAATAATTGAAACTAAATTCAATCGGATGAGAGGTCTTTCAACCCACAATGCAGATATCTCATCTTTAATTTGCATTAATTGCGAAGAAGCGTGTTCGGATTTGACCGAGTTGAAAAAACACCTCATAGAAAAACATGGCATCGCATTTGGAAACGCTGAACATTTGCTAATACCCTACAAATTAGAGAATTCCTTCGACTGTGTTGTGTGTAATGAAAAGTTCAACACGTATATGACACTGTCCGTACACATGAACCAGCATTATTCTAACAATGTATGCGAGGTTTGCGGGAATTCGTATATAAATCGAATAAGTTTGCGCATACATTTGCAATCCCGGCATAAAGAAAAAAAGTGCAGTCTATGCTCTGAAACTTTTTTAACTACCTACGCGCGCGTACGGCATATGAGAACGCATCACAACAGCGGTCTATCAAAACGGTATTGTCTTATCTGTGGCAGAACGTTCCGTTACACATACCAACTTGAGGAACATAAAATCCAAGAACATGGAGCAAAAAGACAGCTGAGTAAATGTAGTTTATGCCCAAAAACGTTTCCAAATACGCAGAATTTGAAAATACACGTGCGTTCGGTACATGTAAAAGAGAGGAATTTTCCATGTCATATTTGTGATATGCGTTTTTTTACTAAGTTTGATCAGAAGAGACATGAAAAAACGCATGATGATTTTAGGTCGCACGTTTGTAGCTTTTGTGAGAGTAAGTTTAAAGGGAAAGATTCTTTGAGGAGGCATTTAAAGAGGCAACATGGACAAGTAACCGTGTAGGCTTTTTACAATATCTTATATGTATACTATATGTAGGTACAGATGTAACGGCGCCTCGACTCGAAGCGACGGCGGCGGCGAGTGAATAGGCTATTTGAGTAATGACGAAATAAATTATTTTTACACCATCACTAAATCAAACTTTCGAAAATAACACGAAAAAACCTGTTTTTGAAATTAAGGCGATTTTTAATTCAACGAAAAGAGTATAAAGGAACATTGAACATTGTGACGTCACAGGTTCCTGATTACATACTAACTTCATAAATTCATACTACCGGATCGCTTTGACGTTTCAATAAGAGTTGCTGATTTGACCAGCAGTCAAATAGCCTATTCTCTCTTCATTGCTCGGCAGAGACGCTCACCGCGCAGCGGTTAGTTGACGTTACACGCAATGTATTAGAAAATTCGCTCGCCGCTCAGCTGGTCGCGCAAAGTCGTGGCCAGGCCCTAACTCTCTTGTGCACGTCGAGGGAACGGGCCCCGCACCGTAAACACTTTATTGTGATCGGGAATATTCGGGTTGCCGAGTTTAACCGAATATTAATCTCCATTGTAGCTAGTGTTGCAGTATGGTATATCTGTGTTATGAGCACAACACCTGCATTTCTATAAATATGTACATCGTTGTACAACCACAAAGCTTAGTTTAATATTATTATTTATTATAATATGTGAGATCGTCACCTGATAAAATAATTTATTTTATACACTATTCGTTACATCAGGCGCTCAGGGCTGTTTTAGCCCATCCTGCTTCTGTATCGTTATGATATTTTCGACAGCATGGACTGTATATCGATAACCGAGATATATCGGTATTTTTAAGAAAATATCGATAACAATATCGATACTTCCCGAATATATCGATAATTGTATCGGTAAACAGATATAGATACTTTTGTCAATAGGTACTTGGTACCGATACTGATAGTTAGGTACATATTTTTTTTTCAAATCGTGTTAGTAATCAGATACATATGACGCGATGGGTGTATAGATATTAGTGGCTTTGACTGTACCTAAACGATTTTTCAGGAGTTCCGTCGATTCCTCATGGATTCCATCATCAGAGTATCGTTCCTATAGAAATGAGACCAATCTGAACCGGGCATGTTTAATTCGGATATGTAAATAATAATATGTACCTGTATGAATAAAAAAAAATATTTCACACCGGTTCCTAAATGACAAGAGTTCTGTCAAAATATAGATATTAATGGACCGAAAATTATTTATCGATACCTATATCGATAAAAATATATCGATATTTATATCGATAAAAAGATATTATCGATATTTATATCGATATCCAAATTATACCGATAATACAGTCCCTGTTTGACAGTAACACCTACTACTCTGTAAGCCTAGTTAGTAGTGACCGTGCTGCGAAGCTACCGCTCCCGGGTTCGAATCCCGGTATGGAAATATATTTGTGTGACGAGCGCGAGTATTCCTTCCCGAGTCACGGATGTTTTCTATGTATTAAGTATGTATTTCTCTATGTAAGTATGTATACCGTTGTCTACCCATAGTACAAGCCTAGAGCTAAGTTGTGCGAGATTGTCCCCTGTCCCTGCTACTATGACGTCACCAATATGATTACAATATAATATGGCCTAAATGGCTTTATTTATTTATTTGTAAATACCTTAAAATCCTTTTTCAGGCATAGGTTTTGTATTAACCACATAAGTTTAGTTACAATTTCAACCTTAGTACCTTGATTTAGGGTTGAATGAATTTACGAGATATGTTACTTGCTCTAAAATTAATTCTAGAAAATTCGGATACGTATTTTATTTTTGTTAAACCTAGGTGCAATATTTGAGTTTAAATACTGAATATAAAATGTAGTGTTTAAGGCAATATAAATGTAAGTAAGTTAATAAATCTTTTAAATTAAAAACATTGTGTATTTTCTAATTTTTTAATAATCTTTTCCTAAGAGGTTATCCGGCGTAGTCCTGTTTCGTGAAATTCATTCGATTAATATAAATTCAACCTTATTGCTCATCTTATCTATAAAACTGGCTATGTTAAATAGCCAATCATAATTTTATTATATTATCTCGTCCTTTTCAATAGCTCAGAAACATCGGCCGTAAGGCCGGCTCCCCAACTACCTGTCCTGTTCTACCTAGATCAGTACCGAAAATAATTGAAATCTGAAGGCTAGAATGCAATACAATGTACCTCGTCACATAGGTACCTAACAACCCGGTTCGGCCAGAATCCGGATAGAACAGAACAGAACCGGTAGGTGTGGGGCCGGCCTTAGAGCGAGAAAACCCACAACAGCCAATCGACACCGGGGAGACGTTAGCTTTTTAACCCGCTGTACGTTAGCGACATCTTGCGGTGAGTAGACTTCATATAGACCAACGCCATCTACAAATGAGTAGCATATCTTTTATAATTAGTTGCGAGCTACAAAATGTAAAATGCTTTTGATTGGATAGAAACTGCCATGCTTACTTTTTATTGGTGGGACTTCACAGTCATATTTGCACATTATAAAAATTTATAAAAAGCTGCTTTTATTTTTGAAAATTACATCGTGTAATAAATACATTAATTTTGATTATAATTTACGTCTACGTGCTACAAAATTGATGTAAAATGAGAGATTATTTTATTTTACGTTACGAATCCTGACGTCATACATACATTTTTGACAGTTATGGCGTCCGGTGTTCTTAACAGTGGAAATACAGCTCTGTAATGGCGGGTGATTGTGTTGAATAATGTTGCGATCATTTTCTATTGTAATGATGGTTTTCCGACGTTAATTAACCATGAGGCATTTGAATTTGTGTCGGTGCTGTCTTGCAGTTGGTTGTGAAAAAGACATATCTGTGCTCTACGAAGAAGATGGGCGAAGAGAAGTGTATTCCGATATGCTGCTTGACACTTTCAATATTTTTGTAAGTTTTCGGGTCATATGAATAACTTTGTTTTTGCTACCTTTTCTGATCGAAATATTGAACATTGATGAAGCATGTGTTGTTTTTAATTTCCTGATAGGAAATTCCTATATCTTGGTCAAGATCATATTGTCAATTAATATTCAGTGTCTGTATTGTACTTCCTTTCAAAGATTTTAGTTATTTAAATGAGGTTATCATAACAAAGGGTCTTCTGTACCATTTATTTACAGCTTAACTAACAACCCACAAAATGAAATAATTCCTACTATTTAGGTATAAATCCTGTACTGTTATGGAAGCATAATTTGAAAAATCTGCTACTTTGTGTGGTGGTGACTACTCTTGGGAGTTTTGATGTTTCACCCACCACCACGTCAAACACTAGCCAGCATTGTAGCTCCAGACTGACGCGTGCATATCATTGCCCCTTGTTTGTATTTAGTGATTAAATTAAATTTCTGATGGTTTGGTTCTATTCATTCAATCAATTCTTGATACGGCAGGGTAAGGCCGCGGAGTGTTTGAACCATCCCGCTTCTATGTTACCAAAAAAATTACATGAAACATTACAATTAGCATTTACTTTGGAATGCTTGATGTCTTTCGGCTGATAATAATGATGATTATCCCTTACTCTTCAGATCACCTATGAAGACGTAGGTGGCAAGTGCCAGATATGTGACGACTGCATTAGACAACTGCGAGATGCCTCAGATTTCAAGAAACAGGTGGTTGAAGCTGGGAAGACCATCGCACAGAAGCTACGGAACCAGATCAAGATTGAAGAAGGTTTGTTTTATTCAATGAAATCACAGACAAAAGCTTATAAATATAAGTTAAGCTTGTGATATCTTCCCAGAAAACCTTTGCCAATATTCAACCAATACATACGTATACATCTTTCAACTAACCTCTGATTGAGCATTTCTAAAAAAGTTTGTACATTTCATTCAAGTCTTTGATTAAAAAAAAAATTGGTAGGTAGGTTGGATAAATGAAACTAAGCAATTTTAAAATAATTTCCCAAAATGACCCACAATAAATGCAAAATTTTTCCTTTTTGTTACCAAAGCTCATACATTGTTGGTAACGAACTAGGAAGTTTCTATTCATTTTTTTCGAACATTTTGGGAATTCTTGTTAAAATTGCATAGTTTCATGCACCCTATCTACGATTTTTTTTTAAATCTGAGCTTGTTTTTTTAAATCCTTAAAATTGTACAAACTTTTTTAGAAATGCTTGATTATGGCTAGAAGAGCCGATGGCAGATGAAATGAGGAAAAAAATATTCACCCAATAACTGTTTGAGATAAAAAGTACCTACCATGTCTGTCTCCAGGCTGTAAACAATCTTTTGTGCCAAATTTTACATCAATAGTTAACAAATTGAACTGTGAAACAGATAGAGGAGGTACCTAAATCAAAACTTACCTTTTTTTACATGAATGACCATAGCCAAAAGGTTATTAATGTTAACAGCATGTATTATGTTTATAGAGTGGAACATCTGATATTTGGTTAGATACATATGTATGTGTGTTGCACTCTAGCTCCTCATATCACTTCTCACATCTGGGTGTCATATGATTTGTCAAAACCGTAGGAGTGTCATAGGCTATATAAAAATTGTAAGGGTGTGTCATACTAGTTGCAAGTGGAGTTTTACTTCGCAACTTAGATAATTATGTTACTATTAAACTATGGCGGCAATGTCTCAAGTGTCCTAGACATACTGTAGCAAACATATCTTATGTTTCAGAAGCATCAGTATCTGAAGATGTGCAGGAGAGCTACGAGGTAGAGCTGAGTGAGGAGATAGACTACAAGGGGTTCAACTTGGATGTGAATGAGGTGGATGAGGTGGACGGGATCCCTCAGATCCATGATGATGGTGAGGAATTCTATTGGGCAATTAAAAAATATGTGCTCTGTGGTGTACCGTTTTCTAAATCACATTCACACAAAGAGTGATTCGTTATTCTGATCGTCGCTAAGAATACAGGAGTAAGGGCCTCTTCCCACTTCGCGGGAACGCCGACGCTCGAACGACGCTAAGTGGGAAGGGGCCCTACAAGCCAACTCGTTTTTAGATTCTACTCACTTCTCGCTCATCGTCGGCGGTGGGACAAGTGCCTTACTTGTCATAGGTACAGACTTTCGTTCGTATTAATCAAGTTATTTTGCTTAGCTTTTGAAACGTTTGGCGTGATAGTGACGCGTTTGTATTTGACTTAATGTGATGACTCAGGAACAGATACTCGCTACAAGAAATATGATCACACATTGTATTGTGCGCAGACGCAATATACATCATAAACCTGGACCCGCGCGCGGACGAAGACGGAGTCGCCGAGATGACGGCGCTCGCGCAGAACATACTCGCCGCGCAGCTCGACGCGAAGAACGGCGGGCCGCGGAGGGGCTGCGGTGAGTGCTCACTTGAAATACTAGCAGTAAGCTTTAATTTATAGAGAGTAAGAAGGAAATAAAATAGTTAACGAGGTTTCCCCGTAGAAGTCGTTTATAGGCTCCTACTTTCAGCTCATAACTCTTAAACCACACCCCCCCTAATTATCAGGGACAGGGGACAATCTCACACAACTTGACCTTGTCCCGAACCAAGCTCTATTCTTGTACTATGGGTATTTCTCTCTCTATATATATAGAGAAATACATACTTAAAAATATAGAAAACATCCATGACTCAGGAAGAAATACTCGCGCTCGTCACACAAATATTTGCCCATACCGGGATTCGAACCCGGGACCGCTAGCTTCGTAGGCAGGGTCACTACCAACTAGGCTAACCGCGTCGTCAGATAGAATCCTGGATCCGCCTCCATTGCTATCTAGGATACTATTCTATTTATTAACTTAATTAATATCATATAACTATCAAACTACATGTTACCCTGTATGCAACTTGTGCGTTAAAAGAACTTCTAAACCATTTCAGGTCCAAAGAAGTTGAAGAAGAAACCAGCTATCATCAGTCCACCAAAGAAAAGGCAGCCAGAAGTAACTCAGTCCCATGTTGACATGCGAGCCAACTCGCTCAAACTCATCCGGAATTCGAACATGTGTCTCTTCAAAGCCGGTCGGGCTAAATTCGGATGCTACTACTGTTACGAAAGCTATCAAACCATGGATGAACTCAGAGAACACGCCAAAACTCACTCTCATGCTAAAGAACTAGTGATCAAAATCAATCCAGTTACTGGACTAGCATACAAAAAAGCTGATATATCATCCCTACAGTGCAATAGATGTCTAGAACCATGCGAAGACTTGAACGCTCTACAGGAACATTTGACATTAATACATGAATTTACGTTCACCGATGCTGGGCATTTGTTGATACCATTTAAACTAGAAAATGGATTGCGGTGTGCTTTGTGTGACTTAGTTTGCAATACATTTGCATTCCTGAGCATGCACATGAATACGCATTTTCCTAACTACGTCTGTGAGGTGTGCGGTGCGGCGTATATTAATTTTAAAAACTTGGATATACATAAACGTATAGTGCACGATAAGAAATGTAAAAAGTGTTCGGATAAAGAAAAGTGTATGTGTAAAGATGATGTGAAAATTGGTTTGAAGCCGAATAAAAGAACATGTGCGGTGTGTAATATTATATTTAGATATTCTTACTTGTTAAGAGAGCATGACTACCAGGTGCATGGTGCGAAACGACCTATAGCAACATGCAATATATGTCTTAAAACATTTCTAACACCGAATAACTTGAAATTGCATGTTCGGAGAATCCATAATGCGGAGAGAAATCACGTATGCAAGATTTGCGACATGAGTTTCTTCACAGCGCATGGTATGAGGAAGCATATACGTAGAACGCACACAGATATAGAAGTGAAACCGTATTCGTGTGATTTTTGTGTGTGTAAATTTAAAATGAAATATTCTTTGAGCAAGCATCTGAAGAACCGCCACGGGCGGCGCATGGATGGGAGCCTTTTTTATCAAAAGCAGACTGAGAACATTATAAAATTGGAAGAATATTCTGCGTCTGAGAATACGGTTTACAGGGAATGATAATTGGAAAGCGACGCTTGCATTTTAAATTGAAAGAAAAAGGTTACAGAACTCATGATTAAATCCATAAATAAAAAAGGTCGAACATATGTCTTTTAGGTCATTCTCACGTCCGCGAATGAATACTAAAGTCTCCATCAGTTGAACTTGTGAACCATGTAAACAAACCTTTTAGGCAACAGTTCTTCGTAAATTTTCACACTAGCTCTCCATCACTACTAAATCCATATGCTATTTCACCACTTGTTATTCTAATCCTCATTGAACAATTTAATATCACTTAAAATTAGATATTTCAGTAAAAGTTTGTAATTATTTTGTAGTTGAGGTTATTCCGATATATTGCAATGACATATTTGTTTCGTTTCAAGTCTGCAATTGTCTATGATGGCTGACTAGTGTTGGCCAAATTAAGACTATAACGAGAAGTAATGTATTACAACAATTTTAATTTCAGTGGTTTTTAAAATCACGCTTAGACGGCATTATTGACAGGGCTACGGTTTGTATAACGGAACTTATCATAATGCATTTTGGTGACACGTCTTCCTCAATCGATTCTAGTGATTCAGATTAAAAAATACATTTTAAACGATTTTAACCTTAGTCTTCTTTTCCCATCACTAGTAAACTCATCAAACTATAGACAATATCAATATGGCGCTTTGTTTACATCGTTCACAAGTTCTATTGATGGCGACTTTAATTTACTTACTCCATATTTCTAATGTATACGAAGTATTTGAAAGCCGTTATCATATGCAATAGCTCAACGACTAACATTTAACTTTTTTATGGCAATATTATTAAAATACTTTTTATACTACAAAATCAATATATCGATCGATAAATCGATATCAAATCGTGGACGTGAGAATTTTGTTGCTTTTATAGTCCAGTTTATTATTCTATGAGCAATGGCGTATCAGTACGTTTAAGGATAAATTTCCGGGCGTTTCGTATTGCCGTCATTAGTGTCACCAAATATATTGACGAAATCAATGACGCTACAAACTTCTGATTTTAATAGAAACTACACCCGGTTCAGCTTCTGTTTACATCAGAGGCTGCTGTAGTGTCATTGATTTCGTCAATATATTGAAGACACTAATGACGGCGGTTGTAACGCCCGGAAATTTACCCTTGACCTTTGACGGAAATATCCGTCATGGTTGACAACGCAAAATAAACCTGAGTTTGTGTGAATTAAGGTTGACATTAGCTCTAGTTTTTATTTGACATGGCATTGAAAGTGTTAAGTGCATGTTTTTAAGAGTTCCGACGAATTGCGGTAAATTAGGGACCGCCAATTCGACTGTGCCCAAAAAGGAATGAACACAGCGATTGGATCTATCTACCTGTATGTGGATGGATAAGCAAATCGTGAACCAATTCAATCGGTTACATAAATATGTATATAACTACAATCACTAAATGCATTACGTATTCCATTTTGATTGCAATTCAAGTCAAGTTGGAATTAGATTTGTAATTTTTAATTTATTTGTTAAGTATTTTTTTCATCAAAGGTTATTTTTAAAACTGTAAACATTTTTGTTTTTTGTATAAAATTGAGAAATAAAAATCTGTCCATAACTATAGTTTTCTTTAGATAATACAGGGTGTTTGGCACATGGTTGGACAAACGACAACAGCGAAGAGGTGATAAAATTAATTAACTGGCATTTTTTTATTCCCTTTGTCGATTGCTCTTTTCAATTTTACTACCATCTGTGCACTTTGTTAATTTTTTTTTTTTAAATCTTGGAGCCTAGGCCAGATTTATAGGGCTAAGTAGCATATGGTCCCACCTCTTCACTGTTTTCGTGGTATCTCCGGAACTGCATCTGCCGAGTTAATAAGTCACCAGGTGGGTCAAAGTGTATCGTTGGCCATCATACAAAGCCTGCAAGTTAGATTTGACAGGTGCTATGGAAATGAATACGTCAATTCCATATTCTAACGTAAGAGTTAACGCTTAAGGTTTAAAATAAGTGAAAATAGCTATAGTTGCATAGTAATAAAAGTCAGGATGAGACACTTTTATTTTAATCCTTGAGTTAAGTCTTACGTTAGAATATGGAATAGATGTATTAATTTCCCTAGCACCTGTCAAATTTTATCTCGTGCTTGCATGCTAAGCCCACTGATACCGAACTTCTGACCGGTGGGCATAATGGCAGTTGCGGGAATTCTAGGAGCTCTGGGCATTTACTCTGAACTTCGAAATTCGAACTTCGGATCGCCCCGTCACTTTCTTGCGAATTAGCTACGCGTCGAGAGCAAAAGGGATAGCAATAGACGAAGTTCGAATTTCGAAGTTCAGAGTAATGCCCCTGAAGTTAAGAAGGCGCAATAATGGTGCACAATTTATATTGTGGCAAACGAGCGCACGGCCCGCCTGATAGTAAGCGGTCACCGTAGTCTATGGACGCCTGCAACACCAGAAGTATCACATGCGCGTTGCCGACGCTTTAAAAAAGCATCTAAAACCATTCTACTAGATTCAAGTGAATAAAGTTGCAATTTAGTGTAGAAAATAATGAGGGCGCCACTGTCTATGTCAAATTCGATTTCACATGGCAACTCGCCTTTAGGGGTTTGACGTCTGTTGGCTATTATGACCACCTCCCAAAATAAGAACAATGTTGCCGGTAAAAACATTTGGACATAGTTAAGCGAAAACTTAGAGAATTTACCACTGGAGCCGCCTTAGGCAGACATTCCCCTCTGCCGAGGTATAAGAACAAATGATCTTGTACGTTTATGAAAACAGCCGTGTTTATTCGATACTCACATTGTCAAAGTCGTTTTCGAAGAGTGAAGAGCTCCAGAAAAATGCCATGTTGTGCCGTATTTTTGTGTAAAAACCGATCAAATACGTCAAGTTTGCAGAAAGACGGAATTACATTTCAGATGTAAGTATTTTTCACTGTTGATTTTGATTGTAATTGAGCATTTTGTGTATATTTACATGGCACGAGTCGATCATCGATTCTCAAATCGATTATAAAACGTTCAGCCTAATATTCATTTTAGAAAGGGATAGCACTAAAAAAGCAGCACAAATCCACCATAAGGTTCACTTTTGTGAAATTAGTATGGTAATGCAAGATAAAATGGCCTTAGTGTAATTAATGCGTACTTCCTAGCGAGACTCGAATTAACTTCATGCTATATTGAACCTTAAGACTGTGTTTGTAAAATCTATAATCGATCGCTTGATTCAAATATGTATGTGTGAGTTGATTTCGTCTAGTTAAGGTAAATGCATTTTTCACCAACCGAATTTCTCCTATTTTAATTCATAACTTTCATAAATAATTATCGTTTATCCGTGAAATAAATAAAATTATAATTTACTCCATTTTTCGGGGAAACTTTAATGTTGTAGGCAACATGAACTTTTCACGACAGGTGAGCTCGCCATCTTTGTCTATTCCATATAACTGCGTATTCCTAACGTACTAGGTGTAAGTGAGATAAATAAAGTTTGTTTGTTCAAATATTATTGGTTTCCAAGCTACGTCACGATTATTAGTTTTTGGCACTAAAATAATGTTTACAAATTGACCAACCAAAAAGGTATGAAACAAGGTTCAAAAATAACTTAGCGGTACAAACAACCTCAAAATTAAAACTGCACAGCACAGGCCCCAACGCAATGGCAATCATCAATATCAGCCGCAAGACGTCCACTGCTGGACAATGGCCTTCCCCAAGGTTTTCCACAACGATCGGTCCTCTGCTGCTGTCATCCAGCAAAAAAAATATAAAAATATACAATAAATTAGGAGATCATTCATATAAAAATATAGAATCGAAAAAATATTCCTAAAGTACCTACTTAAAAGGTTTTTTAACACGAAAATGTTATACTAACACCTTAAATGACGTTTTTGAAGATGAAAATACGTAAACCTCGGTCTCTCTCCTTATCTACTATTGCTGTGCTGTGCCCAGCAGGGTCTCATATGCTTAACTTTCCTATTTGTAACATAGTTTGTAAGTTGCATGTGAATTAAGCAATAAAAATATTATGAATATGAAAAAAATATTTAAAATATATCTCTAAGTATGTAATTTATTTCCAGGTGCATTAAAATGATGATAAACTCATCAAAATTACCATTATACTATTGATCGTAATCGTATAAAGATTCCAGACCTTATTAAAAAAATAAACGTACATCTAGGTCTTAAGTGTTCGGGGAAACGTACATTTACCTTAATGCGTACTCCCCACGAGACTCGATGCAC
Source organism: Tortrix viridana (assembly GCA_963241965.1). Classification (NCBI taxonomy): domain Eukaryota; kingdom Metazoa; phylum Arthropoda; class Insecta; order Lepidoptera; family Tortricidae; genus Tortrix; species Tortrix viridana. Next base: position 1,831,637 of record OY725198.1, on the reverse strand, counting down.
TCCCCACGAGACTCGACGTACTCCTCACGAGACTCGAATCAACTTCATACTATATTGAACCTTAAAATTGTGTTCGTAAAATCTATAATCGATGACTTGATTCAAATATGTCGCCCATTCAATAGTGTTGTGATACAGTTTATATCGATAAAATCCCCTACTAATCTATACTATAATCTATACTAATAATTATATTATAAATGCGAAAGTAACTCTGTCTGTCTGTCTGTCTGTCTGTCTGTTACTTTTTCACGCTTAAACCGCTGAACCGATTTAGATGAAATTTGGTATGGAGATACTTTGAGTCCCGGGGAAGGACATAGGATACTTTTCATCCCGGAAATAATCCTTTAAGGGGGTGAACAGGGGGGTGGAAGTTTGTATGGGGAATCTATAATTTATTAAGTAGGGTTATACAATTTAGTATGGAGATAGTTTGAGTCCCGGGGAAGGACTTAGGGTACTTTTTATCCCGGAAATTTGAGAGTTCCCGATGGAGCAGCAAGGGGAATGGGTAGGGGGAGGGGGGAGCTGGGCGAATTGGACAGGGGGTTAGGGAGGAGGGGGAGGTCGTAATGGAAAAATACACAAACACCAGGCTATCATATCTTTCAAAAAAAACTAATCCACAAAAATGCATTAGGCATATATATACTAAATTAATACATTTTAAAAACCAGTAATTATTAATCAGTATTTTTTCAAGATAGGACAGCTTCGTGTTTTTGTAATAAATAATTGATGATTAATAACGCGTAATAAATCATTATTAGTAAATTCACAAAAGATCGCTTGTGAGCTCGAGGACAAGTTAACAAGGAGCAGGTCGCCGTAATTATCATACGTGTCTTGTGACTTTGGTTGCAAGGTTGTTCGTAGAAGAGTACCTAACACAGCCTTATGTTGACGAAATCGCGGGACAAACAAAAGCTCGTCAGTTCATAACTCTTCGTCGAACTCACGGCCGATTTGTTTTCTTCTTCTTCTTCTTCATAAAGTGCCTCTCCAACTAGTGAAGGTTGGCTATCAGTTGCTGGAATCGGTCGCTATCCTTTGCGAGACAGAATAGCTCGGACGCGCTCGTAATTCCAGTCCACTTCCGGATGTTGCGAAGCCACGACTTGTTTTGGTGAACACAAAACTTGTTTATCTATTTGTTTGTAATCATAGTAGTGTAATACCAGACTGTTAATAGTATTATTCTTTAAAATGGTATTCTTTACCTTATGATTTAATATAAAAAATATTAATACAAAATGGCGCATAATATACATACAATTTGTTAAAACTCGTATACAAAAGATAAGTAATATTTTTGTGTAAAGTGCTGCCATCTATATCACAACTTTCAAATTAATCGACATCGACAATGTCGATATGCACCCAATCTCTAATAATCGTTTAATAATCGGTAAGATAACGCACACGTCTTTATTTTAAAATTGTGTAAGAACATGTTGGTAATAAAAAAAATGTGCATGTGTGTGTAATTTTAAGCTAGTGTTTTTGTTTTTTATTGGTGTAGGTGTGTAGCAATGGGAGCGAATTTCGTATTTGTGTTGAGTATTGTGTATGTAGTGTTACCTCACCTCCCCCTAAAAGAGACAGACTTTAGTGCTTGGGAAATTGCGTCAATGCTTACTCCAGTGGTAAATTCTCTAAGAGCGAAAATGATCAAATTCAACCATTTCATGCTTTAGAATTTTACATTAATATTGCCAGCAATAAAATTCAAATTTAAATACATTTGCTTTATGGGTTGGATCTTTTTCCTTAAACTACGTCCATTTGTAGTTCCGATTCTACACTTTTTGTCGCAGTGTACGTACAGTCAACGTTATAAACATAGATACGTTCCGAGTGACAAAAAATATGTAACCACGACCTTATTACGGCGACATAAGATCGTGGTTACATATTTTTGAAGCGGAGGACGTATATATGTTTATAACCTTGACTGTACAAAACCTAAAAGTCTTTACACCTTCCTAAATTTAGTCACTTACCTGTCTGAATATCGCGTAGTCTAATAGGCCCTTAAATAAAACACGAACATTCGTATATTAAATTTTAATGTATTCCAACGTGGGTTCTTTTCATGTGTCGCCTCAAAGAATCTTTAGTAGCGAACAGGTTACTGCACAGCGTACAAGAAAATCGCTTTTCTCCTGTATGCGTCACTCTATGCCGCGTCACGTCCGATTTGGTATAAAAGAGGTTATGGCACAGGTCACACTCGTGATTTTTTTCCTTCATATGCACATTTTTCATGTGATTATTACACAACGACCTAGTCACAAAGGTTTTGTCGCACACCAAGCACTTGTGCTCTGGTTTGGGCAAACCGTGTTTCTCTACCAAGTGTAATACTCTAAAATTTTCTTGGAAGAATCTATCATTGCAATACGGACACGGAAAACGGAGTTTCCTTTCATACTTAACATTATGCACAGTGATTTCGTGATGTTTCTTGTCTATTTTATTAGTGAACTGTGCGTCACATTGTTTACAGTGAAAAGGCCTGTGAGATCTCGTTTTATGTAAATTCAAAAACACTAAATTTGAAAACGCGGCGCCGCATATGTGACACACTTGCTTTTGGAAATGCTTGTTCATATGAATATTTAATAGTCTGAATACGGTAAAGCTTTCCGAGCAAATTTGGCATCGCAAATTAGATTCAATTTTGAATGGCACGAGCAAATCTTCGTTAAGATCGAACTTAATATCGTGGTTAGAAAGGTGCTCGCGTAAACTTGTTAGATTATCTAAAGGAATTTGGCATATTTTACAGTAAAGACTGGAAACTTCGACTTTGACTAATCTGTTTTGTTGTAATATTATCTTTTTCTTTATATTTTCCAATGTGTGGGTGTTATGCGTGTGTTGTTTCAACATATTGATGTCTGAGAATGGTTCTTTGCAGCAAAAGCACCTGTATCTACTCTTGTTCCACTGGAACACGCACATGGTGGAGCTGGCGATGAGCCTCAGGGAGTTCTCCCTGAGGATGGGCCCGTTGCCTCGCCGCTCCGCTATCTTGGTCCAATTCTGTTCTGGGTTGGGGTCGCATCTGTCTGAAAATAAAATAAGTCTAAATACATTCACAAATCCAAAAAAGCCGTGGTAGCTTAATGGTTTGACCTGCCGACTCTTAAGCAGAGGGCCGTGGGTTCGAACCCGGGCTCGCACATCTAAGTTTTTCGGAATTTATGTGCGAAATATAATTTGTAAATTTACCATGAGCTTTTCGGTGAAGGGAAACATCGTGAGGAAACCTGCACACACCTGCAAAGCAATTTGACGGTGTGTGCGAAGTTCCCAATCCGCACTGGGCCCGCGTGGGAACTATAGCCCAAAACCTCTCGTTGTGAGTGGAGGCCTGTGATTATTATTATTCAGAAATAAGTACCGTAGTTAGGATTGTAATCGCAAGGTAAGCACTAATTTATCTAAATGTTAATAAATTATATAGCCTCGATAATTCCTTCCTAGATAATCCCTCTTTATATTGGTGAAAACCGTATGTAAATCGGTACAGTAGTTTTTGAGATTAGCCCGAACAAACAAACTCACCGCGGCGGGAATTTAATTTATAATATACTAGCTTTTGCCCGCAACTCCGTCCACGTAGAGGTCGTTTATCGTGTATCCCACTGGGAACTATCAAAATTTCCGGGATAAAAAGTATCCTACATCCTTTCCTGGGACTCAAACTATCCCCATAGCAAATTTCATCTAATTCAGCGGTTTAATTGATTAATTTAATTTCGCTCTACAATCGTGTATGGAACAGTCCCAACTGCGTTCTAAAAGCGATTGCTGGAAGACTAGACTGTCTTTTCTTTAAATACTGGTCAGGACAGATTAGGGGTATTGCCCAATTTACAATCTAATATGTTTAATTTATTTGATGAAATTTAATTTAATATTATTTGATGTAATTTAATCAAACTTAGTGTAATTTAATTTCAATTAAGTGACATAATATGTACAATTAATATTATTTTAAACTATCTGGTAATCTAAATTATCTTGTTTTCCAAATTTAAATATTATTTAAATTTAATTATTATTTAAAATTTAAGAATGATGTTATAATCAAAATCATAATTATACTAATCTTATGTGTAAGTTTTCCGTTACCTACTAAAATACTATGGATCACATGTTAACAGACAGACAGACAGACAGTTACTTTCGCATTTATATTATTAGTAGGGATAGAGATGGTGTAGGGAAACTGCCCTATTGCTGGCGCCATTAACTTTATTTAATGGTAATAGAGGCGCCAAAAAAGCCGAAAGCCGTGGTAGCCTAATGGTTTGACCTGTCGACTCTTAAGCAGAGGGTCGTGGGTTCGAACCCGGGCTCGCACCTCTAAGTTTTTCGGAATTTATGTGCGAAATACAAAATACAATTTGTAAATTTACCATGAGCTTTTCGGTGAAGGAAAACATCGTGAGGAAACCTGCACACGCCTGCAAAGCAATTTGACGGTGTGTGCGAAGTTCCCAATCCGCACTGGGCCCGCGTGGGAACTATAGCCCAATACCCTGTCATTGTGAGTGGAGGCCTGTGCCCAGCAGTGGGACGTATATAGGCTGTATTATTATTTTAGAGGCGCCAAAACCTGGCAATTTGTGTGCAAATAATTGGGTGATATGTACCTTTAAGATTTTCGTTCTCGACTGTTCTCCTTTTCCCTCGTTTAATTTTGTTTGGCTTTTTCGTTTCAACTAGCCGGGCGTCCTGCGTTTTGGTAAGCTCCAGTTTAATATTGGCAAGTATTTCTGAAATTTAAAAGAAATTTATAATACGCGCGCGATCTGAGTGCAGGTGTGAGGAATGCGAGCGAGCGACATAAGGTCAGCACAGCGCTGCACGGCTCGTACACTGTACAGCGCTGCACGGCTCGTACACTGTACAGCGCTGCACGGCTCGTACACTGTACAGCGCTGCACGGCTCGTACACTGTACAGCGGTGCACGGCTCGTACACTGTACAGCGCTGCACGGCTCGTACACTGTACAGCGCTGCACGGCTCGTACACTGTACAGCGCTGCACGGCTCGTACACTGTACAGCGCTGCACGGCTCGTACACTGTACAGCGCTGCACGGCTCGTACACTGTACAGCGCTGCACGGCTCGTACACTGTACAGCGCTGCACGGCTCGTACACTGTACAGCGCTGCACGGCTCGTACACTGTACAGCGCTGCACGGCTCGTACACTGTACAGCGCTGCACGGCTCGTACACTGTACAGCGCTGCACGGCTCGTACACTGTACAGCGCTGCACGGCTCGTACACTGTACAGCGCTGCACGGCTCGTACACTGTACAGCGCTGCACGGCTCGTACACTGTACAGCGCTGCACGGCTCGTACACTGTACAGCGCTGCACGGCTCGTACACTGTACAGCGCTGCACGGCTCGTACACTGTACAGCGCTGCACGGCTCGTACACTGTACAGCGCGCGCGGCGGGGCGGCGGCGGGGGGACGCCGCACCTCACACCCCGACTGCACTCAGATCGCGCGCGTGCTATACGTTTATATGTTATAAATAAAAATCTATAGGGACGATGACAATTTTTTTTTCTTTGTCGATCAGGTAGATTATCAAAAAGTATTGGACACGTATTTTTTCTTTTTCACATAATCAAAAAATTACGGAGATATTGAGTTGAAAAGTCGCATGAAGTCACGTCTTGGTACAGTTTGGTGCAATTTTTACACAGAAGTGACGTCACGAGCCCCCACTCCCGAACTTTGACGCGCTTTTACCTTTGTAATTTTTTGTTTGATTGACAAAAGAAAAAATACGTGTTCAATGTTTTTTGATAATCTAACTGACGGACTAAATGGAATTTCGTTTTCTTTACCCAACCATCATCCCTAATGCCGTACGTATGAAAGATCATCACTTGAGAATGGATCGATCGATTTGGCTGTTTTTAGGGTTCCGTACCTGAAGGGTCAAATGTTCACAGTATAAGCATCTTGTTGACCCAAAGCCATACAAATTGGCCACCACAACCACTCATACAGCTAAAAGGGTCTAGAAAAAAAAAATTGACTTTCCCCATCGAGTCGGATATATCGTTGCTCAGAGCTCGTTGAGTAGATAAAAACTGTACTTTTTGTTTTTTTTTGCAAAAAGTACATTGGAAAACAAAGGAATGAGAAGCCACCAAAGAATTTTGATCCAAACAATTTTTTTGACTTCCCATTGACCTGTGATCTTGAAATTTGGTGATAATGTTTACTATTACGTATATTTTACTAACAAATACAATATATTTATAATACGGAACCCTAAATGTGCGAAGTCCGATTCGCACTTGGCCGGTTTTTTGTTGTGTTGTCAGGACAAGGTGTGTATGAAAGATTTTTTTTTGAAAATTGCGTTATCCTAGTTACCATCGTCATCCAAACTAACGTCATCGCGGAGAGCGTCATCAAGGAGGACGTCATCGCTCCTCGCGTCATTTGCGTCCACTTGTATTGGCTCAGCTTTAATTTCTCCAAGGGTTATGTCTGTGTCCATCTTTATTTCTATAAAAAAAAGAAAGTATATGATGATCTGTTTTTAATAGTGATCGACAATAAAAGCATGGGGCCGCTCAAGACAGCTCTGCATGTGGTAAGTGTTTTCAAAATTTTACAATAAATTGCCAAAAAATATATATTATTGAGCCTCGATGTCTTAGGGCGCGTGTACACGGTGCCGCCTCCGCGCCGACACCGCACCTCTGCGCTATGTACACGAGACGCGTAAAGCCTGCCGCCGCGCCGCCGCCGCACGGGCTCGTGGACACGGTGCCGCCGCCGCGCGGCCATCCATCCACATCATTGGCCGTCTCATGTACATAGCGCGAAGGTGCGGCGGCGGGCTTTACGCGTCTCGTGTACATAGCGCGGAGGTGCGGTGTCGGCGCGGAGGCGGCACCGTGTACACGCGCCCTTAGTAGAATTAAACAAATCGTTGTATAACTTTATAGCAGAAAAAGCATACTATTCACTGGCAAAATATTTATTAGACACTCATCCCTACTAATATTATAAATGCGAATGTAACTCTTGTCTGTTATCTCTTCATGCTTAAACCGCTGAACCAATTCAGATGAAATTTGGTATGGAGATAGTTTGAGTCACGAGGAATGATATACATATATATATATGATAATTTTTATCTTTCTCTCTTTTTTTTTATTTGATAGTTCCCGTGGGATACACGATAAACGACTTCTATGCGGATGGAGTCGTGGGCAAAAGCTAACTATATGTTCATACATGCCTTCTTAAACCCATTGTAATTAAAATTACATTTTGTGCATGGCTATCATGACCTGACATATTTGTATACCTAGCGGCAAAACAATGTCATAAAATATTTGTAGCATCTTATTATCATCTTAGCCTATGTTTACAAATAAATAATTTGAATCTTTGATTCAATACACTTCTCAATCGTACTTGAATGGCCCCGTGCAAATGTAAACCAAGCACTTACCATCATGTTGATCGTAATAGTTGTTGAGTGTGGTCAAGCTTCGGAGCACGGTCTGCTTAAAACTGGAGGCGTTGCGGAGGTGCGCTATGCAGCCGTCGCAAATCAGTTTACTTGAAGTACTGGCATGATAAGGAATCTATAGGACATACAACTATTTAAAATTTAATTAAGCACCAATTTTTGTAATGCCCAGATAAAATTATCTTGCTCAATCAGACTATTAAAGTTAAAGGTTAACATACTCGGTAGTGACAGTGACCCTGCCTTCGAAGCAGCGGTCCTGAATTTGATTTCCAGTATTCAAACAAACAAAACTAAATCAAAATCGGTGCATCCATTTGGGAGCTACGATGCCACACAGATACACAGACACATTAAACTTCCCTTCCCTTCCCTTCCCTTCTGTCTTGAAATGTTTTGTTTGTGTTTGAGTTTGGGCCCGGTAGGTGGAGCTGCAAAGCGAACATTCGGGCAGGACAATGATTTGGAGGACTAGTTTGTAATATTAATAGGATCGGATTAGTAGTACATACATCAAATAAGATGTTAGTTACAATGTAAAAAATACATCAGTGAAGATTATTTAAATATTTACAACATGTAATGAAGACAGTATACAAAAACTAACCTCGGTCTTTTCAATTCAATTCAATTAATTTATTCAAATATTTAATAATTTTTAATTTTAATTTTGTATTATCATTGCTGTTTTCTGTTTATATGTGGTTTTAATTATGAGTCTTGTTACTTGATATAAATAAATAAATAAAATGAAATGAAATCAGACAACAGGGATCCATAATTGTTAGTATGACTTAACTTATGTTAATACTTAATACAGTGAATGAAATTTAAAAATTCAAAATTGATTTTTTAGCTAAAATAGTAATCTTGATTTGAAAAAAAAAAGTTGCAACAAAATTCTACTTAATAAGATGTAGATTATTTTCAACTGACTTCAAAAAAGTAGAAGGTTCTCAATTCGGCTACTTTTTCTTTTTTTTGTGTGTGTATGTCCACTAGTTTACCTGTGTACTTATTCTCGATTCGGATGATGAAAAATAAGCCAAATAATACAATATTCTTTAAAAATACTTAACTTAGCTTATTTTGCTTGTTAATATTACCTGAATATCGAAGGTTTCTCTCAGCATTTCTTCATAAACTTCCTTTTTGCCAGAAAAATAATATTCAGACGACATTTCTTTATAACATCCTTCCACGAGACAACAACGGCAGATATTTGACGATGGTTTCCACACCACACCTTTTTCCTCATTTATATTCATTTGCAACCAGAATTACTTAGCTTTTCATACACAAAAAAGCTTTCACAACAAAGCAAAATTATTGTTAAAATTGTAATAGACAATATTTATTGACATATCAGCTTTTTATTTTACTGACTTGTCTATGAATTATCATAAACTACTATTACTAAATAAAGTACACCACTCACATTTAATGATTAATACCAATATTAAGAAAATACTACATTAAAATAATACATAAAATATGGTAAAGACAATTATGAAAAAGATTATAGGTGCTGCCATATTCTCAAAAATGGCCAATGAGTATAATAATAATATGATCGGGAAAAGAGAGCCCTCTTGCGTTGAACACTGGATCGACACGAGCACTAGCGCACCAGGCGGGTTTTGAGAGAACTAAACAATACATTTACTTGCACATACGTACCTATAATAAGCTATGTCTACACCAGTGCGCTTTCACGTTCATCTTGCGTTTTTCTCTGACGCATTCCTCAGCAACCACAGCGCATGCAATAACGCATGCGCTCTAACTGGTTTGACAGCAGCGCATGCCCGTAGCCCGCGCTGATCCGTCACCGTTGGGTTGACGTGCAACATTTTGCAAATAAAATGGCGGAAGATAAAGTCAAAACATTGGATTTTATTGAAGATTCAGTGTCATCCTCGTATTGAATGTACTTGACGCAAGACGAATTCACAGCGCAAGATGAACATGAAAGCGAACTGGTGTGGACATAGCTATATACACAGTGCCTCTATATACTAGTAACAGACGATCGGATATGCACGAACAGAAGATGCTCCAAACCGCGACCTTGGTACGACATCTTCGCAACAGACGATCTTACATACCCGCTCCGAAGTTCGGCCGAACCACCGTGTACAGTCAGTGTCAAATACATAGGAGCGGCGAAAGTGGCCATATATATCGCAACACATCTTTATTACTATAGGAGTAGGATGTGTTGCGATTTGGCCATTTTGGTTGCTCCTATCTATTTGACGCTGACTGTACCTGTATAGGCTGGCAAAAAAGACTGCATCGTGGTGACAGATGGAACATGAATATTTTCAAATGGCAACCAGCACCAGGCTAGCGTACGACTTGGATCATGTTGCCAATTTCTTTCCGAACAGCGCCCTCATTTATTGCACACTCTTACTTAAAGGCATAACATCTTACATAACGTTTACTTAAAGGCAGCAGATGCCGCTACTGTCTTTGCGATTTGATCTTTACTTTAGCTTTCCTCCCCTGAAAGTGACATCTTCGAGCTTCATCTCTGGAGCGGCTACATTTTTTTCATATTTTTATTATTGCTATGTTTAAAGCAATTCACAATGTCGACAAGTAAAAAAGAATATTCGGATAGTAAACATATAACTCGAAAACAGCCAGATTTCACAGTTAATCAAGGTTTATTTTTGTAATTTTTTTTAGTCACCTACGCTTTTTAGGGTTTCGTTGGAACCCCTTGGGTGCGGAACCCTATACGAAGCCTCCGCTGACCGTCCGTCTGTCTGTCATCTCATGAACCGTAATAGGTAGACCGTTGTTACTTTCACTTTTGTATTTCTATTGCTGCTATAATAACAAATCATAAAAATTAAATTAAATTAAAAATTAAAGGGTGCCCCCATACAATTTGGTGTGATTAATTGAATATAGTGTAAACCCTAAAGAATAATAAAAACCAGCCTAGTGCTAGTTGTGTGGTACGGAACCCTCGGTACACGAGTCCGACTCGCACTTGACATTTTTATGCCTTTTGGAAGTTGCCTTAACTTTTAGGCCGACATTCACATTACGAGAAATTTCTAATAGGAAAGGAAGGCACTCCGTGCAGATATTTGTACTAAATATAATTATGAATTAAGCATTTTTATCTCTTTAAAAGTATGTTTATCGATAGTACAAGCCTAGAACTTAGTTTGAGATCAATTTGTGTGAGATGGTGTCCCCCTGACGTGTTAAAAATTGTTTGTAACAGAGGTTGTTGACGAAATTGGCGCGTCCTACCGCACGTTGCCTCTCTACGAGAAATTCCTATTTACCCATGCTTACAAGAAGCTATACTCTTTGGAAACCAATGAGCTGCTTCAGTGTCGCTGGGAGGAGCGCAAGAATGTGACGGGCAAGAGACAGGAGCCCTTTCAGTTTATGGAGACCAGGTTTGAGCAAGATAAAGGCCCCTCCACGATGGCCCATCATGTGGGCAGCCAGTGTAAGGAATGCTTTTAGATGTTAGAGCGAGAAACAGTGGTCTTGTTCTCACTCTAACGCATTACTTCGTCCCGCCTTAAGCGTGTCACACACGGAGCTATAAAATACATTAATACCAATATATAGCAAGGCATCTTACGATATATTTTTCGTACTATTTGGCAGAGTCCACAGTTCTACACGCGCACACCGGATGCGTGGCGTAGACGTGCACGTTCGCGTTCCACTGCGTTGTATAGTATGACTCCTCATATGAGGACGCAGCTATACAACGCAGTGGAACGCGAACGCGCACATGCACGTCTACGCCACGCATCCGGTGTGGCCCAGGCTTTAATATGGTTGCGTTCACATTTGTCTGACGCAGTGTGTTGTGATGGCTTGTGTTGTGTCGCATCACAAGCGATCCCGGTCTGCGTTAGAATGGGTGAGGTGGGGGGTGGCGGAGCGGCCGCGTCTCAACGGATCAGACAAGTGTGCACGGGCTTTCTGACGATCACGGTTCAAAATATCGACAGATGACGTCACAACACGACACACAAATGTCCACGCTCGCCATCACGTCAGAGAGCATCACACAACACATCAGACAAATGTGAATGCGGCTTTAATCTTTCACGTATATTATGTGTAGATACATTCATATCAGTTTCGCGAAGTGACGTTTCCTTCTTTGTTTCACCGTTATCTTAAAAATATATACGAGTATATATACCCATAATCTATCTAATTCTGACATGTTTTCCTGCAGAACTACGCAGATATTTTATATTATATTTACAAGTTTATATAATGCTAGAATAAGTAGTGTCATTGTCATAAGTAAGTAAGTTCTATTTAAAAAATGACTAAAGGCTTTGTCAAACAGCAAGCGCAGCGCGACAGTCACACTACAGGAAAACGTCGCGTCGCGCGCGACATGGTCTCTTGCCATCTCGATCAAAGTTAACACATTTTTGTAGCTTTTAGGGCCTAAATCATATGGAACTGGACGTTCTCTAGCGCAATCTATACATTTTTCTACATCCATAGTCACAAACATTGTAAAGTAAACAATACAACGTGAAAATCAGGTCGCGCGGCGTGACTATGTGTGACGGCCTGTATACAACTCCTTGTTAATTTCCACGTTACTGTCGCGCTGCACCAAGCCGACTGCTTAACGAAGCCTTAACTTTTGAGTTTCTTGCGGCGCTTCTTCACAGCAGTGATCTCCTCTTGGGAAACTCTGGTAGATTTTGACGTGTAAGGCATCCATTAGACGGTAGGTTTTGCTGTCAGTTTTGCCACAGTCACTGCTGTGACCGTCTAATGCGATGACTGATGTTTGCATGCTCATTATCCAGATATTTTGATTGTTGCGTCATCCACCATTACTACCTTTAGTCATGAGTCATGACTGATTGAATTGACTGACGCATAACCTATCGTCTAATAGATGCAAAAGTGCCCTTGCGGTCTACTTAGTGCTATGCTATAATATATATTTTGGTATATGTATTAATATATATTATAGCTCCTTGTGCGTATAATGGGTCATCGCGGAGGTCGGGAGCCATAGAGATTGCACGGCTAAAGGGCCTTCTGCTTGGTCGAAACAATTCCACGCAACTTAAGTCATGCGAAATTTGGTTTAAAACCCCTGTCTACACGGTTAAACTGCCTGTTTTAAATCGTTGTTTGAAACCGTGTAGCCCACGCATTAATCTTTGAAAGCTTCTTGCTAATAATAAATCTGCATCCAGGGATATGCACTTTTATCTGCACGCGTGCCAATTCAGACCATCGGAGACAGTTAATAAGAGAACTGACCACAGAAATCGTTTGAGACACGGGCCAGGGGTGGACTTCAGGGGCCAGATACCCATCCCTCAGGAACTACACATGAAGAGACTGGGAGGTGAGGGGAATCGCAAGTACCCCAAAAAGTACCCTAAGGATAAGAAAGCATCGGAAGATGCCAAACAGGAAAAAAAGAAGAAATAACCTAAAAGTCATTCTTTTTTATCGATCGACTGTATTTATACACATTGTTATTTACGTACATTTTATTTTCGATACAGGTTTAGTTTATTAGATGACATTTGTATTATTTATTCAGATTTGATGAGAAGACTTTTTATCTTTGCAAATAAAAGATTTAAAAAATGGGGACACTTGTGATTAGCAACATGATCCAATTTTTACCCAATAACTACACTAAGTCATTTTAAAAATTGCAATTTTGGGAATGTTTCACTTCACGAAAGCCGACGGACGCATTAGCCAATAATCTTAATTAGAAGTTCTAATTTAGAACCTACGGAGGTAATGCAGAGCAAACATTGGATTAAAACTAGAAATACCTTTATCTAAGAAGAAAAGAAACATCTTACATTGCTTTTCTTCCTTTCCGGACAAAGAGAAGTGAAAAAGATCCTTGACGTAATTTCAAGGTAATAAAAAAAATGCTTCAGTCAAGTGTTTGCTCTTGGGTAGGTAGCACAAAGCTGCCCGTCGTGGAGGTCCTGGGGTACGATCCGCGTTTAGCGGCGGACGTCGTTCGGCTGGGCTGGTGATTTTATTAAATAAAACAAGCAAACTGAATTAGACTATTTATTACACTGACCTCATGTCAGTCTGGTTCATTGTGGTTAACACCATCTGTTCTATTTTTCACCGTTTCCTTTTTAGAGTTCCTTATCAAATATCAAACGGAACCTTTATAATTTTTACTATTTCCAGATAATCACGGCTTATCCAATCAGTCAAAACTGGTGTTCTGCCGGTCTAGTATTTAGAAAACGACTGTTCCTAACGCAAATCTGATTCCCTCACTCAGACGAGTTGGTGCATACATAGCAATCATGTAACCCTCAACACTGTACAGCAAAATGGAATGGAACCCTGACTATAGAAATGTGTCACAATGGTTTTAAACAAATATGTTGTTTGTAGTAAATTTTGTCAGGATGACTTTTTGATTTTGTAGTATTGGAGTTTCGTGTAACATGTGGTACCTTCGCTGACATTTGACGTCTCCAAACCTTGTGTTAACCCTGTGGTCGGGTTCCATTTTGCCTATCGTCGGTGATAACTGATAGTTCACCGCGTAACTAACAAATTATTGAATTTGTACCTAAGGTGCTAAATAAGAACTTCGTTCTGGACTTCGGGTTTTACAAAAGCAACTGTCTGCCAGATGAATCTGTATCTTTATCCTAAATAAGATCCAGTCAACGCAAAAAATCCAACACTCATGAATAGATTCTATTCTACAGCTTACGGTACCATCTCATTGTAAGAAGCGTGCCACTGCTTCGAGTGCTTTACGAAATCATTTTTATTATGAAACCCTGAGCCACATTCTGAGCACACAAACTTAAACACAGAATTATGCGTTCGCATATGTTTCCGAAGCGTCATTTTGTGCATGTACGCATTCTTACAGACCGGACATATGAAGTTTCTCTCCCCTGTATGTCCGCGTCGATGCTGTTTTAACTTGGACTCTATGCTAAAACATTTTGAGCATATTTCGCATTTAAATTTTTCTGTATGAAACCTAGTCGTATGTTGTGTTATTGCTCTACGGGTCGAGAATGTAGCTTTACATAAAAAACATGGGAAAGTTTTCGTGATTCCGTGGACGTCTTTCAAATGTATCATTTTGCTGTAATGCTCTTTAAATGTTTCATCGCATTGAGGGCATTTCTTTGGCTTAACCCTAGCTTTTCCTTTATGGATTATTTCGGTATGATACTTCAGTTGACTTTTTTTAGAAAACACGTAATCACATTGCTTACAGTTGAACTTAATATTGTAGTGAGTTTCTTTATGTTTCATTAGAAAGTGTTGGTTCAAGAAACCCGCGCCACAAGTTTCGCAAACCACTTTCCCAACATGGCAGTTCATGTGAGAATTCAGAAGTGGGAACGTGTGAAATTCGCTGCCGCAAATATGACAGCTGAAAGCGCCATTTTTCAGCTCCATATTGTATTCAGTCATGCCATTTGTTGCGGAAAAGAACTCCTTATTATGGTCTAACTTCAAGTGCTGTCTTATGCTATCTAAATTATCATAACTAAGTCCGCATATTTTGCATCTTAGGTTGGATATGTCAACTTGAAGCGTCCTCTTGCCTTTGTGAACGTACTTCTCTAGAATAACCTTTAGGTTCTCCTTTATTTCGTGTTCTGAGGTATGTTGCAGCAGTGCTGGTAGTTCTGAGTGGTATTCCATGCAGTAAAAGCACTTAAAACTGGAGCCCATGAATATAAAGGGGCGGACCGTTGTGTACATAATGAAGGAGGCCGCGTTCTTTCTTTCGGGTACCGTCATTTGCCAGATACTGGTCTCTAGGCTTGTATTCTCGCCTGTGAAAGAAAATAGGAATTTAATACTTAAATTATAATAAATACTAAAACACATCCATGCAAGTGCTTAGAACTCATTTTCGTATATTAACAAGCATCTACAGTGAAGGTTACATCATTTTGGTTATATAGATGATTTTAAAAACTTACACTTTTTCATCGCTCAGAACGGAACGCACGCTAATAAATAAGTCATGTTTGATTACAACCATTCATTTTATTGTACTACTGATATGTACATAACGTAAATAATTTACTTAAATCTATTTGTTTACGCTCTTAAGTAGTAACGTTTCTTGACTGCTGGTCAGTATATCTAACTATCACGTATAGGCATTTCTCCACTTTTAATTTCTACTGTTTATTATGTCACTGGTCCACCAGAAACAGTGTGCCACTGCTTCATATGTTTCACAAACTCATTTTTATTATGAAACCCTGACCCACATTCGGAGCATACAAACCTAAACACAGAATTATGAGTTCGCATATGTTTCCGAAGCGTCATCTTGTGCATATAGGCATTCTTGCAGATGGGACATATAAAATTCCTTTCACCCGTATGTCCACGCATATGCTGCTTCAATTTAGATTCTATGCTGAAACATTTAGAGCATATTTCGCATTTGTATTTCTCTGTGTGATATCTCGTTGTGTGTTGGGTGATCGCCCACCGAGACGTGAATTTTGCTTTGCAAATATGACACTCGAAAGTCTGCGAGAGGCCATGGGCGTCCTTTAAATGGATAACTTTGCTGTAATGCTCCTTAAAAGTTTTATCGCATTGCGGACATTTTTTGGGCTTCACTCTCGCCTGCCCTTTGTGAACTATTTTAGTATGATATTTAAGTTGACTTTTCTTCCCGAATACTGCATTGCAATCCTTACAGTTAAACTTATTGTTAAGATGAGCTTCCTTGTGTTTTAATAGGAAGTATTTATTTAAAAATCCAGCTCCACACGTTTCGCATACCACTTTTCCAACATGGCAGTTCATGTGGGAATTTAAAAGTGAGAAAGTGTGGAAATCACTGCCACAAATATGGCATATAAAAGCACCATTCTTCAATTCCATATGATACTCGGTCATTCCGTTGCTGGCTGGAAAGAACTCTCTTCCGTGTTCTTTTTGTAAATGGTCTTTTACTGTATGTAAATCTGGATATTTAAGATGACACATCCGACAGTTGAGGTCGGATATGTCTACTTGTAATACACGTTTTTCTTTATGGACGTATTTTTCTAATAGCAAGCTTTCCTCAGGGATTTCGTGATTGCTCGTGTGTTCGAGTAAAGAAGGAAGTTTGGAGAAGTATTCTGCACAGTAGAAACATTTGAAACAGGTTCCCATGAATATGAAAGGCCTGACCGTGGTGTATCGTATGAAAGCCGCTGCGTTTTTCCGTTCTGGCAGCGTCATTTGCCACACGCTTGTTTTAATGCTTGGTCTATCGTCTGTGAAAGAAAAAGATATAGTAAGTTGGAATCTTGGAATCCAGTTGAGAATATTAACTATGTTATTTAAAATAACAGTATTCACCTACTTTTTCATGTTTGAGCCGATCTGTATAAGGGTTCAAAAGAAACTCTAAGAAAATTTACAAAATTATAATTACCCTCGCAACTTAGATTTAAATTAGGAGATCATTTCATAGGTTAGCTTTCACTAGAGCTTAAGATTAATACAATCATAGTTTAGTGGTAGACTAAACTCTTATACAAAAAGTTAAGCTCACCAAAAATCCCGTAAATAATAAATTCTACACAAACCTACCTATTTCACATTTTCATGTGTACTTATTATGGTCTTTGCTTGATAGATATCATGATGATTATAGCTAACATTGTATTTTCTAGTAAAAGCAGTAGTACAGAGAACTTTATAAAACATTTAAAGAACGTGGCAAATATATTTACAACGCCTAAAACCTTGGTAATGATTTAGGGCACACTAAAGTTGAAAAGGCATCGAGATGGCCTTGCATGCCATTCTTTCACATGAATGTTGAAATCATTCCTATTAGGAAATTCACTTCCGCAATCTGAACAAGTAATTTTATTACATTCTGTCTGTAAATGCGTTCTCATGTGCTGCTTCAAACTCTTTTGGTGCCTGAAAGCTTTCTGACATAACTGACACGTAAAATTCCGCTCTCCGGTATGAGATACCATGTGTGCCTTCAAAGTTGAGCGACTGCTAAAGCTCTTTTCACAAACTTGACATTTCGTTTTTTGGGTATGAAACTTGTTATTATGCATTGTCAATGCACGCCGGGTAGGGAAAGTGGCTTTGCATGTATCGCATTCGAAAGTAAATGTGATTCCATGGGCGTCCTTCAAATGCCGTAGTTTTCTGAAATGTTCGAAGAATCTTTCAGGACAATGTGGGCAGCGCAGCATTCGCAAGCTAGTTGAGCCTTCATGGGCCTTCTCTCTGTGATATTTTAAATTTGAATTCGTAGTGTACACTTTTTTACATTTATCGCAAGGGTAGCCACCTGGCAAATGTATTTCTTGATGCTGCATTAGCCGTTGGTGGGTCATGAATCCGACACCGCAAGTTTCGCAAATTGCATTGCTGAAGTGAACGTTCATATGGCGATTTAGATTTATAAAAGTTTGAAAATTCTTATCGCATATGTGACACAAGTACTGACCATCTTTTTGTTCAAGATTGTAGGCAACCATGCCGTTTCCAGATTTAGTAAATTTTCTTTGATGTACATCAGTTAAATGAGAACGAATTTTGTCTAAATCATTAAACTTCTCATCGCAAATTCTGCATTTGAGTTCTGAAATATCAACTTTTATAGTTCGCTTTCCCTTTGGTAGAAGTTCTTTCATAATCTTATCAGTTTCTGGTATCTCATGGGTTAATGTGTGTTGCAGTAGTCTGTTTAGTTCGGAGAAGTGTTCATGGCAGAAGAAGCATTTGAAAAAATAGCGGCAATATACGAAGGGGCGGGCCGTGGTGCACTCAAGGAAGACGGCAGCGTTTTGTCGCTCGGAGACTGTCATCTCCCAAATACTGGTGATGGCACCCTTGCGAGCCGGTGGGTCCAGGCCTGAGGAGACAAAGACAGTTTTGAATTCTTCCCCCGTTCGTCTAATAGCAAACACATCACATGCAACAACACAAATCTCCTTACAATCATTAAGTGATAATACACCAGAATCAAATAGAGCTTCTTGCTTTTTTGCTGATAATTTTCAACCGACTTCAAAAAAGGAGGTTCTCAATTCGAATGTTTTTTGTGTGTATATTACGCAATATCTTCGTCAAGATCTGGTCATGGAAGCCAGGGAAAATCGACTGATCTCCTTAACAATTTGGAGTCGGTTCATTGTTTTTTAAATGTTATGGAGCAGCGGTTTGTAGTGGAATTAACAGTATTATTATCAACATGTTACGTGGCACATGCATACATTGCTCCTCGCAACGTCACACACCTACAACGAAGGAAATATTCCTATTTCTTAATGTACCAGGAATCTTTTATTTGCTTTTTTGTTCACCTACTACGATTGTTCAAAATAGCAAAGGCTACCAGTGTCTCACGTGGTTGGCTGCAAGGAAAGAAATATTCCCATTGAAAATCTAGTTATATGTTTTTTCTAAAACTCTTCGTATTTTTTTATTTCATATGTTAAAAGTGAGACTATACATATTAAAATAAAAACTATTTTGAGAATTCTGTTATCCGTCGTAAGTCATAACAATTAAACAGATTCGGGAATTGATTTCCAATTCAGTTTTTTATGAAGGTTCTATTATTGCTATAATGGCTGAGGCATATAGTTTGTTTACTAAAAAATTAAATCTTGCGTATTATACACTCAGTTTATCTTCATAAAATTGCAAATTCAAATTGACAATTCATCTAAAAGTTTCACGTGGTTAGTTCTACGATATACACCGTATGTTTGCATATAACATTATATTAATCTTACTAGTGATATACCTAATTAAAGCTTCTTTGACCTACGTTAGCTAATTTATGTTTAGTGATAACATAACTTAGCGCATAAAGTATAAAGACATCATTCAAATATAAACATAACTTACAAAGCTATCATTTGTCAATTCATAAGTTCAGATCCAAAATTCTTAACAATAGTTTTAAATTGCCACTGCGGATGCCACTGCTTCATGTGTTTGTTATAGTCATTTCTGTTATGGAAGCCGTTGCCACACTCCGAACAAGTAAACTTCCATACTGGACCATGAACTCGCATATGCTGCCTCAAAGTGCGTTCATGCATGTACGCCTTTTGACATATCGAGCAGAAAAAATTCCTTTCCCCCGTATGTCCTCTCATATGCATCTTTAATAAAGATCGAGTACCAAAACATTTCCCGCAGATCTTGCACTGAATTTTCTGCGTATGTAATTTAGTCGTGTGTTCTGTCAGCGCTCGCCTTGTGGGAAACACTGCTTTACATACTTGGCATTCAAAAGTGAATGTGATACCATGAGCTTCTTTTAAATGCGTCATTTTCCGATAATGTTCCGCAAATCTTTCTAAACAATGTGGACATTTCAAAGGCTTTATCTTTTTAGCGTTGGTAACTTCGTGTTTTTTGAACAAGTGGTATCGTAATTTTAACTTAGTGGTGAATACTTCCTGGCATTTATCACATTTGTGGACGCCGTTCTGATGGACGATTCTGTGGTTTATGAGACGCTGGTGGGACATGAAGCCTAAGCCACAGGTCTCACAAACTACACTGAAATGCACATTCATGTGTCGGTTTAATAGAAAGAAAGAGTTAAAAGTTTTTGAGCACTTATGACAGGAGAGAAGACCGTTATTTGTGCTTAGATCATAAGCCATTAGACCGTTCCCAGCGGTATTGAATTCTTTTTTGTGAGAGAGTATCAAATGTTTTCGTATATCGTCTAAGTCCGAGTACTTTTGTTCGCAAATCCTGCACTTTAGGCCTGAAATATCAACTTTGATGACACGCTTCCCTTTCCTTAAGTATTGCTTTAGCAAGCAACACCTTTCAGGCGTAACATGAAATGCTGTGTGTTGTAAGACGGAGTGAATCTCAGGGAAGACTTCGTTACAGTAGAAGCACTTGAAATTTGCCTGCTGGTAAAAGAAAGGCTTGATGGTAGTAAACTCAAGGAACGTCGCAGCGTTTTGCCGTTCCGATATTGTCATTTGCCAAATACTGGTCCTGGGTCCCGGTCGTTGTCTTGATATTCCTGGGGAAGAAAATGTTTGCCTTTTAAACTCCTTCTCGTCGAAACGCATTCAAATTACGTGCATCAATACCTACTTTACCAACCTTTTTGATTTCTAACTAAGGCATCTTAATTGTTTAATAGGTACATAAAAAATTACAAATATACAAAAGCACGTGTAATCGATTTGTAAAAATACAATTAAAATTTACATATCCATTTCTTAGTAATTGAAACCGTCAACAATAGAAGAATACGTAGTTCTAGCATATTCGTGAAGTCTAGAAGGACTGGTCCTTAAATTACACCATGAGAGCTATTAATATGAGCAACAAGCGCCGCGCTGTCGCAGTAGTTTATTCCACATACTGTACAGTTAACCCCCGGATCATGGGTACTCGCATGCTCTCTCAAATTCTTCCTCCTAGCATAAGCTTTGCCGCAAACCCCACATTTAAAGTTCTTCTCTCCAGTGTGTATCACCATGTGCCTCGAGAGGCAGTACTTTGAGAAAAATCTCGCATGGCATATACTGCACTCTTGATTTCGTTCCTGCAAATGCACAGATCGTATATGGAGTAAAAGATGATATTTTAGATCGTACTCTCGCCCGCAAGTCTCACATCTAAATAATCCATTGCTTTGATTGTGGACTACGCGCAAGTGCTTTGTTCTCTGATAATTGGAGTTAAATCTTTCTGGACATATTGGGCATCTCCTCGGAAACTGTTTTATGTGTACGCCTCTCATGTGTAGCGTTCTTTTAGCAGCATTACTGAAAACTTTGTGGCATTTGTCACAAGGAAAGTTTCCTTGTTCGTGTGTCTGCAAATGGCGCTTCAGAAGATTCAGTGAAATGAACATAGAGCCACAGATATCGCAGCTGAAGTTGTTGAAATGTTTGCTCATGTGTATTATGAGTAATCTCAGTTTTAGAAACTTTTCCTTACAGATTTGGCAGTCGAAAACCTTCCCTCCTAACTTGAATGGAATTATATTGTCTTTGTACTCCGGCTCGATATTTTTTCCATGATTTTTCAAATGAACTTTCAAGGAAAATAAATCTGGAAGAGTTACTAAGCAAAGTTTGCATTGTAAGCAGCTAACGTCCACTTTGACACTTTTATCACGCGTTCTGTTAATAAATTCTAACTTTAGATCTTCATCAGTGTGACCATTAATTGTGTGATCTTTAAGAAAGTTAGCATCCAAGAATGTTTGTGTGCATATAAAGCATTTGTATTTATTATTAGCGTGTACAAACGGGTATACGTAAGAGTATTCGAATATAGTCAAGGCATTTTGTTTCCATACTTCGTATACAGCAGGGCCACTTGTTTTGCGAGGTGCTCCATGGAAGTGTGCACCCTGGACAGTCTTAACGTTAAAATATACTGATGCACCCTGATCCTGTTCGTTCCATTGTATATCATCAAGTGATATAGGTTCTTTTAATACTGTCCAAGTTGGTATTTCACTTTTTATAGCATTAAGTTTATTTTCTTTCTTAATTTTGCTATTACAATCTTTACTTTTCTTGATTTTCTTGACTATTTTGCTTTCTTTTTCATCTTCTAGATCGTCTAAGTTTATAGGAGTTTTCAGTAATGTTAGCTTAATGTCGTTTCCGTCCTCATCTTTGATTATAATAGATGACTGAGTCTCTTGGATCATGCCTAGAAGAAAGAAAAAAATAATACTATACATCTGTTACTTAAAAAAAAACAATTTGTGTATAATTACTATTTTAATAAAAAAATAAATTATATTTACATGTCAAAAATGTACTGTGCGTAGTGAATTAATACGGAGTCATTATACTTGAAGTACGTTATCATGTAGTCTTAGATGGTCTTTTAAATTCTTTCTCCGCAAAAACGCCATACCACACACTTCGCACTTATAATTTTTCTCTCCCGTATGAATAACCATGTGTCGCTTTAACGTCTCTTTATTGCAAAACCTTTGATGGCACACATCACATTGCTGATTTCTTTCCTGAAGATGGACAGATCTCGTGTGGCATATCAAATGATATTTCAGATTGAACGCGCGTCCACACGTTTCGCATTTATGAACACGTGTAGACTGATTGTGGACATCTTGGAGATGGATTGTACGTCTATAGTTAGAATTGAATCGTTCAGGACACATCGGACACCGGCGTGGATACTGCTTCAAGTGAACACCTCTTATATGAAGCGATCTTTTATGCGGTGTGGTAAACACTTTGTTACACCGGTCGCATGGAAAGTTACCGTTTTCATGGACTTCTAAATGTTTTTTCAGTAGACGTAGAGTCATAAAACCTGAACCGCAGATTTCACAACTGTAATTATTAAAATGGACGCTCATGTGTATTACTAATATGCGTACTTTTATAAACTCTTCGTCGCACAGTACGCATTTATATGAGCCTTCTCTTTGATCTAATTTAAAGGGGATCATGTTGTCATTTAATTCTGGGTCTATAGGTTTTTGATGTGCTTCTTTTAAATGGTATTTCAGTTCTTGTAATCCAATTGGTCTTATCGGACAGAGCTTACACATTATATCACTTACGTCTACTTTAAGTACGTTTTCTCTTCGGTTATTGACGAGTCTTTTCAGTGGTGCGAAACTGTGATTTTCGCGCATATGTTGACTCAAAATAACTGTTTCCAAAAAAGGCTGAGAGCAAACGAAGCATTTGAACTTGTTGTTGCCATAAATGAATGGATATACAGTGGAGTATTCGAATACTGTCAAAGCATTCTGCCGAATATCCGGACGTGTTTTGACTTTAGGCGGAACAAACACTTCCACACATGGATCAAGGTCGTTTCCTGCCAGTGGAGGCGGCGATTGACAGCTAATTGACACTGGAGATGGACTACGGGACGGAGTGTAATTTCTCGACGTTGTCGGAAGGTAATTTGAGATTTGCGCACACGACTTGGGTCTAAGGTCGATTTTATCGAAGTCCGTTATAGTTCCAAGAGGTCTACACAAGGTCCGGTCGTATGCCACTTGGAACAAGGGCACGATCCTTCTCTGCTTCTGTATCTCCGGTAATATTGGGGAGTCGGATCCTAGAAAAACAGAAAATTCGAACTTGTATCACGGCGTCAACTCAAACATGCATATTAGATTATTTTGTGTTCAGTTAAAAACTCAGGTGCATTGTTATTTATATTATTACCATCTCCCATATTTAGTCTAAATTACTTTTTGCAGTTGGATTAAGAAATAAAAAAATAAATGTTTAAATTATTTATTTTAGTACAAAAGTAACTTTAGTAAACTGTTTCGAAATAAACCGAATTGCATAATAAACTTAAACTAAAATATATATATTCTAGATAGACACAAGTTCACTCAAGACTCAAGTTTTTGAACTATCTATCTAATATCACGACATATCATATCAATGTACCTATTCGTATTTGACCGGGTGATGCACTTTCACGTGATGCTTCAAACTGCAGTTCTGCACGAAATTCTTTCCGCAAGTGGTGCACACGAATCTCTTATCATTCTCGTGAATACGCATATGCTCTCTTAACGTATACTTTCTGGCAAAAGCTTTCTTACAGATACTACACTGATGTTTTCTTTCTCCTCCATGACGGATCATGTGTTCCTTAAGCTCAGATTTGGAATAAAACTTCCATTCGCAAACCTCGCACGAGTGCCTTTTTAGTTTCAAATGTACCGTCCTAATGTGAACACCCAACTTTCCACTGACTGTGAAGACTTTGGGACATAAATTGCATTTGAATTCTTTTAACTTAAGACCATGCACGGATGACACATGTTTGTTTCTTTGGAAGTAATTTCTAAATGTTTCTGGGCAGTGAGGACATCTGTGTCTTTTGACTTGCAAATGAACAAGCGCATAATGTTCGTTTTTTGCATTAGAGGACCGAAACACTTTATTGCAATCTTCACAAGCAAAAGAACCAGTCTCATGCGAAAAAGCATGAGTCCTGAGTCTTTCTGGGGTAATAAAGCCAGTACCACATTGCTCGCAGATGAAGTTCTGATAGTGGATGTTCATATGTTGGTTTAAACTTTTGAATTCAGCAAACGTCCCGCCACAAATCGCGCATTTGAATTCATTTTTCGTTACTCTGAAAGGTAGCACGCCATCATTCGATTTTGGATCGATGTTTTTATGGTGTTTTTCTAATAGGTGACGTTTCAACGCAGTGAAATCTGGTAAGACATCGTCGCAAAGGGCGCACCCGGTATCGGTGACGTCTACTTTAGCCAGTTCGTACTTTTTTAACTTAGATAAAGCATATTTAACTTTAGAACTGCCACGAGTTCTGACGCTGTGTTCAGTCAGGTTGTGATCCCGTAACCAAGCTGGATCTGCAAACTGGTGGTCACAGTAAAAACAAAGGTACAAATTCTTCATCCATCTAAATGGGCATATTTTTGTACACTCAAGGAGAATCATCGCATTCTTTTTTCTAGCTTTTAAGTCGTCAATATTGCTCTGATAGCTTTCTTCGTTCCGCCTAATTCCGGATGGTCTCACGCCAGTGAGCTTGTCACTGTCGGAGGGTGAGCTCTCATCACCTAGAAATGAGAAAACATCCATGACTTCTTGATACTTATGTTGCATGCATTTGATCGTAATGTTCATGAAAAATCGTAGATCAACCACCATGCTTGTAAACCATATTATAAACGTGCAGACTTCGCAATTTCAAAAATAATTGACGACTTCTTCAAAAATACATTCTCATACATTCGGTAACATGATCGGTTTTTTATAAAATAATAAATTATTGCGAATTTATTAGGCAAAATTTAGTGAATTCCCTAACAGGCCGAGCATTATCACATTCAGTGTTCTTATCAGTATTATTATTGCTGAAGAATATTTAAATTCGTAGGATGATGCACTCGTATGTGCTGCTTCATGCTACATTTTTGAACAAACGACTGTCCACAATCGGGGCACGTATAGCGTCTGTCATTATTATGTATTCGCATATGCTCTCTCAACGTCTTAAGCCTAGCGTATGCCTTCTTGCAAACGTCACATTGGTAAATCCTTTCGCCGCCATGCTTGATAGAATGTTCCTGAAGTTCATAATTACTGAAAAACTTCATGCCGCACACGGTGCACACGTGATTCCGTTCCTGCAAGTGTTGGAACCTTATATGCGCAGTTCTCTTACTAGCCATATCGAAAACTCTAGCACACGATGGGCAAGGAAAATCGGGCGTCTTTTGCTTATGAATCACGCGCAAATGTTTCAATCTTTGCTTGTAGGAAACGAATTTTTCATTACAGATTGGGCACTTGTATCTCTTATTCGATCGATGTACTTTCGCGATATGACTGTACAAAGGTGCGTAGGAGCTGAAGGTTTCACCACACTGCTTGCAAGGGAACACGCCCTGTTCGTGCGTTCGTACATGGTTTACCATACGTTGGGCTGTCGCAAATCGTTTCCCGCATTTCTCGCATATATAATGATCGTAATGATCGTTCATGTGCTTATGTAAGGTTAAGAACATCTCGTACATTTTACCACAGATCTGGCATACATGTTCGTCCTTAACCAATTTGTATGGTAGTACAGACTCGCTGAGCGTCGCATCGATGACGTTGTTATGGATAGCTAGGTGTTTTTTCAACGTGGCATAATCGTTTATCTCATCTAAGCAGATTCTGCAAAATGCGCCCACAAAGTCTACTTTAACCGGTTCGTATTTTCTAGGTTTGGGTAGGAGTAAAGGCTTCGGTTCAGAATGGTGCATTCTGTTGTGAAGTCGGAGCTTCTCTGGCTCTATGAACGTATGTTTGCAGTAATAACAGAGATACAACCCTCGTCTGTATTTAAAGGGGTACGCCGTGGTCGTGCCTATGATAGCGGATATATTTTTCCTAAAGTTGGCACGCCGCTGTTCGGCCTCGTCCCGATCGGCGGCTGCACTTTCTGCGGTAACCTCTTCAGAGTTCATTAACTCTCCGTGTTCTATGCCCTTTCTTCTGTTCGTTCCTAAAAATAGAAAAATATCCAATCAAGCCTTCTCCACGTCTTAACATAAAAAAGGCCTCAAATAGCGTGTTTATTGCATGATAAATAAGTTCTAATTACTCTTTCAAGAGTGTTTCCGAAATTACCTGCTAAGTTTTAAAAAGGTATCTACGAAACACACTGCTTTAAAGTTAAATTTGATACATTATATTAAATAGGTTTCAAGTACAAAGACCGTTAATGTGTACATGATTTATTGATAAAAATACATTCAATATACATTAGGCAGTTTTAGCTTTTTCATAGGTTCGGCGTTGGGATGATGAGTTCTCATATGACTTTGTAAACTACATTTCTGTACGTACGCGTTATTACAATATTCACAGACAAATCGCTTATCATTATTATGTATACGCATGTGTTCTCTTAAAGTTTTTGTTCTCGCGTAGGATTTCTTGCAGACCTGACACTGATACTTCCTCTCTCCTATATGTTTTATCATGTGATTTCGGAGCTGAGCAGCTGTAACGAATTGGTAAGGACATAACGCGCAAAAGAACTGTTTATGTCTGATATGAACCTGTTGGATGTGCTTAGTCCTTTGATTGCACATAGCGAAAACCGCCTTGCATAGATGACAAGGGTACTCTACTTTGGTATTATGCGAGACCTTCAGATGTTTCGCCCTATCCGCGTATCTTAGAAACGAATCATTGCAGTAAGGACACCTGTATCGATATTCTGGCCCGTGTGCTAACGCCATGTGACTGTTCTTTAGCGCCCGTGTCGCAAACACTTCGTTACATTTAGTACATTTATATTGAAGATTACTAGCAGCTTCGTGAATGATTAGATGAGCTTTGAGCCTATGGGCTGCGGAAAACGCTTTGCCACATTGGAAGCAGATGTTATTAGGATAGTGGAGATTCATATGAGTATTTAATTTTGAGAATAATTCAAAACGTTCACCACAATGCGTGCAAAGGAAGTCCTTTTCATTGATTATGAAGGGAGTGATACCAATACTATGATCTTTGCTTATTGGCTTATTGTGGGTTAGGAGCAAATGGTCTTTCAAAGTTTCAACGTCTTTAATGAGTTGTAAGCAGAGTTCGCAACGAAGACCACTGACTTCTACTTTGACGTTGTCTAACGGGCGAGCGAGACGCATAGCTTCTACTCTGTTAGGGTGTTCAAGAGCGTGATCTCTGACGCTACCAAAGTCTCCGAAGGAGACGGGACAGAAAGCGCAGGTGAACGCGCCTCTCTTCCACCTGAATGGGCACACGTTGGAACACTCTATTAAAACAGCCGCATTGTCTCTATGATCGTTATACTTGCGCTTCGGTTTCCATTTAAGTTTGAGGTCGACGGACCCTAAAAACAAAAGAAAATTCACTATCAAACACTAGCGCAAACGAGTTGAATTCGTGAGATTTTTAATTGTTGATTGACTTAACATTATCATAATATCAATTCTAAATAATTTTAATTAAATTATAATTTTAAAGTACGTCATCGATATATGCATTTTCAACTGTCGTAGCTATTCCGGGAATAGTGCCAAAGATATCGATTCAAAGGTTTACGAAGGTCGCCTATGGAGCTTTTTTCCTTTTATGCACTAATTTGATATGAGAATATCTTAACGTTCCACTCCCGAATACTGAAGGACACAAGCTACACCGATACTCAGCTTTCTGGCCATGATCTCTATCCAGATGCCTTAATCTGGAATGATAGGAATCAAAATGCGCATCACATACAGGACATCGGTATCTTTCTTTTGGACCATGAGCGGAGGAAATATGTCTGTTTTTGGCCACTCTATTTGGGAAAATTGCCTCGCATTTAGAACACGGAAACTGGCCAGACTCATGGCACATTTGATGAGCCCTCAATTTATGTTTGCCCGAATATCCTTTTCCACACGTATGGCAAATGTAGCTTTGGTAATGCTTGTTCATATGAACGAATAAACTCATAAATCCTTCGAAAAGTACGTCGCAATGAACGCATCTATATTCTTTCCCTGTCAATACAAAAGGTATAACGCCATCGTTAAATTCCGGATTAAATTGCTTACAATGTAATCCCGATAAATGAGTTTTTAGATCCTTTAACTCTTTGAATTTATCATCACATATAGTACAGGAGAGATCAGTTATGTCTATTCGCAATGGAAATGAGTTCCGCACTTCTGGGTTTTCGAAAACGTCAAGTCTATTTTTATGAATGTTAGAGTGGGTGCGAACTTCGCTGACATTCGCGCAAATGACCGGACAGTAGGCACACATGAATTTCCCGCGTTGCCACCTAAACACGACCGCATTCGAATATTCTAGAATGAGAGCGGCATTTGCCTTATCCTCCACCACTCTTCGTTTCCGCCTCCATTTAATTTTAATTGACGTGTCGCGTTCTGTTGCTTTGACGTCGCTGGGCCCTAAAAATAGAAAGAAACTAATTGAGATCGCAGACTGTTTGTCATTTGGTAGCAAAAGGATAGTTTAGTTGATTGCATGCGTCATGATGTGGCGCCTAAACTTCTCAGTAGAAAGTGATATGGAATCGGGGGAATGCCCAAGCGGTGGAAAATTCTAGAAGTCATGGCGTTTTATTCATTATTGTTTTTTCTATGCGTTTCTCTGACTCCTCTGGCAACCCGTTGATCGCGCGGCGACGCCCGTGCATTTGACACGCGCTAACATTCTCCTTTAACTTCCGAACTCCTACATATGCCTCAAAGTCCACACTAGCGGACCCCAAAAAGAAAATACGTTTTACTAAAACGAACATCACCCCTTTGCCGCATCGAAATATTTATTTTGAATATTTAAAAATTATTCGTTAGGAAATCCGCCGTTATATATTATTATTATTAAGAGCCTGTTGCGTCCCACTACTGGGCAAATACCTCCTGCCATTTTTTCCAGTTTTCCCTGTTCTGAGCAGCCTTTGGCCAGTCTTTTAAAAAGTAATCCAACTCATATATATATATATATTTTTGCCTATTTTGGTGTCCCACTTGCAGGGTAAAGGCCTCCCCTCTTTTTCGCCATTCGTCTCTAGTGGTTACATACTCCCGTTATATCACATATTCTGAAAAAAAAATCAACGAGATATCTTTTACGATTCAAAAGATATATCACTTCAAAGTTAGGACGGACGGACGGACAGCGTAAGCTTAGTAATCGTTGATATACAAAGTAATTAAGTCATCGATATAAATGGATCTTAAACTTTTATTGGGGTTCCGAAAAACAAACCAGAGATTGTTTCAAAGGATTACGAAGTTTGTCTATGGAGCTTTTTTCCTTATATACACTAATTTGATATGAGAATATATTAACGTCCAACTCCCGAATACTGGAGGACACAAGCTACACCGATACTCCGGTTTCTGGACATGCGTTCGGTCCTGTTGCCTTAATCTGGAATGATGTGTGTTAAAAGATCCGATGTGAAATTATACACCCACATGTACATATAGTATTTAATGTTGAACACAAGTCTAATAGGTATAACATTACATATGATAAATAACTAGGCACTCGCGGTGGAAACTTAGGTACATAGCGAACGCAGGGAGCGGCGAACGGAGTGACGTGACCGAGCGCTGTGGTCGTCTCGCTGGAACTAACTGGCAGGAACGCGGCGCGCGTATCGGTTGCTAGGCGCGGTCATCATTGAATTAACCGCTCTAACGCTGTGGTAAGGCCGTGTGGCATGATAAGGAGTCCGCCTCAATAGGAATCAAAATGCGCATCACATACAGGACAACGGTATCTTTCTTTTGGTCCATGAGCGGTGGAAATATGACAGTTCTTGGCTATTCTAATTGGGATAACTGCATTTTGTGCGCATTTGATGCGCTCTCAATTTATGCTTGCCCGAAAATCCCGTTCCACATGTATGGCAAATATAGCTTTGGTAATGCTTGTTCATATGAACGAATAAATTCATAAATCCTTCGAAAAGTTCGTCGCAATGAACGCATCTAT
Organism: Tortrix viridana; assembly: GCA_963241965.1. NCBI lineage: Eukaryota > Metazoa > Arthropoda > Insecta > Lepidoptera > Tortricidae > Tortrix > Tortrix viridana. The sequence continues at coordinate 1,801,087 of OY725198.1, read as the reverse complement.
ATTCTTTCCCTGTCAATACAAAAGGTATAACGCCATCGCTAAATTCCGGATTAAATTGCTTACAATGTAATCCCGATATATGTGTTTTGAGATCCTTTAACCCTTCGAATTTATCATCACATATAGTACAGGAGAGATCAGTTATGTCTATTCGCAATGGAAAGGAGTTCCGCACTTCAGGGTTTTCGAAAACGTCAAGTCTATTGTTATGAAGGTTAGAGTGGGTGCGAACTTCGCTGACATTTGCGCAAATGGCCGGACAGTAGGCACATATGAATTTCCCGCGGTGCCACCTAAACACGACCGCGTTCGAATATTCTAGAATAAGAGCGGCATTCGCCTTATCCTCCACCACTCTTCGTTTCCGCCTCCATTTAATTTCAATTGACGTGTCGCGTTCCGTTGCTTTGACGATGCCGGGCCCTAAAAATAGAAATAAACTAATTGAGATCGCAGACCGTTTGTCATTTGGTAGCAATAGCTTAGTTCAGTTGATTGCATGCGTCATGATGTGGCGTCTTAGTTTCGAATTGGTATAAAATTGCCAGTGGCATTGAGGACATTCGAATTTCTTTTCAGCTGGTTTGTGTGCGGTGCGGAAGTGAGCTGCTCTTTTGCAGCTTGTGTCGAACGTTTTTCCGCAAGCGGAGCAGCCATAATCTGTTCGGAGTTGAGCGTGATCGTCAACTAAGTGTTTCGCTCTTGCGTAGTAAGTGGTAAAAACTTCTGGGCAACGGGGGCACGTGTAACGCACGCCTTTCTTATGTACTCGAAGTCTATGGCACATTCTAGAGGCACGTGTCACAAGCACTTCATCACAATCCCCGCAAGGAAAGCTTCCAGTTTCATGAGACTGTACATGAGTGCGAAACCTAGATTTAGATACGAAAGCCTTGCCGCAAGAATCACAAATGTAATTTTTATAATGTGTATTAATATGTTCGTTTACTTTTGAAAAGCTAACGAAATGTGAAAAGCATTTTTGGCAGAAGAATCCGTTCTGGTCCACCAGCTTGAACGGTAAAACGCCATCGCTATAATCAGAGTTTAACGTCTTTCCATGTAGAGATATTAAATGGTCTTTTAGATCATCTACATCAGTTAAAGGATGATGGCAAAGCCTACAGCTGAGATTCCCTATATCGATCTTAACCATGTTATTTTCAGTTAACTTAGCGAATATCTTTTTTGTGGGCGATTGGTTTAGGTGGTTGTTTTGGACGTGTTCACGCAGCGGGCCGGTATCTACAAATTTAGCGTCGCAGTATGAACAGTAGAAAGCGCTATGGAACCAGCGGAATGCCCAAGCGGTGGAACATTCTAGAAGCGTCATGGCGTTTCTACGCATCATTGTTTTTGCTATGCGATTCTGTGACTCCTCTGGCAACTCGTTGTTCGCGCGGCGACGCCTGCGCATTTGGCGCGCGCTAACATTCTCCTTTAACTTCCTAACTCGTCTAACTCCTACATTTGCCTCCAAGTCCGCACTAGCGGAACCTAAAAAGAAAACAATACGTTTTACTAAAACGAGCATCACCCCTTTGCCGCATGCAAATATATTTCTTTAATATTTAAAAATAATAGTATAGGTAATAGTATAAAGTATTTTATGAGTTTAGGTATCAGCAAAACAAAAATAAGTTTCAAAATTTTAAAGCTTTTAATACATCACAATCAGTTTACAGAGCCTAACCTATCACTACATCTTACACGGGGTTATGTTAACAAGATCACACATTATCCGAATGAATTTCCCTTAAATGGGTCAACAGTTGAGAACGCTGTTTGAACAACGTACCACACCATTTGCAACTCGCGTCGTCATGAGTCTTTAGATGAGTTCTCAAAGCCCTATTCCTTGGAAATGACTTGTCACATACATTGCAATGGTAATTCCTTTCTCCAGTATGTTTGACCATGTGCCTTTTTAGTTCGTAGGCAGTTTTGAAATTCCATTCACAGCACGGACATCTAAAATCACGCTGGGGTGGGAAATGGACAGTTCGGACGTGAATGGCTCGCTTTCCTGATGTTTTGAACGTAAGTTCGCAATGCGGGCAACTGTAAGACACTTCCTTTTCTCTATGGGTCTCGTTGAGGTGGTTCATGCGATCATAGTAGCCGTCGAAGCGCATATTGCATTGAGGACATTCATACCTAGGAGCCTTTGCGTGTGCATGAGCCTTGTGGTAATCTCTAGCAGCTCTCATAGTAAATACCCTACTACATTCATTACAAGGAAACGATCCACTTATATGAACTTCCGAATGCTTCCTCAACCTGGGCGCTGTCATATACCCCTTCCCGCACGTAGCGCAAATGTAATGCTGGTAATGCACATTCATATGTTCGTAGAGTTTTAGAAAATTATTAAACTTCTCTTGGCATAGCACGCATCTCCAAGATTCTTTGTCCAGGCAGAAAGGTAGAACACCGTCTGGATGGTTGATTTCAAAGTCATATCCGTGTTTTACGACGTGTTCTCGCATCTGTTTCACGTCGGTGTATGACATTGAACAGAGACGGCACACGGCATCAGTTAAATCGATATTGATGAGAGACATTTCTTTAAATTTGCTGTAGATGTCTTTGACGCTGTGTTGGGGGGAACATGTGCGTATGTGTTGCCGCAGAAGATTGCAATCCGTGAAGCTGGCTTCGCAGTAAGCGCATTTGAACTGGTTTCTTTTCCATCTGAAGGGATTAACGGACCAACATTCAAGAATAGCGCTGGCGTTTTTCTTTGTAGCGAATCTAGCCTCGGCCCGGGCGCTTCTCTGGTAACGTGGCTTTTCCTTGAGCAAGTGCTCGATTGGAACATCGGTGGCCTCTACCTTTATCACAGTTTCATGTTTGGTTTGGCCTCGTCCTAAAAATAGAAAAAATCTGTCATATTTCTTGGTACATCTTCTTCATACATCTTCTTAGATTTTATTTGCGAATTTATGCGATTTTTTAAACCTTTGAAGTTATTTAGAGTAAAATAATTTCAGGCCCTTTTGGTGTCGTGGAATGAAAAGCTAATAGAAAATTCCATATTTTATTAAGTTTTTTACAATTATTTACAGTTGCCTTACAATATACCTATTATTTATTGCTTACACACACGTCACAAGATTATTTTTAGCATTAAACGAAATTATAAATTACACGGGCTTTCAACAATTTGGTTGAAAGTATTTTCATAATTAACACATCTTCCAGGATGATTAATTCATCCGTTTAATATTAAATAATAATAAAATATTATATTCGATCTCAAGCCTAAACAACAAAAGCAGTAATAATTAAATCGATATGTTTGACTCTGAAAATATTAATCTTATTATGCCTATTATTATTATTATAGCCTCAATTTCCATGCCTTTCAAATAAAATATAAAAAAATAAAAACACAGCTTGTAGTATTTAAGAAGACGTGGCCCCTTCTCGGGTATAGGCCTCTTCCAATTGTCTCCATCCTTTCCTATTTTTTGCCTTCTGAGTCTAATCTGTACCGGCAGTTTTATATATCTCGTCGACCCAGCGGTCTTTAGGTTTTCCTGCCCCTCTTTTTCCGCTTGGAGGTCCATGAGGTAATTAATTAATTCTTTTACTTACTAATATTATAAATACTTAAGTTTGTTTGTTTTCACGGTCAAGAGGCTTAACAGATTTCCATGAAAATTGGCACGTATGTACAGTCGAGTTCAAAAATATGAACACCCTTTGCACCTTTTCAATGGGATAAGGCGCTAAGTGTTTACATATCTTTGAACTCGACGCTACCTAGTCTATTACATGAAGACGAAAGTGGAATACTTTTTATTACGATTTTACAAGGATTTTTAGAAATCTTATAAATACTGGTAATGCGTCTCCAAGGCAGATCATAGTATTATTATAAAAATAGAAAACCTTCAGAAAATATTAACATCGAGGTTGACTAGTGGCAACAAACAATTATATTAAGTACGCAAATAAAATGTCCAAAATTTAGAAATATTAATAACAGGTAAATGTAATTACGAATAATCAAGAGATCACTTATTAAAATAATAAATATTATCGACAGTTTTTGATCCGGTTAAAACACTTCTAACCTTATTAATTTTCATTATTTATGTACGATTATTATTTCCAGATAAATACTTGTTCAGTCGAGTACAAAGATGTGTATACAATTTTTGCTCCTTATGACAATGGAATAAGATGCAAAGGTACCTTTAAACATATCTTCTAGTACTCGACTGTTCAACTTGTATAATTTATTTATGTTACATGCTATTTACCCTAATTGACTCAAGTTCAATTCTACGTATGTCAGATTTATCCAATCCCTAAATAAAAATATGTGCCAGTTAAAGTTATATATGTTTTCTCTATCATATGAAAGAAAAAATAGAGCTAAAATGTATTTGTCAGATACTGTTATCTGGAGTTAAATAAATCAGCCTTTAGGTGATGGCGACATCGGAACCATCAGACATGAAAATGTTTCTTAGCAATATGTTTATCCAATGATATCTTTGTAGCGAAAGCCCTTGAACAACTACCGCAAGGATACCCGTACTCTGTCTCCTTCTTAGTTCTATGTGCTTTCACGTTATGGTGATATTTCTGAGACCTAGTTTTGAAACTCATATGGCAAGTGGTACACTCGTACATTTCTGCACCAGGCTTGTAATTGTGGAACTCCATTAGATGACGTTTCCGAAGCTCCCAGGTTGCAAACCGCGGCTTATCTTTACAATGTGCACACATATATGGTAGGGTTGTGTGCGTTGTCTTTATATGCATGTTTCTTTCTTCTAAAGTCGAGAAAGTTGCGACGCATCTACTGCAGCTGTATTTATTATCGTGGGGTATTCTAGTGTGCGCTATTAAAGCGGATTCTGTGATAAAACCTTCGCCACAAGTGTCGCACACAAAGTTTTGAAAGTGTTCCGCAGTATGTTTTTTTAACGAGATGAAATCTGAGAATTGGCATGTGCATATAGCACATTTCCAGTGAGATCCGTCGTTTAATTTAAAAGGAAGCACTCCTGGCTGCACGTCCGCGTTTATAGGCTGCTTGTGATCATTCTTTAGATGAGTGATAAGATCATCAAGAGTATCTATTTTTAAATAACAAAGCTTGCACTGGAGGTCAGTAATATCAACTTTAAGAAATTCTTTTCTTAATTTTCGACTAAAAACGTTTTGTACATTGAAGTTAGCGTGTCGTGACGCCATGTGCATTCGAAGACCGTTCGGATCATTGGACTGCACGCGACAAAAGACACAGTTAAAGTTCTGGCCCCATGTTCTGAATGGTTTAGCTGTTGAGCATTGCAGGATAATTTCAGTGTTGCTACGATGTTTAAGCGCTTTTCCAAAGCGAGGCTTGTAGGTAGCTTTGTAACACTTAAAATTACGCTCGTGCTGTTTCAGACCATGTTCGGACAAGAACGTAGCTCCACACTTCTCACAGGTAAATATTTTCACGTGACTTCTCAAATGACCATTGATTTGGGAGAATTCAGAGAACGTTTTGTCGCAATCCAGGCACATCCATAGACCCGTCGGTCCCTGCCTGTAAGGGAGCACTCCGAAAGGTACGTCAAAATTGACAGTTTTCTCGTGGTCACGGTGTAGGTGATTCATGAAAACTTCTACGCTCGGAATGTCTTGCGAGCATAGGTTACATTTAAATTCGGTTATGTCTATTTTCAAATCATCCACTACCTTGTAGAAAGCGCTGTTATAATCAGCGTTCGCGTGGTCGGTTTTGATATGGCTCCTCAACGCTGTCATAGGCTCAAATTCGTCATGGCAGTATGAACAGACAATCCTATTAAATCGGGTCTTAAAAGGAAAGGCGGTAGAGTACTTAAGTATCAGTACAGCGTTTTGACGTTGCGGGTTCTGGTTAACAGATCTTTCAAACAGTCTCTTTTTCGATTTACGTTCTTTTTCAGTACGTTCCGCTTTTTCCTTTGGCCCTAAAAAAGAAAAGAAGGAGGTCAATTACACAGTTCGGGAATACATTGTCGCTAAGTTCGAAAGGTGAAAGTTTGGTCCATGCCATGACAAGTTTGGTGACAAAATTTAGAGAGATTTTTGTCTGATTAAAATAAGTTGAATTAAACATTAAAATGTTTTTTCGCCATGTGTTTATCCAAGAACAATTTCGTGGTAAAAGCTTTAGGGCAAGTCGGGCAAGGATAATTCAGTTCGCTGTCTTTTTTCATCCGATGTGTCCTTGCCATGTGGTTATACTTCCCGGAGCGAGTTTTAAACGTTTTTTGACAAGTCTCGCATTCGTACTTGTCTGCGCCGGAGGTGTAGTTGTGCACTTCCATTAGATGTTTCTTTCGTAGTTCCCAGTTCGAAAACCGAGGTTTATCTTTGCAATAGGTACACATGTATGGAGTATTTGTATGCTGAGTTGTCACATGATGATTCCTTTCGTCTAATGAAGAAAATGTGGCCACACACCGGCTGCACTTGTATTTATTCTCGTGAGGTATCTTTGTGTGTGCGATCATAGCGGATTCAGTTATAAAACCCTCTCCACACGTATCGCACACATAGTTCTGTAAATGTTCAGCCGTATGTTTCTTTAACGAAACAAAGTCTTGGAACTGATGCGGACAAATAGTACATTTCCAAATAGAACCATCGTTTAGTCTAAAAGGTATAACACCCAGTTGGCCGTCAGAAATAGGTTGCTGATGGTCGTTTTTTAAATGATTCGTTAGAACATCGAAAGATTCGATAGGCATGAAGCAGAGTTTGCAGTGTAAATCAGTGATATCGATTTTAAGGAACTCTTTCCCAAGTTTTCTGTAAAACGCGTCCTGGACGTGGTAATCCGCGTGGTGCGTTGCGACGTGACTTCTGAGTCCGCACGGATCGCTAGCGTGGACGCGGCAGAAAACGCAGCTAAAATTGCTCTTCCAAGTTCGGAACGGGCAAGCAGTTGACCACTGGAGAATAAGCTCTGCGTTCCGTCGGGCCCGCATAACCTTACCATTACGTGCCTTATATGCTGTTCGACAACACTTCACCTGACGATGATGGTCGCGTAAAGCATGATCGGAAATAAAAGTAGTGCCGCACTTATCGCAACTGAAATTCATGAAGTGTGTCCTTATATGCCGATTGAACTGAGTAAACGTGGAATAAGTTTTGTGGCAATATACACAAGGCCACTCGCCGCTAGGGCTTTCCTTGTACGGTAAGACCCCGAAACGTGCGTTAAATTTGACCGGTTTCTCATGTACCGTGGATAAATGAGTCATTAAAGTATCTATATCATTCACAGTTAGTTCGCAGAGTTTACATTTGAGGTTAGTAATGTCTACTTTAATTAAGTTACCGTTTGTTCTGTAGAATACGTTCTTAAAATCAGAGTTGAGGTGTTCAGATTGCATGTGGTAGCGGAGGTTGGACAAAGGATCGAATTCATCGAGGCAATACGCGCATAGTATTTGCGTGAACCTAGTTTTAAAGGGGTAGGCGGTAGAGAATCTTAGTATAAGTTCAGCGTTACGCCGCTGTGGTGTCTGGTAAACGAGTACTATTTTCGGTTTTTGTTGCTCACTCGCACTACGCCCGCGAATTTCCAACGTGTACCCTAAAAAAAAAAAAAATTGGTCAGTCACTCCTGATCACTACCTAAACGATACTAGTTTATCGGTAAGATCTACTGTTATAATTGAAACAATCGATAGGAAATAAACCGTTTATTGGAGTAATCATTTAAGTAACAAACACAGTTCTAAGAAGTTATAAAGTAATAGTAATTTCAGGGTGATGCGACTTCATGTGCCCCTTTAGGCTAACTTTTTGGGCAAAATATCTCTCGCAAAGGAGGCAAGTGAATCTTTTAGTCTTGCTATGAATCCACATGTGCTGCTTTAGGCTCTTCTCTCTAGAGAAGGCCTTCAAGCAGAGCTGACATTTAAAGAGCTTCTCGCCGGTGTGTCCAATCCTGTGATCTTCTAACGACTTTTTGCTTCCAAACTTTAGCCCGCAACAAGAACAAGCGAACGTCTCATCCGTGTGGGTCAATTTGTAATGCGAATAGAATAACTTCCTAGAATCGTAAGTTTTATCACAATCCGGACACTTGTAGGTCTTTTTCGGGCGATTATGTAATTCGACAAGATGTTTCTGCTTGTTTTCCCAGGATAAGAATCTTTCTCCGCAATATATACAGCAGAATGACCAGCACGGCTTCGAAGCGCGAATATGTGCCTTCTTTTCAGCTAACGTAGGGAACTCCTGCCAACATTTCCGACAAGCATAATTATCGGAATGGTTACATCTCATATGATACTTCAAAGCTTCATTAGTAAGATAAGTCCGACCACAAATCTCACAGGTGCATTTCCTGTAATGGGTAGGAGTATGCCTGCCGAGTTTAGTGAGAGTAGGGAATTTCTTGTTACATATGAAGCAGAACCATTTATCTGGTTCAAGCTTGTAAGGTTGTAAGCCCAAGTCGTAGTTAAGGTTTAGCTTGGTGTGATCGTGGTTGTCAAAGATATGTTGGGCCAATTTTTCGAGCGAGTCGTACGGTATCTCACATACGCGGCATGCCATGTTGGAGCACTCGACTTTGAGGTGCTCTTGGTTGCGCAGGCTGTACGCGAAGGCCCGGGCGTAGGCGAAGGAGCGGTGGCACTCTTCCGCGTGTGATCGGAACTCCATTGGATCTTCGAACTCATCGTTGCAGTACACGCAAAACATCGACTTGCCGCGCAGTCTGAACGGATACACGGTAGAGTATTGCAAGACTACCTCGGCATTCCGTTTCACCATTCGGAGCCGACTGATTTCTCCAGTGTCTAGAAAAAGAAAGAAAATGCCCTGTGACTGGAGTCCTACTTTGAAATAACCTTGATGGTTTTATAAGATTTCTAATTTTACTGTATTAGCGACATTAAGAAAACGTGGATGACTAAGAGAAACACAAGAAAGTAATGTAAAAAATTATTTATTCAACTTCACTACCTACAAATATTAAGAACACCCACTCGAGAAGAGTCGTTTAAAATAAATTTAGATTTGGTTCCTTTGATACCCCATTTATAATCTTACAAATGCAATAATTCAGCACGAATTGGCAATGTTAGGAACTAATTGATATATCACTACTAAAGAATAATAAAATAAATGTGTGAAGCTTTGTTGTAGTTACATTAATTTTAATCCCTATTTTCCGGCTGAGAACTCGCAATTTTCCGGATGGTGAGTTCTCATGTGAGTTTTCCAACTGATCTTTTGTGTAAACTGCTTATTGCAAGGTTTACACTCGAATCTTTTAATTTCCATGTGAATCCACATGTGTTGTTTCAAATTATTACTCCTTGGAAATGACTTGGAGCACACAGGGCATTCGAAAGATTTTTCTCCAGTGTGACCTACAACATGTTTTTTAAGATTGTATTCTGAATCGAATTTTCTATTGCAATATTTGCATTGCACAAAATCGTTAGTGTGGGTAATTTTAAAATGAACGGCATAAGCCGACCGCGTGCTAAACATAGCCTTGCACTCTGGACATTGATGCTTCTTCCTTTTCTTTCCGTGTACATCAGTCATGTGTGTTTGTTTAAGGTTCCAAGTAGAAAATCTATCGCCGCAAAAATTGCATGTATGTTGACAACATAATTTGGAAGTGGTGTAATGTGCTTTCCTAGCTTCTAGGCTCGGAAAGGACTTGAGACACTTTCTGCAGATCGGCTCATTGCCCTTGTTGCAGAATTTTCGATGAGCGGTCAAAGACGCTGTAGTGGAGTATGATTTTCCGCATGTTTCACAAGTGAACCTGACGAAATGAGTTTGGGTGTGTTTGCTCAAAGTTCGTAAGCAGGGAAATTTTTCTGAACATACTGCACAGTGTCGCGTATCCTTGAATAGCGTGAACGGTTGAAGTCCTAAGTGATTATTCAGGTCTATTGGATATTCGTGGACATTTAACAAATGTTCGGCTACATCTTTTAGGTTTGATAATTTTTTGGAACACGTTCTGCAACGGAGATCAGTGCAGTCAACTTTGAGGTCGCCGTCGGACACATGGACGAAGGCCATCCAAACTTTGAACTGTTGGTGCTCTTCATCCATATGTTGCCTGAATAGCACGGCGTCGTCGTATTTCTCGCAGCAATACACGCACACCATGAGTTTCCCAGGGAGCCTGAATGGATACGCGGTCGAGTACTGGACTATAACCTCGGCGTTTCGTCTCTCGATGGTGGCCTTGGAGACCGTATTTTTGTCTAAAACAAAAGAAATGCTCTCTATGATTGACCTCTGTTTAGTGTGCGTGTATGCTGTGATATTAATATGTTATATTAGGATTGTGTATGTAACCGCTTGGGTTTTAAAAAACATAAGTAAAATATCCCTTGACGAACTTTCGTGTCGTGGTGGTTTAATTCAGGGAAGTTTTAGGGTAACAATTTAAAACAATACTGACTCAAGATATTATTTATTTCTAACATAAAATATAACATCCAGTATTTTCCAATTAATTGTCTTACATATCTAATTCAAAAGCATCTTACGACTTCAAACGTATGAATTTGAGTTTTTAATCTATTCCCAAAACAGATTGTATTAGTAAGTTTCATTTTTACAATATAAATATTCTTACAATACTGCCGTCCTAATTCAAAAGGACGCATGTCAGTATCATAGGTTTTGATTAACGGGCGATTTTAGGTTTTAATTCACGGCAATAATTAATAATAATAATTTTCATTTTACTAAGATTTTTTTATGGCGACATTGATGTGTAATTTATCGAAAACGTTAAAAAATTAAATTTGATTTTTTTGACATGCATCCTTTTGAATTAGGACGGCAGAATACTACTTTAAACTTTTCATTTACATTTAAGTAGTTAATGAAAAATAAAGAAAAAAAACAACAGTCACCTTAATGCTGCAAATGACTTTCTAATTTTTAATCTACATATAATGCATTTAAAACAAATTAACAACAAGAAAAAATAATTGTGAGTGAAGGTTTATAATAATTAACAGTTTGTCGGATATCAGGTTAGTTATCTTTAGTGACCAATTAAGTTTTACAATGGCTATTGCGAGATTATCCTGACCAAGCCTTCGACTGATTTTCATCACATTAACTTTCATGTCCATCAAATTTTATTTATTACGTGTTCTTAAAATCTGATAATAACGACAGAGACCGGACTTTAAGCCTATCGCTGTTCATTTGTTTACCGTCAAAATCGACCGAATCGGGATGGTACGACTTCATATGCGTTCGCCAACTGACTCTCTGATTAAACTGCTTATTACAAGGTCCGCATTCGAACCTCTTATATTCGCTATGAATCCACATATGCTGTGCTAAGTTTTTTTTCCTAGGGAACGATTTGGAGCACACGCTACACGGAAACAACTTTTCCTTCGTGTGTACGACTCTGTGCTCTTCGAGGGCTCTTTTCGTATCGAATTTAGAACCGCAACAAGAGCAAGTAAAATTATCATCAGTGTGTGAAATTTTGAAGTGTACGCGATATTTTTTTCTATCGGCAAATACTTCGCTGCATTCAGGGCAAGGATGTGAACGCTTAGGTCTTTCGTGGACCTGGATCAGATGGCTTTGTTTCAACGTCCAAGTCATGAACCGCTCTCCGCAAAACATGCATAGATGCGACCAGCATTTAGAGGAACACTTTAAGTGTTCTCTTTTTGCTTCTAAAGTCGAGAATGTCATCCTACACTTTCTACAGATTCGTTCGTTGCCCGCGTGAGAGAATCTTATATGATTTTTTAATGTTGTTATGGTTGCATAGGACTTTCCGCAAGTATCGCAGGTATATTTGAGGAAATGGGATTGCGTGTGTCTACTCAACTGTCGTATGCAAGGGAATTTTGTACAACAAATCGCGCATAGGAGCTTGTCTTTTTCAAGTTTGAACGGCTGCATGCCCAGTTCGAAATTAAGCTTTAATTTCATGTCATGTTCTAAATGTAAATGGCTAGCGACTGCTTCCAAAGTTTCAAAAGATTCTTCGCAGAGCCGACATCGTAGGTCTGTGCAGTCTGCTTTAATGAACCCTTCGCTACAGTGGACGAAGGCCATGCGAACCTTGAACGTTTCATGCTCATCGCTCTGGTGTTTCCTATACAAGTTCGGATCATCGAAACTCTCACAGCAGTACACACAAACCATTGAATTCTCTGGGAGCCTGAATGGGTAGGCAGTCGAATATTTCACGATTATCTCGGCGTTCCGTTTTGCGTTGAGATAGGCATCGTTGTCTAGAACAAAAAGAAATGCCCTTAGTCATTCGATTGTTCTGTGCCGTTTTTTTTAACAAAATTGAGTTATTTAGCCGGTTTTCTTAATTTAAACACACGGATATTAAAGCTAAAATACGTGTAAATGTTTAAATTTACTTTGGAAATCAAAATGATAACGTCAAAAATAAGTAACAGAATTATAGCGCCGCTAGTTACTAGTGCCTAATTTTGTAACCGACAGGAACTCGAGTGTCGGTTTAGGATAACGTTTAGTCTTAAACATTTCACAGCAATGAGTACACGTTTGTTATTCGAATGCATAACTTTGAAATGAGTTAGTATTTTTTTCCTATTAGGAAATATTTCCCCACACTCATTACAGGGGTAGGTCTTTTTTGGAACTCCGTGTACCTAATTAAGAGAACCCCTTTCAAATCCCAACTGAGGAATCTTTCACCACATACGTTACATACATGCGGCCAGCATGATATTCAATTCACTGACATGTTTTTTCAGTCCTCAGCGCGGCAAACCATGTTTTCTACAAATCTTCCCTTCGACTGGGTGCGAGTATTTGACATGGTTTTTTAGTGTTTACTGTCGTATACGATTTGCAGCAGGTCTCACAAGTGGATTTGAGATAATGAGACGGCATGTGCCCGCTAAGTTTGCGGAGACAAGGAAACTTCTTGCAAACTGCACAGGTGAGTTTATCGTGAAAAGCGAATGGTTGTATCCCTAAATCATACTCTTGGTTGATTTTAAGGGAATGTTTTACACGTAAATGACTAGCAATTTCGTTTGCCAGTAAAGGCTTCTAAACATACTCGACAGCGTAATTCTGTGCAATCTGCTTTGACGTAGCCTTCGTTGCAATGCACGAAAGCCATGCGTATATCAATCTTTGGATGTTCTTTGTGCATATGCTTTCTGTACAGTCTACGCATCGCTCATAGCAGTAGACGCAAACGCAATCATTCCGCGGAAGCTTGAACTATATTGTTGCATATTTTACTATGACTTCGGCGTTTTGTCTTGCGATGTCAAACGCATTTTCTAAAACAAAAGTTCTTGGTTATTTAACCATAATATCGAGACCTCGCGTTTTGTTGGAAAACTATTCAACAATCGGTTTGATCGGGATGGTGTGATTTCATGTGCATTCTGAAAGTGACTTTCTGATTGAAATGCTTATTGCACGTCGTACATTGAAACCGTTTATTCTCACTGTGTATCCACATATGCTGCACTAAATTAGACTTCCTGTGAAACGTTTTACGACAAAAACCACAAGAAAATGATTTCTCCTGCGTGTGTACGAGTACGTGGCGGGCCATAGTATTTTTATGTCTATAGCGATTTCCGCAATACGGACATATAAATTTCTCTTCAGTATGGTTATTTTTGAAATGGTCGGCGAGTCTATTATTGTTCATGAATACTTCTTTGCACTGGGGGCAAGGAAAGGTTTTGACAGGTGCCCCGTGTTTCTCAGTCATGTGGACGTCTTTATCCTTTAACGTTTTAAAGCGATCGCCGCAAACAGAGCAACAATACTGTCGGCACTCTTTAAATTTCAACAAGTGTTCGTTCTTTTCTTCCGCGGTACTAAAAGTCATTTTACACTTTCTGCATATCCGTTCGTGTCCAAAGTGGACGAACTTTACGTGTTGCTGCAATGACGTCGCTGTAGGGTAACATTTGCCGCAAAATTCGCAAGTTAGTTTCGAAAAATGTGACTGAGTGTGTCTGCTTAAGTGACGTAAAGAAAAAGCTTTGGTACCGCAAGTGACACACGACCAATTGATATTATCGACTAGTTGAAATGGCTGCAAACCTACTTCGTAATTTAAATCGATTATAGGATTTGCATGAGCGTTTTTAAGATGTTTTGCAGCGGAATCTAAGTTTTGTAATGATTCTCCACAAATGCGGCATTTTAAATTAGTAACGTCTGCTTTTATATAGCCTTGACTGCAATGTATGAAAGCGAGGTTTTCTTTGAAACACTTGTGATCGGTTTCCATGTGTTTTCTATAATCGCGCGGGTCCTCAAAAGTATCGCAACAGTACACGCAAACCATGGAGGTTTCTGGAATCTTGAACGGATACGCCGTAGTGTATTTGACGACTATCAGGCCGTTCCGTCTCGCGGCGGCTTGTTCATCTAGAACAAAAGAAATTCCTTCGGTCATTTTTAGCGAGCTTCTAAAGCTATCTTTTAGATATGATAATTCAAAATTTTAAACGGATTTAAACGCCGTTTGATGGCTGGTCTTCTGCGCAAGTCATACGAATTGGTCGTTTCTGAGGCTGTTATTACGCGTTAGGTGACCCGTCATCATTTTTAGATTTCAGAACTGCTCGGATCTGATGCAGACTAAAACATATACATTTATAACACAACTTTAGATAAATATAACAAGGATCATTGACGTTTTCTGCCAAACTCTTGTTGATAAATTTCAGGATGATGTTTCTCGACGTGAACTCTTAGTTTTTTGAAGTCAGTGAAGAGGCGGCTACACGCTGAGCAGACCTTCTTTTTGCTGTCGTCGTGAATTACTAAATGCTGTTTTAAAGTTTTGTCTCTGGTGAAAGATTTGTCGCAAACGTGGCATTTAAGCGGCCTCTCCCCCGTGTGTTGGTGCGTGTGTTCTCTCAAGTCTCGTTTTGTAGCAAAAGTTAATTCGCAGTACGTACACTTGTGATCTTCGGTATGAGCAGCTTTAAAATGAAAATATAACAGCGTGCGCCGTTCAAAAACTTTCTCACATTCAGTACAACGGAATAGTTTCTTTTCTTTGCCATGAGTTTCGACTAGATGGTCCTCTCTCCGCTCCCAAAATAGAAACCTTTCTTTACATATACTACATCTAAAAGGCAAACACGACTGATTGAGACGCAAATGTTCCTTTTTAGCTTCTAGTGTCGGAAATGAATGTTTACACTTTCTGCAGTAAAATGATCTGGTCGTGTGTCGTGCTTGCACGTGATTATCGATTCCCCTTCGACTCTCAAACCTTTTTCCGCAAATGTCACATATGGCTCTAAAATAATGTGTCCCCGTATGTCTGGATACTTGTGTCGTGCTAGTGAATCTTTGAGAGCAAACGACGCATTCGAACCGATCTTTCTCTAGCCTCAACGGCACTAGTCCTAAACTTTGGCCCAATTCGATTTTGAGTTCATGCTCGTCATGTAAGTGTTTAGCTAGAGTTTCTATGGAAGTGAACATCTTTACACAATGAACGCAACGAAGATTCGTGATGTCTACACGAGTTTGAGTATCCAGTCTAGATTTGTTACACTTTGACCTGTCAACGCCCATATGAATGATGTCCATGTGCGCCCGGAACATATTGGGATCGTTGAAATTGTCTCTGCAAAAACAGCACCGCAAAGATGAAGAGGATTGCAGAAATGGGTAGGCCGTCGAGTGTTTCAATATAATTTGGGCGTTCTGCTTAGCGGCGTCCCGTCTCCATCCAAGTATGTCTAGAAAAGAGAAGAGTTCAGTTCTTCACCAATTCCTAGAACGCTCAAATTTATTGATACAGGTAGTTGGAGGAACGCGTTGGTAGGTTGCAATTTTTTCATACGATAACCTAGGAGTTTTTTACAAACTTCAATAATAGAGGTTCTCAATTAGTCGAAATCTTCACGCGTGACTTTTTTCCCTTGTGAAACGAATTCGTTGATTTTTTTGTTGGAAAGATCATGGGAAACTTCATGTTCGGTCCCATAGAAAAATTGGTGAGATCTTGTGATGGGACCCATGAGGAATCGACATATATTAGCGATTTTGGTACTTTCTTCAAGAACTTACGCATTTGTATCCTAAAAGCACCATTTGGTAAAGTAGAACTGATGGTGGAGTATCAGGAGAGCTCCTCAACCGATTAGCATCCCTGCATCTCGGACAGCGGCAGTTTGTTAATTGTGATGAGGAATTGGCATTAGGCTATTGTTTCTTAATGTAGTGTAAGTATATGATGGTGACGTGAATAACATAATTATATAGTATTCATTAAAAAGCGAAACAATATGTTTGAATAAAACAGTCTTTCAAAATCCACTAAACAGCGTTAACCTAAATAATTACCGGTCTCCGTGGAAATGCCTATTTGGGGCCTGCATCTAATATTTCTTATACTAAATAACCATTGATTTAGTATATATAGATACACAATCAGCAGGAAAAAATGGCAAGTCAAAACTACTGCCTAATCGACTTGGGCAGTAGTTTGGCTATTAGTCTTGTTTCAACCACAGACAATGGCAGTTGTCAATCATGACGAAATGTGCAGTGAAAAACTGCAAAAATAATAACAAAAAAACAAATAAAAAGGATGGAATGTCTTATTTTACGTAAGTTCTATTTATTTATAAACAGATTCTAGTTAAAATTATAATACTTTCATGATTTTTAGGAATTTATTTTGTACATACAAATCATGACTTATCACGGAACAAAAATATATGGAGTAGCTATTACTTTTATTAATTTTAATAAATCGTGTTGGTTTATTTTGACTTAAGACGAAAAAAATGTTTATAATAATATTTCTTATATTGGGTATCTTATATGGGGAAAGAGAAATCAATGACCAATCACACGTAGAATCAGCAATAGAAACAAATATTCAAGCAAACTGTGACATTTTGTCTTCAGATCTTGATGAGTCTGGAAACTGTTGTGATTACATCAAACAAGTCATAGGATATATTGCCGGATACGTAGTTTGGAAATCAATAAAATCAATTCGGTGCAACATATACACAAATTCTCTTTTAGCTAAGGAAAGGCTCGATTTTCATAAATTAATTGACATCAAAAACTTAGGTGGGATTTTTTACGCATCTCAAGATGTATTTGATGTGTGCAAGAAAACAGAAGCTTTCATTAGAAATAACATATAACGGGAGAAACACAGAACCATACTAAAATATATCAAATGTTCTAAAAACTTTTATGAAAGTAGATATTTTTAATGCGACTACGGAAGAGGACCACAATAATAGTCATAGAATTCGGTTAATTAAGTCTATTACCGATCGATATTTAACCGTCCGTTTACATTACATTGCAAAAAAAGAAAGTATCTTGTAAATGTAGGTCTAAAAGACAATTATATAATAAATTAAACTTATTTCAAGGAAATTGGGTTTTACTTTACGTTTAGCTAGTTAGGATAAGATCTTGTTTGTAAGTGTAATGTGTTGCGTTATCTGTACGATAGAACTGTCAAACTGGACTTGGTAGAAAGATGGCGTGAACAAAAGTCATAAAACAGTAAAAGTCTTTTAATAAATAAAATAACCACATGATTGACGAAACATGGTGTCAGGTGTATACATAATATAATTAGTGGTCAAGATATATTTTCACCAATTATATACGTACACAAAGTAAAAAAGAAAAATCATGACGGATGAAAAAAACTTCAGAAATGACAAAGTCGGACCGATTTGTACGGCCGCTTGACGAACTTCTATTATCAAACAATAATAGTGACCAAGAATGGAAAAAATGGTATCAACGTTTTCAATTATACTTGATTGCTACAAATTGTGAGAATCAAGCCGACAGAAGAAAAGTCGCCATTTTGTTATATTCGATCGGAGATAAAGGTATCGAAATTTATAATTCCTTTAACTTGGATTCCGAAACTACTTACGATAAAGTAGTAACTCACTTTAATGAGTACTTCATACCGAAGAAAAACATTACTTTGGAGAGACATCGGTTCTTCACCCGAACCCAACGGGTAGGCGAGTCATTTGACCAATACTTAACAGAATTGTCGAATCAAAGTCTCAACTGTGAGTTTAAAGAAATGAGAGGGTCTCATTAATGATTTACTTATAGCAGGTATAAGTAATATAAATACAAAGGAACGCTTGCTTAGAGAAGAGAACTTAAGAAATGTTTTCAGGGTTCATGTGTGTAGTTTTTTTTTATAATTTGTCATTTCGTTCAAATTAATACAATATAAAAATGAGAAATGCGACTCCATTCGTCCGATGTTCACTTTTGTCGTAAATATTATGACAAAGGCGATTTCACTAAAAAGTTTTAAATATTTTGAAACGTTCGTTTGCAAATTTGACACTTGACAGCTAATATATTGAGGTTTTTTTGCATGAATGTTTAAGGTAAAAAATAGCGATGTTAGCATGTATCTGAATACAGTTGTCAATGTCATTTGGGACAGTTTATAACAACATTTTTGTGCGGGATTGTGTATCTACTATATACTAAATCAATGTAAATAACTCATGAAATATATAGAAATCAGTGGCAAGGTTTCATTACTTTTGTGCACTTGACACCGGCTTGGATATATTTCATGTATTCAGTATATGTATTAAATATGAGGATGCGGGCCCCAAATAGGCAATATCAAGAAGGTTAATTATTTAACGCTCTTTAGTGAGTTTCGTTGATCCAAGAAATTATTTTAGGAACAATTTTCTTTATATAATTTGGTTATTGGCTTCATAAATACATCACGCGTTTACGTTGAGAACCTTTACATTTATGTTTCTTAAGTTTAAGATTACTCCGAAACGTACGCCCACAACTGTCGCACGTAAAACGAGCCTTATTATGACGTTCCATATGTCTTTTAAGGCCTCTAGAGTATCTAAAAGGTTTATTGCAAACTAAACACCTTAAATCTTTCTTTCCCTCATGCATAGCAATATGTTCATTGAGTGTAATGCGCACATTAAACTTTTTGTTACAATATTGACACATAAGATCGTCGGTATGTATGGTTTTAAAATGCTGGTACAACTGAAATCTCTGCTCGAAAACTTTGTCGCATTCCGTACAAGGAAAATTCTTCTTTGGTTTCCCATGTATTTCTATCAAATGTTTTTCCTTGGCCTTCCAAGAGGGGAAACGTTCCTTGCAAATATAACACTTCGCAGGCATACACGTCTTGGTTTGACGAATGTGCTCTGACTTTTCTTCTTGAGTCGAGAATGTTTTCATGCAGATTCTACAAGTAAACTTTGATGCTAAATGTGTAAATTTTTCATGATACTTAAGACCGGACTGTGTCCCGAATTTGCTTCCGCACACCTCGCAGGTAAAATTCCCGAAATGTGTTACGGTATGTCGGGACAGTTGATAGAAACCAGGAAAAGTCTTGTCACATACAACGCAGACGAAGCGACTGCTATCGAGCTTGTATGGCACTAGACCAGTCTTTTCAGAGATATTGATATCAAAATCATGCTCGGCTAAATGTACGGCCAGATGGTCTAAATTGTCTGGTTTAAAATCGCAGACATTACAGCGCAAGTTCGTGATATCTACTCGAATCAGAAAGTCGGATTCTTTCGGGATATTTTCTGATTTGTCTTTATTTGAGTGCTGTGAATCCATATGATCTCTGAATTCTTGTGGGTCTTCGTACACGTCTAAACAGAAACAACACCGCATTGTTTTAGCAGACTGCTGGAACGGATAGGCGGAGGAATATTTCAGTATGATAGTCGCGTTCTGTCTGGCGGCCTCCAAGTTCTTCGATTCTATACCTAAAAATAAGAAAGATTTCAGTTGGCTCCTATTCGCAAAATTCAAGAATTTTATATAAAAACTTGTTTCACTTCAAGCATAGGTTATATACATTTGTGCGCTAAATATTTAAAATGAAATTTTCGAAAATGCGTCATAATAATAAAGAGAGTTACGGAAATAGGGCGAAATCGTAACATAGCGGCATTCGATAATGCGTTTCGATTTCAATGATTTTCGAAATTGTTCACATATTATAAAACCAAGCCCCCCCCCCCGCCTCGCCTGTCTGTCTGTTCGCGATAAACTCAAAAACTACTGAACGGATTTTCATACGGTTTTCACCAATGGACGGAGTGATTCATGAGGAAGGTTTAGGTGTATAATTAACCTGCAACCCGCGCGAAGCCGGAGCGGGTCGCTAGCATTATATTAAATCAAAAATTGTTTTTGTATAAAAAGTAAGCATGATGGTATTATTCAAGTAACTGTGTTTTTAACCCTACAATATGAAAAAGTCACCAACGTAGGAATAAACGAAGGACGCTTCCGATCAAATTTATAAACTCAAGTTTTATCAATACTAGGATGGTGTTTTGTCATATGAAGCTTTTCTCGCATAGAGCCTTTTGCAGACGGGACAACCAAACTTCATGCTGTCATCCTGAGTGATCAAATGCCGTTGCAGTGACTGTCTACGAACGTCTTCTCGCACAAATAGTCTTTCTCCAGTATGGTTCCTCGATGTATGTTCTTGGAGAGGGTTTAGAAGTTTCCTTCTAAACCCTCTCCCTTCCCTCCCCCTCCCTCTCCCTTCTAAACTGTGGAAAATGTTTTCCACAGTACATCCATTTGTTTTCGCTCGTGTGCGAGGTTTTGAAATGAACGTAAAGCAACGTCCGGTACCGAAAGACTTTGTCGTATACTGTGCAAGGGAACGTCCTTTTTTCTTTCCCGTGGATACTGACTAAGAGTTTCTCTGTAATTTCCCCGTGAAGAAAACCGTACGTTGCAGATATGGCATAAAGAAGGCTGGCAAGCTTTAGTTGTCCTAACGTGTTCCTTTCTAG
This sequence comes from Tortrix viridana, assembly GCA_963241965.1. Lineage (NCBI taxonomy): Eukaryota > Metazoa > Arthropoda > Insecta > Lepidoptera > Tortricidae > Tortrix > Tortrix viridana. Next base: position 1,780,238 of record OY725198.1, on the reverse strand, counting down.
CTTCTGCTGTAGGGAACGTCTTCTTACAATGTTTACAGATTTCACCAGACGAATGACTGATTTGGTGTGTATACGGAGTCCTGACGGAGTTTCGAAATTCTTTCCGCAAATATCTCATACATATCTGTCAAAGTGCGTGCCTGAATGTCACCAAAGTTGTTTAAGGCCTGTGAATAGTTTAAAGCAAATGAGGCACTGGAAATGATTATTTTCTAGACGCAATGGTACTAGCCCGTGATGATTAACGTCAATATTTAATCGATGTATTGAATTTAGATGGGCCACTAAAGTGTCTATGGTGGTAAAATTCTTCATGAAAATCTTGCAGCGTAGGTTTGTTATATCGACACGCGTACTGCCGGATCTTTTTATTGCAAAGATTCTAAATTTATAAACGCTGGCGTGTTTAGAGTTCATGTAGGCTCGGAATAGACAGAATCTATCTACCCTACACTATGTGAAGGGATAGGCCGTGGAGTGAGTCAATATAAGGCGCGCGTTTCGCTGGGCAGCCTCCACCCTCGCTCCAACTAATTCTAGAAATTCAATTCCCATTTGCACGGAAGGAATATTCTGTCGTCGATGACTTTGATTGATTGTAGTTTAAGGCGTTGATTTCTTCCTTCAATTTAAGTTAAGTTTAAATTTAGCTTTAGGTAAATTAACTTGAAATTGCCTAGATATTGGTTCTTGGAGTAACGAATAATTACGTGTCGTTGATAAAGTATCTTTTTTTATAAGAATAACTGTGCATTTGATATTCACATCAAAATGAGTATACATAGTATATTGTGTGGTTACATAGTAACCGAACATACGACTACGTAATTATGTACACTATCGTATTGGGTTTCCTGTAATGGTAGTGTAATGTATGATTAACAAATTAATAAAAAAAGTGTATGTATGTGATTATGTATGTTATTATGTGAGATTTCAAACGACGGTGTATATAAGATCAAATAAATGAAAAAGACTTAACTTAACCCACAATATATAATAGTACAAGTATAGAAAATAGCGTTTAGGTAGATTTAACGTGACCTCTGTGCTTCCCTTTCTATCACATAATTCGTAACCTAGCCCATAGTCACCCCCTGTAATGCACGTCAATGTACTTATAGCTTCGCGTCTAAATTGCGGCGGGCCTGCTTAAAAGGTTAAACTACCGTAGCAATTCACATAGAATGTTTCCTACTTAAATGCCTCTTAAGCCGAGTTGACGTGGCAAACTTTAGACCGCAATGCGTGCAAACGATACAGTCGCGAGAGTGGCAAAGTTTGTAATGATCATAGATCGCCCTGCGATTGGGATACGTAACATTACAATCCGCGCACTGATACGTCCTCTTTTCAATCCCGTGATGATCTAAGATGTGCTGTTGCTTTACCTCCCACGTGGGAAATCTTTCAGAACATAAAGTACAGCAGTGCGCCATGCATTTCTTTTCTGTTTTTCGGTGTTGCACCTTAGCTTCCATTGAGGAGAATACTATGCCACAGCGTCTGCAATATGCCTTATACGTGTTCTCGTGTTTCGACCTAACATGCTGTAACAAGCCTGTGGTAGCCACGTACGATTTACCGCAAATTTCACATACGTAGCTCCGGAAATGAGTAATTGTGTGTCTATTTAAATGTAGCATAGACGGATGACTAGCTTGGCAGACAGCGCAATTCCAATCAGGACTATCTAAAAGGAACTTCATAACGCCTAGAGGAGATTCAATATATACATTTACATAATGTACTTCTTTTATATGTGTCAGTGTTAACTCTAATGGTAATTCGAGTGAACATATTCTACATTTAAGGTTAGTGACGTCTACTTTAACGTATTCTGTTTTGGGTAGTTTTTCGAAAGCCATGCGGTAGTTAAATTTGGCGTGTTCAGTGTCCATGTGGTGTCGGAACTGGGCAGGGTCGCTGTGCAAGTCACCGCAGTACACGCAAAGTATCGACTTGTCATTCACGCGGAATGGGAAAGCGGTTGTGCACTTTATAATCGTCTCTGCGTTTCTTCTCACCGGATCGATCTGTGTGTCCACTAGAAAAGAAAACGTTTTCTGTATTTGTCGCCGCTTGGACACTGTTTATTGCGGGAATAGACTAGGATTATATATGAAAACAAAAAGTTTTCTAAAAAAATTAATTTTTCAATAAAATATTTGCTCAAAAATAAGATATAATTTATATTGTAAAATAATTAATTAATATCCTATTTAACTAAATCCTGCTGAAACTGACTAGAAACGTCTAAATCCTACATATTATGTTTAGCCAGATGCCGTTTCAAACGAGACGTGAACAAAAACTTCAATCCGCAGTGTTTACAGGACGAGCACTCCCTTGAATGCTGAAGCTTGAAATGCTCATAATAAGAATTCTCACTATTAAAATTTATATCGCAATCTGGGCATCGATAACTTTTCTTAGCTTGCCCGTGGGTGGACTCCATGTGTCTCTTCCTGGACTTCCAATCGAGGAACCTTTCGTTACATTTCGAGCATACATAAGGCATGCAAGATTTCTCTGTTCTCGTGTGTTTTTCCTTTGCTTCCATGGTTGGGAATACTTTTCGACATCTCTTACAGGAAACTTCGTATTCTTGATGTTTCGATCTTATATGGCGAAGCAGTCCTGTTGTTGCCAAGTAACTTTTCCCGCAAACGTGGCACACATTGCCCAAAAAATGCGATATCGTATGTCTATTTAAATGGAACAGAGTCGGGAAGTTCTTTTCACATACTGCGCAAATATATCCATTTTTTTGTAGCAAATAAGGCATAACGCCTAGCTTTTCATCGATATCTATTGCCTGTTTATGTTCGGACTTTAAATGATCAGCTATAGTTTCGAGATTTTGGAATTTGAGCGAGCAAAGTCTGCATTTTAGGTCGGCGATGTCTGCCTTAATGAACTCTAGGCTAGGTAAGTTGTGGAAGGCGACTTTGAGATTGAAATGTTTGTGTTCTTCGTCCATGTGTTTGCGGAAAACATCAGGATCGTCGTATAGTTCTAGGCAGTAAACGCACAGTATGCTCTTATCGGCGACTCGGAACGGGTAGGCCGTGGCGGCAGTCAGTATCGCCTCGGCGTTACTTCGCGCCGGATCGAAACTTTTCTCTAAAAAAAGAAAACATCCCATTGACTGCTGCCTTGTGAAAAGTCTCGATGCTTCATGTTTTTGTTTTATATGTGGTATAAGTTTAGGCGTGGTTTATGTAACGCAATTTTATCTGGTAAGTATAAGTAAGTTTAGGCTATCGAAGTATCACGTACGGTAAGTCAGAGTGGCCTTAAAAAGGCACGAGCTAGAGTCAAATCAGGGGTTAAACGTTCAAATCCGATGCACATTTCTAAGATACTATGGTTTCAAAATATACAATAACACACCACATAATTATAAAGCAACTTTGTACAGTTATTTTGTAATCATAGCAATTTTGCGGTCTATAATTATGCTATGTGTTAAAAACAGAATTACTTACATGAACGAAACACCAAGCCACACCAAGGAAATGCAATGGATCTCGATACTAACCCCCTTACTAATAAACGTTGAGTAACGGCTGAGTAGTTGTACAATGCTTTGTCCTTATCTGTCATTGTGACATTTGAATTCGACAGATAAGGACAAAGCATTGTATAACTACTCAGCCGTTACTCAACGTTTATTAGTAAGGGGGTTACAATAAATTTTATCAGTTTTTCGTTCATCTAACTTACTCGTTTTAGGCTTTTTGAGCCTTTTTATATGGATATGTCTCAAATACAGTATAATCATAGTGTTTATTGTCTGTTAATACTCGAAAATATCGGAGCTGTGTTCATCTAAAAAATACGTTTCGATAAGAAAATCATTTTTAATCATTCATACAGTAAAGTGCCTATACCAGCTCTGAATCAAACATGATTTATGTTATGACTTTAGAGCGGTTATTTTGAGCAACTATGTAAGTAACCTGTTAAAAATGATTTTATTATCCTCTTCAAATAAATATTTAAAAAAAAAACACTTACCTTTCGTCGACCACCCGAAGTCTGCTACAACAATCAATATTTTGTTACATAAGGATTCGAACCTTATAATTGTGTCGTTTGAGGCTGGATCGTAGAAAATAATTAACAATTCGGGAACATGTGTGTAATTTTCATTTATTTACTGTCTTTTAAATTTTCTGCTAGATAAAAATATATTTTAATCGAAATTCTATTTTTCTAAATAATTCTTTTTTCATTGAATCATCACAAAAATTTACATTATTAAACCCGGATATTACAAATTTGTAAAAATTGACGAAATCCGTAGAAAACCTGTTAAAAATCTAGGAAAAAAAGCAACATATACACACAAACAGTGATGAGGCTCAACAGACAGTAACATTCTCAATATATTTAATACAAAACTATAATAAATGTTACAATTGAGAACTTTAAATTATTTTGTTTCCAAGAGACATATCCATGTGGCACATGCATATCTACTTTTAATAATATTTTGACAGATTTCCTACAACACCTTCAAAGTATATGTTAAAAGCATATTATGAACGCGATTATACTTGTATTTAAAGTATTACATCAGTAAAAAAATATTTCCTTCAACAATGCTATATTCATATTTTCATTGAAACTATCACAAACCCAAACACATCCACCCCGTAGTATCTCCAGCCACCCATCCAGCCCTACTTTCTTAGGTAGACAAATAATGTGTGCGTAGGAGTGTCGCTGTATATTTTTTTTACTCCACCTATAACTATTCTCCAGATTACTGAGACAGGTAAATGTTTGTCACAGGTAAATCAGACATTAGAAAAGAAAAAAGAGATTTTGAAATTCATACTTTAGATCTTATCCACTAATAAGAAGGAGTGGAATATCTGGACCCTCTCAGACACACTTCAACCTTGTAGCATCTATTGCGCAACGAAATATTTAGATTTCCTCACAATGTTATTGCTTTACCGTAAGAGCATCGGTTACCACAGAAGGTATTCAGATAAACCCATTGGGTACACGGCGGCCACTGTAGATCGAACCGGGAACCTTGCAATCACAAGTCGAAACCTCAAGCTACTAGACCACTGAACTCTCGAGGTAGACTAAAAATCTATACAATAAAAAACCTAGACGTGTTGGCGGTAGGAATTTGGCGGCATGGATATAAAGCAAATTTGGTGGAGTGAGTAAAAAATCTGTCAATATTAACATCAGTAAACGGAGTTGATGGGAATATTTAGGTGAGTTTTCTTTTGTACAAGTATGTTGTTATGGAATAATGATACTTTAGGACTGAACACAACTAAAACTATATCATCCATGTAGTGGTCTCCAAACAACAATGTATAGTAGTCGTTTTTTCAAGTCGCATTCTCTAAACTGCAGATGATATTGCCACTCATAGTGTAAACGAAGTCATGGTTTTAACTCTGGTAGGTAGGCCTTGTGTCCTAACTTCGCTACTCGTATCACAAGAGCCGTCATTTTAGGACAATTAGATACATTACGCTTTTCAACTCTTTTCATAACATTATATTTTATTATTATAAGGTAAAAATTTACTTTATAATAAATTTGGCCCCAAGTAAACAAATAAATATTATACATGTTTTGTCGGGGACATTAAATATATACGTAAATACTTTATTTAACAAACTTCCCTTTACAAGTTTTTTAACGCACTTTCCACACATTATATAACATGATAGTATTAAATATTTTCTGTATACTTAACAGGAAACTCAGCTTTAATAACTTAAATTCTTGTACTACGTTACTTCCGAAAAAAGATAGCATTTCGCGGAATAGAAAAACCGGAATCATTTTAATATTCTCGTCAACTCAACTCTCTGATGCGTCAATAATTTGAATAGATGCCTACCTTTCTTTTTCTTCTCTGGTTTGGGTTTGCTGGCAGTTGCTTTGGGGGTCTCCTTCTTTGTTTTGGCTTTTTTGGCGGGTGTAGTTTTGGCTTTGGTGGTGGATTTGCGCTTTTCGCTCCCTTTCGCGTTATCCAATAGATCGAAGAGGTCGACCGACTCCTTTTTAGGCACTTTGCTGGCGAGCCTTGTCAGAGGTTGGTCATCGACTAGAAAAAAATAAGGAGGTTAGACTGAATGTTGCAAACACATTTAACGACGCCGTTAGCCTAGTCGTCAATAACCCTGCCCGCGAAGCTCGCGGTCCCGAGTTTCAACACCTGGTAAGGGCAAATATGTGTGCGATGAGCGTGACTTGGAGGTTTCCTCGATGTATTCAAGAATATATTTTTATATAAGTATTTTTACCGTTTTTTACACATTTTTTTATTGTACCTATATTATAATGAAAATTGTATGTGTGATTGAAACATCAACTAAACGCTTTATACAGGGTGTCTCATTTAAATCGGTCAGTAAGGGAAAGTCTGAAACTATAAGACATACGAAGATCTTTTCTTAGGAACCATGTCATCGATTTTAATAAGAAGAAAAACTGCATTCATACATTTTAAAAAAACCTGTACTCAGCTCGGGAATCGAACCCGGTTGTTTTGAAAAAAAAAATTACACTATTTCTATTTAGATATCGATTGTGTAGGTCTTAAGCAGTAAATGGCTCTATGAAACATGATGTCTAAAATGAATAAAATGCATTGTTTTCACATACTTTAATTTTGTATAAGTTTATTTTTTTCGAAACAACCGGGTTCGATTTCCGAGCTGAGTACAGGTTTTTTTTTAAATGTATGAATGCAGTTTTTCTTCTTATTAAAATCGATGACATGGTTCCTAAGAACAGATCTTCGTATGTCTTATAGTTTCAGACTTTCCCTTACTGACCGATTTAAATGAGACACCCTGTATATCTATCTATCATGTATACTTACGGTCATCGTCGTCGTCATCGAAACCGCCTCGATCTTCAAAGTCGTCATCGCTGTGTCGCTTTTCTTCCTTCACCTGCTCTAACTTGACATCCTTTTCTATGGCTTCCAGGGTGACTGGACAGACAGAATGCTGTGTAAGTATGCTATAAAGATTCTAAGTCGCCATTGTTAATAGGCTAATAATAGAAGGATGGATCAAGTGTTTGCTTTCTGATAGAAGAAGAATAATTTCTATTGAAGTCTGGTTTTATCTTTTGGGTATGATTTAGACGATTGGCAGAATATTAACGTTCTGGTCAGCAGAAAAATGCATTTGGTCAGCAATTTATGGTCACTAAAATATCAAAATTTGATCAGCAATTAATGTCATATAGAGCTGCTCTAAAATCGATTGGTAAGCCATTTCAATATATTTACTGCATTTTGTGAGACACGTTTAATAAAATTTCGGTTAGCTAAAGCAGGTTAGATAATAATAAATTATATAAGTAATGTACGACAAAGTCGACGGAGCTTCGACGACGTTACTGGGCGAGGTTCAAAAAGTTGGACCCAATTAGCAAATAGTTAATCGTAGTTAACCATGTAAACAACGAAAAAAGTTCCATTGTGCGACAAAGTGTCCTTCCAATGTATGGATAATCTTCGTTGCACAACGGAAAGTTTCATAGAAAAGGAGACAATTTAATTTTGGGCCCACTAGAAACGGTAACGTTTATTGATTCACATTTGTATTGAGATTCATATTTTAAATGTCGTATTTTTCAGCATTCCGGTTAGACACGGTTAATCTAACATAACCACTGTAATCTAGAGGTGAAGAGGAACAAATCAACATATGTTTCATTAATATATGTTGCAATCTGTGTGGGGTCCTACTCCCCATACAAAAAGAAATTGCTCCTTTAATTGCTTGAGTCAGCATGCCCAACTTTCTCTACTCCGCAGAACAGTACTAGTAGAAGCGGTAAAGTTTGTAAATTTGGATGAATGAGGCAATCTCCAAAACTACTCATCCAATTTCAAAAATTCAGATCACCAACATTTTGAATGTGCTTCCAGGGTGGATATGTACATACATACGGCCGCACTCAGAGACGTCAATTAACTTTTAAGTTCGATTAAAGTTGCTGCTGTCACTTTCTTTGCTATAGCAATAGAATAAGACGCAGCAACTTTAATCAAACTTAAAAAATAATTGACGTCTCTGAGTGCGGCCGTTAGGCTATATTTTAACTTATATTAACCGCAGCGAAGGAAGAATTAATTTAGTAGTAGGTAATAGTATATTTTTATATTGTAATTCTAATTTTATTAATTGTATTTTATTATCGTGTAAGTGCCTTGGCTTTTTTAGCTGTAAGCTTATGTGACTTTTTGAAATAAATAAATAAGAGCAAGTTACTAGTATATGATAATATACGTACTCTCCAAATCATTATTAACGGCCCGACCAGGGTCCAGGTACTGCATGAACATTTTTTCGCATTCCTGCACCTGTCGCTTGAACTCCGAGGCGTCGCGCAGGCGCGAGATGCATGGCTCGCAGATCAGCCGGCTATTGCTGTTGGGACCTGAGCTCTGGGCGAAGGCGATCTGCGAATAGGAATACAAATACGCATCTGTGAAAGATATGCAGTTCTCGAAGAAACGCGCAAATTTTTATACCAGAGCAGCTAGCACATCTTGTATTTTCACGCTTGTCGCTCTGTGGGTCTTTATCAGTACGGGCAAGTTAGAAAGAGAGATTCGAGCGACACACAATTTTGTTTGAAAGTTTAGCAATTTTGTTTTACATCAATTGGAATTTAAACTGTAGCAGTTTAAATTAATTTAAGTTTAAGTTTAAATTAATTAATTTAATTTAAATTATCATAATTAATTTCTATTACAATAAAACTGACACTTAAGGCTTCGTCAAACAGCCGGATTGGCGCGGCGCGACCGTGGCGTGGCGCGTTCTTAGCGTGGAAATTTCGTACTGCGTCAAGCCGGCTCTTTGACGAAGCCTTCAAGTCGCGACGCGGCACCCGGCCCACCGCAGGCGGACGGCAGCTTCAACGCGTGGCCGCGTTCGGTGCGATATGTAGCGTGGCGCGCGCGTACATCCTTCACGCGTTTATAAAAAATATAACGACTGTAGATAGACGCGTTCGCCCCGCCCGGTGTGCCGCTAACCATGGCAGCCATATTTAATACAACTTCGCGTGCCAGCTTGTCCGCGGCGACTGCGGCGCGTCGCTTCGATTCGATTTTCGGGCGCTTATGCTTATGGCTTACGCTGGCTAAACCTTAAGAGATCCATCTAAATAATGTTCTAAACAATTGTATCCCTTAAAAAAGCCTAAAAAAGTACGCGATCTCTTAAGGTTGATTCACAGCACAGTAGCCATTTTTTATCTATAAAATATTACCTCCAGGGCTTCCCTGGCAAAAAAGAAGTACTTAAAAAATTGTAAATTAGAATGGTATCGCTAGACAATGTGCGGGTTAGGTTAGGTGAACTTCCTGAGGATGACTCAAGTACTTAATACTGAGACATTTGTTCAGGTCACAATCCATTAAAAAATGAATTAAATCTTCTGTTTTATTACACCTTTCCCACGTAGGTACTGAACTACTTTAACCTCCAAAGACCGACCATACAAAGAAATTTGCCAATGGAATATGAACCTATTCTGAATAGAATATGTAGTCTATTTTCTTATTTAATTGTCAGTCATAAAAAATTTTGGAATTTGTTTTACTCCTAGGTATCTCCTTTGCAATGGATCTTTATTCCAATGGCCGTACTATGTGCATTCTATTGTACAAGGGTCCTTAGGAGGCTATAATAACAGCCTTTATTCTGACCAAAGTTTACATATTGTTAAGTAGGTATAAATTACAACAATTACATTACATTACTTAAAATTTTTTAAAGTTACAGCGGGACTATGCATATATTTTACATTATTTTTATAGTTTTATATAATGCTAGAATAAGTAGTATTATTGTCTTAAGTTTTATTTAAAAAATGACTAACTGTTGAGTTTCTTGCGGCACTTCTTCTCAGCAGTGGTCTCCTCTTGGGAAGCACAGGTAGATTTGATGTGTCAAAGTGCCCATGCGGCCTCTTACTGAATAAATATCTTTTTTACATTTACAAAGTTGCAAATAAAAAGCAAACAGGCACAGTGATCTTAGCAACACTATAACTACTCTATACAATACATTGTCCTTTAACTATATCATTAAAACAAACACTTAAGAAAATATCATAGATTTAAAAAAAAATCCTCTCGGTGCCCACGGCCTACCCTACCTATGCTAATCTACAATATTATAAACAGGCAAATTTCTATGTAAGTTTGGATGTACGAGGTAATCTATAGGTTTAGATTAACAATTGGACCCGGCAGGTGGCGCTGCGAAGCCAACAATCGGGCAGGACAAATCTGTCAGGTCAACAAGTTTTACATAAACAATCTACATTTTATAACATTTACACTTCATAACTTACTTTGAGAATTAGAAAGAGGAGTTTTAGTAAGAAGTGTTGTTTTCCTACAATAAATAAAAATAAAAATAATAATAAATCTTTATTCAAAGCACTTTTTTACAATAATCAACTATGTATTAAAAAAGAACATAACAGCTATGTGCTTTAACTATTTATTTTATTACAAAGTTAACACATTCACTGCCGGCAACGCATAAAACCATTCTCGAGACTTACACCCAGTGCCTTGAACGCATGTGTTTTTACAGTATGCTTGTCTACATAAAATAAAAGATGGGGCACCTGGCGAAAGTTCAAAAATCAATGCCGGCAGTGAATGTGTTAATCTACAAGAGACCTGAAAGGAAAAGATGTATTTTCTTTCCAAGTGAAGCAATATTTATACTTAGGGAAAAGGAAACTTCAGTGTTCATGTAATTAATTACAAGTAAAACTGCAAGGTGTGTCAATATGTAATATTGATTGATTTACAATAAGTTTAAACTGTTTTTTTCTTTATGTGTTTCCAAAAAGAAATATACAACCATTCTCATGTTCCATTTCAATAAAAACTTAAAATAAAAGTTAACACCCATTCATTTTATCGCAAGTTGCTTCAAAGACGAATCCCAAGCCACCAGGGCTGGCACTTACAAAGGATCAGGATCAGTCGAAATTAATCAATATTTTTACAAGCCGACCAAAATACAAAGCTGGCCACTACGCAACTCCAAGAAGCTTTACCCTTACATCTTAATTCCGCTAGGTTACACAAAAAAAATCAGGGCCGAGAACATGGACGCCATTCCGAAGCGTACAAAAAAGATAACCGGTTTGTAAAACTTACATCGACGTCTAATGTCTGGGTGAGCATCTCGGCGTACACTTCTCTCTTGCCCATCCAGAAATATTCAGTAGAAATATCTTTGTAACAACCTTCGGCAAAACAACAACGACAAACTGTAGGACCGCTAGGCCCCCGAAGCCAGTCCGAACTTTTACCCTCCATAGTCACAAACTAACAAATATCTTCACAGAAAATATTATATCTACACTAAAACGTCCATTACTAATTTAATTGTGACGGTAAAATGCTATTCTCATCTATTTAAAATTAATTTAGAAGCACAACAGCCGAGAACCGACGCCATCAAGACCGATCACCGCAGCGTCTTCAGTGTGTGTTGCCAGTTGCCAGTTCTGGTTCTCAGTTCCTGTGATGGTGTTGTCGCCAATAACAAGCTAAACTTTGCCAGCCAGTTCCTTTTTTCGTTTGATTTTTATCCTAAAAAATCTTCATTCAGACAAAATATATTAAGCTATGACAGGTTAGTTACGGAAAATCTCGCAAAAAATATTTTTATTTTCTGAAAAAAGTGATATGCATTTATAATTCTTAACAGGAATGAACTTAAATACAACACAACAATACAATACAACACCAAATAGCTATAGTAGCGTCATCTGTTGTTGAGTAGCCAAAATTATGAACATTGGACGTAAAGCTGAGGATACATTTCTTTACTTTTAGCTTAATGTAAACCATTATTTAAGGGTTCTTATTGTAATGTTTTCTTTTCAATTTCATTGTAATATTGAAAAGAAAACATAAATTTTGTTTAAAATAAGTTGTCAAACAATAAATGTATTTTTAAACATATTAAACTTTGCAATAATTATATTATTTTACCTAGCAAGCACGAAACGCAATGAAGCAAAGCAAAACAGGCAGAAACGTCAATACTGAATACAATTTCTGAGATGAAAATGAATTGAATTCTTCTCGTATTATAAATTACAAATTGACTAAAACTACTAAATTTTTTACAACAATGAGTGCACCAAGCCGAAAAGGCCCAGTTTTCGATCCAGGCTTGTGCCGATGCTGCGGTGCTGTGAAGAAATGCCGCCTATTAAACTTAGAATACGAGTGGCAAGGCAAAAAAGAAGTGTACTCTGATATATTCATGGACTGCTTTGGATTGATGGTAATTTTGTAACTTTCACTTATTATAATAGTATATAAGGGTTCAATTTTAGGAATCAGGCGAGCTAGCGTGTTGTTTTTAGTTTTGAACAAAAATAAACAAGGCTTTGGTAAATTCGCCCTTAAGCCAACACCAGTGCTTACTTACTGTTGCTTGGTATTGCGATTAATTTTTTCATGTTTTGGTCTTCCACTGTCAGTATTCTTTTGTACCACATTTTTTTGCAAAATAAATATATTTTTATTTGTATTTGTAGTGTTTCAAATCTTACAAATTGAATTTGATTTACTTGCTGCCCCTTTTCCCGCAAAACTTCACAAGTGTATCATGTGTGGCGTTCCACAGAAAAAGTTTACATTTGAACTTGTTTCATAATCAGGCACGCTAAGAGCACTCTAATATCCATCATTAAACAGTACTAAAAAATAAATATTAAAACTAAAAATAAACCTGTTCACTTATAAACCTTTGGGGGATTGGGAGCTTTGTCTGATTACTTAACCTGTCATATGCCTATAGTCTACTCTTTTAGGTACATATTTAACAAAATGTAAACCAACAAAACCACATGACATAACAGTTTCCATAGGCTGTTTAACAAAGTCACATTGTTAAGTTTTTTTACATTTATTTAAGTGCCTAAACAGATTGACTTTGCAGATATAGTAACGGTAAGTTATCCCGAGCTTGTCAGATTATACTTAAGATGGGGCTCAGATACTGGATAAGTTAATAGGGGTGATGCCTATTTTTTATTCTTTGTCTATCAGGTAGATTGTCAAAAGTATAAAAGATTGTCAAATACTTTTTGATAATCTAACTGACTAAATACATAGAATTTCGTTTTCTTTACCCGGTCACCATCCCTATTGTGGAGAAGCTTGAAGGAGGCTTTTGGGCAGCAGTGGGACTGAAACAGCGAGACAAGATGAGATATTTTATAGACAAATTATGTGGCCCCACTTGCAGGAAAAAGACAAACCTATTTTTAGTCTTAAATCTAGATTTAACACTGACCAGTTCCATACATTTTGAGACCCTGGGGTAACGAAGGAGTGGAGGCCCTGATTTTTTTCCAATAAGTGTTGTGTTGTTATGTTATGTTCTTAATAAATTAACACTATGAGTAATATTGCTAATGAAGTAATATTATAAATGAGAAAAAAAAATAGATTAAACTTTTTTTTTTGTTTTTTTTTTTTTAATTATCATTGTGGGGGGTAGCCCTGGTTGCTCTCCTTTAAATCCGTTTTTTAACAATTGTTTTAATTTCCCGTATGATCCATAATGTTCATTCTTCATCATTTTATTTTAAATTCCAATGTTGGTTATGTAATATTTTATTGTCTCCATTTTTCCAGCTGTCCCACCTGGACGGCTCAGAACTGGAGCGGTTGATCTGTGCGACGTGTGTGCAGAGACTGCGTGATGCGAGCGCGTTCCGCGAGCAGGTGCTCCGCTGCGAGGAGGCTCTGCTGCAGGCCAGCATACACGTGCACGCGCCCGGAGAACAGGGTGAGTATGGTGCCTATGCTTGTAGACTCCTGTGTCTGTTTATCAATCTGTTGAGACAATTTTGATCTGTGATCTTGGCGCGCCCCTGTGATGCCCCTGACCGGTGATGGCCTGAGCAGTTGCTTACTTTGTTTAATGTTTAATCCGGTACTGACCGGGATGGCTCAAACCTGAAGTAATAAGCTTTCTTTCCGGAGACAAGCAAACAAGCAGACGGACGGATATTCATGGTTACCATCACCAGACTATGGATATTGACAGGATACTCATGCGTTGCAGGTTTCGAGGAAATTTGAAGACGCCCTTTTTAATAAAAATCCTTATGGTATACAAATCACTATTGCAGACAACATCCCCTCGGAAGTGAAACAGGAGGGCTCAGAGGTGAAAGATGAGAAGCCTCCGGACGAGGATGGTGATCTGGACGATGACGTCATGGATCCCGACTATGTCGACGACGGCCGGGACGGAGGGGGTAAGTTTAATGAAGTCTTTTTTAACCCCCGACAAAGGGGTTATAAGGTTGAGGCCTATGGGTGTGGCATCGTAGTTCCAGTTTTTTTTACAGAAGGCTAGTTTAACTCAGGGACCGGAAAACCCCTTCATTTGATTAACCCTATCGATAGGGTAACCTATCATTTGGTTACCCAATTGATGTGGTTACCCTATGATTGTGTTACCTAAGCGTTAGGGGAACCCCTTTAAGCTAGTTAACCGCTTCCATAGAGCTTACCAAGTTCATTAGGGTTTCGATAGTTTAATATTTAAGCACTTAGCATTAGCTGGGTATTATCCTATTGATCGCCTCTCTCTTTTTTGCGCATTCGGGCGATCTCTGTCTAGCCGCTACCCATTCACTAATTAGGTAGTGCAATAACAAGTCGAAACACTTTCACATAGAGATTAAATCCGTACGATTAAGTTTAAAAAGGGTAACAGATGATGGGGTATTGGGATTGGGTTAGCGCTTAGTCGAATGAACTGTATCGTTTGGTTGCCCTTTCATTGGACTAAGTCGACGATAGGCTTAGCGCATCCTTCGGGCTTGTAAATACAACTCTATCAAATACCCTATAGAAAACCCCTTTAATGGTAAGCGGTTCCGGTCCCTGGTTTAACTGGGGTGATTCTTAGCTAGGATTGACGGAAATCGGTTGGGCCGTTTAAGAGTTATCAGCTTTGAAATTAGGGGTCGCTATTATGTCGGGGGTTACATTCATGTTGCGCTTAAGGACCACTTGATGCATGCTATCCCTTAGCAAGGGACATATCAAAATTTATAAATATCCAGAGAGGTAGGAGAGTTAGGGATAAGGTAGGAGTTCTGAGTAAGAGATAGGCAGGTCTTGGAAATTGTTATTTTGGGGCCAATAAGTTAGGAGAGCAGGGATACTTTTCTACGTAAGTAGGTATAGCTAGGTAGTAGCACAGTCAGGTTAATTGTAGTGCTCCAACCTTCCTGTACCGGGAGGGAAGACGTGAAGGTTCGCGCGTACTGACTGCATCAATAGTAGGCAGTATTTGAAAGTTTATTCTTAAGAAATAATGTCGATTCGATTTGAAATAATGTGTCAGTTGTCGATCGGATTTGAATGTATGGCCTCTTAAAAAAATATATTTGTATTTACGGCCCGTACCCTCGTTTAACTCAAGAACTGCGACAGTATAAATGTATATTTAATAGTTTTAATAGTTATTGAGGTTGTATACCTAAAGGGAAAGGGGAGGATTCAGATTCAGATTTTATCACTCAATATAAATTACAGCAAGAGGGAAGGGGGATGAGCTTTGAGGGAATGTGCTTAGCACAGTAAATAGATTTAAAAAATATACATAAACTAGGGATCATCTCACTTGAAAATAAATAAAAAGGAAAAAATCATAATAGAAAAATAGGTAAAATCATGACATGACAAAGAATGAAGGAACATACTTAAGAAGGAACATAAGATACAGTATTTTCAAGAAACGTTATGAGAGCCATTTTTTGGGTTATGAAAGACATAATCTTAGCATAAAATAATCGATTTTTAGTTGCACTTTACATAATCTCAAAAACTTTACCCACCACATCATAAACTTTTAAATATTGAACTTGGAATATTTTTTTTATCAGAAATGGATTTTCGTTTGACCTCAGTCTCACCTGATGTTAAGTGACGCCGAGGTCGAAGATGGTACACGCTTACCCAGAAAATGCTTATTCACTCTTGCCTTGAAAACAGGTTATAGGATTCCGGGAATACAGACGCAGGAAGAGCATTCCATACCTTGACAGTGCGAATAAGAAATGACGCAGCAAACTGCTGCGTCCGAACTGTTGGAAATTCGACTACATGTGGATGGAAGCCCTCCCGGCGTCTGGAAGACCGATGGGAGAAAGTGGAGGGTGGGATGAGGTCGTGTAGTTCCTGGGCACACTCTCCATAATACACCTTGTAAAATACCGAAAGACAAGAGACTTTACTATGTTTTATAATTTATTCTAGACATAGAAGAAGTAGTGAAGAAACCGAAGAAACTGATGAAGAAAGAGAAGAAGCTGAAGAGCCTGAAGCGGCGGAAGAGCAGAGTGAAGCGCGAGCTACTCGAGCGGGTGAAGAGGACGGGGGAGAAGCTCAAGAGGCTGGAGAACTACGGTAAGGGTCTACATAAACATGCTTAGAGGAATCTAGGCTGATTCGTTTATATAGTTTAAAAAACTAAAAACATTCCAATGGGACTCGTCAAAACAAAAAAAAATATCCCAAACTCGGCATCATCAGACCCCCAGTTTCCAAAATTGACTTCCAAAGTTTTATTACTTTGTTAGGGGAAAAGCCGGGTTATGTGGGATAGCCACTGCATATGCATGAGTGGGTTCCTACTAAAACCCCCATGGAGGTCTACCTTGGCGCATTTTGGGCAGCTCTGGGACCTACAACTGTATGCACCAGTGCTGCCTACGCACACAAAATTCACCCAAACTAAGCTCTAGGCAAGGTATTACGTAACCAGTATTCTCATCATATTTAACCCCCCTTGTCAGAAAAAGTAAACAAAGTTCTAACTAGTGTTGTGTACTCGTTTGCTTACTCCGCACCTTAAAAAACGTGGCCAGGCTCTTATTTGTGATCGTTTATTTGTCAGACATCCAACTATCATACGCCGAGAAGCCAAAACGCGTCGTCGACACAGAATCCAAAGCGTACCGCGATTGCATCACGCTGGTCGAGACGTCCTACGTCTGCCCGTTCGACACTTCCTTCAGCGATTACTTCTGCGTCTACTGCAGACAAGTCTTCACCGACCCCAGCAAGCTAAGAGAGCACACCTTAAACCACGACCCCACAGGTTATAAGGAAATAGTAACAGCTGTAAAAAAACTGCCTCAAATCGACGTGGACAGAATAGACTGCCGTCTCTGCACTGCCAAGATAGACAATCTAGAAGATTTCAAAGAACATGTGAACAGTGTGCATGGGAAAACATTCTATCCGAATTCAAGTGATTTCTTAGTGTTTAAATTGACGATTACTAATCTAACGTGTATAGAGTGTAATAGTTCTTTCGGTTTCTTCCACGCTTTAAGAAAACATATGGCGGAACATTTCGGGACGTGTATCTGCGATGTGTGCGGGGCGCATTATTTTGAAGAGAGGATGTTGATCCTGCATCAGAAGACTCATCAGAGAGTCGAAGAGAATTTTCCTTGCAAGGATTGCGGGAAGAATTTCAAATCAAAGCACAGTAGATACTTACATGAAGCGAGAACACATAAGAAGGAGCCTGCTTACCAATGTGCTAAATGCGACGCTGTATTATTTTCTTACACTTTAAGATATCGACATATGATTGAAGTTCATGGCGAAGAGAGGTTGTTTCCATGTGAGCATTGTGATAGAGCGTATGACAGCAGGAAGTCTCTCCGCGAGCACAATAGGAGATCTCATTTGAAGATATTTAAGCACCAGTGCGACTTGTGTGATAAGAGATTCTACCTTCCATCGAGGCTTAAAGAACATATGGCTACACATACAGGAGAAAGGAACTACCGGTGCGAGTTCTGTGGGAAGAGTTATCCCCGGCTCAGAGGCCTGAAGGTGCATATGCAGAGTCATAGCGCCGAGAAGAAGTTTCGCTGTGTGATGTGCAACGCGTCGTTTACGCAGAACGTCAATCTGAAGAATCATATGAAGAGGCAACACCAGAGTTTGGACATGGAGGAGTTTCAGGAATAAATTAAACGTAATTTTTACCCGAGCGAAGCCAAAAGAAAGATTATTTATGTTATTAACAGTCTTATGTATGTAATTGAAAATCGGATGTTGCACTCTGGCTCCTTGACTATTGGACCGATTTTAATAAATGGGGTGTCCTAAGACGTGGAATTGTCATAGGCCGCCTTTCCATAGAAGCGGAGACGAGCGGTGCGGAGAGGAGCTGTGTAGGAATCGATCAATCACATTGGTTGTAATCCACATCTCGTCTCCGCTCCGCTTCAATGGAAACAGTCAAGCGGAGACGAGATGTGGATTACAACCAATGTGATTGGTCGATTCCTACACAGCTCCTCTCCGCACCTCTCGTCTCCGCTTCTATGGAAAGGCAGCTATAGGCTATATTAAAATTCCAAGGGTGCGTTATACTAGGTGCCAGTTGGATTTTAGTTCCCACTTTTTGAATTATTGTTAGTCTTAATGCATCGTTAGTTCGTATTATTGTTTATCCTATAGTAACAGATTTGTATAGTATTCCGTTTTATATTGGCGGATCCATTCAAGGAAAACAATATGTTGTTCTTTAACAAAGCAATTTTATTGGTTAACCACAAAACAAGACTTGAAGAACGTATGGGGCCGTCGATAAGTTACGCCACACGTCAAGGGGAAGGGAGGGGGTCAACTACTGCGTGGGCTACACGGTTTCAAACAACGGTTTATAACAGGTGGTTTGAATTTCGCGTGACCTTAAACGCCCTTAAGCAGATGTCAAACAAATGGGCTTGTTTGAAACCGTGTAGTAGCTCGCTTCTACCAAGGTCATTTGGTTTAAAATCATGGTTTGAAACCGTGTAGCACGCGCTTAAGTGTAACGTTGCGTAACAAGGTGTGGGAGGAGTCATAAGCTCCGTGACGTCACATGTCAAAAAATTAAATTTTAGAACTGCTGTTTTAATTTAGTAATTCCCAGATGTAAAATTGCAAAATATGTGACGTCATGCCAGAGGAGGGAGGTCTCACAAATGTGACCACCTGTGACAAGAACGGGGGGTAACAAAATCATGAAATTCGTGTGACTTAATTTATGTATGGCACCTATGTATGTATGTTTGTAAACTCTTTAAAAACGAAATACTATGGCAACAATAACGAGCTATATTTTTTTGTTCCATAGTCAAAGCTGGACTCACGTTAAACCATGAATTACTTCATACAAAAGTATACTATATATATTTGAACCGTGTCCCGGCCGAGTTTTTGTACCTACCTGTTGTAACGGCGACGGAACCCTACACTGAGCATGGACCGACATGTTTTTTTAAACAGATTCTCTGCCATATTTATTGTAAACACCTATGAGACTGGTTAAGACGATTGAGGCGACGCTGAAGTCGAGTAGCTGTCAAAGTGTTTCCATACAAATTTTGCTCCGGACGGTATCGTTTCTCAACCCCTAAATAAATTCCGATTTCCACGATTATTTAATATGTTGTAGTTATTATGGAAAACTAGGTTTGTACGTTTCCCTTTTTTTTATTGTTCGTTTTAAAACGTACGGACCTAGTTTTTCATAATATATACAAAATATTCAAAAAACGTAAAAATAGGACTAGGGAGAGATAAGTTATTAAGAATAAACTTTATTAATTTATTATAGTTTGTAGTATTTTTAATGCGGGTAGGATGAGTTTTATGTGAAAATTAAATATATTTACTATTTATTGAATTATTTTTTCCATCCCATGTTGCTTATTTCGATAAGAAAAGCTGGATACTTTTACTTACTTATACTAATTATTGGCATACGACATATCAGTTATTGGCATCTATTGATTGTAGAGTTATCGTCTCTATTTAAAGTCTTTATTTTTTGAACTGAACTTATCTACTTAAGTCCGGCCTTACACAGTCTGAATCAGATTATGAATTCATAATCTGAATCCAGAGTGTGTGTGCTCGTCCATAGATAATGTATGGAAAGAGGTGCGTTCTGTCAGATCAATCTGAGAAATTCATAATCTGAAAAAATCAGATTGTGTGTGGATAATAGTTACATTGTATGCAATTCCGTGCTTTCTGAATTAATAATATGAATTCAGATTCTTAATTCAGACTGTGTAAGGCCGGCCTAACAGATTAGACAAAGCCGTTGTATCTATACAATACTATTATCTGCTTTGTTCTGGTAACCGCAACCCAAGTAGGTACTTAAGCGTGAAGCGATTTTATTCTTTTAAAGCATTTATAATCTTATGAAAAGGCCATAGAGCCCATAAAAAGTATTCCGGAGTCCTTTTTCTACGAAGTGCGTTCCTGTTGAGTGTCGGGCGGTAGCAAAATGGAAAACGAGTTATGAATGCTATTCTTTTAGTGTATTTGTAATCTACTGTCCGAGGAAGTAGAGTCGATAATCTTTTAAACTTTCCAGGCAGTTATAATCTGCTTTAACTGCATACTCATTATCATAATTTGCGGTTAATCACTCAATGGTATTCTCAGTTCAAAAAATAAAGACTACCTTTAGTTAGAGTTCACGATGCCAGGTAATCTGTAGGATGCCAAGGGTAAGGCAGTTTCTCCTGTACAAATTGCAAACCTCAAGTGGCAGTGGGCCATTCAAGTTACGTAAGCACTGAAGGGGGAGGGAGTCCGCTTATTCTTGATGACATGGGGGAGGGGGGTGGGGGGTTGAATGGCGATTACGTCAGCAATATTTTTTCATTTACTTTTTGTATAGGTAATAGGGATGACTAATTTTTTTCTTTGTCGATCAGGTAGATTGTCAAAAAGTATTGAAAACGTATTTTTCTTTTTTCACATAATCAAGAAATCTCGCCCTCCCATCACTAGAGTTGCCTCCATTGCAGAATTAATAAAATAAACACTATGCATACTAGTATACGGTTCAATATTACAACACCAACACATTTTGACGACGCGGTTAGCCTAGTTGGTAGTGAACCTGCCTACGAAGCTAGCGGTCCCGGGTTCGAATCCCGGTATGGACAAATATTTGTGTGATGAGCGCGAGCATTTGTTCCTGAGTCATGGATATTTTCTATGTATTTAAGTATGTTTATCGTTGTCTAGTACCCATAGTACAAGCCTAGAGCTTGGTTTGGGACTAGGTCAATTTGTGTGAGATTGTCCCCTTATATTTATAATAACAAGGCAGGTTAAATTAAAAGCTTGTAAAATCAAACAAGATTTTCATTCAATACCTATATATTTTATTAAAAAACTAACAAAATGGTAAAATGTACTTAATCCTTTATATACACTTAACACTACACTATTTTACATAAATAATATACAAAATTGAAGAGGTTTAAATAAAGTTAAAATCATCGGAGACAAAATACCAGGGCTGTTGCACATTCAATAGTAAATATATCTGCCAGTTAAATTAGCCCTCTCCTCGTCTATTTTCAAGTGTAAGAAAGGGAAAGGGCTAAATTTATCGATCAGATATGCTTTACTTGACGATTATGAAATAATGGTAATTGTTATAAATATTTTTGACAATTGATCGATCACATTTCATTATACTTACGTATAATTATGTAACTTCCATTTTTCTTGACACTTAAAATAGCAATGTAATCTACCCTCTCGTCGTAGTTAGGCGAGGCAGGCTTGCCGTCCTTTTCTAACTTAATATATGTTTGAGAAGGATGACAAGCCTGCCTCTGCCTCGAGGTAGCATAATAAACACAGATAAAGTTGGAAATCTTGCTAGCTCCGCTGGGGTAAAGGCAAGACGAGAAAGAAAGAAGAAGAAAGAAATTCTCGTCTGGGTCAGGGTTGCCAGACGATTGATAGAGAATTATCGTATCAATATTCGAAAATTATCGTACCAGATAAAAAAATATCGTACGACTGTCAGAGCCGCGCGGAACGCGTAGCTAGCTCCCGAAACTAGAAGTAGGATAGCAATGTGGTATTTTTGACAGTTGACGTTAAAATCTATGCCTAGAAGAACACCAAACCAGTGTTGCCAGACGAAAAATCGAAGTGACAAGTTACTTTTTCACTTCACCGTAGACATTATTTTGTATTTTTGGATGATTGGCCCTGAATATTAGTCTGTTCACCCCATTTCGGAGCAGGGTTGCAAATTATCGTACTTTTGCGTACGATAATACAAATTGTATCGTACATCGTACCGGAGTCGAAATTATCGTACATGTACGATAATTATCGTACGTCTGGCATCGCTGGTCTGGGTGTCCTTTCAAGTTGCAGTTCTGTATGAACGCATGCCCACATACGTGGCACCACCGGTACCCATATTTTCACAATTGTACTCAAGGATAAATTAACCTTCAACGTCAACGACGGATTTACCTGCTGAAGTTGCTGCTGCTTTTAGACCTGCGTGGCTATAGGTAAGGTTCAAATTGAGGCGTGTGAGTGACGTCTTTTGTATTTGGCATGGCGTTGATAAGGTTAAAACTTTACGGTATTGTACAGTTCGCCATCAAATATATCTGTACATATCAGAGTGGTCAAAAATATCTGAACATGCACTCTAACGCCTTGACAATAGAGTCGTGTTCAGATATTTGTGAGCACCTTGTTTGCTGCAATATATATGATGGCGACTGTACATTCGGCCAAATAAGTAGGTTTTCAATTTTAATCCAAATTATCGAATACGCCTTTGTTTTACTAAAGTTTTAGAATTGACAGACGCATTTGATCACCCTTTATTTTTATTACGTTACGGTGGCAGACCGCATATTTGGCTGGCTGTACATAGTTTGGTTAGTCTACCTTGTCAGATGTTCCAACTCACAGGAATAGCCAGAAAAGGAAAATATTCAGTCCAATAAAACGTTGCTTTCAGATTTGCTTCGGAGTACCTCAGGGGAACGTACTGGGGTCATTTTTGTTTCTTTTGCCATTGCACATAATTGTTTTATTTGTGGTTAAAACCTCTATCGTAATAATCAGCATAAATCTTGGAAAAAATAAATAATCGCGTATTAATTAGCGCTATAGTTATTATAGCGCCTATCAACCCAAACCTGTCTCTTCCGCGCTGGGTTCATTCCATTATCCGTACTCCGAATGCTGGCTCTTCATGTGTCCCTTCAAACTGCAGTTCTGTATGAACGCCTGCCCACACACGTGGCACCTGTACCTCCTGTCGTTGGTGTGTATCCTCATGTGGTCCTTCAGGGTCTTCAGCCTGGGGTACGTCTTCTCGCAGACTTTACACTTGAAGTTCCTCTCTCCGGTGTGCGTGGGCATGTGATTGTTGAGGGCGAAGCGAGTGAAGAACTTTTGACCGCAGTAGGGGCACTCGTACCTGGGAAATATTTGTTAGATTTTAGCAACACGACGACAACGATTTCCCACATGTTATAAGCAAAACATTATAGTGCTATAATTCGGTCTATGTAATGTAAGCCGAGAAGCACCAAATAGGGACTCGTGGAGATCAAGGGAGAGGCCTTTGCCCAGCAGTGGGACACTCATGTAGGCTAGAGAAAGAAAAAGGCAAGATAAAACCGAAATTTTATTTTTAAAGATCTATCCAACGATTTCCCACATGTTGTTACAAGCAAAACATTATGGACTGCTATAGTAATTCGGTCTATGTAACATGATCCCTATGACAGCCATATTTCGTTATTTCCGTATTAATTTAAATTGCCGAACGTTATCGCTTCGTTCGTATCAATGCAGTATTTCTGAAAGTCACAGAAACAAGTGTAATATGTGTTAATTTATGTGAGCTGTCACGGGGGTCATCGTAGATTGACTCAACTAGTAAGTAACCCTACTTTTTCATGCTTTCACTAGATATTTTTTTATGTATAATGCTTTTGACACAATGAAATTATTTTGCTTTTGGGCTCTGAAACAGTTTTTATTTATTTATTGATAATTGGTTTCTCTTGACTAACTCTTGCCCTTGGATGACGAAGATTCAGTCTACGATGCAGCGAGCTCACTCAGAAGATGCCTAAACACCCTAGCTTTAAATAGGTCACCAGATCCACTCTTATCCACCATAATATTGCATTGTCTTTGGTTTTGCATATCACCAAATTTCAGCTCATTCTAACAACGAAAACTGGTTCAAAAGTGTCTCGCAAGATTTGAACTTAACATACTGACAAACTACTCGTACCAAACATTTGAAGTTGAATAAAGTCTAGTAAAACGCAATAATAATACAATACCTGTAATCCTTCAGATGGTCCTTCCTTCTGTGTATCGTCAGCGTCCGTCTCGTGCTGAAAATCTTGTCACACATATTACAAGAGAAGCTCAGCGGCTCTTCCCCGTGCACTTCCACCAAATGCTTCAACTTCTGCGTGTACGACATCAGTTTCACGTCACACTTCGGACAAAACACTCTTCCTCTCTTATGGTGGACTCTATCTATATGTAAATCCCTATTATACTGAGCTTTGAAAATCTTCCCACATGTTTCACAGGGAAAATCTCCCTCCTCATGCCTCTGCTGATGCATCACAAAACGACCCTTATCCACAAACCCTAACCCACAAGTCTCACACACGTAATTGCTATAATGTTTATTCATATGTTTATTTAACGCGTGAAAATATGGAAAAGTCTCTTCACACAACGCGCACTTTAGATCGTTCAACGTCAATCTAAACGGAAGAATCAAATCTTTTGAATCGAAGTAGTATTTTTTATTATGAACGGTGGTTATATGTCTTTTGAATTCATCTAAATCGTTGATTTTTGTCGGGCAAAGTCTGCAGTCTATTCTCGTTAGGTCCATTTTTATCATTTTCTTGTGTTCGATGACTTTGAATTTCTTCGGGCTGTGGGCGGAGATGGTGTGTTGCCTGAGTAAAGAGGGGTCGGAGTAGTTGTGTCCGCAGTAGTAGCAGATGAGGTGGTTGTGGCGGCACTTGAAGGGGCAGGCGAACGAGCCCTCCACCACGGCCGCCACGTTGGTGTCGATCATGTACGACGGGTCGCGCTCGCGCATCAGCTGCTGCACCTTGCACATCGGAAGCTCTGGAACAATAGAAGCGGGTAATGGTGGTATGAACGTTCCAATCTAACGGGCTTCGATGTGCCTTTTATCTATTTATTATTTTATTGATAATGGGTTTGCTCGTGACTAACTATTGCCCCTGGATGACGAAGATTTACGAGCATTTATCTGGTCTGAAATAAAGAGTTTATTATATTATATGGCATATAAATCAAAATAAGTACTTAATAAGTAAAGAATAATTATCAATTGACTTTGCCATTGACTGTTGCTTGTCTTATCTTGTTTGTTACTTCTTCCAAACATTACAAACCACATTTATTGCTGATAGTATAAGGAAAATGAATTTAGATTTCCCGTAAACTTGCAAACAGCACTACATATGCAATAATATCATTATAATCATATAACACCAGACCTGAAGCAATAAAACAACTTAAATGCAAACAAAACTACGAGCAAATATCAATATTGCATAACACTCACATTATTCAACGAACACATCGCTATGCTTCGACCGCATATGCCCCCTCCAACTGCATTTCTGAACAAACCCCAGCCCACAATATTGGCACTTGAACCTTCTGTCCGCTTCGTGTATCCTCATATGCTCTCGCAGCGTTTTCTTCCTCCCGTAGCTCTTTAAACACACCTCACACTTGAACTCTCTCACCCCAGTATGCTTCACTAAATGATTCAGTAGTTGCTGCCGTTCGTAAAAAGACATTTCACATTCTGAACACTTGTGTGGACGACGCATTAAATGGTCCCTCTGCACATGTATGGTCATGAGTCTTTGGTTTTTGAACGTCTTATCGCACGCCTGACATTTGACTGCACTCGACAGCCCGTGGGATTCCAACATATGCTGCTCTTTGGTTCTATAGCTTTTGAATCTCTCTTGACACACGCCGCATTTGTTCAAAAAATTTGAACCGGAAACGTGTACGTGTCTTTCGTGTAATTGTTTCTTCTGATTAGTGTTGAAAGTTTTCGGACAATATGCGCACTGAAACACGCCGGTTTTGTGCATATTAAAATGCTGTCCCAACATCTTCTTTGTCGGATACCCCGTCTCGCAAACATCGCAAATGTAATTCCTAAAATGCAAGTTCATGTGTTCCTGCAAACTTCTGAATTTGGTGAAAACCTTTGAGCAAATCGTACATTTTAAACCATTGTCAAATTTAAAAGGAAGAATACGACTATTTATGTCTATATAGAGATTTTTCTTGTGTTTATTTCTTAAGTGTTCTATTAATTCTTCTACGGTTTCTATAACGTCGCTGTCACAAAGTTGACATTTCAATTCCGTGATATCTAACTTCACTAAAAAGCCTGACAAATAATTCCTCCGCATAAGTATACGGCGACTTCTCAAGTCATGTTTCGTTAACGTATGTATCTTTAGAAGTTTAGGGTCCCTGTGTATATCAGTGCAATAGCAGCACTTATACCCTACTCCGCTAAAACACCGTATAGGAGTGGCGTTGGAAAATTCTAGAATATTTTTTATGTTAGCCCGGTGTTTCTTAAGTTCCGCTTCTTCTTCTGGTGTCATTTTCCTCTCTTCTGGCTCTTCTTTACCTACAAAGAAAAGTATACTTTAATAATTTTCTTCTTTCTCTTTTTCTTCTCTTCTCTGGGTTTCTCTTTTTATCCTTATATATTTTGTGTTTCTGTGTATTGCCTCAGTTCTCCTCTTTTTCACTTCCCACTTTAAGTACATAGTGTGGTCTGGCTCTCTTTCCACTAAACTTAACGTTATTCTGAATTCTGAACCTTGATCTTTTCAAATCGAGAGTGAATAGGCGTTTATTTGCTTAGGCTCCTACTAGTCATTAGATTTTGACAAAGGACATAAAACTTTCGCTCGGTAAAAAAAGCAATCCCAACTAGCTAAAGCAATAAACTAAATAGTAGCAAAAACTTAGTAGCAAAAACTTCAACTTTTTTTCAGTTCACCATATTAACTACTGGAGATTTTTTTAAGCTTACCAGGTGCAGCAGGTGGGCAGGGGGCGCGCGGGGCTCCGTTGACGGCTGGCGGGGCGCGGCGCCGACGCACCCGCAGCGGGACGTCGTCCGAGTCGTCCGAGTTGGACTCGGGCTTCAGGGGCTTGGGTTCCTCTGTAGGACACAAGCGATCACTACTGGCACAATTATAGTAATCCGCTCGCCGTATGCGATTAGGTGATCGCACGGGCACGACGGATACCTGTCAAGGCAGCGTCAGTCTGCCGGATTTATTGAAAAATGGATTACAAAAATGTCTGTACTTACTCGATGCTCGTTGTAGCTCATTAATGTTATTAGTCGGATCGCAGGGGTCATCAGGCAGATCGCCAAGGTCATCAAGGAGGGCGTCAGTGTCGTCGGGCAGGTCATCAGGCGCGGGGGAGCCAACGCTGCGTTTCTCTGACGGTTCAAGTTTAATCTCGACCTCGAGTTTAGCTGACGCTTCCAGTCTCATTTGATTTTCTGTTTAATATAAAACCAGAACAAAAGTGTTGAGGATATTATTCGGTGCTCACAATAATATGTATCATTATCATATCAGCCGATAACCGTCCACTGCTGGACATAGGCCATAGGAAATTTATTAAACATATAATGTAGATATGAAATTACCTCATCTTCATCAGCCGCAAGACGTCCACTGCTGGACAAAGGCCTTCCCCAAGGTTTTCCACAACGATCGGTCCTCTGCTGCTGTCATCCAGCGGTTTCCCCCGACCTTTATCAGATCGTCGGTCCACCTTGTGGAAGGCCTGCCGACACATCGTCTCCCGGTTCGCGGTCGCCACTCTAGAACCTTTCCGCTCCAAAGGCCGTCGGTTCTACGAGCAATGTGCCCCGCCCACTGCCACTTAAGGTTTGCTATTCGGTGAGCTATATCAGTTACTTTAGTTCTCCTGCGGATCTCCTCATTCCTGGTTCGATCTTGCTACTTAAGGTTTGCAATTCGCTGAGCTATGTCGTTTCAACTTTGATTCTACAGTGACGATCGCGTACCGGAAAGCGATGTGTTGGCAGGCTTCCCACAAGAACCGAGGATCTGGTGAGGACCGCGGGAAGCCGATGGATGCGTGTAGCACAAAACTAATTCAATAATCCGTATGCTACATGGTTTGAAAACAAGTGACCTTGGTAGAAGCGAGCTGCTACACGGTTTCAAAGAAGCCCATTTGTTTGATAGGTATCTTCCAAGGGCGCTTAAGGTCAGCGAAATTTGGTTAAAAATCACTGTCGACATGGTTTTAAACCGCTGTTTGAAACCATGTAGCCCACGCATAAGTCTTTTTCGACCGAAAGATTTCGACCAAACAATACATTAGGACAAACAATGATCATGCCACTCGATAGCTATGTCCACACCTGTGCGCTTTCATGTTCAACTTGCGCTTTCATCTTTCAATTAGCCTTGCGTCAAGGGCATGCAATACATGGTTGACACTGATTCTTCAATAAAATCCATTGTTTTGACTTTATCTTCCGCCATTTTATTTGCAAAATGTTGCACGTCAACCCAACGGTGACGGATCAGCGTGTGCTACGGGTATGCGCTGATATCAAACCAGTTATTGCATGCGCTGTGGTTGCAGAGGCATGCGTCAGAGGAAGGTAGCATGCGCAAGTTGAACATGAGAGCGAGCAGGTGTAGACATAGCTAATATATGCTACCCGTGGGGAAAACTAATGTCCAGCAGTGGACGTGTTTCGGCTGACGCGATGATGGCGTGTGCTCTAACCCTCGGCCTCGTCGTCGCTCCGGCGCAGCTGCAGGAAGGCGGCCTCGCAGCGCAGCACCTGCGCGCGGAACGCGGCCGCCTCGCGCAGGCGCGACACGCACGTCGCACACACCAGCCGCGACGACGCCTTGGCGTCCAGGTGCGACAGCTGTTAAGCATACATCACTTTACAAGCAAACCTTCAAATTAATGGCGGATCCAGTTGGCCATGGATAATTCTATCTTCCTGCATCGCACCATACTAGAACACTTATTTTTAAACTTTGGTGCTTATCACTAGTGTGTTCTACTTAAGTCAATAAAAATAAGTAAGGTAGTTACATAGTTTGGATGATCACTAATAACAAAGAAGAAGCCACTGATACTGGTCTATCCGTGACCACGGCTGATGCAACTTAGCCGAAATTGCTGAAGAACTGGATATCGATCACAAAACGGTGTTACGTCATTTACAAAAGTCTGGGTACAAGAAAAAGCTCGATATTTGGGTGCCACACGATCTCACTGAAAGAAACCTAATGCAACGTGTTTCAATTTGCGATTTATTGTTAAAACGAAATAAATCCGAACCATTTCTAAAACGGTTGATTACGGGTGATGAAAAATGGATTACTTACGATAAGAACGTCCGAAAAAGATCGTGGTCGAAGCATGGACAAGTTCCACAGACAGTGGGAAAACCTGGCTTAACTCGGAACAAAGTGATGCTGTGTGTATGGTGGGATTGGAAAGAAATTGTCCACTATGAGCTTTTGCCGCCGGGTAAAACTATCGATTCTGACCTCTACTGCCAGCAACTCATGAGATTAAAAGAAGCCGTTGATAAAAACCGGCCGGAGTTAATAAACAGAAAAGGCGTAGTCTTTCATCATGATAACGCCAGACCGCACTCATCTATAGCCACCCAGCAAAAATTGAGAGAGCTTGGCTGGGATGTGTTGATGCATCCACCGTATAGCCCCGACCTTGCTCCATCGGATTTCCACCTGTTTCGGTTACTTCAGAATTCTTTAGGAAGCATAAAGTTAATATCAAGAGAACACTGTCAAAACTACCTGTCAGATTTTTTTTATCAAAAATCTCAGAATTTCTACAGCAATGGAATCATGGCACTACCCACAAGATGGCAACAAGTCATCGATCAAAACGGCATGTACATATTATAAATAAATATAAAAATATAACTTAAAAAATTGTTTTTCCTTTGTACGAAAAATTCGAAAACACTTTTGCCCCGACCTAATACGTAGGTATAATAGATTTTTTGTTATTAAGTACCTACTGTAATTTGAATCTATATTATTATTATTAATTATTATTATTATAACCTTTATTAATTGAAATATAGTTTTACATTGCAATTAGAGAAGTTTTATGTACATTGTTTAGTTTTCAATTTGCCCTTTGGCAAAGGTCTCCTCCAGTGATCTCCAGAAATCCCGGTCTTGGGCTGATCTCGGCCAGGTCACACCTGCTATCTTCCTTATTTCATCGTCCCATCTTTGTTTTGGTCTACCTCGTTTTCTTGCTCCCTCTCTCGGGTACCACTCTAGTAAATCTTTGGGCCATTTACCTTTTCTGTCTCTAGCCATATGTCCGGCCCATTTCCATTTCAGCTTTTTTATAGTTGTACAGACATCTTTGACATTTGTTTTTCCTCTAATGTATGATAGTTTATGTTTGTCTTGCTTTTTGATATTTAATAGGCTACATTCCATATTGTGTTGACACACTTTGAGTCTATTTGTAAGTTTTTGAGTCAAAAAATTTGAATCTATATAATAATATTATATTAGTGTTTTATTCTTTGACTTTTGACATATTACTTGTATCCGTTTATATTATAACGAGCCTAAATGGTGAAAATATTTAAAATTTAAATTGTAATATTGACCTATTTTTTATTATTGACAATGTTATTATTTGTTTGCATATTTGACGATCTTAATGTATCTTACTGTATCTTGACATGACATGCAATGTATATGTAAATTTACTTTAAGAAATAAATACCATACCAAACCATACCATACCATACCATATACCATGCAATAAACTTCAGTTTCTATCCTAAAATGCTATTTTCAATTGTTTGAAATTTTAAAACAAAGGAAAAGATAACATAATATTCCCATTGTAAAAGTTTTGATTATATTGCCTGATTATGTACATTTTATTGTACATAGAATCACATGAGGCTATACTATGAAGCTAAGGTACCAGTTAGTTAAGAGTTTTCTATGCATTTATAAATATTTATAAGTACATATGTCATTGTCTAGTCTAGTGCCTATAGTGGTAGTTCAACTCTAGGGCTAGTTGGGGATAACATACATTAAAAAAAAAATTAAAAAAAATATTCCAAGGAATTGAGAACCTCCTTTTTAGGGTTCCGTACCCAAAGGGTGCTAACGGAACCCTATTACTAAGTCATCATCCGTCTGTCCGTTTGTCTGGTTTCAGTGGGCTGTATCGCATTCAAACCGTAATAGGGTGGATAGTTGAAATTTTCACAGAGTGTGTATTTATATTACAAATATACAAAATTAAAAATTAAAGGGGCCATACAAGAAACATTTTTTATCAATGTTATTTTGTTCTACATATAGTAAAAACGGTAATACATACAAGAATCGAATTTGGTGCGATTATAGTGCAAGCCCTAACGAAAAACAACAAATAATAAAAACCAGCCAAATGCTAGTGCGGTACGGAACCCTCGGTGCGCGAGTCCGACTTGAACTTGACCGGTTTTTTTTTATTTCAAGTTTGTTAAAAACTAATTAAAGCTTAGGTGAATAGACTTTTTATGATGAATACAGTTAAAAGTAAAAAGCTTCAATAGCACTTTCAACTGTAGGACATTATTTCTCCAGAAATATAAATTCCTGGATACTAAGGTTAATAAATTAACCTTATTTTAAAAGTACTTTTGTTATGCTTACCATAATACCGAAGCAATCAATTATTATATCTGAATACACTTCCTTCTGACCATTGCATTGGTATTCCTCATTTAATACACGACATCGTTTCATCGAACCGCAGCACCGACATAGCCCTGGGTCAAAGATTGGACCTTTTCCTTTATCAACACTCATTGTTGTCATATTAGAATCATATTTAATTAATAAAATAAGTAATTTATATTTAGCAGTTCACTTTTTCTAGCATCTGCCTGAGATTTGCGTTTTGTTATTGCATTAATTGCATTGCAGTATAAGCATCAGTCTGCATTTTTATGACAAGTTGTGTGTTCAATCCCTTATGTCAAAAATGTATTCCTTATAGTGTCACTACTCAACAACAGATGGCACTACTAAAAAAATTATTCTTGTCATTACCTATGAGTTCGCTAATGACATAATTTCGATTAGTGTACATAAACAAACAAAATAATGGTATGCTTCCAAGATACATTATTATGGCTCATTTATATAATATTTATAAAGTAATTGTGCGAAGTGGTTTTATTTCCAACCCATTGCTAAATAAAAGAAACCAATTTCAGAACGAAAGAAAACAAATGTCATGTCAGTCACACATACCTTTATAACCTGTGGTCAGTCAAATCGACGAAATAATGCACCGAATGTACTGTTTTCTTTCGGGATAATTGAGTTTAATCTCTTTAAAATGAATGTTGCTACCCGTAAAGGGCCTGTTTATGACCCAGGCCTTTGTCGCTGTTGCGGCTCAATCAAGAAATGCCGTGTTATGAACATAGAATACGAATTCCAGGGACATAAAGAAGTGTATTCGGACATGTTTATGGATTGCTTTGGTTTGATGGTACGCTATGAACAAATTGATTTAAAACATTTCCTACAGATTTAGATAAAGCAGACAGTCGTCGTATATCTTTATATTATTTGGTACAAACTTAAGTACGCATTAGAATGAAACTTTTGATTCAACAACGTTTTTTAAACGTCTATCCTATCAAGTTTATAAATGCTACGTTCTCCGATCTAAGCTTTAAAGTTTAAAACTTGTAACGAGACAAAAAAGAACCCTTGATAGATCATTCAAAATGCATCTATTTATTAAAATACCTTCTGTTTCACAAATGTCAAGTAAAGCTTATCTATCAGATAAATTCGGCCCTTGACTCATTTGAAAATAGACAAAGAGAGGGCTAACTTTAACCGGCAGATAAATTTACTTGTCAATTGTGAAATTTAGCATAATTAATTAAATTATACTGTTATTACTTATATATATTGTTATTATTTAGTGTTGTTTTTTTTCAGTTGTCAGCGCTAGATGGCTCGGCAGAGACTGAGCGTCTTATCTGTGCCACCTGTGTGCTGCGTCTACGGGATGCCAGTGTGTTCCGTGCTCAGGTGCTGCTGTGTGAAGAGAGACTCCTGCAGGCTAGCATACATGTGCACCAGCCTAATGGTAAGCTTTTGTGATTTTAATCTTTTATTTTTTTATAAATGTGAACAAGCAATTTACAAACAATACAAATACTTAAGCAAATGACACCAGTAATGTACAAGAACTAATGTTGGAGACTCGATTCTTATAAGAAGATATGATTATAGCTGTATCTTTGAATTTGAAGGAGTGTCCATTATTTCAGCTAAAAGCATCCAAAGCTGTTAATGTTAATTACCTACAATTGCCTGTCCTCATTTTACCATATGTCATTAGTTAGAGTACTGATTATTAATGTTTTAGTGTTTGAATATACATCCATAAATTTATTCATCTATTAGTACTAACATTAAAAAGTCTTTCACTTTCTCTGTCCAGTGCTTTTTTTTACAAGAATCATGTGACAGAGTGGTAATCCTAAATGTAGTCTCCGCTGAAATTGGCCACTGTGTCACAGTATTTTTTGAAACACCATCATAAAGAAAAAAACATTATCGTCACGAAAGAATCGTTAATTAGTCCTAATAAAAAATTCATGCAACCTTTATTAAAATCAAACATTAAAACCATAATTATCAATAGTTGAAAAACGCTATAAACAGAAAAATTATGATATATTGTAGGTAAAAAAGAAGAACGACCCAATTGTACTTTTCGACAGTAAATTTAAAATGCTGTAGTGTGATAACATTTTTAATCACAATAACATTTTTTATAAAAAGTATTAAATGGATCCTTGTTTTGCTTACTCCTTCAATTATTTATAACTCGGCAAAAAATCTGGTAGCTCTTAATATAATGTCATTAAATTTCCAGAGAGTCAAATCAACATAGATTTGAAGACGGAAGTGATAAAGGAAGAAGTGACGGAGGTGGGAGCAGTTGCTGACTATGGAGAGAACGGTGTTGACCACATGGGAGACGACCATGTTGATAATTGTGAGTTCTATTATTATAATGGAAATTTTCAGGGATGTTAAAAAAGGATGATTAATAATTTGTTACATTTATAAAATCATTATTCTGTACAAAAATAATCTAAGGTATCCAATTAGTTGTTTCTTGTTGTCAATTTTTTTTTTTATTGAATGTCTGTCAAAATGCTTCACTGTTTGCTGTTGCAGTGTGTGTGTGTGTGTGTCATATAAATGTTGTGTTTGAATAAAAATAAGTAAACAACTTTTTATATTTTTAATTGAATAATATAAATAACTTTGTTTTATTTAAATTATATAAAACAAAGTCAGGTTAGTTACCAGTACACCATTTATAACTCAAGAATGGCTCAACCGATTTTTGTGAAATTTGGCACACAAATAGTTTATTACCTGGATTATCACATAGGATACTTTTTATCCCGGAAAATCTGAAAGTTCCCGAAGGATAAGCAAAAAATGACTACTTACGCGGAAGGAGCGGCGAAGCTAGTTATATGAAAAATAGGAATTGTAAAATAATTGTGTGTGTCACCTGTTAAGGCGACAATGTAATGAAATATATCAGTAATTAATGAAAGCCAAAATATATACCAATTTATTTTATTAAGTTATTCAGGGTGCGACCACATCGCTGCTTAAAATACGGTACGGTACGGAATTGCAGCGAGAGAGAGAGATCCGGTGAGGACGGTATGCGTTAGAAACGTGGCGTATACGTCACGTCAGTGCGTCACCGTATTTTGAGCAGCGGTGTGGTCGCTCCTTTAATGTCTACCACAACGACATCAATATAATACTTGCCTATAATATTTTAGTGTCAGACAACAGCATAAATAACGAAAGCGAAAGTAAGACGCGCAAGAGCAAACGCCGCAAGACAAAGACGGCAACAAAGTGCAAGCGAGACATAGTGCTGCGGATGCAGAAGCTCAGCGAAAAGTTGAAAACCATGGAACAAGATGGACTAGGTAATACTTATATATATATATATATATATATATATATATATAGGTCTTATTATCATCGCCTTACTTTCTCAAATCTCGTATCTGCAATTTTTTTCTTGCAGTTGGTAATTTAATTTCATTAATTATAATTTTATGATGCAATCGGTTTAGTAACCGCAAGAAAAAATTGTAGGTACTAGGTTGATAAAGTAAAGTGACGATATTAAACGTATATTTAACTTCATCAAGAGTTGTTTCACGATCGTCAAGGAAAACATATCTGAAAACTAAATTGTGACGTTCTCAATATAAAGGGACCTTATGGAGGAAGGCAGTTACGCTCTTCTTATTCTTGTAACTATACGAATACTATGGTAACAGTTCTAAAAACGGCGTAACCGCCGGCCTCCATAAGGTCCCTTTATATTCAGAACTTCACAATTTAGCTCTTACACTTGAAAATAGACAAGAGAGTGTAAACTTTAACTGGCAGATAAATTTACTTGTCGGTTGTGAAACAGTCCCTTAGCCTAGGTGGTTTGATTAAGTTTGCCTTTGTACATTTTTTTCTGTGTACATCTTTGTCAACTTGTTTATGTACAATTAAGAGTTGTATACATACATACATTCGTGGTCAGGGCGTATATTTTAATGACGAGTATGAGTATTTGTTCCTGCAAATTTTCTTTCAAATGATTTTCCTTTTAAGGCACATGAAAAATATGAAATGTTAATTGCTAGACGTAACCCTTTCAATGCCTTTGACGGATTAATCCGTCACGATAGATAAAAGAAAGACCTACGTACGTATGTTATCGTAAGTTTGAAATTCGAGGTGTGTTCAGCTGTCATTGTTGTAGTAAAAATAATGGCAATATCTTAAAAACCGTCACGTATTTATAATATAGTCAAAAATGTCGAAAATGTGCCCCACAAGTTATTGCCATACCACTTATTCGTGACTTTCTTTTTCAGAAGTGCCACAACCCCCACAAAAACCCACCGTCCGCCTCAAAACCATAGACAGATATGACAAACTTTTCCACAACTGCGCTACCATAATAGAAAACTCTTTCGTGTGTCCGTTTGAAACTTCTTTCAGCGACTACCACTGTATCTACTGCAGGGAAGTCTTCTCCGACCCAAAAGAGTTGAGAAACCACACGGAAACCCACGACCCTTCAAATTACAAAGAATTAATTCGCAACAGAAGGATACCACAAATAGATATATTCAGAATTGATTGTAGACTCTGCGATGCAAAAATAGAAGATTTGGATACTTTAAAAACGCATATAACATCTGTGCACCAGAAATATCTATTTCCAAAAATACAGAATGAAGTGCTACCGTTTAAATTAACTTTGAGTCATCTAGCTTGCATAGTATGCAATAGCACTTTTGGATATTTTCACGCGTTAAAAAACCATATGGCGTTGCATTACGGGAGTTGCATATGTGATGTGTGCGGAGCACATTTCTTCGAAGAAAGAAGATTGACGGAACATCAGAAAATACATCAAAAGAAACCAGATATGACATATACATGTAAAGAGTGTGGGAAGGTTTTCAAATCTAAACACGGCAGATACTTGCATATAGCCAGTTTCCATAAAAAAGAACCGACATACCAGTGCGGGAAATGTGACGAAGTGTTTTTTTCATACGCGCTAAGATGCCGACACAGGATAGAGGTGCATGAAGAAAAAAGGGAGTTCACATGTGAACATTGCCCTAGGTCTTACGATAACAGAAAATCCTGGAGGGAACACAATCGGAGGGCACATCTTAAGATATCTAAGCATAAATGCGACATATGCGACCGTATGTTTTATTTGCCGTGCCAATTAAAAGAGCATATGACGACGCATACTGGAGAGAGGAATTTCAGATGCGAGTATTGTGGGAAATCTTATCCAAGGCTGAGGGCGTTGAGGTTGCACATGAAATCTCATAGTGAGAATAAGTACAGGTGTCTCGTGTGCGACGCGACATTTACACAGAACGTGAGTTTGAGAAACCACACGAAGAAACAGCATCAGAGCTAACAAAACTAGTTGTGAATTTGAAGTGGAAGAAAACTTTTTGAAACTAAATACAATAAATAGTATGTACATCATGGCAATAAACAACTGGACGTTTTGCAAATGAAACCTAACTACAAGTTTTTGTAACTTGCATATATGTATGTATGTGTTTCAAAATTTACAAATAATTTTTCAACATCCATAAAACTGCGGGGAGACAATCGATGCGACCGGTGGCTGAGTAGCGGCCACTGTTGGCTAGAAGTTGTTCAGAAGCCGGCGACTGTGGCCGGGTGTGCGCGCGAGGCGAGCGACAAAACGCGGCCACTAGTAGCGAGCGCGACTACCGCAGCTTGTGGCTCAGACGCGGCCACTCGAACGCCCGGTGTGCGCCGATGCTATACAAAATGTATGAAAAAACTCGTCCGCAGCTTGTGGCGGCCACAAGTGGCAGCTCTAAGAGTGGGATGCAGGCTGATTGGATGTATGAGGTGTTCAGCAGAGTATAATTCGGCGTCGGAGTGGGCTTGCCTACGTGGCTGCCCGAATCTCCACGAAGCGACGCGAAGGTTGCCGATCGGATCCGAGCCGAGGCGAACGGTCAGCTGCGTTCCGATACGCGCCACAGATGGATAGTCTTCGGTGTAACCATGGCAACTAGGTAGGTACAAAGAAAACTTGATTGACCCAAATAAGCAGCGTCAAATCGAGTTCCAGATCAAACTGTGCAATAATGTATAAATCCGTATTTACTATTAAATATGTATATTTGCGATATTTTGTCATCATTTATTGAACTAATAATTAAATATTTTAATAAATTAACCGACCCCAAAGTACTTACTTCCGTTGATTTTCCATGTATTCCATGATAAGATCTTGAAGAAACCAATGGAACCATTTTTGAGCTATATCCGATCCGATTAAAAAGAACTAATAAAGTAGTAGGCCAGTAGTATGACGAACCCTTACAATTTTCATATAGCCTTATGATACTCGCACGTTTTTGACGAAACATGACACCCCATTTATTAAAATCTGTCCAATAGTTTAGGAGTTAAGCTTTCGGCACACCAAACGCGTGTCAGGCGCGTCGCGCTTTGAACGCGGGCCCGCGCATGTTGTAAAACAACAAATCAAATTGAACCCGGCACACCAAAAAGTAACGCTACCTGCGCAGGGCACGCGTTCGAGCTGCTTCGCGCACGCGACGCGCCGCAGTCGCCGCAGACAACTCGGGCAGCGCGTCGCGTGGCGTGCGCGAAGCAGGCGCGTCGCGCGCGCTGGCACGCGTCGCATCAGCGCGGGTACTAGTCGTTGTATTTTTTTACAAACGCGTGGTGGGCGTACGCGCCGCGCAGCAAGTCACACCGAACGCAGCCGCGAGGCGTGCGCAGCGCTGGCACGCGTTCGAAACGCTGCCTGCTGCCTGCGGTGTGCCGGGTGCTGCGTCGCTCACGCCAAGTGACGCGACGCGACGCGCCTGACACGCGTTTGGTGTGCCGAAAGCTTTAGAGTGGAACATCCGATTTTCGGTCACTTGCATAATGCTGTCAACCATATTAGCCTTCTTTTAGCTGCGCGAAGTCTGGTAAAAACCCAGTCGAATTGAGAACTTCATCCTTTTTGAAGAAGTCTTTTAAAAAGAGGTTCACTGTTTTCTTCAGTTCCCTATCCGTCCATTTAACCTTTTCAACGCCATTGTCGGATATATCCGCACCATAGGTTAACCACAAATGACGGATTAATCCGTCACAGTTGACAACATAAGAATAACCTACATAACATTATCTATAAGAAAAGCTACCCTGTTGTTAGCATCATGAACTTTATTTCAAGGTAAAAGAGCCGTTATTCTACCATGCCTCAATTTTACTAAACCGTTTTTAAAAAAGAAAATTGTCTTGACGGTGAAAAAGTTAACACGTCCACCTGTGCAGTGTGCATCCACCGCCGTCCCTTAAAGACCAAATCTTATTTCAATTTGTTTAGCCGTTGATGTGTGATTGTAATTGTAACACAAGCCTATATCAGGTTTAAACGTTTTTATTGGAGGTAGAAAAGAGCAATAAGACAAAACAATAATAATATCATTCATTTAATTATTACAATTTGATTATTTTTATATTTACTTATATAAATTAGCGATATTTAAATTGTTCATTAAATAATTCTTATTATTAGCGCCGAGTAGCGATCCTTCCCAATGTATACAGTATTTTAAAAAAAAACTACAATATTTTCAAGTGATACCACGGTAACCCTCCTTCCCTTTAAATAGCTCTCATTTCAATTAATTACCCAGAGAAAAAATATGCTAAAATTAGGTATTTTGATGTTTTGCAACTGATATTTAGCCCCTTAACTTTTTCAATAAATCCGTCTGATAGACGGATAAATCCGTCAAGGAGACTGATAAATCCGTCTACGTAGACGGATTAATCCGTCAAGGTAGTGCAAAATATACTTTTGCATGCACCCATAGAGTCGCTATTCATGTGTCACTGAACTGACACTTGAAACTTGACTTATAAACTTTTCAACATGGCGTTCAGTTTAAAAGTTGGCGTGCATCTCAAAGTTCTGATGGTGACTCTTCATGTGGCTCTTCAGGCCCCCGCTGTGCACGAAGGAGGCCTGGCACGCGTCGCACTTGAAGCGCCTGTCGCTGCTGTGCGAGCGGACGTGCTCTTGCAGGGATTGCAGTCTGAAATAAAAAATACATTCAAATGTTATATCTTTAACGACGCGATTAGTTGGTAGTGACCCTGCCTACGAAGCTGGCGGCCCCGATTCCTGGTAGAGAAAAATTAAAATGAATTCGCTGCTTCAATACAAAAGGGTCACACAGAATTAGGTTCAACATCATCCCTTCTGTTCCTAAAAGTTAATGACGTGGGAGTTTTTAACTCATATAATTTCGATACAGGCCAAAACTACACCAGACTCCCATTACGCGGA
This sequence comes from Tortrix viridana, assembly GCA_963241965.1. Taxonomy (NCBI): domain Eukaryota; kingdom Metazoa; phylum Arthropoda; class Insecta; order Lepidoptera; family Tortricidae; genus Tortrix; species Tortrix viridana. Next base: position 1,740,181 of record OY725198.1, on the reverse strand, counting down.
TATATCCTAACCAGAAAAATTTGCTTTCAAAGTCCTTAACTTTCTGGAACAGGAGAGACAACTTTTGTTTCTGTGACTGTGTATAACCCAAAAGCGTCACATGACAAAAACAGATATGTAGTTTGATTTAAAATTTAACGTAAATAGCTTTCCGAATTTAAATGCAACAAAAATTAATTTTGATTTGTGTCACTCTTGTATTTAAGCAACGAAATGTGTTTATTGCCGCACTAAATACAAAAGTACAAGTGTTTTTTTTCATTTAGAACTAATTTCAAAATAAAATACTTTAAAGTAAAGTAAAGTAAATCTTTATTGTGTATGGAATTCAGGTTATTAAATGCATTTCTGTCATGTAATTAAATAAACCTAAACCTAAGCATCGTGTGTACGTCTGAAAAGACAGGGTTTGGTGAAACTTTACTCAGCAATTGTAATGTATAATTTATTATTATACTTTTTCAGCCAAAACCCGAGAACAGAAGAGATGAAAGAAAGATAAACTATCAGCTATATAGGTAAAGGCACATATTTGTGTGATGTGAGTATTTGTTCCCGAGTCATGGATGTATTTAAGTACGTATTTATCTACATATATAAGTATGTATACCGTTGCTTAGTACCCATAGTACAAGCCTAGAGCTTAGTTACTAGATCAATTTAATAATTAAGTGTAATAATAAGGCCAGCCTTAGGCCGGCCTTACACAGTATGAATTTTCATAATCTGAATCCAGAGTGTGTGTGCTCGTCCATAGATAATGTATGGAAAGAGATGCGTTCTGTCAGATCAATCTGAGAAATTCATAATCTGAAAAAATCAGATTGTGTGTGGATGATAGTTAAATTGTATACAATTCCGTGCTTTCTGAATTAATCATATGAATTCAGATTCTTAAAATTCATACTGTGTAAGGCCGGCCTTACTCAGTCTGAATCAGATTATGAATTCATATTATTAATTCAGAAAGCACGGAATTGCATACAATTTAACTATTATCCACACACAATCAGATTTTTTCAGATTATGAATTTTTCAGATTGATACTGACATGCGTTATGAATTCAGATTATGAATTCTGAACGCACCTCTTTCCATACATTATCTATGGACGAGCACACACACTCTGAATTCAGATTATGAATTCAGTTGACAATAGTAAAGTATACCTACTGACGTTCGTGACACAACTGATTAATCGGAATTTTTAAGACAGTGTAAGGCAAGTCACCGGAATTCAGATTCTTAATTCAGACTGTGTAAGGCCGGCCTTAAGTAGAAAAAATAAGTCACTGACCTTGGATAGCATTTATCACAGAACTCGCATCGGTAGTTCCTCTCCCCCGTATGCGTAGCCATATGCTCCTTCAACCGCGACGGCAGATAGAACCTCTGGTCGCAGAGGTCACACTGGTGCTTGTACACCTTCAAATGATTCCTCCTATTATGCTCCATCAAAGTTTTCCTCCTATTATACACTTTATCACACAATTTACACGGAAAAGTCCTCTTGTCACCATGCACTTCGATCAAATGTCTATTTCTCAACGCATACGACAAAAAACTAGCGTCACACTTATAACAATTCACCGTTGGTTTTTTCTCATGCACTGTAGCCACGTGGAGATATCTACTGTACTTGGATTTCAAATTCTTCCCGCAAATTTCGCAAGGGAAATTCGCTTCAACCTTGTTGTGCGACTTAATGTGTGTCCGCAAAGAGTTCTGCTCCAAAAAACACGCCCCGCACTGATCACATATAAAAGTACCAAAATGTTCGATCATATGTTTCTTCAAACTGTCAAAATATGGAAACACGCAATTGCATTCTGTGCATTTCATGTTAGTTAACGTCAATTTGAATTTGAGAAACTCGTTTTCGACTGGATATATTCGTTTGCCATGTTCGGTGGATATATGTCGCTTGAAATCGGGTAGATTGTCAATTTTTTCACTGCATAGTCGACAATCTATTCTGGTGATGTCAATTTTTGGCACTTTTTTGTATTCTGTCATACTTTCAAATAGTTTACTGGGATCATGGTTGAGTGTGTGATCTCTTAGCTCGGTTGGGTTTGTGAACTGGTCCCTGCAGTAGTAGCAGTAATAGTTGCTTATCCGGTTATGGAACGGACAGACGTACGAGTTCAGAACTATTGTGAGAGTGTTTGAGTATGTCATGTGATCGTGGTCATCTTGGGTGGCATCTTTCTTCGGCTTGGGCTTGGGTTTCTTTTTTAACGGTGAACGTGCTACTGTAAAAAACAGATTTAAAATTATAAAGTCATTACCAGAAATACAAATACAATAACTAGGCTGTGTACATTTTCAATAAACATGTCAAAAATGATAAAAATGCCTTTCCATAAGGTGCATACGAATTTAAGGCAGCCTCAAAGTCGTACGTGGCACGCGCACAGCGCGCGAGCACGACATGGCCAGCCAGAGTTGGTTTGGTTTTTTGACCAATCAAGCCGCCGAGGCACGGCGTGCGTGTCGCGTGTAGACAGAGTAGACGTAAATTGGAACGTGTAGCTGGGACGACACGAGCTTACTTAAAGAAATTTGTTGAAGTAAATGTACATACACCTTTATATCTCAAGCAAAACATATTTTAAAGGCGCACACCAAGTAGATCAGCAGCCGAGCGCGGGTAGGACGCGGGCCCGCGCGCGTTGTATATACAAGGCACGTATTGAACTTGGCACATCAAAAACGAATATATATACTACACAGGGGTATCCAGGGATAAAGTGCGCAAACGAATAAAAGAAACTACATGTGTTTTTATCACGGAAAAAAAAAATCTTGCGTAGGGTTTACAATCATTAGAAAAAAAAAAGAAACGCAAAAAATACAGGAAGTTAAAATTATTTTATTTTTCACTTTTTCCCGTGCACTTTATCCCTGGACACCCTGTATATAGATGAACATTCGGAATTAAGGCACTTAGGTAAGCCCAGTCAACAAATACTGCAGAACCCAATGTTCCGTGCCGTCCCGCTTAAGCGTGTAGCGACCCTTACGCGAACTGCCGCCTGCCAGCATAGGCCCTACGCTGCTCCTGATCTGTTTTGGTGCGGCAAAGCCTTAAACGTTTTCAACGTCATGTCTAATACATGTCGTCATGATAGCTGAAAATTCCAACTAAGCTGTCAGGTGTGATGTGACGAATCAATCCGTCAACAAAGTGAACATGTACGGATATATCCGTCATTGACGTTGAAAAGGTTAATTTTTGATGACGCAATTAGTCCAGTTGGTAGTGAACCAGTGAAGTCTCGGGTTCGAATCCCGGTAAAGGAACAAATGCGACGTTCTCAATATAAAGGGACCTTATGGAGGAAGGCAGTTACGCTCTTCTTATTCTTGTATCTTAACAGTTCTAAAAACGGCGCTACCGCCTGTCTCCATAAGGTCCCTTTATATTGAGAACGTCACAAATATTTGTGTGTGTGTGTGTGTGTATTCGTTACTATGTTTTCTTTGTATTCAATTACGTAATTCTCTATATAGGTATGTTTAACGTCGTCTAGTATCTATATTACAACCCTAGAGCTTTATTTGGGACTAGGTCAATTTGTGTGAGATTGTCCCCTGACATTTATTTATTATTATTAAATAAATAAATAGATGAACACTCACCAGCCTTGTCTAGCATCCGGTCGAGTTTGTCCTGAAGCTCGAGCGCTTTCTCGAAGAGCTCCCGTTTGCTGCGCAGACGCGTCTTGCGTCGCTTCTCTGTCGCCCGCTTCGGCTGCTCATCTACGTTGCACTTCGGCTCTGATAAAAAAAATTGACATTTCTTACGTTACATTGGGGTGTCTTATATTTAGAATATTTTTTTTATGTAACGCATACCCTCTAATTATATTTATTACGTGTTTATATATTTATGCCGCAGCCGTTTATGCCGCATGTTGAAGGGAATCTCAAGGGAATCAAAACCTATAGGGTACTTCCCGTTGACTTAGAATCATGAAATTTGGCAAGAAGCTATGTCTTATAGCACAAGTACAGGAAAAATCCGAAAACCGTTAATTTGTAATTACATCACATAAAAAATAGGTCCAGTATAAACTGATACTCACTAAGTACGAAAGTGCATACTTATTGCGTGTCATTTTATACTAGACTATGTTTATATTGTATTCCCGTTATTTACGAACTGTTTACATACCTACAAGTTTGTGCGGAACCCTCGGTGCGCGAGTCCGACTCGCACTTGACCGGCTTTTTTATTTTTATAAACCCTTTTGCTAGAGTTTCTTATGCTGTAAAAGAGCTCCGATGTGGCTAATTTACTGAGTAAATAATTAGAAGGTCTCACTGTAGCTGTGGTCGTCGCGGTCGCCCATGGACGCGTCCGAGGTTGCTTCCGGGGACGGCTCCGCCTTCACTTTCACCTCGACATCCAGCCATAGCTCTGCAACTAGCAAGCAAGCAAGCATTAGGGTAAACTCATCGATTCCCGTGACTCGCTCAATTCCGTGGTAGCAGTTCTATAATCCGCCATAGAACCCTGCTAATAGAATCTAGGAACCTTACGACCTTACTCTTGCCTTGAAAACACCAAGGTTATAGGATTCCGGGAATACAGATGCAGGGAGAGCATTCCACTCATTGGCAATGCGAATAAGAAATGACGCAGCAAACCGCTTCGTCCGAACTGATGGAAATTCGACTACGTGAGGATGGAAGCCCTCCCTGGGTCTGGAAGACCGATTGGAGAAAGTGGAGGGTGGGATGAGGTCGTGTAGTTCCTGGGCACACTCTCCAAAATACACCTTGTAAAATACCGAAAGACAAGCGACTTTACGCTGATGTTCCAAACTTTGAAGTTTGGTTTTGACGAGCTAATCGTCGCCTATGAGGCTCCTAGCTCTTCGGTCCACCGAGTTTAACTCGTTCAGCTGATATTTGACAGAGCCATCCCACAGGTGGCAGCAGTATTCCATACACAAAGGAACTTGTACTTGATATAAGTAGAGCAGCTGTTCCGGTGTGAAGTACCGCAGAACCTTAAAACGGATGCCAAGTTTTTTGGCAGCAGTTTTCGTTTTTAACTCAATAGACCGGCCGAAGTTTAGGTTAGATGAAATATCCATACCTAGGAGCTTGAGGTGGTTGATCAAGGGTAAAAGTGTATTCTGGAAAGTAAGTCTTGTTGAAGCTACTCCTTTTTGCACAGAAAAGACACTCCTGCGTTTTGTTGACAAACATTACCCAAGTGTTTTTATTACAAAATAAAACGTTTTTGGAACAAAATCAGATATATGCTTTTAAACCATATGAGATTGTAAAAAGAAGTGTGTTACCATCTTTATTCTCCAACTTGGCATTCAGGAGCACCTCTTCACACTGCAGCACCTGTCGCCTGAACGCACTGGCCTCCCGCAACCTCCCCACACATGTGGCACAGATGCAATTCTCTTTAGGGTCACCATCGAGGTGGGACAGCTGAAAATTACAGTTGTTATAAGTATACCATGCAGGTGTTACATATCTGATATATTGTTAAAATCATCTTAGGTGAAATGCCCATTTGCCCAGTATCAAGACATCTGAAAAATTACAGTTTTCTTGAGACAGCCATCTCAACCAAGATGAGTTTCTTAATACATCCAGTGCTTCTTGGGAAACGACTGTCAACCCCTTGTATGCTTAAGACACAGATCCGTGCTCAAAATTTGGTTATTTTTTTGTATTTTTTTTGCTTATTTCTGTGGTTAAGTTTTGGGGTTACTTAATAGTTAGTGTTTTCAGAGAGATTATTTAATATTTCAAAATTTAAAATCTTCTCCAAACTTGTCAGATCTGTAAAATGATAACAGACTAACAGTCCACTAGCAGGCCCAAGTTTGTAACAGATACTTTCTTTAGAATACGTAGTGAAAGTCTGTAAAATCTATTTAGATTAAAATAAAAAAATTGTGTTTTTTTTGGGTGGACAATGTTACCCCCCAGGGCTAAAGTAACCCGTGTTTACTTACTTCCTATACAATGTTTTATACTATATATTGTCAACTTCATAGAGTATCTAATCCATCGTAAAAAAAATTGGCTTTGGTCGTTTTCTGCAAAGCTACGGTCTGTATCTAAACCTATATATCATTCAAATAAAATACTTTCAATATTTTTTATATGGCTTCCACAACTTGTGTAAGATGTACACACGATCAGAGAATGGTTATACTTACAATTAAACCAAAGCAATCCACCAGCATATCAGCATAGACTTCCTTGTTGCCTGACCACTCGTATTCAGTGCTCATAAGTCGGCATTTCTTTATGGAACGGCAGCATCGGCATAGTGCGAAGTCAACTATGGGCCCTTTGCTCTTTACCACAGGAGCTGGGTCCGTCGCCATCGCGTTTAACACTTAAAAACATAAAATTAATGGAAAAGTTCATGGGACCACGTAGTGATTATATAGCAGGCTTTCAATGGTTTGATTGGGAAATTGTAAATCAGTGAAAATGGCACGATGACATGAGAAATGGATACGTTTGAGTAGACTGTCCACAAGATAAAACTGCTGTCGTAATGTACTGGGTTTTGTAATAAAAGCGCTCGATTTCTTTTACTTCATATCGAAATGGGAAAAATGAAGATTCTTTTATGTAAATAGAATATTATTTTACATTTTTATTGGCATCGGGTTTGCTTAAACTGTTTCCGTTTGCGTTTGGTTTTGACTTATGTCACTGCTGTAGACTGACATCCAGAGGTTGCTATACTTTTACAATCGATCGATTATGACGATGTGTAATCGAAAATTAATTTTAAACTTCTCGTGCTCATCATTACAGCGATGTGGTTTGTGAGTGTACACAGCACAGGATTACAGTACAGGGCCGCAGGGCCTCTATTGTTTTAACATTTTAACCCCTATTGCAATCGTATCGTTTAAAAATCTGCCACCTTTAAGTACTATCAACTTAATAAAAGCTAGATATCATAAATTAGGGGCAGATTTTATTTTCTTCACTTTTGGGATAAAAAAATGCATGTTGGTAGGGACCATATGGGACCATCACTCGTTACAAGAAAAAATAATTCCCGTAATGTCGTTTACGTACTTAATTGTCAGTTTTGTTACCAAGAAATGTATTTTGATAACAAAACGGACATATCGAAAAAAAAAAGTTTAAATTGGGTAGGTAAAGTTTTTGGAAGAGGTGTAAATTATATTTTTTTTCGATAGTCGTCATCCTTAAGATCAAGAAACTGCAGCTCTTTTATTTTTATTTCCTCTAATATTTTTAAAATATTTTTTTTAGTTATTAAGTTGACATTTGTAAACTTTAATGACCGACAAGCTTGTTGCCTTCGTACTTAATGAAAAAGAAAAAAAAACTGTCACTTCTATAATATCTGTCATTGTCAAGTCAAGGCAGGGGGCACACTTAGAATGGTTCCCATTTTCATTGACGGTAGCGACCTCTGGAGTGTTGATGAAAATACAAAACGTCAACTGTCAAACATGTGTCCGTCCAATGTCAGTCAGTCAAGCGTTGTCTGTGCGGAAATGCGTTTCTCTGAGTTCTCTCATTATTAAATGTATTGCTGAATACTTTGTTATTGTGACACCATAGAACCGCGTCATAATAAAGTGACATACTGAGAGGCACAAAATAGACGTCACTTTATTATGAAACGGTTCTATGGAGAGTCGCAAAATAATGTTTCGGTGGTAAACTGTACATGCCTAGGTACGTATATATAGTATAGCTTTAGTTCAACCACAACTCTCTAGGTGGCAGCACTTGTCATACATTAAAGTTTGACAGATATAGAAGTGAGTTTTTTTTTCTTTTTCCTTAAGTACGAAGGCAACAAGCTTGTCGGTCATTAAAGTTTACAAATGTCAACTTAATAATTTAAAAAAAAAAATCTAAAATATTAGAGGGAATAAAAATAAAAGAGCCGCAGTTCCTTGATCTTTAGGATGACGACTATCGAAAAAAAATATAAATTACACCTCTTCCAAAAATTTTACCTACCCAATTGTGAAATGATGGTCCCAACCAACATGTTCTTTTTATAACAATCTTTTTGTTAACTTCCAATGTTTGTATGTATGTATGTTAAGTTTGTTTAGGGCAAATCTTGCAAGCAAGATTTGAACCACTTCAATAATATGCAATAATATGCTACCATGAGCCTAATCTGATGTTGAAAGGTGGTCATAGGAACTCCGCAACGAAAAAAGATAGCCCTGCCTTTGGGTTCGTTGTTTAGTCTTGATAAGCGGATGATGGTTGTGCACAAAAGAAGTAGTCGGCAAGAAAATATTGTCCCAAGAATGAAATTTTCGTCAGAAAATTTTCCAAACCACAAGAAACACGGTGCTTTAATCTTAATTCGTGTTATTTATCTTTATATTTCACCCTTAAATAATTCAAACACCAAAAATCGCAAGAAAAAACATTTTATTAAAAAACTTTATAATTTAAACTTAAGTATTTAGATTAAATCTACTTTGTATACAATACTTAGATAAATATTTTTTATTACAAATATAATATAAGACAGCATTACTATGACTTAATAAGGTGTGATTATTGCATTCAAATTCAAATATAAAAAAATCTATTGTCCGTCAAGTCTCACGGGGTGAAGAGGGTTCAGGCGTTAGCAGGGGTGAGTTGTGCATCGGGGAGGGGAAGCGTGTGCTGCGTATGAATGAATACACAATTGATATGGCTTACCGATATGCAGAACACAAATTTCCGAGCCGAGTAAGTGTTATTGACCAATCAGTCCAATGTTTAATTATAATTTCCAATCCAGTTTTTAACTAATGTGGCTGCTTAAGAATTGTACCTTATGTGTAATTATGTTCAGTAAATAAATAAATAAATAAAATGATTGTGAAAGGTATGACTAATTTCTAAGTCTTTCTCATAAAAAACACTTGATTTTAATTATTTTTAATTATATGTTACACGACTGTCACGTTCGAACTTGTCGGAGTTATGTTCTGACATTTTTAATTAAAATAGTGTCATAATATTAATAGTTCTAGGAAAAAGATTAAATATAAAATGTTTTAATTTAAGCCCTATATAATTCCTAAACCTATATTTTGAAACTGTGCTTTGTATCTTTTTCCCAGAACTACCTCGAATTATGTGTTTTCAATCTACGAAGACGCACCCGACTACTTAATGCCGGTAGCACACCTCCGACGCGAAATCGATGCCGCGAAACCGCTAACGTTCCGTCACCGTTTGTCCGTTATATGACGGGCGAAACATTAGCGAAACTGCCTGTTCTACCGCGTTAAATTGACCATGCTTCTATCTCTTGCATATTTTGTAAGGGAGATCACTACAATGCATCTTGTGATAATATTAAAACTCTTAAAGAAAGAAAAATAATACTAGGTTCCTGATGCTACTTGTGCTTCAAAAATGGTCACCAAATAACCACACGTGCATATAAAAAATTATGCTCTTTTTGCAAAGGGAAGCACAACCAGGCTTTGTGCCCTAAGAACAAGAGAGGTAATAAATTTACAGTATCTGATTCATACTCCCAAGTTGATCAATGTTATAATATCATCCCATCTTATCTACGGACAGCAGTGGTGAAGGTGGGACATCCAATGTCAACAAGCCAAACTAAACAGTGCAGAGTTCTTCTAGACAGCGGCAGCCAACGGAGCAACATAACAACAGATCTGGCGAGGACACTAGGGTTGCCGACTGTCAGCGAAGATTTATTAATGATTTATGTGTGGTGCTGACAATCCAGTTGAAACCATTAGTCCATCAACATAAATCCAAATCGAAACTAAAAGAGGTAAAAAGATTAAAATGTATGTCAATATTGTACCACACATAACAGACAGGATCCTACCTCCCAAAGGGATTGAAGAAGATGTTGATGTTATAGCTGACGATGGAACAGCTGGAGACAGTATTAAACTGTTAGTAGGTAATGATTTTTTTTTTTTTTTAAATCAAAGTAAGAAATTAGATGACAATCTTTACCTGATTAATACAGAATTCGGGTGGATGATTACTGGAAAGATGTTAGAACACAAGACAGAAAACATATTACCAGTGATTACTTACTGCCAATCCCAAGAAGGTGAATTTCCCTACTTTGTTCCCCCTGATCTACCCCTTCAGGAACCAGACTTTAGATTTATGTGGGCACTGGAAAGTATTGGAATTACAGATTCTCCAAAGATAACTCGAGAAGAAGAGGCTGTGAGACATTTTAATGATACAGTAAAATATGAAGACCAGAGGTATCAAGTTAAATGGCCGTGGATAGTTTATCCTCCTGACCTACCTACTAATTATGGACTAGCCCGTGGCCAACTCATTGGGTTAGTAAAGAGACTTGACCAAGAAACTTCAAAGGAATATGATAGCATTCTACTGGAACAGCTAGCAGCAAACATTATAGAAGTGATTGAACCGGACAGTCATCAAGAAAATACTCCCGTACACTACCTGCCTCATCATATTATTAAACAAGAAGGAAAAAGAGGTTGAATAGTGTATGACGCTTCAGCGAAACAACTGAAAAATAGTAAAAGCCTTAATGAATGTATGTATAGTCGCCATCATATATATTACAGCAAACAAGGTGCTCACAAATATCTGAACACGACTCTATTGTCAAGGCGTTAGAGTGCATGTTCAGATATTTTTGACCACTCTGATATGTACAGATATATTTGATGGCGAACTGTACAGAGGACCGTCTATGCTATAAGATCTTACAGCACTTCTCCTCAAATTCAGGACGAACCCCATCGGTTTAACTGCAGATGTAGAGAAAGCATTTCTCCAAGTGGGTCTACAGTCAGAAGACCGATATGTTACAAGGTTTCTATCAAGGTTTGCTGATACATTAGCCAATGCACAAGACTTGGTTAATAAAACGAGATCAAGCTTTAGTGAACTGTCTATGAATATAAGAGAATGGACATCGAACTATAAACAATTAAAGAACAGTGTTCCGAAACAGTATAGAGGAAAGGAAGGAAAGGTAAAAGTATTGGGCTTGGTATGGGACACAAAGGCAGACATTTTACAAGTAAAAATGAACAAAATAGTTTTAGTTTTAGACCCAGACAACTTAAAAGAAAAACAAGACAAACCGTGGAGTCTTACGAACACTGCTTCCGTGTATGATCCATGTGGGTTTGGAGCACCTTTAGTTCTCCCTTGGAAGCTCCTTCTGCAAGAACTATGGAAGAAGAAAATCAAGTGGGACTCTCCTTTACCAAATGACTGCTAAAGAAATTGAGGTACCACGTTTTACAGGCCTAAAAAATCTAACTGTAACTGAATGTGAATTACATTGTTTTACAGACGCGTCAAGTCTCCTTTGCTGCAGTAACATACCTTCGGATATTGGATAGGAAAGAGCAGACAGTAAAAACGGCATTTATTATGGCTAAGTCACGCGTAACCCCAATCAATCAAAAGGAAGACCTCAAGATCCCAAAACTAGAACTCCTGGGATATGTGATTGGGAAACGACTTCTTACGTATACAAAGAACGCACTTCAGATACCAATAACTAGACAGTGTCTCTGGACAGATAGTGGAATAGTCCTCTAGTGGATGAAATCAGATAAACTTCTACCTCCATTTGTTGCTAGGAGAATATCAGAAATCAAAGAGGACAAAGCAATTGAAGCACGCTATGTCAACACAGAAGTGAATCCAGATGACCTTGCTACCCACCCAGAATTAGAAGAACTATGACCTAATAAGAAGAATTTGTGGTTCAATGGACCTACATTTCTGTTAGAAGAAGAGAAACAATGGCCGACATTGCCAGTTAGTGAATATTCAACCTCATTTGTCGCCCCGGAGGGTCTGGACGTAAGCAAGGTCACAGAAAACGTGGAAGAAGAAGATGAAGAACTAGAAATTGTTCCATGTGTTGAACCTAACAAAATAATGGACAAAGAAATGGGGAAAAATTATGAAAATGACAAAAAAAACGTTGGTGAGATCAATGAGCTAGAGGAAGTAAAGAAATTACAAAAATTATATTTTCCAGAAGAGTTTGCAGGAAAAGAAACTCATCTCAAGAAATCTGCGCCTATTCGTGGATGTAGAAGGCATAATAAGGTGCAAGGACCGTATGATGAACACAATGTGTCCATATGATACAAAGTACCCCATCCTTATTCCCAAGCATTCTGAATTTACAATTAACCTAATAGAAAACATACATAATAGGAATCACCATGTAGGAGCAGCTCACACCTTACGCCAAAAATTCTGAATACCACAAGGAATGGCAAAGTTTCAGAGAATAATAAGAAAATGTATGCAATGTACGACCTGGCGGAGGTCCCTACCAACTACCTCTCACACCTGCTCTACCACCAGAACGTGCAAACTACAGTGCACCTTTTACTTATACCGGTATTGACTATTTTGGACCAATACTTGTCAATGGCCCCCTTACACAAACAAAGAAACGGGTCTGTTTATACACCTGTCTAGCTGTAAGAGCAGTTCATATGGAGATAGTAAACAACCTCACGGCTGAAGAATGCTTACTCGCACTTAGACGAATCATATCAACCAGAGGACGACCAGAACTTATCGTATCTGACAACGCCCTGCAATTCAAATTGTCCGCAGAAGCAAACACATGTTGTGTAGAAAGTAAAATAAGATGGAAATTTATCCCACAGTTAAGCCCATTGTATGGAGGTTTCTATGAAAGGCTTATAGGATGGGTCAAGAACTGCCTCAAAAGAACACTAGGAAAATGAATACTTTCTGATACACAGTTGAGCACCATCATCAAAGAAGTTGAAGCTGTAGTCAACACCCGCCCATTGACGTGCGTAGGCACAGATGTAGAATATGTCCTCAAGCCAGCAGATTTTCTAACGTACGGCAAATACATATCCATTGTACCATCAACGCAACAGTCTTCACCAGGCGGGACAGTGACGAAGCAAGGGCTGATAGAAGGATGGAAAAGGGGACAAATAATTCTAGAAGAAATTAAGAAAATGCTCATGGGACAGTATTAGGTACAGTAGTAGTAGTCTTCGTGAAAGATATCAACATTCTTACAAACAAACACGGAAAAAAGCTCATAGCCAACCAAGCGTTGGAGATATCGTTCAGATCAAGGGAGAAACTAAGAACAGAGAAAATTGGCGAGTAGGGAAAATAATATCACTGTCTCAGGGAGTAGATGGTCTATGTCGTTTGGCTAAGGTATTAGTGGAAGGTAAATAATTTATTCGTTCAAAAGGCCATTTATACCCACTTGAAATCAATGAAGAAAGAAAATCGATACCAGAAGAATATAGTTACAATCAGCCAGCTTCAGAACAAGAAACGCCTCAATTAGAACTGACTGTACCAGTAGAAGTACCACAATGTTTAGAAGAGGAAATTGACTCACAAGAAGAAACTCTGCCACTGTTCGAGCAAACAGAAGATGTACAACCCGCAGAAGAGAGTGAAACCTGTGGAGACACTACTGTAATTTAAAAAGAACCAGATACTGAAGAAGCTTCCGTTCACGTTAATGACCAAGGAAGAGTTCCGGGGGAAGCGGCCTTGAGAGCAAAGGAAAAGATTGCTCTATGGACCAGTCAATTAGTTGTTTTACTTTAAAATTTCCTCGTCGCTGGCAGTGTCACAACAAACGCGAGCTTCGATGAAACCGGTAAGTTTCTGAACGAATATTTATAAATAAAATAATAAATAATAAAACATTATAATAAAACTTAATTATTTTGTTTACATATTGCTTATGTTTACACAGAACTAATATTATTACACATTTGCCTGAACTAGGATGATCCTGTTTTTCTATTTTTATAAAGGTCAATCATACAGGAAATTTCACAGAAATCGGAAGTTGTTTAAAAATATTTTGGCAAAAATGCGAGGTTAAATTATCCAAGTGATTATTATTGGAGTTAGAATTCAGGGGAAAATATTCCGTTATTGCCAACATTGCCGTGTAATGGCGTTTGTAAAAAATATGATATTTCGTTGAATGTTTTACGTAAAACGACAAGGCAAAACGAAGTGCTTTCGAGTGGAATGTGATTTTAACATGTTTATTTAATTTATAAGAAGAATTGTCGCATCCATCTATTACGCAAACCGTCGTTTTGAATTAAAATTAGGGAGCTGTCGACGCTGAAATTGCCGTTCCACTAACGTAAAAATGCCGCGGGCGTTGTAGGCGTCGAAGGCGAAAAGGTGGAACGCACACGTTGAGCGCTGTGTGCTCGCAATATGGCGGCATGGAGAAAACGTGCAGCTGTGGGGGTTGTGAGTAAATATTTCGCATGGATTGGAGTAGAATTTAATTCAACATGGATTCCCGTGAATTTATGGTTGCGTTTTTGACAAAACGAATGAGAGATAATGACTCGGAAAGCCGCCACATTTAAAATTACCGTCACACGTTTCAGTGAAACCCCAGTCTGACCCATCAATATTTTGTGGGCGAAGTGGGCGCGATGAGGTCGCGAACAGTGACGTCATCTATGACGTCGAGCGATCGCTCACGACGACCACGGGCTTTAGGTGGAACGATACAGAGGGTGTAATGATCGTTGCGGGCGTTTAGTGGAACGTACCCTATGTGTTATTATTCTAAGACACATTACTTATATAACATTTCTCTTGAGATCTTTTGTATAAAAAAAATACATAGCATTCGCGTGATTTTCAACATAACACCTTAAGTTGTATTGCCTGCAAACTGGAGTTATTTAAAGTTTTACTAGCCTATTAGAGTATTTTTCTGTGTTCTCACTATAATTTAAAGAATAAATATAAAATGAAATAAAACTATCAACTCTAGACAAATGAGATGAACACATTTCATTTTCATATCATTTTAAAAGGCGGATTTTATTGTGATTATGTTATGAATTAATAATTGTTGTGATGCCACACTATACAGTTACAAAAAAATCTCCTAATCGTTTTTATAACCATATTTTTCATTATTATAAACTGCAAATACTTTAAAACAGAGATTAAAAATAATATTACCGACTTTGGTTTTCGGTGGATTTTTAAAAGAAACTAATATTTTCCCGAAATTTTGATCATCGTTGTCAGTTTTGTTACTAAAATTGAATACATTTCTTGGTAACAAAACGGACCGTATTTTTCTTGCGGACATCGGGATTTTTTAGTGTCCATAATAGTATGAAACGATAAGAAAAAAAATCGGCCCTATTTTTTCATATATGCCCTTACAAATTTACGTCTCACCATTGCGACTAATTTATTATTATAAATATTTTAAAATAACCGTACATAAATCGTCTCGAATACAGTCTCCTAAAAAGTAATAAATTATAATAAAATTTAAGACAAAAATATTTATAAAATATATATTTTGACGCGGTGACTAATGAAACTAGCAGTTAATGGGCCAAAATTAAACCATTTTCGCTTTCCAAGTTACCTATACAATAAATCTTTGCCTTATTTCGTATAAAAAAAACTTTTTTTACTTTTTTACCATTTGACTTACTTATTTACTTAATTTAGTTTACGAAAGCAACATTACAATGCGAGTTTAGCAATCAATGCACAGTACAGTATGAACGAATGATAGACACACGATTATTTGGGATAATCAACTTATTATTTTTCGAGTTCACGAGTTTTTTTAATGTATTTTTATTACACATACAAAAAAAAAAATTAATCACCCAGTAGACAATGATTTTACATTTAACATTAACTCCTATAAATCGCAATACAGTGGAGTGGATCCGACTTTGTATTAAAATAGTGGTTTGTCTCCAGAGTTATTAGTATGTTTCTCGCAATTTTTTTCATTCTGATTTGGATAATTAATTTGCATTTGTACAACTGTACCAATTTATCTAGTTACTAAAATCGCGTCAACAGTGACGTTAAAAAAAGACAATCTCCAGTTTCCTTCAAAACTAAGATTAATAGATAGCTTCTGGGTAAGCTCGCTCCATCGACAACCTTGTCAAGAGCAAGTCCATATTATAAAGTAAGGAAGATCAATAAGTTAAATCACCCATTTTGTCTACGTAGTGGCGCCACCATCTGCGTTAAACTGTCACAGTTGTATTGGAAATTAGTTCCATTTTGAACCACCGCGTGTCTATCTGTCGCTTGCATACTGTAGTCCTACCTATTTACGTATTGAGAAGCTCCTGGATATCTTTTAATACGACGATGGCGGTTTTTTATCACTGTACATTTTATTACTCTTTCTGCCACACTCAGAGACGTCAATTAAGTTTTAAGTTTCATTAAAGTTGCTGCGTCTTATTCTATTGCTATAGCAAAGAAAGTGACAGCAGCTACTTTAATGAAACTTAAAACTTAATTGACGTCTCTGAGTGCGGCCGTTTAACCCTTAAGAGCAGTCTTACATAAAATAATTGATGTAAAATTTAATGTAATTCTTAAATGTGGATCAATCAACTTTTTGATGTACCTCGTTGCCATGGTTACGTCTCCTGGGTCACTCTTTAAAACTATAAATGTAAAGGATATAAATCTACATTACATGATTTTTTGTGGCAATTATAAGCCCATTCTTTTGTGGGATTGCTTCTAAGCATGTTAGTAGTATATATTATGAACATCTTTCTAAGAAACACTATCACTGTTGTCTCCTGGCTTACGGGACAGAATAACAACAACAAAAAATTGATCGACCCATGTAGTCTATTTAACCCTGTGCCAAAATATTGCGTTACATACATAAAAATACACCACAGAATCAATCAATTTCGTTTCAATTATGAAAATAATTTATGTAAGAAGCCTCTTGAAGGTTATCGTGCATCACCTTTTCACTAGATGGCGCCTCTGGGACGTGCGGTCTTTTTGACAGTTGACGTTAAAATTTAGCCCTCATTTATTAACAAAAAACAAACATCGACGCATGGAACAGATAAAACATCAAGATTTTCACACCAACAAAAATATTAAAAATAGCATTGCTCAATATCACACTCGGGATGATGACTCTTAATATGTGACTTCAAACTAGCATTCTGAATGAACGCCTGCCCGCAAATGTGGCATCTGTACCGCCTATCATTCGTATGAGTTCTTATGTGATACTGCAACGATTTCAGTCTAGGATAGCTCTTATCACAATACTCACACCGGAAGTTTCTCTCACCCGTATGCGTCGCCATATGTTCTTTCAAACGAGATGGCAAATAAAACCTTTGATCACAGTACTCGCACTGATGCTTTAGAACCTTTTGATGGTTCCGCCTTTGGTGCTCCGTTAAAGTTTTCTGCCTGTTGTAAATTTTATCGCACAAATTACAAGGGTACGTCCGCTTCTGACCGTGCGCTTCGGTCAAATGCTTATTTTTCAAAGCGTACGACATGAAACACTCGTCGCAACGCGGACAACGAATAATCGCCTTTTTCTTATGAACTATATCCACATGCATGTCTTTATAATGATTAGATTTAAACACCTTACCGCAAACTTCACAAGTGTGTCGCTCATCGTCTTTATGTCGTTTCAAATGCGCATCCAAACGAGGTTTCTCCAAAAAGCACATGCCACACACATCACAAGTGAAATTACTAAAATGTTCCACCATATGGGTGTTTAAAGCATTGAAATCTTCAAAAACATTACTGCACATCACACAAACTAAATCGTTCCACGTTAACCTATACAAAAGCATTTTGTCTGGAGCTTCGAAGTATATCTTCTTGCCGTGTATCTGGTCTATGTGTTGTTTGAATGTCTCTAGGTCATCGATTTTGGTAGTACAGAGCCGGCAGTCGATTCTGGTGATATCTATTTTTGGCATCTTCTTGTATCCCATTAGAAGCTGGAATGGTTTCGTGTCGTGAGACACAGTATGCGCTCGCAAGTCTTCCGGTTTAGCGTAGTAGTCTTTACAGTAGAAACAGTAGTAGTTATTGCGCCTGTTCTTAAACGGACAGACATACGAGTATTCTATGACAGTGAGTAGATTCTCTTCAGACATGCAGTCAAGATCTCTGTCGTAAGTGTTTTTCTTTTCCACTGGAGGTTTTTTGATCGCTTTGGGGGCTTTCTTTGCGACGGAAGTACCTGTAAAAATATAAAACTAACTTGTTAACGGCTTCTAATATGAATGTCATCTTATCTTGGCTTTGTCTCATCGGATGAAATACCTTTTTGTCGCATTGCCTAATCTTTGGTCATATATACGTAAATAGGACCGGTGTTTACTAATCGTATTTAAAATAAAATGGTAATCTGAATCTGATATTTTGGAGACTTTTTTGTCCAGAATGATGGTCCCCACCAATGTGTAAATTTTTAAATCCTTATAAAAATTCATAGAAAAAGCATATACTTATGTAGAGAAAGGAAATAGAGATAAATAAAAAAATAAGGGTCAAATGTTTTTATTTCAGGAAGAATCATGTACATAACTTAATCAAATACAAGGCACTGCGCCTCCCAATAAAATGGAGGCTAATCCCACTTGTCCACACCCTTTTTCTCATATTAGCACTGCAAAATATGCAAACTAATGGGGATTTTTCCCAGTTGTCCGCACTGCGAGCAGATGTGAAATAAATTCCCACTAGTCCGCATCCTCAATTTACCAACGCCACCATTACTTAATTATACGTGCAAAAATTCGAGTGGCGGGTTCACCGTTGTCAATTAAAAACACCATTTAAACAATAACGCCTGTTTCGAAAAGCGTAATACAATGTTGAACAAATATGAAACCCAAGAAGAGTCGACTTATTCATAATATTATATAAACATAATTGTAATACTACCAATAATGACAGTTTCGATTGTAGCTACGCCCCTGCTAAACTTAATATTAAGCCAGTTTTTAATGCCTTTAAATTGTTTTACAAAGAGTAATTTAAAACAAGCTTTGCCAACTTAATCAAAACATGTTTAACAAGTGCAATTTTTATAAAATTACACATTATATACAACATTATTTCCGCCAGAAGACAAAATATAGTTCTAGGATCTTTAAAAAACATGGCGGGCTCTTGAAAATACTCATTCTTTTCTTGCGTCTTAACATCACGCAAGTACTAATACTATTTAGATAGATTATGACGTAAGCTCTTTATACAAACATTCATGAACGCACTTATTTTGGAGAAAACATTTAATTATATTGTCAGTGTCCTATAAACTCAGATCATGCATAATCCTGAAATATACTTATACATGTGTATATACGAACAAAGGACTTATTAATGACGTTTGTGATTAGTTAAAATGAGAGTTTAATTAAACAGATATGCTTGGCAAAACAGAGTGCCGTAGTAACAGATGGAGCTACAAAAGGGTGTTGGCAATTTGATTCCTTAATTTAATAAGCGATAAGGGAGTTTTGGTACCAGATTTGCAAGAAGTTCAAGGCAATACTTCGATGATATGGTTCCAACAAGATGGGACCACATGCCATACGGGTGATTATCAAAAAAATTGTACATAATTAAGGCCTTAATTAAGAAACGTTAATTTTCTTCCATTCCAATTCCAAGCATATTTATTGATTTATACCTTTAATTTGGCAACGTCCATCATACTGGACATAACATAACATTCACTTTTTGTATTTTTTTGTGACAAATTTTTTATGCTTCTTTTTATTCTAAAGAGGTTTGAACACCCGACTTTTTAATTTTTGCCGAATTAAGGGTTAATACAGACACCAACAAAACACAATGCTGACATAATGAGATAATTATTGTTAGCCATATGATTGATTGATTGTATGCTTAACTTTCGTCACACAATGGAAGAAAATTAACGTTTCTTAATTAAGGCCTTAACTACGTAAATTTTTTTTGATAATCACCCATACGGCTAGGGTGTCCATAAGCCTGCATAAAAATATTTTCCCCGGAAAACTCATTTCAAAAAGGGGGGATATTGAATAGCCCCCACGCAGCCCGGATCTCTCCCCATGTGATTATTTTCTGTGGTGTTACCTCAAATCGGTAGTCTATAAGAATAATCCGAACAATTTAGAGCAGCTCAAAAGGAACATTATACGGGGAATCAACAATATATTCCGAGAATAACGTTTCGCCGAGTTTACCAGAATCTGCGAGTTCGGTTTCAAGAGTGCCAAGGAGCCGAAGGACGACATTTGGATAACATTATTTTTAAGTTCTAAAAATTCCAAAATGTCTATTTTTCAAAATTACCAATAAATATGTGGTACGATTTGTAGTCAGTTTTTAATTTAATTTTCAAACCGCCAACACCCTTTTGGCCCACCCTGTACTATATTCTTAACGGCAACTACCACTTAAAATTGGATCTTTCGAACAGCGCCCTCATTATTTTGCCAAGCTATACTTTATAATAGGTTCTGTAAACATTTTGACGAACTGTCATTAAAAATAGGCTACAATCACTTTGTATTCGTATCTCTTTTGTGACACTGTCTGATTACACTTCTCACTTGCAGACATTAAGAGCCCGTACACATTAGGCGTTTTGGTAACGCGCATTTTGATAACTGGGTGAATCAACTTTTAAGGTACTCCTTTTCTTTTGCGGCACTAAAACTTTCCTGGTGACTTATGATTAATAATAATTAATTAATATTAAAATCAGACCATCAAATTTACAGATCCCACATGTTAGACACCTCAAATATTTCTCAATTTTCGGAAAACCCTGGTAACTCAGGGGAAAATGCACATTTTTCATACAAAACCTGGGGACAACATCGTCCCCTGCGTTACCAACTATATTATTATTTAAAATTGTACCATTTTAGAACAATACTTTTTAAATGTTAGCCTATATGACTGATTTTATAAACGTGTAAGCCACGACTTTAGCAATTAAATAGCTTTTCTATAAAAATAATAATTGTGAAACATCTCGCAAAATGGGGAGTACCTTAAAAGTTGATTCACCCAACTATGAGGTCAGTCAAAGCTGTACACATGCAAGCGTGCGCTTTTGATCAACTGCGTACTAAGCGCGCGTTCAGATTTTGGTTAAAACGCGCATCGAGATAGGTCATACACAATCACAGAAACAAAAGTTGTCTCTCCTGTTCCAGAAAGTTAAGGACTTTGAAACAAGTTTTTTCGGATTATCCGCGTAATGGGAGTCTGGTGTAGTTTTGGCCTGTATCGAAATTTATATGAGTTAAATCTCCCACGTCGTTAACTTTTAGGAACAGACGGGACGATGTTGAACCTAAATCGGTGTATGACCCAGATACCCTGCTAACGCTCTTCGAGCGCCGTAGGTACTAAGCGCTCTATGTGTACGTAACGCCGCAAGCAACGCCGAGCGCCTAACGTGTACAAGCTCTAAGTCTGTACTACGTAGATAATGTCACGTTAACACGATATGTCATTACACATATACAAATATGTTAAAATAAATCAGACTTTGCCAATTCAATAGATTCCTCAATCGAATGTTCTTCAACCTTTACTTCATCTGTAACATCTGAGAAACTTTGCACGCTAAGTAATTCATCTTGATTAACAAGTGATTCATTAAAATACGCGACAAACTTTTCCCTAGTAGCCAAAGCTACATTACAAGCCCTTAAGTTAAGTTGTCTGAACGACACTAGACCATTCAAAGCCTTCTTTTTCTTACCAATCGATTGTTCAACAGTTTTAATTTGAAAAATCCCGTCTTTGGCTTGAATAAAGTTATGCAAACAACACGCCGCTTTCGTTAAATTAATCGCGCTTTCCAACCGACACTCTATAGGTCTGCAGAAAACATTCCAATTCTGTATCAACATTTCAAAAACTCTGTCAATCGTATGCGCTTTCTGGATTCGCTGATTAAAATTCTGCTGAGCCGGGTCTTTTGATTGTTTCGGATAAGGCCTTATCAAGTACGGCTTCAGAACAAAACTTCCATCACCTATTAAAACATGTCTAACCGGAATATCTTTTCCAGGCAGCGGTTGCGGGGGCAAAAACTGTTTATCTTCAACATAATCTCTATAAAACGCGGAGAATTCAAATATATGCGTGTCACTATGCTCACCATAATTACCAATATTAATCATAGTCAAATTATAATACGGGTCCGCTATAGCCAGTAAAACTACAGAAGTACAATTCTTGTAATTCTTAAAATCGTGGCACTCCTTGTCCCCGTCCACCCACGATCGACTTCTGACAATTATATGCTTCCCGCCGATGCTTCCTACACAGTTGGGAAAATCAAAAACATCGTTGAACCCCTTTGCGGAGTGCGCCCAGATGTCTTCCCTGGGTGCTGGCATGTATTTGGGTTGTAGAACATTCCAGATAGCTACGGAGACTTGGCTAACAATGTTGGAGACGGATGACCGCCCTATGTTGTGAGATTTGGATATAGCGGTATAAGCGTCACCGGTTTTCATGTATCTGAAATTGAATACACAGAATACTGTTAACGTTTTTTTCTTGCATAGCCATGCCATCAACTTTTTCGGGAGCAATCTAATGACAACCATCTACATAGATAGACCTCGCTTCTTGCCAAATTCGATGATTCTAGGATCTATTTTTTTGCTATTTTTTCATGCTGTCTTAAAATCTAAAGAGGTTTGAACACTCGACTTCTTTTATTTATGCCAAATAAAATATAAAGGTTTTGATAAATGAGTTCGTAAGTATCAAAATAATGTGACTGCTTTTGATTGGGAAACTTGATTTTATTTCGAATCCAAGGGACCGTAAATCAATTATTTGATAATAATTTCAACTTGATGATTTGACACCTTTAATAATTCCTAAGTAAAGGGTCAGACACTTGACAGACAGACAACAAAGTAACGTTCCGTTTTTTCTTTTTGAGGTACGGAAGGAACCGTAATATAACTTCATAGTTAAGTATACTGAGTAATTTACTTTTTTTTGTTAAGGTTAAATGGAAGAGATCCCTTAAAGGGATAAGTTCGCCTTTGTACATTATTTTAATTTCTTTTCTGTGTACTTACATATTAATTTGTCAACCGGTTTTTGTACAATAAAGAGTTTACATACATACATAACTGTTCACTTATCAATCTCTAGAGAAGCGCAGATTCAAACTTGAAGTGCCCATGTGGCTTACAATATAACATTCATATACATACCTTAAACAAACCGCCAGTCTTTCTCTCGCTAAGATAGGTTTCCTATAATTCGTGTATTCTTTCTCAATTTTCTCTTCTAACATTTTAAATAATTCTTCAAATGTGCCTTTAGACATGTTATAATATTCATAATACAAATCTTCATTCTCTTCTAACTTTTCGCATAATAATTTATATTCAGAAATTTCGCTGTCATGAGGCCGCACCCACATTCTTTTCTTTTTAGCATTTGGATCTTCATTTCCTGTGTTTTCTTGAGCTGAGCTATTTAATCCCATGTTCTCAATAAACTCGACAGGCATATCGAAATCCGCTTCGCTGATATTATTTTCTGTGATTTCTATTTTGATTTCGGTGATGCCGTTTTCGTCGCTGCTGATTTCGCTGATACTGTTTTCGGCGGTACTAATTTCTGTGACTTCTTCCGTGTCTGCGCAAAGAAAAATTACAGATAAATCTTTTAAGGAAGTCATCGTCATAGTGGTGTGGGCAATAATATTAAGTTATTAATGAAAATGACGCGCGCTTTTGTATGAGAATAAAAGTTAGTATGTATATCTTCGTATATGCTCAACCACACTGTTATAACGACTTCCTAACACGGATTTATCTGTAACAATTCTTTTTTTGGACATTTTTATAATGTAACAATGCTCTTTTATAAAAAATAAAGTGCACAGTTAGCACATACGACGATACGTCGAGTCGCTTAACACTGAGAGAAACTGTTTTTTTTTTAATATAGTGAAAATAGACAAATCCTATTAAGTTTTTTCTTCATATTTGGAAAAAAATGCACATTGTTCGGGACCATAATTCTGAACAAAAACAAAAGGTTCCCGATTTGTCCTCAAAAAATATATGACAACGTCCTTTTTGTTACTGAAATATGTTTTGGATTTTGGTAACAAAACGGACGTCTTCATACATATTTTTGGGGGCCTACCGGGAATCTTTTCTCGTGTTCAGAATAATGGTCCCACCCAACCTGTAATTTTTTCCCAAATCTGAAGGAAAAAATAATTGGGTGCTGTTTTTTTTAAACTCCTCATAAGTAAAGTAGAATTTTTATTCAGCTGAACCAGTTTGACAACTCAAAATGCACAAATGTGGGTACAGTATGTGTAGTGCTGTTCGTACAGATTTTAAAAAGTTTACAGCTTGGGATACCAAACATGTTTACCTGTTTGATACTCTATTATAGCTTATAATCTTCTTAGACCTTCTCTCTTCCTAGATCCGGTCCAGATTTCGGAGACCTAATATAAAATACTTCTGAATCTTCACTGACCTGCCTTCTGCTTCTTGGCCCCCTTGCCCAGTTTCTTCTTGGTCCCATTCCGCTCCTTCTCCTTGCCCTTGGCCTTTCTCTTCACCTTCTTCTTGATGGGTTCATCGGAATCGCTGGAGCTCTCCCCGTTGAAATCCAATGAGTCCTCGCTTTTCAACTCTTCATCTTTCAGGGGAAGAGGTTCTGCTGGTTTTGGTTCTTCTTTTTTCAAGGGTTTATTATCTGTAATGAGATATTTATTAAGTTATTGTCCTGTGCGAAGTACCAAGGTTTTGGTACGACGTTCCATATCGCACATTACACTACAAACGCTTAGGTTAACAAGAGCTAGGCCGAAAAAAGTATTCGACAAGACAAGACAGCTATAGCAATCTTGATGTCCTGAAGGCCGCTCCACATTCTTGCGAGATATTCACGCGAGAATCTCAGGAGATTCTCAGCGAGATCCGTAGTGAGAACTTCTTTCGGGTACACACTCTGTTGTGTTCTCAAATAAATCGGCGGCTCGCTTATTACTGAGAAACATGCAAGTGTGGAGTCAATACACGTTCTCGCGCTCTTTTTCTCGCGCCAAAAAACCGACAAAAGCTGGAGAACAACGAAGAGAACTGAGAAGAATAGGCGAATCGCTTCCACATTCACGTTTCTCACATGTTTCTTGCGTTCTCGCGAGAATGTGGAGCGGCCTTGAGGATAGCCGAGTACTCCCGAAATGATTAAATGTATAATATATAGCAAAAGGTACTTCTTTCCAACTTCCGTTTTTTAGGCGTTTTTGAAACACAAACATCCATATAAACTTTCATATTCATAATACAGGGTGGCCGCTTTTTACAACATTTGAATTTCCCTGACTTTTCCCGGTTTTCCAGGCACTTTTTCGGTTTTTTCCCTAATCATCCAAGCAAAAATAAAAAAAAAGTCACATAAATTATATTTTATAATTTTTTTTTTTATATATAGGATTTTTACATTTTAATCAAGACTCGTAACATATATTTTTTGTCAAAATGCACCGATATTTTTCATTTAGTAAATTTATTGAAATTAATTTATAGTTTTGCGTAGTTTAGAATTAGTAGATGTTACAACGATAACTTATTTCATAGTTGTTATTTTTCTCTCAATAAACGAAATGCAAGTTATAGTTTTAGTAATGTATTTTTCCCTGACCTTTTGCATTTTTCTCTGACATTTCCCTGATTTTTCACTGACCTGCGAATTTCCCTGACTTTTCACGGTTTTCCATAAAGTGGCCACCCTGTATATTAATAGTAGGATTACCATCCGCATCTTCATCGCTGCAGACGGCGCAGTCGTCGCGGTCGTCCAGGGAGTTGTGATCGCTGTTGTAGTCTTTCGGCTCAGTCTTTAGCTCCAGTTCCAGTTTCTTTAGCTTGTTCTCTACAACAATAACGTTCCCAGATGAAAAGCAATATGTATTTATAAACATATGGGTTAGCCCTAGTAGACAAGGTAGACTATGCAGCGAGCGTACCTAGAATGCATCTATTAATTCTACAAATATTACATACATTTTGGTACATTATCGTAGAGAGAAAATAGGAATTGCCTGACGCATTTCGTCAGTTCGGAGGAAATTATATACACACTTGAAAAACACACACAATGAACAAATGAATATTACCACCTTTTATATTTTTTTAAGATTACATTTTTGAACCATAGAATGTCTAACGTCAGCCTCTACAGACCATCAATTCAATTCAATTCAATTTTTTTTGCCAAAAACACAGATACAAGATTACTTTTCCTGTGGTCTACGCTAGTGCTTCATCGTATCTTAATCTATAATTATGGTGGCCACGAGACAGTCCTAACCCTGTTTCGCAGACACCACAATGTTAGATTTACAAAAAAATTAATATACCCCTATACCCTCTTGCACTAGTACAGGCTTCATTATTATTATTTAGTTATTAATTACGAGGAAACATAGCAAAACGACAAATCAAACATTTAAACTTGAAATAGCTACTTAATACATGAGGCAAAATTCAAAATTCAAGAATAATATGCGAGTGTGGATAAGTTATGTTTGTGTGAAGGTGTTTGTGGCAATGTATGTATGATGAGTCTGTATATGTATGTGTGTGTGTTAACCTTCAAGTAATTTTCGGAGTTCCCAGTCACACCGAGACCATAAGGCTACATATTAAATATAACAATATACCGTCTATCTCGTCGGCGCCGGAGCCCAGCCCCAGCGGTCCCTCAAGTTTGGCGTGCAGGAACAGCTCCTCACACTGCAGCACCTGCTGCCGGAACGCGATGGCCTCACGAAGTCGCACCACACATGTAGCGCACACTCCGGAATCTTTCTCGTTATCGTCCACATGTGACAACTGAAATGTTTTTAAAAATAAGATTTTTGTTAATTATTTATCAACCATTTACAAGATATTGCCACCTGTAGGATCAATTAACATAACCACAAAATAAACCTTTATGTTAACTGAACCTACAGGTGGCGATTTGCTTTCACATTATTTGTCATGGTTTTGTTTTGCACTGTAAATGTTGGTATAATATTGTGTGGCAACACAGGCTCTTCTGATGAAATATTATTGCTGGTAAAGAAGGTTATAAAAACATATAGCTTGACAAAACTGTTTTATAATATTCTCAAGTATTCTCAAATAAATAAATAAAGTATAGGATCCATACCAAACTCTCATACACCTTATTGTATTTTATTAAATACATTTATTGTTCTAAAATCAAAAAGTAAAGATGCTGTTATTTATTCTAATCTTACTTAGAGCCGGTTTTAAGTAAAAATTTAACTTTGTTGCCAATTTAACTGTGAAGCGGTTGAAGCGCTTTGTTGCCAAAGAGTTGGCAGTTTTCTCACACAACAGATTAGCTTAGCAATTCAGCAAAGAAATACATCTTCGGGACAATGCTGCAGGTGCTATTTTTAGATTTAGTTTCTTAATTTTCAATTTAGTAACTTATTGTAGATTTAGTTTTAATTTTGATTTTTGTTTTTTAGTTAAATTATTATTATTATTTCTCAGGCAGGCAGTTGTGAGGTTGTGACCACTAATAAATAATTATAATAATTAGTTTTAAGATAAGTATTTTATTATGTATCATTTGTAAATTATCAATAATAATTAAATAAATATCATTCAATATACTCTTAATAATATATTTTCCCAACTCTTTTTTGCCACACTATGTTATAATCTGTAAACTGGTCTTGAACTTTAGCACACAAAAACTATAAATTTAAATGATAGTTTCTGTACCTGCATGTATACATTCAAGTAATGTTCATACTTATTTTACGTCCTGATACCTACTTAAATAGATGTCATCAAATAAATACACAAAAAATATCGGTCAAAATACAGACTCGTTAAGACTTCATTTTGATAACAACAGAACAATCAGAAGTACATGTACTCACCAATATTCCGTAGCAGTCCATGACCATGTCGGCATAGATCTCTTTCTTTCCCATCCACGTATATTCAGCAGAAAGAATCCTACATTTTTTTATCGCCCTACAACATCTACACAAAGCTGGGTCTATTATGGGCCCATTATTCTTTTGAACACTCATCTTTTAACACTACTATTTTACTCTAAATCGCAAAGTGCACTCTTCGGAGGTATTTCAAGTTGCCTGTAACGATTTAACCCTACATGATTTAATATACTATTTACTTGTAAAAGCTTAAAATATGTTAGATATAATAAACCAGATGAATAACCGACCCAAAGCTTAGCTTCCCTGTACGCTAAAATGTCAATAACCATAACCAATTGCGTTTTGTTGTTGCTTGCGCTTGGAAAGGAATGTTTACCAGGGTCCAGGCGTTACAATCGATCGATTGTGTTTAGAAAACGTATACACTCTGTGGTTTTAAAAAAACACGTAAGATGGCGTCTGATATTTCGCTTGTTCGAGTTCCTTGCGTTTGAGCTCGCTCGAAATTGAAAACTATAATGGATGTTGAAGAAAGTAAATATTTTGGTTTATGCAAGTGTTGTCTTCGTGATGGCTGTTTCATTAGTATGTGGGTTGAATACGCTGAGGGTGGAGAGGTGCATAATTACGGAGAAATGCTAAACGAATGCTTTGCTTTGAATGTAAGTATTTAGATTATTTTGGCCGGTTTTGGGTCTTCTTTTCTTGAAGGCGCTTTTTTTTTCAAAACTTTATTTATTATCTTGCTTATCAAAGTTATCAATATTAGTAAAAAAATAAAATATGAGAAACAGGATTTTATTGTAGAGGTTATAGCACTTTTAGCTACAATCGAGTTGATCGAGATGTATGGTGCAGGTACTCGATTTTGATGATAAATCTATTAAACTATTTTAGTTAATTCTATAACATGTTACATTTTATCCCGAAGTCCTGGTTAGACAAATTTCACTGAAGGATGATTATTCCTATTTAGTGCCAATTACTTGTTTATTTGAGTAATATATATTTTAGAAGTTTAGTTTAGTCCCTGATATATTTTAATCGTAAAATCACATGGTTTAACTTCTTAAACTATTCTCAGTGGGAGAAACCAGGGAATGAGCTCTTGGATCAGATCTGTGACAGCTGTACACGGAGAGTGAAGGACGCACACAGCTTCCGGAGACAGGTGCTCGCGAGCCACGATCAACTAAGCAATGTGAAATATGAGGAGCGGGTGGTTGAAGCTACTGATCATGCGATGTATGAAGACGCGGAGTTTCTTGGTAATTAACATGTTATTTGGTGGAATAAAAGGTTTTTTATTTTGCCATCGTTAGAGTAGACATTGGTTACAATCAGAGTGTATGTTTGGGTTAAAATTTTGACATATTATGGGCGGTTCAGACAGATATCAAAAAGAAATAAAAAATCTTAAGATGCCAATGAAATCTGATGTAAAGAGGTCCACTAAGTTTACATGCACTTTATTCTATCTTATTCCTTAGGGTTGGCATTACATGCAGACTTAGGACCGTATTAATAAACTGATCTTGACTGAAATCCCCATCTCAAGATATATCGGAGATTTAAACATTTTAAACTTCAACCCATAGGAAATTGTAATTTTTAAAGCATTTTAGATGGGTATCTCTGACAATACCAGTTTATAAATATGACCCTTAGGGTTACAGTCTTGCAAATATCTATGAGTCTCAGATCCCAGTTACTATCAGAGCAGTTAGCACATCTTGTATTTTCTCGCGTGTTGCTCAGCGCGTCTCCCTTGTTAAAAACTAGTTAGAAAGGGATATCCAAGCGACAATCATGCTGTAATGCTTGTTGGCCTTATCTTACTTATTGAATGAGAAACATTTGTATATTACGTACTCACGTTCTTGAAAACAGCTCTAACGATTTTGATGAAATTTTCAGTACGGGCATTTACGGACGAAAAATCGATCTAGCTAGGTCTCATATCTGGGAAAATTAGTTTTCCCCGTATATTCAGGCAAAAAGATTTCCCGCGCAATATGGTTCGTAATTTTGGGGCGGCTGCCGCCGTCTGAATAGACTGATGGTTAGAGCGTTGGCCTACTACGCAAAGATTGCAGGTTCGAACCCCAGGCTCGGTCTCCCAGGTACTTCATGTAAAAAAGACAATGACACCATTTATATAAAATATAAAATTATTATGTATAGATATTATGTTCCAGATGAATATGCAGGATTAATAAAAACAGAGGTGAGTCATGGCGACAATGACTATGACCCTAATGACACTGCTAATTCCCTCGATGACCCCGCTGTTTTCGCTGATGACCCCAACGACCCTGATTACCTGGAAGACCCGGAAGATGCCCAAGACTCCGACAACCCTGACTATCTGGACGATCCCGAGTCCCCTGATGGTCCGAAAGAGGAATATCAGGAGGTGGAGTATTTGGAGTTTGAAGTTGACAGACCGGAAAGTGCAGGTGAGACTTTTTTTAGGGTTCTGTAGTCAACAAGGAACCCATCGTTTCACCATGTCCGTCTCTCCATGGTTTAACTCTTGGTACTAAATAGCTGTAATTTGGCATAGTTATACATTTAAATTACACCGACAAAGTTGTAAAATAAAATCTTGAAAATATTAATTTGTTATGCAAGGCTGCAATGTTGTTTGGCGCGAGAGCCAGAATCGATTCCCGAGTCAACAAAGGATTCTAAAAATAAAATCATGAGCGTAACGAGGGATTCAAGGCCTCGAGACCCAAATAACTTTGCTGCCGTGTGGAATACACAATTTTTCACCTCACCATAGGAATTTATAAGGAAAACTATTACAACTAAGTATGTAGTCTTTATTGGTTCTTGAGTTAAAGACGATAAAATGTTTATACCTACCGAAAATCAGCTAAGATAACTTTAACCTTTTCAACGCCATGTCAAATACAAAAGTCGTCACTCACACGCCAATGACAGCTGAAAACCAGAGCTAATTTCGACCTTACGTCATAGACACTCGGGTCTATTTTTCGCTGTCAACCGTGACGGATATATCCGTCGTTGGCGTTGAACCAGTGGTGCGGATATATCCGTCAGTGGCGTTGAAAAGGTTAAATAGAAAATTTGCTAATATTTATGTTTTTTTTGGAGATTGTTGTTCGTGTTCGTAAAAATGGAGACGGAACCCTACACTGATCATGGTTTGACATGCTCTTCCCGGTTTTTTATATGGTTTTTACCGTTATCGTTTAGTGCCAGTTACAGGCTCAAGGTCACGATACCTGTTCCAGAAAATACCGGACCGTTTCAACCGGATTACAATCAGGTTGGTCAGTAATGTCTTGAATTTTCCTAAATTTGGACTCTACGTCATCATATGAAAACTAGGAGTGGTTCTATTGTAAATCAGATAGCGAATATCGTATGGTGTTGTGTGTAAAACAATACAAAGGTCCAAACTTGTTTCGTTCTCTTTGCAGTCGGGTTTGAGTTTTTGAACTGACTTCTCGCGGCGGTTCTTCTCAACAGTGGGAAGCGCTGGTAGACTCTGATTTTTATACATGTATAACTCGTCTATAAATTCCATTTTCACTTCTCATGCTCTAAAAGTTCGTCTTTATGTCGTGCGTAGGCGACATAAAGTCGTTTCTTATGCTCTAGTGCATAAAGTAAAATCTTCGTCGAAGACCTAGGCAATCGGTCCGACAGCCACACGAACAACTTTAATTTCATAGAATAACCTCTTTATTTTATTTCGTTTCGTTAGTATTCTAAGACCAAGGCAAGGATACCAACGGCCAAAGTACAGAATAAAGCTTCATGAAATAAACTTATAATTTTTATTTCGTCGCATTTGTTTCTATTATTTTTTTTATAATGTTGCGGTTTCATTTCCTCGCAATCGAAGTGAAAAGTAGAGTGTGCAACTCGTCCATAAAACCCATTTAACACTCGACTTTATATCCATCCTCGCTCGCAAGCTTGGATGGATAAACGTCTCGCGTAAAACGGTGCGTTTTATGCACTTGTTGTACAATCTAACTATCTCGCCTCAGCAACGAGCGCTATGATTGCAGAGGCCGCCCCCCGCCGGGCGCGGAGGCGGCGCGGCGCGCGGCGCGTGTACAAGAACTACACCAACGACGACCTGAAGCAGAGCGTCGCCGCCGCCACCAGCGGCGAGATGTCCGTCGCCGAGGCCGCTGTCCACTTCAACGTGCCGCGGAAGACCATAGCGGCCAAGATGCTGAGCGAGAAGCGAGGGGGTACGTACGGTTGCTACTCACTCAGGGTGGCCACTTTCTGGGAAACCGGGAAAAGTCAGGGGAGTTCGCTGGTCAGGGAAATGTCAGGGAAATTTGCAAAAGGTCAGGGGAAAATACATTACTTACTAAAACTATAACTTTCGTCTATTGAGAGGAAAAACTCACTAAGTACACTTTATTAAAAAAAATACATTTGTTCACTGCACTGTGGTTCCTCCCATATGACAAATATCAAAAATCGGTGTAATAACAAAAAATATCGAGTCTTGGTTAAAATGTAAAAATCCTTGAAGGGCATCAAAATCTTATATAGAAAAAAATATTATGTAAAAAGTCTAGATTTCGTTTCCATAAAAAAATGTATCGAGAAAAATATCCATACTTTCCGTGCGGTGTACTTTTATATTTAATATAAAAAGTTGTGACATTTTTTTTTCTTGGATGATCAGGGAAAAAACCGAAAAAGTGCCTGGAAAACCGGGAAAAGTCAGGGAAATTCAAATGTTGTAAAAAGTGGCCACCGTCTCACTACATAGTATAATAACAAAGTCGCTTCCCGCCGTCTGGCCCTCTGTATGTACGCTTAGATCTTTCAAACTACGCAACGGATTTTAATGCGGTTTTCACCATCAGTTACATAATTTTTCACGAAAGGTTTATGTATATAATAGTACACGGAGCGAAGCGAGGGCGGGTCGCTAGTAGTTATGAACTAAAACCATGACGCGTCTTTATAATACTAAATTTGTGTGCAAGTGCTGAAGTTGATCATTTGTGGTAGTCTAAATCGAAAGGGACCTTACTGTGGCAGGTGGTTACGCCTTTTTGCACACGGCTGTTATACTAATGACAAGGCAATGTAAACTATAACAGCGTAAGCGCCCGACGCACCGTGGTCTGCTCAGTGGTCATAATTCAAAAAAAGGCATGTTGTTTTTTGAAATATCGAATACTGTCATATCATTGGTTGATTAATGTAGTATAATTAACTAAAAATAGATCCGGGATAACTATTTATTTTCATTCCCTAATGTAATTCGAAAGTGAACACAACTCGCGTTCGCACGCGTACCCTTATCAGTGACTCATTAAGTGACCGGTCGTTAGCGGCTTTTTTTAGTATTTTGCGATATAAGTGTCAATTTTCAATAATGGATATTCAAGAATCAGGTATGTAGTTTTGTTTTATTGACTTTTTTTGACATATTTCTTTATATAACAGAAATAATGATGGGTCTACGCCAAAATCTAATTTTACTAGAAAAATCTGTAGGTTGATTGTTTACTTGAACTTTTAACTATGTTCTTAATCAAATTTAATGATAATTTTTTCTTAATTTCAAAACGGAATGTGTCTAGACTAAAGGCCAATAACCATTATGTGCGGAAGCTTGCGGATTGACTAGTTAGAAGACTGCTACGCCCGCGCAAGCCGAGGCGTAGCAAACGCTACGTAAAAATAACGAAAGTAAATTTATTTTTTCCTTTTTTTTCCAGATGTTAAATATGTCGCATCCTTTTCAAGGGGTTTCATATTTGAACATTGGCTGTCTACAAGTGGTTCTGACGCGGAAAGATGCCGCAAAGTGTTACAGCAGTTAATAAATATGGTGCCGGATGCAGATAACGTAGATATCAGCAATTTGGAGAAAATTATCAAGTATATTTGTAGTCGACTTGTTATTTCATGGAAATCTAGTTCTCGAAAGAAAAGCACGGTTATTAATAAATATTCCAAGTGGTTGAGTGAGAGAGAAAATATAAATCTACCGAGAATTTCCACAGAGGTCAAAATTACGTCGTGTGATATTTCCAACCAGCCATCATCGGGGGCCGAAGCTGCTTCTGGGCGACCAAAAAAGGATTTCGCGGTCACGACGGTCACAGAAGGCTTGCAGTGCTAGCTCAGTTGGACGAGTCTGCAGTCGCCAATCTGGTGAATACCTCACCTTTTACACTCATGGATACGATTTTTTGAATATTTTATTCATTTTTCCTACAAATTAAAGTCCTACAAGTTGAAGAAAAAAATCCAGGACGAGTTTCGGCGGAAGTTAGGATTGATTGTAGACAAACCACAGAGCGGAGGTTGTGGAACATCAAATGACGGAAATACTGCAAGAAATGTTTTCAAAAATGCGGCTGTATCTGCTGAAATCACCGGTATTTAGCAGCGCCTTATCGAAAGATGTGGAACTCTCTTGGAGTGCATGTCATCTGGCACCAAGATAAACCACCAACCAAGCACCACTACTAATAACCATGGCTGTCTGGATTATAACTCAGAGTATTCTGCATTAAAACCCATTGATCACACCTATAACACCAAGGCTATGGCGACTGGTAAACTATTCGTTCCTAGGATAAATAATTATTATGGGGACAGAACTCTCAAAAAGCATATCCCATACCTACTCAATGGTTTGCCTGAAGCCATTAGACGTAAAAATAATAAGAATAAATTCAAGAGACTATTAAAAAAGCATTACCTAGATCTACTTAATATAATAATATCATTTATGTTTAGTATAACTTTTTTTATAGACAGCATAGTACTATTATTTTAATGTTATTTAATGTTAATGAATGCTTGTTTTGTGGGGCAATGTTTAAATGTTTATTTTTAAATAGAAATTGTACTTATTAAATAATAATAATAAATTTAACAAAATTTAAAGATTATGCCCTAGAGACGACCAAGCAGCTTGTGACAGCATACCCATGGTATAACCTACCTTCATCCGTGCATAAAGTGCTCTTACATGGCGCCGTAGTAATCGAAAACGCATTGGTTCCTATTGGTGAACTGTCGGAAGAGGCTGCTGAATCAACCAATAAAAATATAAAAGCTTTTAGGCTGAACCACTCAAGAAAAATGTCTCGTGTCTTCACAAACACCGACCTTATGAATAGACTTCTGTTGAACTCAGATCCATTGATCACTTCCAGGAAACGATTGCCGAGAAAAAAGAAATCTGCATTATCTTTTGACGTTATAAGTTTGTTAGATTGTACTAAATAGCATAGTTTTTAAGATTTTATTGTACTTTACTTAGTTTTATTTTTATCTACTTTATATCAATTACTTTTGTTGGACTTAGTTAAAAAAACATTAATTAAGCTTATAATTACCTAAAGACTTATTTGCAATATCATATAGTTCAAAATTCACTAACACTAATTACCTATTTAATTAATGACTTCTTGCACTAAGCCGACTTTCTATTTGTTTATGAAATTACATGTTAATTACTTCAAAGTTTTATTTAATTATTATATAATGACCTGTGTCCTTTAAAAGCACTTCCAATTGAAAAAAACAAACACTTGACTAAATAATCAATTATGGCCGCCTTACTAAGCAGTGCGGCCCACCGTGCGACGCGATAAGGGCCCTCTCAATTTGAAAGACCACATTTGGCAAACTATATTTGGGATATTTTCATTTTTCTATTGTACGCACGTACGTCTGAAATGGATAAACTGTTGAGACTTAATTCTTATCATCACCTCTGTATGTACATACACAGTTATACAATAAATACTATTTCCATTTCTATAATTTGTATATAGCCTATGACAGTCACACGTTCTTGACAAATCATATGATATGACGGAAATATCCGTCACGGTTGGCAACGCAAAATAAACTTGAGTATGTATGAATTAAGGTTGATATTAGCTCTAGTTTTTATTTGACACGGCGTTGAAATGGTTAACATCATCGGTCCTATAGTATGGGAAATAGAGCGAAATATCCTATTTTTAAACACATAGTTACATACATAAAGTCGCCATCTATAGAACTTGTGAACGATGAAAACAAAGCGCCATATTGATATTGTCTATAGTTTGATGAGTTTACTAGTGATGGGAAAAGTAGATCAAGCTTAAAAATCCTTTAAAACTTATTTTTTAATCAGAATCACTAGAATCGATTGAGGATGACGTGTGACCAATATGTATTATGCAACGTAACGTACTGTACTGTAATGTTTAATCGTAACGATTGTACCTGGTACAATCAAGCGTGATTTCAAAAACCACCGAAATTAAAATCGTTTTAACACACTATTTCTCGTTATAGTCTTAATTTGGACAACACTAGTCAGCCATCATAGACAATTGCAGACTTGAAACGAAACAAATATGTCATTGCAATATGCCGGAATAACCTCAACTGCAAAATAATTTCAAACTTTTACTGAAATATCGAATTTTAAGTGATTTTATATTGTTAAATGAGGATTAGAATAACAAGTGGTGAAATAGCATATGGATTTAGTAGTGATGGAGAGCTAGTGTGAAAGTTTACGAAGAAATGTTGCCTGAAAGGTTTGTTTACATGGTTCACAAGTTCCATTGATGGTGACTTTACATCCAAGACTCTGTAACAAATACTTGCGCTAATCACAAATATTTCTCCATATCGGGATTCGAACCCGGCACCGCTAGCTTCGTAGGCAGGGTCACTACCAACTAGGCTAACCGCGTTGTCAATGTCCGGTTAACCTGTTCAACGCCATGTCAAATACATAAGACGTTACTCACACGCCAATGACTGCTAAAAACCAGAGCTAATGTCAACCTTAACTTACAGACACTCAGGTCTATTTTGCGCTGTCAACTATGACGGAAATATCCGTCGCTGGCGTTGAACCAGTGGTGCGGATATATCCGTCAATGACGTTGAAAAAGTTAAACAGGCTGAAAGTTCTTTGCGACTTCAAAACCGACCAATCCTATTCTCAGGCAATAGGGTTGCAGACGATTGGTTTTTATATTTTTATTTTATAGATATACATGAAATATATTAAAAAAAAATATTTACAAAAAAAATCACTCGTATATTAATTTAAAATGCCTTAAAATTTCCCGCTAAAACGCTAACTTCTGTCATAGCGACGATCCACGAGGACACGAGGTAGGCAAACGTCAAAATGTTGTTTGTTTAGAGGAACGTGACGTCACGCGCTGTTTGCGGTCACGTGATAACGAGGAAATATTTATTTTTGTATAATTCATTTAAAAGATATTATAAATATATATAAATATGACAGTGTGATTTTCTGTAATTGTACATTAAACACTACCGGAAAAAAAAAATATATTAAAATTATTAATTATTATATTATTAAGCTAAAAGGCAATATCTCAAATTCAATAGCCAAAGCAGATTCAGTCCTCTCCTGTTAATAATGAGGTAGCAATTGCTACGGCAGTTGTGTCTGAGATATCGCATTTTAGCTTAGCAGGGCAGTATTGTAATCATCAGTATTCGTTTCAGAAATCCCGAAGCCGACGGTGGTGACGGCGAACAGGAACCGCTTCTACCGGCTGATCGACGAGGTGAAGCTGCTCCTCACGTACACGAACGCGACCCCCTACAAGACCAAGACGGCGCACTACCACTGCGCCTACTGCTCCACCACGGGCCCGCTGTTCGAGGACGCCGACGAGCTGCGCACGCACACCAGGACCATGCACGCAGGTACAGGGCGCTTGATGATGATGATGCCTCTCCGGCCGGCTTCGACCATGGCGACTACCTCGGGATCCCCTTGGATCGCATAATGTGTTTTAGACTAATATTTTTTCGCATAATTGTTTTCGTATAATTTGTATTGGCATAATTGTACTGTCGCATAATAATACTTTAGCATACTCCTTTTTTAGCATATTAGGCTATTAGCATAATTTTAGTTGGACTAATTTGTATTTGACTAATACACATTATGCATATTATTATTAGGCTAATTGAACCTACAAAATTAACAACAAAATATTAGGTAAGGTTACGTTAGGTACATTAGGTTAGGTTAGGTTAGTATGATATCCAGGCGCGAAGCGCCCAAGCAACGCAGAATAGGAGGCCCGCGAAGCGGACCTCCGTCGACCTCACCTTAGTTCCTAAATTTTTTTTTTTATCACAATACTGTTAAGCATTTTGTAATGATGCCAATTTATTGTTATGACTTTTTGTATTTATGCTATTTGACGTTAGTCTTGATGACGATTATGCTTTCTGTATTTATGCTTTTTAATTTTATGCGTAAAGATGATTATGCACATCGCTATTTCGGCTAAAAGCAATTATGCGTAACAATATTATTACAAATAATTTTATGCCATCCAATAGAGAACCGACTACCTCAACACCGTAAAGTATGTCGATTGTGTGCTCGCATGTGACTTACGTAGCCTATCTTTTTTGAGAACGTTCTCCCACAAAGTGAGCATACGAGCACACCATCAACGTAGCGGTAATTGATCGCCACAGGTATTCGGGCTTTCAAAAAATCTCTTTTTGCGTCCTGCTCGGAACGCCAACTTACCAAATCACCAACTTTTATTGTAATGTCAAAACGATCCGTTAGTATGGAGTTAGTTAGTTTAAAATTCTTATCCTAATAAGGATTAGGATAAGAATTTTTAACTAACTAACTCCTAATAAGGATTAGGATGTGTCATTTTTTTCAAAGTGTGAAATTTAAAACTTAATACTTTCCAAAAGGTTCATTATTATGATAAATTAAAATCTGCATTTACAGATATCTCCTTAGTTGTTACTTTTGGCTCGCTCAACGGCCTTGAAGTTTCGAAAAAGTGCAACATTTACGCTAGGATTAGATATGTATTTATTCCATTCTATCGTGTTTTAACTTAACGTAGACGTTATTAAAATAGTATAACTACCTCTTATCTTCCAAACAAATTAAAAACACATTTTAACACATTCCTTTTGTTTTACCATCCTCCTCTCACACCGTAGTGTGAATAAATGTTTGAAATTAAGAATAAATTTTTATTTTTTTCCAGTAGTTCATATTTTTCCTTATAACAACTATTAACAACTGCGTAAAGGTGTCCTATACTAAGACCTTAAAATGCCATTTTTCCAAAACTTTAACTCACTTGGGCGAGCCAAAAGTATATTAAAAATTATGTTTTTCTTACATATTTTGTTATTTTAGACCTAGATGCATCTTTTGATAACTATTGTATATAAAAAAAAGTTTTTTTTTCGCCATACTAAGTGATACACCCTAATCCTCATCCAGACACACATTAATATGCCAACCTGTTGATTTTAAAATGACCATTTTATTTTGTCTTTTATTTTACTTCTTTTTTTAATCAAGGCTGTATATCAGTATTTATGTATGCATTTTTTTTTCTTTTGTCTCTAAAATTATATAAGTTATTTACGTATATATTAAATTTGTACGGCGTTCCGTGAGTCACCGACGATACTGGCTGAAAATCAGCGCTGTAGGTGTCTGACCCCTCGGCATAATGCTGAGCCAGTGTCCGTTTCACTGCCGCAAGGACACGCCGCGTTTTTTTTTTCTGTTTTATTGCTTTATTTTATCTTTGTATATTTGTGTCTTCTGTGATGTCTTTTTTCTTCTTCTTCTTAGTATGAAAATACTGCCGTGTGACGTCACAATTTTCATTGTCCAAACTGCTTCCTTTATTTAGTTTTTGTTGAATTAAAAATAGTCTGAATTCCAAATATAAGCGATAGCTTGGTCTTTCAGTGTTATTTTCGAAAGCTTGATTTAGTGGTGGTGTAAAATGATTTATTTTAACATTAGTCAAGTAACGTATTCGCGTCAAAGAAAACACGTATTTAGGAAACTATTTTTTTTTTGGAAAGTAAAACTGCGATACGATACGTAAAAAATATCAGATGAATTTAATCTAAATCATATTAAAACTTCGTGGTATTAGACTGGAACCATTTTTCAATGCATTGTGCTGCTCGGTACTTTCATACATATCCAACAACACATCTGCTCTCTCAAACTATTATCACTAGTATCATTCTAGCTAAGCTTAACATTCGGCGTCCTAACTTAAAATATCATTTCTATTGTTTCAGGAGAAAGAACAAGAAGCGTGGAGCAATTCCTCCGACCGCTCTGGCTCAACGAAGTGCTGAAGGTCGACATCGAGAACCTACACTGCACCGTGTGCTGCACCATACTCGTGTCCTGGAACGACATGTTCCAGCATTTGAAACAGAAACACGACTTGGATTTCGACGACGCGTACACCAGAGTGATACCCTACATACTAACCAGAGAGCTCCAGTGTGCTCTATGCAAAGAGCCATTCCCAAATTACCACCACCTGGACGCGCATATGAATGCACATTATAATAATTACATGTGTTCCGAGTGTGGCGATACGTTTCTATCTGAAACTAGATTGAAAAAGCATTTGAAGATACATAACACTGGGAGGTTTCGGTGCGAGTGCGGGAAGACGTTCACTCTGGAGAAATACAGGAAGAAACATATAGAGTTGGTGCATAAACAGGAGCAGAATATAAAATGTTTGTACTGCACTGAGAAGTTTCTAGGAACGTATCCCAGACACTTGCACGTGATGCAATGCCACAGAGAGAAGGTCAGTGTTATTACCTGCGAGCTGTGTGGGAAAACGTTCGACTGGAGACCTTATTACCTGGTTCATGTCAGGAGGAAACATAACAATGAGAAAAATCACAAGTGCGACGTGTGTCAAGTGCAATTCTTTCTTAAATCTGAATTGTCGAGGCACAAGGCTACGCATAGGGATAGAAAAATTGTGTATGTTGCGAAGAAGAGTTGAAGGCTGTTTAGTTGTAAACAACAGATCATTGTAGAAAGTTGTTCTGTTCAGAAAATAAAATGTGATTTTTATGTTTTTGTTTTCTTATAACAGAAAATTAGTTGTCGCTCGTATCTAAAGCATCAACCTGTAGCTGTCGAGCGCAAACAACGAACTTGCGATCATCGTTCGCTTAAGAGCTAACTGCTTACTTAGAGCTTAGTTTGGGACTAGGTCAATTTCTGTGAGATTTTCCTCTCATAATCATTATTATTATTAACTTTTAAGTTTGATTAAATTTGCTGCGTCTTGTTCTATTGCTATAGCAAAGAAAGTGACAGCAGCAACTTTAATCAAACTTAAAAGTTGAAGTCTTAAAAAGTGCTCCTTTTGGGAAAGTTCCGATTTTACGAGAAAATGCACCTTCAGAGAAAATATATATACCTTCTGAAAAAGTGGTCCTTTTGAGGAAGTTTATTTTCTAAGAGACATATTGAGAGGTGCACTTTTAGAGAAAGTTTGTTTTGTGCTCCTGAGCCCTGTCGTAACAGAAGTTAATTAAAAGATTCTTAAATTAAATAGTTTATAAAACAAAAACTTTAAAAAAAAAACTACTTTTTCTTCTCAACTACTTCCTTAGGGTACTGTTTCGGATACTTGCGGGCGAGGGAGTGGTACTTCATCGTATAAAGCTCCTCCGGGATGGGCAACTGCCCCCTGAAGTCCACTCCCGGGCCGGCGCGGAGTTTGTTTCTGAAGGTGTTGCGCTTGTGAGTGGTCTGCGCCTGCGCAATGCGGGTGTTGGACAAGTAGAAGTGTTCGTCTCTGTAAAGAAACAATTAATACTCGATATTAGACCGCCATATCTCGCGAAGAACCGACAACCGCTGGGGTAAACGTGTTCTTGAGGGGAGACCGCGACTCGGCAAACGTAGTGTAGGACGCCCTCAGGCCAGGTGGGATGACGATCTGCGAAAGACTGCAGGCAGACCCTGGATGCGGCAAGCTGAAGACGGGGCGCTATGGCGCTCATTGGGGGAGGCCTATGTCCAGCAGTGGACTAGTGTAGGCTGATGATGATGATGATGATGATTAGACGAGGCCCTTAGCAGGGCGTCCTTCCATTTGGGCGAAGAACGTTTGGCAAACCGTTTCATTTCGCAACCGTTTCATTTGGCCAAACGCTTTTTTTTCCGAAACTGTAAATATTTCAGGATTTATTTCAGGACCACCGTGTAGAAACCTATAGGTTAGGTTTGGTTTATGAAAATCCTGAAATATTTACAGTTTCACAAAAAAAGCGTTTGGCCAAATGAAACGGTTGCGAAGTAAACCCCTTAGCAGGCTTTCTTTCAAGCGAACGTTCCGTAAGAATTTGCTTGAA
The DNA here is from genome assembly GCA_963241965.1 of Tortrix viridana. NCBI lineage: Eukaryota > Metazoa > Arthropoda > Insecta > Lepidoptera > Tortricidae > Tortrix > Tortrix viridana. The sequence goes on along the minus strand of OY725198.1, from coordinate 1,698,111 downwards.
CAAGACCTTGCGTAGTAAGTATAATATATAAATACAACCCATCATGTGTCAGTATCTCTGTTGTTTTTATAGTTATGTTATATATTTTATTTGACGACGCGTTTAGCCTAGTTGGTAGTGACTCTGCCTACGAAACAAGCGGTCCCGGGTTCGAATCCCGGTATGGACAAATATTTGTGTGATGAGTGCGAGTATTTTTTCCTGAGTCATGGATGTTTTCTATATATTTAAGTATGTTTATCGTTGTCTAGTACCCATAGTACAAGCCTAGAGCTTAGTTTGGGACTAGGTAAATTTGTGTGAGATTGTGTCCTGATATTTTATTATATTTTTATATATATTTATGTGTATGTATATATTTATAAAATAATATGTTATAAGATAATTATGTTATGTTGTTGTTATTTTTATTATATGTCTGTCTTCTTTTTCTGTGCACCTACTATGTAAATATCCAAATGGATACGTGGTCGGCTGGTAAAGAATGCCATTAGGCATTAAGTCCGAAATTTGTACTTGTTTTTGTGCAAAAAAGATTAAATAAATAAATACTTAAATACGTAATTCCGTCACACATACACAAACTGTTACAATATTTTTTTGGCTTCGCTACATATTTATTCAGTAAGTAGGTCGCACGGGCACTTTTACACGTCAAAATCTACCAGCGCTTCCCAAGAGGTGACCACTGCTGAGAAGAAGCAAGAAGCTGAACAGTCAATTGTTTTTAAATAATTATAATTTGATATGATAAACGGTGGCAATCACGAAGAAACAAGATAATGTTAATAACTTGAAAATATGTGACGTTCTCAATATAAAGGCAGTATGCAATATGGAGGCAGGCGGTTACGCCGTTTTTAGAACTGTTACCATAGTATTCGTATAGTTACAAGAATAAGAAGAGCATAACTGCCTTCCTCCATAAGGTCCCTTTATATTGAGAACGTCACATATCATTATTATTCTCAGCAGTACGATCCAGGAGTCTGCATACGTCACAATCTTGGACCCTAAACTGATTAACCTCGTTAGTCCCGCGAACTTGTACAAGTACAAATCAATGACGACGCGGTTAGCCTAGTTGGTAGTGAACCTGCCTACGAAGCTAGCGGTCCCGGGTTCGAATCCCGGTATGGACAAATATTTGTGTGATGAGCGCGAGTATTTGTTCCTGAGTCATGGATGTTTTCTATATATTTGAGTATGTATTTCTCTATATAAGTATGTTTATCGTTGTCTAGTACCCATAGTACAAGGCTAGAGCTTAGTTTGGGACTAGGTCAATTTGTGTGAGATTGTCCCCAGATATTTATTTATTTATTATTTTATTATTTATTAATGATAGTAGTTCAGACCTGACACTTTAACTACATAGTACGAATAACTGCCGAATATACTTCACCTCTAGGTTCACTTTTATCAGTAGGTATGAATGAACTTGGTATAGTACATTAGGTAGTTAGGACTACTGCTATTAAAAAACAGGATTTACGAGGTTAAGCAGCAGAATGGATCTAGCGGTCATTCGCCTCAACTCTCTTGCCGACACTTAAGCTTTCGGCACACCAAACGCGTGTCAGGCGCGTCGCAGCACCGGCACACCGCAGGCCGGCGGCAGCTTCAACGCGTGCCAGCAGCAGCGTGCGCACGCCGAGCGGCTGCTGCAGGTGTGCATGCTGCGCGGCGCGCGCGTACCCCCACCACGCGTTTGTAAAAAAATACAACGACTAGTACCCGCACCGACGCTGCGCTGACGCGACGCGTTCGCCCCGCCCCGGTGTGCTGGTAAACATGGCGGCCATATTTAATACAACTTCGCGTGCCAGCGCGCGCGACGCGCTGCCCGAGTTGTCTGTGGCGACTGCGGCGCGTCGCGTGCGCGAAGCTGTTCGAACGCGTGCCCGCCGCGGGCACGCGTTACTTTTTGGTGTGCCGGGCTCAATTTGCTTTGTTGTATTACAACATGCGCAGAACGCGGGCCCGTTCAAAGCGCGACGCGCCTGACACGCGTTTGGTGTGCCGAAAGCTTTATTCTACTAAAAGTATCATACCTCTTGTCGTAGAACTCGAAAGGCTTATGCTCTCTGCTGGCGTAGCCGTCCTACAAAATATTTACATTTTAATATTTATAACTAGTGACCTGCCCTCGCTTCGCTTCGGTTACACAAGTTAAAATATAGCCTATAGCGACCCGCCCTCGCTTCGTTCCGGGTTCTATTATATACATAAACCTTTTGTGAAGAATTATCTAACTGATGGTGAAAACCGCATCAAAATCCGATGCGTAGTTTTAAAGATCTATGCATAGGCTGCCTTTCCATAGAAGCGGAGACGAGCGGTGCGGAGAGGAGAGGTTGTAATCCACATCTCGTCTCCGCTCCTCTCGTCTCCGCTTCTATGGACAAGTTACCACCCCTACGGTAACTGACTATTACCCGACTCGCCGCTTAAACCCCTTCTAGACGGTCGGGTGGTTGGGCCAACCGAGAGGGATGCAGCTATTTGTAGGAACGAGATGTAAATATTACTATCTCATTCTGACAGATAGCTGCGTCCTTCTCGGTTGGCCCAACCACCCGACCGTCTAGAAGGGGTTTTAGTCTTGCGGATAGTATAGATATATGTATAGAGTTGATGAAACCTTGAAAACCTCCCAGCGGCAGCGGAGGAACTCGTTGGTGAGCAGCGAGTAGTGCTTGGTGTATATATTGTTGAACAGCGTCGACTCGAACAGCGGCATCGTCCGGTAGCTCTTGGAGATCTCCTCGGCTTTCTCTGAAGAAATACTCCAGGTCATCACCAGCGTCAGGTCACCGGTAATATTCCACCGCCGGGGCGAGGGGAGAATCGGTGTAAATTTTAATGCATGCACGAGATAGAATTTGACAGGTGCTACTTTATTCCATATTCTAACGTAAGACTTAAAACTCTAGCTTCTATTACGTTTGCTAATTTTTATATTTTTTCTTCCCCTTATCCCTTACGTTGGTACACATAATCTTCTGTCATCCACTTTCCCGCTATTTTTAACCTGTACAAATGTCCTGTGTTTGTCTGTGTCGTCCATAACATTTGTTATTTGTTATAGGATTCCCGTCTGATCCTCTCACAAGAACCAAAATTTACACCGAACATTATCTTCGCGTGCGATATGTCAACAACTCGACATTGGCAAAATACACCTTGCCAAGCCAGCAAGGAGTGAAAGCCAATAAAAAAAAAAAGTAAGACTTAACGTTTAAGGTTTAAAATAAGTGTCTAGTACTGACTTTTATTACTAAGCGACTAATGCGATTTTCACATTTTGTCAAGACGGGACACTTATTTTAAACCTTAATGCCTGGGCCACACCGGATGCGTTGCGTAGACGTGCACGTGCGCGTTCGTGTTCCACTGCGTTGTATAGTATGAATCCTCACATGAGGATGCAGCTATACAATGTCTTACGTTAGAATAGGGAATAGATGTATTCATTTCCCTAGCACCTGTCAAATTTTATCTCGTACTTACGTGTTAAGCCCGCAGCGCATCTTCTCGGTGGAAATAAATAATAAATAAATATCTGGGGGACAGTCTCACACAGATTGACCTAGTCCCAAACTAAGCTCTAGGCTTGTACTATGGGCACTAGGCAACGATAAACGATATAGGGAAATACATACACAAATATCTGCCCATACCGGGATTCGAACCCGGGACTAGCTTCGTAGGCAGGGTCACTACCAACTGGCTAACCGCGTCGTCAAAATGGTCCGGATTAGCGAGAAAGTGCGAGACGAGAATTGAAATATTTGTTGTTGTAATATTGAACCGTATACTAGTATGCATAGTGTTTATTTTTATTAATTCTGCAACGGAGACAACTAGTGATGGGAGGGCGAGATTTCAATTCTCGTCTCGCCTCGTCTCGTCCGGCCTCGCCGGTGAAAAAGCACCTGTAGGCAAGTAAAATTAATATCTTTGACATAACAAACCTTGGTCAACTACGAGTTCCGGCTTCGTCCGAGTCAAATGTTTGCAAGCAGTGTACGACGTCATTTTTGTTTCTATCTTAAACAATAATAATAATTAATAATTAAAATAATAGATAGCTTTTAAATGTTTCGTCAACACAAAACAGTACTGTAAACCTTCTATAAACTATATATTCAATTCAATTCAATTTTTTGTTAAAATGGCGTCTGTCCATGAGGACAATTCTGCCAATGTCAAAGTTTGTGGTTACATGTGATCGGTTCTTGAAAATGTTATTAAAACATTTAGAGTGTTATATTCTCCGAGATCAGAGGCAAGAGTGTCGGCCGCCGCTCGCGCTGACCGCTCCCCCGAGCTCTTCAACACCACTGAGGCACTAAAAAACGCGACAAAATAATCGACACGTGCAGCAACCAACACTCTTGTCACAGAACTCCAAACTATATATAAACTACAACAATTTATTTAATGAACAATATGTCAAGAATATGTCACGTTTGACAATAACAATATGACAGTATTTGTTCTAATTCGAATTGTCTACAATATTTTGTATCACCAGAATTAATATTTGTCAACAAAATGTTATTCCCTAATATTCAATGTTATTCAGCGAATATTTTTGTTAACAAATTAATCAGAACGTCTCTAAGTTTGAATCACCAAATTAATGTAGGTACTTTTTTATTCCTAATAAGGTTAGGTTAGAATAATTTCCCAATGGTAGCATCTTCTTGCAACCCATGGCGCCCCCATTAACAGCAGCGAGGGTAAACGCCGGAGTGGTTTTAGACGGTAGGCTCCTCCCTCTACTCCCATGTGAGAGTAGAGGGAGGAGAGAATCCGTCATACCCCCCCGTTAAAAAAGGTTAGAATAATTTAGGTTAGGTTAGTGTTGTAGCAGGTCCGAGAGACCAAACTACCCGGAATAGAAGCCCCGAAAGAACAGAAACCCGTCAACTGAGGGTTCCGCACACATTTGGCCGGTTTTTAGTATTTGCTGTTTTTATATAGGGTTTGTTCTATAATCATACCAATTTGACGCTTGTGTGTATTACCGTTTTAACGATAGAACAAATACAAAAAAAACTTTAAAAATACAGTTTCCGCTTATTATTTTACTTTTTTATTTTTTTTTAGGTTATTTCTTACGGTTCAAAAGGAAGGACTTAAAAAGACGGACAGACGGACGGACGGACGGACGGACAGCATATAAGGCTTAGTAATTAATGAAAGATCAAAAATAAATAGTATTAATAGTGTTTAGTTTGTTTAGGTACTGTGTTTGTCTGTCTAAGGCAATACGTGCGAGTTGAGCGGCACGTACAGAACCTTCGATGCGCGACACCGACCCGCATTTGACCGGTTTTTTGGTAGATTTTTCTTAAGCTAAACACATGGGCTGGGCAGTCTTTATCACAGATGTTTACGCAAAATATAAACAGATCTGGCATAAACAGCACCTATGACGCAATTGGGTTTTCCGTTCTAGACTGAGAGACAGCTGCCCAGAAGCTTGCCTCGTAATGCTACAAATTATTATTAGGTAGCTAACATAACAAAAAAAAATAGGGACGTTTACAACCTTTTTTTTTAATTTGGTAAGTGTATTACAGGTCAATTCACAAGAGCTGGCACAAATGGATTGAAAAGAAAAGCGTGCGTTTTAAATTTTAGTTTTATTGATAAAAAATAAAACTCGAATTTTTATGTAACCTATTTGCATGGTAAGTACAATCCCTTGGAGTGAAAAAATCAAACTTCTCAGTCAAAGCAATCAAAAGATACGGCCGTTTATGCCGCATATTTTGCAACTCGCAAGGGAATCAAATAGGGCACTTCCAGTTGACCTAGAATCATGAAATTTGGCAAGAAGCAATGTCTTATAGCACAAGTAAAGGGAAAAATCCGAAAACCCTTTTGTACGTTTACATCAGAAAAAAAATTTAGTAAAGAAACAATTTTAACTTTGCAGTTGGTGAACTGACCGCGACCTATGTCGATGTATGGGGACAACAGTTTTCCAACGGCAAATTTAAGTTTGTCCATCAATCCAGTTTCTTTTCGCAATGTTCTGCTTTCGTATTGTATTTGTAGTATGGTGACGGAACCCTGCAGTGAGCACGGCCCGACATGCCTTGCCCGATTTTTTAACCGTACGCGTTGAGCATTGTTTATTTTTTGCAATCTGTCTACAAGCCAGTTCGCCCGACGCGCTCCCGCGAACCGACGTATCGCTTATCTCAAGTTTTTATATTCAACAATGTACACAATTTATAAATAACCACTCGAACAACCTCGACTTAATATAAAGGTTACAGTTATTATAAAAGTGAAAAGGTTTAACGGAACTAGACTTTTAATCTAGATATTAAAAGTGATACGAAATGTGACATTGTGCCAAAACAGGTTAAATTTGTAGACGCGGTTTTAAACGAAGCAAAAGAAAGAAATTATAAGTTTCACGTGTATCTGTCTCTCTCTGTGGCATCGTTTTAATGAATGAATCGATTTCGATTTAGTTTTTTAGGGTTCTGTACCCGAGGGTCTAGTCCGTCTGTCCTTAAAAGAGCTGTATCTTTTGAACCGTAAAACATAGCCCATTGATTTTCTTTGCAGAATGCTCATGCATAATTTACATTAATTATTACTTGCATATTTCTTTCTTCTTATGTTATATAATAATACTTCTGCCATCCATCTCAAACTGTTTACACTACCAAACTATGTACCATGTTCCTGAAGTCGAAGAAACACTAGCCCCCTAAGACACAGGTCCCTAGTTTAGGGGTCTACAGTTTCGACCCATAATTTTATATATCTAAGTACGAACCTTAATGTAATTTTTCTGTAAACTCTGGAAGATGTTTATGTGCAATAAATATTATTATTATAATAGCACATATGTAGGTAATAGCTTATGATGACGTACGGTGTATTTGTTTCGGCGCTATGTTTGGTATGCGGCGTGGCGTCCCAAGGTTAGTGTGTGAGATAATAAGTAATAACTATTCTAATGCGTGTGCTACATGGTTTTAAACCACGGTGACCTTGGTAGAAGCGAGCTGCTACGGTTTTAAACAAACCCGTTTGTTTGAAGCGCACGCCTGTCTGCCCAAGAGCGTTTAGGTTCCACGAAATTTGGTTTAAAACCACTGTCTACACTGGTTCTAAACCGCCTGTTTTAAACAGTGGTTTAGAACCGTGAAGCACACGCATAAGGTTAGTGTCAGATGGTCCAAAAAGTGTTTAATCTCTAGTCAACAGCACTTTAGTACTTTTTTTAAATATCGACATCGAAGTGTTAACACACACACACGCGCACGCACGCACGCACACACACACACACACACGCACGCACGCACAACTTATGTACAACTTAGGGCTCGCCGATAATAACTCAATAACTAAGGTAAATGTCCCATACTTCGGCATCTTAGGGTTCTTACGACTTTAAGATTTTTTATTTATTTTTCTAAACTTAATATCGGTTTAGGGGCTTTTGTTTATTGAAGATTGGTATTTCTTGAGTACGTTGATGTATTAATTATATACTTGTAGTTTGAATTCTCTTTTTTATGATTTTTTTTTACGGACCTCTCATTTGAACCTAATTTCGTGGCAAAATTTGGCTCTGTTTTTAAATTCGTGAGTTCATGCTTCCTATTTCGGGATAAATTTTTAAAATTAATTATGTACCATAATTATTGACGAATCTGAAATAAAAATTATGTGAAATGGGATCTTAATTAATAACAATACAAAAATATATAACGTTTCTTAATAAAAGTTAAACTGAGATCATAAATCACATTATGCTCAAAGAAAACAGGAGTTCAATGTGTCTTTTAAGCTATTAAAAAGTTTATTAACATAAAAAAAATTCTTATTTAAGCTCTTTAGGTGAGTATAAAAAAAATAAGCTAAAAAAAATAATACGTTATTAAAAAACATGATCGAGATCTTTATAGACAGATAATTTTAAAGGAATAATAATTTTACAAGTAATCAACAAATAAAACGTCTTTAACTGACAAAACAAATTAGTAACTAGTAAAATTAAGATGGATAAAATAAAAAGTAAGGTGCACAGCGCTGCGGCAAATGTGCCTATGGGGTAAATGCGTCATTTCAAGATTTTAAAGGAATAAAACCTTTGATGAATATTTTTGCACTTTCATAGGTAGTTTAACTAGGTATTTACCTAACTTTCTATAAAAGGTTCCAAAAATAGTTCTAAAACGTCGTATTCCTTTAAAATCTTTAATATACGCATTTATCTCATAGTCACATTTTACCCCGTTCACCTTTCTCCCGGTTACTTTCTTATCACGAAATCTTGTAAATTATTATATTATTATTAATAATAATTAATATTAGTTAATGTTCAACTTTTATTTATTTTGTTATTTTTACGTGTTTAGAGTTAACATACATTCATAAGACATGATAACTACAAACTTGAAATTTTCCAAGCAGGTAGGTATGTACCTACCTATAGTATTGGGCATAGGCATTTTATAATCATCACCATCATTTTCATTTGTTGCCCTTACCAGATCTTACCCCAATGCATCGTACCTACATAGTTCTATTACTCACGAAATTAGGGACATAGTACTAAAAATTAAGATCTTTACTTCGTGTTACTCATAATAAAACATTCCCGCAAATTAATGAGTAAATTATCGTAATAAATGAAATGTTTAGTAATTCATTTAAAATATCATAATAAATATAGAAAACATAGTAAGTCGATTTAAACGTTAAATTACAACGCTGACACGTATGCGCATTTACTTTAAAAATCTAAACTCAGTGTCACTTTAAACTCGTATTATATGAAATTTTGCGGAAAAAGCGTATACAGAATTTAGGTAATAAGAAACTTCATTTTTTACATTATTTGATTTTTAAATCATATTTGAAATATTTGATATTTTTATGGTCATTAACACGAAACAGAAAAGTCTTTCAAAAACCGCTAATTCGGGAGTATCACGAAATAGGGGACATGCAAAAAATAAACTGAACCTTATTTCGTGAATCAGTTAATCGCAATTTTTATCAAGTCTATGCATAAAAATAACTCAAAATATACCTTAATTTAATTGATATGACATACAAAAAAGGACAAATGTAAGTTTTATTCAAATTGACGTACTTGTTCCTATCAGGGAGCTAAAGAAGTTCGACGCTCCGCCTTATGTCTCAAGCTACACGCTCGGCTCGCACAGAGGTTGTTGGCAGACTGAGAGTTTAAAGCGTCATATTACAGTCAGTTTAGCCAACCTACCGTCGGAAGTTGGTTTTTCAAACAGCTTGAATAATAGACTTTTTTTAGGCATGTATATTTTTTTAAAATAGTGCTTGAATTTCTTATTCTTTTTCTTTTCTTCTTTTTTGGCGCGGGAACAAAAACTCACGAAATAGTGTACTAGCACGAAAAAGGGGTCGTTTACCTTACTTAATTGAAAAGTGAATATTTCAAGGGACTTACCTACCTATCTGTTTGTTTTAAAGGCGTAGGCGAGAGCTGCGCTAAAAATGGCGTCCGCGGCGTATGCAGGCTTTTAAAAGATTGTCAAAGTGACCTCGCTGAAATAAGCTTAACAAGAAACTATCAAATCATCCAAGTAAGTTTATTTTTATTTGAACAACTACTAATATTATAAACGCGAAAGTAACTGTCTGTCTGTTACCTCTTCACGCACCGCTGAACCGATTTAGATGAAATTTAGTAGGGAGATTTGAGTTCGGGGAAGGACATAGGATAGTTTTTATACCGGAAAATTTGATAGTCCGCGTAGAAGCTAGTAATTTGCCAAACTGTAGGATTATCGTGGTAAAAATACGAGCGGTTGTCAATGAACAACCGCTTTCGTGAGATAAAAAAACCGGTCAAGTGCGAGTCGGACTCACGCTACGAGGGTTCCGTATTTAAGTCCGTACTTCAAAAAAAATACCTTTTTATAAACTTTAATTCGTATGCAATAAGGTCTATTTTGAGTTGTCTAAGTTTAACACAAATGTTCAAAGATTTTTGTAAATTTCTCGAAAAATATAAATCTTGAGACACTTAGTAGTTTTATTTTTCCCGTAAAATACAAGTACATAATTATCTATAAGTTAGGAATTTCTCAGATTTCTCGGTTCATAAACTTCGGAGATAAGGGGGGAACGGTCAAAATGACGTAATTCAAAGTATAAGGAGAGTAAATATATAATAAATAAAATTAAATAAATAATTTTATTTTTTATTTAGTAACTAACGTATAGACGCCATTATCAAAATATGGAACCGTGTTTTTAAAGCTGTCTTTTTTAAGAGATGCGGTTTCGAAGACTTGCAGCCAATCAGCTGCTGCACCGACCTGGAAGCCACCACGCCCCCCACGATGCCAGTCGCCACCACTCCTCGCATAGCGTAAGTTGACCGTCACTCAACCTATTGATAACGTGCCTTGATACACGTTTTAAAAAAAACTGGACTTATGCAACCCAACTGCTTTTTTAGGTTTCCGTAGTCAACCTTAAAATGACTTTCATTCGCATGGACGTAACGTGTATATCTGAAATATAGTTGTCACCCCGCCTACGAAGCTAGCGGTCCCGGGCTTGAATCCCGGTATGGGCAAATATCTGCCCGTGTGACGAGCGCGAGTATTTGTTCCTGAATCATGGATGTATTTTTATGTATTTCTCTATACAAGCAATGTATATCGTTGCCTGGTACCCTTAGTACAGTCAGCATCAAATTGATAGGAGCAGGGAAAGTGGCCAAATATATCACACACATGTTTATTACTATAGGAATAAGGATGTGTTGCGATATATATTTGTCCATTTTGACTGTTCCTATCTATTTGATGCTGACTGTACAAGCCTAAAGCTTAGTTTACTTTCGTTTTGTGTGAGATGGAACTGATATTATTCATTTATTACAGAAGCACGACCACGGAGTACATCCCCCCGGACTACGACTACGTGACCAATATGCCCGTGGTGGACGCATGCGCACCTCTGCGGCCTGACCAGACCGTCCCCAAGACTGGGAGAAAGGCTTGGGACAGTGAGTCATTCATTCTTCACGAAAGCCTCCACGCTTCGCTCGTTGTTGGCCCTAATTCATAATGTTCGTCGTTTGCTTAAATACAAAATGATTTTTTGTTGCATTTACATTCGGAACGGTATTTAATTTAAGTTTTAAATCAGACTATATTAATTTGTTTTTAATTGTGTCGCTTTTGCATTTAAGCAGCGGTTGTTCATAAGTCACTAATTTAACTAGAGTAATTTCATATTTCGGCGTTTTCCAAGAAAGTACTTACGCATAATAATAATAATACGCATAGTTAAGGACAAAAATTAACAACGGTAATTGTTTCCGTTACGTCACGAAAATTAGTCATACATTTATATACCGCCCTATACTACCGGTACCTCAAATTCAATAACCGAAGCAGATTCAATCCTCGTCCGTTAGTAATATGACTGCACTTGCTACAGGAGTTTTGTCTGAGACACTACCATTTGTCTTGTTTTGTGTTTGTTAGTTTTCGTGACGTAGTGAAAGCAATTACCGTTGTTAAATTTAGTCCTTAATTATGCGTACTTTTTTTGGAAAACGCCCGACTTTGCGGAAATCCTTGTTTAAAAAAAAATTATCGAGTGAAACAATTGCGTTGATGCTGGATTAAGTATTAGTTTTCTTTTCGCGAAAGACGGGACTTTACTTTCTCTTTTACTTGCTCAAAGTAACTTTGTAGCGACTAGCGACATCTAGCTACAACACGTAGCAAGTAGAAGACAACTATGTACGGGCAGCGCTACCAGCGGAAGACAGCGTAACTAATGTTCTACATCGCGTTCGAAGTTTCCTCAGTCAAATTGAATATATAGAACTTCCAACTTCATCCGAACGGACTTCGGTCCCCAGGCCAGGGCTTGTTAACGTTACTAGATAACATAATAAATAATGTTACTCAACGGTAATTTCATAAAAATACTTTGGTAACTGTATACATTTTAATGTTATTTGGTACAGTAATTTTATTATAATGTTAGACTTACTATATTAATTTTACCGTTATTTTTAACAATATCCCAAGGCTTGTTAATTACTAGATGATAACATAATAAAATTAATAAATAAGGTTACTTAACAGTAAATTCATAAAAATACAGTTAACTACCGTTATATTAAAGTTAAATACCGTTAAAAATTAATTTTAATTCAAGCTGGATGCTGTTGCTGACGGACGCGGATAACGTTCGTAAAATTACATTATTATTAACAATACTTTGCTTTTAACGTTACCTTAATTTACCGGTAAAAATAACGCTAAAATATATTAACAAAATTTTTACGATATAATTTGCTAACGTTAACTGTCGATCAGCGGGTAACGTTAGCAACTTCTTAACGTTAAATCAAGCCCTGCTCCAGGCACAGCTCCCGCCATTAGCCTCTCTTCTACATCTGCGTCAACAACTTCATCTGGTCCGCCCTCTGCATCTCTAGCCTTACATTTTGGCTTCTATGATATTTTTTAAGAAGTTGTCTCGTCGTAATGTCCTATGCTTTCTATAGTTGTATCCTGATGTTTATGTTTATTTTAGAGTGTGTAGAGTACCACGAGCAGCTGGTGCAGCCGTGCGAGCGCAGCGTGGCGCTCCTGGGCGGGCTGGCGCGTTCCAACCACTGCACCCTCGACACACAGGGCCCCGGCGTTTGGAACGCCAGCAGAGACACCGTGCCTTACGTAGTAAGTCAGTCACTTGTAGCTTCTTGTCCATATTAAGGATCTAAGGACGTAAGGACCTGGGTAAGTCTGTAAAACTGAATAAGACACCACCGGAGGATCGGCAGCAGTGTCCTATGAAAACACGGTACAACATCGACACCAATACGCCTGACAAGCGTGCTGGTTGTGACAATACTCTCCAAAGGAGCAAAAAAGGGCAGCACAAACTGGAATCGGCCCCTAGTCACCAGCAGCTCGGCTGTTCCAAGCTACTAGGCGAGGCATGGGATGCGAAGAATTTCTGGCAGAGAGCACTACCGTCACCAGGTGGACCAGTGATCTGACAAGGGTCAATGGAAAACCAATCTTTGGGAAAAAGGCAAGCTAGCAGTAAAAATGCTTTGGGCGACATAATTATCCTTAATGGGCCTAGCGGGCTTAACATGCAAGCACGAGATACAATTTGACAGGTGCTAGAGAAATGAATACTATTCCATATTCTAACGTAAGATTTAACTCTTAAGGTTTAAAATAAACGTGTCTATCTATAGACACCGCACCTTATGTGTTAAGGCATTCCTTCCTATCTATAGCTGAAGCGTTAATTATAGCTTAAAGAGTTTGACGTGGTGACAGGTACATTATTTTCAAATGGCAATCTTTTGGGCAATAAGTAGTTCATGTTGCCAATTTCTCTCCGTACAGTGCCTGAAAACTGCGGAGAAGGAATTTTAAGTTTAGAGAGCGGGAGGAACTTGGTGATGCTATTTTGTTTTCCAGGCGTTGCTCGGCTACGTGCTTCCTGGAGGCTCGGTATCTTGGTCCTGCAGCGGAGCCCTGCTCAGCGAGCGCTTCATACTCAGCGCTGCACACTGCGCTTTCGGCAAAAAGCGGTAAGCACCCAGCAGCAGCCGCAGTCCGGGCCCTATATTCAAACCATAGGCATAGGCATCTTCTGGGTGAGCTCGCTACATCGTAGACTGAATCTTCGTCCTCCAAGGGCGGGAGTTGGTCAAGAGCAAACCCATTATCAATAAAAAAAAAAAAAAAAAAAAAAAAAAAACTTAATTTCAAATTAAAAATGGACACATGTTAGTGGTCGGAATAGGTAGAGCTAATTTACCTAAACTTGATGCATGTTCATTCAATAATGTGTTCCCATCTCACTCATGCATGAATGAACATGCGTCAAGTTTAGGTAAATTAGCTCTACCTATTCCGACCACTGGTTATTAATGTTATTATGTAGCAAACGTCAATTTTTAGGGTTCCGAACATCAAATGAAAAAAAACGGAACCCTTATAGGATAACTTTGTTGTCCGTCTGTCTGTCTGTCTGTGTGTCTGTCAAGACCCTTTTTCTCAGGAACGCGTGAAGGTATCAAGTTGGAATTCATATCAAATACTAAGGTTTGCAATCCCTTGGATCAGTGAAAAAATCAAACATCTAACTCAACGCAATCAAAAGATACGGCTGTTTATGCCGCATATTGAAGGGAATCTCAAGGGAATCAAAACCTATAGGGTACTTCCCGTTGACTTAGAATCATGAAATTTGGCAAGAAGCAATTCCTTATAGCACAAGTAAAGGAAAAAATCCGAAAACCGTTAATTTGTAGTTACATCATATAAAAATAAAGGTCAAATATACTGACACTCACTAAGTACGAAAGTGTATACTGATTGCGTGTCATTTTATACTGGATTTTGTTTATATGGTATTTCCGTGATTTACGAACTATTTACATGCCTACAAGTTTGTGCGGAACCCTCGGTGCGCGAGTCCGACTTTCACTTGACCGGCTTTTTATGCGAAGTATCCTTATCTGTCCACGTTTTGGATATTGGGTTCGACATCATCTTTAGTGAAAGATTCTATGGTGTTAGAGACGAGCTCGAATTTTTCCTGACTCTTGACGAGACCCAGCGGAGATGTATTTAAAACATTGATTTTGTATTACGTCTTTAGTGTCATTGGCATTATTGTTCAGCCGGCTCCAGGCCGTGGCGATGGCGGGCTCCCGCAAGAGCAGCCACAACGAGAACAGTCCTCAGGTCCACAGGATAAGGCGCGTCATCAGGCACCCGCAGTACAGGGCGTCGAAGCAATCCGACCTGGCCCTGGTGGAGACTGAGACTCCGTGAGTTTTTATGAGGTTGCGCACCGGAAATGCTACGGCTACGAACGTTTCTCGGATTCGGATTTGGTTCGGACATCGACACAGTGCGCAAACGCACTAATACTAAGCCTACGCTGTCCGTCCATCCGTTCTAACTTTAATAATTTGAACCGTAAAAGATAGCTCGGTGATTTTTTTCGCAGAATATGTGATATAACGGCGGAATTCCTAAGAAATATAAAAATAAAAGTATAATAAATATATATAATAGCTGTTAAAGAAAGTAATATTGTACCGTTAACAGTGGCAACTAGCCGTGGTGTTTCTTTCGTCGCAATAACTTGCACGAGTTGCACGTGCATTGAAATAATTAATCGATTCTTATTGGTTACTCAAAATAAATCCCAATAATAGCGTAGTTGCGATGTATTTGCGAGTTATTGCGACAGGGGAATTACCACGGTTAGGCAAAGATGACACAGTTGACAGTATGTTATAGTATTATTTGTAGCGTGGCTCGACATGCTCTTGTCTAGCTTTTATTTTAAACAAGCGACCCGCCCTCGCTTCGCCCCGGGTTCTATTATATACAAAAGCCTTCCGTGAAGATTTATCTAACTGATGGTGGAAACCGCATCAAAATCAGTTGCGTAGTTTTAAATATCTAAGCATACATAGGGACAGACAGACGCGGAGGGCGACTTCATTTTATACTGTTATGCTTTAAAACGCGTTCCGGGATGACGTAATCAGGTTAGATACCGTTTGCCGATTTCGCCCGCACTCTTAACCCCTGTATTGATACCCGTATAAACCTAGTATAGGAGCTATGTATAAACTATTCTGTGTCTTATAAAGTAACTGGTCTCACGGTCTGCTGGTCTGCAGGATAACCCTGGACAGGTGGACGGTTCCCGCCTGTCTGGATGTGTTCGGGGGAGACAGGACCAGGGCCGTGACGGCTACCTGGATCAAGGGAACTCCTGATCTGGTGCAGAAAGTAAGTATAGTGGTTGGCTCAAAAACTACATGGTGATAAGGACCAAGAGCGGGATCAACTTACTGTTCTTGTGTAAGATACCCGTCACAAGACACACCAATGACAGTTTCTGACTTGATTTTTACTGTGACTTGTCTTTTCCGGGCATTTCTCTCCAGCGGGCTTAACATGCATGCACGAGATAAAATTTGACAGGTGCCAGGGAAATCAACATCTATTCCATATTCTAACGTAAGACTTAACGCTTAAGCTTTAAAATAAAATTGTCTCGTCCTGACTTGTATTACTTTTTATTACTAAGCGACTATTGCGATTTTTATAGCGATTTTACCAAGACGGGACACTCCATGCAGCTTGCATGTTAAGCCCGCTGCGGGCCTACTAGATGAGGATAAAGAATCCATCACAGTCGCACTTAAGTACACTGGTCCCTGCACACTGCCGACTTCTTATTGGCCTTTTCTAATGGTTTTCCTTAATCCATTATGACTTATGAGAAAGTTTGTGGAGACAAAACACAATGCTGGCAACGGGCCTTAACGTCATGACTCCCTCGAGACAGACCTATACCTGAATTTTTATTCCCACGGAAAAAAGATAAACAAAGTTACGTCACTGTCAAAGTGACATTTCAGGGGATCTCAAAGTATGAGCCAGTGAGAAATATAATATAGAATTATAAAGTTATCATTTCGCTCGAAATATTCGAAATAAATTTGTGAAATAATTAAAATAAAAATCGCACAGATATATGAAATGGAACAGCATTATGTATTTTTTTTATAATAATAATAATATTTAACATTACTATTATCACTAACTAATAAAGCGAATGACTTCTCACGTTAAGCGGCCCGCAACTTAATGTCCAAGGTATATCGAGACAGTGATACCAGTGCAATAAATAAATTATGCATACGAAAACAGTACTCTCTCTTTAAATTAATATGATAAAGACTTTATATCAAAATAAAGTTTTAATTTATCTTGATTACAATGTACAGTTTATTTATACAAACTAGATTTCTTGTAAATGTGCAAAGTATAAATATCTTGAATGCTTCAAATATTTTTTGTTAACGGCAACACCTTTGTTTAATTTTTTCTTTGGGAATAATAATTCAGGTATAGTGAGGGAATCACTGATTGATGCTTTATTAGAGCTGCCGCACATTAGGCCACTAGTCGCGGCCACTTGTGGCCGCCACAAGCTGCGGACGAGTTTTTTCATACATTTTATATAGCATCGGTGCACACCAAGCGTTCAAGTGGCCGCGTCTGAGCCACAAGCTGCGGTAGTCGCTCGCTTCGCGCGCACACTCGGCCACAGTCGCCGGCTTCTCCAATAAACAATAGCCACTAGTGGCAGCCACTGGTGGCCGCCACTCAGCCACCGGTGGCCGCGATTGGTGGCTGCGTCTAGTGGCTTAGCCGAACCACTAGTGGTCGCGTTTTAGTGGCGGCCACTAGTGGCTCAATGTGCGGCTGCCCTTAGTGTTACGTTGTTAAATAAAGTTTGATTACTTACAGTGTGTAATTGTCTGTCCAGGTGACTGTGGAACAGGAGACAGTGGAGACCTGCGTGTCGATGCTGGGCAAAGGGAAGCTCAGCCGCTTGGATCCGACAGCGCATGTCTGCTACAGGGAGGATATGTCGCCACTCGCCATTTGTCAGGTATGTTACACCAGGCGAATTCAGGTTATGGGCCCAGAGGGCATCGTCAGGAAACATTGATCAAGTTGAAGGGGAAATATATAGCGTCGTATCGTATTTAAGACCTGTCGTAAAATAAGGTAGGTAATTGAGATAGGGCAAGAGATGATGAGAGAAGGTAAACGATAAGCTGAATTCGGAATAGGTTCTCTCTCTCTCTTCCTAGCTATTATTAATCCCACATGGTAGTGAGGTCAGCTTTCTTTATTTTACTTCTCCACTTCGCCCTATCCTTGACATCGTCTACGGATGTCTGACACTATCATGTCCTTCAGCACTTCATCTAATAGAATACTGGAATATATACTTGGTTCTAATTTACCTAAATGCAGCTGGGCATCGTAAATCAAACAGTTTTTGTTAATCACTAATTCGTTACTAAAAACGTACACGTTAAACCTTAAAGCGTTACGTTTCGCAAGATTTAACTGAAGTTAAAGTAAATATTTAATCGTTAACTCGTAGAAATTGCATTTTATACGTAGTTGCGTTAGTGAATTGCGTGTAAAAAATGTTGGTCTATGGAAGTTTAGGTAGAGTATGAAAAATTAATAAAAGAAGGGTGTATTGTAGAAGAGAGGACAATAGAGAAATCTCTCTCTAGGCGTGTGTTGTACAGTCACGAACGTTAATTTGGGACCCGCTTTAGGTCCAAAGTCAATCTGACATTCTATAGCAATAAGGTGGAGTTTCCTGTAAATTACAAATGATTTGGCATCTCTAATGACATTGACAACTTTAAGCAATATTTTTTTGAAATGTCAGTTTTTTTTTTGTTAGTCATTTTGGCTAGCTGATGTTTTGTATGGGAGGGTCAAATTTTTTTTTGCGATTTCGGGGTTGGTCCCATAGTGAAAGTTGGTCAGTATGACTTACTGATTTAACCCCTAAAATGTTTAAGACGAATAAAAAAACACCCTGTATGCAACTTGACAGGGGAAACTTCGATAGCGCGATGTAGAACATTAGTTACGCTGATTGTCGCTGGCGGCGCTGCCCGTATTTAGTTGCCATAGTTGTCTTCTACTTGCTGCGTGTTGTAGCTAGATGTCGCGACTACGCTATAGTATCATTTAGTTTGTAATAATAATTACAACTAGTAAGAACGTCTCTTAAATGGCGCGGCGCGGTCCGCGCAGTGTCCCTGTTCGTTAATTATCGATTAAGTAGGTTTTGTGTGCCCAGTCTCAAGATTGCATTCCTTTACAAGTAAACGACTTTAATTTTGGGCATACTTTTCAGCCTGACTCCTGGGGCCCCCTGACCATCAGGAACCCCAAGATATCCTGCATGCACTCCGTGATCGGAGTGTCTTCCATCGGCGTCCACTGCAGCAAGCCCAGGCTTCGACTCATCACGATGGTGGAGCATTACGTTCCTTGGATTGAGAGGATAGTTTGGCCGTAACTTATGATATTCATAATTTCCTAATAAGTAATAATTATAAATTTATAAATGTATATTTTATGCTAGAGCAGGCAAACGAGTTACCGGCCACGTGATGGCTCGCACAGGGATACGACAAGAAATAGGTTTTCTATAGCTATTAAAGTCAGACCATTGCATTAGTTGGTGCGGCATTATCTTACCAAATTACATTTTCAGTACGAATTTTTGACAGCGAGCCTAAAATGCACGATATCCCATCCTCGTCGCCACCGATATGTGTGGGAGCGCGGGACGAGTGAGACAACAGCTGGCCGGTATTTTTTTTATTTTTATTTTGGACGGACCTACGTAGTTAGCCTACTTCACCGGAGGGAAAACAGCTGGCCGGTAACACACTCATTTATTTAAATAGTAGACGCGACGTGTAAACGCAGCTACACACATACGTAGATATATACATACATAAATGCATCACAAGAATAAAGTGACGGCACGAATAAAAAGTTGCTAGAGTAATTAAATATCATGTTTAGAGCCTGTGCATACTAGGCGCGTTTTTATCCCTTAGACCGCCCGGTCAAAAACGCTAGGTGTGCACAGGCTTTTAATAGATTTGAACGATTTACTATATTTAATTACTCTAGCAATACCGGATAAAGTAGCTTAGTAATACAAGGTAATAAAAGTCTGGATGAGATACTTTTATTTTAAACCTTAAGTTTTACGTTAGAATATGGGATAGATGCCCATTTCCCTAGCACCTGTCAAATTTTATCTCGTGCATGCATGCTAAGCCCGCTGATGTGATGTCGCTGATGTCAAACCTTGCGCTTTGGACCGAGGTATCACGCCACATTATCGTAAGTGGGCTATCATTTTGGCGTCCTTTCATGATTGGCTATTGTTGAACTGACGACTAATGGATGATCGAATGACCACCGTAATGTTTTGTGACGGAAAGATCAAGTTTCAAAGGTCGCTTAGAAGTTAGATGTTTCTATGTTGCCCTCAATCAGGCACGTCGGCTAAAGAGATTTGGATATTTATCGAACGAATACTTCATGATACTTCATCAATACATATCATATCATCAATACTTCATAGTGGATTAACAAATCCAGGGTAAAACTAAACAATGTTCTGGATTAGGGGGTTAAGTATTCCGGCATGTATTTTTGTTGCGCCTTCATGACTTACGGCCGCACTCAGGGCCGTATTAATAAACTGATCTTGTGTGAGACGCCCTTCACAAGACGCGTCAAAAATGACAGTTTTCTATGGATTGACGTTTACTTTGACGTATCTTGAGACGAGTTTATTAATACGGCCCTCAGAGACGTCAATTAACTTAAGTTTGATTAAAGTTGCTCCTGTCACTTTCTTTGCTATAGCAACAGAATAAGGCGCAGCCACTTTAATGAAACTTAAAAAATAATTGACGTCTCTGAGTGCGGCAGATAACCGTAGAACGATTTGCTTAATTATATGTATAGTTAAAGAAATAGTTTGAACTTTAGAAAAGGAGTGGTCCTTTTCATTACGAATAACGATAAATTACGTGGATAGTCGCGGGCAAGAGCTGGTATCAAATATAAACGATTTACTTTAGCACACGCGACGCTGAGTATTACTTGCGCCCCCAAAGTTCCAGTTGAACTGGCACGTCGTTGTCGCCAATGAATTATTTGAGGCTTTCGTTAAGAGTGACATTAAACTAGGCCTAGGCTAGCGTATTAAGAAATAAGTATAAATGTTGTTTTGTAATCAAATATGTACTTATTTAATTAAACTGTTACAGCAAACGTTTTGTTATTTTTCTTCGACGTCTTTTTTTTTGTTAGTTTGTATCTGTGTCCCACTGCTGGGCAAACTCCTCTCCTTTTCCAACGACATCTACGAAAATAAAATCCTGGACCCTATTTTAATAGAAAATGTAAGTTTATTTAAAATATGACGATCTTGTTTACTTGTAAAGTTTTGTGAAATAGAGTCTAGTACAAATTTAATGGGCGTGGGCTTGAGGTCATATAGGTATAGGTGGGTATAGTATGAATCCTCACATGAGGATGCAGCTATACAATGCAGTGGAACGCGAACGCACACGTGCACGTCTACGCAACGCATCCGGTGTGGCCCAGGCTTTATACGTCATCATCCAAAACCATGGATGGATAACCAAATCTATCCGCGGTTTAAATATATTGGGAACGGTCATAAGTTTGCGTTTGTGCCGAGTAGAAAACCAATAGTATTTAGCTAACCAGCAAACTACTCCGAAAAATAATCGTGTTAGATTACCTGGGTAGATGACATTTATACACCGTAACAGAATAAGTAAAGTACTTATTGGACCCGATTGATACACCTTTGACATTTATATTCAACATTATTTCGGCTTAAAACAAACACCATTTCGACTTACCTCGACGTGTATGAAAAGCTGGAATTAGATCAGTTTCCTGAACAGCACCCTCATTTTTTATAGCATGTACGTGAATGGCTACCTTTAGTGCCAATGCATGCGTGATCCGGAATGCAGCTCATTTGACGTTTACACAAAAAAAAGTGAAACGTTATAAGTGTGACAAGTGTCAAACGCACAGATTATAAGGGTATGTCTGTCAAACGGCATTCCGACGCCGCAGAAAATACCGCGTATTTGTTAGATTTAATCTGCGAGATTGTTTTGATGTTTGAATGGGCATTAGTTTAATGAGTGTGTGATGTCGGCGAAGTATTTTGTGTTCGCGGGCGGGCGGTGGTGTGAAGTGGACACGCGGAGCGGGCAAGTGTCTGGTTGGAGGGCGCGCGCGCGGTTTTGTTTCGTTCGTGGGCAGAGGCTGCACGCGGCGCGCTCGGTGGCGGTACTGCGCGCGCTGCGTGCGCTGGCGGCGGGTGCGCCGGCCGCCGTGCGCGACGCGGCGCCGCTACCGCGCTGCCCGCGTCCGCGCCGCCCGGATCGAAGGTAAACAAATACAACTTGCGATCACAGAATGAAACTTATTATACGATTTACATCGTACAGAATATAGCTTAGAAGTTAGTTGACGTATTGCGCCGCTCGCGATCGTCCACAACTGAGCATTTTGATTTGTAACTTTTATAATAAACTTTGTTATTCTCTATGCTAAGCGTGGTTTTACGTTCAACTCAACTTATTCCCTCGACTACGAACTTTCTTCAATGCTTCGGCCATACACTTATGATAATAGCATTTGTAATGATGACAGAGCGTTGATCCTGATCTAGTCTACTATATTTTTGTGTTATAACAACACCATTAATAAAGAAAATCATAGATACTCTAGCAGAATTCAAATTCATAACTCTTGATGCAGTATACAAGCATCTCAATTAGAGTAGAGTCAGTTAAAGTGACTGAATGTAGTGATTCACCAACATTGATACATCTGCATCATAAGAGCTAAAGCTAAAGGAATAAGTATGAAATGTATTGACATTTGACACACTAAAAACCATGACATTTAAAATCATACAATGACACAAGTGGACAATGATATGCACGCATCAGCTCTATGCTGCTTGTGCATTACAAGTAAATAAGTAATAAATAAAACCAAAACCAACGGGCCTGTGCCTCGACACAGCCCCACCCGATGTTTTTAATGATATTTCAGGCCCATGTGAAATTAGAACTGCATGAAGGAGTAGTTGTACAAAGTACTTTTACTGTACACATTTAGAAACATTATAAAAGTAAAAGTGTGATTTTTTGTTGTCATCAAGGTTAGCCAAAACACTACTTTATAAATAAAAATAAAAATAAATAAAATGTTTTTATTATCAGACAACTATTGGTCCATAGATGTTAGTTTACATTATAACTTATACCTATAGTTAGTAGTTAAATATCAGTTCCGATACGTCACGGAGCTCGAGCGACCGCACCGGGAGCACCCGCGTGCAGCCTGCGCAGCCTCTCTCGCACTCCCAGCCTCTCTCTCGCTGCTGCCCTTTACTCTGCGCACAACGGAGGCAACTTTCTTGCGCTTCACGCAAAAAAGTCGTCCGTGTGCGCATCGGCAAACATGCCGGAGGCACTACAACGAAATGGTAGCTTCAACAGCGCCCTGAATGCGTTATTATATTGAACACGCAGAGTGTTATAAGCTTTTTGGGTATAGTTAACCCACATACTGCTGGTGTAAAACGTTTGGCAATATGCCTTAAAAAGTGTGATCTTAACTTCGGTTGTGCAACCAGCAAATCTGCGAGCCAACATATTGCCCCTTACAGAAAGCGCCCTGCATTCTCTTTCGATGTCACAGTCATCTTTTAACGTTTCTGTAACAATGTGTCCTAAATATTTAAATTGATTGACTTTGAGTCCTGGATAATTGGACAGTTCCCAAGGGAGTAGAGACAAACAACTTCTGTATGGACAGAATTGCGAGTACCTAACAAGAATTTAAGAAATAAATAACTTTTCAGAAGAAAGGAAGAAATTTTAGTTCTAATTACATATCAATATCAATAGATAGCATAACAATTATCTTAATTCTTTTTTTGATTATCTGGAGAATAATTACCTATATTATAAATTTGGCCACAATGTCACTCCCAAGCTTACATTTTGTGCAGTCAGTGAAAGATTCTACAAAGTACCATGTACAGTCAGTCCAAATAGATAGGAGCAGCGCAAGTGGCCATTATATTGCAACACATCTTTATTACTATAGGAAGAAGAATGTGTTGCGATATATTTGGCCATTTTTTTTTGCTCCTATCTATTTGATGCTGACTGTA
This sequence comes from Tortrix viridana, assembly GCA_963241965.1. Taxonomy (NCBI): domain Eukaryota; kingdom Metazoa; phylum Arthropoda; class Insecta; order Lepidoptera; family Tortricidae; genus Tortrix; species Tortrix viridana. Next base: position 1,674,396 of record OY725198.1, on the reverse strand, counting down.
CATACAGTTCCAACTAGTAAATGTTGAGTCACTAGCTTGTTATACAACCTAATCTTTCTACCCGCAGCCGATCGCGGCGGCGCAGCTCGTGTCGGCCGCTCGCGCATGCGCCCTGCTGCGCGCACAACCACAGCAGGTATGACGGACCTAAACATTGTTCACCCAATTTTCAAATGCAAACACTGACCCAATTTAAAAGTTACACTGGCATAATATTTAGTACAATTTGACCGTTGTTTACTCAAGCCTACGTAGAGACATCTGGTGTCAGAACAGTTGAAAACCCACATTATCAAAAACTATATGTTGGCAACATAAAATAATCACTAAAGCAAAAATTGCCATTATGAGTAAATTAACAATTTCAATAATAGAAAATTAAAATACATACAAGCCTTTAGTCTAAGTATTCTATGTGTTCTTCTGATTAAAGCTCGCATAACCTTATAACTATAATCAAATTTAAAAAGAACATAATTTACAAAGAACTTGTGAGATTAAGTGCAGAGAGTAATTTTGGTTCGTAATATGACGGTTTTGGTAATAATTTACCGATCCATTTCCCGGATAGTAAAAGATAATAGGTATATGTCAATATATCTCCTGTAGTCCTACCAATCCTACTAATATTAAAACTGAAAGTTTGGATGGATGTATGGATGGATGTTTATCACTCAATCACGCCAGAACGGCTAAACGGATCTGGATTTAATTTGGCAGAGATAGATTACTCCCGCTTAGTATCCCGAAAAAAATGGACAGTTCCCGAGGGAGCAGCGATAAACGACTTCTACGCGGACGGAGTAATTAATATTTGAACCGGTTGTTAGAAAGTCGTGGATGTCACATTTATTTCGTCACAATGCTTGCTGCACTTTGAATAATTAATTAATTTTCAGATGCGATGTAAACGCCAACGAGCTGAAGTCAAATCCCCCCGCCACGGCGGTAGCTTCCCCCCGGAAACTGAGGAGAGCCTCCAGTGAACAAGAGATACGAGTATTGGAATCCGTCCCGAAGTACGCTATCAACGAGAACCAAGCGTCTCCGAAGAAATCTCCACAAAAACCGAGGCACATAAGACAGTCTTCTAGTGAGGAAGTAGAACAGAAACCATCGCGGAAGCCCGTGACGCGGACACGGCAGTCTTCCCAGCAACATGTCAATGTAGTTGTTTTAGATAAAAACGCTACCTGTTCTTCAAGCAGCGATGAATCAGACAAACCGACACGAGGCAAGACATCTCCGACGAAAGCTCAAAAACTGATGCACAAAAGGCATTCTTCTAGTGTTGAGGAAATTGGACGGAAACCGCACAAACCTGCAACGCGGATGCAGAAATCTCAACGTCGCAATGTGGTTGTATTAGATGAGAACACTTCTTCTACCACTACAAGCAGTGAAGAACCTCAGATATCGAAATTTCAGAAACAGAGTAGATACAGAAGGGTATTGGAGATATCTTCAACTGATGCGGTTTCTGACGATAAGCCCCCCACACCGAAGACGCGGTTACAACCACAGAGACAGGCTTCCCGGCATGCAGATGTCATCATTGTGGATGATGACAGTAACCACCGCACGCGAGTGAAAACTTCAAAATCTATACCTCCAAAAGTCGTTACAGTCTCGGATTCTTCTAGAGAAGAAAATAAGACCAAATCGCATGATAAAGTGCGTAAGGTGCCCATAGCGGAGAAGCTTTTGAAACATTTGCTAGAGACGAGCGAAGATGAAGCAACAGGTGAAGAAAGCGAGCGCGCGGGGACGGAGAAAGACCCCACGCGATGCAAGGAGCTCATCATAGGGGAGACTGATGTGGAAACTCTGCGGCGTTTCGTAAAAGAACGCGGCGGACGGGACAAGCTAAAGCGATTTGACCGCGACGAACGATACAAGCTTAGAATATTCCACCGATTCAACCCCCTCGTGTCTCTAGAAAGATGCCAGCCGCTCGAGAATCTCCTCCGCCAACGGCTCACTCTAAAAGAATTTGCCAGGAATCTAGGACTGCGGAGCGTGGCAGAAGTGACGCCTGAAAAGCGGTATCGCATTCGACGAAGCACTAAGAACGCTAGAAATGTCACCAGCGACACTGACGAGAAAGAAATTGTAGCGAAGCCGAAGCGGCGGAGATTGTGGAACAATGATAACGCCATGTTTAATAGTGTGAGTGAGTCAATTTCGAGTGAAATGCCTAAAGCGAAGCCGCAAATTATCAAACCCGCTGTTAATAGAGACAGTTCTGCAGATTTTAGTGACAGTGATGCTGAGTTCAAACGGAAAGTTAGAGAGCAGCTAGCGAAGACACGACGGACAGGTATCTCGAAATTGAAAGGCACTGTGAAACAACACACCAAGCCTACTGGAACTTCTACACCTTTCAAGGAGAATGTGAAACCGAATAATAGTTCCAGTGCAAAGGTAGCAGAAATGCTTGACAGTTCAGAAGACGAGCCCAGACAGACAAGGTCTAATAAAAATGCTACTACAGTTAAACCACAGAGCAAGGTAGTTAGTGAAAATGACAAATTGAAATCTGCAAAGGTTAATAGAGTGAATGATGAGATAAAAGATGTTAGACAAACTAGATCTTCTATGAAAGTAGAAAGTCCTATAAAACCCAAGCAAAGTAAACATGTTGGTGAAAGAATCAATGTGGTCAAATCAAAGGCAATAAGTAAAACTAGGGAGAGTTCTGAACGGGTAGTGAGGAACACCAGATCTTCTAATGTGGCGGAGATCCCCGCTAGGACACTCAAAGAACAAAATAAAAAGGTGTCAAGTGACAGCGAAAGTGCATTTGAGTCTTCGAAAAGATCGTCAAAGAAGGCCTATCTAATTAGAAAAGGAAAAGTGTCAAGTAATGCTCACTCGCCAAATAAAAAAGGGAAGGATGATGGAAGCGACGCGAGTGATGAAGACAGCGCTAGAGCGAAGGAGAATAAGAAGAAAAGTGCGACTGAAGTGACTGTTAAGCCGGTGAAGTTTAAAAAGTGAGTATTCATTTTTATTGTCTCAGTTCAAAAATTAAAAAAATTGATGTTCTTTCGGGTCATAATTAATGTTTTTACTCAAATCAAAATGAAAAAAAAAACTGAATTACTTTATCTGCCGCAACAGAAACTATATTTGTTTAACTACTATTTATACAGGATGTCCCGCGATAAAGAGCACAAACTAATAAGGGTACACACCACAACACAAAGGTACCACATGTATAAATAGTAGTTAAACAAATATAGTTTCTGTTGCGGCAGATAAAGTAATTCCGTTTTTTTGTAAGCCCAATGACAATTCAATTTTTGATTCGTGTCTAATATTTGGTAATGAAGTCGGAAAATGGTAGCGAGAATCTGTGCTGTCCCACCACAAAGAAACAGAACCTTACAGGGTAAAGGTTTGTAAAGAGTTGTTGTGTTGGTAAGGTCAAGTGTGGCGAACGGACGTGAATACAAACCGCTAGAAGACCACGCGATCGTGGCCTGGGTGTGCGGAGGCCATCAGAGGGAGTGCCGGGTCAACGGGAACCGGCTGTGGCGGGAGCTGGCGCTGGAATACCGTCGGCTTACTGGACAAGGTAATTTATCTGAAAATATTTATTCTGTAGGCCCTGTTGGGTGATCTCTTTGAAACGCATAAAATTGTTGAGTCTCTTAGGCTGAAATGAAAGGATTTAATAAACGTCAGTATTGTAGATTAGTTAGGTTAGGTTCGTTATATACATAGCGACCACTAGGGTTCGAACTTGGTGCAGTCGAGGACAGAAAGATTTTGGACGTTATTACAATGGAGCAAGGTGAAAAAGTGTCCTGGACTGTACCTTACGATCACGAGTCCACATCCTAAGCCCACTAAGTCTATTTGGGCACTTTCACATGTCTGAATCTACCAGCGCTTCCCAAGAGGAGGCCACTGTTGAGAAGCGCCCCAGAAACTCAACGTCTTTTTTTTAAAACTAAATCTCTGATTACAATAAAACTAACAGAGGTGTACGTACAAGATATTCAGTAAACCCTGACGTAATATGTCGGCTGAGACGCCCGTCTCAAGGCAGTTTTCTGAGACTTCACGTTTACTTTGACGTGTCTTGTGACTTGCGTCTTAGCCGAGGTCAGTTTATTAATGCGGTCCTTACGTTTACCATGCCAAATGTCGTATTTATAATAAAATTGGTGTGGGTGTGAGATTGTACCCATATAAAAAATGGTGAGAGTGAGCGAGAGGCAAGCTCCCAAATAAGTTCCTAGGCTAGAACCCAATAAAAATAACTTTAAAAAATGTAACAAAAATAAGAAAGAAAACTATCGGGCGCCAGGCAAAAAAGAAACGGATAGCTATATAAAATATGGTAGAGAACTGGAAGGCAAGGCGGGCTTAGTTTACTGAGGAGAAAAATTATTAACGCACTAATATGTTTAGACTATTTATTAATCAATAAATCATGTTCAGGCGGTTTCACAGATGTTATTTACCTCAGTCAGTCAGTTTATTAATGTGGTCCTTAGATTTACCACGTCAGGGTTTAGTGAAAGTCTTTCGATTTATCGTAGTTTGAGATTTTCAGTGACACGTGTCGTGTCGGCAGATCGGTCGTGGCATTCTCTTCGCAACCGCTACCTCCGCTACGTGCTGCCCGCGCTCGGCGCGCTCGCGCTGCCGCCGGCGCAAGTGAGCCGCCTGCGAGCCGCCGCCGCCGCAGGTGAGCTCTCTCTCTATCTGTCACACACGCATAGTCAGCTTACACACATGCAAATACACAAACCCCCCACCACACTGCACACGCACGCGCACGCCCGCGCACACACGTACACACATACACATTCACACACACGCTCAAATGCTAAGCTATCGTACAATATGGATGTTTTTTCAAAGCGTAATAAAAATGTAGAAAGTGTTTTTGACATTGCACAGTTAGTTGCGTTACGTAAAATGAAATAGTACTACTAGGAGTAAAGTCGTAAATAGTAGTAGTTGCGAGACTTCGTAGATTGAAATGATTGAAAACACTAAGGGCCGTATTAATAAACTCATCTCAACTGTGATCCCCGTCTCAAGATACGTCAAAGTAAACGTCAATCCATAGAAAACTGTCATTTTTGACGCATCCTGTGACGGGGATCAGAGTTGATATGAGTTTATTAATACGGCCCTAAGACCTTGGCATCAGACACGGCAATGAGTAGGGCGATATTCTTACCAAAATAGATAATTCCGCGTAGCAATTTTTCCAGTCGCGTTATTTCCGATTCGTGATTTTACCCAATCAGATTTTTCTCCATTTTTATTTTTTACCCAATCTCATTTGTCTCCATTCTTATTTTTCCCAGTAGCAAATTTTCCCAGTGTAATTAGGTCGAAATAGGTAGGTAGGTTTAGGTTATGTTAGCTGTGCATTAATTATTCAGATATATATAGATTGGGAAATTACGAGAATTGAATTGTTCTGCTGAGAAAAAAATCTTCGGCAAAATAAGCTACAGAAAAAAGTGAAGACTGGAAAATTTTGCGAATGGAAAGATATCGCCATACTCACGGCCATTTTGACAAACGTACGTCCTTGTGTTTCCTGGCCCTTAAAGATTCTATTGTAACAACCTTGGAATCCGACACGGCCATACTGACAATACTTACATCCTTGTGTTGTTACGTTAATGTAACTGTAATTGCGATAAATGCTTGCTTAGGTAAAAATAATAAAATTACTTTCGATTGAGAAAAAAAAGGTTTACGAAGCGCATGTGCTTAATAGTTTTCCGCTCTTGAACATATCTTTGGCCCTAGGGGAGATAAAGTCGCGTGGCGCCAAACAGCGAAGAAACTCCATCTTTATTGCTCCCGCCGTGCGCAGCGCGAGCGGCGCGCTCCGGGACCGCAAGGGTAAGGGAAAGGAGGGGAAACAGAGCGAGAGAGAGCAACGGAGCAAGACTGACGCTAAGGAACAGAAAGAGAGGGAAGTTAGCAAAGAGCAGAGCAAGCAGAAGGGCGGGACACGAACACGAGGAGAGGTGGGCCGTGGGGCCGGTGACGCGCCGACGCCGAAGATAGGTGAGTGCTGGCTTTATTATTCTTAGCTTATTCGATGCGGGGTTTCCTAGAAAACAAATTGATACCAATTTTGACGACGCGGTTAGCCCAGTCGGTAGTGACCCTGCCTACGAAGCTAGCGGTCGCGGGTTCGAATCCCGGTATGGGCAAATATATGTGTGATGAGCGCGAGTATTTGTTCCTGAGTTATGGATGTTTTCTATATATTTAAGTATGTATTTCTGTATAAGTATGTATATCGTTGTTTAATGCCAATAGTACAAGGCTAGAGCTTAGTTAGGGACTAGGACAATTTGTGTGAGATTCCTGATATTTATTTATTTTATTTTATATGAACTGTAAGTGAACTGAATTGTTTTTCAGAGCCCCCCACCCCCGCCCCGCGCGTCACGCGCTCCTCCGCAGGCTCGCCGTCGAGAGGGAACCGACACAAATAATAAATATATACGACTATCATGCGTCATACGTGACGTCTGGCTTGTAATATGTGTAATTATTATGTCGACATCACATCAACCTAGGTATAGAGACGTCCCATTATCGAGAATAGCAAATATGCATGTTTTTTTTTGCTTGAATAAAAAGTCATGTAACAAACACTAGATGATTATAAAAATAACCAATAACCATTAAAGATTTGTTACTATCTCTTTCTAGTAAAACAGAATTATTATATTATATATATAAATGCTTGAAATTATTATATTATATATATAAATGCTTATATTATCCATATTTTTTGGCCGATTTTAATTGAGTTTTTTTGCCATCTCTTTTATGGTATTTTCATATGTTGTTAAAAAGTGCGATAACAATTCACGCATGTTTCCTATTCTTCAGCAAAAAAATTCACGTTTCTGTTCTCGGAAATCTCACTAGGATGTACTGTTTTTGAGGATCCTCGAGAAACTAAACTACGGACGCGCTATTCTTGAGTAGGGCAAGAGGAAATAATATTTTTCACCTCACCAAGCGGAAAGGCTTTCTCTGACGTTCAAAATCTGCGCGCTAAAGTCCACTTTAACTGCTAGCGTGGAAAGTAGTGTTGGTGCTGTGCGCCTGTGTGTGTGTTGGTGTGCAAGTGTTTTGCTCGCTACATTGAGGTGAAAAATTGTGTGTTTCGCACGGCAGCAAAGTCATTTGGGCCACGAGGCCTTGAATCCCTCGTTACCCTCAGGATTCTATTTTTTAACCACTCGCTAGGCTCATGATTCAATTTTAGAAGCTAACTCTGCATTTAATACTGGCTCTCGCGCCAAATTTTTTTCGGTTTAATATTTTCGTTTCTTCTCTTGTAAAGAGGTGGATAACGTTTGTCTATGGCATATCAAGGCAGTAAGGCAATACGAGTAGATGTATGTATGTGAGAAATAAAAAGTCAGGATTTTTTGAAGTTTTAATGTAATTAGGTCATATTTAATTTCTCATTACTCATTAGATTTGATGAAATCTTAATTGTATTGAAAGGTCTCGGGTACTGTATATTTTTACAAGCTTTTTAACCTGCAATTTTTGTTAGTGTAGGTCGAATCTTGCAACTGAATTTTGAGATTTACCCTCGAAATATCGACAAACGTTTCATAGAATGTTTTACTTCGCCGAATTTTCATTTCATCGACAGGCATTTCCACGTGCAGGAGTTGTAGTTTTTTGGGTCGTCACAGGTCTAACCTAACCTACGTAACCCATGGAATTGTCAATTTTGTTACCAAGAAATATATTGATTTAGGTACCTAACAAAACGGACAATTCCATACATCTTTTTTGGGGACATATCAGGGATTCTATTTTTCTTGTTCAGAATGGAGGTCCCGACCGACGTGCAATTTTTTTCCCAAATCTGAAGAAAAAGTGAAAGGTTCCCGCGCAATATGGTTCGTAATTTCGGGGCGGCTGCCGCCGTCTGAATACTGATGGTTAGAGCGTTGGCCTAACTACGCAGACTGCGGGTTCTAACCCCAGCTATGGATCTTTTTTTTTGTTTCGACCGGAGCTGTAATACTTGGCCGACCCCTAGACGACTGCAGCAAACAATCCTGATGTAATCTTGTGAAATTAAGATTTAATATTACTATAGTTTGGGAAGAGTTCGTGGTGGTGAGAGGTGGAACTACAATATTCTCAAGTGGCAACCACCACTAACCAACAAGGCTTTGGGTAAAAATTGGATCATGTTACCAATTTCACTCCGAACTCCTTTTTGCCAAATAATACTTGTTTATGTTTTTAATTTATATCGACGAAATGCGTCTGCTCTTTGGAATATAGCTTTCTTTTTGAATCCCCGATGCAAAACGTGTGTAACTGCGTATGTGTCTGTGGCGGGTACACTACATAACTCCGAAGAGTCATAATTCCGAATTGATTGAAATCCTGAATTTTTATAATTCCGAATGCAATTTTTTTAATGAAGGCTTTATTTTTCGATATCGCACATAAATAAAACCTAACCTAACCAACGTATAGCAATTCAAACATGTTTTTAATTTTAAATAGCTCCAGCATAACATAGATTTCGGAAAAATGAAAATTCGGAGAAAAATATTTCGGAGTATTTGGGTGTTCCCGTCTGTGGCATAGCTCCTAAAGGGATGGACCGATTTTGATGTAGTTTTTTTTTGTTTGAAAGGTGACTTGAGTGTTCTTAGCTATAAATTTGGTGAATATCCGTTCCATTAAAGAGTTATGAGCTCTGGAAGTGGTCCCAATCTTCCCTGCTAAGGTAAAAGGCAGTATTTTACACAAAACTACTGTAATAATTGCAGCCTCATTACTGGGTAATAAGGTTGCAATTGCTACAGTAGTTTTGTGTTAAATACTGCGTTTTACCTTAGCAGGGCAGCGATGTTGTCGGGGGTTTTTGTATATTTAATAGTTATCGACATCTATGAGTATAATAAATAAAAACCTGATTGTGTTTGTATAGTTTTTAGTGTAAATGCGTGTCGAGTGGCTTCCAAGGACGTAGCTTAAGGAAAATGATCCAATCCAACCATTTCACACTTGTAGAATTTGACATAATATTGACAGCAATAGAATTCAAATTTAAATACTTTTACTTTGTGGGTTGTATCCTTTTCCCTAAGCTACGTCCACTAATTCCCCACTAGTTCGCTGTGCGATCAAAAGGGTGCGGACTGGGAGAAGCCCGTGATTGACGCATTAAAATTAAGCGATGCAATCCGGTTAACCGGTTATTTAGGCTGATGTAAGGCCGGTGAATAACCGGTAAATTATTAGTTAAAACCGGTTATTTCCCGAGTTTTGTGGACATATACAATAATTAATTAATAATGCTATTTTAAATGCATTCTTACGAACCTTTCTCAGAGGTTGATTGGTTTAAAATAGATTTACAACTTAGAATAATTGTTTTTTTTAATGATTATATAGTTAAAATTTTAAAATTACTTAGTGCTTTTGGTAACTATGTATTTTCTTATTTAAGTGACAATATTATTATTTGCATTGCATTGCATTGCATTACACTTGCTAATTTACCTAAACTTGCATTACAAATAAGCATGTTCATGTGTTCCCATCTCACTCACGCATGAATGAACATGCGTCAAGTTTAGGTAAATTAGCTCTACCTATTCCGGCCACTGTTCATAACTGGACGTACTAGTTTAGGGAAAAGGATCCAATTCAACCATTTCACACTTGTAGATTTTGACATAATATTGACAGCAATAAAGTTCAAATTTAAATACATTTTGCTTTGTGGGTTGGATCCTTTTCCCTAAACTACGGCTAACTAAGCGATTGGCGATTTTGTTTAGTCATTATATAAGCCAAAAATAATTACGTTTTTTATTTTCCTTTCGAGAAACCAAAATGTCGGCTTAACCTACCCGGTTCGGTATCGGGTTTTAATAAATTCCGAAAATTGCATTTCCTAATACAAACTTACTATAATGTTGCCATGTTTTAATTCGTAACTTTGTGGTTTTGTAAAATTGGGAATATGCATGAATTTTATTTTGCTTTATTAAAGTAATTCATGTAACAAACAGTAGAAAAAATATTTTTCGAATAACTATAAAAAAAACCAAGATGTAAGCCATTAAAGATTTGTTTCTATCTCTTTCTAGCAAAACAGAATTTAACATGGAGTTTATATGGCTGTAGTGCACGCTGACGTCACAGTTCATGTCGGATCTCTGTCTAATTAATGTCTAATTAATAATTAGTAGATATGCTTATTTTTTGGCCGATTTTAATTTAAATGTTTGCAATCTCTTTTACGGTATTTTCATATTGTGTTAAGAAATGCGATAAAATTTCACGCATATACCCTATTAGTCTCTTGAGGTCTTTTAAAATTGTTCAATTAAACAGTTTTAATAAAGTTTTATTCAAGTGTTAAAGACGAACCGCGTTTTTTTGTGTAATTGTCATCAACGCACCACTTCCTAGCTTTGTATGTTCCTATTTCTAACTGTTATTTTACTCTCAACTATTGTTTCGGTCAAATCTTGCAACTGAACCACTTCCCTGTGTCCGATTGAGATGAAATTTAATATACCTTCCAATTAGCACGAAAGCTGTATAAGAGCTTATACAGCCATTATAACTCTAGTTTCAGCATTTTAAGGGCTGTATAAGCTGTTATACAGCTTGTGTGCTACTTGGACTATATCAGAATTTTAATACCCACAGAAAAATGTAAACAAAGTTGTTGCTAACAAAAAAACATTTGAAGCATTCAAGATACTTTGCACATTTATAAGAAATCGACTTTCTATAAATAAACTATATTATAATCAAGATAAAATAATTTAATTTGTTGATGGCAAGCTTTATTTTGACATACTCTTTGTTATATTAATTTAAAGAGATAATACCGTTTTCGTATGCATAATTTATTTGCACTGGTATCACTGTCTCGATACACTGAACACTCTAGTCATTAGGTTGAGGGCCGCTTAACGTGTGACGTCACTCGCTTCATTATTTAGTGTTAATAATAATGTTAAACATTATTATTATTATTATTAAAAAAACACAATGCTGTTTTCATGTTATTCATAGATTTGTGCGATTTTGATTATTTCTCAAATTTATTTTGAATATCACGGTTCGAGCGAAATGATAACTTTATATTATATTTCTCGCTGGCACATACTTTGAGATCCCCTGAAAATGTCACTTTGACAGTGACGTAACTTTGTTTACCTTTTTTCCGTGGGAATAAAAAATCAGGAATACGTAATTTGGGTGACAATGCAATAAAGGTGCCGTGGAGCTGGTCTGATGGCGTAGTCGGAAAGAAGCCTAGGAACTCCGCCACGAAACAAGATAACCCCGCCGTGTTTGGGCACTTGACCCACCGCCGGCGAGGAAGCGATTAGCTATCGACTTTTCTCGCTCAAGAAACGAACAAAAGATAGATCCCGTGTTAATAAAAGAAACACATATACTATAAATAGTTAATTGCTGGCTGCTAACACTGGCCGGCGAGATCTCTCTCACTAACTACACACTCTTCTCGCTGCTCGCCATCTAGTTTCTAGCTCTACTCGCTTCTCGCTCATCGTCTCGGCGGTAGAACAAGTGCCTCGGGCTCGTTGGATTACTGTGCAAAAGTACAGTCGGCAAGAAAAGCTTGTCCCGAAAATGAAATTTATTTGTGACGTCCTCAATATAAAGTGACCTTATGGAGGAAGGCAGTTACGCTCTTCTTATTCTTGTAACTATACCATACTATGGTAACAGTTCTAAAAACAGCGTAACCGCCTGCCTCCATAAAGTCCCTTTATATTGAGAACGCCACATTGATTGAAAGCTAGTTAATTCGTCTATAGATTTAATATCCCATCAAAAACATAAATGTGAAAATGGGAGCCAAGTTCAATATTAAGAATGCGTGGTTGTCGACTTCGCCGACAAAAGAATTGAGATCTAAATGGATGCCATAACTGGTTCGTGTAATACACACGGCTGCTGCGTCGCCAGTTCCTTTTTAGGGTTCCGTACCGGAAGGGTGCCAAACGGGACCCTATTACTAAGCCTCCGCTGTCCGTCGCCGGGCTGTATCTCATGAACCGAAATAAGTAGACAGTGAAATTTTCACAGAGTGTTTATTATAATTGCCGCTATAACAGCAAATAATAAAAATTAAAGGGGGCTCCCATAAAAAAAAGCGGATTTTATTATATTTTGTCACTCCGCGGGCTGTATCTCATGAACCGTAATAGATAGGCTGTTGATCTTTTCACAGAGCGTGTATCTCTGTTGCCACTATGACAACAAATAATAAAAAGTGCATAGTATTAAATCTTGTACGATGGTACGGAACCCTTCGTGCGCGAGTCAAGACTCTCACTTGGCCGGTTTTTTCTTGGCTTGAACTTGGCTTGACACGCTGCCGCGTGTCTAGATAAGGTAATGAATGAAACGACAACTTGCAGGGACCATTTATTGGCATCACAAGGGGGTGTTACATCTACCTATGTTACATTATACGCTGGGCTGGTTTTAGCGCGGACTTACTAAAAAAATACAACACGGTCCAAATCGAAAGGGCCCTTATGGCGTCGGGCGCTTACGCCGTTATAGTTTTCATTGCTTTGTCATTAGTATAACAGCCGTGTGAAAAATGGCGTAACCGCCTGCCGCGATAGGGTCCCTTTCGATTTGGACCACATTTTATGTTTGATTAGTTCAATAATAGTTAATAGTTGGTATGATAAATACAATAGATTATATACAATATAATACGAATGATGACTGGGTAAAGAGAACGCAATTCCATTTAGTCCGTCAGACAGATTATCAAAAAATATTGGACAAGTATTTTTTCTTTTGTCAATCAAACAAAAAATGACAAAGATAAAGCGCCTCAAAGTTCGGGAGTGGGGGCTCGTGACGTCACTTATATGTAAAAATTGTTCGTATTGAAACGTGACGTCATGCGACATTTCAACTCTATATATCTCCGTAATTTTTAGATTATGTGAAACAAGAAAAAAATACGTGTCCAATACATTTTGATAATCTACCTGATCGACAAAAAAAAAAATGTCTTCACCCCTATTGTCCAATCAATGACAAATCAATCCTTAAACATTTTCGTCTGTACGTAGTTTTAATTTCACTCAAACGTGTTACATACACGCTGTTCATGTTCAAAAAAATCTAGTTTTTAGGTTAGGTACAAGAAATACACCTACCACCCTAAAAAGGTGAATAAAAAAAAATACACTTAAGATCTAATTAAAAACCCGTTACCCTTTTACTTTGTGCAACGGAACTTAGTCATATGATTAACTTTCGTTACACAAAGGAAAAAATACTGTCCCCTGATATTTCTTTAATTATTTTTTAAATTCAACCAAATTGTATGTCTTAATGAGTTAATGTCAGTCCGCGCGCCAACCGCAGCGTTAGGCCGGAATTACACTTGTAAATTTTACTCACGCATGTAAAGTCTGTACCAATCGTCTTGTCTTATTTGGTAAACAACTTTCTAACCTCAAAATGCAACTTTTTTGGCCGAAACAGCTCTAATCGTAAATAATGCAAATTTAGAAAACATTTTGGGGATCACTTTGCCAATATTCTATTTAAAACGGCTGTTTTAGCCACAAAAGCTGCATTTTGAGGTTAGAAAGTTGTTTACCAAATAATACAAGTTGATCGGTACAGACTGTAGTTAACTTACGATAAATTCGCAAATTCGTTGTGAATACACAAAGAGTGTTTACAGTAACTTACAATAAGTTACTACTTATTATAAGTTACTTACGTGAGTAAAACTTACAAGTGTAACTCTCGCCTTAGAGCGGTTACACACTGCGTCCGATCCGATTCCGAGAAACCTCGGTCCGTAATAGCAGTAGAAGGTACTTTGTATGAGAAACCGGATGACGGAATTCGAATCTAGTGCGCAATCTATACACATAGTACAGTCGAACTCGTAAGTACATTTTAGTACCTTGTCGCAGTATTGACATACTAAATTCAACTATTGACACTTATAATACATAAATGCGACATGGTACTAAAATGTAAAGCTACTTATGGATCGGACGCAGTACGGAACCGTTTCTACACCGATTTAGAATAAGCATCACAAGACAGTGTACTTCTGTTACCACTATACATCTCTCTCTCTTATATTACAACAGCGGCCGAAGAGCGAGGAGGACAGAAGCTACAAATATTCGAAGTTCCAACAAGTTTGACAAAAAAGCTACATTTAAACACCGCGGTCCAGGGCCGGATTTAGAGGTCCGGAGGCCCTAGGGCAATAAAGGAGTGGAGGCCTCTAATTATTTTCTAAATAGATAAAACTTTCAAAACCCAACACATACAAGAAAAACAACTGAATCGTTTATAATGCCTTAAGACAGAGTTAAATTAATTTTGACACTGGCTCCCTAGGTAGCCACCGGGAATCGAGAGGTTAAACTTGGATGTTTTTTTGGGACGAACAGCAAATGTTACGTCAGGGTGACTTTGATTTTGTAGTACTGGAACTGGAGGTTCGTGTGACGTGTGGGGGTACCTTCGCTGACATTGACGTATCGCTGGCCATTTGACGTCTTAAAACCTTGTGACAACATGAAGGACAACGAAAGTACACCTGTAAGGACATCTCTTTCTAACTCGTTGAGGTCGGAATTTTCACGGCTAAACGTAAGACTGTCGCAATCTTGCTAGTGTTAGAAACTTTTTTTTATCGATATCGAGTATTATTATATAAAAAAAGTCGAGCCGATATATTTACATTTTTTTATAGTCATCCGTGACAGTTACCGTTCTTTTCTTTTATTACCAACACAACTATCGATGTCGATAAAAAAAAAGTTTCTAACACTAGCAAGATTGCGACAGCCTTATGTTTTGCCGTGAAAATTCCGACCTCTGCTCGTTATGAATGCGATAAATAGAAAATGGTCTAACATACGTCTTTTATTGTTTCTTATAGTCCGGTTTCTATGCAAGTACTTATTTTGTGTGTCTTCAACAAACATTCGGTTCTCATCCGCCCTTTAAGTGTTGCTAACTCAAAATCAACTTTTTGGAACTTCGGATGGCTACTATACTTTAGTAGCTTACTGCAAAAGATCTCAATCTTCTGACCACTACGAAAAAATCCCGTAAAAAGTCAAACGTCCACTCTAGTCCCACCATACCCTTCGAGCTAACATTAATAATATACACATAACAAAGAAAATTACTTTGAAAATATTGAACAAATCGATAATCACAAATCAATTTTGTACACAGAATCTTACTTTTAGTAGCACAGTATCTCCATCGCTTGTTCTGTACATTTTATACTCCGTCACAATCACAGGTTACGGCCGCGTTCAGAGACGTCAATTGAATAATTAAAGTTTGATTAAAGTTGCTGTCACTCTCTTTGCTATAGCAATAGAATAAGACAACACGTCACTTTCACAAGCATTCAATTTAATTGACGTCTCTGAGTGCAGCCCTTAATCGTATTTTATCAAACGAAGTAAACGAATAATGATAGTCATATTTCAATAACTATCGCGTAAATTGAAAAGATCTGTGTTTTGGGTGTTTTGGGTTATAACGCATAAGGCCCCGCTCGCAGAATGTCCCTTTGTTCTATTCGCAAAACGTCAATTTACAAAACTCACGTCACTTTCGCAAAACGTCCATTTACAAAACTCACGTCACTTTCGCAAAACGTCCATTTACAAAACTCACGTCACTTTCGCAAAACGTCCATTTACAAAACTCACGTCACTTTCGCAAAACGTCCATTTACAAAACTCACGTCACTTTCGCAAAACGTCCATTTACAAAACTCACGTCTCATTCGCAAAACGTCCTTTCGCAAAATTTTCAATTTTAATGCAATAAAATACAAAAACAAGTTCATATTTCCAAATACAAGCTAGCTTTCACAAGAAAATCGTGTAAAATCCTTTTGAGCTCTTGTATATGTCGATACTTCTACCATTTCGCAGGTGGGACGTTCCGCGAAACGGAGTATTTCGCGAATATGATCATCTGAATGGACGTATTACGAAACGAACCTTACGCGTCTTACCCGTATTTGTTAATTTACGCCAAAAAAACGAAGAGTCACTTCACTTCGTCTAATAATAATAATCATTTACACCATTACGGTCTCCCAAACATCATTCGAAGTCATCTAGGCACATATCATTTAGCAAAGTTGTTAATTTACTTTTAATTACGCTAAAACTCGCGATATTGTGACGTTCTCAATATAAAGTGACCTTATGGAGGAAGGCAGTTACGCTCTTCTTATTCTTGTAACTATACGAATACTATGGTAACAGTTCTAAAAACGGCGTAACCGCCTACCTCCATAAGGTCCCTTTTATATTGAGAACGTCACATTTGATTTCGAAATCGTCGAGTTAGCGCAACGCGTCTTGGCTACCTGTACTGTTACTGTTGATGCAATATAAAAAGAGACAGGTTATACGCGCTTCAAAAGAGGCACATTACATTTTTTATCGCATTTCTTAACAAAAACGAGAAAGAGATGGCAAAAAGTTAAACTAAAATTAAAATCGGCCGAAAAATACGGATGATATGAGCATTTAAAACTACTAATTAGACAGAGGGATCCGACATGAACTGTGACGTCAGCGTATGTTAAATTCTGTTTTTCTCGAAAGAGATAAAAGCAAATATTTAATGGCTTATATCTTGGTTATTTTTATAGTTATTCGTAATTTATAATAATGCAAAAAAAATCGCTTATTCCCCATTGGCTAATCTTAACTCAGTCTTGAGTCGGCAACGGTAGCGCGCAGTAGTGCGCAGAGCGACAGAATATGCGCCCAATTTAAGAGAAACGAAATTACTAGCGTACCGTCCTGCTGTCACTTGTCATCTATGAAATGTCATGCGAGTGCCGCCTATTTGTATACGCGGAATATCGTATAGGTAACCTATCAACAGACGTAGTGCAAAATTATTTTCCTTCGTACTTTATCGGAAAAGTTCGTATTTATCGTGCTCTCTCAATTAGCTTCAGTACCCATCTTACAGCCGTAGGGGTAAGTCGCATCAGCAGACCAATATATATATAGAGTGGCTAACACGCAATTCGAATATTCGCTACAGTTATGATTATATTTACAGTTTACTTATAAAAAGGTTGTATTACCATGGCAAAACCTCGAAAACGGTTATTTTTCTGCATTTTATTTTAACGTAAGGAGAGAGTGTTTCGGTTACGAATGACAATAAAAGTACTACTTACCTATGAGTGTATTTATAAGTTTCTTAAGGTGGTTATAACATCTCTATATTATACATTGCCATATGCTGTCATTTTTCATTGTGACATTTGACACTAAACAATAAAGTTCCAAACCTAATCAAATGTAGCAAAAAAAAAAAGTTCCATATTAATAGATATGAAAACGTCACTCATTTAATACAATCATTGATTGACAGTTCGGGTGCCATCGTATTCTGATTGAGATCCGAGTTTTCCCGAAGGAAAATTTTGCACTACATTTGTATCTCTTTTAATATCACATCATTGGTTTTATATTATAACCTAGTTAATATCTCCTCAATATTATATACAATACGTACATTTCTCTAAGTTTGGCACGCTATCGCCTAACCAACTTCAAAACACGAAATTATTCTGTCTGTTTAATACAAAATTAAGGTGTTTCAATTATATCGAGTCTCGCGCACCGAGGGTTCCGCACCATCACATAATATAAACGACTATTAAATGGTAAAAAAAACGATTGACCATATTAATTACGCGACTCGAGAGAAATGTCCAATCAGCAAGTGTAACTTGGCAAAATAGTGATTGATAGTGTGACAGGTCCACCTCATTTGTCATCAGATTTCAAGTTAAAATTGGACGATGTTAATTTAATTTAACCCAATGGAACCTTAATATCCAATAGGGATGATAACTGGGTAAAGAGAACGAAATTATATGTAGTCCGTCAGTTAGATTATCAAAAAATATTGGACACGAATTTTTTCATTTGTCGATCAAACAAAAAATTACAAAGATAAAGCAAGTCATAGGTTGTAAAAATTGTATTGAGACGTGACGTCATGGGACATTTCAACTCAATTTATCTCTGTAATTTTTTGATTATGTGAAAAAAATATATGTGTTCAATACTTTTTGATAATCTACCTGATCGACAAGGAAAAAAATTAACATCATCCCTATTGGCATCTTTTGAACGAGAAAAGACAGATTAGTTTCGTATTTTAGACTTATTTGAACAGACATACATTTTAAAATGCCCATTCGTATTTGTGCGTGGTCTAGCTTGCTAGCTTACTAAATAGCTTATCGACAGATGAACTTGAAATCTAAAACATCCCACACCCTATCTCACTTTGTTTTTGGGTGAGAGAAAGAGCTGCACAACACTCATGATTTCCTATAATAAAATCCAACGGTCTAGTTTTTGACAGTTTAGAGGACATCCATAAATTATGTCGCACGAATTTCATGATTTTTTGAATCCCCTCTCTTCGTCCTTGTTACAGGTGATCAAAGGGCCTCTGGTGTGACGTCATATATTTTGGGTAAATTTCCTGGCGTTACAACCGCCGTCATTAGTGTCTTCAATACCTTGACGAAATCAATGACACTACAGCAGCTTCTGACGTAAACAGAAGCAGAACCGGGTGTAGTTTCTGTTAGCATCAGAAGTTGCTGTAGTGTCATTGATTTTGTCTATTGAAAACACTAATGACGGCGGTTGAAACGCCCGGAAATTTATCCTTTTACAATTATACATCTAGGAATGTTTTAATTAAAACACAATTTCCAAAAAAATTCAAAATTTCGGCATGTGACGTCACAGAGCTCATGATTCCTCCGACCCCTCGTTACGCAATGTCACATTTCGTTGACCCCCTTAACGCGTAATTTATGGACGGCTCCAAAGTGTTGCCAAGATAACGGTGAGGAATCGATGTTTCAATGTGAAAAGGTTCAAAAGGTGATTTTTAAATCCATTCGAACAGCACGCTGGCAACATGGCTGGTAGCTAGTTTGCAATGAATGGGACAAGGGCAGGGAGATGACACATGTATGATGATCAGTGATCGGGGTTTTGGATGCAATTCGCGGGATTTCGAGTCGTAATCATAGTATGGATGTGACTATAATACCGCGACCGCGCCTGTATAAAAAAATGTGTTTTTTCAATAATAAAAACACTTATTTCATTGATATCATGTAAAATAAAATATAAAAAATCCTCCAACATCAATACAAATCCCGGGATCCCGGGCATATCCGTTATTACCTAGCATAATGTTTAAGGTCAATCACCCCAGATTGCACTGGGAATTCCGATCACTATGCTATATGATAAAAAAACAAACCACACGAAACCCGGAATCCCGCGGCATATCCATACTAGCGTAATGATTGAGGTCATTCACCCCGAGTCGCATCCAAAACCCCGATCACTGATGATAGTTTAGTCAAAATCCTAGAGGCGGAATAAAAACATTAGTTAGATAATGAGTTTGACTCCCTACACGAGCTCCAGCACCTTGATGGTGCCCTGGCTGTTGGCGGCCAGCAGCACCTGGCGCTCGGCGGGCGGCGCGCGGCGCCAGCACACGGCCGACACGAACTCGCTGGGCTCGTCGTCGCGCCGCTCGCCGCCCGCGCCCGCGCCCGCCCCCCCGCGCTCCAGGAACCCGCGCACCGCCTCGAACCGGTGCGCCAGCAGAGGCTTCGATAAACCTGCCAATACATACAAACATGCTGCAAATACAAACAAAACTACTGTAATAATTGCAACCTCATTACTGGGTAATAAGATTGCAATTGCTAAAGTAGTTTTGTGTAAAATACTGCCTTTTACCTTAGCAGGGCAGTATAATAGTCCCCACTATCCCTACTAATATTATAAGAGGGTAGCTATCACTTTATCGAAACTCCTTTCATCGAACGTATCATTTCATCGAATTTCATTTCATCGGAAGCTAATTTTCACGTGCAGGAGTTATATTTTTTTTGTGGTGTCAAGTCTAACCTAACCTAACCTACGTAACCCATGCTTAAGATAACCTGAAAACAATAAGGCTTCAGCAGAAATTAGCTTTCGATGAAACGATAGGTTCGATGAAAGGCGTTTCGATAAAGTGATGAAATACCATTATAAGGGCCTGCGCAAACCGGCGTAGCGCAGCGCAGATCACTTTAAATTAATCAATGTATATTCTTCCCTATTTTAATTACCATAAGGTATAAATTTGAATGCTCTGAGACCGACCTCGGAGCATCACGGGGGATTTCTACTCCGCGGCTGCGGCTCTAAATTTATACCTTATTGTAATTAAAATAGAAAAGAATATACATTGATAAATTTAAAGTGATCTGCGCTGCGCTCCGCCGGTTTGCGCAGGCCCTAATAGGGATGACGACTGGGTAAAGAAAACGAAATCTTATTTAGTCCGCCAGTTAGATTATCAAAAAATAATGGACGCGTATTTTTTCTTTTGTCGATCAAACAAAAAATTACAAAGATATAGCGCGTCAAAGTTCGTGACGTCACTTTTATGTAAAATTTGTATTGAGACGTGACGTCATGCGACATTTCAACTCGATATATCTCCGTATTTTTTTTATTATGTGAAAAAAGAAAAAATACGTGTCCAATACTTTTTGATAATCTACCTGATCGACAAAAAAAAAAAGTCATTATCCCTAATGCAAAAGTAACTGTCTGTATCTAACAGCGTACTATAGAGTCGAGGACTATCTAACGGACAAAAATGCTTGGCCTAAACCAGAAAATTAACTAATGTTTAATGTTTAACAGCTTACTACTCGTACATACCTTATAAAATCATGTAAACGCTGTATCTTGTCCATTTTACAGTATTATATAATGCTAGAATAAGTAGTATCATTGTAATTGAGTTTCTTGCGGCGCTTCTCAACAGTGGTCTCCTCTTGGGAAGCGCTGGTAGATTTTGACGTGTAAAAGTGCCCGCGTGGCCTACTTACTGAACAAATATCTTCTTTTTTTTATCTTTCTCAGTATTCAGTGCAGTTATGATTTATTGCATATTTACCTGCGTAATACACGTATAGCGCGTTGTTCTCGGAGCCGCACGCGACGTACCGCCCGCCGGCCTCGGTGGCGAGCCCGACGAAGTTCTTCTCGTTGGCGTGGCCGGTGAAGGAGCGCACGCAGCGCGGCGACTCCACGCGCCACAGCTTCAGCTGCGAGTCCGTGGAGGCCGACACCAGCGTGCGGGCGTCCAGGAACTTCACGTACGACACGGCTTTTCTGTTGGGATGCGGATTGATATTAGAGATGGGCCGAATACGAATATTCGGCCGAACATTCGGTTCAGCTCCTACCAAACTGAATATTCGGTTGCGCCGAATCGCTAGAAACAGGTTTTGACACCTCAGCGCTCCGCGCGTGTTTCGGACCTTCGCGCTCGCGCCATTTAACTTGTCGACCTTTAGTGGATAACTGAGAAAGGTGATTACTGATCAATAAAACAACTCTGGTTTTTCTTACTTAAGCTACGGTTTTTTTTTGCAAAATAATTGTATTTATATTAAGACGCATATTTATCTCTTTTTGGTAGTTGCTTAGAATGCTGAAATAGGATGTCAATCCGACGAATTACGAAACAACCTACGCTCGTTATTTACTTTGTTTATTCGGTAAATATTCGGCAATGTAACCGAACTATTCGGCCGAATACGAACATTGAAAAACTTGCCGAATATGCCGAATACCGAATATTTACAGAATATTCGGCCCATCTCTAATTGATATAGTTAAAAAAAATCAACCGACTTCAAAAAGGAAGTCTTTAAGCGACTTTTTCAAAAAAGTTGTCCGCCACTGTTTAATTGATATTTAGATTTTTATGCATATCATACATCGTTACTTATTCATATTTATAGATAGATATCTAGTTAATAAGCAGCCTTTTTTATGTTATTTCTTGAAGGTAGTTCCAATAAAGCAAGTGTTGAGAACAGACGTTAGTTTCATTTTAATTTACCTACAAGCAATAGTGTACCTTATGCTCAAGTACAGCCATCTTGTACGAATTCTACAACCAAGAAATCTACACAATGAGTCCCAGGACTGGCGTGATAATATAAATCCCAAGTCGTGACCGTTTCTTCTGCGATATAAGAAAAAACTGTGCGGTAACGTGTTTTGTATAAAACATTGCTCTAGAGCAGAAAAGTGCCGCTTTGTAAGAAAATATTATTTATATATTTAGTACGTATTTCTCTATGTATCTTTACCTGGTACCTATAGAACCAGCTTAGAGCTTAGTTTGGGACTAGGTCAATTTGTGTGAGAATGCCCCCTGATATTTTTTGTTTAATATTTTCAATCGACTTTCAAAAAGGAGTTTTCAATTCAATTATAATTTTCGTGTGTATGTAACACAATATATTCGCAAATAGGGATGATGACTTTTTTCTTTGTCTATCAGGTACATTATCAAAAACTATTGGACACTTTTTTTTTCCACATAATCAAAAAATTACGGAGAAGTGACATCACGAGCCCCCACTCCCGAACTTTGACGCGCTTTATCTTTGTCATTTTTTGTTTGATCGACAAAAGAAAAAATACGTGTCCAATATTTTTTGATCATCTAACTGACGGACTAAATAAGATTACGTTTTGTTTACCCACTCATCATGCCTATTGTGGACGGGTAGCTATCACTAACTCCTTTCATTGAACGTATCATTTCATCGGAAGCTAATTTCCGCGTGCAGGAGTTATAACTTTTTGGTGGTGCCAGGTCTAACCTAACTTAACCTACGTAACCCATGCTTAAGATAACCTGAAAACAATAAGGCTTCAGCAGAAATTAGCTTTCGATGAAATGATACGTTCGACGAAAGGTGTTTCGATAAAGTGATGAAATACCATTGTGGACAGATTTAAATAATAATTTTTTTAATTGGATAATGAGCATTGATTGGGAGCGAGCGAGCGAGAGACCTGTGGTCGCGGAAGACGGCGAGCGGCGCGCGCGGCGCCCGCAGGTCGTAGTAGTGCACGCAGTGGTCGGCCGAGCCGAAGGCGAGGTGGCACGACGAGCGCGGGTTGAAGCGCACGCAGCACACGTTGAACCGGGCCTCCAGCGTCGCCACCGACCTGGCCGCGAAACAAGCCATTTTAGTTTATTTTAACCTACATATAATAATAATAATAATCCAGCCTATATACGTCCCGCTGCTGGGCTCAGGCCTCCACTCACAATGAGAGGATTTGGGCTATAGTTCCCACGCGGGCCCGGTGCGGATTGGGAACTTCGCACACACCGTCAAATTTCTTTGCAGGTTGTGTGCAGGTTTCCCCACGATGTTTCCCTTCACCGAAAAGCTCATGGTAAATTTACAAATTATATTTCGCACATAAATTCCGATAAACTTAGAGGTGCGAGCCCGGGTTCGAACCCACGACCCTCTGCTTAAGAGTCGGCAGGTCAAACCATTAGGCTGCCACGGCTTTTTTCCTTAACCTTAACCTGCATACATCTAACAAATTAACTTATAATTACAAAGCTACTCAATTATAAAGGTTCTATATTACTTAATTGTTATGTACTTTCGTCCGGTTAGGAGTAGTTTATCGCTGCTCCCTCGGGATCTGTCCATTTTATCGGGATAAAAAGTAGCCTATGTGCTATTCCAGATTATAATCTATCTCTGTGCTGAATTTCATCCAGTTTAGCCGTTCTGGCGTGGTTAAGTAACAAACATCCATTCGAAGCTTTCATATTATAGTAATAATATTAATATCTATAAAAAAACACGTTTTTGTACAGCAACTATGCAAGTTGATAGCTTCTGTAGCTGCTGAGTAAAACTGAACCATGAAAACATACAGACAGACAGACACCAAAGTCTTAACATAAGGGTACTTTTTATACTGTTTAGGTATAGGTATGGAACCCTAAAAAATCAACCAGCTAATTATTGTTCAAAATATATACTCTAAAATTAGAACCGATGGACGGATAGATGGACAGCGTAGGCTTAATTAGCACCCCTATTGGCCCCTTAACCTTTTCATAATCATTGACGGTTCCGGAACCACAGGTTCAACGCCAACGACGGATATATCCGTCACGGCTGACAGCGAAAAATAGACCCGAGTCTCTATGACGTAAGGTTGAAATTGGCTCTGGTTTTCAGCTGTCATTGGCGTGTGAGTGACGACTTGTGTATTTGATATGGCTTTGAAAAGGTTAAAAATAAAAATATCGCCAATGAAATGTTTGTAATAAAATAATTTTTTTATTTTTATTTCAGACCAGGAATGATCCATAGTGTTAGTACAATAAAGCTTTAACCTATGTTAATAACACACGACTGAAGTAAAAATAAACAAAAATTAAAATTAAAAGTAAAAATTAAAATTAAAAGTTGACATCGCAGGAGCAACCAAAACCGATGGTGTGTCTTAATTGCTCCTCTCGATGGCAACTTGGACCCAGTAACGTGTAAGTGGGCACTCCAGTCGCTCGGCCCAGACCCTCAGAAGGCTGTTGCTGCTGCCACGCACCTGGCTCATCAGTGACGCTATCCTTTTTCGCCTGATGGCAAAATAGTAGATTGTACAACAAGTGCATAAAACGCACCATTTTACGCGAGACGTTTATCCATCCAAGCTTGCGAGCGAGGATGGATATAAAGTGGAGTGTTAAATGGGTTTTATGGACGAGTTGTACAATCTACTTTTCACTTCGATTGCGAGGAAACGAAACAGCAACATGATAAAAATAATAATAATAATAAATGCGACGAAATAAAAATTATAAGTTTATTCCATGAAGCTTTATTGTGTACTTTGGCTGTTGGTATCCTTGCCTTGGTCTTAGAATACTTACGAAACGAAATAAAATAAAGAGGTTATTCTATAAAGTTAAAGTTGTTCGTGTGGCTGTTGGACCGATTGCCTAGGTCTTCGACGAAGATTTTACTTTATGCATAAGAAGCGACTTTACGTCGCCTACGCACGACATAAAGACGAACTTTTAGAGCATGAGAAGTGAACAAGTAATAACCGTGTTGAACAGAAGCTAGAGTAGAGTAGAGTACAGCTCACCTCTCGGCGTTGAGCGCCCAGAGCTTGACGCGCGCGTCGTCGCTGCCGCTGGCCAGCAGGCGCACGTCGGCGCGGTTGAAGTGCACGGACCAGCAGCGCTTGTCGTGCTCCAGGAGCGCGCGCGTGCGCTGCCCCGTGCCCGCGTCCCACACCGCCACCGTGCCCTCGTAGTCCGCCGACGCCAGCACGTTCTGGACCGAACACAACCAAACTATATGGCTCATACACAGAGTTAGGTTCAACATTGTCCCTTCTGTTCCTAAAAGTTAACGACGTGGGAGTTTTTAAATCATAAAATTTCGATACAGGCCAAAACTACAACTATACTCCCATTACGAGGATATATTCTAATCCGAAAAATTTGGTTTCAAAGTTCTTAACTTTCTGGAACAGGAGAGACAACTTTTGTTTCTGTGACTGTGTATGACCCATATATAACATTCATTTATGCTATATTCACGCACGTCAAAACTACACAAAACACATCATAAATCCTTTCAAACACAATTATCATTGGGGTGTGGTAGTGCTGGGGTGAGGCGAATTAATAAAAATTGCGAAAATGGCAGTTTTAAAGTATGTATATAAAAAAAATGGGAACCGTGAAACGTATACAATTTCTATTTATTTATGTATATTTTGTTATTGATTTCATTTATTAATACGTTTAGTTTGCACCGCCTGCCAGTTCTTGATGTTTATTTTTAATCTTCTCTTCTTTGTAAGGTTGTCGGGAAGAGATCGCTATTTAGCGATAAGACCGCCTGTTGACTCACTATGTAACACTTCTCTTTCTTGTTGTATTTCTTGTTCTTGCTGTATGTGGTGTTAATAAACAGTTATTGTATTGTATTATTCCACCTAATGTATTGTATGGTCGAAAATATTGTTGCCTAACACCCGTTTAGTTTAAAATTACAGCATTTAATTTGATGTACTTCGTTGCCATGGTTACGTCTCTTAAATAACTCTTTAACCTTTTCACCACCATTGACGGAAATATCCGTCATGGTTGACGACGCAAAATAAACCTGAGTATGTATGAATTAAGGTTGACATTAGCTCTAGTTTTTATTTGACATGGCGTTGAAATGGTTAAAACTATAAATTGAAAGGATATAAATCTACATTACATATATACAGGCTGTTTTTTTATTCGTCTAAAAAATGTTGGGGGTTAAATCAGTAAGTCATACTGACCAACTTTCCCTATGGGACTAACACCGAAATCGCGAAAAAAAACTTGACCCTCCCATACATTTTGGCTAGTCAGCTGACGATGTTTTGTATGGGAGGGTCAAATTTTTTTTCGCGATTTCGGGGTTGGTCCCATAGTGAAAGTTGGTCAGTATGACTTACTGATTTAACCCCCAAAATTTTTTAGACGAATTAAAAAACACCCAGTATAATAGTAATTTTAATAACAATACTGCTCTGACATTTGAAATTGATTAGTTATGTTATTGTGTGTGTATGTGAGCCTGTAATGAATTAGGTATTGAACCTGTAATGTTACGCGTTCTTTGCTGTAAGTAAATAAATAAATAAATAAAATACGGAACCCACTGGTCAATGCATTCATTTTTATAATAAATTACCCGACGTAGTTTTAGAGTTCCAGCACTTAAAAATTACTTGAAAAAGTCGTTGATGTCTAAAGCGTACTATAGGGTCGAGGACTATCTAACGGACAAAAATGCTTGGCCTAAACCAGAAAATTAACTGAAAATTAACTAATAGCTGCTTACTACCTCACAAAAATCATGTAAACACTGTATATTGTCTAGGGGACACGGTTTATGTAGGAAGACATGTCGAAACTCTTTTATGTGGTTACATATGTGTAGATATATATGTGTATACTTATATACCTGTGTATGTATATACGTATATACAGGGTGTTAGGTAATGAGTGGATAAACCGTGAACTGCTGATAGGGGGCACTTAGGTCGTTCTAATAATGATAAATGAGGTTTAGTAAAAGTGCCACGGTTTTCGAGATATTTGGACTTTTTTAATTTTTTAGGAAATTGACACCCTTACTCGATTTTTTGGTCGTGGTTAGTGTACTAAAATGTTTTTTTTTTATTTTATTTTTAGCTTATTATTGTTTAATAGTTGTGTTATCCGATAAACATTACCATTTTGGCGTAACTACCGTGGTTTAATTTAAAAAAAATCGCAAACTTTAATTTTGCATCTTCGATCGAACATTTACCAAATTTTGAGCTCTTGCGGTGAAAAAAAAAATTACTATCACATGGTAGCCAATGAGCTAAAAAACATGCCCATTTAATAGAGATTTTAAAACAGTAAACATCTTTTTATTTAAATATTAGAATAAAAAACAACATCAGTTTTCCGCAATCGATTCGATTATTTCCTGTGATTATTTCATATTAAATTTGTGCTCCACAATTCCAAAGCGTACCTAATTATGACAAACTTTTCCTTGCGAAAATAAAAATACTGGCCACTAATTTTGTGAAACCTTTTATTGAAAAAAAGTAACGATTTGTGATCCGAGCGAAGCATTACACCCTTTTGTTGCAATAATAACAATACTGGGCAGTACTTTTTTTAATGCCATTTATTCGAAATTTAGCCATCCAGACTACCGGATTTTTAATCGAGTACATAATGCGTTCACTGAAGGCAGAATTCTTGGTCAGGGTGTGGGTGGAACAAGTGGAGGAAGACCCACCCGAGGAGATGACGAGAATGTTTTGGACCTAGTTGAAGCAGATCCTTCTCTATCCGTGCGTGATATGGCAAATTACCTGGGTTTATCTGTATGAAAAGTGCATACTACATTAAAAGTACACCAATTACACCCATTTCACGTCCAACGTGTGCAAGTTTTATTGCCTAGAGATTATCCCTTAAGAGTAACTTTTTGTCGAGTGATGCTGCGTCGGATGCGTGAAGACCCAGACTTTTTTAACAAGATACTGTGGTCGGACGAATCATCTTGCCGTCAAGATGGCTACATGAATCTACACAATCTGCACAGTTGGCAGTTAGATAATCCTCACTTAATGAGATAGGATAGATCTCAGTACCAATTTAAGGTAAGTCTTCTCATGATCACGGTATTCACGGTTGTTGTAATACGATAAAAACGTCAAGGTTTAATTAATTATGCTTTTTACCGCGATGAATCCCCTATCTATTACAAATATTAATTTTAGGTAAATTTGTGGACCGGTATCTTGAATGGCGAAGTGATCGGCCCCTTCGAGCTGCCATCTACTCTAAATGGAGATAATTACTTGGAGTTTCTTCAAAATGATCTACCTATCCTTCTGGAAGATGTGCCGCTTGCACTAAGGCAAGTAATGTGGTTACAACAAGACGGTTGTCCCGCACATTACGCAGCACGAGTGCGACAGTACTTAACTGCCGCATTCCCAGAACGATGGATTGGCCGGTTAGGCCCAATACTATGGCCTCCGCGTTCACCGGATTTGAACCCCTTAGATTTTTTTTATTGGGGTTGTCTCAAAGAGAAAGTGTACAGCCGTCCAATTACGAGTCTTTCTGGGTTACGAGAGCGAATAAGAATTGCTGCTCAAGAAATAGGGAACTCTGGATACACCAGATTCGTCAGGCGTTCCTTTATCCGACGATGTAGAGCTTGCATTAGGGCTGGTGGACGTCAATTTGAGCACATTATTTAAACTTAACTTTATTAAAACATTTCCTTTTTATGTTTTTTTATTTCACAGATAGCATTAGTTAAATCATTCATTAGAAAAACCGGCTTCCTTGCTACTCCAATACCTACTTTTTTAAGTTTTATTTATCAAAACCAATAAATGTTTACTGTTATAAAATCTCTATTAAATAGGCATGTTATTAAGCTTATTAAAAGAATAAAAAGCTGTCGGGATATTTTTTAAATTTCGAATAAATGGCATTAAAAAAGTAGTTAGTGCCCGGTATCGTTATTATTACAACAAAAAGGTTGTAAAGCTTCGCTCGGATCACAAATCTTTACTTTTTTCAATAAAAAGTTTCACAAAATTAGTGGCCAGTATTTTTATTTTCGCAATGAAAAGTTTGTCATAATTAGGTACGCTTTGGAATTGTGGAGCACAAATTTAATATGAAATAATCACAGGAAATAATCGAATCGATTGCGGAAAACTGATGTTGTTTTTTATTCTAATATTTAAATAAAAAGATGTTTACTGTTTTAAAATCTCTATTAAATGGGCATGTTTATTAGCTCATTGGCTACCATGTGATAGTAATTTTTTTTTTCACCGCAAGAGCTCAAAATTTGGCAAATGTTCTATCGAAGATGCAAAATTCAAGTTTGCGATTTTTTTTTAATTAAACCGCAGTAGTTACGCCAAAATGGTAATGTTTATCGCATAACACAACTATTTAACAATAATAAGCTAAAAAGAAAATAAAAAAAAAACATCTTAGTACACTAACCACAACCAAAAAATCGAGTAAGGGTGTCAATTTCCTAAAAAATTAAAAAAGTCCAAATATCTCGAAAACCGTGGCACTTTTACTAAACCTCATTTATCATTATTAGAACGACCTAAGTGCCCCCTATCAGCAGTTCACGGTTTATCCACTCATTACCTAACACCCTGTATATGCTATTTTTTTATTTTTTTTCTTAATAATTCTGACATGTTTTCCTGCAGAATTACGCAGATATTCTAAATTATTTTTATAGTTTTATATAATGCTAGAATAAGTAGTATCATTGTCATAAGTGAATATTCTATTAAAAAATGACTAACTGTTGAGTTTCTTGCGGCGCTTCTTCTCAGCAGTGGTCTCCTCTTGGGAAGCGCTGGTAGATTTTGACGTGTAAAAGTGCCCGTGTGGCCTACTTACTGAATAAATATATTTTATCTTTTATCTTTTAAATACGGAACCCTCGGTGCGCGAGTCCGACTCGCACTTGACCGTTTTTGTTTTTTTAACTGAAAACACCCACCTTGTGGTACGCGTTCCAGGAGATGCAGCTGATCTTGTGCGCGCACTGCATCTCCGCGCACGGGTAGTGCACGTCTACCGCGTCCCTCACCACCGCTTCGTACTCGAACACTTTGATCCGCTTCGTGACGCCAGCTATCGCGAAGAACTCCTCGTCCTTGTCGAATTCTAAAACGAAAAAAAATAATTTTTTTTCACTTCTCATGCTCTAAAAGTTCGTCTTTATGTCGTGCGTCGGCGACATAAAGTCGCTTCTTATGCTCTAGTGCATAAAGTAAAATCTTCGTCGAAGACCTAGGCAATCGGTCCAACAGCCACACGAACAACTAACTTCATAGAATAACCTCTTTATTTTATTTCGTTTCGTTAGTATTCTAAGACCACGGCAATGATACCAACAGCCAAAGTACACAATAAAGCTTCATGAAATAAACTTATAATTTTTATTTCGTCGCATTTTTTTTTATCATGTTGCTGTTTCATTTCCTCGCAATCGAAGTGAAAAGTGGAGTGTACAGCTCGTCCATAAAACCCATTCTAACACTCGACTTTATATCCATCCTCGCTCGCAAGCTCGCTTGAATGGATAAACGTCTCGCGTAAAATGGTGCGTTTTATGCACCTGTTGTACAATATACTATTATAATCCTATAAAGATTTAAAAACTGAGGGTTCCGTACACGTTTGGCTGGTTTTCAGTATTTGTTGTTATTCTATACGGTTTGTTCTATAGTCATACCGACGCTTGTATGTTTTATCGTTTTTACGATACAACAAAAATAAAAATACGTTGTAAAAAAAAACGTTTCTTGTATGGGGACCCCGTTTATTATTTCACTTATTTTTTTTTTGTTACGAGTAGTAAATCCGCCGTAATGACACTTATTCTGAAAAAAAAATCAACCCGCTATCTATTACGGTTCAAAAGATACAGCTCTTTATAGTTAGGACAGACAGACAGACGGACGGAAAGCGTAAGCATATTAATAGGGTTATAATTTACACATAAAGTACGCTAAAGTACTTTATTTTCGACTCTTATGAAAAAAATGACAAACTTATAAGTTTTTTTTTTCTGTTAATTTAAACCAACAAATACTTTTATTTAGAGATGGGCCGAATACGGACTTTGCCGAATACGAATATTCGGCCGAACATTCGGTTGAGCTCTTACCGAATCGAATATTCGGTTGCGCCGAATCGCTAGAAACAGGTTTTGACACGTACGCGCTCAGCGCTCCGCGCGTGTTTCGGACCTTCGCGCTCGCGCCATTTGACTTGTCGACCTTTAGTGGATAACTGAGAAAGGTGATTACTGATTAATAAAACTTACATAATTAAAACAACTTATTTAAGATACGGTTTTTGCAGAATAATTGTATTTATATT
This sequence comes from Tortrix viridana, assembly GCA_963241965.1. Taxonomy (NCBI): domain Eukaryota; kingdom Metazoa; phylum Arthropoda; class Insecta; order Lepidoptera; family Tortricidae; genus Tortrix; species Tortrix viridana. The sequence goes on along the minus strand of OY725198.1, from coordinate 1,642,899 downwards.
TAGACGCATATTTATCTCTTTTTGGTAGTCGCTTAGAATGCTGAAATAGGATTTCAATCCGACGAATTACGAAACAACCTACGCTCTTTATTTACTTTGTTTATTCGGTAAATATTCGGCAATGTAACCGAACTATTCGGCCGAATACGAACATTGAAAAACTTGCCGAATATGCCGAATACCGAATATTTACCGAATATTCGGCCCATCTCTAATTTAAATCAACAAATACTTTAATTTAAGAAAAAAAAGGTAACAGCCCTAGTACGGAACCCTAAAATAGCAACTCACCTATAGTAGAGACGATGGTGGAATAGTTGATGGCGTCGCTGGAGTAGGAGAGCGTCGCGAGCGGCCGGAGCGCCCTGTACCGCGTGAAGGCGACCAGGTCCTCGCGGAAGGCGTCCAGCCCGCCGGCGCCCGCGGGCGCGGGGCCCGAGGGCGGCGCGGAGCCTGAGGGCGACGGCGCCGCGCCAGCCTCGGGGGACGACTCCGGGAGCAGCTGGTCGCCGTTGAGACAGGGCTTCGTTGTGGCTGGGGATGGGGAGAAGTTCCAATTATCAACCGCGCTGCAAGTAGTGAATAAAATAGATCTCACACTAAATAATCCCTAGGCTTGTATTATAGGTATTAGATAACGAAGGGCCTCGCTGCCGCTCGTGGCCATAGACGGCAGCGGGGCGGGCGGCGCGGGTGTCACAGAGTCTACATGACTCTATCTAGTCGACACTCACTGGTGGGCTCGTGATCCTCGCTGCCGCTCGTGGCCACAGGCGGCAGCGGGGCGGGCGGCGCGGGTGTGTCACACAGTCTATCTAGTCGACACTCACTGGTGGGCTCGTGGTCGGGCACGCGGTGCTCGCTGCCGCTCGTGGCCACAGGCGGTAGCGGGGCGGGTGTGTCACAGTCTACCTGACTCTCTATCAAGTCGACACTCACTGGTGGGCTCGTGGTCCTCGCTGCCGCTCGTGGCCACACGCGGCAGCGGGGCGGGTGTGTCACACAGTGTACCTGACTCTCTATCAAGTCGACACTAACTGGTGGGCTCGTGGTCGGGCACGTGGTCCTCGCTGCCGCTCGTGGCCACACGCGGCAGCGGGGCGGGTGTGTCACACAGTGTACCTGACTCTCTATCAAGTCGACACTCACTGGTGCGCTCGTGGTCCTCGCTGCCGCTCGTGGCCACAGGTGGTAGCGGGGCGGGCGTGTCCCACAGTCTACATGACTCTCTCTATCTAGTCGACACTCACTGGTGGGCTCGTGGTCCTCGCTGCCGCTCGTGGCCACACGCGGCAGCGGGGCGAGCGGCGCAAGTGTGTCACACAGTCTACATGACTCTCTATCTAGTCGACACTCACTGGTGGGCTCGTGATCGGGCACGTGGTCCTCGCTGCCGCTCATGCCCACAGGCGGCAGCGGGGCGGGCGGCGCGGGCGTGGGCGCGGGAGTGACAGCCGGGGTGGCGGGCGGGAAGTACAGTTCGTCGGCTCGGTGCGCGAAGTAGCATTGCACGAAGTCTTCGAAATGGGCAGCCAGCCGACGCCACCTGGAACGAGGATATTACCTCGGTGATACTGAAATACAGCGTAAATAAAACAATCAATAGGTTCTAAAATGCACCTTATGACTTACTTTGTGAGGTGCATTTTGCTCTATCTTGAATTTGTTAGTTACGACGAAGATTTGATTACGACATTGAAAACATGAAGTATAGTATCAAGAGTTTCAGACTTCAAGTAAAAAAATCATCATGAAAATAATCCCGATACTAGACGCCAAACATTCTTGATACGTGTGACGGTTTTGACACTTAACAAGTATCACAATTTAAGTACGAGTTCACTATCCGATTCTCTTAGAGCGATCCGAAGTCCATTTGTATGAAAAATCGGATGAACTAATGCTACTTCGGACCGAACATTTCTCAGATACGGATCGGAGGCAGTGCGAAACCGCTCTTACGCCGAAGAAATCGTGAGGAAACCTGCCTATTCAGACGTGTGGGGTAATTGCACAAAAGATCCTATAGGGTCCAAGTGTCCGAACAGGCTCACCTGTACAAGATAACTAAAGATCGGCTGACGGGAGCAATTTATGTCACTTTCACGTCAAACGTAATGACTAGTATGGATATGTTAGGTATGGTTTAAATTAAAGTATAAGTAAACAAGATAAAATTAAAACTAAAACTTGACTACGAAAACAACCAACGACATCACGGTGCCTCTTATGCTATTTTTATTATTTGTATCACAAAATAATGGTACATTTCTTTTCGAGATTAATGGATGAAAACCTCACATTTGATAAGAAACTAGGTAATTTTTTTTACATTTAGCCTCAAAAGTTAAAAATGCGTACATTTATAGTTCAAAAATCGTACTCAAAATTTGATTAGAATCATATCTATAATATTCTTTAGTCGGAAAGTTGCTACCTGTCGCCGACCATTAACAAAAAGACTCGATAAAAAAAATCATACATTTTTACTAGGTATATAAATTACGCACGAAATTAAATAGAGTCATATCCATGTAATACTTTCGTCATCAGTGACATAAAATGCTACCGGTGGCCGATCACTAAAGATAACCTAAAGATAAGTCACTCACAGTGTTGACGTATTAAAACGGTCATCAACGATTCACTGTTGACATGTTTTCGTAAATCTACACCTTAATAACCGAACCTAACTAATGACTTGTTTGTCGCTCAGACACAGTATAAATATAGCTAAAGCAGTAAAGAAACTGCGAATAAGGGCGGCCGCACATTGAGCCACTAGTGGCCGCCACTAAACGCGACCACTAGTGGTTCGGCTAAGCCACTAGACGCAGCCACCAATCGCGGCCACCGGTGGCTGAGTGGCGGCCACTATTGGCAATTGTTTATTGGAGAAGCCGGCGACTGTGGCCGGGTGTGCGCGCGAGGCGAGCGACAAAACGCGGCCACTCGAACGCTCGGTGTGCGCCGATCCTATACAAAATGTATTAAAAACTCGTCCGCAGCTTGTGGCTGCCACAAGTGGCTACGCTGTGGCCGCGACTAGTGGCCTAATGTGCGGCAGCTCTAAACGTTCGAAACGTCGCACGTCTCGACGAGACCCCTAAACGAACATGGCTGTGCTGTCAGTGGCGGGTGTCGCGTGGTTGTAACGTGCGTCTGTGTGAGCGCGACGTTGCGAACGTTCGTTCGAAGTTTCTTTACTTCTTAGCTATATTTAAACTGTGGTTCGGATCAGGGACCGGAACCGCTTACTATTAAAGGGGTTTTCGATAGGGTATTTGATAGACTTGTTTTTACAAACCACAAGGATGCGCTAAGCCTGACGTCGACTTAGTCCAATGAAAGGGCAACAAACGATACAGTTAATTCGACTAAGCGCTGACCCAATCCCAATACCCTATCATCTGTTACCCTATCTAACGGACAAAAATGCTTGGCCTAAACCAGAAAATTAACTAATGTTTAATGTTCAATAGCTTACCTACTACTCGTACATACCTCATAAAAATCATGTAAACGCTGTATCTTGTCTAGGGGACACGGTTTATGTAGGAAGACATGTCAAAACTGTTTTGTGTGATATATATATAAATTTTCTCGTAGTCATTCTGACATGTTTTCCTGCAAAACTACGCAGATATTTAATATTATTTTTACAGTTTTATATAATGTTAGAATAAGTAGTGACATTGTTATATTTTCATTTAAAAAATGACTAACTGTTGAGTTTCTTGCGGCGCTTCTTCTCAGCAGTGGTCTCCTCTTGGGAAGCGCTGGTAGATTTTGACGTGTAAAAGTGCCCGTGCGGCCTACTTACTGAATAAATATCTTATATCTTATATCTTAAACTGAATCGTACGGTTTTAATCTCTATGCGCAAGTGTTTCGACTTATTAGTGCACTACCTAACAATTGAGTGGGTAGCGGCTAGACAGAGATCGCCCGAATGCGTAAAAAAGAGAGAGGCCATCAATAGGGTAATACCCAGCTAATGCTAAGTGGTTAACCAGTTCAAAGGCGTTCCCCTAACGTTAAGGTGCGTCCAGATTATGCGCGGCAAACACTCGAACATTGGCTCGCGCGGCGGCCGCGCATAATGTAGACGGGGTTGCCGCGCGCGGCAGCTCGAACGTTGCCGCGCTCGAACGTGCCGCGGGGCGATCCGAGCGCTGTCGGTTTTTTAGCCCGCATCAAAGGAGCTTCAGTCGCTGCCGCGCGCGCAATTTGGACGGTTGTTTGTGCACGACGAATGAACGTTTGCCATGGACAACGACAAGTATCGCGAGTTAATACAATTGTATGGGAAATATGATTTGCTGTGGAATAGCAAATCGCCTTTACACCACAACAAGGCACTAAGGCATGATCCGTGGAATAATTTTTTTTCGCCCACCAATGCCTTTTTCGTTTAAAATTATTGCGAATGATGTGATGAATCACAATAAACGCGGCTGCCGCACGACCACGCGCGTCCTTGGTTAGAACGAACTAATTGGCGCGCGCGCCATGCGCTGATCGAGTTGGATCGCTTGCCGCGCGCGGCAGCCACGGTCTACCTAAATTCCGTCGAACATTTGCCGCGCGAGCCAATGTTCACGCGAACACTGGCTCGCGCGGCAGCCGCGCATAATTTGTACGCGCCTTTAAGGTAACACAATCAAAGGGTAACCACATCGATAGGGTAACCAAATTATAGGTTACCCTATCGATAGGGTTAATCAAATGAAGAGGTTTTCCGGTCCCTGGTTCGGATAGTCCTTTCTAAGTTGTATGCAACGATAGAGACACAATGAGCGACAAGCGGGAGAATACAAGTGCTAAGAGCCGGGTGGTCACCTGTTGGCGAGCGCGTCGCCGCCCTGCGCGCCGCCGCCCGCGAAGCCCTCCTCGCCGGGCTCCGGCGCGCATGCGCTGTCCGACACCGACCCCGCCAGCTCAGTCAGCTCCTGGACAAGATAAGATAAAAAAGATAAAAGATATTTATTCAGTAAGTAGGCCACACGGGCACTTTTACACGTCAAAATCTACCAGCGCTTCCCAAGAGGAGACCACTGCTGAGAAGAAGCGTCGCAAGAAACTCAACAGTTAGTCATTTTTTAAATAGAATATTCACTTATGACAATGATACTACTTATTCTAGCATTATATAAAACTATAAAAATAATATAAAATATCTGCGTAGTTCTGCAGGAAAACATGTCAGAATTATTACGAAAAAAAAAATAGAATATATATATGTATATGTATATTGTCTAGGGGACACGGTTTATTTAGGAAGACATGTCGAAACTCTTTTATGTGGTTACATATGTGTAGATATATATGTGTATACTTATATACCTGTGTATATATATATACATACTACTCTGTCAAGAAAGTACCGGGAAAAGATCAATAATACACAAACTGTTTGTTAATCATCCAAATTTATTTTATCACCTTCAAAGTATGCTCCTTCAGAAACGATACACTTACGCCAACGAATAATCCAATCATCAAAACATTTTTTAAACGCTGTTTCCGGAATTGAATTCAGTTCTCGGCGCGAATTCTCCTTTATGTCTTCTACCGATTGAAAACGGGTGCCACGAAGTGGTAATTTGAGTTTAGGAAAAAGAAAGAAGTCGGCAGGAGCCATATCTGGTGAATATGGTGGTTGCTCGATGGTATTTGTTGAGTGTTTGGTCAAAAATTCTTTCACAATGATGGCCTTGTGCGAAGGCGCATTATCGTGGTGCAAAATCCAAGAATTTTCATTCCACAAATCTGGCCTTTTTCGTCGAATTTGCTCTCTTAAATGCCGCATAACGCTCAAATAATATTCTTTATTTACCGTTTGACCTTCCGGCAAGAATTCCGAGTGCACAACACCGCGATAGTCAAAGAAAACAGTCAACATGACTTTGACTTTTGATCGACTTTGGCGTGGTTTCTTCGGTTTCGGTTCAGTTGGAAGGCGCCACTCCGAAGCTTGTTGACTAGTTTGCATGTCAAACTCGTAAACCCACGTCTCGTCACCAGTAACAATGCGTTTCATGAATGTTGTGTCGGAATTGACTCGTTCTAGCATGTCCTCAGCGACTCTCATGCGATTGAGTTTTTGGAGAAAATTCAGGTCTTTTGGGACTAGCCGAGCGGTAACATGTTTCATACCCAAATGATTAGTTAAAATAGTACGGATCGACTCGTGAGATACAGAAAGTTCGGCGGCTATCTCTCTCAAAGTTGAATGAGGATTTTCAGTCACTATTTCCTTCACTTTTGCGATGTTAACTTCAGTTGCAGACGTTGATGGCCTACCAGAGCGAGGCAAATCTTCCATTTAACTAATCATTTGGGTATGAAACATGTTACCGCTCGGCTAGTCCCAAAAGACCTGAATTTTCTCCAAAAACTCAATCGCATGAGAGTCGCTGAGGACATGCTAGAACGAGTCAATTCCGACACAACATTCATGAAACGCATTGTTACTGGTGACGAGACGTGGGTTTACGAGTTTGACATGCAAACTAGTCAACAAGCTTCGGAGTGGCGTCTTCCAACTGAACCGAAACCGAAGAAACCACGCCAAAGTCGATCAAAAGTCAAAGTCATGTTGACTGTTTTCTTTGACTATCGCGGTGTTGTGCACTCGGAATTCTTGCCGGAAGGTCAAACGGTAAATAAAGAATATTATTTGAGCGTTATGCGGCATTTAAGAGAGCAAATTCGACGAAAAAGGCCAGATTTGTGGAATGAAAATTCTTGGATTTTGCACCACGATAATGCGCCTTCGCACAAGGCCATCATTGTGAAAGAATTTTTGACCAAACACTCAACAAATACCATCGAGCAACCACCATATTCACCAGATATGGCTCCTGCCGACTTCTTTCTTTTTCCTAAACTCAAATTACCACTTCGTGGCACCCGTTTTCAATCGGTAGAAGACATAAAGGAGAATTCGCGCCGAGAACTGAATTCAATTCCGGAAACAGCGTTTAAAAAATGTTTTGATGATTGGATTATTCGTTGGCGTAAGTGTATCGTTTCTGAAGGAGCATACTTTGAAGGTGATAAAATAAATTTGGATGATTAACAAACAGTTTGTGTATTATTGATCTTTTCCCGGTACTTTCTTGACAGAGTAGTATATATACACAGGTATATAAGTATACACATATGTAACCACATAAAAGAGTTTCGACATGTCTTCCTACATAAACCGTGTCCCCTAGACAATATACAGTGTTCACATGATTTTTGTGAGGTAGTAAGCAGCTATTAGTTAATTTTCAGTTAATTTTCTGGTTTAGGCCAAGCATTTTTGTCCGTTAGATAGTCCTCGACCCTATAGTATGCTTTAGACATCAACGACTTTTTCAAGTAATTTTTAAGCAAGCAAGGGCAAACAGCTGTTTAATAACACTAGTTTACAAAACATATTTTTTTGCTCTAAGGTTAGACGTGACATCTCTTGTAGACTTTTTAACGCTGAATCTAATTCTGGCCACATAATTGCTCTAGCACGTTAGGATTTTGCGATATACCAATCTCAAAGTGCTAAAAACACGGTTTTTGGCGATATTTGAAGTAATTCTTTGAGAACAGCAATTTTGTATGATCATTTCTAACTAAAGCATTCTTTAGTACTACTCTTTCTCTCTCAAACTCATTTTGGTTTGTTTCGCTACGAGTTGTTTTTCTCGAGATATACCATTTTATTTTCATAATGTAGTTCGCTAGTACTAAAATGCAAAATAGAATATAGGTATTATCGAAGTACTGTAGCTAAAAATTAACATCTTGAGAAACCCAGGGGTCAAAAATGTTGTATACTAGTGTAATTATCGCCAGTTAGAAAACGTATACTTTTGATGCAAACGTTATTTTTCTCAAATCAGGTTTATTTTATAACAAACAAACCTGATCCTGACTTGAATTTCTAATTGATTATTTGGTCAACTGATAGATAATGCTATTAGGCATTCAGTACGCCATTTGCATAAGAGGGCATTAGCTCGTTAATCCGTTAATAAAACGATGTCAACAAAATGATTAACGGATTAACTTTTAAGTTAACTAAAAAAATGTTAACGCTCTTTTTAACTTTCGTTAACTTCCTATAAGTCCGGGCCGCGTCGCGAAAAACACGTTCTGACGATTTCTAATTATTATTACAAACTGATTCTAATTATTATTTGACGACGCGGTTAACCTAGTTGGTAGTGACGCTGCCGTAGGCAGGTAGGCAAGCTAGCGGTCCCGGGTTCGAATCCCGGTATGGGAAAATATTTGTGTGATGTATTTCGTTTCCTAGTACCCATAGTACAAGCCTAGAGCTTAGTTTGGGACTATGTCAATATGTGTTGTTCCATCTGTTGTAAATGAAATGTGATACGCAATAAATGATTTTGAATTTGAATTTGAATTGAATTTGTGTGAGATTGTCCCCTGATATTTATTTATTTAAACTAAATTATACATCCTTCTTTTATTATTTTATGTCCTAGCTAACCTTCCATAGACCAATTTTGTTTTACACGCAATTTACTAACGGAACGACAGAAAAAACAATTTCTACTATAAGTTAAGGATTAACGATTAACTTTAACTTCGGTTAAATCTTCCGAAATATAACGCTTTAACGTTTAACGGAGTTAACATTTTTAGTAACAGATTAGCGATTAACGAAGTTAACTGTTTGATTAACTGCGCCCAACAATGGCCATTTGTATTTGTTTTTGTACAAGAAATATTAAATAAATAAATAAATAAACCTTAAATAGACGGGTAAAACAGCCATCTTCAACACAGCAACGCTATTCCTGCTAAGGTAAAAGGCAGTATTTTACACAAAACTACTGTAGCAATTACAACCTTATTACCCAGTTATGAGGTTGCAATTATTACAGTAGTTTTGTGTAAAATACTGCCTTTTACCTAAGCAGGGCAGTACACTGACCTGCCTGAGCGTCTTGACGGCGTCGTGCGCGGAGCCCGACTCGCCCTCCTCGCTCGGGAAGGAAGCCAGTCCCGCCGCGCCGGCGCGCAGCTCCTGCAAACAATAGTCATTCGGCATCCTAGGCTGTAAAGTTTGACGCGAGCAAGCGAGGGAACTAAAATAGGACCATGAGCGTAGCGAAGTATTCAAAGGCACGAGACGTATATATTTTTGCTGCCGTGCGAAACACACAATTTTTCACAGGACAGCTAGAAAAACAATAGGCATGATGACAATTTTTTTTGATACGCCAATCGATCTGGTTTTGAGTAAGGATCAAATGTATGTATGGGACAAACTACAATCAGAGTACAGCAACAGTTGGAAATGAGAGGCAAAGTCCGACATCACTACTAAACGTTGAAAACGTCCCATACAGATCGACACTCAACTATGACGTCACGGCTTAGTAAATGTACTAAATATTTGGACAAACCAGTAACTTGTTATTTTGATCGTGAAAGACTGCGTTTAAGCACATTGTTATACAATTCATTGTTAGTATAAAGATAATTATTCTGATAGTACCTTTAAATTTATTTTATATTTATTTTAAACTTCAGAACTTTGAGGTATCTTTAAATCGTGTTGCTGGTAACACAAGTTCAACAAGTACCAACCAAGTTGTACCAACAACTAAGTTGGTACAATTTAGTTTTTATCCGCATCCGGTTCGAAGGACCAAATGTCGTGAGCGTGGACTGTAGGTTCGCTAGGGTTGGTTAAACTCTTGCAACTTTTCACACAATATATATTTATAACACCAAACACTATATAAGCAAGGGAGAAAGGTACAGAGAGAGTGTGCGTTTCACAGACGCATTAAACGGATATGGATAAAAACTAAATTGTACCAACTAAAAGGTCGAACTTTTGTTGTCAACAACAAATCGTGTTTTTAAATAACTTTGATACTTTGAAAAAGAACGGACCAAAACCCTCCTATACATACACCTAAGCTCGAGTAAAGTCAGTTTAAAAACAAACCTGGCTTTGCCAGCCATCTTCGCTCACCTCTGACGTTGGCAAGGCTTGTCGTTGACGCACGCAGGGTGGCCGCTTTTTACAACATTTAAATTTCCTTGACTTTTCCCGGTTTTCCAGGCACTTTTTCGGTTTTTTCCCTGATCATCCAAGCAAAAATAAAAAAAATGTCTCATAAATTATATTTTATAATAATTTTTTTTTTAAATTTTGATGCGATTCGAGGATTTTTACATTTTAATCAAGACTCGTAACATATATTTTTTCTCAAAATGCACCGATATTTTTTATTTAGTAAATTTATTGAAATTAATTTATAGTTTTTCGTACTTTAGAATTAGTAGATGTTTACAACGATAACTTATTTCATAGTTGTTATTACACCGATTTTAGATTTTTGTACTTAGTGACTTTTTTCTCTCAATAAACGAAATGCAAATTATAGTTTTAGTAAGTAATGTATTTTTCCCTGACCTTTTGCAATTTTCCCTGACATTTCCCTGATTTTTTCCCTGACCAGCGAATTTCCCTGACTTTTCCCGGTTTTCCAGAAAGTGGCCACCCTGCGCACGGCAACATGAACTTGTGCATGGGCTGTGCCCCCGACCTTGAGCGCGGCGGCGACGTGGCGCATGTCGGCCTGCACGAGCGCGGCCTCGCGCGCCAGCTGCGCGAGCTGCGCGGCGCGGTGGCGGTGCAGCTGCGCCAGGAACTCGTACAGCAGCCGCTGGTGCGCCGCCGCCGACTCCGCCTGCAGCAGCCGCTTGCGCCGCGTCAGCACCTGCGCACGCCCGCTCCTGAACCACGCACGCCCACACACCCGACACCTAACCCTGAAGCTGGCCTATTGCCTATTGCCATCATTTCGATTGGAATAACACTTTACGCTTATAGTTGTTGCTCATAAAAGTCTTTTGTCATAAATATTCCTGCGCATAATACTTTCATTTTCATAAATTTTTTGGTCATAATATTGAAGATCATAATGTTTTTAATCATAAGAATTGCAATGCATAAATTATGACATTTATGACAATAGACATATAGTTGAAATTGACCTGCCTGACCTAATTTAGCAAATAATCACTAATGCGTACGTAAACTAATTTGATAAATTAGATTGATTTCAACTTGATAGGTTAGGTTAGAGTTATGTCAAGGCGCTGCGCGCCATAACTATGCGGAATAGGAGCTCCGCACGGCGGAACTCCGTCGACTTTGTCGTACGTCATCTGGTTGTAACAAAACAGTATTAGTTGTACTGCAGTGGATATTGTTTAAAATATCGAAGCCTATCGCAATACAGTATTCGGGTGTCTGGGGTGTAGTTGTGTTTGTAATAATTTATTCAAACGAAGTATAAAAAACGTTTGTCTTATATAACGTGAAAACGTTATACGCAAAACTATTATGGCGATTGATGCTTAAAACTTTTATGCGCAATAAATGTATGACAATTGTTATAATATGCTCTCAAACATCATAAATGCCTTTTGACAGTAAGCGAAGTGATCATTATGACTCAAACAGTTATGCCTATCAACAGTATGCCATAAAACTGTATGTGACCCAATATGGACCCCTCTCAGACACTTCTCTTATACTGACACTAAGTGTTTTGTATATATATTATATTTTGTAATAATATCATGATGATGAGCATCACCTCCAGCATGAGCTCGACGTCGGGCATGGCGAGGTTCCGGCTCTCGGCGGCGAGCAGCGCGCGCAGGCGCTCGGCGTCGCCCCCCCCCTCGGCGGCGGCGGAGGGGGGGCGCGCGGCGCGCAGGCGGCGCCGCGCCACCAGCTCGTTCAGCATGAAGTTCGGGAACATGTGGTCGCGCGTCGCCACGGCCGCCCCGCATTTTGGACACCGGCTGGAAAGAAAATTGGTTTAAAAAAGTTTGGACACTGTTCAGAGTGAAATTGGTAACATGATCCTATTTTTGATTAAAAACCTGCTGAATGTAAAGTAATGATCACCTATAGATTTAAATCGGTCCTGTAACTGGCTAATAGACAGAGAGCTAGCCATGGAAAAAGAGGGTTGCAATTTATTGAATGAGCAGTGGTGAGAAATCGAATAATGATGAACAGCTGCTAGGCTCTCGTAACAATGAATAATGATGGTATAGCATTTGAAAATTCTAATGAAAATTGTGTTCAAATGTATGTTTGTATGTTGGGGGTAATCTCCTTAAGGTATAACCTTCTAATTCCATTTGACCAAACTGAATGTAAAGCTGCTCAAATCATCTAAAACCCTGTCATCTACCGATTTGATTTCCTCTCCACTCAAAGGGACATCAATACTAGTGTATTGATTGCTTTGTATTATTTGAAACGCCTGCCTACTAACCGGTGCTGCTCGACAGATTTAGCGATGCAGGCGTAACAGAACGAGTGCCCACAGCGCGTGACATAGGCCTCGTCGATCAGCTCGAAGCAGACGGGGCAGAGCAGCTCGCAGTCCTTGTCTTCCAAGGAGCCTCCGAGACCACCCAAGGCTGCTGCCCCAGATCCTGCAGCTGACATGCTTCTGCAACAAATAAATAAAATATAAGGAGACGATCTTGTACACATTGATCTAGTCCGTAACCGCGAGGTTACGTCATGTTAAGTCCGTAATCATGAGGTTAAGGCCCATGTCAAATTTTGTTTGTTCTAAAAATAATCTAATGTCATTCATTTAAAGTTAAAAGTCACTTTGACATATGTCCTAAATTTAGGCTTTTACGAGGTTAACTAAGCTCTAGGCTTGTACTGCAGGTACTAGACAGACAGTCATACTATTATCTTCATCATATTTATATGAAAATTTGTATGGATGTTTGTATTGTATTTGTATGCTTAAAATTTGGATGGGATTTAGCACGGGTGCGCACCACACTGCCTGTGCTTTATGCTTTTGCCGCTTTTATAAAACATTACAAGCACAGGGGGAAAAACAGAAATTGCAATTAACAAATAATGAAAAAAGTAAGAAAGTCGCGTGAAATTGTGCATGCCGCCTTTCAGGGCTACATAGGTTAAACCCATTCCCCAATCAAAGTGTTGGCCACATTGTAAACAAACAGTTAGTTGAACATAAAATGTGAATCGCCTAACACTTTATACACGACCGCGGCTTTTCAATCGCCTCACAAATTAGGGTCAGATAATTATAGAAAATGATCAATATACTAATTATTGATCATGTGCAGATTAACAACATCAAAACAATGACTTTTCCCGCCTATTAAACGGCTGTTAGTGCTTTCTATAACGCGCAAATAGAACTAGCATTCAAATTCTAAACTTACAAAGTTGTGTGTTCCTTCGTAGGGCTCCAAAACCAGCAATCCTGGCCTTATTCCTGGGCACCACTTTTGTCTCTCATCAGAGCACGTTTTTCCCGCGGCTAGTCACCTTTTGCACTACACTACAGCCTTTTGCCACTTGGCCACTAGCCTGCGAGCAGTTTGTATCACTTCTAAGCGAGAGTTTTCTATTAAAACCCATCGTTTTTCAGAGGATACTCGACACCACCGCCTGCCATCGCTGCATCCTCGATTGACTTTTGAAACATGGTGTTGCTAGCGCAAGTTCTAATAATTAGAATTAGGTCACGCAGACCTGGTAATTTTAAAGTGTTTTTCATTTGAATTCTCGACTTAAAACGAAGATTACTTTAATTAATATAATTTTTAATACAGGTTTGCTTTTATTCACAAAATTTGATTTTGTGTTTTGAAAAGTTAAAACAATATGTTTAAATAGCGCCATCTGTGTATTAGCATAAGGACTCGTGCGAAATATCGCCCCCTGGCAATCCACATAGTGCTGCCCTGCTTTATCAGCCGGGTGAACGCCATTTTACTTTACAAAAGGTTGCACTATCTTTCGTCAACAATGTAAAACTAGAAGTGAAATGTTTGCTCGATTTTTGCAGTGTTTGTGATGTGATTGTGGCGTTTTACCCCTCGAATTAAATACTAGGGTCATGGAGGAACCTAACGAGGACCCCAGGGTCGTTCCCGGTGAGTGCAGTGTTCCAAAAACCGAGCTCCGAGTTACGGTCAACTGACATACGAGATCCGTAATGTTACCTTTCCCGGTTTCAGAACTCTACTTTCTGATAGCGAAATTTCTTTCGGGTGGACCCTTGACGGAGACTGCAAAGGTAAATTGGGTGGAAATTGGCGTAGAATATATTTGTGTGTTGGATACGCCACTAATCGAAACGTTTTCCTTTGCAGACATTGTTAAAAGAGCTCGAGAGAGTAGAGGTGAGTCTGAGCTTTCCTAGTGCCGGGTTTAGAGCTTATTATTGTTTTGAAAGCAAACGCACGTGGTAAGACTGTCAAACAAGCTGAAAGTTTCCTGAAAAGTTTTTATATAGGCGGTCGTTCGCAGGTCCTGCCGAGACGCCTTGACTGGGAGGGCGCGGAGCACGCCCAGTCTTACGATGAATTGGTGAGTTTTCATTCATTTTTACGCGAATTTTCATGTTTATTTACGTTTTCTAACGAGATGTGCGCCCTGAAATAAGGGAAATGCTCGAACTCGACGATTTTTTTTAAATCGTGTCTGGTATCAAAATGAGCCCCAAAAAGCGATTGGAAATAGTGAAAAATGTTTTTGGGTGGTTTATGTGATAAATTTGATGTTTTTATGCAATTTGCAAAAATCTCGTAATATCATGCATCACAAGGACGGATGCTGGCCTAATGGCATATGTTGTCGTCTCTTTCTTGCTCGCGGCCGGTTCATTGATGCGGGTTTTTCTTTCGCTCATCGGGCCGACCGAGCTCGGCCCGGGCCGCGATAGGCCGAAGCTCGGCGGACGCACCCGATTGCCGCCTACAATGGCTGACGCCCTAATGGCGGCAATGTTTGAAACATCGCAAAATAAAAAATATTATTAGTCAAAGTTTTTATAACATTATTTTTGTAGTTTCATATTTAGCTTAAATACCTATTTCAGACATAAAAAATAATAAAAAAGTATTTCTCAATTACGGATACGATTTACCTTTTGCAAATTTGTATGAATGTGTTCCAATAATTTCAATCACGCCTAAACAGCTGACCAGATTTGTATGAAATTTGGCACGCAGATAGTTCATTTCCTGGATTGATCACAATTTCTAGCCCGTTTAGAGGGAGCAAAACTCTTTTCTGCTCCCTCTTAATATATGTATTTTTAAACTTTTCATTTCTGCCCTGTCAACAGGGAGCAAAATCGATTTTGCTCCCTAATGTCAAGTTCCTCATTTAGTCAAACCACAGATATAAGAAAACTTAAAATATCACATAGTAAGCGACCATAGATAGACGCCACAGAACACTAAAAAAAATCCAAATTTTAGAACGGTGTTCAAGGAGACTGCTTCAGTAGGAGTTCAAGAAGCGCGCTATTTTTCTTAAGGTTTAATTTATCGTCTCCTTGAACGCGTTACTGCATCACGCGATATATTTATGTACATTGTTTTTAAATATGGTATCAATATACTTTATCTTTATTTTATGTAATCATTTGTTTTCCTTAATTAAATGTATGATTGATAACTACTGGTCTTTTACTTATTTATTGGATGAATAGTTTTTTTCATAGGAGAAGTGAAAAGAAGAGTGTATGTATTACACGGTAGCAAAATTATTTATATCTTAGGCGTGGCGGTTTGAATCCCTCACCACGCTCAGGATTCCATATTAGAATCTTCCGCTACGCTCGGGATTCTATTCTGGAATCCATCGCTTCGTTCGAGATTCAACACGCTGACCCTCGATGAAATATTGCATTTTGCTCCCCTGGTAATACAATCTACTATTGGATTGAAAACTGGATAAATCAGTCCTAAATAAATTGACCCTGTGTCCCCAGGCGTCCCAATACCGCGACGTGTCGTGGCGTCACCTGGCTGCGGTGTGCGAGCGGGCGCTGCGGCTCTCCCCCTCGCTCCCGCCGAGCCCGTCCGCGCTGCGCGTGCGCCTCTCACTACTGGACGACTCGCTGGCGCGCGCGAAACCTAAATACAGCCTGTTTAAGAAGGATCATACGCTTGGTGAGTCTGTGTCAAACAATTAATGGTAATCCTACTACAATTATAAATGTGAAAGTATGTATGGATGCTTGGATGTTTTTGTTTCAATCACGCCTAAACAACTGAACAGATTTTTTTCTTGGATAGCTATATATACAGGATGTCCCAATATCAATAGACCACATTGACACCGGAGGTAGGACAGCTTAAGAGATACCGAACCAGCCTAACATGACCTCGGTAAAAGTCGCATGGTTTTCGAGATATGCCAGTTTACTGGAAAATAACTTTAAACTGGCAAATCTTGAAAACCATGCGATATTTACTAAGGTCATGTTAGGCTGGTTCGGTGTGGGGACAATGCGTTACGCATTTCCACTCCGTTAAAAAAAAAAAAAAAAATAAAAAAAAAAAAAAATTGTCTGGTTCGGTCCATCTTAGGCTGGTCTACCTCCAGTGTCAATGTGGTCTATTGATATTGGGACACCCTGTATGATACTTTTAATCCTGGTATTTTTGATCGATTCAGAGCGAAAAGCGATATACGACTTCTACGCGGACGGAGTTGAGATATCTTTAAAGTTTCTCGATTAAATTAAAATAGAACCTAATCAAAATTGGGTCATCCGTTTGGGAGCTACGGTGCCACAAACATATACAGTACGACACACTTGATTAGGCGCGTCGTGAATCATCGTTTGCGCAGACGCGAACAGACAAATCCGATGATATCCGAGAGCATTAATTCAATTTACAATCCGACTTGTAAGGTGCAAATTGCACTACAGCTGTTTTCCGCCTCACTCACGCAGGGCACGCATCTTTCATAGTTACACTGCAGGCCCTTGTTGACGGGACACACGAATAATTTATAATGAAATATTTACTCCTAATCTTGAATCAGATTTTTATTGGTATCAAAAGAATGTTATATGCTCACAATTACCTACCTACATTTAGTAAAATTGATTTCGTATACTACTCCTTTTATGAATTCAGAAAGTTATGCGTAAAACCATTATGACGATAAATATTAATTAATTAAGACTTGCGTAAAAATCTTATGACAACATATGTTTATGCTTTCAAACATAACAACAATAATACTATTAATAAAATACTAATACTATGACTAAGAATAATGTCAACACTGATCGAGGTTGTAACCCACGCTGCGTGCCCACAAACAAAACACGGCTAACCTGCCGGCCAATCACGGCACAGGATGAAAAGAGCGGTACGTGGATCATACTGATTGGTGAAGTACATTTCCCGCGCTTCAAAAATTTGTCTACTGCGCAGGTACATCGGTAAGACATGTCAAGTGTGTCGTACTGTACACAGATACCCACATTAATAACACCCGTCTTGCGTCGGGGGTGCAAAAACTGTCTACAAAGGCTTGTCCCAAAAATACATTTTTTTTATAGAAAATTTTTCATCTCGTTTTTTTTCCAGCACGCCGCCTGCTGTCCCGCGAGCTCGGCGGCGTGATCGGCGGGCGGGCGACGGCGCCGCGCGCGCCCGGGGCCGTGCTGCCGGCGCGCCTGCTCGGGGGGCTGCGCTTGCGGCGCCGCACGCTCGGCCACCTCTCCGCCGTCTACTGCCTGGCGTTCGACTGCTCCGGCCGCTACGTGTGCACGGTGAGCGACTGTCTGCCCGCCACGAGAGCCCCCGGGCTCCGTTGACGACTTGGTCTTATGTAATTTTGTCAGGTTGGCAAATCTATTTGGTTCAAATTGAGTAAGTCAATTTTGTGTCATTTAATTATTCATACGGTATGTTAGATATAATACGGAACTTTAAAAAAGGTAAGATAATTTCCAATTCAATTTTGGGAAAATAATGACTCTAATTAATTTCATGATTCTGCTAATCTCAAAGTTGGATAGTGCACTGCGTTTATTGTTTTCGGAGGGAGATATCAGCAAGAAGATAAAACATTTATAGTAAAAATATGTGACAGTTAAAAGTTATCACTTTTGTTTTCTTTGTTATGTGAGAAAAGAGGCTACGGCAAATTTTTTTCTATCATCTACTGTTTAGCTGGAGGTGAAAAAAACATTTCTGAGTCTATTAACATTTTTGTTTTTCACGGGTGAAATATCGTAATATATTTAAAATTCCCCCGTGTTATTTCAGGGCGCAGACGACCTGCTAGTGAAGGTGTGGAGCGCTATGGACGGGCGGCTGATCGCGACGCTGCGCGGCGCGGGCGCGGAGATCACGGACGTGTGCGTGTCGCGCTGCGGCGCGCTCCTGGCGTGCGGCAGCGTGGACCGGCTGGTGCGCGTGTGGAGCCTGCGCTCCGGCGCGCCCGCCGCCGTGCTGCACGCGCACGCCGGCACCATCACCTCGGTCAGTGCACTCTACCCTACCCGCGCCACACGGTGCGGCGTGCGGCAGCGTGGAGCCTGCGCTCCGGCGCGCCCGCCGCCGTGCTGCACGCGCACGCCGGCACCATCACCTCGGTCAGTGCACTCTACCCTACCCGCGCCACACGGTGCGGCGTGCGGCAGCGTGGAGCCTGCGCTCCGGCGCGCCCGCCGCCGTGCTGCACGCGCACGCCGGCACCATCACCTCGGTCAGTGCACTCTACCCTACCCGCGCCACACGGTGCGGCGTGCGGCAGCGTGGAGCCTGCGCTCCGGCGCGCCCGCCGCCGTGCTGCACGCGCACGCCGGCACCATCACCTCGGTCAGTGCACTCTACCCTACCCGCGCCACACGGTGCGGCGTGCGGCAGCGTGGAGCCTGCGCTCCGGCGCGCCCGCCGCCGTGCTGCACGCGCACGCCGGCACCATCACCTCGGTCAGTGCACTCTACCCTACCCGCGCCACACGGTGCGGCGTGCGGCAGCGTGGAGCCTGCGCTCCGGCGCGCCCGCCGCCGTGCTGCACGCGCACGCCGGCACCATCACCTCGGTCAGTGCACTCTACCCTACCCGCGCCACACGGTGCGGCGTGCGGCAGCGTGGAGCCTGCGCTCCGGCGCGCCCGCCGCCGTGCTGCACGCGCACGCCGGCACCATCACCTCGGTCAGTGCACTCTACCCTACCCGCGCCACACGGTGCGGCGTGCGGCAGCGTGGAGCCTGCGCTCCGGCGCGCCCGCCGCCGTGCTGCACGCGCACGCCGGCACCATCACCTCGGTCAGTGCACTCTACCCTACCCGCGCCACACGGTGCGGCGTGCGGCAGCGTGGAGCCTGCGCTCCGGCGCGCCCGCCGCCGTGCTGCACGCGCACGCCGGCACCATCACCTCGGTCAGTGCACTCTACCCTACCCGCGCCACACGGTGCTTCACATACCATCCTAATTCAAACTACATTCACCTCATACAGTGCCATAGACAGTGATAGTGATGAGTGATATTACCTACTAGATCTAGGCTTACAATCTGCGGCTCTACGGTGTATGCTACGGCCGCCCAGACCCTTCCATCATCTTGACAATGACAGGTGACAGGTAAGCATCCTTACGGATGATAGGTGACAGCCTACATTGCAAAGCTTATACAGGGTTAAATTAAATTCAGTAACAAAATTTTGGAGATTAAATCAGTAAGTCATACTGACCAACTTTCACTAAGGGACCAACCCCGTAATCGCGAAAAAAAATCGACCCTTCCATACAAAACGTCGTCAGCTGATTAGCCAAAGTGTATGGGAAGCGTCGATTTTTTTTTCGCGATTTCGGGGTTGGTTCCGTAGTGAAAGTTGGTCAGTTGGTCAGTCCCTTCTTGGAGTGAGATGCAAAAAAATCCGTGACGTAATTCAAGGTTGTTTTTTCTAGCTTCAATCGTGTTTAAGCTTCTTGGTAAAACATTATTTTTTACGTCCCACTTCCCCCCCCAGGTCCACTGGTCCCCCTGGGCGCGCGGCGACGTCCGCTGGCTCGCCTCCACCTCGACCGACGGCTCGGTCGCGTTCTGGGCGTGCGCGCGCGACGGCCAGTTCCTCTCGCAGCCCGTGCAGTACGTGGAGCGGATGAGGCCGGGCGCCTGCCACATGATCTGCGCCGCCTGGTCTGCTGGGGGCGCGTTCCTTGCTGCCGGCTCGCAGGATCACCACGTGAGGTAAGAAAAAACAAATTAAGCAGTAAGTAAAGAAAAACTGGTTCGAAGGACCATCTTTTTTTAAACAGCTGAATTACCTCCCAATTAAAGAAAAACATTCGTTTTAAAAATATAGCATCCTAGATAGTGCTAGCATTTAACAGTTAGGTTACTTAATTGCCAGCTGGTAAACCATTTTTAAATTGCCCGAGTATTAAAAATTGGATGAAGTTAAGTCTGGTGATCGCGTAGGCCACTGAAATTTACTCAGACTCCCTAGTCTGTGAAACTATCTATCGCCTCGTCTCGCTACCTTAATTTATATGGCTTCGCGCGGGTAAGCATTATATTAATAAATAAATTATAGCCTATAACTTTCCTAGATAATTCCTCTTTTTATTGGTGAAAACCGTATGCAAATCGGTACAGTAGTTTCTGAGATTAGCCCGAATAAACTCAAACTCAGCGCGGCGGAGGACTTTAATTTATAATATGTGACGTTCTCTATATAAAGGGACCTTATGGAGGCAGGCGGTTGCGCCGTTTTTAGAACTGTTACCATAGTATTCGTATAGTTACAAGAATAAGAAGAATGCCTTCCTCCATAAGGTCCCTTTATATTGAGAACGTCACATGTTATATTGTTATGTTATTCTTTATTTCATGCATGTATCAGAGTGTATATGGTGGACCATGAGGGCGGACCGAAGCGCGTGCTGGAGACCGCCGTCCACTCGGAGGCCGTGGACAGCCTGGCCTGGGCGCACCGCGGGCTGCGCTTCGTGTCGGGCTCCAAGGACGGCGTGGCGTGCGTGTGGACGCTGCACGCGGGCGCCTGGAGGCACACGGCGCTGGAGGCCGGGGCTCCGCTGCCGGTCAGTCACTGTCACGAGTGTAAAGTCGCCATCAATGGAACATGTGAACCATGTAAACAAACCTTTTAGGCAAAATTTCTTCGTAAACTTTCACACTAGCTCTCCATCACTACTAAATCCATATGCTATTTCACCACTTGTTATTCTAATCCTCATTGAACAATATAATATCACTTAAAATTCGATATTTCAGTAAAAGTTTGAAATTATTTTGCAGTTGAGGTTATTCCGACATATTGCAATGACATATTTGTTTCGTTTCAAGTTTGCATTTGTCTATGATGGCTGACTAGTGTTGTCCAAATTAAGACAATAACGAGAAATAGTGTGTTAAAACGATTTTAATTTCGGTGGTTTTTGAAATCACGCTTGATTGTACCAGGTACAATCGTTACGATTAAACATTACAGTACAGTACGTTACGTTGCATAATACATATTGGTCACACGTCATCCTCAATCGATTCTAGTGATTCTGATTAAAAAATAAATTTTAAAGGATTTTTAATCTTAATATACTTTTCCCATCACGCATTCCCATTTAAAAGAGATGGCAATTAGTGAAATTAAAATTAAAATCGGCCAAAAAATACGGATAATATAAGCATTTAAAACTACTAATTAGACAGAGAGATCCGACATGAAATGTGACGTCAGCGTGCACTACGGTCATATAAACTCCATGCTAAATTCTGTTTTGCTAGAAAGAGATAGAAACAAATCTTTAATGGCTTATCTTAATTACTTTTATAGTTATTCGAAAAATAACTACTGTTTGTTACATAAATTACTTTTTAATAAAGCAAAAAAATTCCCGTTTGATAGATAAGGAATAAAAATTTCGAGAGGCTTATACTTGGGAAATGTGTCAACCCGCCACTGTGCCGCTCCTAGTTTTATTTTGTATAAATATATTTGAACTCTGGTATTATATTTGCAGGATGATCCTTCCAAGGACGACGGCAAGAAACTCAAGGTAACTTAATATTAACGAATACAGTTTTTATTGAAATTTATTGTCGTTTACAACTTTGGACTTCAGAACTACAAGGTGGGCCAAAAGAAGTCATCCGATGTTGTTTGACTCTCTTTTTTTGAATTGTTACGCAAAAAAATAGACACGATTATTCCGCGTTCTTGGGGAGTGTATCGCTCCATGGCTTGTTCACTTGTATTTTGCATCTGTCAAGTCCACAAATGTCAAAACAGATTTGACATTGGCGACTTTGCAAAAATGAGAGCATCTTCCAATAGGGTAATTTCTTTTGGCCCACCTTGTAGTAGACTTTCCTTTGTTTTTTCCTTCATGTTTTTGAAGTATATTCTGTCTGTTTGCTATCCGCACGGCACAGCCATTGTACAATAGATACCTTACAAATATCTGCTGAATTATCAGGTGACGATGGTGTGCTGGGACCAGAGCGACGCGTACATCATCACAGCCGTATCCGATTGCTCTGTCAGGGTAAGTCAACCGAAATAAATAAATATCAGAGAACCATCTCATACAAAATTATCAAGTCCCAAACTAAGCTCTAGGCTTGTACTATGAGTATTAGACAACGATAAACATACTTATATAGAGAAGTACATGGAAAACATCCATGTCTCAGGAACTCCGCAACGAAACAAGATAGCCCCGCCGTGTTTGAGCTCGTTGGATTTGTCTTGATAAGCAGATGATGATTATGCAAACAAAGTACAGTCGGCAAGAAAAGCTGGTCCCAAACTTATATGACTTGACAGCCAAATCCACGCGACACACGTCCTCGTTTATTCAATTATCGACACGGCCATTCTGACATATTCAGTGTCCTCAAGTTCCTTTGATCGACACGACCATCCTGACAACGTACTCGTCCTTGCGTGTTAAAGTTTCACACGGCCATACTGACATATCACGCATCCTCGCGTGTCTAAGTAATAACTCTAAGTAGAATACTATTTGCTCCAGGTGTGGTGCTCGCGGACTTGTACGTTAGTGCGAGTGCTCAAGGGCCACAGGGACGAGGCGTACGTGCTGGAGGCGCACCCCTGGCTGCCGGGCGTGCTTCTGTCTGCCGGCCACGACGGTCAGCTGTTCGTGTGGGACGCGCAAACTGGAGAGGTGAGTCAAGGGCATATAGAAGGTGTTAAATGTTAGTATTCTTTGGTTATTTTCCCTTTCACTTTAAGCCTGATTTTTGATACTTTGATTAGCTAAGCAATGTTGTATTTCAGGTATTAAAAAATAATTGTTTCAATAACAAAAATAGAATTTTGTAGCGTGAAGCATGATGAATTAAATTTATAATACGACTTGTTTGTAACAGGTTCTAGCGTCATTCCTAAACCGCATAGAAGGCCAAGGTGAGGGTGCCATATTCGACGCTAAATGGGGCGGCGGGGCTTCTCTGGCCGCAGTGGACGCGCACGGGCACCTGTTGCTGCTCGCGCTGCCCGCCGGGCCGGCGCTCATGGCGCGCCTGCCGCAGGAGCTGTTCTTCCACACGGACTACCGCCCGCTGCTGCGGGACGCCACCGGCGCCGCGCTCGACGAGCAGGTACACACACACACACATACACGCGCACACGCACGTACAGAGAGACTGCATTTTAAAATCATACTACTTTCAGAACTGATGAATGAAGGATTCCCTATTTTTCACATGTCATAATGTTTTTGTGTCAATCAATGATTTATCTATAGCAATATAGCAGGGTTAGCTGGAAGAGATCCCATTTAGGGATAAGTTCGCCTTTGTACTTTAAATTTACGATGTCAATGTATTAATTACTTATACTTTTCCGTGCAATAAAGAGTTTACTACTCTGTCAAGAAAGTACCGGGAAAAGATCAATAATACACAAACTGTTTGTTAATCATCCAAATTTATTTTATCACCTTCAAAGTATGCTCCTTCAGAAACGATACACTTACGCCAACGAATAATCCAATCATCAAAACATTTTTTAAACGCTGTTTCCGGAATTGAATTCAGTTCTCGGCGCGAATTCTCCTTTATGTCTTCTACCGATTGAAAACGGATGCCATGAAGTGGTAATTTGAGTTTAGGAAAAAGAAAGAAGTCGGCAGGAGCCATATCTGGTAAATATGGTGGTTGCTCGATGGTATTTGTTGAGTGTTTGGTCAAAAATTCTTTCACAATGATGGCCTTGTGCGAAGGCGCATTATCGTGGTGCAAAATCCAAGAATTTTCATTCCACAAATCTGGCCTTTTTCGTCGAATTTGCTCTCTTAAATGCCGCATAACGCTCAAATAATATTCTTTATTTACCGTTTGACCTTCCGGCAAGAATTCCGAGTGCACAAATGAGGATTTTCAGTCACTATTTCCTTCACTTTTGCGATGTTAACTTCAGTTGCAGACGTTGATGGCCTACCAGAGCGAGGCAAATCTTCCATCACATCTCGACCGCTTTTGAACGCTTTGTACCACTCATAAACACGTGTTTTTGATAAAGTCGAATCACCGTAAGCCTTCTGTAACATTTTCAGTGACTCCGAACACGAAATTCCATTGGCGATGCAAAATTTAAGACAAACTCTTTGTTCAATGTTTTTGTCCATTATGAAATTCGCAATACACACTAGATATGATATAACTAAAAACAGCACTGTATTTAATATAAATAACAGATGCAACTCAAACTCCGCGCCAAAATAGAAAACAGTTGTGCCAATCTAACAACAACAAAAAAAACAAAAATTTGAATTTGGAACCATAAACAAATCATCCATTCCCGATACTTTGTTGACTGAAGGTATATACATACATATTGTTACGCCGGTGGATTAAGGTGTCTAACTTCAATCGCGATTTTCGGTGCTTTGGAAGCGTTTTCAGCAGGCTGAAATATCGTTTCAATCGGTTTCAGAGGTAGCTCTATCACATACCTGATTATCAAAATTTCGACCAAGTTGCCGTTGTTTTCAGGCGCCTGAAACATGTTTTCAGGCCGTTTCAGGCCACCCTCTACCAGATTACGCCATAACCTGAAAACCCGTTTTCAGGCGTTTTCAGGACCCCTTATGGGCCTTTGAAGTACATTTCAGTATATGGCGAATTTTCCAGAAAGAGTAAAAGAGATAGCATGATTAGAAAGGGATAGCAATACTGAGAACCTTCCAGAAGCATGCGAAAGAGATGACACGAATAAGAAAGAGACAGCAAGACGTGGAACCTTCCAGAATCGTCGCGATCTAAAACGAAACAGCTATAGGTACATAGAACTTTCCAGAAACGTCGCGAACAAGAACATTCCAACAACGAATACTAGAACATTCCCGACGGCGGATCGAAGTACGTCGAACATTCTAGAAAGGGCCTTCTGGAATTGTCTTGGACTGGGGTATATAAGGCGACCGGCCCGAGCCGTCAAGTGAGTCTTACTTGGAAAGCGATACGAGTGATACATCAGTGAATTAGAAGCGACTACGAGTTTATTGTGCGATTATTGTTGTAACGGCTTAGTGAGTGCGTTAATAAAGTCTAGCTCTTAATTATCGGTTTAATTGTGTATTTCTATCAGTTACCTACCCCCACGTACGTAACATTTGGTGTCAGAAGTAGGATAGAAGATGCCTATTACTCCGCGAGATCAAGAGCAGGAGGGGGTTCAAACCCGAAGCCGAGTTGCAGCTGGGGACTCGGCGGCCGCCGCCGGTACGTCTACCGATACTTCACCGGCTAACATGGCGACATCACCTAAGCCAGAGATCGACCTTAACGCCATCTTAATCCTCTTGAAGGAACAATCGAGAGTTCTCCGCGACGAACTGCGTAGTCAGAAGGAATACCAAGAGGAACGCTTTAGAGCCCAGGAGGAACAATCTAGAGCCCAGTCTAAAGCTCAAGAAGAACAATCTAGAATTCTGCGTGAGGTTCGAGAGTCCACTTCGGAATGGAAGAAGGAAATGACTGAGGTTCATGATAAACTAGCTGACTTTAACGAAAAAGTTGAGGACCACGAAACTCGCCTCCAGGCCATGAGAAACGACATGAAGAAACTAGAAATTAAGGTGGTCAATGGTATCTGTGGACCTGAAACATCTGTTCCGGTAGCTGGAAGATTTAAGGTACCTCCTTTTGATGGAACTTCGTCATGGACGGCGTATAAACTGCAGTTTGAGTCGGTTTCTCAGGCCAATGGCTGGAACAAAGAGCAGGCTAAGACGGCTCTAACCTTGGCGCTTCGTGACGAAGCCCTCACCATTCTGGAAGCTCTGGGAAAGGATAGGACATACGACCGCCTTCTAGAGGCTTTGGAGGCACGTTACGGTGACAGTCATCTAGAGCACGTATTCAGAGCTCAGCTGAAAGATCGAACCCAGGGACGAAATGAGTCATTACAGCAGTGGGCCCTGGAAATAGAAAAATTGGTCAGGAAGGCATATCAAAGCGCATCAGGCACGTTAGTCGACAGCATGCTGGTTCAGGCCTTCATTGATGGAATTCGTGATTTGGAAGTTAGAGCTGCTGTGAGACTGGGACATCACGGGAGCCTGAAGGATGCAGTTGCCCACGCCCTCGAAGTAGAAGCTGTACGCCAGGATTCGAGGCCTTTTAGGGTGCGGGAAGTTTCAGCCAGAGAGCCAACTGCCCCTCGCCGTGAATTCGGGCCAAGGTGTTACCAGTGTGGAGAACGCGGGCACATACAATCTGGTTGCCCAAAAAGATATAGAACACAACGAGATCCAGGCCCAACGGAAAGGCCAGCAGCAGGCTCTGATCTAGCAGAGCCGCTTCAGGGAAACGAATAGAAGCCAGGACTAAGGGACGAGTGCTGGCTGGTGGTCAAAATGTCCCAGTTATGATCTCCCAGGTGAATGACGGGAATAGTCTGGTCGTCAAAGGAGAAATTGGTGGAAAGTCATGTCACCTCACCATCGACACCGGAGCTTCTCGGACTGTGATCAGTTCTCGGTTACTGAAACACTTAAACAGAGATCATCTAGTCCGACCTAAGCATCTACAGCTACAAACGGCTACCGGCCAGTACATTTCCGTCCTGGGTGAGCAAGGAGTGGCGGTAAAAATTGGTGAAAAGAACTACTGGCACAAAGTCATCGTTGCTAACATCCTCGACGATTGCATTATTGGATTGGATTTTGTGAGAAGAAATGGCTGCAAAATAGACTTGAAAGGTGGAGTCCTAAAATTTGGTGCTGATGAAGTTCCTATGGAAGGTGGAGTAACCGGACATGTTTACTGCGCTAGAAGGACTACACTCCAACCAAGATCACAAGCTCTAGTTCCTGTGAAATTACCGCATGAAGGCAGAGGATCTCATCGCTGCGTATTAGTAGAAAAGATAGATGGGAGTCAACCGTGGATGACAGCCCGCACGGTGGTAACAACGTCATCTGCAGCATTTATAAGAATCCTAAATCTAAGCGACACTGAATACACGCTTAGTAAAGGAGCCATCATCGGGTCTTGTGAGGAAATTTCTTGGATACGTAGTTGCCAGGAATCGACTGCAAGCGGTAAACCTGCAAGTACAGGAGTGGACATTAGAGGATTACTGGACGGTTGCCAAAATGATCTCACAAAGGAAGAACTCTTGAAGGCGCGTAATTTACTGCTGCGATATAGCAATATCTTCTCTGCGCATGACGGTGATATTGGAAGAACTGGAGTTGTACAACATGAGATTGACACTGGTGAAATCGTGCCTGTCCGACAACGTCCTAGGCGAGTCCCAGTAGCTCGCGAGAAGGAAGTCGCAGACATGATTGAGGAGATGAAGAAGAACAGAGTTATTGAACCTTCAACAAGTCCTTGGTGTTCACC
This sequence comes from Tortrix viridana, assembly GCA_963241965.1. Classification (NCBI taxonomy): domain Eukaryota; kingdom Metazoa; phylum Arthropoda; class Insecta; order Lepidoptera; family Tortricidae; genus Tortrix; species Tortrix viridana. The sequence continues at coordinate 1,615,176 of OY725198.1, read as the reverse complement.
GGTAGTTTTGGTTAAGAAGAAGGACGGGACCATGAGATTTTGCGTTGACTATCGGCGACTTAATGATGTAACCAAAAAGGATTGTTATCCATTGCCACGAATTGACGACACGTTAGACACTTTAAACGGGATGAAATGGTTTTCCACGTTGGATTTAAAAAGTGGCTACTGGCAAGTGGAAATCAAGGACCAAGACAAGGAGAAAACAGCTTTCTCAACTGGAAAGGGACTCTGGCAGTTCAATGTTATGCCGTTTGGATTATGTAATGCACCAGCAACATTTGAGAGATTGATGGAACAAATACTTGCTGGTTTACTGGGAGATACCTGCCTGGTATATCTGGATGACATCATAATTGTTGGTAGAGACTTCGATGATCACCTTGGAAAATTGGAGCAAGTTTTGACTAAGCTACAAGATGCGAACCTTAAACTTAGCCCGAAGAAATGCTCGCTTTTCAAGCGTAAGGTAAATTATTTAGGACACGTGGTTTCAAGGGATGGTATCCAGACAGATCCTGAGAAGATTAGCGCCGTGAAGGACTGGCCAACACCGAGGGACAAAACCGCAGTACGAGCCTTTTTGGGACTATGTTCGTACTACCGACGTTTTGTGAAAAACTTCTCAGATATAGCGAAGCCCTTGCACCAGCTGACAGAAGAGAAACGACGGTTTGACTGGAATGAACAGTGTGCAGCAGCTTTCGCCGATCTCAAAAGAAGGCTTTGTGAAACACCGATATTGGGATATCCAGACCCTGACAACGACTTTATTGTTGACACGGACGCGAGTAATACTGGTATCGGAGGTGTGTTGTCACAAAGAAAAGGAGATCAGGAAGTTGTAATCGCCTACTTTAGTAAGTCATTGTCGAAACCAGAGAGAAATTACTGCGTCACTCGGAGAGAATTGCTGGCAGTTGTCAAGACGTTGCAGCATTTCAGTAAATATCTGCTTGGACGCAAGTTTCGCATCAGAACTGACCATGCTGCATTAAAGTGGTTGTTGGAGTTTAAAAACCCCGAGGGTCAAGTAGCGCGCTGGATTGAACAACTTCAAGAATATGACTTCATTATTGAACATCGCAGTGGAAAATCACATGGAAACGCAGATGCCCTTTCCCGTAGACCTTGCCCGGATGATTGTAAGCACTGTTTAAAACAAGAGGGAAAAGACTGCGTGAGAATGTTGAGAACTGACACTGTTAGCGAAGAATGGAGTAATGAAGTCATGCAACGAGCGCAGCAGGAAGACTCTAACATTAAACCCATATACGATTGGATTAAAGCAGGCGTATCCAAACCAAAATGGTGTGAAGTAGCTCCGATGAGTACAGAAACAAAAAGCTACTGGGCCCAATGGGAAAGTTTGGTTATGCATAATGGCGTACTATGCAGGAAATGGGAGTCCGCGAATGGAAAGGATGTTCACCTACAAGTAGTTGTTCCGAGAAAAAGGGTGAGCGATGTTTTGAGCTCGTTTCATGACGGAATTTCCGGGGGACACCTTGGTGTAAAGAGGACTTTAATGAAAGTTCGGCAACGCTTTTATTGGATTCACTGCCGCGAAGATGTAGAAGACTGGTGCAGGAAGTGTACTAACTGCTCATCGGTTAAGGGGCCGCAAACGCGCAGTAGAGGAGCGCTTAAGTTGTACAATGTTGGTGCACCTTGGGAAAGGATTGCTTTAGACGTTGCAGGCCCGTTTCCAACATCCAACTCTGGAAACAAGTACATCCTTGTAGTAATGGACTACTTCACTAAATGGCCTGAAGCATTTGCCATCCCTAATCAAGAAGCAATCACAGTAGCGGAGAAATTAGTGATGGAGGTATTTTGTCGATTCGGAGTACCCCTCGAAATTCATAGTGATCAAGGCAGAAACTTTGAATCCCAGGTGTTCCAGGAGACTTGCCGAATTATGGGAATTCATAAAACAAGAACTACGCCATATCACCCTCAATCGGACGGAATGGTCGAGAGATTTAACCAGACACTGGAGAGACATTTAGCGAAGGTCGTTGAAAGTCACCAAAAGGAATGGGACAGGCATATTCCTCTCTTCCTAATGTCATATAGATCGGCCACCCATGAAAGTACAGCTGTCACTCCAGCGTACGCAAACTTTGGAAGAGAACTTCGTCTACCTGCGGATCTTTTGACTGGACGCCCTCCAGATTCGGCAAAGTCCATTACAGAGTATGCCAGCGATTTACGAAATAGGATAGACGATGTTCACAGTCACGTTCGAGAACATGGACTTCAAGCCAGCGCGAAGATGAAAACACGATATGACCGGAAGTCCAACCAAGTGGGTTTTGAGGAGGGTTCCTTGGTGTGGTTACATAACCCCATGCGACGAAAAGGAAAATCTCCGAAACTATCCCCGAGTTGGGAAGGCCCGTATAAAGTAGTCACTAAAATCAACGACGTCACGTATCGGATTCAGAAAAATCAGCGTAGTCCCATGAAGATTGTCCATGTTGACCGACTGGCGAGACACTACGGAGTTAATAATGCTCGGGACGAGCATGTCTTAGGAGGGGGTAGTGTTACGCCGGTGGATTAAGGTGTCTAACTTCAATCGCGATTTTCGGTGCTTTGGAAGCGTTTTCAGCAGGCTGAAATATCGTTTCAATCGGTTTCAGAGGTAGCTCTATCACATACCTGATTATCAAAATTTCGACCAAGTTGCCGTTGTTTTCAGGCGCCTGAAACATGTTTTCAGGCCGTTTCAGGCCACCCTCTACCAGATTACGCCATAACCTGAAAACCCGTTTTCAGGCGTTTTCAGGACCCCTTATGGGCCTTTGAAGTACATTTCAGTATATGGCGAATTTTCCAGAAAGAGTAAAAGAGATAGCATGATTAGAAAGGGATAGCAATACTGAGAACCTTCCAGAAGCATGCGAAAGAGATGACACGAATAAGAAAGAGACAGCAAGACGTGGAACCTTCCAGAATCGTCGCGATCTAAAACGAAACAGCTATAGGTACATAGAACTTTCCAGAAACGTCGCGAACAAGAACATTCCAACAACGAATACTAGAACATTCCCGACGGCGGATCGAAGTACGTCGAACATTCTAGAAAGGGCCTTCTGGAATTGTCTTGGACTGGGGTATATAAGGCGACCGGCCCGAGCCGTCAAGTGAGTCTTACTTGGAAAGCGATACGAGTGATACATCAGTGAATTAGAAGCGACTACGAGTTTATTGTGCGATTATTGTTGTAACGGCTTAGTGAGTGCGTTAATAAAGTCTAGCTCTTAATTATCGGTTTAATTGTGTATTTCTATCAGTTACCTACCCCCACGTACGTAACAATATATTGCGAGAATATTTAAAAACGACAAATTCTATCGCGTAATTGGAAGTTCTCAACACGGCCAATCTGACACACTCAGACCGAGATCCCGCCGCACCTGATGCCGCCGCCGTTCCTGGTGGACGTGGAGGGCGCGCCGCACGCGCCGCAGTTCCAGCGCCTCGTGCCGGGCCGCGAGAACCTGGCGCTCAGCCAGCTCGTGCCCGCCGCCGACGCCGCGCGCAGCCGCATCGACCTCATGATCGAGGTCACTTTTACCAACTTTCTATTGAGACGGCACTCAGACCGAGGTTGAATCTTTTCTGGCTGACTGTCATCATCTGCTTAACAAGACAAATCCAACGAGCCCAAACACGGCGTGGCTATCTTGTTTCGTCCCGGAGTTCCTGTTATCATCTTCCGATTGCATCATCAGATCAGTTCCATGGTACCATATTATTGTATTGTCTCCGAAGTGACTTCGGTATACCAAATTTTAGCTCAAAAAGTAAACTGGATCATGATCATCTGAATAAAGAAGTTATTATTATTATTATTATAGTACAAGCCTAGAGCTTAATTTGGGATTAGGTCAGTTATAACTCATTCAGCATGAAAGTTTAAAAATAAATGTGGACTTTAAATCACTTGATCACAAAATTGACGATTATGATCAGGCGCTAGCAGCGGAGCGCACGCCGGGGCTGGTGAACGGGCTCGGGCTCGGGCTCGGGCTGGGCGCGGGCGGCGGCCCGTGGCGCGGCGAGGGCGTGCGGCACACGGCCGGCTCCTGGCAGCTCGCGCCCGTGCCGCCCAGCAGCCGGCCGCTCGTCGCGCCGCCCGCGCCCGCCGCGCTGGCGCACATGGAGAAACAGGGGTGAGGATACACAGACACACATTTATATATCTGAGGACGCGGTTAGCCTAGTGAGTAGTGACTCTGCTTACGAAGTTTGACTCTTAGAAACATAAAACTATTAAATTTACTCTGATACCATTGCAACCCTGTGACATCTTAAATTTATTTTCCAAGCTAGCGGTCTCGAGTTTGAATCACGGTATGCGTAAATATTGTGTGATGAGCGCGATATGAACATCACATGACCCATGCAAATTCAATTCACAACACGGCCATTCTGACACACCGCACGTCCTTGCGCGCTCAAGCAATCAGTTAATCCACATATAAAAGTGGCGGACTAGCTTTTTATTTTTATTTCAGCGCGGAGATGAACGCATTCGAGCTGGCGTGGTGGCGACGCGAGATGCGACGGCGTCCGATCATGATCAACACGGCGCCCGAGCCGGCGCGACGTAGAGCGCGGCCCCGACCCGCGCCCCGCGCTAGGGCTCCACCGGTCAGTACCACTCGCATAGACTACCTTTCAGGGTTCCATTCCCAAAGGGTGCCAAACGTTAACCGTTCGTCCGTCTGTCCTAACTTTAAAGAGCTATATCGTTTGAATCGTAATAAATATTAATTTGTAAAATACGTTTTCCAAACGTAATCGCGGTTAAATTTCGGGTATCTACCCATTAATTCTACAGGTGCGTCGCGTAGTCGAAGAGCCGCCACCAGTCCTTGAAGTCGAAAGCTCCGGTAACGACACGTCGGACGAGTCGGTGCAGCTGTCCCGCTCGCACTCGCGCTCCAGCCACAGTCGCTCACACTCGCGCTCCAGTCGGACCAGCATAGATCTCTCTGACTCCAGGTATGCACTGATGCCTCAGCTTGTGGTGTTGGTGCTACACTAATGCAAATGATTTTCAGATTATATTTGATCATGATCATAGTTGTGTATTTTTTAAATTTCAGTAGAACTGTATTCTTTTTTGGTTTTCAGTCTTTATATTTTTTAACTAAATATGTCCTAAATTAACGGTTCCGATCCTTTCTAAATGGTTACGATGTTAAGTGACACGTTTTTATTTTTCAGTTCACATTCTGGAAGCAAAAGTGACAAGTGAGTAACAATAAATTATTTTGTCAAATACTTTTTTTATTTCTTTACTTCTTTAAAATTGTGCTTAATTAATTGCAATTAAAAATATGTGCTCGTATTGCAGTTCGTCGTCATCTCAGTATTCTGATTGGGAAGCAGGAGCAGCTTTGGCACCTCCTACGCGCGCGCGCCGTCGGCCTGTCGCTGCCAAAAGGTACACAAATAAATAGTCACCGTTCATTTGCTAATAAATTATTAGGAAAAAACGGCACTTGTCTAGTACTATACTACGGTACTATGAAATTTAATTGTTTTAACTTGAAAAAATTTAATCGTAAACCTTCTACTAGGGGTAAATATTCCAAAAACGCCAATGGAGGTATTTCTAAGTTTCCAACTTCAACAATGACCGACTTCCATACAAAATACCACCCTATAGTTAACTTTAGACCACATTGTAAGTCACGAAAGTCTTTTACAATCGGTCTATATCGGGTGGCATAATTATTGTTTGACCTAATGTTTTTTTTTACAGAATTATTATAAAACTAACCTAAAGTGAAACCCATAACTAATCCTAATATTTATTAAATCCTGAAATGTCAGCCTAAAAGTATGAAAATAGGTACCGTAAAAGAGATGGCAAGAAGTGAAATTAAAATTAAAATCTGTAAAAATATGGATAATATAAGCATGTAAAAACTACTAATTAGACAGAGAGATCCGATATGAACTGTGACGTCAGCGTGCACTACGGCCATATTGTAATATTTAATAATTGAATGTTATGTTTAAATAATTTTAAGTTATATTGATATGTATGGTTTTCAGTTATTTATCTAATTTAATGTATTTAAGAGGGTAATCCAAGGGTTATATAGAAATTAAACCAATTGTGTAGTATTTCAGGCTGGTTTATTTGGCCCCGCCCTTCAAAACTAGGGTTTAATAGCTAAATTATTAATAGGTTGTTTTGGACAGTGGTAATAATGTTGGTCGATTAAACGATTCCCTACTACAGTTTAAATAGTAAAATAAGATAGAATTGGAGTGGACTCAGCTGTGACAAGCAGTGCGGGTTCGCCTCGGTGAGCCGAGCGGGGTGGACAGAAGCAAATTCTGTCTTTTAAGCTCAACTGGTGCAGTAAGATGGGAAGTAAGAAGCTAGCCCGTGCTAAGTGCCCGTGCTATGTACCCGTAGAAGTTACCCGTAGAAAGTTACCGGTAGCAAGTTACCTCCTGGAATTGGCCATTATAACATTTTAGGTCATCCCGGAGAACATAATTTTAGAAAAGATGGGAAATATCGGTACAATCACGCATATAGTAATGTAAGAGCGTTCCCGAACAAGTGCAAGAAGGACATACAGGCGATGAAAGAAGGATTTGGCATGATAATGGAACACAAGTAACATAATCTCAAAAATATGAAAATCTATAGCAAAATTGTTTTTAATCTTACCTTTTGGAGGAAAATAACCCTGCTTATAGGCGTCTATTGGATAATGTCGACTCCGGAGCAGGTGCACAGCCCATGCAAAATGGTATTCTCAAAGCAAGACGCAATGACGTAGAGTGAGGCTGTAAAAAACACGAAAATTAAGCAAATGCTTATTTGCACAAATCGCGGAGTGATCCCACGATGATTATTACTCACTTTCTTTAGAAAATCTCTTTGCCGACGTGACACAAGAAAAGGCCACGTCCTGGGTATTTGGCAAACACGTAATAAAACTGGCTGGACTGAAACAAAAACAAATTGTATTTTAAATCAAAGCTTCCATGAAGCGACGACCTGATGATCAACCAAATTTCAAAATACTTACGGAAAACTGGTATTACAATAATATTGGCAAATTAAGCGTATCGAACGCAGATCGAGAGTAAAAGGCTCGAATATTCTACGATCATTCTCGAGTTGACAAAAAACGCAGTGTTGCCTGCATTCGCGCGGCCTCCATCACTATGGTCAAAATATAGACATCTTGATGATAATTGATTCGATAAAATATGCAAACAAATTCATGGAAATCCTGTATAATATTAGGATTGAAGAAGCAAGCAACGAAATTAATCCTGAGTCATAACTCACGACACGATTTAGTGGTAAAAACCTGAAATAAAATATGAAAACAAAAGACGTTGTCACAAACTGTCAGTTAAATAATTTTGGTTAACCAGCGAGAGTTCAAATCCAAATTTAGAAGCTCACACTAATGCAATATTGAAGATAACTATTTAAAATTACCCAAAAAATCAGGTATTAACAAAATTTCACTTGCAACACTGTAATACCGTCGTGTAAGTCGCGCTTACTTAAGTCGCGTTCACACGTAATCCAGCAAATTTCTAGCCATAGATAATTTATATATTACAATATAAACTCTATGTTAAATTCTGTTTTGCTAGGAAGAGATAGAAACAAATCTTTAATGGCTTATATCTTGGATATTTTTATAGTTATTCAAAAAATATTTTTTCTCTACTGGCTCTTACTTACTTTTTATTACAACAATAAAATTAACGCGTATTCCTTATTCGACAGATACAGCCCAAGCGTGTCGGCTCCCAAGCGAGCGATGGCGGGGGCGACGGCCGCCGTCGCAGGCGGCGCAGGGGGCGCGGGTGGCGCGGGGGCGGGGGCGGAGTTGCCCGAGCTGTACCGACCGGGCGAGTGGCTCACGGCCGTGTCCCCGCGCAAGGCGCCCTACCACCCGCAGATGGGCGACGACTGTCTGTACTTCCGGCTGGTGAGTGGAACAGTTGTCAGTACTGGAACTGTACAGTATAAACTATCTATACTAATATTATAAAGATTTGATTTTTAGTTTGTTTGTAATTTAGTACAAACTACGCGTTGAGTGAGCTGCAAAACAACGATTTGATTTCTATGGACATTTTTCCTGAAATTAATTCGATACATTTTCTTCAAAGTCTTATTTATACGTCAAAAATTACAAACAATTCAAAATGTAATTTTACAACAATAATATCGTTCTTAACCTACATAAAATCAATTAATTAATTTCATACATACAATCCATTAAAGCAAGAACATAATTATTTAAATGAATTAATCATTATAATACTTCTCAACACTATAGTACGCTTTCTTTATTAATAGGGACTTAAGTCTTGTTTTGTTCTTCCAGCCCCTTATTTAATCTTATTATATTTTAGGGATATGCTTGTCATATAAATGCATCTTAGTGTTTCGTATCCTATCCCTGTGTATGCGAATAATTAGGGGGTCAGCCAGTCTCCCCTCTTTCTCCGTATCGGTGTTAACTTGAAGACGATTGCAGGGCCACCAGCGCTATCTGGAGGCGGTGGCGGAGAAAGACTTGTACCCGCTGGCTGCGCGCGATCGACCCTGGGAGAACGCGCACGTCTACGTAAGTCTCACTTCTAACACAGTTTCCTATTTAAATATACATTATACAAATATATATAACTTGACAATTAATAATGTTTTCCAGGAATGCGAAGTGGCCAAAGTGGTGGGCATCAAATACGCGATCAAGCCGCCCCGCGTGGCTTGCGTGCGTCTAGCCTGCTCCCTGCCGCGCCCTGGAGCCAGCAGCTCTCAGCAAGCGAGGAACGGGACCAGCCTGGTGGTGGTATACCACGACATGCCAGACGTCATCGACTTCTTGGTTTTGAGACAGCAGTATAACACGGGCTGTGCGAGAGGCTGGACTAGCGGAGACCGGTGAGTGAGAAAAGTTTGTTGTGATGCTTGTGATAGTGGGATAGGTGCAGTTGTCAGCAAGCGAGGAACGGACCGAACTTGTAACTAACAATGTATTAAAATCTTAGAAGCGGATTTTAACTTACTTCTAATTGTTGGAGTGTCTTGAAATGTTACATACTTATTTAATTCCGATCACAATATGGTACCATCGAGCTGGTATGATGATGGAGACTGAAGGTGGCCACAGGAACTCCTCAATGGCTAATAGTAGATTCGTCGAGTTTGGACTCGTTTTACACGTCTTTTTATAACGAGTTTATAATCAGTGTTAGGAGTACAGTTGCCAACATAAGTGTGTATATACAAGGTGTTATAATATCAGTAACCCACATTGACACCGGAGGTAGACCAGCCTAAGACGGACCGAACCATACTTTTTTTTTCTTTGCTTTTTTTTTTTTGTTTTTTACTTTTGATTTTTTTTTTAACGGAGTGGAAATGCTACACGCATTGTCCCCACACCGAACCAGCCTAACATGATCTTCGTAAAAATCGCATGGTTTTCAAGATGTGCCAGTAGTTCTTTTCCAGTACAAATTATAAAGTGGCATGTCTCGAAAACCATGCGATTTTTACTGAGGTCATGTTAGGCTGGTTCGGTCCGTCTTAGGCTGGTCTACCTCCGGTGTCAATGTGGGTTAGTGATATTGGGACACCCTGTATAATAAAAATTAAATTTTTGATAAAACAATTTTGTCCTGTTTTTTAGTTTCCGCTGCATGATCGACGACTCGTGGTGGACGGGCGTGGTGGTGGAGAGCGCGGAGGCCCCGGCAGCGCCCGCGGAGCCCCCGGGCGACCCCGAGGGCGCCGAGCGCTGGGCGCGCGCCGCCGCCGCGCGCTTCCTCAGCCTCAAGGTGCGCTGGGACAACGGCGAGGTCGAGCGGCTGTCGCCCTGGGACCTGGAGCCGCCTGACCCCGAGAGGTGCGTGTTATATAACCAACTACTATTATTTAATAGGAAATTCAAGTTTGTTAGATGGGCTATGTGACGTCATATCAAATCCAACATGGTGGTGGATACATGCATAAAATGAATAACAGATTTTTTTACAAATGTGTAACGATTTGATTTCAAATGAAAGCTGTTATAATGTTTAGATTAAAAAAGGCATGTTTTATAAATTATAAATGAAAAATGTAGAATTACTTTGTGACAGATAAAAACAGCACACTTTTTTACGTAGCAGAGTTTTAGTTTTAACTTGATATTTTTTTAATGATGGCATAACTGTAAGCCTATAATTGTAACTTTATATAAATAAATAAATAAAATAAAATTTTCTATTTGAAAGTTTAAGGGGTAACGAGGGTCAACTATATATATATATATATATATTTTTTTTAATTAATTTAATTGCTTTTGCAGCAGGTATTTTCCTAACATAGCATAAAACAAAGTCGCTTTCCGCGTCTGTCTGTCTGTTTATCCGCTAACTCCTCCTAAAGCACGCAACGGATTTGATGCCGTTTTCACCATCATTTAGATATTTTTTTTACGGAAAATTCATGTATATGTTGTATGTACATGTTTAAGTATGTTGTGTTGTTTTATTTAGGGTGCCATCGGCGCCCGGCGGCGCGGTCCCGGTGCTGCCGCACGAGCTGGAGGCCGTGCTGTACCGCGCCGAGGCCAGCGAGTGGCCGCCGCGCGGCGACCGCGCCGCCGCCTGCCGCGCCATCGCGCACCATCTCAACCAGGTAAACTCGCTAGACACCCTACGACATCTAATTTTTTTTTTCTCGTTTTAATAGTCTTGTCTTCGACTTGATAGTGACATGCGAGGACGAGTCACCTATCAGAACGGCCGTGTCAAAAACATGATCATGCGAGACCGAGTTATACGTCAGAATGGCCATGCCGAATCCTTGAACATGTGAGGACGAGTCAATTGTCAGAATGGCCGTGTCAAAACAAAAACAAAATGAGAGGACGAGTCAATTGTCAGAATGGCCGTGTCGAATCCTTGAACATGCGAGGACGAGTCAATTGTCAGAATGGCCGTGTCGTATCCTTGAACATACGAGGACTAGTCAATTTGTCAGAATGGCCGTGTCGAATCCTTGAACATGCGAGGACGAGTCAATTGGCAGAATGGCCGTGTCGTATCCTTGAACATGCGAGGACGAGTCATTTGTTAGAATAGAATAGATTATATAAATTATAAATTAAGCTCATACCTCGCTAAATAAACAAGTACAAATGTAATAATCTAACCTACTATAATTTTGATTGATCTCTAATTGTTTCTTTTATTTTATTGTTTATCGTATATTGTTTTTTATGACATTTCAATTTTAACTAATTTAAATTATCTATAACTAAAGTTTTATTATATAACAATTTTAAATATCTATACCGTAATTTAAGCTATAATTATGTTTTATATAATTTGTAAAATTACTTTTTTAGTATAATTAACGAATTTTAAATTTAAGAAATGGAATTGTTTTATAAATGGAGATTGTATATAATGTTTTTTGTAAAGATGTGTTTACCTGTAATTGGGGTGCATGTTAATAATAGTATAGTTTAAACAATAACTCATTTATGTCAATATGTTGTTGTCCCGTATTAAATAAATAAATAAATAAATAGCCGTGTCAGACTCTGCATATCACGAAGCATACTTTTAATATTTGTTATTTAAATATATTTTTTATTTCCCTCTTTAATCCTTGCAATTGAGTTGTAAAAAGGTTTTTTAAGAATAAAAATGTAGAAGTGACACTAATATCGTTCAGGTGATGTCCCTATCGGCGGCGGAGCCGTTCGTGGCGCCGGTGGACCTGCAGCTGTACCCGTCGTACGCCAAGATCGTGCCCTACCCCATCGACCTCAGCACCATCCGCGCCCGGTTCGACAACCTGGTGAGTACACCGGCCTCTGTTCCACCAAATTGATTATTGACAGGTGACATGTGACAATTGGGAATATGCATGAATTTTTTATCGCATTTCTTAATATGAAAATACAGTAACAGAGATGGCAAAAAGTTAAATTAAAATCGGCCAAAAATACGGATAATATAAGCATTAAAAACTACTAATTAGACAGAGAGATCCGACATGAACTGTGACGTCAGCGGGCATTACGGCCATATAAACTCCATGTGAAATTCTGTTTTGCTAGAAAGAGATAGAAATATCTTTAATGTCGTATATTTCGGTTATTTTTATAGTTATTCGAAAAAAAAATCTGTACTGTTTGTTACATGAATGACTTTAATAAAGCAAAAAAAAAATTCTAGCGTATTCCGTATTCGGTATACAATGCAAAATTCGACGACTTTCTACATAAATTCTACACCCGTTGATCCGTTTACTTGAAATCTAGTGACGAATCCCTCCAGTGAAAATGTACGTGTTCGGAGCCCGTTGAAGTTTTTGCTCATTGCTCAGAGGGTTTTTTAGGCGCTGATGTCGGGGGTTTTTAACTTGGTTAGGTTATTATTTCACACATGAGTTTGAAGAAATATTTCAACTTAAATTTCAACTTAACTTCGTCAGTTCTACCGGCGCGCGGCGGCGGCGCAGTTCGACGTGCGGTACCTCGCGAGCAACGCCGAGCGGTTCAACGAGTCGCACTCGCCCATCGTGCGGCAGGCGCGGCTCGTCACCGACCTGCTGCTCTACATCATCAGGTAACACCCACAGGGTACAGTCAAGGTTATAAACATAGATACGCCCAAAGCCTCATAAATATGTAACCACGATCTTATGTCGCCGTAATAAGGTCGTGGTTACATATTTTTGACACTCTGAACGTATCTATATTTATAACCTTGACTGTACATCCTACTTCCTAATAATATTATAAATGCGAATGTTTGTGTGTGCGTTAGTTTGTTATTCTCTCACGCTGCAACGGCTGGACGGATTTGGATGAAATTTGGAATGGATATAGCTTATATCCTAGATTAACACAGGCTACTTTTCATCCCGGATAATTTAAAAGTTCCCGAGGGAGCAGCGATAAATGATTTCTACGCGGACGGAGTCGCGGGCAGAAGCTATAATACGCGCGCGATCTGAGTGCAGGTGTGAGGAATGCGAGCGAGCGACATCAAGGTCAGCACAGCGCTGCACGGCTCGTACACTGTACAGCGCTGCACGGCTCGTACACTGTACAGCGCTGCACGGCACGTACACTGTACAGCGCTGCACGGCTCGTACACTGTACAGCGCTGCACGGCTCGTACACTGTACAGCGCTGCACGGCTCGTACACTGTACAGCGCTGCACGGCACGTACACTGTACAGCGCTGCACGGCTCGTACACTGTACAGCGCTGCACGGCTCGTACACTGTACAGCGCTGCACGGCACGTACACTGTACAGCGCTGCACGGCTCGTACACTGTACAGCGCTGCACGGCACGTACACTGTACAGCGCTGCACGGCACGTACACTGTACAGCGCTGCACGGCACGTACACTGTACAGCGCTGCACGGCTCGTACACTGTACAGCGCTGCACGGCACGTACACTGTACAGCGCTGCACGGCTCGTACACTGTACAGCGCTGCACGGCTCGTACACTGTACAGCGCTGCACGGCACGTACACTGTACAGCGCTGCACGGCTCGTACACTGTACAGCGCTGCACGGCTCGTACACTGTACAGCGCTGCACGGCACGTACACTGTACAGCGCTGCACGGCTCGTACACTGTACAGCGCTGCACGGCTCGTACACTGTACAGCGCTGCACGGCTCGTACACTGTACAGCGCTGCACGGCTCGTACACTGTACAGCGCTGCACGGCTCGTACACTGTACAGCGCTGCACGGCTCGTACACTGTACAGCGCTGCACGGCTCGTACACTGTACAGCGCTGCACGGCTCGTACACTGTACAGCGCGCGCGGCGGGGCGGCGGCGGGGGGACGCCGCACCTCACACCCCGACTGCACTCAGATCGCGCGCGTGCTATAGTTATTAAATACTTGCTTTTGCCCGCGAGTTCGTCCGCTTAGAAGTCGTTTATCGCTGCTCCCTCGGGTGCTGTCCAATTTTCTGAGATGAAAAGTATCCTACGGCTCAAACTATATACATACCAAATTTTATCGAAATCGGTTCACTCCCCAGCTTTGACGCGCTTTATAAATAAATAAATAAATATCAGGGTTATCCCTGGAACAAATACTCGCGCTCATCACACAAATATTTGCCCATACCGGGATTCGAACCCGGGACCGCTAGCTTCGTAGGCAGGGTCACTACCAACTAGGCTAACTGCCATTGTCATCTTTCTGCCGCACTCAGAGACGTCAATTAAGTTTAAAATTTCATTAAAGTAGCTGCTGTCACTTTTTTTGCTAAAGCAATAGAATAAGACGCAGCAACTTTAATGAAACTTAAAAATTAATTGACTTCTCTGAGTGCGGCAGTTTGTAATATTTTGTTTGATTGACAAAAGAATAAACTACGTGTCCAATATTTTTTGATAATCTAACTGACGGACTAAATATAATTGAGTTTTGTTTACCCAGTCATCATGTTGTCTATGGTCTGCCCGCAGCCACTGGCGCGACGTGGACGTGGTGGCCAAGTACCACGACATCGCCGCCGCCTACCGCTCCGAGGACGACGAGCCGCCCCGCCAGAAACCCACCAAGGTATCTAACTCATATTATGAATAAGCTTCTATAAAAAAATGCTTTTCATGCTCGTAAGGTTCTCGTTTTTGCTGGGTGTAGGAGGCTTTAATATGTACAGTAAATAAAATATGTACAGTACAGTCAAGGGCATTAATATCTATACAGCCATCGCGTCAAATATATGTATACATGGACCTTATTGCCAGTGGCATAAAGGTGTATAGATATTTTTGAGATCTTGGGAACGTATATATATTTATGCCCTTGACTGTACAATATAGCCAGAGACAATAAAACTCCATAGAAAAATATAAAAATCAGGTAATTTTTTTAATTGATTCCTATGAACCCTAGTAACTATGTACAATATTTTTGAGATTATTTGATTAGCAAAAATATTACAAAACGATGCTTAGAGCGGTTCCGCACTGGGTCCGATCCGAATCCGTGAACTGTCGGTCCGAAGTAGCAGTGTACTATCTGTAAGGGTGCGTACAGGCCTGGCGAATGCGCCGCTCGTGACGCGCGCGTGCATTTCAAGTTCGCCGCCCGCGCGCCACTCATGCGCAAGTTACGCGCCGTGCGCGAACGGTGCAAGAGCCGCGTGCGCCGCACCTACTTCCTACCCCCGCTCGCCCGCTCGGGGCAGAGCAGTGCAGGACTCGCGCCGAGCGCGCCCAGTGTGCCGTGCGCGAGTTGCGCTAAAGAGGCTCGGCGCACCAAACAGTTGCAGTAACTGCTCGCGTGCAGCTCGCGAGCGGGTCACGAGCGGCGCATTCGCCAGGTCTGGACACACCCTAAGAGAATTCGAATGACGTAATTCGGATCTAGTTCGCAACCTGCTACTTCGGACCGGCATTTGTCGAATTCGGATCGGACGCAATGCGGAACCGCTTTTAGGCAGTATGGTCAGACTTTAACTAATGTCTGATGTAGAAATAATGATTATTTGTGTGTTGTACAGTCGCGGCGCGCGTGCGCGTCGTGGCGCGCGGCGTGCTCGCGCGTGCTCCAGGAACTCATAAGTTCGGCGGACGCGGAGCCCTTCCGGGAGCCCGTGTCGCTCGACCAGGCGCCAGGTGACTATCCGTTCCAATCCCACCATGATCTTCCATCCTGTCAGCTGTCAACACAATACTTACACCTGTCATATCAATCTTCACCCAATCCATCGACAACTTTTTCGACCTTTCCCTATACATACTCATTCCTCTTGTATATTTCGTTTTTGTTTTTTCACATTAGAGTAATAACGTTCAAATTCGCTCACTTTGTATTTTAACGCCGATAACAGTGAAACATTTGTTTGCATGATTTAAAATCTTGTTATTGATTACTATTAAAGCGAGAACGTGTGCCAAATAACGGTTAAATTTTAACATAATGCCCGGTTCATTATTCAGTAGCATTCCAGTCCAATGATCGAAATTAGCACTGGAATGCCATTGGAATAATGTGAACCAGCACTGGAATATATCCATTCCAGTGATCAATCCAGTCCAGTGACTGGAGAGACGTTCTACTTATTCGTTCCAACTCGCCCAATCCAGCGCCGCTGGAATAGCGCAGACAGCCAATAAGGGTAAGGGTAATTGTAAAGCGTCTCCGTGTCTCTTCAGATTACCTGTCCGTGGTGCGGAGCCCCATGGACCTGGGCACGGTGGCCCGCCGGCTGGCGACCGGCCGCTACGCGCGCCCGGCGCACGTGCAGCGCGACATCGCGCTCGTCTTCAGGAACAGCCGGCTGTACAACACTAACAAGCGGAGCCGGGTGAGTGACTACAGGTCACCTGTCCGTGGTCCGGAGCCTGGACTTCATCGACTGCTTCACGTTGAAACGGCTGGACTGATTTGGATGAAAATAAATAATTGGAATGGACCATACAATGAGCTTCAAGTGCAGTTCAACAACGCGTTCAGGATGCTGATGGGGCTGCCCCGGTGCTGCAGCGCGTCAGGGATGTTCGCGGAGGCGCGGGTAGACTGCTTCTACGCCACGATGCGCGAGCGGTGCACATCCCTGGCGCGCAGGGTCCGGCCCAGCGCCAACAGCGTCCTGGCTGTGATTGCTGACAGGGTTGACGGTCGGATCTCAACCACTGCTGTATGGTACATCTCAACACCAAATGTTATTATTTGAATTAAAAATGTAATGATCGGGAATGACTCAATTGATTTAATTTTATAATTTTAATTTTATTGGTTTGATTTTATTATTTGACATATTTGATTTTATTAGTTGACATATTTCAATTTTAATTTGAATTGTAACTTTTTTTTTTAAATGTAGTAAATTAAATTAAATTAATGTGATGTATTAATATGGACCATATTGTCTGAAATAAAAGAATTTAAATAAATAAATAAACCCTGGATTAACACGGGCTACCTTTTATCCCGAAAAAAAAACAGTGTTCCTGTGGGAAGTTAGTATTTGTGCGCGGACGAAGCCTTGGGCAGAAGCTAGTTAGATGTAACTGTGAGTAAGGAAGGTTGCGGTTCGCAGATCTACTCGATGACGGTGCGTCTGTCGGCGCTGTTCTCGGCGCTGTGGGCGGCGCACGCGCCCGCCTCCTCCTCCGCCTCCGCCCCCGCCTCCGGCCCGCGCGTCACGCGGCGCCGCGCGCGCCGCAGCCGCGTCGACTCGCACGCAGGTTCGTTCATTTCAATACTCTCTCTGTATTTGCTAAAGTAGGTTTTTAACTATCTTTTATAAAGATTCAAAGATTTGTGACTTCAGAAAAATTTATCATAAAAAAAAACACTTGAAAAGTGTTTAAGTTATGATAAACATGAAAACGTTTAACGTCGCAGGCGCAATCATTAGGTAGGTGGTTATGGTGAAGCACCAGTTTTCGGGCATTTTTTATTTGATACAAAAATTAAAAGAAGTGGCCAATTCCACTTCGAACACTGCCATCATTTTAATCACTACACCATGATGTTAATATTGTTTTTGTAACATCTGAAGATCCCGAATGTTCGTTTTACTCTTGAGCAACCCCGGGATGCCCCACGCTTCAACGAACATAAGCAAAACACGCGAAATTAATTAATTCACTATTGTATTGTTTAATCTACATGGATCACTTGTACAGTCACCACACGGGATTGTTGAGCCACCATAGAACCCTGTCATAATGACAACGACAAGTCACTCAAAAGAAATTACGTCAAAATTTTCCGTCGACTTTCTGTGAGAGGGTTCTATAGTGGCTCAACAATCCCGCGTGGTGACTGTACATAGCTAGCAGCCCGAAATGGATGAGAGGAAAGTGTTGCTAGTTATTTACATTATAAATAGATACGTTCAGTTACTACACTTCCCCGCTACGAATAATCTTAACAAATAAGTACATACAGTACAGAACGTACAGTTTCACAATATTTATTCTGTAAATATACTTTTTAACTCAAATGTGTTTGTTAAATTTTTGTGCGCGTGCAACAATGAACAATTTTATATAACTTAAGACTTGTAATTTATATTACTTAGACGAGTATATATCGAATATACATTATTATTATAAGATTACGAATAAGTCGATTCAGTTAGTATAGTTTTTATAGAAAACGGTTTGGAGATCGGGTCGGGCGGGCGCGCGGGCTCGGACACCTCGTCGTCGGAGCCGCTGGCGTCGCTGGCGCAGGCGCGGCTGGCGCGGGGCGGGCTGGACTCCTCCGACGACGACGTGCCGCTCGGGGTACATAGCAAAGGTACTCATTTATACTATACCATCGAATCGGGTACTTATTATATGTATACATAAACCTTCCGTGAAAAATTATCTAACTGATGGTGAAAACCGCATTAAAATCCGTTGCGTGGTTTAGGAGTTACTACTGGGATAAAAAGTAACAGTAAATTGCATTAAAACAGTTTTGAATTACCTCAATAACATCTTTTAAAACTTGAGCACTTATCCACCAAACGTCTTTACTATATCAATATAATTACTAATAAATATGGACACGAGAATATCGCAGATGGGACTTGAATCCCAGAAACATTTTATTCACTTTCTATATGATCCACTGATCTACACAGCAATACTATGTTGTACAGGCAAAGGTGTGGGAAAGAAGAGCAAGATGCCCAACGGTCATGCACCCGCCGCCGAGCCGGAGCCCGGGCCCGCCTACGAGCCAGGTGAGTCCTGTTACTATCTCCCCCCAGTTCCTACGAGCCAGGTGAATCCTATTACAATCGCCCCCCATTTCCTACGAGCCAGATGAGTCCTGTTACTATCTCCCCCCAGTTCCTAAGAGCCAAGTGAGTCCCGTTACTATCGCCCCCCAGTTGCTACAAGACTAGTGAGTCCTGTTACAATCCCCCCCCCCCCAGTTCCTAGACTGGTGAGTCCTGTTACAATCGCCCTCCAGTTCCTACAAGACTGGTGAGTCCTGTTACAATCGCCCTCCAGTTCCTACAAGACTGGGGAGTCCTGTTACAATCGCCCTCCAGTTCCTACGAGACTGGTGAGTCCTGTTACAATCGCCCCCCAGTTCCTACGAGTCAGGTGAGTCTTGTTAATATCGCCCCCAGTTCCTACGAGTCAGGTGAGTCCTGCTACTATCGCCCTCCAGTTCCTACGAGACTGGTGAGTTTCGTTACAATCGCCCCCCCAGTTCCTACGAGATTGGTGAGTTGCATTACAATTGACCCCCAACGTGTATGTGATAATGATGAAATCCGGTTCCCTAAACATCTTCCTCACCCGGAACCCTGTGAACCAACACCTCTCCAACAATATTAACTAGGACGGTTTATCAGCAGACACGTACCTGACCCTGGACCGGTCGTCGTCGTCGTCGTCCTCGTCGATGGAGCAGATCATCGTGGAGCAGATCTCGCTGCCGGCCGACGACGTCGAGCTCACCTTCGACGACGAGCCGCACACGGCCTCCGAGCCGGACAGTAGTCAGGTAAATAAAGAGGTTCAGGTATTCGATCAACAATACTCAACTAGATAACCGGTCACAGAATCGCGCACCGAGGCTTCCGTATTTAAGTCCGTACTTCAATAATATACCTTTTTATGTACTTTAATTTTATGCAATAAGGTCCATTTTGTCTTGCCTAAAATTGGTTATAATATCAAAAAGTAGAATGATAGAAGCGCTGGTAGATTTTGTCGTGTCAAAGTGCCTGTGCGGCCTACTTACTGAATAAATATTTTTTTTATCTTTATCTTAATGATCATAATAATCATCAGTCGTGTTGGTCCGCAGCGGAGCCGCTCGACGCGGCGCAAGCGACGCCGGCGCATTTCCGACGAAAGCGTACGGACCCCGCCGCGCCGCAGACACCGGCATAAGCAGCCTAAACGGTGAGTAAATCATTTATCCATAACTTCGCTTATATTTTCTTCAATATAAAGGGACCTTATGGAGGCAGGCGGTTACGCCGTTTTTAGAACTGTTACCATAGTATTTGTATAGTTACAAGAACAAGAAGAGCGTAACTGCCTTCCTCCATAAGGTCCCTTTATACTGAGAACGTCACATTATGTTTTACTCAATGTTAAGTTGCTAGTAATCGTGAAATCATACATGCCTTTTTTGTCCTGGGAAAATTTAGCATTGACGATGAAATTGAAGAGATAGGTGTTGTTGGTGTTCGTGACACTGATGTTGGTGTTGATGGCATTGACTATCAAAGTCAAAGTCAAATATTTATTCAGTAAATTGGCCACATACGGGCTCTTTTACACGTCAGTAATATAGAGTGAATCTACCAGCGCTTCGGACAAGACCATCATTGCGGAGAAGAAGCGCCGCAAGAAACTCCAGCAGAAGGTCATTTTTTCCAATATAAAATACAATAATACTTAAAAGTAAGTTACATTACAAGGTAATAAAGTAACAAATATTAATTATTAGAACTAGCACAAATGAAAACATTACAAATGTAAGGTCAAATACGTTACACTAAATGTAATGACTAGGAGAACAACACGACGAGGTCTCTTCGTCAAAAGTCATAACTGGAATAATTAACTGAACATATTATAATGTTGATATGATATTGACAGTGATGTTGATGACGTCATCAACATCAACATCGACATAAATGTCATCAACATAGTTTCACTAGTTTCACTAGTTTCACTTGTCTCTTGTTGTTTTTGTTTCTAAGCACAAATGTATATTACTTGCAAATATCTAGTATAACAGATGTACGAGTATTATAAGATATAACGTAAACGTAAATTAGATACGTAAACCAAAATATTATTGGTCATAATAAAAAGTTTATTATTATAAGTTTTAATATAGGAAACTATAGGTCTATAATTAAGATTCCGTAGGCTAATTAGCTAATGTTTCCGATGTTTTATGTAAGACTGTTTCTAAATAAATAAATAAAAAAATAAAAAAAAACAGTCAATGTCATCAACATTACTATCAAAGCCATCCACTTCATGTTAAGTGTAATAACGTAATCATTAATGTTATACGAATCTCTATTTCCCTTGGTCACGCCATAACTTGAGAACGGCTTGGCTAATTCGCCTAATATTTTTTTTTTCAAATATTCCTTGACGTCCGAGGAAGGTTATTATGAAGAGAAAAATTTGATATTTCAACTTTAAGGGGTGGAATGGGAACTTGAAGCGAAGCGAAGCGAGGGCGGTTCGCTACTATTTAATAAAAAGCTATTATGTGTGTAGGACGCGCGAGCGGTTCGCGGTGGGCACGTCGCCGTCGTCGTCGTCGGGGTCGACGCGGTCGCGCGGGTCGCCGCCGCGCCACTACGAGTCCGACCGCTCCTACCGCCCGCGCTGCTCCAGCGACGACGAGCCGCTGCAGCGATACAGGTCACTCTACCGCTCAGTTGCTCACTCACTTGGTCGTTCACTCACTAACTCGCTCATTGCTCGCCTCGTTTACTACGTACACAATCAGTCAGTCAGCCACTACACGTTACCTTCTTCGTGCTTCTTTTTTGTAATTGTGTTAGTTTTACCTTTTTATTTTTGTGTGTCTTCATGGGGTAGGTATTGTTTCGTAGAAAATTAATAGCTCGATTTTCTTTTGCCCGAACACGATACTTCGATTCTCAGTAACGCGAATTTTTACTTCTTCGAATTTTCGTTTCTCCGAATTTCATTACTTCGATTATTAAATTTCCGATTTTTAATTGAAAATATGTTCAAATCTACGAAGTTTTAATATCCCGAATGCACTTTTCACAGAATAGGTTTTCCCCGATTGTTCAGTTAAACGATTGTTTAATTTCTTATTTATGTTTCGGGCGCTTCGCCGGCCGCTGCCGCGGCACGCTCGCTTCGCTCGCTCGGCTCGCGTGCTGTTGTGGTCACAGTTCTAACCTAACCTAACCTAACCCAACCTAGTGAGGGGGGGTATTTTTTTTTTTATGGCGGGGGGCGAAACCCCCCGAGCCCCCATTGTGGGGGGCTTCGCCCCCCACACCGCCCTCCGCCTAGCTATCCCACTCCGCCTTCCTAAAGTGTGTCTAACATTCGAAGTCGAAACCCATTCGAAAAGTATTAATTAGGATTTCCAACTATCAGAATCAACCGTTTTCGGTGAAACGTTTTCGAGAAACAGAAAATTTTGCCTATTAATATTCGATGTATTGAAAAAGCAGCAAGTGAAATTAGGAGAACTGTAGTTTCGGACAACAGATGACTTCGAGTAAATGAAATTACAAAGCAATGAAATTCTAACTATCGTGATTCGAACAACTGAAAATTCTGACAAACGTGGTCGGAGAACCGAAATTCGAGGTATTGACTTTCTACAAAACGATAGGCACCCGTCTTCGGATGTAGGGAATAAAAGTATTTCTTCTTCTTCTACCTGTCAGTCGGTCACTCGCTTTATGACTCAGTCATTCACTTAATCACTCGCTGCTTAAGGTACAGTTACACGAGCAACAATCTATGGGCGTCTCGTTCTATCTTACGAAATTAGAGTAAGAGAAGCTATTGATGACGGGCAATTATTGTTCAAAAAATTAAATTGCCCGTGTTACTGCACCGTTACTCACTTTGTCGGTCAGTGACTTGCTTACAAAAGCAATCACTTATTAACTTACTAAATACCAGGGAGCGGAATTCTCATAGCAAAAATTTAAATGATATAACGATTGAACAATAGGTTTTATCGACTTCTTCAGTTATCGATTAATTGTAACCTCTTTCAAAGTTAATGTCAGTCAATCGCTCGCTCATATACTCGGTAATTCTCTCATAACTCGCTCAATCACTCCCTCTGTCAGGCAGTCACTTGTACATTACTCACACGCTCATTTCAGTTTGACTCGCCCATAAAGTTTGTACTTTGTAATTAACCGTCAGTTCTTACAGGGAGCGGCAAGAGACGGAGGCGAGTCAGGGCGAGAACTCCGGCACGAGTCGGCCGCGGCAGAAGCACAGTCGGGTGAGTGGGACAGTCGCGGTGGCGGTGGTAGTGATTGTTAAACGATGCGCATGATGGTGATATTGGCAATAGGCTAGTTGACTAGAAAGAAGAAGAAGAAGAAAGAAAGAAAGAAAGATATTGATTCACTACACAGAAGACACAAATATACAAAGATAAAATAAAGCAACAAAACAGGAAAAAAAAAAAAAAAACGCGGTGTCTAATGTCAAAATAAATTATTTTTACACTACCACTAAATCAAGCTTTCGAAAATAACACGGAAATATCTATCTATCGCTTATATTTGCAATTTAAACGATTTTTAATTCAACGAAAAATTTATAAGGCGACACTGAACATTGTGACGTAACAGGTTTCTATTTTCATACAAACCGGATCGTTTTGACGTTTCAATAAAAGTTGCTGAATTGACCAATCAGCCAACTAGTCTATTATGTTGATAGCTTTCATATGGGAATGGCAATTAAATTGTTAGCATTGACGATGAAATTGATGACGTCAGTGATGTTGGTGTTGATGACATTGACTGTTAACGATATTGACAGTGTTTTTGATGACATTAACGAGGGGGCGGGTCTAGTCGCATACATATTGTTGGCATAATGTAATGTTAGTCATATATTTTTTTAGTCATACACCCTTTCAGGCTGAAATAAACAAAAACATCCATCGTGTAGATTAGTTAGGTTAGGTTACTTTAATAAAAATCCTGGAAAAATAACGATGTCGTGAAAAATAATGCATTATTACTTGAACACATTATGACTAAGATGAATTTGATGGGTTTAATGATAATGTTAATGGCATTGATTATGTTGATGATATTGACAGTGATGTTGATGACATTAATGATTATGTTAATGACACTTAAGATGATTGACATTGATGATAATGTTTAGGACATTGACAATATTGACAGCGATGTTGATGACATTCATGTTGATGTTCTTGGCATTACCGATGATGTTAATAAGATCGATTGCCGACAAGGGTGGTATGAAGTATTCCGCTGTCGGCAGCGCGGCGTGAAGCTGCGCGTGCGGCTGCCGGCGCAGTACAACGAGGACAGCGAGGAGGACTCCGCCGCCGCCATCAGCAAGCGCCGCGACCCGCGCGCCGCGCCCGCGCCCCCGCGCCGCGACCCGCACGCCCTGCAGGTAACAAGCAATGCCACATGTACAACTGCCTTTAATATTCATTATTCTATTAAAAAACACGTTTATGGAGTAATTCTTTGAACGTTTCAACCGCCGTCATTCTCGTGGCCGCATTAACGTCGAAATTCCTGTAGCTTTGGATGTTATTTTCGATTGTCTTGTAGGGTGCCCTGACTTCTACAAAATTTAACTGAACAGGAGTTTCGACATCAATGCGGTCACGGGAGTGAGGGCGGTTGGGCGGTTGAAACGCTCGAGGAATTGCCCTATGGTAACGTAAAAACTAACTTTACCGAAGGTCTCACGGTGATAGAGGGGTTGTCAGTCAATTTCAATCTATCTAATTTAATTACCAAAAACCTGCTTAAAATGAGCCTAAATTAAAATGTACATCGTAGCTCCTAAACGGATGGACCGATTTTTTTTTTTTTTTTTTTGTTAGAACATCAAGTCACGTGACTAAGGTTTGATAAAAATACAAGCCACTTAAGAGCCATGAGTTCTGAAAGTAAAGGTCCCAATTGAGTCGGGAGTGCTATCTATTTAATACATGTATTAAATAACAGCTGTCTTGTTTGGGAATTAGCGAACCTAAACTATTTTGTAGAGCGCCGCGGCGGCGATGGCGGCGCGCGCGCAGGCCCCCCCGCCCCGCGCCGCGCCCGCCGACCACGACTACGTCAACGGACACTCCAGCTCGCACAATCACAATGGTAACGTATTTCTTAAACACCATTTAATATTGATCGGCCTAATGACTAAAACCTATACACTTGGCTCTGTCAGCTGTAGATCTCGCGACAAACTTAACTTTGCCGTTGGATAACTGTTATCCCCATACATCGACATAGGTCGCGGTCAGTTCATAAACACCGCAAATAAGTTGGTATTCGCAAAAACCCGCATATTTCCGCCATTTTGACAAATTTCGAAAGACTGATTCGACAAAAATTCAATATAATTGCTGAACCTTACAAAATTTACCTTACAAACCTTACAAAGTTGAGGAGAACAGCCGGACATACGAAAGCATTTTTGCCCGAGCTGAAACGGAGACTCGCTCGGTCAATTATTGCTAAACGTGGAAGTAGCTAAGACATACTTTATCCTTATCTGTCATTGTGACATTTGAATTCGACAGATAAGGACAAAGCATGCTTAACTACTACACGGTTACTCGACGTTTATTAATAAGGCTATTAGAGTTTACGGCGCGGTTAGCCTAGTTGGTAGTGACCCTGCCTACGAAGCTAGCGGTCCCGCGATCGAATCCCGGTATGGGCACAGTATTTCAGGATAATAGATGTTACTTCTGAGCTAGTTTTCATTACACACTTGCTTACCTGTAGCACTGTCAGAGTCAAATAGATAGGAGCAGTCAAAATAGCCAAATATATCGCAACACATTCTTATTTCTATAGTAATAAAGGTGTGTTGCGATATATTTGGCCACTATCGCTGCTCCTATCTGGGAATTTAAAAAAAAAATAGCACACCTTTAACTTTTTCTTCAGATTTGGGAAAAAGATTGCACGTTGGTTGGGACCACCATTCTGAACAAGAAAAATAGAATTCCTTACATGTCCCCAAAAAGATGTATGGAACTGTCCGTTTTGTTACCTAAATACAATAAATTTTTTGGTAACAAAACGGACAATTCCATACATCTTTTTGGGGACATATCAGGAATTTCTATTTTTCTGGTCCCAACCAACGTGCAATTTTTTTCCCAAATCTGAAGAAAAAGTGAAAGGTGTGCTATTTCTTTGAAACTCCCCATCTATTTGATGCTGACTGTACAACACTGTACAGTGATTTGTATATCCGCAGGCGAGACGGGGGCCGTGTCCATATCGTCCAGGGGCAGGGTCCGGAAACTGACCGCCAAGGCGCGCGGCCTGTTGAGAGACTGAACCCGAGTACCTCCAAGTGTAAGTGGAGTAGTTGTGTAGTTTGTATGAAATTGTTAACAAAAACTGTTATTTAAATACATTAAGCGGTATTTAGAGTGGACATATAAGTTGTGATACGGACTGTTTTTGTAATAATCTTCAGAGAGAAGCATAACCAAACAAACGCTGTGCTGACAACGTATTTTTTTAAGTAATAACGAGTAAGTTTCATATCGTAGTGTTATCTCAAACACGTGCATTATCCGCAACAGCGGTTGTTAATATTACCGGACAGTAACTAGAGTGCAGTGTCGTGTACTGGTTGAACCTTGAATCGCCGACACTCATTTCATAGAATGTTTTACTTTTTCATTTCATCTGCAGGCATTTCCGCGTGCAGGAGTTATAATTTTTTGGTGGTCCCAGATCTAACCTAACCTACGTAACCCATGCTTAAGATAACCCGAAAACAATAATGTTTCAGCTTTCGATTAAATGAAATTCGGTGAAACGACACGTACGATGAAATGAGTGTCTGCAAAAGTCTAGGTGACACCCCCCATGTATAACACTGATTTCTACACTATTGTGACCCATAATAAATATTTGAACTCAGTATTTTATATATTTATCTGATGAGCCATTAAAAAAAATACGAAATTTCGTTTATACGGCGACGTGAGCGTACGAGTATTGACGAATTAGCGCCCAGCCCACGACTTTTTATGCAAATTCCTAATACATTGCGTGTAATGTCAATAAGCTGCCGTGCGGTGAGCGTCTCGACAGTGCAATGGATAGAGAATTCGCTCGCGGCCGGGCTCAATTTACGCATAAGGCCTATCCACCAGAGATGTGCGAGGTAGCTAAACTATGAGCGAGGTCAAAGCTTCCCGGTTCCACCCATGCTAAGCTGAGCAATGAAAACAAACGAGCCTAATAGGGAATATGATACGCATGGCATTCTATTATCGCATTTCTTAACAAAATATAAAAATACCGTAAAAGAGATGGCAAAATAACCTAACCGAGTTAAAAACCCCCGATATCAGCGCCTAAAAACCCTCTGAGCAATAAGCAAAACCTTTAACGGGCTCCAAGCACGTACATTTTCACTGGAGGGACTTCGTCACTTGAAGATTTCAAGAATTAAAAAATCAGATCCCCTCATCAACTAGAAAAGAGCTGATGATCTTCAAACGGCTGAACAGATTTTCATGAAACATGGCTAAGAACACTCGGGATAAAATTATCTATGACACAAAAAAAAACTAAACGAAAATCGGTTCATCCGTTTGGGAGCTACGATACCACAGACAGATACACAGACAGACACGTTAAACTTATAACACCCCTCTCTTTTTTGCGTCGGGGGTTAAAAATAAATTAAAATTAAAATCGTCCAAAAAATACGGATAATATAAGCATTTAAAACTACTAATTAGACAGAGAGATCCGACATGTACTGTGACGTCAGCGGGCACTACGGCCATATAAACTCCTTCTGTTTTGCTAGAAAGAGATAGAAACAAATCTTTAAAGGCTTATATCTTCATTATTTTTATAGTCATTCGAAAAATATTTTTTCTTTACTGTTTGTTACATGAATGACGTGTTTAATAAAGCAAAAAAAAAAAAGCATATTAATGGATATCAAGTAGACCCCGTTATCTTACGTTCGCTTTGGAAGCAAATATCTTACTTTAAATTTGCTTTAAATTTAATAGCGATAAAATACATCAATCAAATCAGTGTTTCGTACGCTGTAATAATAAACTCAAACTTCATAATATATATGAAATACTTTATATTTATATGAAATTAGAAGCAATTATACATTAGCTTACTGTTATTTATTGGTATAACTTTCAATCATTTTATAAAATCAATATTTTTTTGTAAGTATGAGATCAAACTTCGTCTGATTTGTTTTGTGTACAACAGGTCAGTGTGTCAGGACAAGGTATGTATGTTTTTTTTTTTAATTGCATCCATGCGAAGCCGAAATAAATAATTAATACATTTAAAATTAATAAATCTGTACCTAGTTCAAAGTTATTAAAGATAACGGGGTCTAATAACAACACATCCTTAGCTTCGCAGCTTACATCTCTGGTGGAAGAGCAGCCTAAGTGTCTGCTTATTTCGTGTAATTATTACATTTGTTCTTGATCTCAATATTCGTCGGATGTTTTACATTCTGTGTACATAGGAGCAAGCGGAGTAGGTAGAAACTCTTGTCCAAACCATGTGATACGCTACATAGGCTAGTTCGTGTACTAGCTATAACTTGTGAATAACGGACGAAGGGTGTTTTTTTTTTGTATGAAATGTAACGTACTGCCACAGTCAAGTAAGGAGTAAAATTTCCTTTTTTTTTGGCAGCGATTTTTCTGTAGGTACTCAATATTTCAAGTAATTTTCATGTTGTTAGTTTTCCAAAAATATTGACAAGAAAATAAAAAATATTGCATAGTTTTGCGGACCTGTGCCACTGGTGTTGCCAATCAATTGATCGATGGTCGATCAATGGCATAGATCAGAGTTGATCTAGCTTCGATTGTCCTTAACCAATCTAATCTAATCAATGTCCCATCAGTCGATAACCAATCGATGTTCGATGATCTATCGGTCGACAAGCAAGCGTTGATCGATCGAGAATCCATCCATTGATTAGGGTCGATGCAAAGCCGATATGACCTGAAGTTACTCAAATAAATTGACCCTTTGAACGAGGAATAGAGGAAAACGAACGCTTATGGAAATATCGCTACCATAAAGAAAAATATTTCGGTAATTGTAAAATTTTTAGAATTAACCCCGATAGGCGTCACTATAATTGGGTCAACGCAGGTTAATCCCTGTCACAGCCGTATTTCGTATTTTTAAACACTTACCATACTAGCCAGCGAGGCATATAATAACTATTAAATAGATAAGAAACACCCCCGACAAAATTGGGACCTCTACTTCCAAGGTTAAACCTCTTAAATGCCCCAACGGATTTACACCAAACTTAGCTAAGACTCCCGACCAATTCACCTTTCAAACAAAAAAAAAATTCAGCTGAATTGAGTACATACCTCCTTTTTTTGAAGTCGGTTAAAAAGAAACAAATCAGGGTGAATTTCCGGGCGTTTCAACCGCCGTCATCGCAGTTTTCAATATTATGACAAAATTAATGACACCAGCCGGAGACATCTGATGCTAATAGAAACTACCCCCGGTTCTGCTTCTGTTTACATCAGAAGTTGCTGGTAGGTGTCATTGATTTCGTCAATATATTGAAAACTTTTATGAGAGAACTGTTACCATAGTATTCGTATAGTTACAAGAATAAGAAGAGCGTAACTGCCTTCCTCCATAAGGTCCCTTTATATTAACGTCACATGTATTATTTATGAGAAGTCAAAGAAACAAGTGTAATACGTGTTTATAATGAGCTGTCACGGGGATCATCCTAGATTGATTCAACTTTAGACTAGGTTCTGCAGCAATTCTAAATGTTTTATGTTTAGCAATAATATAATTGTTTTTATAAGCAATCAATTGTGTTTAAAAAATCCACCGACTATGTCGGTAGATGGCGTTAATGTACTTCATTTCAAATAAAAATATGTACATTATGTAAAATGTAAGAATAGGATACCGGACTGACAAATGAGATACTTTTAAAATGGAGTTTAAAAACAATAAAATAATTAATCTGTACTACTGTCTCATAGCCTATTAAGTTTTTTTATAGACAATATCACGAGGGACTTACGCACAATTTAATAATTAAGTATCAATAATAGATGTGGACTGTTTTATACTGTTTGAACAAACTAAGCACGAATTATTTAATAATCTTTCTTTATTTTACTAACTGAATCTTAACATTATTTCTTTAGTGAATCTTTAAGAGTAAAGACTACGTTTAAGTTTAGTTTTTTTAGTTAATTTAGCAATTATTTTTATTTGATTACATACCATTATAGTGAAATTGTACAGTAATCGATTATATTTTGACATTTAGTTAAACCTTGAGACCGCTAAAGTCATATTTTAAACGTAAGGAAATCCAAGTTCAAAAATATTGTTTTAAAAGATAGAAGACTGGACTTTAGCGAGGATATCTCGCTTTTCAACAATATATTCTGATTTGGGGTTTTAGGATGTAGCAAGAAATTACGCCAACTTATTATAGGAGTAGTAAGTTGGTACTATTAAAGGTTTCTTTTATAATACTAGGAAATATTTTTAAATTTAAACAAATCATTATTTAAATGCCGGTAATGACGATCGTTTGGTCTAAAATATTTTCACTTAAGAGTGGTATTCCATCTGTCCAATATCTTTGTTCAATTTCTATATCCAATATTTAATCAAATTTCTTTAATGGAGGCCCATTCCACTTATCCAATATCTTGGTTCCAGTTTTTATACTATTTGCTTAGCCATTTTGAATTAAATTTCATTCGTAATATTTGATCAAATGTCGGTGTTTCTAGTTAATTTGATGAAGTCACACAATTTCTTTGATCAAATGCACATTGGAGAAAGATGTTGGACAGGTGGAATAAAGCCAACACCCTTTTAGGCTGATTAACAGGATGTAATAAACATCTATTGTGTATAATTATTAGTTAAAATTAGTTAAAAAAACTTTCAATTGATTAACCGAAATTAGAACAAACGATGATTATGCCACTCGATATAGACCCCATCCCGATTAGCGTTAATTGGACAAAGGATGAATGTTAAATTTACTATAGCCATGGATTTTGCGGTCGCGAAAGGTATACAATTTTTTTTTATTTAATACCAGTTAGAAAAATTAACATGATTCAGTAAATTTATTATTGTCATACATAATATTGAGTTGAACGCTAGACGTAAGCAATATTTTTGATGATGTACATAACGTTGCGTACTGAGTATGTATAAATGTCTATGTGTAGAGACGCGTGGGGCGAGCCGGGACATATTTCATGTATTTTAAATGTTAAAAGAGAATGGGTTAAATCGCTCTTAAATGGACGCTGTTACACAAAAATGTGTCAAGCCACAATTATTTAGCAATAAAATGCCAAACTACTGTATCCATCATTGTGGGTTAATATTTTATTGCTAATTTAATATGGATTAACACATTTTTTCATAACATCATCCTTATATCTTACATCAAATTTAGAATCGAAAAACTAAACAGTTTACTTTGAAGTCATCGACGGAAAAATCCGTCACAACAGACAGTTCAATGTGTTGCAGATATTTTGAATTACGGTTAAAAATTTAATATTACCAGTTATCAGTGCTTTAAAACAACCAGTTTAATTTTACAGGTATTCCAAAATATTAGCAATTTTGTTAATTGTAATATATACTGCTGTAAAGACATGTCTGTAATCAAACATTACCGTTATATTCTGGCAGTATAGTATTATCTGTGTAATTTAATTGAGGTATTGAAATTAGGTATAAAAATATTTTTTAAATAAATCAACATACCAGTTAGCCAAAGTCCATTATTTTTCTGTATTCTCCTTTGGATTTAATTAGGAAAAAAACCGTTTACAGCATTGACCTGTTTATCTCTTTAAATCGTGTTCGCATAATCGTTCTAATGCCGGTAGCACACCTCCGCCGCGAAACCGCGAAACTGTGGCGGAATCGTGATATTTAATACGAAATTGAACTTTATTTCGTTGCCAGAGTTTCGCTACTACAGTTCCGCGGCGGAGGTGCTACCGGCGTAAAGGGTGGCACAGACTAACAGTCCGGCTTTTGTGAAGAAAATTTGTGAAAACCTTAACGTATGTTTTCACAAATAAAAGTTTATTAATCAAGAATACTATCACCATATTACAGAACTAACTATAAATAAAATAGCCCTTGCAGTTCCCCCGCTTGAGGCATGGTCCCTAAAATGCTGGCCGCGTTCCTTGCACAGCCAAACTGAGTCGCTGCGCAACGAACGAGCCCGCTCTGAGATGACCTGATGCTAAAATAAGTCTTTCCCACACATCTTTTATGAACATCTTAGGCTGCCTTTCCATAGAAGCGGAGACGAGCGGTGCTTAGAGGAGC
Organism: Tortrix viridana; assembly: GCA_963241965.1. Taxonomy (NCBI): domain Eukaryota; kingdom Metazoa; phylum Arthropoda; class Insecta; order Lepidoptera; family Tortricidae; genus Tortrix; species Tortrix viridana. The sequence goes on along the minus strand of OY725198.1, from coordinate 1,583,037 downwards.
TGTGTAGGAATCGACCAATCACGTTGGTTGTAATCCACATCTCGTCTCCGCTCCGCTTCAATGGTAACAGTCAAGCGGAGACGAGATGTGGATTACAACCAATGTGATTGGTCGATTCCTACACAGCTCTTCTCCGCTCGTCTACGCTTCTATGGAAAGGCAGCCTTAGTGTCGGAACGTTTCACAATGACGTTTAAAGAGTTGTGTAAAAAAGCGACCAGCACTTAGGTGGCACTTAACGTGTTGGCCACAGCGGCAACAAAGGTGCGGTTCAAATCTAATTAAACAGATATTCTGTGTTCTAACGAACGTGTTCTAATGAACTGGAAAGCGAAATCGGCCGGCGCGTTAGTCTGTGTCGCCCTTATATGTCAGTCTATTGTTTATTTTTGTTTGTAATGAAAATGAAATGTTATTGTTTTGTAATACGGAGCCCTGGAGCCCCGCGCTGTTGGGCAAGCAGGTTGTGTCGCAGAAACCAAATCGAATAAATACATTATTTTGTACACCTTGTTTCATTATAATATTTACGAATACGAATCAGACTTTCTCGGCCGCACTCAGAGACGTCAATGAATTTTAAGTTTGATTAAAGTTGCCGCTGTCACTTTGCTATAGCAATAGAATAAGACGCAGAAACTTTAAACTTAAAAGTGAATTGACGTCTCTGAGTGCGGCAGTTATTAATCTCAGAAAAGGAGGGTTATTAACCAACTTAATCTAGAAAACAAGGGTTAGTATTACCAGATCCAATAATCAGATTTCTTGACAAAGTACTTGGCCATAGAAATTTTCGTGACATTTTATGTCAATGTTATATTTGGGGATCAGCTTAGCGATTTGATTATTCCAAAATTTTTTTAAATCTGAGGATTTATATTTTTTCCTGACTAAGTTTAAAAATGCCTGACATAGTACCAGAAAAAATCCTATAATCTGGTAACTGTACAATCTAATTTTTTATTAGACTAAGTGAACTGACAGTTCACGAGCAGTGCCTGTTTAAAATTAACAAAATGTGAGCAAAACCATAATTAACCCTGTTTCAATAGGTACACTATAAGTATTATGTACACCTACTAATATTATAAATGCGAAAGTTTGTGTGGGTGTGTGTGTGTTTGTTATACTCTCACGCTGCAACAGCTGGACGGATTTGGATGACATTTGGAATGGAGATAGCTTATACCCTGGATTAACATATAGGATACCTTTTATCCCGGAAAATTTGGTAGTTCCTAAGGGAAAACCGATAAACGACTTCTATTTATTATAAATGTGAAAGTAACTGTCTGTTTGTTACGCTTTCACGGCTAAAACGTTAAACAAATTTAGATAAAATTTGGTATGAAAATAGTTTGAACCCCGGGGAAGGATATAGGATACTTTAGAAACGACTTCAACGCGGACAAAATGCTAGTTATATAATTCAACTCAAGTCTACATGTAGACTAATAACCACAACAAATAATGCATTATTTGTTGTTGTTTGCAATTAAAACCTCTTTTATTTATAATAAAATAAATCCTACATGAGCTATCAGATTACTTAGTATAATAAAAATATGACATTAGGTGCGGTAGTAGCACATCAATAAAAGTCCTCACCTCACTCACCATTGTGTTGCGGGACTATCCAAAAATGAGGGTAATGTTTTTCGGGTGTATGTATGCATTTAACCATGTTTCTTTGTGGCCTGTAGGCTAAACACCTTGACGGGTATCGTTGAATTGATAATTATCCAAGGACTGTCATAGGCAGTATTAGAACCTCAGTCCTGATGCTGCAGGAGTAGTAGGGTTTTCAAAACTTGCTTTTTGTTATTGTAAATCTATTCGGAGACACAAAAGCAATGAAAACTTGCACGAGTGCACGACGATGGTGAATGTAGTTTGTTTTCGCGCCTAAACCTAAAGATACAACTAACGACCATTCAATTCTACGTAAGTATACTTAAATCTCACGTATAGCGCTACGATTGGCTAAAACAGATCATGCAGAATGTAAATTCGATTGTTAGTCCGAAATGTACAAATCATGTTCACGTAAATAGGACATAAATAAATATACACACATTTATTTACACGTTGTGCAATAAAATGAAACTCGAGAATTTTGTTAATTAATATAGTTAATCATTGCTTTTTGTTTTAATAAAGATTGTGTTTTACAAAACCTGTTTGTTGTAACTTGTAACAGAATAAATTTATTTCGTTCAATTCGGACTCATTGTTCAAATTAAAAGAAATGTCAATGTCATAGTGACGCATACAGACGTCAACACTCAACAAATAATTTTGGTATTTACGGAAGGAAATTCTAGAAAACGTAAGTAATAATTTAAATATTACATTTGTAAACAAGTAATGTATAACTTAACATATTGATATCGAGGACCATATCGATGAGTTACATTGTTTCTTTAATTGCATTTGCGTAAAACAACATTTTTTGGGATTCGTTTCGGTAGGCACGCAACGCAAGTCATAGTTTTAAATTATTTCGCAACATTTTGGAGCGGAAGAAGCTTCGCTGATAACTAATTAGTAGTGTTTGTAATCATAAATCATATCTGCTGAAGCTTCATGCTGTATTCTTTTGTACGTAATTAAAAAAAACAGGTTGGAAGACTATGAAGATTTGCTCATTTGTTTTTTTTTTCACTAATGGTTATTGAAAGAGCTGTAGAACCTGTAGATTTTTCGATCCCGCTGTAATCATAAGTCGTGTTTTGTAACTTTCAAGTTTTTTTTGGGAACAATCTCACACAAATTGACCTGGTACTTTACTTTACTGTACTACAAAAATCTCAACCCTTCTAATGATAAACAAGTGACCCTTTAAATTGAGGTCAATGTGTTATTTTTTCCTACTTGATTGTTTTTGGTTTGGTTGTACGCTCAACCAAAGAAATAGCTGTGATGCTACTCCCTTTGTATGCAAATTATTTTAACACATTGACAGCCAGGCTTAAGATAGCAAGTTATAAGCTCTGAAAGCGATTATGTTGGGAGTTTTTTTTACTTAGCAGTGCCCCGACGTGACGACGCTTGGATCAAAATATTACTACTGACATTAAGCTTTGAGGGCTATAGTATTTATTTACTTTTTAGGCTGCCTTTCCATTGAGGCGGAGATGTGCAGAGCGGTAAGAAAAGGACCAGTCACCTTGCACAATACCCACACTAACACATAGCACACAGAAACTAGAGGAATCTGATTGGTCCTTTTCGCACAGCTCCGCTTGTCTCCGCCTCAATGTAAAGGCAGCCTTAGAGTTTTATTTTTTTGTTGTAAGAAATGAGTTTAAAGATTTTATTAAAGAGTCCAATCTAAAGAGTTCACTCTTTGTGTTGAATGTGAGCAGCTGCGAGATGGGCGACACAGCGCGGTACTACCTGGGGAAAGACTCCTGGTTCATCACCACCGCCTGGAGAACCTACAATGATGGTAAATATAAACTAAAACTAAATTAGAATAAGAATAATTTATTTCTCAGTTTCAATTATACTTATATTACAAAAATATTAACTAAGTAAGACTACGTAGTTCGATTGATAGAGAATTGCAAATTACACAAATTGGTTTACACTGGCTCCATAAGAGAATTACTAAAATGTATGCGAACAGTGCTTGAAATAAAGGTGAACAGATTCCTAAAGTAACTAACAATTTGATACAAGATGCATGCAAGTGAATTTATACAGTGACAAGAAATTATACAAATGCAATGTCTGTGAGTATGTGTGTGTTTGTGTGTGTTGAGTGTTGTGATTATGAATTCAGGGAATAGAGTGAGACATGAGAATGTTGTATGCTCTTTCTTCAGTGCCGGCTTTACCTATGGTGCGTGGTGTGCACCCGGGGGCAGGGCGTTAGGGGGGCGCTGAGCGCCGCCGCGATTATGATCGCGCGCCTACTAGAGGGCGCCACGGTATTGATTGCATACGAGCACTACAGTGCGACAAAATAGTGTAGAAACTGAACTAAAAATATTTTTACCGGTAACACTTAATTATTCAATACAAAAGTACTTAAGAGTTGCCATATGAAGCCGAATTTGACATAGACTGTGGTGCCCCTATTGTTTTCTACAGTTTTTTGTCGCACTGTACATAGGCTAGAGCCGGCCCTGGCTCCTCTCTGGTGACAGTCTTCAGTGGTCTTATGACAGCGACCTCCTGTGATGCGGTGAACAATTATACAAACAATAATCAAAGTTATATAGTTTAATACTATAAGTCAATGGGTATAAAGTTATTTTTCGTATCTTAAAAATTTTAAATGATTTAAAATGACATTTTAGAATGATGCGAACTTTATTGCATGGTCTATGCGTTCAAATTCTCGTGATTAAAAAGTGTGCTAGGAATCGTTTATTTTAAAAAATAGTGTTAAATCTTGTATGTTGTGGTGCGGAACCCTTCGTGTGCGGATTCGACTTATACTTAGCCAGTGGTTTTACTTCGTGGCAACGTATTCCAGTGTTGGTGTTCTTCATCGACTACGGCTGGCCGGTGCTCGGGATGTCCATATTCCTGGCGCTGGCGTACAACTGGGCGCAGCCCCGCGTGAAGGCCTGGCTGCGCGCCCGAGAAGACGCCTTGCACCACAAGGGTATGTAGCAAGTACCAACAATAGAACATATGTGACGTTCTCAGTATAAAGGGACCTTATGGAGGAAGGCGGTTACGCTCTTCTTATTCTTGTAACTATACGAATACTATGGTAACAGTTCTAAAAACGGCGTAACCGCCTGCCTCCATAAGGTCCCTTTATATTGAGAACGTCATATGTGTCGTGTCGTTCGCGCAAGAGTTGGTTGAGGAAGAGGGTGGTTGTGCGCCGCGCCGTGCGACTCGCTAGTTCAAACTCGATGTGCCTACTGATTCTATACGTAGGAGGATAAGGTTCAATTTGTAATGCAGGTGATTTGTGGTATTAAAAACGCATCTTCTCTTAAGTAAAGTTTATTGGTACTGGTCTTAGTATGTATAATCATCATTGATCGGAATAGATAGAGCTAATTTACCTAAACTTGACGCATGTTAATTCATGCGTGAGTGAGATGGGAACACATTATTGAATAAACATGCATCAAGTTTAGGTAAATTAGCTCTACCTATTCCGACCACTGATAATCATCATATCTATAAGAACTGCGACCAATGATGCGACACCTACAATAAGCAATATAGCGATCTTGAGAAGCAAATGACGACTCTCCAAAAAACGTACAGTAACAGGGGCTTAGAAAATGTTTTTTTTCGTATGTATGTAAGTTGTCAGTTTCAAAATTTGCAAGTAAAATTTGTACCATTTCCTAGTGTTCGATTGAGCTGAAAGGTATACCGATGTAACTTCAGTGACAATGCAATAACATGGTACTATGGAACTGATCTGATGAAGTGATGATGCAGTGGGAAGGTGATAGGAACTCCGCAACGAAACAAGACAGCCCCGCCGTGTTTGGGCTCGTTGGATTTGTCTTGGTAAGCAGATGATTACTCTGCAAAAAAGTACAGTCGGCAAGAAAAACTAGTCCCAAAAATGATATTTTTTACAGAAACTTGATGATGAAAGATGATTTGAAAAAATTACCTCCTGCTCTAGTTTCTTGCGGCACTTCTTCTCAGCAGTGTTGATCTTGTCAGAAGTAATATTAGATTCACTCTATATTATCGAAGTGTAAAAGGGCCGTGGTGGCCAATTTACTAAATTATTTGAATTTGAATGATGATGAAATGATGTTGATGATTAAATGATGTTGATGATAATGAAATTATGTTGATGATGATTAAGTGATGTTGATGATGATTAAGTGATGTTGATGATGATTAAATGATGTTGATGATAATGAAATTATGTTGATGATGATTAAGTGATGTTGATGATGATTAAGTGATGTTGATGATGATTAAATGATGTTGATGATAATGAAATTATGTTTGACGACGCAGTTAGCCTAGTTGGTAGTGACCCTGCCTACGAAGCTAGCGGTCCCGGATTCGAATCCCGGTATGGGCAAATATTTGTGTGACGAGCGCGAGTATTTGTTCCTGAGTCATGGATGTTTTCTATGTATTTAAGTATATATTTCTTTATATAAGTAAGTATATCGTTGCCTGGTGCCCATAGTACAAGCCTAGAGCTTAGTTTGGGACTAGGTCAATTTGTGTGAGATTGTCCCTGATATTTTTTTTTTTTATAAATGATGTTGATGATGATGAAATGATGTTGTTGATGATTAAATGATGTTGATGATAATGAAATTATGTTGTTGATGATTAAGTAATGTTGATGATGATGAAATGATGTTGTTGATGATTAAATGATGTTGTTGATGATTAAATGATGTTGTTGATGATTAAATGATGTTGATGATAATGAAATGATGTTGTTGATGATTAAATGATGTTGTTGATGATTAAATGATGTTGATGATAATGAAATGATGTTGTTGATGATTAAGTAATGTTGATGATGATGAAATGATGTTGTTGATGATTAAATGATGTTGATGATGATGAAATGATGTTGATGATGGATGATCATGGCGTATTGCAGAACCGGACGCAGTGCTGGCGCACTCGGCGGCGCAGCGCGCGCGCGTGGAGGCGCTGCAGCGCCAGCAGCAGGCGGCGTCGCGGCGGGCGCGCGAGCTGCAGGCCGAGGTGACCTTTTTTAACCCCCGACGCAAAAGAGGGGTGTTATAAGTTTAACGTATCTGAGTATTTGTGTGATTTTGATTTAAATCGTTTTTTTTTTTGTGAGAAAGGTGACTTGATGATTCTTAGCTTGGTTTGATGAAAATACATTAAGCCATTTAAGAGTAGAATGCAGAAATTCTATTCCATTCCAGACTAGAATAATTATAAATCTGTATTCTCCAAATGAAACTCATTTGTCATAGATAATTTCTCAGCGTGAACCTACTCTGATTCAAAAGTGTACAGTCAAGGTCATAAATGTGTTACCTCGTCACTTTAATCCCTGTGGCATTCACATATGGCAGTTTAAACATGACATTAAATAGACAATGTACTAAAATGTACACATATTATATGACCTTGACTGTACATATAAAAATGTTGTAGATTTAACGTAAATATAGTTTATATTTAATATTTTGAATATTTTCTTTGAGTGTCCGTTAGTTTTTAAGTTTTATTTACTGTTAATATATATGGTAAAATCCTATTGAATTACGTTTAGAAAGAGGAAGAGAAGCGTCGTGAGGCGGCGGAGCTGCTGGAGAAGTACGGCGTGGCCGGCGGCCGGCGGCTCGGCCGGCAGGACGACGGTGCGTACACAGAACTATGTATACAGCTGACGACGCGCGTAGCGGTCCCGCGTTTGATTCTCGGTTTGGGCACATATTTGTGTGATGAGCTAAATTGTTCGTCTTGGATGTTTTTTTAAATTATTTTTCTATTTGAGTATGTTGTTGTTATCATTTTACCAAACAACGTTTCATAAATTAATTCATTTCACAAACAAATCATTTGGCAATTTGCATTTTTTTCCGAAAATAATATTTCAGGATTTATTTCAGGACCATCGTGTAGAACCTTATAGGTTAGGTTAGTTTTATAAAAATCCTGAAATATTTACAGTTTCGAAAAATGCGGTTTACTAAATAATAATAATAATAATCCAGCCTATATACGTCCCACTGCTGGGCACAGGCCTCCACTCACAATGAGAGGGGTTTGGGCTATAGTTCCCACGCGGGCCCAGGGTGGATTGGGAACTTCGCACACACCGTCAAATTGTTTTGCTGGTGTGTGCAGGTTTCCTCACGATGTTTTCCTTCACCGAAAAGGTCATGGTAAAATTATATTTCGCACATAAATTCCGAAAAACTTAGAGGTGCGAGCCCGAGAAATACATAGAAAACATTTTTGTTTTTTTTTTTTTTTTTTTTATTGATAATGGGTTTGCTCTTGACCAACTCCCGCCCTTGGAGGACGAAGATTCAGTCTACGATGTAGCGAGCTCACCCAGAAGATGCCTATTCACCCTAGCTTTAAATAGGTTCAGATTGTATGCACTCGGAAATACAGACGCCGGAAGCGCATTCCACTCCTTTGCAGTACGCATTATGAAAGATGATGCAAAGCGCTTCGTTCGAAAAGGCGGAATTTGAACCAAGTACGGATGGCATCCCGCGGTGCGCCTGGAAGTCCGATGGTAGAAAGGAGACGGCGGTATTAGCTCGTGGAGCTCCTGTGCACACTCCCCGAAGTACAGTCTGTAGAACACCGACAAGCAGGCAACTTTCCGTCGGTGAGCTAGGCTGTGAAGCTTAGCTTTTTCGAGAAAGTCGTGGCCGATGAGTCTCTTAGCTCTGCGTTCCACCGAGTCAAGTATGGCTAGTTGGTATTTAGCTGAACCATCCCAAAGGTGACTGCAGTACTCCATGCCTGATCGGACCTGAGCTTTGTAGAGAGATAAAAGCTGTCCAGGCGTGAAGAACCGCTTTACCCTATTTAGGATGCCCAGCTTTTTGGCCGCGGTTTGCGCTTTGTACTCAATGGTGGCACCAAAGTTGAGATTAGACGTCAACTCCATGCCGAGAAGCTCGAGACGGTCGGTAATAGGCACAGATGTACTTCGGAAAGTAGGGGTCAAACTGAACTGACTCCTTTTGGCAGAGAATAGACACGCCTGTGTTTTGGTGGCGTTGAAACTGACTAAATTTTTGTCACCCCACTGGGAGACAAGACTTAAAGTCAGATCCGTTCGCTCTACCAAAGCCTCTCTCAAAGAACGTACCTCTACTGCACTGGCTTTCGCACTGGATAAGTATCTCTCCGTGACTGTACTGTCATCTGCATACCCAACGATACCCGGTTGAAGCAGATCGTTAATATCAAATAACACGCCCGCTCATTATACAAATATTTACCCTTGCTGGGAATCGAACCCGGGAGCTTCGGGAGCAGGACTATCTAGGCTAATGGCGTGGTCAAATGTTTTAATTAAAAAAAAAAAAGTTGACCTTGACCTTAAACATTGACCGTGAACGTACGTGGGGAATGTTTGGAAATGTTATGATATGTATGTTTTTATATATATATATATATATATATCTCCATAACTCCCATTATTATTCATTATAATATTATTAATATTTAAACACATTATTTCCGTCTACAAAATTTCGCTACGTCACTATGGCGTCGATGCCCCGAGAATTCCCACGCATGACCTTGACCTTCACCATTGACCTTGACCTTCAACTTGCAGGCTACCTGCCGCTGAGCGGCGGCGGCGCGGCGGCGTCCAGCTACCGCGCGCCGAAGCGCTCGGCGTGCGCGGGCGGCGGCTGCGGCCGGTAGCTGCGCACGCGCTGCGCCACTCACAGGATATCCGGAGATATTCGCATCATTATTTTGCTTTATTCAGTCGCCATCAACATTCGATATTGACATTATGAACATTTTGCGTTTTAAAAGTATTCTGGTGGCATGTACTATTGCGGTGTTTTCCGCAATAGAATTCAGTTGAATTCCACCTGCGAAGCAATTAGTTTTTAACAATTACGCAAAAGGTTATGGAGTTTATCATATCTGCCAGTACTAATAAATCATGAGAATTGAACCCCGGTCGGAGCTTTTAAAATGCGAAATGTTTCGGATATTCTTTAAAAAATAATTAATACTCAAACATGTTGATATTGCCGGCTACCCAAAAAAAAGTAAAAGGTGGAAATAAATAATTGCTTTTTAACCTGTTATGTGTATTTTTAAATAATAATATAATTATAATTGATATATAATTTAACCGTGCGGTTATAAAACATCAAATAAATACAATGATATGTTGGTGAAACTAATGAATATGCTTGGAAAAAAATATTAATAGTTGTAATCAAAATATGTGGTAGTCGAAATCGAAAGGGACCTTATCGCGGCAGGCGGTTACGCCTTTTTTCACACGGCTGTTATACTAATGGCAAGGCAATGAAAACTATAACAGCGTAAGCGCCCGTCGCCATATGGCCCTTTCGATTTCGACGACCGCATGTTATTTTCTAACTAACGATAAAAAAGGAGATTCTGTTTGGTTAAGTTAGATCTATAAAAAATTAAAAATAATAAAAACACTAAAACTTAATGTTGTTTTATTATACCTCGCTCGAGGCGCCCGTTCCAAGATAAGCCAAAAAACATCAAGCCATGGAAAACTGATGTTTGACGTGTAAAATAAGTCTTTGAACATAGAATGTGTCGAAGCAATCAAAATGTTTGGGATTGCGAACGTTTGCCACCTTCCCTGGCATCCAAGTAGCTCACAAACTATAATAGCTTATACAGCACTTAAACTGCCGCTGGGCGAGTCTACTAATATGTGACGTTCTCAATATAAAGGGAAGGAGGAAGGCAGTTACGCTCTTCTTATTCTTGTAACTATACGAATACTATGGTAACAGTTCTAAAAACGGCGTAACCGCCTGCCTCCATAAGGTCCCTTTATATTGAGAACGTCACATTACAAAGAGAAAAGATTTCTTTGTAATCGAACTCTGAAGCTACTGAGCCGATTTTTAATAATTGGGTGAATCAACTTTTAAGGTACTCCTTTTCTTTTGCGGCAATTTTTCCTGGTGATTTGATGAATGATTAATAATAATTTATGAATATTCAAATCAGATCTTCAAATTTACAGATCCCACATGTTAGACACCTCAAATAAGTATTTTTTAATTTTCGAAAAAACCCTGGTAACTCATAGGTAGTTTGAAAGATCTAAGCGTACAGACAGAGGGACAGACGGCGGGAAGCGACTTTATTTTATACTATTTACTGCCGCACTCAGAGACGTCAATTAATTTTTAAGTTTCATTAAAGTTGCTGCCTCTTATTCTGTTGCTATAGCAAAGTAAGTGACAGCAGCTGCTTTAATGAAACTTCAAACTTAATTGACATCTCCGATTGCGGCCGTTATTCTATTGCTGTAGCACAGAAAGTGCCAGCAGCAACTTTAATCAAACTTAAATAAAATTGACGTCTCTGAGTGCGGCCGGTAGTGATAGACCATAGCGTCCATTAGACGATAGGTTTTGCGTCAGTCAATTCAATCAGTCATGACTAATGGTGCATGATGCAAAAATCAAAATATCTGGATAATGATCATGCAAACATCAGTCACCGCATTAGACGGTAGGTTATCCGTCAGTCACAGCAGTGACTGTGGCAAAGCTGACAGCAAAACTTACCGTGTAATGGGCGCCATACTCTTTCGTCCTCAATTTGAGTGGAGTAGTATAAGAACGAACAATGGCACCTGACCCGCGCGACCCCAGCTAAACACCATTAATTTTTTCCATGTGGTACGTTGTCGCGAACGCGTTCGTTACCGAGCTCTACGTAGCCCAAACAGGAAGTCCAAATCGCTTCGGATCGATTTTTAATGCACAGCCAAGATATGGAACACCCTGCCGGCGTTTTTGCAGTCATCGTCTGCTTATCAAGACAAATCCAACGAGCCCAAACACGTTCTTGTTTCGTTGCGGAGTTCTAATGACCACCTTCCGACCAGACATGGTACCAATGTGACGTTCTCAATATAAAGGGACCTTATGGAGGCAGGTTACGCCGTATTTAGAACTGTTACCATAGTATTCGTATAGTTACAAGACTAAGAAGAGCGTAACTGCCTTCCTCCATAAGGTCCCTTTATATTGAGAACGTCACATATTATTGCATTGTCACCGAGGTTACGTATACCAAATTTAAGCTCAATCGGACACCGGGAAGGGTTCTAATTCAGCTGGGAAGATTTGGCTTAAACAAACACAATGCAAGTTAAATTAAAGGGTCTCTGCCGTTTGGCCAAAATATGTTTGGTCAAATGTATAATTTCCCAAATTTTCATTTGCCAAAAAGGTATTTCGCGCCCCAAAAATTAGCATTTTACGGCGCTCACAACTCTAACCTAACCTATCTAAATAGCTGTTTTGGTATCCTGAAAATAAAACAAAAATAATACAAATAGGTTTTTGGGAAATAATACATTTGACCAAACATATTTTGGCGAAACAACCGGCTCCCTAAATTGAAAGCTTGTGAAAAATTTGTCATTAACACAGATAGTGTAACAAATTCAATAAAACAATAGTGTAACAATTCAGTAAGCCAATTTTGTTGCATTAACAGTTAACTGTTATAAAAGGCATGCCTCCGTGCGCCATTGTCTCCCGATGTTATCACATACATTTAACAAACAATGTGTTAATTCAAAGTTAAAAAACAAAATACTCGAAATGTCCGTCACAATTTGGTTACAATAAGTTTACCGTTGCTTTTATGTATTTGTGTTACATCTACAGCTTCACCTCACTGCGGGTTGAGCATGTATACGAGATATTTGACAGGTGGTAGAGAAATGCATACATCTATTCCATATTCTAACGTAAGACTTAACGGTTAAGGTTTAAAATAAGTGTCCCATCTTTATAAAATGGCTATAAAAAAGGGAATATCGCTATTCGCTTAGTAATAAAAGTTAGGACGAGACACTTTTATTTTAAACCTTAGCGTTGTCTTACGTTAGAATATGCACCTGTCAAATTTTATCTTGCATTTTAAGCTCGATGCTCCTTTAAACGTGTGATGTGATGTGTGTTCAATCAACCACATAACTAGCCTTTTGTGTGTTCAAAATTTAGTTTTCGAGAACTTGACAAAAGACTTTAAAGATCTGTAGGTACTAAAATTTAGGCAAGTCAAAATGGACCTTATTGCATACAATTAAAGTACATAAAAAGGTATATTTTTGTAGTACGGACTTAAATACGGAACCCTCGGTGCGCGAGTCCGACTCGCACTTGACAGGTTTTTATTATTAATTTAAGTGTAATTGAGTCCAATTTTCATGCGATACCTAGTTATCGCAGAATGAATAAGTAAGTACCTATCTATAATAATTAAAAAAAAAAAATAAAGAAAGAAAAACATTTATTCGAGACAAATATAAACAAAGGACAGAAATACACACGAAAATAATAGAGGTCACGAAATGGTACCACCTCAGCGTAAAGGTGGACATTCACGGTCACTTAAACTGATCAGTTAACTACATCCAGAAGCTGACCTTGAGTTCGTATAATTTTAACTTAAGATTTCACATTCACGGTCAGTTTTTGGATGTACGTCAGTTAACTGATCAGTTTTAACTGACCGTGAATGTCCACTAATGCTGGCTAATGTCAGCGCTGGTCTTCCGTTGGTACCATCAGGTGAAAACCACGGATGGTTACACACAAATAACTTCGGAACAACAGCAAAAACAAGACATAAATTACAAAACGAGAAAAATAAAAAACAGAAAAAAAAATCGCATGCAAGACTGCGCTGGCCTGCTTTGCATATTACGCATTATTTACTATATCATAAAACGGTAATTAATAATAATTTTTTTTTTTTATGTAAGCGGCCATTTGTAATGTTAAAGGAGTATTTAATTATTTTAATCGCAAACGAGTCGTAAAGCGCTGGCGGAACGAAATAGATTACGAAAGTGTTTTTAAAACAAATTAACTTCGGACGTATGAGATTTTTTATCCAAACGAGCGAAGTCAAAAGAAGGGTAGGTATATAATGATTTTAATAGTCTACAGATGTATGTATGTGGTCAAAAATCGAATGTGACTCTAGCTCCTAAACTACTGGGCCGATTTTAGGGTGTCATTATGATTCGTCGAAAACGTGCGAGTGATAGGCTATATAAAAATTACTAGCGACGCGCCCTCGCTTCGCTCCGGGCACTATTATATACCCCTTCCGTGAAAAATTTTGTACTGATGGTGGGCGAGTCGCTATAGGCTATAAATTAACTTATGTAACCGAAGCGAAGCGAGGGCGGGTCGCTAGTATAATATAAATCGCACCTTTAGAATTATAGTGACATTATACAAAATTTCAAGTTTTCTACTTCGATAGAGAAATACATACACATACACGATTGACGGAGTAATCGCGTAACAAACAAAAAAGCAACATACAGTCGAATTGAGAACCTCCCTTTTTGAAGTCGGTTAAAAACATCCATGACTCAGAGGGCCTAGTGTAAGTTTTGCAACGTTTTTTACGTCTCGATCGCGTTTGCGTAAAGGCGTCACTTTGTATGGAACCGTCAAATGTTTCGAACACGCGCCGCAAGGGGCGCTGTCGCACTTCCACACTAATTGAGACTGAACGCAAACGCGATCGAGACGTAAAAAACGTTGCAAAACTTACACTAGGCCCACAGGAAAGAATACGCGCGCTGAAACCTTAAAATTAATACACGCGTCAGCAAAGCGTAGTGCTTAGTAGCAAAGTATAATACAGACGTAATTCATCACCGGGCCTTTACAATATCTTGTTACTAGTTAGGTACCCACGCGCACACGCAGGCGCCGCGTCTCAACTAAATTCATGATATCAGTGTCCCATTCAAGGAACTGAAATATATTCAAGAAACCATGCATTGCAATACAATCTAAAAAGCCTTATCAATAGTTGATCATAAATGGTTGTTTCGTGGAATTAACTGTTATCACGTTAATTTATTTACGAATGTGAACGTTTTTAATTATTTATGAAACTACCTCTGCGTCTGCAATCTTTACGATTTCAGAAGTTGTATTTATTCCTACTTACCTACTGAGAAGCGCGAGATACAATTTGACAGGTGCTAGGGAAATGAATACACCTATTCCATATTCTAACGTAAGACTAAGGGGGTGAATTTCAGGGCATTTCAACCGCCGTCATTAGTGTCACCAAATATATTGACGAAATCAATAACACCTACCAGCAACTCCTGATGTAAGCAGAAGCAGAACCGGGGATGTAGTTTCTATCAGCATCAGAAGTTGCTGTAGCGTCATTGATTTCGTCAATATATTTGGTGACACTAATGACGGCGGTTGAAACGCCCTGAAATTCACCCAAGGTTACGGTAAGGTTAAGGATTTACGGTTTAAAATAAGTGTCTCGTCCTGACTTTTATTATTAAGCGACTATTGCGATATTCACATTTTTATAGCGATTTTATCAAGACGGGACACTTTGATCTTAATTAAACCTTAAGCGTTACGTCTTACGTTAGAATATGGAATAGATGTATTCATTTCCCTAGCACCTGTCAAATGTTATCTCTTGCATGCTAAGGGGCAGAAAGTATTAACAAACCAGCAGGATATCTCCAAATAAAAGTACGTGCGGGTTGTATGTGCGCGCTACATGTGCGCCACAATTATATGTGACATTCTCAATATAAAGGGACCTAATGGAGGCAGGCGGTTACGCCGTTTTTAGAACTGTTACCATAGTATTCGTATAGTTACAAGAATAAGAAGAGCGTAACTGCCTTCCTCCATAAGGTTATTGAGAACGTCACATATGTGGCGTGAGCTACTCATAATAGTGATAATCTTGAAGTAGCGGGAGACCGAGCGTAGTCGTTCGGGTCGAAACCGAATTGTCATGGATTTTCTATACAAAAACAAAAAAAAAAAAAAACTTCGATACCGCAGTCTTTGCGCAGTTGGCCAACAACGCTCTAACCATCTAATAAATAAATGTAGGACCACAGGTATATTCACTAAAGCCGGCACGAGTGGAACGAAACTAATGTCATCTATGATTGTGTGAGTGCCGTTCCTTAAACGTTGTTCGCGTTCCATAAACGTTGTTCGAATTTCAAACCAAAACCTGTATTTATTTTATACACATGTAAACTTTCATTCAATTGTTCGATCCTTCGTGCCAGCTCTTGTGAATCGACTTATTAAATCATAAAGTCTAATAAAATTACGATTAGAGATTAAGACTTAGAAAAACAGAAACACTGCAACTCTTATAGAAATAAACAGTTTTTTTTAGTTTTTAAATCACAATATAAAATACATCATAATGAAATTAAATACACTTCCAATGAAATACCCCTTTTCCATACTTAATAACCTGTTTTACACGTTTAGAACCCCACTTTCTAATTTCCATAATAAACTGACACAAAATTGTACTGAACGTGTCAAACATAATTTCGTTATGCAAGCCACTTGCCGCTACCCCTTAGATTGATATCTAAGTAATCACAACCGCTTTATAAAAAAAAAAACAAATTTTCTGAAACAAGAAAACGTATTTAACTGAGTGTAAGAGAGCCTTAAATATTTTCTAGAAAAATATTTTTTCAGAATACCTATTGGGTCGATCAACTTTTTCGTGTTTGTTATTCTGTCCCGTTGTCCAAGAGACAACAGTGACCGAGTTTCTCAAAGAAAACTGTTATAATATATGCTACTATTGTGCTTAGGAAATAGTCCATAAAATAATGGGCTTATAACTACGACAAAAATGTACGTTTGATGAACTATAACCATAGAAAACGTATAGAGAATCATGGTGTTAAAGAGTTGTCCAGCGGACGTAACCATGACAACGAGGTACAAGAAAAAGTTGATCAACCCAATTAGACTTTTGTTTGTCATTTCAATTACCTACTAGTTGACAAGAATATTCGAATTAGAGTTAGATAACAAAAGGATATTATTTAACGTATACATTTAATATTTAATTCAACATGAATGACTCAAGTCACTACCGTATTTTTATTTAAGCTGTTACAATCATATCATGTGCGTTGTTGCTTGGTTTAATTATACAATACATTATATCAAAGCGAGAAGAATACAAAAGTGACTATAATTATAATTGACTTAAGATAGGGAAATCATGTTATGGCAGGTCCAGGATTTGGTTCAGGGGGGAGACTCAAAATACGTAACTTACCAAAAATACGTAATTTGTATAGCACTGGTCAAAAAGGAATAATAATCAAGCCTATATACTTACGTCCCACTGCTGGGCACAGGCCTCCACTCACAATGAGAGGGTTTTGGGCTATAGTTCCCAAGCGGGCCCAGTGCACATTGGGAATTTCGCACACACCGTCAAAATGCTTCGCAGGCGTGTGCAGGTTTCCTCACGATGTTTTCCTTCACCGAAAAGCTCATGGTAAATTTACAAATTATATTTTGCTCATAAATTCCGAAAAATTTAGAGGTGCGCGCCCGGGTTCGAACCCACGACCCTCTGCTTAAGGCCGGCAGGTCAAACCATTAGGCTACCACGGCTACAAAAAGGAATATTATAAAACATGTAACAAGTCTCAAGAGGGGGGCATGACCCCATGCCCCCCTTCTGGATCCGCGCTTGGTTAGTATACTGCCCTCGTAAGAAAAAAAGGCACATCTGCGAATTATTCACAGAAGCATATTAAACCCTGTGTATGTTAATAGAGGTCGCATGTGCAATACCAATTCGTTTGCACATGTGCCTTTTCTTCTTATGAGGGCAGAGGAGAGTAGGTACTCAAGTTGTGGGAGGGTAGGGAATGAAGATTTTCATCAAGAAGGTCAACGTCAAAAATAGATATGTACTCACTTTTGTACTTTATCGCATTAACATATTTGACAATCTTGTTTGACATTGCTAACGTGGCTGTACAGCGACAAGGTACAAAAGTGCGCATCTACTTTTGACGTTGACTGTACTTACACATGACGTCATACGTGGGTACGTTGTAATACCATCTTTAAGGTTTCCTTCCAGTTGCAGTAACTTAAAAATCTTAAAGAACACAAAAATAACTTCTGGCTTGGTATTTTTGTGTTTGGGGAGTTGCTTTCGTGGTCAGTATACAATAATTAATCTGTACTATTTTTCGGTAGGTAGACCTTATTACAATGGAATAAGGTGAAAAAGTGTAAACACCTTTCTGTCCTCGACTGTACAGTCAAGGTCATAAACATTTTAGTACCTTGTCTATTTAATGTCATGTTTAAACTGCCATATATGAATGTCGCAGCGATTAAAGTGACAAGGTACTAAAGTGTATACATATTTATGACCTTGACTGTACCCTATACTACTATACCTAGTAGCATATTAAAAATATAGTGTGTTATAGTTATAACTATAACACACTATGTGTGTGTAAAGCTAATTAGGGTTCCGTACCAAAATGGTAAAAAAGGAACCCTTATGGTGAGACTTCGTTGTCCGTCCGTCCGTCTGTCTGTATGTCACAGCAGTTTATCTCAGCAACTACTGATGCTATCAACTTGAAATTTGGCATAAGTAGTTGTACAACTTGCTTGCCCGCATCTGTTTTTAGTAAAAAAATAAATAAATTTTATAAATAATTGAAAAGGGGTCTAGAATGGGGGGTTGAAAAATGAGAGTGACTTGATTATAGCAAATAGGGTGTCATACGAAAGAACGTAATCTGCACATTTCAAAACAATTTTTTTATAATTTTCCATGATTTTCTTTTTGATTTTTAGTCAAAAAATTACAAAAAATGACCGTTACCCTCCCCCCTTATCTCCGAAGTTTATGTACCTACCAATAAATCTGAAAAAATTCTGACGTAGCTGATTATTTATATTTTATTGGAAAAATAAAATAAAGCGTTATAAATTTACAGTTTTTGAGAAATAACTAAAACTGTTGTTAAATTTAGGCAATTCAAAATACGAGTAGACCTTTTTTCATACGAATTAAAGTACATAAAAAGGTATATTTTTGAACTACGGACTTAAATACGGAACCTTCGGTGCGCGAGTCCAACTCGCACTTAACCGATTATTTTTATAATAGTGGCATTTTTTAGGTATGTACCTACCTACAATATGGTTAACATGGACAAGCCATGTCCAAAGTACTTAAAGAATTGGAATGTCCTCTAGTTCTGTCTATATTACTTCATCCGATACAAACAACACATAATTATTATGAAAACCTTTTATGTGATAAACAGTAATATTGTTGGCATCTTGTTGGCACCCTAAAGATTCTTGGCACCGTGAACTTTATTTCTCAAGTTAATAGAGTTGATAGTTCTACCATCATTAGGTGTCAATAACTGGTATTTTGGATGCACAAAATTCAAGTGTTTTATCCAATATTTAACTTAACGACTTAAAGGGACATAAAACAATCTTTTGAGAGGTCAAATTGCTCTAACTCGTCCCGTGCATGCGCCACGTTTGTCTTCTCCAAATAACATACAATAGCTCGTTGGCAGCAATGCTATGCTTCTGTTCTAAGCATCGTAACTAGGGCTCCACGACTCTGATTCGCCGAGGACAGGTTCAATCGACAATTAGGAGTGCAAGCGGCGGAGCGTACCGAAGCCCTACTAGCCCTAACTAAGGGGCAAGCGCCCCGCTAACCCTCACAGTCCATCTCGCGTCTCCCTCGTTCACAAACAGAGGAACAAGGAGCACTGAAGGGGCGCGGGGGGCCGCAGCGGCGCGCACCGCCAGTGCTCGGCCGGCCGCTTACCCGCGCGGACGCAATGAACTCGCGCTAAAAAAAAACAGTCGCTATGTTGTTCGAGAGTCCCAACGCTAAATTGTTCCCGGCCTTCAACATCCCGCCGCCCGTCAGGCTAAGGTGAGGAGTGCAGTGATGTGTCCGCGACAGGCTCGCCCAAACGTCGATACTCCACACGAGCCGGCATGTCCAATGTCAAAGCCAGCTCGCAAAAACAGCAGTCATTACCCCAGGAAGCTGACGACCGTTCACGCAACACGCGAAAGTGATTTTTTTATTTCCAATTGCAACAAATAACCGATATCGCGCAGATGCGTTGCGTTCGTGGGCCCCGGATCGGTCGGAACGGGACAAAACATGACAGAATGATTTGTATCATTCGATGCAATGACAGATTGCTAAATATAAACACTGCGGCTTGCCAGTATAGTTGTTGCAATTAGTGTTAGTTTGGTACAGGAATCGCGGCTTTCGAAACTGAAACGCCTAATAAAAAATGAAGGTTTGAGCGCTCCGCATTGCAACAAAACGCGCTACGCGGATATCGGGCGAAGCACTTCAAGCGTACAGTAAACATGGATACCGTGTCTTTACCGCAAAAGGCGTTAAAGCCTGTTTGGGAGCTAAAATTACGAGTTTTCTACCTATATGTATGCCTAAAGCATTTTATCGTGTAATGGCAGCCATAAAACCGATTGCTGTTGTGTGGTTTCTTTTAAGAACCCCACAAACATATTTAGATACCCGATGTTTGACCAGTTTTTACCATAACTCACACTGGTTTTTAGTTTATCACCGGGTAAGTTCTTGTTTGTAAGCGCACACAAAGAACTCGACGCAACGTCCTCTTGATGTTGACAAAATAACTACATAGCTGTCTAGAGAAATGGTTGGATTACTAAAAAAACCAAATCCCTGCTTCATTCGGAGCGAGCAATCTTTAAAATTGCTGGTAGTTATGAGTAATTTTATATAATTCAATGGCCTACCTACATTTTAAAAGAACAGATAGGTACTGTTTACCAATTCTTTTTACAAATGAGGCATAATATTGTACATTTGAGAAATCTTATTACAGTTACAAATATTATTCTTCTGCAGAGTTATATTTGAAACTCCACAATTGGATATATGCCTCTTCAAACTTCATCCAGATCGCCCTATTGTTAGTTAGTCTGGTGACCGGATTCTGGTCTAAATTGCAAATAACTAGTTAGGAATTCTAACTACAAATCTCACTTTTAATTACATATTCGTATTTCACTAAGTATCATATAATACATGACAGTTGCTGGCACGTTACTACAATCCCTTTATGTGCCAAAGCAGACTATTACTTTGTATTTATAGCTATTTCTATCGAATACACATAAATCGTCAAGCTAAACATCCTTCTTCCGGAATGCGGCCGGAATACACACAACACAGCACAAACATCGTAGATACTCTATCCCTTTGTTTTGACTATCTTGGAAGGATCAGCTTAGGCAATTATTCTTGGGATCCATAGACTTCTGAGGAGTCCATACCATTAGTGCCAAGGTTTAAAGCTACAGTTTGGATAAAATTAGGAGGGCTTTCGGTGTGAGCTTGATCCAATTTTTACCTAAAAACTGCTGCTTAATGTGGAGGCCACTTGAGAATATTGTGGTTCTTGACACATCACATCATTACAATTTTAAGCAACCCTTTTACGTGTTGAGTTTTTGACTTGATTGCCAGTGCCAATGTTGTCATATGCAATGACAAGCCCTAAACAAAGATTCATGCCATTAACTTCCCAACGCCAGCGTACCAAGGACACGATATCGAGCCCAATTTTGATCGGAATCAGTATCATGGGCACAGAAGCTTCATGTCTATAGGACAAACCTGCTACCTGTGGCACTCGTAAAGTCCTCTGGGATCACGAGCTACTTACTTTCAATTTGCGTTTTATCTTGGACGTGAGCTATTGTTTGAAGGTAACGCAGCGCAGTTGGTGAAATAATGACGAATCGTTAAGAGAAATAATATAAGAGGTCATGTAACTTTGCAATGAGTCAGTTTATATTATCATCCTGGGTAGGAAACAAAGTTGTGGTGAATCTTTAACTGATATTCACTTGATACTCTAAAATATAGCACCTATCTGGTCTACATGCATAAGTATTTGCGTTACCAACACTTTTAATAAAGAACACTTTAAGAATTGACACGTTAATCCAAAAATTACATTTTATAACGGTACTTCTACAAAAAAGGCAGATATTAGATATCCTTAAAAGATCTTTCGAATTCAAAATTAGAAGCCATGACGTAGAAAACATGAGCAAAATTATTATAACAAATACCTTCGTCAAAGCATATTAATCTACTCCTTCGCTAAGTAACTTTACTATAATTATTACAATTAAAACGTGAATCATTGTAAGAATAGACTCACTCACTGTTAACACATAATCTTCGTCTCAATGGTTCCAGTGGAAGACCAGCTCAGCCCTCAAAACCGGTAACATGCGGAGTTGGGACCATTTTGCATCATCTGGCATTCGGAGTTTCTTTCTTCCTCTTCTTTTTAGGTGTATGTAAATAAACGTTATTTATTTCTTCATTTCTTTATTTCTTCAATGAATGACTTCTAAACAGATCGAAATATGTAGGGGATATTTCCTGACATACGAAAATAAGCATTGTGTTAATTTTTTGCTATAAATATTAGATAACGTACTACGTATCTTTGGCTATTTAAAACAGAATAAACCTCATTGATCGCGATTGGATACCCGATGGAGCATAAAACGGTTCAATCGGAGTCCGTATACTTGGAAAGTTAACTGTAGTCGGTTCAGTGCTCACTGAGATTGCTTTGAGCAAAAAAAAGGCTTTCTGTAAAAATAAACGACAAACGTGTATTAGCGATAGAATGAAATAACGGTCTAATCTAAAAGTCTTAGCCACAACCGTTATAGCCAAAGTCAAAATAAGCATTATGAATAAAGAAGTTACCACTGATTCAGAAAAAACCTCCAATGAAATACCTACCGTTCGTTCGCCAAAGCGTTTCACTGCTTCATGTTTAACGTGAACTGCTAAAGATTCGATTCCTTCATCTGTATTTGCTGAAAGATATTGGGTATCTTCAAAAGAGGGAATAGGTTTCTAGTGAACCATCATTAACCATCAGTTGAGATCGGAGCCAAACGCTGGACCTGAATAAAAAAATAGAAGTGCCTGGAAAAACTGTGTAAGGTATGGGTTAATGATATACCTAAATATGTCTCTTTCGTTGCTTGGAATTTGCAAAATTTGCTGGCGTATTCTGGCCGTTTACAGCTGTGAATATGCTTTCTTATTAGTATGTAAGTGCCAGAGTGACGGATGCTATATAGCTTTATCCACAGCGATAAATGTGACCATATACACATGAGTCATGACTTTCCAGACTTTCCAAACTACAAAGTAGCCTGTATCTTTCTTCGAGTAATCTTTAATAGAAGGTAAATTAAAAGTAAACATCGGTTTTATCAATAATTAATAGAAATCATCAGCGCTTCACGATACTTAAAAGTCGCCAGACGCTCGCGTTCTCATACAAACGTACTGTTTTATTTTAATCTGAAAATGAGAACAAAATCTATACACGAAATTAGTTTTGGTTAGGAAAATAACATCAAAATTACAGTCAATATCAAGTTTTTATAAAAAAACTTGAAATCGCGTTTTATTATTGGGTCGAAATGGAATTTCAGATATCAACAAACGGAAAGTTTTACTTCATTTAGATATGCCGTTGAAAAATAACATCTTGAAATGTTATACTGCACTGCTAAGCAAGGCCTCCCTTTTCTTTCACGAAGCCCTTTAGGCTGTCTCCCACCAGTCTTGATCGGAGGGATCTAACTCATCGGACAACGTCGTCTTGGTCTGCTACGATGCCACAGATGTTCATCTGTAATAAGAGTATGAAAAGGCAAAAATTTGAGACAAGATATTCGTACAGCGTCCACTTGTTTTGCGGGTCGGACACTCATTTCATCGAAAGCTAATTTCTGCTGAAACCTTATTGTTTTCAGGTTATCAGCATGGGTTACGTAGGTTAGGTTAGGTTAGACATGTGACCACCAAAAAATTATAAATCCTGCGCGTGGAAATGCCTGTCGATGAAATGAAAATTTGGCGAAGTAAACATTCTAATAAATTAGTGTTCAAGGATAAACCTATTCGTACATACATTTCACAGTGAATAGATCCACCTTTTAATCATGGATAATACGCGAGACGATAAAACGACCTGGTTAGCCTAGTTGGTGGTGACCCTGTCTACGAAGCTAACGGTCCCGGGCTCGAATCCCGGTATGGGCAAATATTCGTGTGATGAGCGCGAGCGTGTATGATGTTTTCTATGTATTTCTCTATATAAGAATGTATATCGCTGTCTAGTACCCATAGTACAAACCTAGAGCTTAGTTTGGGACTAGGTAATTTTTTGTAAGATTGACCCCTGATATTTATTTATTATTTTTTATTTATAATGTAATGACTCAGTTTCGGGATAGCGGGAACCCGCAGATCCTTACCCACAATACCCTTAACGTTTGTAACGTCACAGTGAAATCACACTCGTATAATCTCGTTATATTTAAGGGTCACGCACATATAGTTAAATATTTTCTTAAAAATTGTATTTAAGGAGTCGTGCACTTAATTTTTTTCTTAAGTAACATATATATATATATATATATATTACTGAGAAATTATTTTTACTGAGAAATTATTTTATATTCTGTCAATTGTATCTTGTATTTCAAATACATGGTCTTAAATACTGTAAGTTGTATTATGTAATTTAAATACTTGTCATGAAAGTATTTTGTATTTAATATTTCAAATACCTCATTGAAATATATTTTGTAACTTGTATTGGAAATACTATGTAGCAGATATGTTGTCCAGTCCTGTATACATACATTTTTATATATATACTTTACTTACTCGATAGAAGGTAAAGTTGGTGCTCTAGGTACCGCCCATTTAGTAGTCGATTTCCGTTTTTAATTGGATTTAACCCAATTACTGCGACCATAAACCGACGCTTGTAAATTGATTTGTATTTGAGATTCACAGAGTGGTGTTACACTTGGTTCATACCAATCTGTTAATGAGTGAAAATGAAAGATAACTACTAAGAGAGAACGCCATAAGTGGTCAGTTAGGTTAGGATATATCTACGAAATCCCTACTTTAGTATAAAACCAAGTTGCTTCCCGTCGTCTGTCCCTCTGTATGTATGTACGAGTAAGCTTAGATCTTTCAAACTACGCAACGGATTTTAATGCGGTTTTCACCATCAGTTAGATAATTTTTCACAGAAGGTTTCTATAGGTAAATAATAGTACCCGGAGCGAAGCGAGGGTGAGACGTAATATTATAAATGCGAAAGTGAGTTTGTTCATTTGTTTGTTCGACCGATTTCGATGAATTTTGGTATAGAGATAATTTGAGTCCTGAGGAAGGACATAGGATATTTTTTATCCCGGAAAATTAGACAGTTTTCGAGGTAGCAGTGATAACGACTTCTACGACGAAGTCGCGGGCTAACGCTAGTAGGGATAAAAAATGATTTACGAAATTAAATTTTTAGGGTATTCCAAGTTTCCAAAGTCGGAAATATCCTCTGTTATTGATCATCTTAAGTTCTGATTGACGTACAGACATAGCTTACGCTTAGGGTTCCGTTGAAACCGTTCAGGTACGGAACTCTAAAAATACCAATTACCAAAAGTATTTTAGTGGCCAAGGACCCTATGCAGACCCCGTCCTGAAGTTACCACAATCCTTTATTATGGGCAAATATTTGTGTGATGAGCGCGAGTATTTATTCGAACCCGGGACCGCTAGCTTCGTAATCAGGGTCACTACCAAAGACGTATTAGCCGCTAATGTAGCCTAAGCATGAACCTAACGTAACGCCTGCGTAAACGGGTAGCTATATTCGACTGCTACTGGCGGTGCTCAACACAACCACTATACGCTGCTGTTATTCTGTTAACGCTACGTCATTCAGTTCTACTCAGTCGATGAATATCCGGCGAATTTATGTCGACCGTCAAGGTGGGTAAATGACATTCAACTGCCTGCACATTCATTTAGTCGCTGGTTTCACAGCTGGTCGTCTGTGAAACCAGCGACTAAATGATGTGCAGGCAGTTGAATGTCATTTACCCACCTTGACGGTCGACATAAATTCGCCGGCTATTCATCGACTGAGTAGAACTGAACGACGACGTATTAACAGAATAATATAGCAGATCTTTCAAATTTGTTTCGTGCTACGGTTCCTGTTTTTGCCTTGCCATAAAAATGTAATAAACTAATTAAAAAATGATCAAAAATATCTGCACTGCGGATCGCCGCTAATCAATGAGTCTCCCGGCAACGCTGATGGCTCCAACCAGTGCCCAACACCCTGGCTTCCAACGAGAATATACTCCATTTGGAGCTCTTGGCTATGTCGGGAGTCAAGACACGCAATAATATTCGCTACATCACGGAAAAAAGACATTAGTTATTAGAGTAGCTATAAGACTTTCGTTGCGTATGAATAAGCGAATAACTTTTTGCTGACAAATCGGAATAATATAACATTTTATCTTTTACCCACGCCTTCGCTCGATAAAAGATGAAAAGATAAAAGATATTCAAATAGGCACACGTCAAAATCTACCAGCATTTCCTAAGAGGTGACCACTGCTGAGAAGAAGCAACTGGCCACAAGAAACCCAACAGTCTGTTCATTAAAAATATTACTTGGGTAAAATAAGTTAAAATATTGCAATATTAAAATTAATATTTAATTATTACGGTCCCGGGTTCGAATCCCGGTATGGGCAAATATTTATGTGATGAGCGCGAGCATTTGTTCCTGAGTCATGGATGTTTTGTATATCGTTCCCTGGTACCCATAGTACAAACCTACTTAGTAGTAGGTCAATTTGTGTGAGATTGTCACTGATACTTGATATTTATATACCGGGATTCGAACCCGGGACCGCTAGCTTCGTAGGCAGGGTCACTACCAACTAGGCTAACCGCGTCGTCATTAATAAGATAAGAGAGAGGAATAAGTATCGTTATCGTTATGGTAGTTCCTTTTCGCGTGACAGTAAAATGCAACACTGCCGGCTTATAACATGCATGGATGAGATAAAATTTGACAGGTGCCAGGGAAATTAATCTATTCCATATTCTAACGTAAGACTTAACGTTTAACCTGACACTCAACCTAACGCTGTGAACTGTCTATGTTTCCTTTAATAGCTAAGTACTATACATACATACTACTCTGTCAAGAAAGTACCGGGAAAAGATCAATAATACACAAACTGTTTGTTAATCATCCAAATTTATTTTATCACCTTCAAAGTATGCTCCTTCAGAAACGATACACTTACGCCAACGAATAATCCAATCATCAAAACATTTTTTAAACGCTGTTTCCGGAATTGAATTCAGTTCTCGGCGCGAATTCTCCTTTATGTCTTCTACCGATTGAAAACGGGTGCCACGAAGTGGTAATTTGAGTTTAGGAAAAAGAAAGAAGTCGGCAGGAGCCATATCTGGTGAATATGGTGGTTGCTCGATGGTATTTGTTGAGTGTTTGGTCAAAAATTCTTTCACAATGATGGCCTTGTGCGAAGGCGCATTATCGTGGTGCAAAATCCAAGAATTTTCATTCCACAAATCTGGCCTTTTTCGTCGAATTTGCTCTCTTAAATGCCGCATAACGCTCAAATAATATTCTTTATTTACCGTTTGACCTTCCGGCAAGAATTCCGAGTGCACAACACCGCGATAGTCAAAGAAAACAGTCAACATGACTTTGACTTTTGATCGACTTTGGCGTGGTTTCTTCGGTTTCGGTTCAGTTGGAAGGCGCCACTCCGAAGCTTGTTGACTAGTTTGCATGTCAAACTCGTAAACCCACGTCTCGTCACCAGTAACAATGCGTTTCATGAATGTTGGGTCGGAATTGACTCGTTCTAGCATGTCCTCAGCGACTCTCATGCGATTGAGTTTTTGGAGAAAATTCAGGTCTTTTGGGACTAGCCGAGCGGTAACATGTTTCATACCCAAATGATTAGTTAAAATAGTACGGATCGACTCGTGAGATACAGAAAGTTCGGCGGCTATCTCTCTCAAAGTTGAATGAGGATTTTCAGTCACTATTTCCTTCACTTATGCGATGTTAACTTCAGTTGCAGACGTTGATGGCCTACCAGAGCGAGGCAAATCTTCCATCACATCTCGACCGCTTTTGAACGCTTTGTACCACTCATAAACACGTGTTTTTGATAAAGTCGAATCACCGTAAGCCTTCTGTAACATTTTCAGTGACTCCGAACACGAAATTCCATTGGCGATGCAAAATTTAAGACAAACTCTTTGTTCAATGTTTTTGTCCATTATGAAATTCGCAATACACACTAGATATGATATAACTAAAAACAGCACTGTATTTAATATAAATAACAGATGCAACTCAAACTCCGCGCCAAAATAGAAAACAGTTGTGCCAATCTAACAACAACAAAAAAAACAAAAATTTGAATTTGGAACCATAAACAAATCATCCATTCCCGATACTTTGTTGACTGAATGTATATTCACGCCTGTGAAATGGGGCAGGCAGAGACTATGGAACACCAGAGGCTCTTGTCCAAACATACCTCTTTCGCTTCCTCTACCTACATTCATCAACCTCTTCACGCACGTAGGGTAAACTCATCGAATTCCGTGACTCGCTCAATTCCATAACCGTTCTATAATCCGCCATAGAACCCTGCTTATAGAATCTAGGAACTGATACGACCTTAGACTTTTAAATAGGCTAAGGCAAATAAATAAAGGGTGTATTTTAAGTCCCAGATTCGACCTGGGCTCTTAGCCAAGATGCATTACGCTAACTAGCGTTTCTATTCGTTTCGTTTTAAAACCATTCGCGTCACTGGTAGATCACGTGACTCTGTATCACGTGATTTACCAGTGACGTGATTGGTTTAAACAAATGAATAAAAACGCTAGTTAGCGTAATGCATCTTGGGTAAGGGCCCTGCAGGGTTCTATGGCGGATTATAGAACTGCTATGGAATTGAGCGAGTCACGGAATTCGATGAGTTTACTATACGTCGGTTTTGGGTGCATTTGGCTCTTATTCAGTCAGTATAAGCACTATAATGTCGGCAATATGATTAAGAATCAAAGCAAGAGGGGCTCACATAAAGTGGAAAGGCCTTATACATGTCTCTGCGACGAAAGTTTCGCAGTAAGTCGAACATGTTGAACAAAAGCTCCTAAAACCGCGATTGCCAAGAAAGCTTTCTCTAGAATGAGATCTCTGCGGATGCAACACTTCGGCTACACTTACAAATATGCAGCTGCAATCTGCAATGCATCTCATAGGTCAGGTTTCATGTATCCTACTTACTTTGTATATACATATACTAGCGACCCGCCCTCGCTTCGCTCCGGGTAATATTTATACATAAACCTTACGTGAAAAATTATGTACTCGTAACTGATGGTGAAAACCGCATTAAAATCCGTTGCGTAGTTTGATAGATCTAAGCGTACATACAAATTGACAGATGGCGGGAAGCGGCGTTGTTTTATACTACCTATGTAGTCCCAAACTAAGCTCTAGGCTTGTACAGTCACACCACGGGATTGTTGAGCCACCATAGAACCCTGTCATAATGACAACGTCAAGTCACGCAGAAGAAATTACGTCAAAATTTACCGTCGACTTTCTGTGAGAGGGTTCTATAGTGGCTCAACAATCCCGTGTGGTGACTGTATTACGGGCAACGATAAACATATTTATACGGGGAAATACATACTTATATCCATGACTCAGGGACAAAATACTCGCGCTCATCACTAATACAATTTATATTATTTTTAGGCTTCTAGGCCCATGGATAAACCTTATTGACTAAAATGTTGACGACAAAACAGCAACGTGGCTCTGTTGAATCGCAGCGTTCGAAATATTTGCCCATACCGGGATTCAAACCCGGACCGCTAGCTAACTAGGCAACTAGTCTAACCGCGTCATCAGTTAGATATTGACCCCTTTTATGATTTATTTATTTCGTCACGGAATTTTTGAAGTTACAGCGGATTAACGAAAAATAAGCTGAAAAACGATTTTAAATACGTTTTTACCATTTCACTTTACTACGGGCTGGCTCGTTTAATACACGAAACTCATTTATTCCATGATGTTAATTAGGATTAGGTTATTATGACGAAGCTCGCACTTTAACAAAGTTTACTTTACTCGTTAAAAATTAAAAAGTACTCGGTTCTTACTCGAATACGCTCTTAGGGCCGTATTAAGCTCATCTCGACTCTGATCCCCGTCACAAGATGCGTCAAAATTGACAGTTTTCTATGGATTGTTTGACGTATCTTGAGACGGGAATCACAGCGGCATACGGCCCTAAGGGCCGTATTAATAAACTCATCTCAACTCTGATCCCCGTCTCAAAATACATCAAAGTAAACGTCAATCCATAGAAAACTGTCATTTTTGACGCATCTTGTGACGGGGATCAAAGTTGAGATGAGTTTATTAATACGGCCCTAAGTATCGTTACTAATACGCATCGTCATTATATAAATGCGAAAAGCTTTATTTATAACTAGATTTAGTGGTTTATCGCTGCTCCCTCGGGAACTGTCCATTTTTCGGAATAAAAAGTAGCCTGTGTATTCCATATATCTCCGTGCCAAATTTCATCCAGATCCGTTCAGCCGTTCTGGCGTGATTGAGTAACAAACATCCATCCATCCAAACTCTCACATTTATAATATTAGTAGGATTACAAATGGCGGGCTTAATGCCTTAAGACAGTGCCTACCAGTCAACAAATGGGCCAAACAGAAACAATTTATGGTTGGTGCTAAAAAACATATGATAAACATAGAAATAGGTTTTTACTAGAAAACGAACAAAGAAATGCTTATACAAGAAGAGAAGAGTGAATAGGCATTTTCTGGGTAAGCGTGTACCATCTTCGACCTCGGCGTCACTTAACATCAGGTGAGACTGAGGTCAAACGCAAACCCATTTCTGATAAAAAAACAACACCGAAAACATCCAAAGCTCATAGATAAAACTTTTTTGTTTAAAAGCAATGAAAAAAAACTTAAAAGTCTCTAATATAAATGGGACCTCTTCTTTTAGAGCCTCTTACACGGAGAAAAAAAGATTTTACAATATTACCAGATTGTATAGTAGTTATGATTCGTGTAGGAAAACAGGTTTCAGCTATGGTTAACAGATTTTTTTTATGACAACCAGTCATATTTTTGTTAATACTAGAATATTCTAGTTAAAAAATATTCTAGTACACGAAAAATTTTATATCGTTGTGGTTACCATCTAATAGTTACAGAGTAAAATATGCATTTAGCTTGCAACAGGTTTTGTATACAACACAAAATTTGTTTCCTACGATACTAGGTAAATGGTAATAGGTACTAGAAATTATGTTGTACAGAAGTAGATTTTTCTATTAATGTGTAAAAAACGTA
This sequence comes from Tortrix viridana, assembly GCA_963241965.1. Classification (NCBI taxonomy): domain Eukaryota; kingdom Metazoa; phylum Arthropoda; class Insecta; order Lepidoptera; family Tortricidae; genus Tortrix; species Tortrix viridana. Next base: position 1,552,116 of record OY725198.1, on the reverse strand, counting down.
TAGTTGTCACATATAATACAATCAAATTAAGTAGAATTTACAATATTCTGTTAAAGGAAACTAGATTTTTTTCTCCGAAGGATTTTCACCTAATCTTAAAGGCAGCCTAAAAAAAAAGTGAATAAATAATATGGCCCTCAAAGCTTAATGTCAGTAGTAATATTTTGATCCAAGCGTCGTCACGTCGGGGCACCGCTAAGTAAAAAAAACTCCCGACAAAACCGCTTTCAGAGCTCATAACTTTTAAACGGCTAAACGGATTTTCATCAAACCAAGCTAAGAACGCTCTCGATTAAGTCACCTTTCAAATTCGTCGTTCCGGAGTTACGATGCCACGGACAGATACAGAGATACACACGTTAAACTTATAAGGGGCTGTTCATTTATTACGTAAATTTAAACCAATTTCTGACTCCTCCTCTCCCTACATAAGAAAAAATAAGACTTGGATGATCCCCTTCTCCCTTTTTAATCTTACCTAACATCAGTATCTACCAAAATTGCAAAGAAAAAGTAGCAAAAGTATAAAAACGCTTTAATTTTTACTTGCTTTTGTGATCTTGCTTAAAAACAATCTAGACCCCCTCCTACCCCCATGTAAGAAAAATTGAGACTTGTTCAGACTCCCTCTCCCCAAATCGTCTTACGAAATAAATGAACAGCCCCTAACACCCCACTATTTTGCATCGGGGGTTTAAAACTGGACGGTATGGAAGCCCTAAGTACATACATACCAAGACTTATTCAGGAACTAGCGACCCGCCCTCGCTTCGCTCCGGGTACTATTATATACAGCCTATGTCCTTACCAAATCCTCCATACCAAACTTCAACACAATCCGTTCAGCCGTTTTCACGTGATGCGCGTTCAAATAAACAGATTTACAGCTTTATTATATGTATAGATAGAAGATATTTATAGATAGATAGATAGATAAATAAAATTAATAACTAACAAAAATTTCATCATTTACTTTCCGTACCATCCCGCCATTGTAAATCGAGTTTCTAATGTGCTGAAGTATCGATAACCACCCTCGAATGGTGCGAAATGGCCGAGAATGGCCGAGAATGGCCATCAATGACCATCAATAGCCATCAATGGCTACCCTCGTCAAGACATGACGCCGGTGGACGAAAATACACCCAATCGATATATACGTGAACACGAGTAGCTATAAGTTGACGACGAGGTTAGCCTAGTAGATAGTGACCTTGCCTATGAAGCTACAGTTCCCGGGTTCGACTTCCAGTATGGATAAATCTGTGTGTGATGAAAGCGAGTTGTTCCTGAGTCTTGGATGTTTTCTACATATTTAAGTATGTTTATTGTTGCATAGTACAAGCCTAGAGCTTAGTTTGGGACTAGGTCTATTTGTGAGAGATTGTCGCCATGCAACAACGGGAGACTATAATTTGTTTTAATATTATTTGTCCTAACGTATTTATTATTATTATTATTCAGGGAGCGGCTATTCAAGGCTAAATAACCTAGTATCACTGCGACCAGAGTTGATCTATTGTGATCGCCACAACCTAACGTTCTCCGCTAAGTCCTGTTAATGCAAGGAATTGCAGGACTTTTTTGGCGCTGAGATACTTGATCTCCTCTGGGCTATGTGCTTTCCCAATGAGGAGCTACGGTGACGCATTATGGTCGGGCAGACGGTGAGAATGTGCAGGGGTGTTTCCTCCGCCAGATAACGTAATGTAACGCGAATTATAATTAATAAACGCGCGAATAGAATTATAATTTGTAGTAAAATGGTTTACAGCTGAGTAAATACTTGCGGTTAGGTTAGGGTTGTATATGACAACGCAAAGTTTTATAATCAGGCGGGAATGGCTTCAGGATAAACGATGATTCGGACTAACGATGCATTAGGAGAAATGACGATTAGGATTTCCAATATAGTGGACGTCTTGCGGCTGATGATGATGATGATTACGTATAAAAAGTTGCTAGAGCAATTAAATATCTATATCATGCTTAGCTCAAAAAATTGCCCGTGTAACTGCCCCATCAGTTACACGGGCAATTTTTTGAGCAATAATTGCCCGTCAACCATAGCTTCTCTTACTTAATTTTCGTAAGATAGAACGAGACGTCCTTAGATTGCCGGCTAAAAATTGCCGAGACAAGTTGCTCGTGTAACTGTACCATATGAGCCTATGCACACTAGCGTTTATAGCCCTTTGACCCCCGGTCAAAAAGGCTAGTGTGCACAGGCTCTTAATAGATTTGAACGATTTATTTCATTACTTTAGCAATACCGGATAATATCGCTTAGTAATACAAGATAATAAAAGTCAGGACGAGACACTTATTTTAAACCTTAAGCGTTCAGTCTCACGTTAGAATGTGGAATAGATGTAATAACTTCCCTGGCACCTTGTCAAATTTTATCTTGTACATGCATGCTAAGCCCGCTGCAAGACAGACAGACGTATTGGTCGATTATATTCCTTTGGTATTCGTATTATAATTTAACTAATAAGTAAAACGTGAAATGTTATTATATCCGTCTGATCGCGTGCCAGTAATAGCTTTTCTTTGATTACTTAACTCGTTATTAGTTCAGGAATTTCATAACAAATGTCAATATGAACGTTTCTACTGATGTTTGTAAAATTAACATGCTATCGACGCGCTTCGCTTCGGCAGTCATTGTAAAATATAGCCTATGTTACTTCTGGATATTGTAGCTTTAGAATTATCAAAATCAGTTCAGTAGTTTCATAGTTTAACGATTAGAAACCAATAAACAAATCTTTCCTCTTTACAATAAAAGTATAGTATACTATAATTATTTTCATTTATGAATGGTCCTATGACAGATGGCATTTGGCAAGTTTAGTAATGTGGCTAATTAAAATCGCATACATATTTAGGTTGCATGGAATATAGTCCTTTGCCTTTCCCTTTGGGTTAAATAAAAAAAAACAACAGCATACATATTTTTCGATTATCGATAAGGTTTATAAAGCAGAAGGTTAAGAAGGCAGACGCATTTGTACCAACATTGACACTGTTGACAGTTGACAGTTGACAGTTGACAGCGTTGACGCAACTGACGCGATTTTACAAAATAAAAGGTTTATAAAAATCAGGTTTTGTGTACCTTCGATGCAAATGCAATTGCCATCGAATACTTTGTAAGAAAAATTTATTCCTGTGTACTTATACAAATTCACCCGGTGTGTTAGTACTCGTATGGATCCCAATTGATTGCGGTAACTTGCGTCACTGTACGTAATATGTGACGTTCTCAATATAAAGGGACCTTATGGAGGCATGCGGTTACGCGGTTTTTAGAACTGTTACCATAGTATTCGTATAGTCACAAGAATAAGAAGAGCGTAACTGCCTTCTTCCATAAGGTCCCTTTATATTGAGAACGTCACAAATAGTGGGAAGCCGTATATTGAAAACGGGTGATTACTCAGTTCCCCTGCAACAGCTGACTGGTCCTCTTGCGCCGTCCCGCCGCGGGAACTCACTCCTCTCTCTGGAACAATGGCAGCATCTGTCGCGTTGCCGTTCCGGCGCGGGCGCAGATAGGGTTGACGCGAGCGCAGTTTTAATTGTTTGAAGAATTAAGATACAGTTTTTTTATGATTTACTAGCGACCCGCCCTCGCTTCGCTTTGGTTAATTTAAGTCAATAATAACCCACGTCCAACTGGAATAATGGCGGGCCGTGGCGGCCGCGGGGCCGACCAACCGTTTCGATGAGACGTATGCGCATAATTTTGAATCTGTTATATCGTCTAAAGCATATATTTAAATGATATAGTGTAAAGGATAATTTTAATCTGCATTAAATTTCCAAGGTAAAAAACGTATTTGTTTGTATAATTATTAATACTGAATAGGAGAAAATAGCTTCACAAATAACCTAATATTTTTAATTAATATTTTAAAGATAAAAATAGTTACTGCGAGTCAACCTATGATAGGCATACGCTATTGCGGATTTTCCTAAAGCTAGCACAAGTTGACGACATAGTTAGCCTAGTTGGGGGTAGGTATTGTTTCGTAGAAAATTAATAGCTCGATTTTCTTTTGCCCGAACACGATACTTCGATTCTCAGTAACGCGAATTTTTACTTCTTCGAATTTTCGTTTCTCCGAATTTCATTACTTCGATTATTAAATTTCCGATTTTTAATTGAAAATATGTTCAAATCTACGAAGTTTTAATATCCAGAATGCACTTTTCACAGAATAGGTTTTCCCCGATTGTTCAGTTAAAATTTATGTATTGTGTTTTATATGGTCACAGTTCTAACCTAACCTAACCTAACCCAACCTAGTGAAGGGGGGTATTTGTTTTTTTTATGGCGGGGGGCTTCGCCCCCCGAGCCCCCATTGTGGGGGCCTTCGCCTCCCACCCCCCCTCCGCCTAGCTATCCCACTCCGTTTTCCTAAAGTGTGTCTAACATTCGAAGTCGAAACCCATTCGAAAAGTATTAATTAGGATTTACAACTATCAGAATCAACCGTTTTCGGTGAAACGTTTTCGAGAAACAGAAAATTTTGCCTATTAATATTCGATGTATTGAAAAAGCAGCAAGTGAAATTAGGAGAACTGTAGTTTCGGACAACAGATGACTTCGAGTAAATGAAATTACAAAGCAATGAAATTCTAACTATCGTGATTCGAACAACTGAAAATTCTGACAAACGTGGTCGGAGAACCGAAATTCGAGGTATTGACTTTCTACGAAACGATAGGCACCCCTAGTTGGTAGTGACCCTGCCATCGAAGCTAGCGGTCCCGGGTTCTGTTTCCGTAAGGGCTAATATTTGGGTGATGAGCGCGAGTAGGTATTTGTGTCTGAATCTTGGATGTTTTCTGTGTACTGAAGTATGCATTTCTCTATATAAGTATGTTATCGTTCGTTTGTTTGTTTGGCGGCGAATGTGTTAAGAATATTTCAGAAAGTGCTGTTATTTTTCTACACACGAACAATAACATAATATACTTATTTAATATATTCCCGTAATGTTTGTAATCAAGGGATTGCACTTGGTTTTTGTTTTAAATTTTGCCACAAGACCTAAATTCTCCATGCGTTGATCAAAACGGGCCACCCCTGCGCGGGAGTTGTTTGTGATGTGTGGCAACGTCGCGTCGGACAGAACTCGGCGCGCACCCCGCGAGTAGTCCACTCAGCGCCGGCACTAATACAAGGCGAAGGCTTAAGTGTGCTTGCGCACTGCGCCCGATCCGAATCCGAGAGATGTCGGTTTGAGTAGAAGTAGTATTTGGATGACGGAACTCTTCATACATTTTTTTTCATAGACTTTGGGGCAGGCCGTGTTGTCCTTAAGGTTTATAAGAACTATTCAGTTGGTAATTTTCATGAATTTTTAGTGTACATAATCAAATGTTATTACTATACTACCTAAAAATAAATAAATAAATTGAATTCGATTAGTTCACTATTTTTTTATATAGGGTTACTAGCGACCCGCCCTCGCTTCGCTCCGGGTACTAATATATACATAAACCTTCCGTGAATTATCTAACTGATGATGAAAACCGCATTAAAATTAGTTGCGTAGTTTAAAAGATCTAAGCGTACATACAGAGGGACAGACGGCGGGAAGCGACTTTGTTTATACTATGTAGTAATAAGGATACCGTATGGTAATATTGGTAATTAAATGAAATGAGATTGGTACTTAGAACTTGGGCAGGACTTGAACCATCTGGCTCTCACGTTACTAATTACGGCCTCTCAAGAGCCACGAATGGTTTGTGTCAGTTCAATGCATAAGGTTAAGATAACAAACAGAAATAAGTTTCAGTAGCATAGGGCCACTTTCACGAATAATTCAAAAGTTGCGAACTAAAAACCGTCTGGCGACCAGTATGAAGCACCTTTACAATTTTTATATAGCCTATGATGCTCGCGCGTTTTAGACGAATCATATGACACCCAATTTATTAAAATCGGTCCAATAGTTTAGGAGCTAGAGTGGAACATACGATTTTTGGTCACATACTGGGTGTTTTTTTATTCGTCAAAAAAATTTTGGGGGTTAAATCAGTAAGTCATACTGACCAACTTTCACTATGGGACCAACCCCGAAATCGCGAAAAAAAAAATTGACCATCCCATACATTTTGGCTAGTCAGCTGACGATGTTTTGTATGGGAGGGTCAAATTTTTTTTCGCGATTTCGGGGTTGGTCCCATAGTGAGAGTTGGTCAGTATGACTTACTGATTTAACCCCCAAAATTTTTTAGACGAATACAAAAACAGCCAGTATATCCATACGTACATAGATGATAGATAGATAAAAGGGTCATACACAGCCACAGAAACAAAAGTTGTCTCTCCTGTTCCAGAAAGTTAAGGACTTTGAAACCAAATTTTTCGGGTTATGATATATCCGCGTAATGGGAGTCTGGTGTAGTTTTGGCCTGTGTCGAAATTATATGAATTAAAAACTCCCAAGTCGTTAACTTTTAGGAACAGAAGAGACAATGTTGAACCTAAATCTGTGTATGACCCGAAACGTTTATTAACGTTTTAGTAGCTGCAGTCGAGTTCAAAGATATGTTTACACTGTTGCGCCTTATCCCATTGAAATAAGGTGCAAAAGTGTGTACATATCTGTTAACTCGACTGCACATACATAGACGATAGATTTAACTTTTCTTTTAAAGAGTTTTAACACATTCCCACCACAAATCTCTGCAGGAGTGAATGAAAGAGTTAATAAAAATAAAGCCGTTATTTGATTACGCTACGCTCGCAAGTTATAATAAACACGGCGTGCGCGCGCGCCGATCCGCGCAGGCGCGTACGGGCATTCTGTAAACACTATGTCTAGAAGAACATATCTATACTTATCCGTTTGTTTGTGGCTAAACTGTTGAACTGATTTCGATGAAATTTTGTATGGAGTTTGAGTGGCTGGGAAGGACATGGGATACTTTTTATGCCGGAAAATTTGATATGTATCTCCAGGGCCACTGCACCGTTTTTAACAATTCTTTCACGTTACAAGTTACATTATTAGAAGACACATAGGCTATATTTTAACTTATTTTACCGGAGCGAAGCGAGGGCGGGTCGCCAGTATTTTATATTTTACTGGCTTATACCAGTTCGCGTAGAGTTCTTTGCAATCTCTCGGTATTGTTATTGGTTAGGGTGATTAATAAGTGATTATTTAAAGTGAAATAATGTTTATTATATTAATTATTACTTAGGAGAGTCGTGTTCTCAACTAGACTGTGCGATCGATACGGGGTGTCCCGGAGAACTAAATATAAGCAAACATACTGGCTTAGATGAAACCCTTATGAAAACCAAGGAACACTCGAGACTAAATTATTATCCATACGAGTGAAAGAGAACGTCTAGCTAACTACTATCACTACTGGATTGAGTAGGACAGATTAATTTTTGTGAATTCCAACAACTAACTATTAAGCCTGGGCCACACCGGATGCGTGGCGTAGACGTGCACGTGCGCGTTCCACTGCGTTGTATAATATGAATCCTCATATGAGGACGCAGCTATACAACGCAGTGGAACGCGAACGCGCACGTGCACGTCTACGCCACGCATCCGGTGTGGCCCAGGCTTTAAATGATAAAAACCCCCAATGAAATTAGAATCCTACTTCCGGAGTTCATAACTCTCAAATGGCTGAACTGATTTTCACCAAACTAAGCTAAAAACACTGTCAAGTCACCTTTCAAACATAAACAAACTAAATCAAAATCGGTTCATCCGTTTGGGAGCTACATGCCATAGACAGACACACAGATACACAAAAAAAAAGAAAAAAAAAAGTGAATGTTATTTTATGTCCAGTATGATGGACGTTGCCAAATTGAGGTAGTTACTTATTTAAGTTACTACCTGCCTAGCTTACATAAGCGTAAAGGAGCCTCGTCTGCCAACAAAGCACTATGTGGTTTGGCAGAAGAATATATATTATGTATTTAGTTGTTAGCAAGATATGTGAATAAACGTATTATTATTATTATGTTAAACTTAATGCTTGGCCTAAATCAGAAAATTAACTAATGTTTAATGTTCAATAGCTTACCTACTACTAGTACATACCTCATAAAAATCATGTAAACGCTGTATCTTGTCTAGGGGACACGGTTTATATAGGAAGACATGTCGAAACTATATATATTTTCTCGTAGTCATTCTGACATGTTTTCCTGCAATACTACGCAGATATTTAATATTATTTTTACAGTTTTATATAATGCTAGAATAAGTAGTATCATTGTTACATTTTTATTTAAAAAATGACTAACTGTTGAGTTTCTTGCGGCGCTTCTTCTCAGCAGTGGTCTCCTCTTGGGAAGCGCTGGTAGATTTTGACGTGTAAAAGTGCCCGTGCGGCCTATTTACTGAATAAATATCTTTTATATTTTTTTTTTTATAATACCCCTTTGTTTCGTGTGGGGAACATCTATGAATGTGAAACTTTAGACAACCTAATCTATTTACAAGCTATATCGTCCTCCAACGTGTACTCACCGAACTTGTTTGAGGACATACATGATGAATGAAGGCCGTCTGTTCGTCCGTGACCCGGTTAGTGAACATCTTGCTTTCGTTTCGCAGTGCAGCTTCACGCAACTGCTTAGAGGTTCTTGGTTACCAAAATATACGGAAAACCGGGCGAGTGCGAGTCAGACTCGCGCACTGAGGGTTCCGTACACATTTGACTGGTTTTTAATATTTGTTGTTATTCTATAGGGTTTGTTCTATAATCATAATAAAATTGACACTTGTATGTTTTACCGTTTTTACGATAGAACAAAAATAAAAATACGTTGACAAAAACGTTTCTTGTATGGGGACCCCTTTATTATTTCACTTTTTTTTTATAACACGCCGTAATAACACATTCTATTTATTTAGGAAGGTTGTACGCTAGAATTTATTAATTTAGTGCTACTAGTCTGAAACCGGGGCGGGCCGCTAGTTAGTTCCACCTCAAGACCACAACATTTGTGTAACAAAATGCTCCTACTCCGTCCGTCCGCGTAGACGTCGTTTATCGTGTATCCCTCGGGAACTATAAAATTCTCCAGGATAAAAAGTATCCTATATGTTAATCGAGGATATAAGCTATTTTCATTCTAAATTTCATCCAAATCCGTCCAGCCGTTGCAGCGTGAAAGAGTATCAAACTAACACACACAAACTTTCGCATTTATAATGTTAGTAGGATTTCTATGGTATGCATCTACTGTTGCCCTAGCATTCCATTGGAACTGACATAAGCAGCTGACGCGACTGACCGTTAGCTAAAGACAAACCTTATTTTTTTTTCGAAAAGCGCTTAAAAGTTTTGCATCTTGCCTAGGCCACAGATCTTTAATTATCTTTAATCCTCATCGTCATAAATTATGACCACTCTTTGATGTCCCATGACATCTTAATAAATTCTATTAGCGTATCTTTCATTAAATAAAGGGAGTGATGCGAGCAGATGGCCGTCTGCCGTGATATTCTCAACGCAACCTAGCAACGAGTACAAGTACATCGCGGCTTCATATTTATCTATTCAAACAGCTAAGAACACTCTCGATTAAGACACATTAAAAACAAACAAATAAGAACACTGTCGATTAAGTCACCTTAAAAACAAAAAAAAATAAGAACTCCTTTAAAAATAAGTCACCTTTCTAACAGAAAAAAACTAAATCAAAATCGGCCTATCCGTTTAGGAGCTATGCCACAGACAGATACACGCGTCAAACTTATAACACCCCTCTTTTTGCGTTGGGGGTGAATACAATTGGCAGCTTACGTCAATCCTATGCACTGACAGTTTCTTGCATGTATGCCCTAGGCTCTGTTTATTACTGTGACATGACCTTCGTCTCTTATGCAGAAGGGTAGGGCTTTCCGACGCGTTTTACAAACTTTGTTATTAAAAGTTCGTGACCTAATTTTTAATAGTGAATATTACAGCTATATGGTGTTATTATAAGTGTTCTTAATGTGTGTATGGTATATGGCATTGTAGCTCGCAAACGGATGAACCGATATTGATTTAGTTTTGTTTGTTTGAATGGTGATTTAATCAAGAGCGTTCTAAGTTAAATGTGACTTTCTCAATATAAAGGGACCTTATGGAGGAAGGCATTTACGCTCTTCTTATTCTTGTAACTATACGAATACTATGGTAACAGTTCAAAAAACGGCGTAACCGCCTGCTTCCATAAGTACCATTACCATGAGTTTACAGTGACCGCACTCGCTAGCGACGGCGTAAACGATTTGTATGGAGAATTGTACAGCTCCTCTAGCGGTCACTTAAAGAACTAAAGATCGCTAGTATGAGTACAACGGTAAATAACCTATCGAAATCTATTCGTTAGCGACTAACGTTTTGTAACCGTTGCCGTAGAACATCGGTACCATGAGTCGTAAATTTGACAGATGTCATCGAAAAATACCGTATCGACTGTAGTTAACTATTTCACTAGCAAATTGGTGCGTGAAAACTTAGAATTATTGTTTAATACGTTACTCCAATTATTTATCTATCCAAATAATATCGGCAAGACATTATTTAGCGTGGAATATGTAGGCTTATGAAGACGAACGACGAAAACAAGGAGGATTTCAAGCTGATATGAGAAATATTACGTTAAGAAATCCACTTCAAAATTTAACTGAGAATAAATTTTATTAAAGGATATAGGCTCAGTAAGGAAGCTTTTGAGAATTTGTGCGATTCGTTAACGTACTACACGGATTTGAAATCCACTCACAAATATAATGTTCCCGATCCTGATGACAAGGATATGTCTGAAGAAAGTCAAGGTATTTATAGTGAAAGATAATGATTATATATTAACTTTAATACTAAATATGTCCTTATCTTTATTATGTTTGTTGTAGGTACCTATTATTATCAGAACTATTTGAGGGCCAGGAGTTAGTGTTGGAAAATGAAGGCACCAGTGATTTATTAATGGAGAGAGCACCGCGGGATCAATTAGTTAGAAGACTTGCATCAATGCATTATTTCCAAATACTTGTACCATGTTTTCTGTTTTTTGTTTAATATAAAAATAAAAAGTACTCATACATCACACATAATCTTTATTTATTACACAAAATCTTTATTTATTACACAAAATCTTTCCAAATAAATCTAACCACCGTTCTTGCATTCTAAACTCTGATTCCCTTAACCTATTCCTCTCCCGCTCCACTTCCTGTTTAAAAGCTCGCCATTCACTGTCAGCTCTGACAAAGGCTTGCCTTGCCAAATCTGACTGTCTGGGTGCGAGTCCTTCTGTAGACAGGAGATTAGTGGTTTTGCACCTGACGTCTTCGCCACTGACGCGGTGTGGGCGGTAAGAGCTTGGGGCTCTGCCACCTGGCATTAGCAGCTGTTAATGCTGTTCTTGTGACCGCAGGCTCACCACCGTGCGTTACTCCGGTCTCACTCCCGTCCACCTCGGGCAGGGCTGTAATGGATAAAAAAACGTTTACAGTACTATTTTGAATTCTTAATTAACTAATGAAACTAGATAGGTAGGTACATTTTACTCTAAAATGTGATAATAACAGCAAAATTTATTGGAACCTATTTCTTGAAGAGCTGATGGAAATTGACTGTCATTGCAGTCACTATACCTGGGCTGTTAACTGTTTCGGGATACTCTCTGTCCACCAAGTCTTGTTCACTGCAAGTGCTGTTAGCCACAAGCAATGGTGGAAAAAAGGAGGGCTGAGCTGATGTCCCTGGTACAAGTGGTACAAGTAGATTCCAGTCTCCAACGCCTGCAGTGAAAAAAAACACATTGAAATAATCTTTCCTAGGACATGAATTAAATGAATTTTTATCTTAAATATATATAATAAATTGTTTATTTTATTTCAATAGTAACAATGATAGGGAAACTTACTGGAACAAGTTTGTTGAGCAAGTTATTCATTTAGCAGGAAAATTGATAGGCTGTCATTTGTTTCTAGTGCCACTTCAGTAACTTCTTCCTGTAAAGCATTTTTTTAAAAGAATGCCATGAGATATGAAATTAATGACTTATATGTAAGTATATTATAACTTTAGGCAATAAGTTTTTGTCTAATTTGACTATACACAGACGAATGAATGAACTGTCACATTGACAAAAAAATCAAAACAAATTCAAGAATCACTTAGACTTACATAGTGACACTGCTCTAGGGCACTTTTTTAAATTAGCAGGGTTATTTCTATATTTTTAAATGGATGACATGGATACTTATCTTTTAGCCCAATATCATCCTTACTCTGTCTTTTTATTGTAGTTAGAAAGAGACAACTTCGTTTGGTGTGAAATTAGGCACACGTAACGATAACTACACGAACTATCGAGTTAACGTTAGCGAGAATAGTAAACGTTTATTTGACTCATGGTACGAGTTTAATCAAAAACTATTCGAAGGACGTTTACTCGCTATCGACTGTAGAACGTAACACGAGTTTTCGATAGCAACTCATGGTAGAGGTAAAGGTCCCTTTATATTGAGAACGTCACAAATTTGGTGAAAATACGTTGGACCATTTAAGGTCCAATTTTGTTGGGAATTTTTTTCTTATTAATAGTTATTAATGTACTTGTATTACAGTGTAGTATTAGATATGAACATCGTGAAAGTATAAAACAGAGAGTATATTGCTCTAAATTTCGAGTGAAATAGGTTACAATTTGTCCGGAAATAACAGCGCGGGCGAATAACGAGACAAAAGATATTTCTCTTTAAACCCGCAACAACTTGCTACTTGAAACTAGTAAAAATGCAGAACAGAAAACTCAACAAATTTAATTTAAGTAAGTCGAGCGGTTATTTAACTTTGCGGTTAAAGTAGGGCATTCTTTATTCCCGGTTATCCGGCTAACTTATCCTGTTATTTGTAAATCCATTTAGAAATAACGTTATAGGTAACTGTTTTAAACTTCTGAGCGAATACCGCTCCCATACCTATATCAGAGGCGTCCACGGAATGTAAAAAGCCCGGGCAAGAGCATGTCGGGACATGCTCAGTGTAGGGTTCCGTCGCCATTACTACAGATACAAATAAAGTGCACCTGCAAATAAGCGCATCTTCATGGCACTTACGTCCTTTTGTTGAGAAGCGCAGTTTTTCGGCAATAACGGTATATCCGATCATGTTGAAAATAATTTTGGTTGAAAGTATTTATGTATTAAGCGTTACATTTGTATTTTTTTCATATTTTTTGGACATACAGTTGTAAAGATGCAACTCTCGGAGCGATATTTCCGAAAATATTCACTTCATAAAAAAAAATGCTTAGAAACCTTAAAGTGTTTTTAAAAGAACTGTCGAAATATGTGAAACACGTCTGCTGAAAAAAAATTCAACTTCTGTTACATGTATGGAGTGCCCCCCTAGAAATATTTGTTATTTAACTACCAAACTAAGTAGCGGCTCCAAATTTCAGCAATATATATCTTGTAGTTTTTGAGTAAAATGGCCTGTGACACACGGTATAGGACGGACGGAGGGACGGACATGACGAAACTATAAGGATTCAGTTTTTGCCATTTTGACTACGGAACCCTAAAAACGTCTCAAATCTAGGTTTTGTAACAGAAAAAATCTACCTGTAATCACATTAGCGATTTGAAACAAACTGTTATTCTAAAAATCTAAAGCACAAACTTATAATTTTTTAAATACCTATCTATGTAACTACAAAATTGTTTCACTATTTGTTTAAATTTTCCAAATCTTTTTGAAAATTTTACCGGTTTTTCTGTCCGGTTTATCCGGTTTTCATTCGCCGGCGTCGCGTGGCCTCGTCGACCTATTTGCGAGGCTGCCTTAATGTAACCCGATTATGCGACGGAGGAAATCCTCAAACCCGGTTACCGGTTGATCTTAGAATAACCTGTAATTGGAAGATTTTAAATGTACCTACTTAGTTAGGTACATAAAATGTTTACTAGAAATATTTTCAGATAAATATTTTTAAATATATCTATATAAGTGTTGTCTTGGTGTGAAAATGTTTTGAGACGATTTTAGATAATTTGTTTTAACGAAACTGTGTTTTTAAACTAAAATAAATGATCATTTTCCGGTACCCTATTTGGCATCGCCATACTTACATGGATTTTTGAAAATTCAGCTGTCTAAAATAATCAAATTCACCATAAATAACAAACAATTTTTATGGCATACGGCACACTAATATAATTTTAATGATTTGATGACGATGCACTATTTTTTTCACGGTGTTTTAGAAAAATATTTGTTTATAAATATATTTTTCTATCTGCATTATATTTTTCGAAAATAAAACAAACATACAATACTTAAGGTCACGCATTTCTTCTCTCCTGTACACGACTCACAAGCTCATGATTTGTATCGTAAATATCGGCCACGTTTAATTCAGAACAATAACCTGCGTTTATGTGGGTTTTTCTCTGTACAATAGACAATCGGCTCGCTATAATATTATTGTCTTTGTTCCAGGTATGTTTGGATTGGAGAAATGGAAACCTGCCTCTCGGACTCTCGGATATTCAATGTTTGCTAAATGCATGACAGTTTGTATGTGCTGGTGTTTAGACGAAACATAGATATATATCTTTACCTCTACACTCTCCGGAACCATTGCATCTAGGGGCTTGGTTCCATGGGTCATTATCAAATTTTGCGCAGAACACTGTTACTATTTGTATGGAGCTACCACTCTGTTACCATGCATTATTACAAATATTACATAAACACTAAGCATCTTTTTCGATTCCGATAATCAATAATTATCTGTGGTATATAGCTGACTGGAAATAATTCATCATTTCACTCAAATAACTGCAGAAAATGGATAGTGTAAATGGAAACAACTTTTTTTAGGTTGGGACAAGTTTACCTGCACAAAATTTGAAAATTATCCCTATGGACATAGGCGATATTTTAACTTATATGTGACGTTCTTAATATAAAGGGACCTTATGGAGGAAGGCAGTTACGCTCTTCTTATTCCTGTAACTATACGAATACTATGGTAACAGTTCTAAAAACGGCGTAACCGCCTGCCTCCATAAGCTCTCTTTATATTGAGAACGTCACATATTAACTGAAGCGAAGCGAGGGCGAGTCGCTAGTACGTATCGACACGCCCTAAGATAAAGTGTGTATCTACAAAAACCAAATTTTACAGGAGAGCAGTTTAAAGTTACTATTTGGAGTTTTTTTTAGCATTGTTAGTTACACGTTTGGTAAAGATATATTCCGGTCACTTTTTTTTTTAATGTACATGATAAAGTCGATACCGCGTAGATTACGAAAATGACATAGTAGTATAACTATTTATCGGGCAGATAGACACTAAGGCTGCCTTTCCATAGAAGCGGAGACGAGCGGTGCGGAGAGGAGCTGTGTAGGAATCGACCAATCACATTGATTGTAATCCACATCTCGTCTCCGCTTGACTGTTTCCATTGAAGCGGAGCGGAGACGAGATGTGGATTACAACCAATGTGATTGGTCGATTCCTACACAGCTCCTGACCGCACCGCTCGTCTCCGCTTCCATGGAAAGGCAGCCTAAAGGTGGACATTCACGGTCAGTTAAAACTGATCAGTTAACTCACGTACATCCAAAAACTGACCGTGAATGTGAAATCTTAAGTTGAAATTATACGAACTCAAGGTCAGCTTCTGGATGTACCTACGTCAGTTAATTGACGTCTCTGAGTGCGGCAGTTTGCGTGTTAGCGTGCCTAAGCGTGTTTCTGGTCAGAGTCGAGTACAATCCGAAAAAGTTCCACAATGACGCAACCTTTTTTAAAAAACCGTGATCTCCGTTACTTACATTGTATTACTTGCCGCGCATACTTTTATGACGGACGTAAAGTTCAAATTGAAACAGCTATAAAATATAGATTAAGAGGCTGGAGCTTTACGGGTTTCGTGTGGGTTAGCTTTATTGTGACCTAGTGGCAGTTCTACTAGATTAGTTTTGAAGAAATTGAGTATCACTACATATTATAACACAAACTGCCGCACTCAGAGACGTCAATTAATTTTCAAGTGTCAAAGTTGCTGCTGTCACTTTCTTTGCTGTAGAGAATGAGATGCAGCAACTTTAATGAAACTTAAAATTTAATTGACGTATTTGAGTGCGGCAGAAAGTCTCCCCGCCGCGTTTGTCTGTTCGCGATAAACTCAAAAACTACTGAACGGATTTTCATACGGTTTTAACCAATGGACGGAGTGATTCATGAGGAAGGTTTAGGTGTATAATTCATTAAGGTTTACCCGTGCGAAGCCGGGGCGGGACGCTAGTGATCGATAAATTATGGAGCGTTTTTAATTTCAGATTAAAAAAAGAAATTGTGATATGCGTTTTTACAATGCATCGGACAAAAATAATTAAAAAAATATGCAATAGACCCTCAATTAATTGACAGGTTTTTTGTCATTTCCTTACAAAACATCAAAGCAACCAAATTGATACAATTTATTAGTTTCAATAGGAGCGTCCCCACTGAGAGCATTCGCGTGTAATGGCATTCAGCGTCGAATATTCGAGTGGTGTGGACGTTGAGCCGAGCGAACAAAGCTTACAAATTATTGAAATCAAACGAGCAATTCGTTTACAAATGCTCGGGTAAGAATTATCTCAGTGATGCTCCTTAAGGTTCATTTTCTAATTTAAAACTGGTCAATTAAAGGTGCCCCAAGTATTTTTAATTTAACAACTTTGTATCCAAATATTTCACGTTTAACTTACATCCTAGAACGGAACCGTCTTAACGGTGCAACTTGGATGCACTGCACCCGTAGAGCAGTCGGGAACGCTGCAGTTCGGGCTCCGCATTTACATCATAGTTGCATATTCAGCAAGCGCTCCGCTTGCATTTTTATTAAGCTGTGAGAATACCCACGTTATAATACTAGAGGCTAGGGCTTCTTTTATGATCATCAATGAGCCAAAGTAGCAAACCCGGGTTATATTCTCTATTAGATCAAATATGTCTGCCCTGGCTAAGGTAAAAGGCAGTTTTTTGCATAAAACTACTGTAGCAATTGCAACCTTATTACCCCAATTAATGAGGTTGCAATTATTACAGTAGTTTTGTGTAAAAAACTGCCTTTTACCTTAGCAGGGCAGATTTGCGTGATGAGCGCGAGTTTGCTCCTTCTCTTGGATGTCCTCTGTGATTTAAGTATGTTATCGTTATCTAATACTACCCATAACACAAGCTTAGAACTTAGTTTCATCAAACAACATCGCATTTTGTTGAATAAGTTAGTATTTATCTTGCTATCTTATTCACTATCGATAAAGCTAACTGAGCAGTGTGATTCTGTTAACGCGCCGTCGTTCACATCTACTGAGACGAAAAATAACCGATTGTTTCCTTTTCCGTCGTGTTCCTGATTCGACATATTCGTCACTTGTTTCGTCGCTTTCCGTTTTCGACATATTCTTGTTTAGACACAGTGTAACTACCGAGTTATACTATACAATGCCTATTACTTTGCTTGCATAACTACTTATGTAAATGATAAAAATATAATATTAGTGACTGATTGACTTTATTGGAAACAATTGCTTCAATGGAAACAGTCAAGCGGAGACGAGATGTGGATTACAACCAATGTGATTGGTCGATTCCTACACAGCTCCGCTTCTATGAAAAGGCAGCATTAAAGCGCACGGTTGTTTTATGCGTTAAACGCTGCGGAAGACGCACTGCGGCAAACGCACTGCGTTGCGCCATACATCTCAGGCTGCGATTGCCGCTGCGTTCAACACAATAAACAATACATACGATTCATACGTACCTAATTAAATAGTGCGCGACAACCGCAATGCGTTTTGCGCTACGTTTAGCGCATAAAACAACTGCGCGCTTAACGCCTCTGTTTTGAGTCAATGTCGTAGTTGTTTATGACAGAAGTTCTCAGGAAGTACAACATAACATAGCGCAACAGTGTTACGCGTCTCTCGACCTTCGTTTTTGCTCCGTTTTTTTTCTCATTGTTCTAACACAAGGTCACAGAATTGTCTCGTGTTCACACAGGGTTGGGTTGCCTCTAGGTCAATTAGATGTGAGGTCGAGATTACACTCGTATAAACAGAGTTTAAATTTTAAAATGAATACGGAAATCGTTCGCAGTTCGTTTGTTACGTAAGGTCTTAAGGCACTTCTTGATGATTACTATTCAGTTATTGAGTTAAAAATTAGAGGTATCATGGTTATGGGAAAACGGAGCAAGCTCAGCGGGCTGCAAGCACGAGATAAAATTTGACAGGTGCTAGGGAAATGAATACATCTTACCATATTCTAACGTAAGACTTAACATTTAAAGTTTAAAATAAAAGTGTCCCGTCTTGATATAATCGCTATAAAAATGTGAAAATCGTCGCTTAGTAATAAAAGGTAATAAAAGTCAGGACGAGACACTTTTATTTTAAACCTTAAGCGTTAAGTCTTACGTTAATATGGAATAGATGTATTCATTTCCCTAGCGCCTGTCAAATTTCATCTCGTACATGCACGTTAAGCCCGCTGCTAGATCTGTGCCGTAAGTCCTCCTAATCTAATAGTATCGTGTATTAGTGCGCCGGCGCGCGCGGTCGCTTCCGGCGGTCGAGACGTGCTCGTGAGTTGACGGATTTAGCTATTACTGTGGCAAGAGACATACTCTATATGTGACGTTCTCAATATAAAGGGACCTTATGGAGGAAGGCAGTTACGCTCTTCTTATTCTTGTAACTATACGAATACTACGGGAACAGTTCTACAAACGGCGTAACCGCCTGTCTCCATAAGGTCCCTTTATGTTGAGAACGTCACATATTAAGTACACGTACATTAAATAAATACATTAGTCTGGGAGAGAAACCGAATTTTCATCGATTTCTATAAAAGAAAACAAAAAAAAGCCGATTCAGAGCTGGCGTTCGGACCCGCAGTCTTGACGTAGTAGGCCGGCGCTCCATTAGTCTAATCAGATGGCGGCGGCCGCATCAAAATTACGAACCATATTGTGCGGTCAAATCTTTTTGCGTGAAAATACGGGGAAAACAAATTTCCCCAGAAATGAGACTTAGCTAGATCGATTTCTCGCCTCGATTTCGTGTTATAAGTTGAAAGTGTGTGTCTGTTTATCTGTGGCCTCGTAACTCGCAAACGGATGAACCGATTTTAATAATTCTTTCACCATTAGAAAGCTACATTATCCAGATGTAACATGGGCTATATTTTAACTTATATTAACCGAAGCGAAGCCAGGGCGGGTCGCTAGTTTTTAGGGTTCCGTACCCAAAGGGCTACTAAGCCAACGCTGTCCGTCCGTTCGTCCGTCCGTCCGTCCGTCCGTCTGTCCTAACTATAAAGAGCTGTATCTTTTTCAGAATGTATGTCATTACGGCAAATAATACGTCCCCATACGAGCACAAGAAAGTATTTTTATTCTTGTTGTATCGTCAAAACGGTAAAATCAACAAGCGTCAAATTTTGTATGATTATAGAACAAACCCTATAGAATAACAACAAATACTGAAAACCAGCCACATGTGTACGGAACCCTCAGTGCGCGAGTCCGACTCGTACTTGCCCGGTTTTTTATAAGTTTAAGAAATATGTGCGTCGTATATATTGTAAAATTAATAAATAAAAATAAAAAAAATATAGTATTCGTACGATTTTTTAGGGCGTTAAACGGGTTGACTTGTCATTTTACCTGCGACTAAAAATACACGCATTCATGTTAACCTTAAACACATTCGACACAATACATATTTACATTTGGAGGTTAGGTGGCGGCGAACGTGTTAAAAAGCTCTGACGGGACAACTAGCTCGCAATCAGGGACTGTATATCGATAACCGAGATATATCGGTATTTTTAAGAAAATATCGATAACAATATCGATACTTCCCGAATATATCGATAATCGTATCGGTAAATTTAAATATCGTTAAATAGATATCGATACTTTTATCAATACTTGGTACCGATACTAATGGGTAGGTACATATTTTTTAACAAATTGTGTTAGTAGGTAATCAGATACATAATCACCTGGCCAAATATTGCCACTATGACGCGATGGGGATTAGTGCCTTTGACTGTACCTACGATTTTTGAAGAGTTCCGTCGATTCCTCATGGATTTCATCGTCAGTTTCTTTCTTATTCTTATAGAAATAAGACCAATCTGAACCGGATATGTTTCATTCGGGTATAAAAGTAGGTACCGATGTTACCTGACTGAATAAAAAAAATAATTAAATCGGGTACTGTCAAAATATCGATATTAATGTACCGAAAATTATTTATCGATATAAAGATCGGTATTTATATCGATATCCGATATCGATATTCAAATTATACCGGTATTACGGTGCCTGCTCGCAATAATTCGTCGACGAATAGAAAAATGCTTTGTTAAATAACTAACCTAACCTAACTGGTCCAGGGCGATCATATGTTATCCCCGACTTGTTTGTCTCCCTTTCTAACTGAGCGACCAGCAAGAAAATACAACTTGTGGTAGGTGTACTGGTCCAGGCGCAGGCGCACCGGAGATGATCTACAAACGCGCGCGCAGGGTCAATGGCCGAGGATAATGATGGCGTATGCAGCCTTGATTCTACGGCGAAGCGTTTAGAGCCCGGCGTGGTAGTTTCTATAGTAAATGGAGTCGGTTTTGTTTCATTCGCTTTGCATAGAAATTGTAAAGCCTGTATGTAGGTATGTATATCTATCAGCATCGATTCGCATTTTGTCTATAGAAAAGGCTATTTTTATGAAGATGCATAGCATGCAAAATGAGAATTGATGCGTAGGTACGTATCTTATAAAAAAGGCAGTTTTCTATGGACGAAACGCGAATCGGTGCTGATGTGAATGATATTGAATGATAGGATCACAGAAGGTTTTGGATGTAGAGGTGGGCTATTTCTGTACTTAATCAAAATTCAAAGATTTGCTTTCATATCAATACTGTGGGCTTGATTTAACGTTAAAAAGTTGCTAACGTTACCCGCTGATCGACAGTTAACGTTAGCAAAATATAGGTATTGTTAATATTAAGAACGTTATCCGCGTCCGTCATCCGCTTGATTTAATGTTATTTTTAACGGTTTATAACTTTAATTTAACGGTAGTTAACAGTATTTTTATGAATAGTAAACAAGCCTTGGGCTATTGTTAAAATTAACGGTAAAATTAACGTCAGTAAGTTAACATTATAATAAAATTACTGTACATAACATTATTTATACGTTACCAAATTTTTTTTATGAAATTACCGTTTAGTAACGTTATGTATTATGTTATCTAGTAACGTTAACAAGCCCTGGCTGTGACACCAGACTCTTGTCAAATTCAGCCCACATTGTTACCTAAACATTTTCCAACCATCGGCCAAATCAACAAGTAAAATTCACACAATCTTCCAACTTTAAGGATGTTTTTCTTCAAACAAAAACGCCTGTAATACGTAACAAATACTCAAAACACAATAGACTATGAACTTAAACATATAAAATCAAGGTTTTAAATGGCTTAAATTGTTTCTGGTAGTTAAGTCGTGTGGGGCCGGTTTCAATCATAGCATTGTTGGCTGTATGTACACAGGGTCATGGCCGCGTGTAATGCCACGATAAAAAAAAACTCGTCAGGTTCAAGCAACTTTGTCATTTGTATGGAGAAGGACAGAGATGGAAGATTTAGTTGTGTTGACATGTCACGATTTAAATCGTAATTTAAATGGTTAAAAACATGGTTTAGTTTTTGTAAGATGTAAAATATAATGTAAAAAGTACAGCGTACATTCTGCAGTATAAAGTCTTTTTTATCATCATTTCCAAACATTTCATGGCTATATGGCTATATGAATTTTTTACGACCAATTAGTTTAGTTGTTACTGACCTTGCCTACGAAGCTAGTGCTCTTGGGTTCAATAATCTCAGAAAAAGGAAATTTATGGGTTTAGTATAATTATTTTACTATTGAGTTTCAGATTTTCTATGTATTCTAGTATGTGTAGTATTTTGAAAACAAGTAATTTATTTATTTGACAACAAATTAAAACACGCTACAAAACACACTATAATAACCAAATAACTTACAAGTTAAATTAATTAAATAAAAAAATATTACTAAACATTAAAATTAAAACAAATAAGCACAAAGTTATTGAAAAAGAAATTGGCTATTTTTATAAAAACGTACAAAAAAATCAGTTTTTCCCATTGCTTTACCACAATCTATCTTATATCACGTGCAATTCCTCATAGTATTGTCCTATAAATGATGAAATCAAGTCATTTCATGACAAACAGACGTCCAAATTGAATACTAATGTGTTGGCATTCGTGTGTAAAATTAT
Source organism: Tortrix viridana (assembly GCA_963241965.1). Lineage (NCBI taxonomy): Eukaryota > Metazoa > Arthropoda > Insecta > Lepidoptera > Tortricidae > Tortrix > Tortrix viridana. Next base: position 1,529,725 of record OY725198.1, on the reverse strand, counting down.
ATATAGTGACGGTCATGTCATCCATGAGACAAAACACGCGTGGTTTGTGAGACACGTCATGCCACGGAGTTTATGGTTATGAAAATAACAACTGTACATCTAAATTAAAAAAAAAAAACATTTAAGCTAGTGTAAGTTAAGATTATTTTTCTGTCAATTTTTTAATGTATTTTTTTCAAATGCTTTTTATCAAGACCAAACTAACGAGAACTATTTACTGAATAAACATCTTTTTTACGGATTTAAACATTCCAACAACAGGAACTGCAGGTTCAAAATGTACCAATATTTGAAATGTACCAATTATGAAGTTAAATAAAATGTTATAGTACCTAATAAAAAACAACCTAGCACAACGTCGACATAAAAAACACTAACTAAAATAATGCGAATATTGTTTTAAATGAAACATGCTGTATTTTTAAAGTCGTAGTTTACCAGTCCGTGCTAGTCTAAGAACTGGCCACGGAATAAGGTTAGCAATTCATAGAGCAATTTATTTATTTATTTATATCAAGTAACAAGACTCATAATTAAAACCACATATAAACAGAAAACAGCAATGATAATACAAAATTAAAATTAAAAATTATAAAATATAATGTCGCAATAGAAACTAAATTAAACATAAATCAATAAAACCAATATTCATTCACAATGTCAGTAGAGTAGTCATAAAATGTCAGTCAGATGTCAGTAAAATAGTAAAATGTAATTAAAATAATGTAAATTAAAGTAAATTAATGTGATGTAATTAAAATGTAATGTCAAAATAATATTAAAATTGCAACATATATAATAATTAAATACTTAAATCCTATAGTTAACTCCAGTGACATGTCTGGCACAGCAATGGCGGATGTACGGACAATCCAGCCGATCCGCTATCATCGCCAGGACGGTGTTGGCGCTGGCCCGCACCCTGCGCACCAGGGAGGCCGCTCGCAAGCGCATGCTTGTGTGGAAGCACCAAAACCTCTCTAATCAGTGTGCCATACCATCATTATACTACTTAAGTAAGAAAGAAAGAAAAGAAAGAAAGAAAATACATTTATTGACACAAAAACGGTTTACAGACAGTACGTGGTTGCTGTCGTCACAATGGATGCAAGAGTATTGCGAGTTATTTGGCGTATATTTTACAAAAATGCATTCAGCCCTTTTTTACCACGAAAAACTCAATCTCTGTGTGTTCCGAAAATGTTTATTTATTTTTTAGAAAGCGACTGATTCTTATGCAGTGATGTGCTAAGGCACTTTTTTAAAGTTGTTTCATGTCTGTATAAATTGTAAACCTTTTTCTGTGGTCAGCTCTTTGTCTATATAGTTAAAGTCTAGGGCTAAATATAGAAAACCAGTCGCCTGGTCCGCCCGCGGCCGAGAGCTTCGCCTTTTTTGGTCTATTTCTGTCAAGCCGAATGTTACATTGGAATACTGGTGTTCACCCACGACTATGTCCGTGAAGGACGCAGACAGGGTGGCTGTATTGTTGGCGCTTTTAAAAGTACCTACCTGTAGAGATGGTGGTCAAAACAATACATAGTATAAAATAAAATGAAGTCGCCCTCCGCGTCTGTCTGTCCCTATGTATGCATAGATCTTTAAAACTACGCAGCGGATTTTGATGCGGTTTTCACCATCAGTTAGATAATTCTTCACGAAAGGTTTATGTATATAATAGAACCCGGAGCGAAGCGAGGGCGGGTCGCTATAGACCAAATTTTAACTTATGTAACCGAAGCGAAGCGAGGGCGCTAGTCAAATATATATACCTAAATGGCTAAATGTGAAAGCTTGGATGGATGGATGGATCACGAATCATACCAGAACGGCTGAACGGATCTAGATGAAATTTGGCACTGAGATAGATTATAGTCTGGAATATCACATAGGCTTCATTTTTATCTCGAAAAAATGATCAGTTTCCGAGGGAGCAGCGATAAACACCTTCTACGCGGATGGAGTCGCGGGCAAAAACTACTTACGAAATACTGTTGTCACGGGGACCATACAGTGACTAAATAATATAACCAACCCTGTCTTCTAATGTAGGAGTTCTCCATGTATTTGACTGATCTGCTTGCGGGCTTAACATGCATACCTACACGAGATAAAATTTGACAGGTGCAAGGGAAATGAATACATCTATTCCATATTCTAACGTAAGACTTAACGCTTAAGGTTTAAAGTCTTACGTTAGAATATGAAATCGTTATCGTGCATGCTAGGGGGCCAGTATATTTCAATTCAAGCTCTTTCCAAGTAAGCACGCCGCGACACAAACCATCAGAGACTATAGCAGACTGTGGTCCAATGCACACCAATTTTACATAAAAAAGGATGATTGTTAGTCTATGGACGAGGTCAGTGGCCGCGGGTCACGGCTGCCGGCGCGTCAACAAACGCGTTAAGCGACGATTGCTATCGACATATTCGCGGTTTTTAAATTAGCAGCAAAAGAAAATCTGAAACTGTTTCCTTCCTAGATTTACTTAGTTCTAGAAATTGAGTCTATAATATACTTCGAGACTGGGTAGTAGAAATAAATAAAGATAGTTGACACACATTTGGACACATTTAAACAGGTTAACGAAGCACTTAAAAAAAGGAAATAGAATACTTTTTATCCCGGAAAATTAAGATAGTTCGCGAGGCAAACGGTAATACAGTTCTACGCATGAGATTGAACAAAATTTAGTTTACAATATATTAATATTTTAGTTGTAGTTACAGACTGTTTAAATTTAATGGTCGCTCTTTTGGTAAATTACTGTTCAAGTAACCGTGTAATTGAGTAGTTACGAGTGAAGTCGAGTCAGAATCTCCGCGATCACTAAATCAGACAGTTTCCAATCATATATATACTAATAAAAATAAAAGCACACACGCGCGTACATACACACACAAGCACACACACACACGCTAATACATAAGTAAATTACTTTTTTGTGTAATAATTTTAATTGTTTTGGACTCCATTTTTGTATTATAATATGGTGTCGATTAGTGTATATGTAACAATGGCTATGGACGAGCGTAGTGTCCTGGCACAGGTAGATATTGTAAAAAGACCACTTATCCTCTTAATAATTGTAATAATAAGAATTAAAATAAATGGACCTACCTAACCTAAATTAAATTAATTAATTAACAAAATGTAGCTTTACAGTATGGGATAGTATTAAAAATATTAGCTATTTAATGTGCTATATTAGTCAGTAACCATAATTAAAACGTGCAACCAAATTGTACCTACCTAACAAGATAATTAAAATTTATGAGATATTTAAGATATTAAATTATGGCAACCTTTTAACCCTACTTGTAATAATAACAATTAATAAGCTAAACCCATTTGTAAAATATTTAGTTGTTAATTTGGAATTGTTGGTATTCATATCAGAAATGATGTGATAAGGAACCCTAAATTTATGAAGCTAGTTTTATTTATATTTTGGCCTTTGTTATAGAATGTGATCATCATAGTGGTTTTACTCCTAGTTATGACAGTAGCAACCAAGTTCTTTTCAAACTAATTAAGACTTATAGTTTACTTTCCTAACTTACCTAATGAACCTAATTAATACTTAATAGTCAACTTATAAAATGGAGATATACTTATGATTTATTTTATGCATTGAAACAGAAATACCCTAACAACTTGTTTTACCCCATTATTTGAAAATCCAGCAATATTTTCAGTAATAATAAATGTTATCAGATTCTCATACTTTAATGACTTTATTTGATTTGTAGTACAACCTAAAATATTAATTAAATTTATATTTGCTCTACTATTATAGTATATTAACTCATATAACTTTTATATTGACATATTAATGAATGTTAGCCAGTTGGTAACGACCCTGCCCACAAAGCTAGCAGTCCCAGGTTCGAAACCTGACGCAGGCAAATATTTGTGTAATAATTACTTTGTCCCTGAGTCATGGATGTTTACTTTACTTTCAAGTGAGTATTCTCCTTTACAAGTATGCATATCATTGTTTAGCTCCCATAGTACAACCAGAGCTTAGATTGAAACTAGACCTAATTTTCATTATTATTTGTATTAGAAATTTTATATCTGAAGAATTGTAATTCTAATTTTTCTATAATAATTATAGCATTTATTTCCATACCCTGTTTATCCAATTATTAGGTACTTATTGGATTTGAATATGGTATACAGATACAATCAACCAACATAGGGAGTTAATATTGTATCTCCGGCCCAAATTTATAGTTTTATCAGGGGACCTAGATTCCTAGTATCAGATACAAGCCTAGAATAACCATACCTAACTCTGACATGTTAAGGCAACTGAGTAGCAGAATTAGAAGGTGGTTTTACTTCATCGCTTTCAAGTAATAAAATCTAATGTCGATTAAAATGAGTTTTATGGTTCTCGGTGACGCTAAATATATATAATGAAATGGCTTATGAGGGCCCCCCCTAATTTAGGGGAAGGCTTCCTGCCCCATTCCGCCGCAGGAAGCTGTACAATACGTCCCAGACTGTATATTGCTCCACATACTATCTATTTGTTATCAACAATCAAAATAATTTATGTAAGACTTTCTAGCCTTTTATTTGAATTTTACTTTAACGGTAAATTTGACCATTTCAATACATATAAGTAGTGCTTCTTACTTAGAGATGCAGAATTAGCATGCTAGCTAGGTTTTTACTTAGGTTTGCTCTCCTAATAATTGAAACCAATATCCCTAGGTTAATCTTAACCTCAAGAAACATAATAAGGATGGTAATTTGGGCTCTTTACCCACTACTTGTTTTATATTTAAAACTCATAGCTTGATTGATTCAGTATAAAAGGTAATATAACTGGTATTGATTCTATCTGAAAATTTGTTTTCATTCTAAAACAATCTAGTCCTATCTTGTATGAAGTGCACTTGTTTTCCACTCTACGGGAAGTAACGCTTCGGGACTTCTGCCCGTAATAAGCCCAGACTGGTTTTATGAGGTTCATACTTAGAATCCTCCAGTTTCATAATGCTAGCTATGAATCAATCTGGCTGGAGTATTATTGATTAACTATTTGATCTATTTGATCACTTTTCAATCACTGATTTGACTTGGCCGACGTTATATCACTTTTATGTTTCTCGAAGTAAGACTGCAGCTTAATTTAACTTGAAAACAGTCATTTTTCTGCTTTAAATCATCCAAACCCGGCTCGAAATCATTCTCAACGCTTTCTACCAATACATCAGTTTGACGTTTTAAACGCCCTCTCTACCACAGTCTAGTTAGTCGTGAAGTGTCATTCATCTTATGAATTGACTTCACACAATATTTGCCTTGGCTTTTAACTTATTGAATTTATTCGCATAATATTTAAATTCTTATTATTTGAAATATAGTTAATTTTACTATAATCGTTATAATTTATTTAGTTATGTAGATACTTCAACTTTTATCGTTATTTTGTTGTTTTACGTGATCCGACGATTTCTTGCCTAGCTAAAGCACAATTATGTGTATTAAAGCTCCTCACGGTGTAATGAGGAAACTTCTAACTACCTAACAAACCCTAAAATTCTACTGTTTTGAACCAAACTAAAGAGTCACGTAACTCTTACATTTACAATTAATCGTGTAGATGTGTAGTGTCAGAATATCTCGGTGTAAAGATACCCTGCTAGACCAGCTAAACCTATCATGACAAAGTCTTCGGAACTAGAATTCCTGTGTGTAATCCTAAGACTGTTCCGCCGGCTAATGAAAGCCTTAAGTTGGCATCCGAGTCGGATAAATACCTAAGGTGGTCGATATATAAATATATAAATAAGGGACTATCACTAATACATATTCTGCATACCGACCCCACTGCCAAAGCATCGGTTCCAGTTACGGTACCTGAAGAGCAAATTTACAGAATATTGCTAGTGATATCTGACGAAACGCGAGTTAACAGCCGTCAGAGCCGTACGCGAAAACCCTTAACTTACTTGGTTAAAAGATAAGATCTGATATTCAAATATCCCTTAACCAAAATGTAAGTGAAGTTTTATAATTGTTATCAACGTCTGCCTGGATCTCAGCCCAACGACTACCAAGTAAGTCGAACAAAGCGGAGACCTGGAATTAAAAACAAAATTAACACCAAGCAAAACACTCACTATAAGTTAAATACCTAGAACACAGTTATTAAACCTTAGGTTAACACAATTAAATAATAAACCCCAAGTCCCGTGCTGCGACTGCATCGTACTCTACCGAAACGCCCATCAGAAAAATCCCAAATATTTATATCCTAAATTAACCCAATAACTTAAATGATGACCATACTAAACACACGCGAACAGATATACAGATATAATTTCCATTCTCCAGTACCTAGCAGCAACAACTCACCCAACCGAAGACCGTCAGAAAAAAGATTATTATCCTAGTATCGGCTACCACTTACTCCTCTGAAGACCGCCATCAAAAGATTATTATTATCCTAGTATCGGCTACCACTTACTCCTCTGAAGACCGCCATCAAAAAGATCCCGAGCGCCCTTATTCACTCCTATTTATCCTTTTTCGAAACCGCCACGTTTTGCAAAAACAGTAACAATTACCATCTTTTTTTATCGCTTTAAATCCTATACTATAAACTTCCGTATAAGGTTCATATTCTATCTAGGTCTCTAATCCACTTCGAATGCAGGTGTCCAAGATGGCCACCGTTTCCTAACTACATTGTCAATTATATTGTAATGACTAACAATTAAGGCTCATTTTGATATCTCTTTCCCCGACATAGATGTGCAAAGATGGCTACTCTATTTTTCTAAGTGTATTGTCAAATATATCGCAACACCCAAAAAATAAGGCTCATTTTGTTTTTGTTAATTTCAATTCAATTCCGCTTAGCGACAATAATTTATTCAAAGCGTCCTTCATTTCCAGGAATTTTTGAGCACTCTGCTAACATTTTGTACTGATTTTAAAACAACGTTTTATTCACTTTTATTTTTAAGTAATTGTTACCCAATCTTGCGTTCTAACTTATTTTACATACATTATAAATTGATTTAAGTTTGATTATAAGAATTACAATGCCCTTTTATAGTATTGACTTATTTGCTTTTAAGTTATAATATTTTTAGTATTATTTATTATTAGCTCTTTTCGTCTGTAATTTATTTTGTGAAGTGACGAAACAGCTTAGCTGAAGTTGGTTCCGTTACAATATACATATATTTTTACTTAAAAGGAGACCACCGCATTTGCGCACCAGAGCTGTGCTACGTTGCGTAGCTAAGGATGCATTGATATTCACCAGCTATGATCATTTATTTTCATATCTCAGCTTAGCAATGGGTGGAAACGGGAAGCTATGAGCTCGCTCAATCGGTGGAAAGGCACCCTTAATCATCAGATTTAAAAATTGGATCATGCTGTCAATTTTATCCAGAACATTGAAACAGAAAATATTTATTGCACATACATTTTACATAGGTACATATTTATTTAACATATTGCCCTAGTCTTTAACCCCCGACGCAAAAGGAGGGGTTTTATAAGTTTAACGTGTGTATCTGTCTGTGGCGTCGTAGCTCCCAAATGGAAGTGACAGTAGGGATAGATACCAATTTTCTTAGTAGTTTTATCTCTTTCATAGTCATAACCGACTTGTAATTTAATATTTGTTTTGTCATTTTATTTATTTTTTATTTTGTACTTTTTATGTGTCAAAGTGTTTTTGTTTTTTCTATTTTGTTGCGTGACCTACCGTGACGTCACCAATAGTCCCAAACGAACTAGCTACCTATCTAACCACTCCTATAACACTATAAATACGGGCGTGTCCTCAACATTAGTAATGCCGTAACTCGACCGAAGATATGCGCCGGCGCCACGCTCCAGTGGCGCGCGAGTGACGCGACTCGCTGTCATTCACATACATACAAACGCACACGCTCCATCGCTTCCTTGTTTACCTCGCTCGGTGACTGACTTCCATTCACATGGGATTTCTCTTCCCTAATAAATAGCGGGTTTTTGAAATGCTCCACGACCTTAGAACCAGTGGATCTCGTCTTAAAATTATTGAGTACTAGCAACCCGCCCTCGCTTCGCTTCGGTTAAAGTTCTCCATCTCATTTCCCCCCCTTAAAGTTGAAAAATCAATTTTTTCTCTTCATAAGAACCTTCATAGAACTTCAAGGAATATTTCAAAAAAAAAATTAGAAGAATTGGCCAAGCCGTTCTCAAGTTATGGCGGGACCAAGGGAAATAGGAATTCATTTTTATAAATATAAGAAAATAAATAAATATCACGCGAAAATCTCACACAAATTGACCTAGTCCCAAACTAAGCTCTAGGCTTGTACTATGGGCACTAGACGATAAACATACTTATATAGAGACATACATACTTAAATACATAGAAAACATCCATGACTCAGGAACAAATACTCGCGCTCATCACACAAATATTTGCCCATACCGGGAACCCAGGACCGCTAGCTTCATAGGCAGGGTCACTACCAACTAGGCTAACCGCGTCAGTAGGCTAGTTATTACTTGCGAAATGTGTAATAGAATTACATGGCTAGAGAGTTATTCTGTTGACAATTCGTCGAGGAATTGAAAAGCGAGTAATTTATTTGTAAATGTGCGATAAACGAAGAGAGCGGACAGAAGACGAAGAAGGGATGTAACAGAGTGAAAGGGCTATCAGAAATATTGTGTATGCTTTATATAACAAATAATTAGATGAAACTAAAATGAGTGGTGGTCTGACCTGGTGACTCGGATATGTTGGGTACAGAGTCGTTGGCGTCCGCTGCGTTGCACCGTTGGTGGTAGTCTTCAGCTTCCCTAGGTTGACTGTTAACATTACCTTCAGCACACGCACTTAGCCTTCGATTTATGTCCAGGGTTCACGCCGGGAGCCTCCAATACACTTTATTCAATTAAAACTATGAGTCTAGAAAATTAGTGAAAAGGTTGAATTCTCGACGGAAAGAGAGGTGCTCACGTGACGATATTCAAAACGGAACGACCAGTAACGGACCTTTTTGGTGGGGGAAACCTATTGTTGCCAGCCACACGAGAACAAAACTTTTAATGTTGCCAAAACAAATCTAAAATAAACTACTAAACAATGACAAATGAACAGTAAAATACAAAAGAAACAGAATTAACAAGCTGAATATTTATATTACTGCTTTACACTTAGCCTACATGTTTATATTTAAGTACGGATATCTTAGTGCATTTCATATGAGTACTAGAAAACTTTCAGTCCGGATTGAAAAGCATATCTGTCGCTCTTTTAAACATAAAAAAAGGGAGACGTACCGAATTTCCGATCTATTATTAATTCAGATTCACATCCACTTTCGTCATAGAAACTAACAATAGTTTCGTAACAACCTGAATGAACAAATCGAATAGGTTCAGCTTTCTTGTCGGTTGTCGAAAGCGATTTTTTTACGAATCGATTGAGACCATTGGAGTGCGCGGTCACGCTTCACCGCTGAAATACTTGCTATTACAGTCAACGGCCATCTTTAACACAATATTGATAGATTATTATAGTGTCGCGACGACGCGGTTAGCCTAGTTGGTGGTGACGCTACGAAGCTATGATCCTGGGTTCGATTCACGGTATGGGCAAGTATTTGTGCGATGAGCGCGAGTGTTTGTTTCTTAGATCTTTTCTTTGTTTTTAAGTCTGCATCTATCTATATAAGTAGGTTTATCGTAGCCTAGCACAGTACAGTCAGCATCAAATAGATAGGAGCATCGAGAGTGGCCAAATATACCGCAACACACCTTTATTACTATAGGAATAACGATGTGTTGCGATGTATTTGGCCAAGGGTCAGATAGTGGTAGCCAATCTGACGTACCATGCATACCCAACAAGCAAAAAAACTCCTAAAACGCATACAATATAGGAGTAATTGCTCTCATTAAACATAAAAGGTTCTACGATTTGCTACTGCTCTTTTAACAGCATTAATAGAGGCTGTTTGGCTACAAGTACTTTTAAATCTATTATTAACCTGCTATAAGATCATTTATCCTATAAGTAATAGCCAAGATCAAGTACCTGTTTTTTTTTTTATAAATGCATCGAGTTTCATTGCTAATAGTCGGACTTTAGTTTTATTACTATATTTTAGTGCCTATACAAATCAATTGCACCCGCATCTAAATACCTACTCATACAAACGACATGTCACATGATAAACAGAAAAAGAAACAGAAATATTTATTCTCGAGATGTCAAACACGAAATACCGAGTCAATTTGTGGACAGAATCGCAAATAACGTGTCGATGCGGATCTTCGGCTCAGGCGGCTTACGCGGATTCCGACGCCATTTTGATTCGGGGAGCAGCCATTTTGTTTGAACAAAGATGGTGGTATTTTATCTATGGATTTATAGCCTTAAATAATCAGGATAGTTTAGTTCAGCTTAAGATGTAATTAATGGTAAAGAACACAGATAAATAATATATGAATATTTCCGTGCCCGTAAAAGTTGCCTGTGATCCCTCGGGAACTGTCCAAATTGCCGGCATAAAAGGTATTATATCCGTCTTCGAACTATAAACTATCGGGATTGTTGACCCACTTGCTAATATTCTTAATTCGGTCGGGTTGTCAAATCGTACACGCTAATTAGGGTACACTACATAACTCCAAAGAGTTATAATTCCGAATTGATTTAAATCCCAAATCTTCATAATTCCAAATGCAATATTTTTAATGGAGGCTTTATTTTGTGATATAGCACATAAATCAAACCTAACCTAACCAACGTATAGCAATTCAAATATGTTTTTAATTTTAAATAGCTCCAGCATAACATAGATTTCGTAAAAATGAAAATTCGGACAAATGAATATTCTGAAAACAATATTTCGGAATATTTGGGTGTTCCCCGCTAATTACTATTGGATTTGACGATTTGATAACCCGACCTAATTAAGAATGGTTAGCAAGTGGTTCAACAATCCCTTGGTGTGACTGTACCTACTCAATTTCACGTCAATTAGTTGTTTGTAGAACAAACAAACAAACACAAAACATTTACAATATTAGTAAGGAGTGAGGAAAGCCCTCTAAAATCTAATGAGCGCGAGTATTTGTTCCTCAGTCATGGATGTTTTCCATGTATTTAAGTATGTATTTCTCTATATAAGTATGTTTATCGTTGTCTAGTACCCATAGTACAAGCCTAGAGCTTAGTTTGGGACTAGGTCAGTTTGTGTGAGATTGTCCCCTGATATTTATTTATTTATTTTAACTTGACCAATATACTGAATAATCTTGATACCTTTTTATTTCTAACTTAACTAATTACAACAGTTTTAATCAAGTCTGCTACCAGATTTACGGCCCGGAATCGAACCTCTGACCTCCCGCAAACGAGTCTTACTCAGCACCTACTGATTAACAACGTCCCCCAAGATTAGGGGTGAAGTCGGAGGCCAATTGGTTCTGCCGTAGAGGGGATGCTGATTAAATGGGCAGACTGAAAATAAAATACGCTTTTGTCAGGCATTGGAAACAAGTTTGAATTGGTATTTTGTAGTATATCGCACCTTTACAATAGGTATGATGACTATTTTTTTTTCTTTGTCGGTCAGGTAGATTATCAAAAAGTATTGGACACGTATTTTTTCTTTTTTCACACAATCAAAAAACTACGGAGATATATTGAGTTGAAATGTCGCATGACGTCTCTATACAATTTTTACACAGAAGTGACGTCACGAGCCCCCACTCCCGAACTTTGACGCGCTTTTTTGTCATTTTTTATTTGATTGACAAAAGAAACAAATACATGTCCAATATTTTTTGTAATATGACGGACTAATTAGAATTTCATTTTCTTTACCCAGTCGTCATCCAAAGTGACCTAATACAAAATGTTAAGTTTTCTACTGAATCATTATTAAGTATTATAAAGACCTAACTTAAAATCTAAAAAAAAATTAATTAGGTCACTATAATTCTATAAGTGCCGTCGGTTTCAACATATTCAACTAGAGGACGCCCGCGACTTCATACGCGTAGAATTGGTTTCCGCTACTCCCCCTATTTCTGCCCGTTGGGGGTTAATATAATGCACCCCTAGGACATAGGATACTTATATCCCGTAAAATCGAATAGTTCCCGTGGGATACAGGATAAACGATATCTACAAAAAACTTGTATTTTTTTATATTTTTCTCCCAAGTAGCAAAGAGCCCATTTTCAATGAGCTGTATTTGACAAGTGTTCGTTACTAGCTTCTCCCCGCGACTCCGTCCGCGTAGTCGTTTATCGTGTAGCCCACGGGAACTATCAAATTTTGCTGTTACATGAATTACTTTTTATGAAAGCATAAAAAAAACATGCATATTCCCTATTAGGAAATTCCCTTGTAATTATCGGCGAGAATTTGTCATTAGCTTTCTTTTCAACACATCCTTATTCCTATAGTAGTAAAGATGTGTTGCGATATATTTGGCCACCTTCGTTGCTCCTATCTATTTGATGCTAACTGTACGTGGTTATATGACTGTAAGACTATACATGACTGTATATGACTGTACAGCTGTACTGTGAGCTTAACTGCCTTCCTCCATAAGGTCCCTTTATGCATGCAATTTGAATGCTCAGAGGGCCTAGTGTAAGTTTTGCAACGTTTTTTACGTTTCGATCGCGTTTGCGTAAAAGTGTCACTTTGTATGGAACTGTCAAATGTTTCGAATACGCGCCGCTAGGGGCGCTGTTACACTTCCATACTAATTGAGACTAAACGCAAACGCGATCGAGACGTAAAAAACGTTGCAAAACTTACACTAGGCCCTCTGAGACCGACCTCGGAGCATCACGGGGGATTTCTACTCTGCGGCTGCGGCTCTAAATTTATACCTTATTGTGATTAAAATAGGAAAGAATATACATTGATAAATTTAAAGTGATCTGCGCTGCGCTCCGCCGGTTTGCACAGGCCCTAAAAACTATCTCTGTCCTCCCACGGGACTCAAACTTCATACCAGATTTCATCTAAATCGGTTCAGCGGTTTAAGCGTGAAGAGGTAACAGAGAAATAGAAATAGGAAATAGAAACATTTATTCGACGATCACAAGAAAAAAAAAACAAAGATTAAAGATTATGAAAAGAATGGCAACACACACATCGCATTTATAATATTCTTCCGCGCTACCTAGTCCGTGGCACGGGCCTTAGACTTTCCAAGTCTAGACCAGATTGGAAACTAGGTAGCCGGCCGCTAAACAGGCACAGCTATTAGACACTAGGTTTCTAGGTTTATGTACGCTCATATATGTATAACTAGCTTCTGCCCGCGACCCCGTCCGCTTAAAAGTCGTTTATCGCTGCTCCCTCGGGAACTCCATTTTTAGGGATAAAAAGTAGCCTATGTGCTATTCCAAACTTATCTTTGCCAAATTTCATCCAGATCTGTTGAGCCGTTCTGACGTGATTGAGTAACAAACATCCATCCATCCAAACTTTCACATTAATAATATTAGCATGATAAGGCAACGGATACGGTTGTTAACGAGCAAGTTTTTTTTTTAATACTAAATAGATGAAACCTATATACGTCCTGCTGGGCACAGGCCTCCCCTCACAATGAGAGGGTTCGCGCTATAGTTCCCACGCGGGCCCAGTGCGGATTGGGAACTTCGCACACACCGTCAAATTGCTTTGCAGTGTGCAGGTTTCCTCACGATGTTTTCCTTCACCGAAAAGCCCATGGTAAATTTAGAAATTATATTTCGCACATAAATTCCCAAAAACTTAGAGGTGCGAACCTGGGTTCGAACCCACGACCTTTAGCTTAAGAGTCGGCAGGTCAAACCATTAGGCTACCACGGCTTTTTTTTAGATGAAATCCTCGACGAAATGGGACCTCTACTTAAAGAGCTCATAACTTTTAAAGGGCTCAACGGATTTTTACCAAACTTATCTAGGAACATTCTCGAAGTCCCCTTTCAAACAAAATTAAATCAACAACGGCTCATTAACGGCGGTTAACGAGCTACGGTGCCACAGACAGATACACAGATACACACGTTAAACTTATAACACCCCTCAGCGGGCTTAACACGCATGCGCGAGATAAAATTTGACAGGTGCTAGGGAAATGAATACATCTATTCAATATTCTAACGTAAGAATTAACGCGTAAGGTTTAAAATAAAAGTGTCCTGTCTTGATAAAACGGCTATAAAAATTTATAAATAGCTTAGTAATAAAAGTCAGAACGAGACACTTTTATTTTAAACCTTAAGCGTTAAGTTTTACGTTAGAATATGGAATAAGTGTATTCGTTTCCCTAGCACCTGTCAAATTTTATCTCGTGCATGCATGTTAAACCCGCTGTTTTCATCTAGGGTGAAAAATGGCTGTGTTTACTGATCTCTAGAAACTTTTATGTGCTGACAATTAATAAGTGACTATGAATATGAGTTAAGCTTTCGGCACACCAAACGCGTGTCGCGCGGCGTGAGCGACGCAGCACCCGGCACACCGCAGGCAGCAGGCAGCAGGCAGCGTTTCGAACGCGTGCCAGCGCTGCGCACGCCTCGCGGCTGCGTTCTGTGTGACTTGCTGCGCGGCGCGCGCGTACCCCCACCACGCGTTTGTAAAAAAATACAACGACTAGTACCCGCGCCGACGCCGCGCTGATGCGACGCGTGCCAGCGCACGCCACGCGACGCGCTGCCCGAGTTGTCTGCGGCGACTGCGGCGCGTCGCGTGCGCGAAGCAGCTCGAACGCGTGCCCTGCGCAGGCACGCGTTACTTTTTGGTGTGCCGGGTTCAATTTGATTTGTTGTTTTACAACATGCGCGGGTCCGCGTTCAAAGCGCGACGCGCCTGACACGCGTTTGGTGTGCCGAAAGCTTAAATGATCATGTTGCTTCCGTGGTAGTGTTCACAGCCCCTGAGTACCCTTCGTACAGGATATCATATTTTTCCCTCCATTTTCCAATATTCAAGAGCACTTATATTTCCCATCTCCCACCGCTTCCGGCGCTGTCGTCGATAAAGGGCGACTTCCGTTTCCGCTGCACTGCCGCCGAATTGTTGAATAGTTGCACAATTTATTGCAGTTTGAGAAAGAATTTATAGTGAATTTTAATAGTGTTAGTTTGTAACGGAATAATTTAGAAGTATTTGATGAAATATCGCGAAATTATTTAATAAGTAAATTTTATTAACATGCCTGGAAATATTTGTAATGTTTTCTGAAATAAGTTCAAACTAAAACCCGACGACAAAATTACTCTTCGCCTGTCATGCTGTATTTATCAGTCGCAAAGTAATGCTACGTTTCTCATTTATGTTAAGTATGAGAAAGATCTAAGCGTACATGCAAAGGGACAGACGGCGGGAAGCGACTTTTTTATATCTATATGTAGTGATATATTTTGAAAAAGCTATGTAGGCATATGATACCAAATTGGACTTCACGGTAAGATCATCAGATACGAGTAATGTACTTAAAATAGAAAAAAAACATTCTGGGGTTCGAACTCGGTACCTTTGTATCAAGAATCAAAACACTACTAGACCTCCGGTGCTCCTATAATTAAATTAATATATTTTATATTAATGAAGCTATTATTAATATAGCTCTAATTTCCTTCATTTAAAAAGCAATAAAACTTTTGAAGTCACAAACAACCGGATGCTCCGTCACGCACCAGTAGACAAACCACCACAAACATATATCCGTCTGCCTCTCTCATACGCCGCCGACGGAGCAAAAGCGGGACAGAGCACACGTGCGCCAGATCAGTGATCTACAGGGTCTTAATGACTCGATCGATCGCAAGATGGCCGCGGCTAATTTGGGACCGCCGCTTGCGCAATAACGAAAGGACTTTTTATAGATGATGGACGGTTTGTATAAGTTTAGAGCTAAATAGGTTATGGGTATTTATTTGTTAAACAAACCAACATTTTAGTTATGTTAATTGAAAATTAACACGTTTTTAATTTGTCATTGTGTACCGTCTTAATCTTACAGCGTTTGTGTATGTCACCAGCCTAATGAACCTAGATTGATTGTCATTAAATATATTAGCGTGTCAGTGGTCTGTTTCTAACCAATAGAAAGCAGTGAGTGTAAGTTTATAAGTTCAATCTATTACTCAACCCCTTCTCATCTTGTCATTCAACGCGTGCGGACGCAATTAATTATGTCATCCATAGTTGTGACCTATTTGTACATAAATGCAATAAATAAGTGTACGGAAATTCATAAGTGTTCATATTTCAACGCCCTCAAGAGTCACTAAGCGACGCTTCGAACCCGCCGTCTGCGGCTCTTGGGAGCTTTCATCAGCCACAACCACCAACGTGGTGCGAGTAGTCCGGAGCTCAAGACTTTTACGCACAAGTTTGTTTCTGTAAGAAATGTCAAGCTTTAAAATCCCTGCACATTTTGATTTTGTCGTCTATGTAAGTATGTATGTTAAAAAACACATGTATTTTTAAACACACCATTTTTTTTTATTAGTACAAGTACTTCCCAGTTACACTCGCGATGCTAAGACGAATGAAATGACGACTCGTTTGTCGAAATCGGGCTATCCGGTCAGCTGCTACGAGGCACCAGAGAACCAAACTTACCTATATGTATCTACATACATACAAATATACATACGTACAGGTCAAATCATTACCCGCCCTTTTTCGGACTCAGAAGGTAGCAACAGGGTCTCCGCTGTTCTAACGTAGACTTCACCGAGTTTAGACTCGTTAGTTTGGACTCGTTAGTTTGGACTCGTTTGTTGGGACTCGTTAGTTTGGACTCGTTAATTTGGACTCGTTAGTTTGGACTCGTTAGTTTGGACTCGTTAGTTTGGACTCGTTAGCTGGACTCGTTAATTTGGAATCGTTAGTTTGGACTCGTTAGTTTGGACTTGTTAGTTTGGACTCGTTAGTTTGGACTCAGTAGTTTGGACTTGTTAGTTTGGACTCATTAGTTTGGACTCGCTAGTTTGGACTTGTTAGTTTGGGCTCATTAGTTTAGACTCGTTAGTTTGGACTCGTTAGTTGGGAATCGTTAGTTGGACTCGTTAGTTGGGAATCGTTACTTGGACTCGTTAGTTGGGACTCGTTAGTTGGACTCGTGAGTTTGGTCTCGTTAGTTTGGACTCGCTAGTTTGGACTCGTTAGTTTGGACACGTTAGTTGGGAATCGTTAGTTGGACTCGTTAGTTGGGAATCGTTAGTTGGACTCGTTAGTTGGGAATCGTTACTTGGACTCGTTAGTTGGGACTCGTTAGTTGGACTCGTGAGTTTGGTCTCGTTAGTTTGGACTCGCTAGTTTGGACTCGTTAGTTTGGACACGTTAGTTGGGAATCGTTAGTTGGACTCGTTAGTTGGGAATCGTTAGTTGGACTCGTTAGTTGGGAATCGTTACTTGGACTCGTTAGTTGGGACTCGTTAGTTGGACTCGTGAGTTTGGTCTCGTTAGTTTGGACTCGCTAGTTTGGACTTGTTAGTTTGGACTCGTTAGTTTGGACACGTTAGTTGGGAATCGTTAGTTGGACTCGTTAGTTGGGATTCGTTAGTTGGGACTCGTTAGTTGGACTCGTTAGTTTGGACTCGTTAGTTGGGAATCGTTACTTGGACTCGTTAGTTGGGACTCGTTAGTTGGACTCGTTAGTTGGGACTCGTTAGTTGGACTCGTGAGTTTGGTCTCGTTAGTTTGGACTCGCTAGTTTGGACTTGTTAGTTTTGACTCATTAGTTTGGACTCGTTAGTTTGGACTCGTTAGTTTGGACACGTTAGTTGGGAATCGTTAGTTGGACTCGTTAGTTGGGACTCGTTAGTTGGGACTCGTTAGTTGGACTCGTTAGTTGGGACTCGTTAGTTGGACTCGTGAGTTTGGTCTCGTTAGTTTGGACTCGTTAGTTTGGACTCGCTAGTTTGGACTCGTTAGTTGGACTCGTTAGTTTGGACTCGTTAGTTAGGAATCGTTAGTTGGACTCGTTAGTTTGGACTCGTTAGTTGGACTCGTTAGTTTGGACTCGTTAGTTAGGAATCGTTAGTTGGACTCGTTAGTTTGGACTCGTTAGTTGGACTCGTTAGTTTGGACTCGTTAGTTAGGAATCGTTAGTTGGACTCGTTAGTTTGGACTCGTTAGTTGGACTCGTTAGTTTGGACTCGCTAGTTTGGACTCGTTAGTTGGACTCGTTAGTTTGGACTCGTTAGTTAGGAATCGTTAGTTGGACTCGTTAGTTTGGACTCGTTAGTTGGACTCGTTAGTTTGGACTCGCTAGTTTGGACTCGTTAGTTGGACTCGTTAGTTTGGACTCGTTAGTTAGGAATCGTTAGTTGGACTCGTTAGTTGGGAATCGTTGGTTGGACTCGTTAGTCTGGACTCCTTAGTTTGGACTCGTTAGTTTGGACTCGTTAATTTGGACTCGTTAGTTGGGACTCCTTAGTTTGGACTCGTTAGTTTGGACTCGGTAGTTTGGACTCGTTAGTTTGGACTCAATAAGTAGATGATGATTGTGCAAAAAAGTACAGTTTGAAACGAAATCATATCTCACAATTTTTTAATCTTTATTTCTGAAAAAAACCCCACACTTCTAAATGCTGTACATAAATCGATGCGGTTCAAGCGGCACTCAGACTTAGTGGCCAGACAAAGGATAAGACGCCATTGTGGCTGAGAGCTGAGTGCTCCAGTGAACTAGACTTTTAGACTTAAGAGCGGATTCCGGCTCGAGAGCGCTTTTCTAGACATTCCAGGCTTTTTGTTTGTGAGTACTTAACTCATTGAGGGCCGGTGACACAGCATGTGAGTCAAAGTCACATACATTTAGAGGTTAGGCGGATTAGATGTGATTTCAACATCTACGGGTATTGTTATCCCCACTTATTTCATCTCGATCAGAGCCCTTAGCCAAGATGCCCATCGCTAACTAGCGTTTCTATTTGTTTCGTTTTTAAACCAATCGCGTCACTGGTAGATCACGTGACTCTCCGTATGACGTGATCTACCAATGACGCGGTTGGTAGACAAACTAAACGAATAGAAACGCTAGTTAGCGATGAACAAAAGCGGTGAACAAAAAACACGCTATCACATTAGTTAATGTATCTCTTAATTAGTTAATTAATTAGTTATATTATAACATTGCTATATCATAATACTCGTAGGTTCCGTGTCTTACCTAATTATCCTTAAGACATCTGTAAATACCATGAATGCAAAATTAATATGAATATGAATAATAGTAGGAAATAAGAACGGTTAAAAAGTTATCAATAAACACTGGTTAGTCTACGATTAAATTAGCTTGTAGGAATCCAAACTATTACTTTGCCCCTGGTAAACATTATGTAACGAAATATTTGCAATGGCAGCACAAAACCTTTTAGCTTCATCGTGTCTGTGTAAATATGGACTAAAAATCGACAGTACCCTCCTGAACAACCTGAAAGACTTTTGCAAATCAGAGACCGCATTTCCCTGACCTATTTATCTGAACAATAACCAGACCCGGGAGAAAAATAATAGCCGTGTAAAATACGGGGTAACATTTGTTTTCCGGGATCGAAAACAAAGCAATAAAAGGCCCGTTTGCTCTTGACAAGGGTGATAGGTGACGACGCCATGACAGGCGGCCATCTTGCTTTTAGATCAAAATAGAACTACCAATAATTTGACGAAAATGTCGTCGGTTAAATGTCCTAGTTATCTGTAAGTACTAATATTATAATAGGTTCAAGTAGGGTCACGACTCACGACTGTGCGTTGATTGACTCACGGCCTGGAGTGCGCTGAAGCTTACAATCAACATGCCACTTGGCCGTTAAAAAAAAATGTATTGAAAAAGTAGTTTTTACTGTTCGCATTCCTAAGATCTAAAAGCTCAAGTTCAGAGCAAGATCAATCGTATAAAATGTCATAAATCCGGCACTGGTTGACCGTCCATCGGGCTTAGCATGCATGCACGAGATAAAATTTGACAGGTGCTAAGGAAATACTTTTAAAATATAAGTGTCTCGTCCAGACTTTTATTACCTTTTATTACTAAGAAATGTTATCCGGTTTTGCTAAAGTAATGAAATAAATCGTTCAAATCTATTAAGAGCCTGTGCACACTAGCGTTTTTGACCCGGGGTCTAAGGGCTAAAAACGCTAGTCTGCACAGGCTCTAAGCTAAGCGTGATGTTTAATAACTGTAGCAACTTTTTATTCGTGCTGTAACTTTTTTCTTGTGCATGCATGTTAGGCTCGCATGCAGTTATTAACCCCCGACGCTAAAATAGGGGTATTATAAGTTCGACGTGTGTCTCGGCCTTGTAAGGTCGCCCCTTTCGGTTAGTACTTCGTCGACGAGTTGCGAGGCGAGCGCGTTTGCATAGAGTACAGCGCCGGCGCAGGCGCGTGCGCGGCGGGCTAATTCCGCATCCGTCGCTCGTCACAGCGAACTGATTTACTGCGCCAATAGCAGCAGGGCTGCCTCTCCGTAGAATCATAACAATCTCCCGAATCCGAGAAGTGTCCGACGTAGTGCTACGTTAAACCTTATTGATGCACTAACAAGTTTATGTAATACTTAGGAGTCATTCAATTACTTAAATTTTAAGTGTATTTATTATTATAATAATAAATAATATACTCGTCCGCTGGAACAGAGACAAGCTAGACTTCTGAATCTAGGCCAGCTTTAAATTTTGCAAAATCGTCTCAGGAAGTAGCTTTGTGAACAGCAATAGATTAGTTAAGTTTGTGGGCTTCGTGGCTTCGTGCGAGGTGTGCCCGTTAAGACATTAAAAACCGGCTAAGTACACAATCTTATGTCGCCGTAATAAGGTCGTGGTTACATATTTTTGACACTCTGAACGTATCAATATTTATAACCTTGTCTGTACATATCGTGGAAAAGCAGCCTTATGGCTTCGTGATACGGATAGATTCTTTTAACATTTACGGAAACTTTTTTTAATATTGTTTCGGTCAGTGCCAACCCTACACATCCTCGCAAATAATATATGATTTACGCCCACTACATTAATTGGCGTACGCCACAACATTCACACCGAAACCGACCTTAACCCACTAACATAAAACAGACATTCCAATAACAAAAGTCACTCGATAGATTTGTTTAGTGTAGTATACACTAAAACAAACTTTATTGTCGTATTAATATGGATTATATTTAAATGTTTTAGATTACTACCGACTTAGTATAAAAGTGTTGGGAGTTTTCCAAATTATAACTATTATAATTAGCTACAAGATAACTCTACATTAAAAGAAAATGGTCAAGGTTAAGTTTCCATAAATTTTGTCCAGTTAAAAGATTCGTGGTTAGATCAAATTACATTTAATATTTTAACCCCCGATGAAAAAAGAGGGGTGTTATAAGTGTAACGTAACGCGTGTATCTGTGTGTGTGTCTGTGAATGTCTGTGACATCGTAACTCCCAAACGGATGGTCCGATTTTGATTTAGTTACTTTTTTGAAAGATGACTTGAGAGTGTTTTAGCTAATAATAATAATAATAATCCAGCCTATATACGTGTCCTACTGCTGGGCACAGGCCTCCACTCACAATGAGAGGGTTTGGGCTATAGTTCCCACGCGGGCCCAGTGCGGATTGGGAACTTCGCACACACCGTCAAATTGCTATGCAGATATGTGCAGGTTTCCTCACGATGTTTTCCTTCACCGAAAACCTCATGGTAAATTTACAAATTATATTTCGCACACAAATTCCGAAAAACTTAGACGTGCGAGCCCGGGTTCGAACCCACGACCCTCTGCTTAAGAGTCGGCAGGTCAAACCATTAGGCTACCACGGCTTTTTTAGCTAAGTTTGGTGGAAATTATTAATTTTACGCCGATAGCTCAACTTTTTTCATTCCAAACCCTTCATACTGCTGAAAAGTCCGCAACGTGCTTGACGTTTAACGTACTTTTTGTGAACATGATTCAGGTATTTCATCATTTCAGCGGGCTTAACATGCAGGCACGAGATAAAATTTGACAGGTGCTGCTAGGGAAATTAATACATCTAATCCATATACGTAAGACTTAACGATTAAATTTTAAAATAAGTGTCCCGTTCAGACTTTTATCTCCTTTTATTACTAAGCGATTTTATCCGGTATTGCTACGAGTAGAGTAATTAAATAAATCGTTCAAATCTATTAAGAGCCTGTGCACACTGGCGTTTTTGACCGGGTATCTAAGGGCTAAAAACGCTAGTGTGCACAGGCTCTAAGCAAAGCATGATATTTAATTACCTACTCTATAGCAACTTTTTATTAGTGCTGTCACTTTATTCTTGTGCATGCATGCTAGGCTCGCTGTCACAGGTCAATTTGTGTGAGATTCTCCCTTAATATTTAAATTTATTGTATGAAATCACCTCTTATTTATTTGGATACTAGCTTTCCACCCACGCTTTGCTTCCGTAAAATAAGTTAAAATATAGCCTATGTTACTTCTGGAGAATTTTTAATGACGAAATAATTATTGAAATCGGTTTAGCAGTTTCAGAGTTTATCAATTACAAAAAAGTGTTGTTGTGACTTAACTATAATAGTTAGACATATAACCTCACGGTTTTTTTTGTGGGTAACGATGAGTATTACAAACATGTAGTACATTATTTTATGTATCATCAATAGTTTTCGCAACGCCAAATATTTAGGTACTTAATTTTATAGACATTTGATACCTTGGGTTACATTATTGTAATTTTAGTACGGATCTCTAATTTTTTGAAAATAAAATACAGCCCATTTTACTCGCTGATAATGTAGCTTTCTAAAGGTGAAAGAATTTTTTAAATCAGTCGAGTAGTTTTTGAGTTTATCCATTACAAACAAACAAACAAAAATCGAATCTTTCCTCTTTATAATCCTACTAATATTATATTATAAATGTGAAAATTTGCGTGCGGCTGGACGGATTTGGATGAAATTTGAAATGGAGAAAGCTTATACCCTGGATTAACATGTAGGATACTTTTTATCCCGGAAAATTTGGTAGTTCCCAAGGGAAAACCGATAAACGACTTCAACGCGGAATTCGACTATGCGCGCGACTCCGTCTGCGTAGGAGTCTTTTATAGCTTTTCGCCTGATATTTGCTTATCATTTGTCACAACACATTAAGCGACAGAGTGAAGCAACTAGTGGAATACCGTAATATGTTTATTACAGCACCAGTTATTTATTAACATCATACGCCATCTTAATGTGGTTTCGCGGCTCCGTTCCGAGAAACCGCAAGAAACTCGCGACGTTCCCGTGTAGGTATATGCATCTAGGAATTTCAGTAATTACTGATATTTGAAATCTAGCTCAGTTGCGAAAAGGTCACCCACATTTAATTTTTCCCGATCGGATTTCCCGGTGCAACACGGGGTGAATGACCTCAAACATTATGCTAATATGGACATGTCCTGGGATTCCGGGATTTGTTGAAGGAGGATAATGTTTCTGATTCTATCACATGAATTAAAATTCAATAACATTTTATGACGTTTGAAATAAATATTTTCACTGTATATAAATAAAAGATATGCTACGGTTTACCATTGAATTTAAGTTTTTTATTAAGGCAGAATCAAATTACAACAATGCACACAATTATTACGTTTTATTAGTTTGTAAGACATTGAAATAGCATCACAAGTTGGTACATGGGTACAAAAAATAAAAGATACGGGTTAAATTATCATATTAATATAAAAATGATTTAATTATGTAACGGTGGGCCAAAGTTGCTACCGAATGGACCCCGTTAGATGGCCGCCGGAGCAGAGGCAGGTCAAAAAGGAGAGGGCGGGATTTTTATTTTAAACCTTAAGCGTTTAGAAAATCTTTATACTAGATATTATACAATCTGGTAATATTGTAATAGTAGTTTATGTGACTAGTGCCTAATTACATACACTATTTTATCTATATACATATTATAAGCTCTCTATGATGTGTTCAGGAACCGCATGTTACGACCGGCATAGCCGGCATTGATCAATTTATTAGAACGTCAAAAATGGCGGCAACGGTAGTTTTTTTTTTAATTCAGAGACAATCTAGAGTCGGCCTCTACTATCATATCGTTCGATATCAAATTATCAAGTAACATACGAGATTTGTCAAAATTTCATTTCGAATTAAATTTCATCTCGAATGATATTAGAGTTGAGGTCAGATAAAATTGTTTTGTTTTTCAAAGATGTTCGAAATTTGAAACTCATAACTTTATCAAATTTTATATCGTTATAAGAACATTACTTTACTGCTACAGATAAGAAAATTATCATAGTAAAATTGATTGTTGTAATGCTGGTCATTACCAACGGATTCTGAACGCATTATAGAGGACTTATGATATGTGTGTAGATAAAATATTTTTTCTCCGTGCTTTATCTTTTAAACTGTATGTCCAAATAATATAAAAAACATAATGGTAACGCTTAATAAATACTTTCAACCAAAATTATTTTCAACATGATCGGATACCGTTTTTGAGTTTGCTGGCACACTTTAATTATATTTGTAGTAATGGCAACGGAACCCTGTACTGAGCACAGCCCGACATGCTCTCGTCCAGTTTTTTTTTTTAATGATAAAAAGTGCCAAGTTATGCGCGTATTACACTGCCCTAACCCTAACGAGAGGGACGCCGCAATACGTTGGAGTGAGATGGAGATATCTCCATACGTATCTAACATATTGCGGCGTCCCTCTCGTTAGGTTTAGGGTCAGGGTGGTGTGATCGCTGCTTTAGCGAAGTGCATCTCGGCTAGGCCCCAGTATACCGTAAAGTACAAAGTGCATACAGTCTTGATTAATGCCCTTAGCTAACGATCAACCCTGCACCTGCGGTTAACGAGGCAGATATATGGAGCGGGCCCACGTGAAGCGGGGGGTGGGAGGGGTGGAGGGAAGGGCAGAGTATGCATATGTTACTACTGGAGCTACTTGGAAGTAGAAATACTAACGACTGCGTATACTAGGAGTGGTAAAAGTTGGTGTCGTTTCAAAGTCGACCATTAAAAAAAACCGGTCAAATGCAAGTCGGACTCACATACGAAGGGCTCCGTATCGTACAAGATTAACACTATACTACTCGTATACTATGTATATAATTTTTAGTTAAATTTTATTTTTATTATTTATTATAGAGGCAATAGAAATACACTGAAAATTTTATCTGTAGACAGATAGGTTCATGCATGATACAGCCAGCTGACAGACATACGAACAAACAGCGAAGGCTTAGTAATAGGGTTCCGTTGGCCTTTGGGTACGGAACCCTAAAAAGGGCCCTTGGTCCATAAAAATACAAATTCATAATATATGTTTTATTGAATGTGTGTCAACAAAGAGAAAATCTTGCGACTCCGTTCGCGTAGAAGTCGTCTATCGTTTTTCCCTTGGGAACTACCAAATTTTCCGATATAAAAAGTATCCTATATGTTAATCCAGGGTATAAGCTATCTCCATTCCAAATTTCATCCAAATCCGTCCAGCCGTTGCAGCGTGAAAGAGTAACAAACTAACATACACACACAAACTAAAATTTATAATATTAGGATACCTAAGTGTATGTTGCTGAAGCGATACCAAATTCATCATTCGTTAGTACGTTTTACGTATCTAGTATCTACATACGTATCGGTTTGCGTATTTTTATTTTGTAATTAGCGAACGGCGTCATTACTCACCGGCAGATGGCGCGCGATGAATGATCGTCGGATAACCCAATAGGTATTGACGTTGTCTCACCGAAATATCATTAGCAGGATATTTTTAAATTTCACCCGTCAATTTATGTGCAGTATGGGCAATCATGGACGCGGTTAGCCTAGTTGGTAGTGACCCTGTCTACGAAGCTTGCGGTCCTGGGTTCGAATCCCGGTGTGGACAAATATTTGTGTGATGAGCGCGAGTATTTGTTCCTGAGTCATGGATGTTTTCTATATATTTGAAATGAAATGAAATATATTTATTTAACAAAATCACATTCATAAAGAAATCATGGCTTTGGGTCCTGAGCTAGGATTCCCTGTGTTACAGGACCCAGTGAGACAACAACATTAGTTTGATTTAATTCCTTATTATGACTCTATAACATTGGCAAAATCATGAATAGCCGATGGAGCTTCGGATCGAACATTTAATTTAGACGATGATGTAAGTAAGTTCCTTATTATCTTTGTGGAAAAACCTTGTCAATTCTCCGGAAATCAAATATTAATTAAGCTCGCCTCACGAAAATCTATCATCATAAAATTTAAGAAATAGAACTCTAGGGAAATAACTTCCTTAAACAACAAGTAGAATTAACTTGGCTCTTAACTGCCGTGCCTGCTTGGCGCGCCGCCAGGCGTTGCCCGCCGTAAATTAGAACTTGGCTTATGCCGCTTGCTGTATACTTTATAGGCGTTCAGAGGCCCTCGATCATATTTTAAGTTAACATTTAAACGCCAGTAACGTCTTTATTACTCATGTTAATTTTAATTAAACAGTTTATGTTAATTTGCTGTTTGTTTAATTAACATATTGAGAAACAACTGACGTTCAATCTCACGCAAGCACCGCAAAAAGAGGGGTGTTGCCAGTTTCTCGTGTAATATTACCAGATTGTGTAGTAGTTATGATTCTGGTGTAGGAAGAAAGATTACAGCTACGGTTAACAGTTTTTTTTTATAACAACAAGTCATATTTTTTTTAATACTAGAATATTCTAATACACGAAAACTCTGATATATCGTTTTGGTAACCATCTAATAGTTACAGAGTAAAATAAGTCAACAACAACAGGTCAAGCTTACAACAGGTTTTGTATACTACACAAAATTTGTTTCCTAAGTGGGTAATAGGAACTAGAAATGATGTTGTACAGCTATGTTATTCTGTTGACACATCGTCGTTCAGTTCGACTCAGTCGATGAATAGCCGGCGAATTTACGTCGTCCGTCAAGCTATGTTATTCTGTTAACGTTATGTCATTCAGTTCGACTCAGTCGATGAATAGCCGGCGAATTTACGTCGTCCGTAGTAATATATAGGTAATATTATAATACGAAAGACAAAGCAAACGCAAGGTTAAAGGCATAACTGTTTTATTTCGATAAATACCCGCTTAATACAAATCATGAATCTACCCACCCAATTAGACTATACGTTACAGTGGGTAAATGACATTCAACTGCCTGCACATTCATTTAGTCGCTGATTTCACAGACGACCAGATCGTCCCTCAGATCGCCCTTGACACTCACGGTATTCTGTTACATCACACGCGCACGGTCGACCTCAAAGACGAGTTGAGTGACAGAACTGAACGACGATGCGATGCGTTAACAGAATAACATAGCAGAAGTAGAATTTTCTACTAATGTGTAGTTGTCTCATATAATACAATGAAATCAGGTCGAATTTACAATATTCTGTTAAAGGAAACAATTTTTTCACCGTGTATCTATGGTCTAGGCCCATCTCAACCTATTGGGGAGGGCACCCTTGCTTGCCAAATCGGCCCTGAAGGAGTCAATCCCTCGAAGCCCGTTTCAATCGGGACCTAACCTCTTGTGCGCCACAAATTACATAGAATTCTGCACAATTGTGGGATTTCTTTGTGTCCAAGATTAATGGTGTCGGATGAATTTTAATCTGGCTCTGTATGAATGTATTGTGGGGTGGGAGTTCAGATTTGGGTGACAATGTGCATGTTGAAGAACATTCCCAAAAGATTGGAATCCTAGAGCTTACTGAGGACATTGGAAACATTTGAACGCATCGAGATCTTTCTCGTTTGAATATATTGTATGATATGTTATAAGGTAATTATGTTATGTTGTACGTTTTACTTTTGTTATATGTCTGTCTTCGTTTTCTGTGGACCTACTATGTAAATTTCTAATAGGAGACGTGATTGACTGGTAGAGAATGCCATTAGGCATCGGACATTGAAATCATTTCATGATGTATCATGAAATAAATAATAAATATTTTCGAAATTTACCGGTTTTTTTCATAGGTCAATTTAAGGATCGGGGAGGAGGATGGATCGGCGGTATATTTAGTAGTCAATAGCATATTAACTTTCTGAGTCATGGCATGGGTATTGTCTATGTATATGTAGCAACTATGGAAGTAGCAATTAAAGTAAAGGACATTACTATAGTGTCCTTTACTTGAATAGGAGGTACGTTGCCTGTTGATACTTCCATAGTCGTTATATTAATCGGTTTTCCAATGAAAAACTAATAATAAATCATCGTAGTGCAGAAACTCCGACACATTAATTATTCAAATGGATATAAACAAACAATAACTCCAATTCTAAACAGAAACAAAAAGCCTACACTTTACAAATTGTTTAGTCTCTTTCGCTCTTTGTTTTAACACACTGGAGGAAAAGAGAGATTTCGAACCATAGCAGTACAACGTTATTAATGGGGTGTCTTCATTTTGCAGCAAATGACTTATTCCCGCTCTGTTCAGGCACAGTATAAATATAGCTAAAGCAGTAAAGGAACTACGAACAAACGTTCGAAACGTCGCACTCACACAGGCGCACGTCTCTTCTTCTTCTTCTTTTTTCAAATATGGCATCTGTCCAGGTATGCGGACAATTTTGTCACTGTCGGTGTATGTTTGCCGATGTTCGGTTTTTTTGGTATTGTTCGGTAATTGCGGAGAACTGTGGCGACAGTGTCAATCGCCTCACGCTCCGACCGCTCCGCCGAGCTCCACTCCGCCACGCTTCACTTCTCTAGAGAAGAGCCCAAGATGGCGGCCGGCTCAGTAAAAGCGATCGACACGTGCAGCAGCCAACACTCCCTCCACAGGACTCCGACGCACGTCTCAACCGTTCGGCTCCACGCGTCACCCGCCACTGACAGCACTGCCATGATCGTTTACGCCCGGCCACGACTTGGACTTGGAGCGAGCGAATTATATCTTCATTGCACGGTCGAGACGCTCTCCACACAACGGTTAACTGTCATTACACGCAATGTATTACGAAATCGCTCGCCGCGCCGCTAGTCGCGCAAAGTCGTGGCCAGGCCCTTAGGGTTCTCGTTGACGCGTGCATCTGTGTGAGAGCGACGTTTAAAACGTTTGTTTTAGTTTCTTTACTGCTTTAGCTATATTTTATACTGTGGTTCAGGTTTCATATAGACATAATGGGAGAACGAAGGCCGATTGTGTACAGTGTTCCGCTGTTTTGTTTTGGTATTTAATAGCTTATACGGCTTTTTACGGGAACCTAAAACTGCACGACCTATTTGTAACCCCCTCGCAAAAAGAAGGGTGTTATAAGTTTAACGTGTGTATATGTTAAGTGGTATCTTAGCTACCATACGGATGGACCGATTTTGATTTAGTTTATTTTTGTTAGAAAGGTGATTTAATCAAGAGTAAGTTTGGTTTCATGAAAATCCGCTAAACCATTTATGGGCCGTATTAATAATTAATGTAATCTATCTTCGTTTATGGCTACATTAGTGTTGCCACTGTGATTTCGCCAATGTCAAGTTTAAGGAAGACACGTTTACGAAACTGATCAGTATCTCGGCTGAAAGGCCCGTCTCAAGATACCTCAAAGTAAAGGTCAAGTCATAGAAAACTGTCATTTTTGACGTATTTTGAGACGGGCATCTCAATATCATTTTATTAGTACGGCCCTAGAGTTAGGAGCTGTAGGGATCCTAACCTGGGGGCTTATTGCCTAACGCACTCGCGATCGCGATCGACTTGAAAGTGACACAACTGCTTTCATTTTGTAGGCAGATTTGACTTCAACAGTCAAATATGAAAGCGATCGCGAACGCGAGTGCGTTAGGCAATAAGCCCTCTGGTCGGGGGTTTTTGACATAGTTAGGTTATTGAAGGCTTATTTCTCCTACAAGGAAAATCCAAATTGGCGAGTGCGAGTAGATGTTGGTAGTACCGTGTTTTTCCCTCTTCGTTGTTTTCCGTTTCTCCACTTCCCTTGTCTGTGTCAGTTGCTTTCCTTTTTATTCTTTGTACCAACATTCTTGGCCGATTTGTTATGTTACTCCTTTGTTAATTATTCCCATGGTTACATTTAATTTATTTCTTATTACTTCACTGCTTAAACTACTATTAAATAATAAAAAAAAAAAAGATAAAAGATATTTATTCAGTAAGTAGGCAGCACGGGCACTTTTACACGTCAAAATCTACCAGCGCTTCCCAAGAGGAGACCACTGCTGAGAAGAAGCGCCGCAAGAAACTCAACAGTTAGTCATTTTTTAATAAAAAATATAACAATGTCACTACTTATTCTAGCATTATATAAAACTGTAAAAATAATATTAAATATCTGCGTAGTTTTGCATCCTCTAATTACTTAAATCAGCGTCTGTGTAGTCAACCACAGTCTTTTCGTTCGTGTGTCACGTTGGTGTCACTGAAAACCAGCGTCGCGGTACGCCGGCGCCGTGACATAGTGCTGAGTGGCGCCAATTTCAACGTCACAGAATCACCCATGGCAACATTACGTACGCTACTATTTATTTCCTTCTTTATTGTTAAATTTTGAGATCTGTGTTGCCATTATTTTTATGACGTTTAATCTTTGTTATGATTTTTCTTGTGATCGTAGAATAAATGTTTCTATTTCTAATACTTCAAAAATATATGCACGTAACGTGATACATAGTTTAAAAATGAAATACTTAATTGTTGACGTTTTTTGCTTTTGTCAAATAAAAGTTAGTTATAGGTTAGTTAACCCAAGTAATACTCTTGCCATACACCATGTTAAATCAGCTATTTTAATGATTTCTTCACAATATTATAGACAATTTATAAATTGCCTTAACATAATATTTCTTCCATCCATATTGTAACGTGAAAAAGTCATTGTCCGACGCCCACCGTCTCCCACCCACTAAATTACCCATAAACAATTAGAAATTCCCGTAAATTAATGGAATAATGCCTTAAATGCCGTTCACACAAAAGGCATTCCTCCCATACAAATTTATGGTTCCATTTATCAAGGGGCATAGACAATAGACCGCGATCGTTCTGGAACAGAATTTGAGTTATTTGGTCTATGTGCGCGTGTTTTGAACAGAATATTTATTGTATGTGTAGCGTGTCCTTAGCCTTCTTTTCTTGTGTTTTAAAATGGTTAAATGGGTATAGGTTTATAGGGAATTCGGTAAAGGGTGCGATGTCAGTGTTACGTGGCACAGTCTAGCCAGATCGGTAGAAAATCCCTACTTCAATACGTAGTAAAGATAAGATAAAAAGATAAAAGATATTTATTCAGTAAGTAGGCCGCACGGGCACTTTTACACGTCAAAATCTACCAGCGCTTCCCAAGAGGAGACCACTGCTGAGAAGAAGCGCCGCAAGAAACTCAACAGTTAGTCATTTTTTTAATAAAAATATATCAATGTCACTACTTATTCTAGCATTATATAAAACTGTAAAAATAATATTAAATATCTGCGTAGTTTTGCAGGAAAACATGTCAGAATGACTACGATATATATATATATATATATATATCACACAAAACAGTTTTGACATGTCTTCCTACATAAACCGTGTCCCCTAGACAAGATACAGCGTTTACATGATTTTTATAGTATAAAATGAAGTCGCCCTCCGCGTCTGTCTGTCCCTATGTACGCTTAGATCTTTAAAACTACGCAACGGATTTGATGCGGTTTTCACCATCAGTTAGATAATTATTCACGGAACGTTTATGTATATAATAGAACCCGGAGCGAAGCGAGGGCGGGTCGCTATAGGCTATATTTTAACTTATGTACCCGAAGCGAAGCGAGGGCAGGTCGCTAGTAATATTATAAATACGAAAGTAACTGTGTCTGTTACCTCTTCATGCTTAACCGCACCGCTGAAGCTGAAATTGAGATGAAATTCGATATGGAGATAGTTTGAGTCTCGGGGAAGGACATAGGGAAGTTTTTATCTTGGAAAATTAGATAGTTCCCGTGGGATACCGATAAACGACTTCTAAGCAGACGGAGTCGCGGGGAAAAATAGTATACTATTTTTGGTACATCGTAGCCTAGTTGGTAGTGACACACAAATAATAATATTTATTTGTCCAATATTTTTTAATCAAATCTTATGTAACTGACGGACTAAGTAGATTTTTTTTATAAGAGAGGGATGCAAACGAGCATGCGGGTTACCTAATGGGAAGTACCTAATCACCACCGTCCATGAGCACCGGCAACTCAAGAGTGTCGGTACGTTGCCGACCTTTTAGGGAGATGAACGCTCTTTTCCTGAAGGCCCCCATGTCATGGCCGGAAACACCGCAGAAGGAAGTTGGTTCCACAGTTTCACCGTACGAGGCAAAAAGTGCCTGGTGAAACGCACGGTGGGAGAACGCCATTCGTCAAGATGGTGCTGGTTTTTTTACCCAGGACGCATCCACGAGCCCGAACTATTACTACTATTATTACAATTATGAATTATGCGCGTGCTACACGGTTTCAAACCACAGTTTCAAACCAACTGACCTTGGTAGAGGCGAGCGGCTACATGGTTTCAAACGAGCCCATTTGTTTGACATCTGTCAAGGGTGTTTAAGGTCATGCGAAATTTGGTTTAAAACTACTGTCTACACGGTTTCAAACCACTTGTTTGAAACCATGGTTTGAAACCGTGTAGCACGCGCATTAGTCGAAGCTGCGCCGTTTGCGTGTCTGCGTAGGTACCTATCTCACGCACGTACCTTAGTCCAGGATAAGGTCTATCCGTGTGCTAAAACTCATCCTAATCCGTTCAGCCGTTCAAGCGTGATTGAAACAACTCAAACCAACATTTATAATATTAGTAGGGTTAGTAACATCCATGATAGAAGCCATCCATTAGTAGGTCAATGCATTCATTTTTATAATAAATTACCCGACGTAGTTTTAGAGTTACCCCTTCCAGCACTAGAAAATTACTTGAAAAAGTCGTTGATGTCAAAAGCGTACTATAGGGTCGAGGACTATCTAACGGACAAAAATGCTTGGCCTAAACTAGAAAATTAACTAATGTTTAATGTTTAACAGCTTACTACTCGTAAATACCTCATAAAAATCATGTAAACGCTGTATCTTGTCTAGGGGACACGGTTTATGGAGAATAAGTAGTATCATTGTAATGTTTTATCTTTAAAATGACTAACTGTTGAATTTCTTGCGGCGCTTCTTCTCAGCAGTGGTCTCCTATTGGGAAGCGTGGTAGATTTTGACGTGTAAAAGTGCCCGTGCGGCCTACTTACTGAATAAACATCTTTTATCTTTTACAATATAGAAGCTTGCATTAAATTTTGGCAATGTTGACCGAAGCTAATCAAACGATGTCATCTTACTCTGGGTTTGGAAGATAGAACGGACCGACAGCGGAATATACTGCGCGATCTGATAGCAGCGGTACACTCCGCCAATAATCGATTTAGAAACATTTTTAGGATGAAATATTCGGGTGTCATTGTAGAGGTATATATTGGTAACATATAAAGTATACTATTTATTATCTCTGTACTGATTTGTACGTTGATAGCTGTTGGAGCGTTGAAACTTGAGGACGGAACTAATGAACACGCTTTTGTATCACTACATATTTAGTTTAAAACAAAGTCGCTTCCCGCCGTCTGTCCTTCGGTAACGCTTAGATCTTAAAAACTACGTAACGGACTTTAATGCCGTTTTCAACATCATCAGGTAGATAATTTTTCACGGAAGGCTTATGTACATAATAGTCCCCGGAGCAAAGCGAGGGCGGGTCACTAGTTTTTATCTTTATTTGGTTTTATCGATTATCAGGGGACTATCTCACACAAATTGAATTGATCCCAAACTAAGTTCAGAGCTTGTATGTACTATGGTTAACGATGAACATACTTACATAGAGAATACATACTTAAATAGATAGAAAATATCCATGACTCAGAAACAAATACTACATACCGGGATTCGAACCCGGGACCGCTAGCTTCGTAGGCAGGGTCACTACCAATTAGGCTAACTGCGTCATCGATAATAGGTATTAAAAAAGATAAAAGATATTTATTCAGTAAGGCAACGGGCACTTTTACACGTCGAGTTAACCACCGCGGGCTTAACATGCATAGACGAGATACAATTTGACAGGTGCTAGGGAAATGAATATATCTATTCCATATTCTAACGTAAGACTTAACGCAAAAGGTTTAAAATAAAAGTGTCTCGTCCTGAAGGTCCCAATCCGCACCGGGCCCGCGTGGGAACTATACCCCAAACCCTCTCATTGTGAGTGGAGGCCTGTGCCCAGCAGTGGAACGTATATAGGCTGGATTATTATGTGTGACATCTTCAGCTCGTGTCGCGGATGATTGTACGGCAGGTGGGTGATGTACGGCTGTCCTCGCCGCTAATTATACCCCCCCAATTAATTCGCCGCCGGGCCATTCGTCCCCGTCAAGCGTCCAGAGCAGTTTGTCATATAGGCCGGGACGCGGTTCGATGTCTTGTTTAGGCTTTATGAAATAATTATGCGAAAGTTTGTTACTCTTTCACGCTGCAACGGCTGGACGGATTTGGATGCAATTTAGAATGGAGATAGCTTATATCCTCAATTAACACATAGGCTACTTTCCATCCCGAAAAATTAAAAGTGCCCGAGGGAGCAGTGATAAACTACTTCTACGCGGATGGAGTCGCGGGTTTGCTAGTAATAAATAAATGTCAGGAGACAAGTTGACATAAATTGACCTAGTCCCTGACTAAGCTGGAATGGTCCGTTTTTTCGAAATAAAAAGTAGACTATGTGCTATACCAGACTATATCTCTGTGCCAAATTTCATCCAGATCCGTTCAGCCAGGCTTACCGCATCGACGATTTGAATTTGATTAGAAAAGCCATGTCTTCACTAGAATACATTTGTTTATAATCACAGTTTTAGAAAAAAAAACTGCGTATTTTTGAAACATGTAGAATCTGATGCGGTTAACACTGTTTATCGGCATGTTTCTGTCTCGTCCCATTAACTTTTAAGTTTGATTAAAGTTGCTGCTGTCACTTTCTTTGCTATAGCAATAGAATAAGGCGCAGCAACTTTAATGAAACTAAAAAAATAATTGACGTCTCTGAGAGCGGCGTTAGACAGGGACCAAAAAAGGCGTTCCTCGGCTTAAGCCTTTGAACGGCGCGGCGTTCCTCGTACATTGTGTACCTAGTGGACTTGCTTTCCGATTAAACTGGTATCCCTTACATTTGACTAGCCCTTTGGAAGGGATAACCCTTTTATTTTTTACATAGTAACCAGCTTTTGACTATATGACTTTGCTATATGACTTTCCCTTTCAACTGCATTCCTGTTCATTTAACTAACTCTTTCTAGCGAATCGCGCGCGCACAGTGTAAATATAAGTATACTTGTATTCTTGTAAGCGCCCGCCACCACTCTCGAACCCATGCTATATAATTTTTAACCTTATGAGTTTATGTTAAGATATTAATTAACCCGCAACATATCGTAAACATTGGCGGCGGCGCGGATACGTCAAAGCGACCGCGCGCTACGAACGAAAAGCTACTTTATGCGTTATAAGATAGACAATACTTGCTTGAAAGCTGAAAACCCCTTCATAAGGCTTACCTATACGAAAGGGTTTGAATAAGACCTTTGGAGGAAAACACCTTCAAACCCAATATGAATGGGTTATTCTTTCGGGATAGCGCTTAAAAAGCGAATTGAACGGCTTTTAACGCTGAACGGGTTTGGTTAGTAAAGCCTTATCAAAACCCTTTCTAACCCCTTGAAGGTGATAGCGGACCGGTCCCTGGTTTAAAATCGTCCGCACCGTGTATGCTGAAACATTGTTTCTGGTGAATGTGGCTATTATTGGCATTGCTACTATGTTGCGCCAATATTTATGCAAAACCAGTAGAAATAAACACGTGCAAATAATTTGATTTCTAGATGATGGTGGATTGCCAAATCCGCATATCCGCTCCACATGCGCCAGTTAATGATATCGAGACTGACGGACGTATTTCAATCTAGTCAGAGATTCAATCTTGTTCAATTTTAATATAGTTTAAAGTTTTCGTGGAATTACTGATATAATATGGAATTTGCGTTAAAATTCGTCGTAATTTAGTTTGAAATACGTTAAGTGATTAGCGGTTTACATTTAATTTTACTAATATTATATGTGACGTTCTCAATATAAAGGGACCTTATGGAGGCAGGTTACGCCGTTTTTAGAACCGTTACCATAGTATTCGTATAGTTACAAGAATAAGAAGAGCGTAACTGCCTTCCTCCATAAGGTCCCTTTATATTGAGAACGTCACATACAGGGTGTCCCAATATCAGTAACCACATTGACACCGGAGGTAGACCAGCCTAAGACGGACCGAACCAGCCTAACATGACCTCTAAATAAATGTCGCATGGTTTTCGAGATATGCCAGTTTAAAGTTTGTACTGGAAAACAACTTTAAACTGGCAAATCTTGAAAACCATGCGACTTTTACTAAGGTCATGTTAGGCTGGTTTGGTGTGGGGACAAAGCGAAACGCGTTTCCACGCCGTTAAAAAAAAAAAAAAAAAAAAAAGTGTCTGGTTCGGTCCGTCTTAGGCTGGTCTACCTCCGGTGTCAATGTGGGTTACTGATATTGGGACACCCTGTATGTATGTTTGTATGCTTGTGTTCAATCCTTGCTTGTGTGCAACGGAAGAACGGATTTCGATGAATTTGGCACACTGGTACTCCTCATCCTTAAATGCCTCATAGATAATTTCTTATCCCGGAAAACGATAGTTCTCAAGGGAAAATTGATTTACGATCTACGCGGACCCTATTTGGAAACATTGACCGCACAAAACTTCAGTTGACGAGAATTTCCCACAAATGGCTTTTTATTTCGTATTCGGCCGTTGCAAATTTGACAATAATACGGAATATCTGTTCTTGAATTAAAAAAAATACGGGGGTATCATCGAATGTGTCGTTTCAACGAATTTCATTTCATCGAAAGCTAATTTCTGTTGAAACGTTATTGTTTTCAGGTTATCTTAAGCATGGGGTACGTAGGTTAGGTTAGACCTGAAAGCCTGTCGATGAAATGAACTTATTGCTTGCCTTTATTTAAGCCGTAACTTTTAACAACATTCTCGTATTTCGTATTTCTTTATCATTTTAATATAGTTAAACCTTGTATTTTTCTTGTTACAGGTACAAAACCAATCATTCTTCTGGTGAAACGAGGATCCTCCTTCGATTAAGGTCTTGCATGAAACTGTATCCCTTTCACGCCTCATTCATCTCTTAATTGAAGGAAAGAGACGAAGTTTACGTATTAAGGGATCTCATAAATCGCCCCCGCAAGCGAGTAACGTCTCACTGTTACAAATCTTTTGGGGAATTTATTACAATTTCGCGGTGTTTTTGATTAAAATATATAAACTAGGTAGGTAGGAATACAGGCTCGTGTTGACGACGCGGTTAGTTAGAAGCTAGCGGTCCCGGGTTCGAATCCCGGTATGGGCAAATATTTGTGTGATGAGCGCGAGTATTTGTTCCTGGGTCATGGATGTTTTCTATGTATTTAAGTATGTATTTCTCTATATAAGTAAGTTTATCGTTGCCTAGTACCCATAGTACAAGCCTAGAGCTTAGTTTGGGACTAGGTCAATTTGTGTAAGATTGTCCCTGATATTTATTTATTCAATATAATAAATATGAATGTTTGTGTAAATGTTTGTGTGTCACTCACGCCTAAACGTCTGGATTGACACTCTGGGATCTTTTCATCTCGAAAAAGTTGATAGTTCCCGAGGGTGAAACAAAAAACGACTCCTGCGCGGATCGAGTCGTTGGCTAAAGCTAGTGTTTCTATCCATACAAATATTATAAATGAACTGTGTCTGTATGTCTGTCTGTAACGATTTCACGGCTAAACCGCTAAACCGAGTTCTTGGAAATGTAGTATGGAGATGGT
The DNA here is from genome assembly GCA_963241965.1 of Tortrix viridana. Taxonomy (NCBI): domain Eukaryota; kingdom Metazoa; phylum Arthropoda; class Insecta; order Lepidoptera; family Tortricidae; genus Tortrix; species Tortrix viridana. Next base: position 1,491,725 of record OY725198.1, on the reverse strand, counting down.
TTGAGACTTAAGGATATAGAATAATTCGTACCCCGGAGAATTGGTCAGTTCCCGAGGGAGCAGCGATAAATGACTTCTACGCAGACGGGGTCGAAAAGCTATAGTACAGAATAAACGCGCGCCAGAGTCTCATAAACATTTCTGTGCACCCGAAACATTATTTCTCAGTGAATACGTGGCTAAACATTGTATCCAAGATTTTCTGTCTCGGACCATCCACACCGTGAAGACTGAAACATTGCTCCTGACATGCGTGACAGCACGAATAAAAAGTTGCTAGAGTAATTTAAATATCACGCTTAGCTTAGAGCCTGTGCACACTAGCGTTTTTAGCCCTAAGACCCCCTCAAAAACGCTAGTGTGCACAGGCTCTTAATAGATTTGAACGATTTATTATTTATTATTCATTACTCTAGCAATACCAGATAAAATCGCTTAATAATAATAAGTAATAAAAGTCAGGACGAGACACTTTTATTTTAAACCTTAAGCGTTACTAAGTGTTACGTTAGAATATGGAATAGATGTATTGATTTGCCTGGCACCTGTCAAATTTTATCTCGTGCATGCATGCTAAGCCCGCTGTAAACATCTACGTGGTACTCAGAAATAGTGTATCTGAAAAATGAACATGTAGCTTTAAATATATTTTTCTCCAAGTTCTAATACACGCTGCTTACCGTGTTGGCGAGCGTTCACAATATTAATGATACTAGTCATATTACCGCAGCGGCCTCGTCGAGCTCGTTACGGGTTTGATTCCCGACTGACAGCTTGGCAGCGCCATCTGGCGGTCGTGTGGCGCACCAGAATAGCTATCAATTCGCGTATCGGTTTACTTAATGATCATGTTTGAGTAAGATATATTTATACTTGACTAATAGCAAAGTGAAAAGAAGAGTTACGTATATAATATAACATAGTATAAAACAAAGTCGCTTCCCGCCGTCTGTCCCTTTGTATATACGCTTAGATCTTTCAAACTAAGCAACGGATTTTAATGCGGTTTTCACAATTAGTTAGATAATGTTTCACGGAAGGTTGATGTATATAAAAGTACCTACCCGGAGCGAAGCGAGGGCGGATCGCTAGTATAACATAAATATAAAATAACAAAATATCAGGGGACAATTTCACACTAAATGACCTAGTCCCAAACATACATAAAGAAATAAATACTTAAACACAAACATCCATGACTCAGGAACAAATACTCGCGTTCATCACACGAATATTTGCCTATACCGGGATTCGAACCCGGGACCCTTAAAATTATTCTATTCATTTAAGCGTTACTACTTGTCTTCTTAACGAGCTCCCATCGCCCGTCTTATGGTATTTTTCCACCACCGAGGCGGGGAAATCGCGACGCTTTTGTTTTCGTTGCAGAGTTAATAAACACTCTATGTTAGAGTAATACGGTTTAATATTAACAACATATCTCGCCCATCCATTTGACGACGCGGTTAGCCTAGTTGGTAGTCACCCTGCCTACGAAGCTAGCGGCCCGGGTTCGAATCCCGGTATGGGCAAATATTTGCGTGATGAGCGCGAGTATTTGTTCCTGTGTCATGGATGTTTTCTATATATTTAAGTATGTATTTCTCTATATAAGTATGTATATCGTTGCGTAGTACCCATAGTGCATAGTGCAGTTTTTATTTATACAGCCTATTTCCACCGCAGCCGAGCGGGAAATTTTACTATTCAAATTTCAATTCACTCTGCCTCGCCTCGCCTCGCCTCGCCGGTGGAAAAGCATCTTTCTCGAACGCGCCTCGTCTAGTGACTCCCGCTGAGCTCTAGACGTAATCAACCTGAATTACAATTTCAATTGTTTTAAGCTGTTCGTAATTAACATCCCTCGTATGGCATTCTTTGACTTTATTCGGCTGCCGGGTTGTTAGTACTATGGGTTCTCGGAACTTATCCCGTCCCCGAATTATAGTCGCTTCGCGGTGAATCAACATGGATTAACATCCGTCACTCCTTAGACTAAAGCAAAAGGGGAAGACACGTTATCGCCGTACAAGATACTAACATAATGCGTGCCGCGACACCTACATTCGCAAATTCCACACACACAGCTGTAAACATGCACTAAGGAGCAACAGAGATGAATTGATGGACTAACGTCGTGCGCGTAAGTGAGACAGCCATATGTCTCACAATCGCACGACGTCGCACGTGTTGACAGATCGGTGACGGCCGGACAACTGACTCAAACAGGCGCTCAGCGCCTATATTTAGGTGCTCAAGCCCGCGCGCCGGTCACGTATCTTCCTCTTTTCGTTTTCATCTAAGCGTCACTCTCGCACTTGCATACTGGTCAGAAAGTGACACATCAGAAAAGCGGTATCTCAAATTCAATAGCCAGAGCAGATTCAGTCCTCCCTTGTTAGTAATAAGGTTGCAATTGCTATAGGAGTTTTGTCTGAGATAGCGCCATTTTGCTTAGCAGGGCAGCACGTGTATCCACATGGTTTTAAAGGGTGTAATTTTTGTGTAGAAAGTAAATCTTTTGGTGTTTCCTGATGTAATTAAGGTACCTTAACATCTAGAGAAGGCGGAATTGGTTTTAAAAAGTTGTTGCGTTTTAACAATCTTTAATTCGGTTTGTATTACATGTGCTGTGAATGGCAAAATTATGAGTATTTAAATCGTTATCATCAGAAAAAATCGCAACGTAAGTACAAGCAATTACAAGACAATAAATAAGTCATAATTATCTACCCATAAAAATCGTTATCACATCAAGGACCGTCTCACAATCGACAAGTTAATTTATCTGCCACTTACACTTAGCCCTCTCTTTAATTTATGTGACAGATATGCTTTACTTGACAATTGTTAGAGTCATAAATACAATGCATATCATTAACCTACTATTAGGTTAGAACTAACCTAGGTGCGAAAAATGTAGTCGAGTTTTGTAATGTTTTCCCGAAGAAAGGTTAAAACAAACAACCTTTTAAAGGAACATGTTCTCAGTTTGAAATAAATTCCTCAAAAACACAGCGTGAGTTCTTGGTGACTTTCAAGTGACTACCAGTTCCATAGTAACACACGTGAAACAACTACGTTAATACTTACATGCAAGTCGCTAATAGCTTGTCTGTCTAAACGTCTTTTATGTTGAAGTTAATGAACACGGAAGAAATTTAGAAAAGCGAGCATTTTGTTAGTAGTTTTAATTAAAAAGCTACTATATTTTAAGTTTTATCCTAACCGAGAGCGGAATTTTCATTGCAAAAATTTAAATAATAAAAAAAATAATAATAATAAAAACTTTATTAATAAAACTTAATGATATTGTTTACATATTGCTTATGTTTACATAGAACTAATATTATTATACGTTTGCCTGAACTAGGATGATCCTGTTTCACAAATGTCAAATGTCACAGGGATAGAAATGTTTTATCGACGTTTCGTGCTATCGATATGATGTTATCACTTGAAATTACGACGATTCTGAATGACTATAGAGAAGATGAGGAAAATATAATTAGTACAGATATATATTTCGATTCTGTTATTTTGCAGAGCCCTTAGCCAAGATGCCCATCGCTAACTAGCGTTTCTATTTGTTTAGTTTTTAAACCAATCGCGTCATTGGTAGATCACGTCATACGGAGAGTCACGTGATCTACCAGTGACGCGATTGGTTTAAAAACCAAACGAATCGAAACGCTAGTTAGCGATGGGCATCTTGGCTAAGGGCTCAGGAACGTTCACAGATATTGCATTTCCTGGCATTTTTTAAATGTTATTCATAAATAAATATTGATAATTTTTTATTCCAAGAACTCGCAATGTGCTTATTGTGTGTGATTGTTTTGTTTGTAAAAGATTTAAAAAAAGGATCGAAAATGGCCCGAATGGCTTCGGTAAAAGAATTTAATGGTATGGCGGCGGGGGTTAAAACACTCCCAATTTGCCAAAATTAAATCAGTATTTCTCAATTAAAAATCCATAAGCTGCAATAACCACAGCATATCTACAAGTATAAAATGTAATCTCCTATCCAAAGCCGTATAAATTTTAGCTACATCATCGATTCACGAGTGTCTTTGTACTATAAAATATGGAGTTTTCAAGAGGCGGAGATAGGACACGTCTATTCAGCTCAGTCAATAGTCGATGGCGTCGATAGCCGTCGATGGCGGTCGATGAGAGGGCTCGAGGATTGTTTAAAATGTGCTGAGGCGCGAAGCGGGGAGGAGAGGATTGGAGAGGTCCGGAGGATTTGTAAACACCTTTAAATTCTTAAAACGAGGGCATATTACTTAATAGAAACGCTTTTCATCGCACTTGCGGGCTTAGCATGCAAGCACGAGATAAAATTCGACAGGTGCTAGGGTAATTAATACATCTATTCCATATTCTAACGTAAGACTTAACGCTTAAGGTTTAAAATAAAAGTATCCCGTCGTGATAAAATCGGTATAGAAAGTGAAAATAGCTATAGTCGCTTAGGAATAAAAGGTAATAAAAGTCAGGACGAGACACTTTTATTTTAAACCTTAAGCGTTTAGTCTTACATTAGAATATGGAATAGATGTATTCATTTCCCTAGCACCTGTCAAATTTTATCTCGATGCATGTTAAGCCCGCTGTATTAGATTCACTTGTACAGTCAAGGTCATAAATATGTATACATTTTAGTACCTTGTCTATTTAATGTCATGTTTAAACTGCCATATATGAATGTCACAGCGATTAAAGTGACAAGGTACTAAAGTATAAACATATTTATGACTTTGACTGTACCTAAAGAACTAATAATAATGTAATAAAATCTTTCAAGTCAATTTTAATCTAGTTCTCATTGTCGGATTGACCTGAAATTTCACATACGTATGCAATTCCGATGACAATGCCTGATGCACCATCCGAATGCATCATCAGACCATGGTACCATTATTGTATGTCACCGAGGTTACATATACCAAATTTAAGCTCAATCGGACGCCGGGAAGTGTTTCTAATTCAGCTGCAAGATTTGACCTGAACACACAAACATTTCCAGTTAAACAAAAGCTCGTATACAGGTGATTGTATTGTTAAATATTACAATCTAAAAACGGATCAAACAAATGTCGAGTTTTAAATTAATAAATAAATATGTGACGTTCTCAATATAAAGGGACCTTATGGAGGAAGGCAGTTACGCTCTTCTTATTTTTGTAACTATACGAATACTTTGGTAACAGTTCTAAAAACGGTGTAACCGCCTGCCTCCATAAGGTCCCTTTATATTGAGAACGTCACATATCAGGGAGAATCTCACACAAATTGACCTAGTCCCAAGCTCTAGGCTTGTACTATGGGTACTAGGCAACGATATACTTAATAAATATATAGAAAACATCAATGACTCAGGAACAAATACTCGCTCATCACACAAATATTTTCCCATACCGGGATTCGAACCCGGGACCGCTAGCTTCGTAGGCAGGGTCACTACCAACTGGGCTAACCGCCGCGCCGTCGTCGTTGTATAAACTGAATGCACTAATTCAGAAATAGTCCAGACTAATACTCTAACGGTAGCTATTGATCTATCTATTTCCAACAGTCCAGCTATTTCTATTTCTGGACTACAACAGAAATCGTAGATAAATTTATCTGTTAACGGACTTCGGCGAAGCCAAATAGAGGGTAATTATTTCTCTTATCTTGTCTAGGGGACACTGTTTATGTAGGAAAACTTATCGAAACTTATGTGGTTAATTATTCGTAATAATTCTGACATGTTTTCCTGCAGAACTACGCAGATATTTTGTATTATTTTATATAATGCTACAATAAGTAGTATCATTGTCATAAGTTTTATTCAAAAAATTACTAGCTGTTGAGTTTCTTGCGGCGCTTCTTCTCAGCAGTGGTCTCCTCTTGGGAAGCGCTGGTAGATTTTAACGTTTAAAAGTGCCCGTGCGACCTACTTACTGAATAAATATCTTTTATCTTCTTTTATGTAGACTGACGTGTCCACTATTCCCTCGAGAGTCTTATATGCACGCGTCAGTAACAAGTGTCCTCTACCTACACATACATATATGTATGTAGTTATTGCACGTTCTGCGTGCGCAGGCGCGGGCGGCCGCAGCCTCGGCGCGTGCGTCGAGTGTCGGTGTCCGGTGTCCTTTGTTTGAGTAGACTGGTCCGAGCTCGTCTTTCCACAGGCATATGCCATACGTCGACATCTATAACCCACTATGACGGTAAAAGATGGATGTTATATATATAGGTATATATATATAAGTTTTAAGTGCTCGTAAAGTTGCCCATATTCCAGCGTATTTAGGGTCATAATGCTGAATATTAAACACGCGTGATTTTTACTTTACGATTTTTTTCCTCAGCAAAGAATTGTTTCAAATGAGCTTGTTGCAAACAACGGTTTGATATCTGCCAAGGGCGTTTAAGGTCAAGCGAAATTTGGTTTAAAACCACTGTCTAAGTACACGGTTTTGAGCTACCTGTTTTAAACCGTTGTTTGAAACCGTGTAGCCCACGCATAACTTAGCACTCTCGTATCATAACGTACTATTATGGTTTGGGACATAACAATAATCAGATCCTGCACTTTCTTTGTACGATCCTTAGCTCCTCTTGCAGATTCATACGAGTAGGTATATTTGATAAAATCTATATAAATAAAAATTAATTAAAGAAATGTATGTTCGCGCATAACTTCAGAACGGCTGCACCTATTTGGCTAATTCTTTTTTTGTTGTATTTGTAATTGTAAGGTATACTGACCAACTTTCACTATGAGACCTACTCCGAAATCAAATCGACCCACCCATACATTTTGACTAGTCAGCTGAGGACGTTTTATATGGGGTTGGTCCCATAGTGAAAGTTGGTCAGTATGACTTACTGATTTAACCCCCAAAATTTGCGCACTGATTAAAAATAATAATAATAAATAATAAAAAGTCTGTTTATTTTTAAATTTTTGTTCAGTTACAGTTTTTTTACTTCGCTAATAATCTTTAATTATTTAAGATTATTTTGCTAAGTTAGTAAGGACACTATTTATAAGACATTTATAAGAAATTTCTTCACAATGCTTTTGATAGACCCAGGTTTAGCCTCTATGCGTTCTATTACATGTCTAGGGAAATTATTTAAAATATGAGGTAGGTAATTCGACCAAGTTCTAAATCCATATTGGTTATTACTTCTAGGAGTGATCAATATTTTTCCTTTTTCTAGACTTCGCAATTTATCAGACATATTTAACTAATTCCCCTATAACTGCTCTATATTCCAGTATCATAGCTAGTTTCACTTTGTCAAACACATTCAGCACTCTACAGTACTCAAACAATTTGTCATAGTAATAATAAAAAATAATAATAAATATCAGGGGACAATCTCACACCAATTCAATTCAATTCAATCATTTATTGATAAAATATAAAAATTTTACATGTCATTAATTACTTACAGCTAGGCATTTTATACATTGTTATAATGGTTATTATTATATAAGTACATTAGATTATTATTATTATTTTACACGAATTGACCTAGTCCCAAACTAAGCTCTAGGCTTGTACTATGGGTACTAGACAACGATAAACATACTTATATAGAGAAATACATACTTAAATATATAGAAAACATCCATGACTCAGGAACAAATACTCGCGCTCATCACACAAATATTTGTCCATACCGGGATTCGAACCCGGGACCGCTAGCTTCGTAGGCAGGGTCACTACCAACTAGGCTAACTGCGTATAGTTGTGTGTTGTGTTGTATAACCCTGTATAAAAGTGAGACCTGTTGCCGTCGCCGTCGCGTGCTGAAAGCTCAGGCAATCGCCGTCGCCCAGCAACAGCTTCGCCGATACCTGGCGCAGCAGGAACACTGTCACGTCTTGGTACGGGTTTCTTAAGAACCTTGAATCGGGCTTCATTTGACGACGTCAGCCTAGTTGGTAGTGACCCTGCCTACGAAGCTAGCGGTCCCGGGTTCGAATCCCGGTATGGGCAAATGTTTGCGTGATGAGCGCGAGTATTTGTTCTTGCGTCATGGATGTTTTCTATGTATTTAAGTATGTATTTCTCTATATAAGTATGTATATCGTTGCCTAGTACCCATAGTACAAGCCTAGAGCTTAGTTTGGGACTAGGTCATGATATTTATTATTATTATTTGTCCGATTTTTACAAGCTTTTATTTATTTCGGATTTCACCAACCACTTCACAGGCGATTAGTGTTAACAGCTGTCAAAATGTGTGAACTAACAGTCGATTAACATTTAACACCGTATGACATTGGTACTTAGCCGCTAAGTCTAATTTGCTTCGTAAATTTAATGTAATTATTCGTGTCCTGCCTGTCACTGTCGTGGTGAGAACGCGTGTCCGCGACATATGTCAGGCTTTATGACTATCGCTATTTCATTTGTCGCTATGCCTTAACAGTCGGATAAATAAATAAATATAAATATCTGGGGAACAGGGGACAATCTCACACAAATTGACTAACTGCCGCACTCAGAGACGTCAATTAAGTTTTAAGTGTCATTAAAGTTGCTGCGTCTTATTCTATTGCTATAGCAAAGAAAGTGACAGCAGCTACTTTAATGAAACTTAAAACTTAATTGACGTCTCTGAGTGCGGCAGTTAGTCCTAAACTAAGCTCTAGGCTTGTACTATGGGTACTAGACAACGATATACATACTTATATAGAGAAATACATACTTAAATACATAGAAATCATCCATGACTCAGGAACAAAATACTTATGCTCAACACGCAAATATTTGCCCATACTGGGATTCGAACCCGGGACCGTCTAGCTTCGTAGGCAGTGTCACTACCAACTAGGTTAACCGCGTCGTCCAATATTTTAATTTTCTTTTGGCCTAAAAAAAATCGAGATACTACTATACATTTAACTAAGTTTAACACTATTTGTCCTATTCTTGCTTTACTAAGAAAGAAAAGGGAAGCAAGGGACAAAAAATACACACGAACAACACGATACTTGATTAATGTCAAAATAAATTATTTTACACCACCACTAAATCAAGCTTTCGAAAATAACACGGAAAAACCAAGCTATCGCTTCTTTTTGGAATTTAGACTATTTTTAATTCAACAAAAACTAAATAAAGGAAGCAGTTTGAACGCTGAAAATTGTGACGTCACATACCAGTATTTTCATACTAACTTCGTACTAACGGATCGTTTTGACGTTTCAATAAAAGTCGCTGATTTGATTAGTCAAACGCCGTATTTCAATGAAGCTACGGAATCCGCATTAATTTAAAACGCGCCGAAGACTCCCAATCGTGTCAATTTTCTATGACATTAGCAATAGCGGGCGCTGAAGCTAGTCATTAAGCAAACGTGAGACCATAAACATAAGCTACGCGCGTGTCGTAGCACCGCTACGTGGCTACGCAACTGCTACGCTGCTACGAGCGGCAGTCACGTGTTATTGTATTTGGTGTTATTGTATCGAACTATGTATGTTGACCTATGGATTAGTAGTGTTTGTGTGGAACGGAAGGTCAAAGGTCGATAAATAATAATGACGACGCGTTTAGCCTAGTTGGTAGTGACCCTGCCTACGAAGTTAGCAGTCCCGGGTTCGAATCCCGATATACACAGACAAACATTTGTGTGATGAGCGCGAGTATTTGTTCCTGAGTCATGGTTGTTTTCTATTTAATTAATTATGTATTTCTCTATAAAAGCATGTTTATCGCTGTCTAGTACCCATAGTACAAGCCTAGAGCTTATATAGTTTGGGACTAGGTCAATAACAATATAAATAAAATATAAATATCAGGAACGAATACACGTACGAATATCACAAATATTTGACCTTACCAGGAATCGAACCCGGGACCATTAACTTTGTAGTCAGTGTCTCATACAAACCACACGATTTACCTCGGTTCGAGATTTTCTACTAGACTGTTTACACTGTGCTTATGTTGATCTATCTAAGGCTCATTTTGACTTAAGTAGTTGTCTTTATACAGAAACCTTGTATTACAATACAGAAGTAATATGATCTTAAATTAGATCTCTTAGATTAGATCTGGAGTTTCTTGCGGCGCTTCTTCTCCGCAATGATGGTCTTGTCCGAAGCGCTGGTAGATTCACTCTATATTACTGACGTGTAAAAGAGCCCGTATGTGGCCAATTTACTGAATAAATATTTGAATTTGAATTTGAATTTGAATTAAGTGGATTTAAGGGATGTACACTGTATGGGGTGACTTTAAAACAACGGGGCGACTTTGACATTTTGTTAATCATTGATTGTGTGTGTCATTTATAAATGAGCTATTTCACGACTTAACTTTCATTTTATAAATAAATATCAGGGGACAATCTCACACAAATTGACCTAGTCCCAAACTAAGCTCTAGGCTTGTACTATGGGTACTAGACAACGATAAACATTCTTATATAGAGAAATACATACTTAAATACATAGAAAACATCCATGACTCAGGAACAAGTACTCGCGCTCATCACACAAATATTTGTCCATACCGGGATTCGAACCCAGGACCGCTAGCTTCGTAGGCATGGTCACTACCAACTAGGCTAACTGCGTCGTCATAAATTACCCAAGTACTTTAAATATTTTCAGTAAAGTATACATAGACATTTACATTTTATTTATAGAACTTTAAGAACTGGTTTCTTTACAAATATCACCAACCTTGTCATGTTTCTGTTTGGCCTGTTGGTTGACTGGTAGAGAATGCCTTAAGGCATTAAGTCCGCCATTTGTACTTTATTTTTATGGTGCAATAAAGTTAAAATAAATTAAAACTTCAAATAAAAAAAAAACACTAGTTTTTGACATGCTTCAGGGGTGACTTTGGTATTGTTTTATAAACACAGGGATAATCAAGCTAAACCCAATTTAATAATCGAGATTTTAAGCTACGTAATGTTTTTATTTCTCCTGAGCCATTACACCCCTAACTGCTTTAAATTACTCCAAATCAGTAGTCGCCAATATATTTTATTATGCGAATAAATATAGGAGATTCATTTTCGACATTGATCAAAGTAACCACATTTTACGGTATATTTTGTCGAGGTCTTTTTGTAGGTGACTGCGCAATTTTTTCACGCTCCATATGATACCTCCTTGAGTAGGGCTTCGCAGATTACCTACAGGACGTAGGGCTTCCTTGCCGGCCTGTGACATTTATCCGACTTTGACAGTGAGGGCTGTTATTATATATCAACAAAAAATAAATAAAAAATTGCGCACGCAGCACCCGCAGTACGTGATAGAAGTGACTCGTCCTTTATATGTGACGTTCTCAATATAAAGGGACCTTATGGAGGAAGACAGTTACGCTCTTCTTGTTCTTGTAACTATACAAATACTATGGCAACAGTTCTAAAAACGGCGTAACCGCCTGCCTCCATAAGGGCCCTTTATGTTGAGAACGTCACATATGTATAACATTTATATGTATCGACATTTATATGTATAACACTTTTAACATAATGGATGTTAGCCATAACGTTTACCACTCATAATGTATGATTCCTATTATCTATAGATTTGAGACATAAATTCTGTTGTTACGATTTTTTAAATCCTAAAGGCTTCATCAAACAGCCGGCGCGGCGTGGCAGTCACACTGTAACTAGGAGAACGTCGCGTTGCGCGCGACGTGTTCTTACGGGGTAGCTATCACTTTATCGAAACTCCTTTCATCGAACGTATCATTTCATCGAATTTCATTTCGTCAGAAGCTAATTTCCACATGCAGGAGTTGTAATTTTTTGGTGGTGTCAGGTCTAACCTAACCTACGTAACCCATGCTTAAGATAACTTGAAAACAATAAGGTTTCAGCAGAAATTAGCTTTCGATGAAATGATACGTTCGATGAAAGGTGTTTCGATAAAGTGATGAAATACCGTTCTCATCTCATCTCATTCCAAGTTAACACATTTTTGTAGCTTTTATAGCCCAAATCATATAGAACTAGACGTTCTCTAACACAATCTATATTTTTTTTCTACATCCATGGTCACAAATACACTGTTAATTTGTAAACAAATACAACGTGAAAATCACGCCAAGCGCGGTGTGATTATGTATGACGGCCTGCATACAACTCCTTGTTAATTCCCACGTTAAGAACGCGCCGCGCTACTGTCGCGCCGCGCCAGGCCGGGCTGTTTGACGAAGCCTTAAACGTTAGGTACGACGACTAGCGTAGCGAGGAGGGGCGTTAGGTTGAACTGCGACAATGTACCGAACCAATTAACTAGCATTGTAACGGGATTCTGGCAGCAACGAGGCTTTCTGGAACTGCGAGCATTATACCAAGTTCAGGACAAATGATTATTACGAACAAAAACTTTATGTCAAAAGAAAATAGGTCGATAAACGTCAAGTTATGGGAAAAATGAGAGAGCGGCTAAAGCGACCGTTTATATTTCCAGTGTATTTGTAACTACAGCGGGCTTAGCATGCATGCACGAGATAAAATTAGACAGGTGCATGAATAAATCTATTGCATATTCTAACGTACGACTTAACGCTTAAGGTCTTAAATAAAAGTGTCTCGTCCAGACTTTTATTACCTTTTATTACTAAGCGATTTTATCCGGTAAGCCTGTGCACACTAGCGTTTTTGACTTTGGTTTAAGGGCTAAAAACGCTAGTGTGCACAGGCTCTAAGCTAAGCATGATATTTAATTATTCTAGCAACATTTTATTCGTGCCGTCACTTTATTCTTGTGCATGCATGTTAGGCTCGAGCTAGCTGCGGCTATTGTGTCGCTGCAACTTTAAAATAGGTCGCCGCCAACTCCGCCCTGAAACTATCCGGTTAGACGGGCTCGGATGTCATGTCTTACTTTAAATGATGGTTATATACACGTACAGTTGAATACTAAGACACTTTTGCATCTTGCATCTTCTCCACGGTATAAATATAGCGAAAGCAGTAAAGAAACTACGAACAAACGTTCGAAACGTAGCACTCTACAGACGCACGTCTCAACGAGACCCCTAAGCGGACATGGCAGTGCTGTCAGTGGCGGGTGTCGCGTCGAGACGAATGGTTTCGTGGATAAAAATAAAATACAACGCGACACCTGCTTCTAACAGCACTGCCATGTCTGCTTAGGGGTCTCGTTGAGACGTGCGTCTGTGTGAGTGCGACGTTTCAAACGATTGTTCGTAGTTTCTTTACTTACGCTATATTTTTGCTGTCTTATCCCATTGAAATAAGGAGCAAAATTGTATGTATTTGTTTAACGGACTATCAATTTCTCGTATGATTTCAAACATTTTCTTGTCAGAATTTGGCTGGCAGGCTAACTGAGAGGCTTGTGGCTGTGTTCCCCTTTAGAGGGTAATCGTATTCTACCCCCAATATGGCGGGAACTAGTCATGTGTGCCACAGGGAGCCGGTGCTTGATGGGTCAAATACATCAACGTTCTGCCGCGTCATTGGCCCACGCATTAGTGGGGCTGCGGGCGGCAGCTGGGCAAATCGTGGGCAAATGGGCAAGTGGAATTAATCTACGGTTTACTAGCTAGTGGTTAGGAGGTGGTTGTATTTAATCTTTAATTTTAGACTTGCGAAATTAACGGTCATTAATTTAAAAAAAGTCGGTCAAGTGCGAGTCGGACTGGCGCACCGAGGGTTCCGCACAAAGTTGTAGGCATGTAAACAGTTCGTAAATCACGGGAATACAATATAAACTAAGTCCAGTATAAACTGATACGCAATAAGTATGCACTTTCGTACTTAGTGAGTTTATACTGGACTTTTTTTTTGTGATGTAACTAAAAATTAACGGTTTTCGGATTTTTTTCCTTTACTTGTGCTATAAGACATTGCTTCTTGCCTGATTTCATGATTCTAAGTCAACGGGAAGTACCCTATAGGTTTTGATACCCTTGAGATTCCCTTCAATATGCGGCTTACACCGCCGTATCTTGATTGCGTTGATTTAGATGTTTGGTTATTTCACTGATCCAAGGGATTGCAGACTTAAGTATTTGATATGAATTTCAACTTGATACCTTCACGCGTTCCTGAGAAAAAAGGACTTCACAGATACACAGACAGACAAACAGACAGACGGACATCAAAGTCATCCTATAAGGGTTCCGTTTTTTTTTTCATTAGAGGTACGGAACCCTAATAAAGATAAAATTGTGCCTTGGGTCTTGTCAATTACGAAATTTTTATCGATATTTAAGTAAATAACAATGCTTTTATGGTACATTTCACTCTACATTTGTGATGAACTAAACAAAATAATTCTAATAGATTTAAAGGTACCTACGTTAAAAACAGGATACACATTTGTATGGAAAGTTAAGTAAAACTTGGTTAAACCCCGCTTAAACTAATTTTTTTAGGACCGCTTAAAGTAGTTTTTCTTGCTACTGGTGGCCTTCAGCCTTCAGGCTTGAAACTTCACGTCTCTGCGTCAAGTAATTGTACTCAATAAAACCTTTATATTTAGTTTCGTGCTAACGAAAGGTGTACCTAATAAAGTCCTGATAACCAGAAAAATCCGCTGCCACAGATTATTTATGAAGCGCGAGATTGGGTCAGTAATTTTACATGCGGCGATCGGATACCTGAGGGAGTGTTGGTCAACCTGATTCACTTTACTTTTGTTCCCAACTTCAAATGAGGTTGTGAAAAAAAGGTTGCCTATTGAATTATTTTTAAATATGTTCACGATATTTACTTTGTATACCAGATATATTCAAAGATATTTTTTAATGGTGTGTTTTGTTGTTAAATGTATGCTCTTTATTTTTTATGGTATTAATTGTAGTATAAGAATATGAAAAATACTTCGCCATATTGCGATCTTTTCATTGCAAATCACGTCACACAGATTAAAAACGTATTAGTGACGCCCCATTTGCGGTTTTTCATTATTTCTGCCGGCTTATATCTAATCGCCGGTAACTGTGAATACGCTGTGGTTAAATAAATGTGACGTTCTCAATATAAAGGGACCTTATGGAGGAAGGCAGTTACGCTCTTCTTATTCTTGTAACTATACGAATACTATAGTAACAGTTCTGAAAACGGCGTAACCGCCTGCCTCCATAAGGTCCTTTTATATTGAGAACGTCACAAATGACATTCTGGCGTGTAAGGATTTAAAAAGTTTTACTGTTACTGTTGCACTTTTTTTAGGCAGCAAATTACCAAAACCTAACGTAGGTTAGGTTTCGTTAGTGTTGTCTTTTTATCGATGTTTTCACTGTTGAAGTGTGAAAGAGATACTTTTATTTAGTGCTTTGTGTTTCGCAGTTCCTAACTTGTTGATTATGACTCTTCAAAGGGGTCAGGTTACTTCGTTAATGGTTAACATGCTATTGTTCTCGCGATGACGCCGTTACAAAATGCCGTTGGATCAGTACGTCTGTCTTACACTTCTGAAAATCGTTGACCCGACTACTAGAGACTAAGAAACACCATAGCTTGCTATCGTTATCTCATAAAGCCAAAGAGTTTAAGATTACAATATTCTCAAGTGGCAACTCTCATATTAAGCCTCATTTTGTGTGAAAATGGAATCATGTAGCCAATTTAATTTTCATCGCGCGGCGTCTCTTCCTTTTTAAGTCTCTCTAAAAGTGTCTCGGGTGCCTAGCGAGTGTGTGCAGCCGGCATAATGGCAACAGCCGTCGGAATGCTCAGTCAGAATGAAGTCTTTACACATGTCATCAACCTACTTGTTTGAAACAGAGGACAATTTCCGCAAACAACCGCTAGATGGCAGCATACTATAGTGAAGTTTACTGATAGTTGAAATCACTTGGTATTTCTATTTTCCATTGTTTTAGTATTAAATTAGTGAATACAGCGTAGTATTATAGAGGTTACTATGACTGTTAAAGATAGTATTTTAAACAGAAAATCCGGTGTCAGTAACGGTTTATCGTAAATACGGCGTAGAAAACTGGTCATTGACATTTTAGAATTCAGTAATGAGGAACGTCTTACGACAGAATCTCAACGAAGCTACTCGTAGAATACATTATAATATAAATACTAGAAGAACACAAATAGACTCGGAAATATTCATACTTTCCAGGATAAAAAGTATCCTTTGTGTCTATCACGAATAAGGACTAGGTATGTGTATGTAAATGCAATAAGATTAATAGTTCTTAGTATGATTGTAAAGTAATTTAAAATCCAATCTAATGCGCATGAACCTACCGTAAAACTGATAATAAAACCTTTCATTTACTTCCGCCATTTTCCATAAACTTTGCCAACAAATCGGCAAAGGCACGCGGCACCGAAATCCTGAATTATGCTGATTCTGCCTTGAACATGCAATGCGACAACACACCTCTGTACAAAATGAACTTCTATTTGCTTCGAATACAGCTGAAACTAGAATGTGTGTTAATCAAAGTTTTTTATGGCAGTTCTTAAAATGGTAATGTTTAGTGGGACACGAGAAAGAGATATTTACAAGTCGTTCCGTCGGTAACTGGGGAATGTCTTTTGATAAATAATAAACAAAGATATCAGTGAGTTGATAGAAAAGAGGTAGTGCGGAAGAGGTTGAACCTTAACTTTCTTTTTAAATGTGCAGTTTGACACGGATGTTAGGGTTAGCAGTAGTGTAAGCATAGCTAGGTAAAAAAAGTACAAGTCTTAAGTGTTTACAAGTATTTGATCGTTACGTGATTTGTCGAGTTATGACTATTTCATTCACGCACTAGTTACTAGAGTAAGACTGTGTCAAATTACATTTGCATAGTACCTATCGTTTACGCAGGCGTTCTCGCCTAAAACTAATCCCGCTAAAATTTACCCGAAAGCCTTTAAAAAATGGTGATTGCCGACACTCGCCTTATTTAAATAAGTAGTAAATTTGTTTTAACGCCGTTTAGAAACCACTTAAGGTTTACATTATACAGGCTGTCTTCTCAAATTACATGTTAATTACCCTCAACAGATGGCGGCACTGGCGCTACTTAGATCCCAGTTTGATGTGTTTTTTCGTCTACAAATTATTTCGTATCTGTGGGATTTGAACGCATTACGTTTTTGTTCGCGTTTATTAATAGATAGATAGATAGTTAAAAACTTTATTCACATATTACGCCATGACATAATGAAACACGTAACATACATTGAAGAAAATAAGAAAACAGTAACATTAAGAGTTTAATTATGATTCTATACAACTAAAGTTAAGATGTGTGATTCAACCGTCACGGCATAGTTATGAATGGGCGCCGAATCAGCACGTGCTGAAAATACGCAACGAATTTTAATGCGGTTTTTACCATCGGTTAGATAATTTTTCACGGAAGGTTTATGTATATAATAGTACCCGGAGTGAAGCGAGGGCGGGTCGCTAGTACATTTATAATTTCATCGCTGCTTACGATGTTTTTCTTCGCGAAAAAGCTTGGTTAAAAATTGTATTTAATTATGGTAAGTTCCGGGAAACTCTTAATATTAAATTAAACATATTTATAATAACATAGGATTGACCGGAGATTGCAATAGACAGGGAATTATGGAAATCCAGAGAGAAGGCCTTTACCCAGCAGGGGGCACAAAAATAAGCTGATAAAAAAATAGAATAAGTGTGCCTTTTGTTTTTTCGATTTAAGAGCTAAACGTAATTTTTTTTAATTTATTTAATACATTTTCTTTTGTTACAGGTAAAAATCTCAACCAACAACTGAGTTCTAAAACGTCCCAACGGTCGATGTTAAGGGCGCAGGCGCCATAATGCTGTTCTACGTAAAAAGGTTTGGAAAAAATAAAGAAAGGATAGAAACAACAACATAGGTTACATAGGTAGATATAGGTCGATTCCAAACGAATGAAACTAATGTCATCTTTGATTGTGTGAGTGCCGTCGCTTTAACGTTGTTCGAATTTCAAACCGAAAATCTCTTTGTGGGTCATTTTCAAATTTTGCGCAGAACACTTTGTTACTATTTGTATATGCATAGAATTATTACAAATATTACATAAATACTAAGCATCTTTTTTCGATTCCGATAATCAATAATTATCTGTGGTATATAGCTGACTGGAAATCATTAATCATTTCACTTAAATAACCGCAGAAAATGGATAGTGTAAACGGAAACAACTTTCTTAGGTTGGGACAAGTTTACCTGCACAAAATTTTATTTTAAATGACCCATTTATTTTCTACACATGTTAACTTTCATTCACTTGTTCGATCCATTCGTGCCAGCTCTTGTGAATCACCTGTAGGTGGTAGGTAGGTTTATCATTAAACAAAGATTAAAAGAATTACCTATATAAGACATATAAGATATTAAATATGAGACAAATATTTCTTCCTACGCATATCAAACCGTTCAGTCACTAATTTTTCCAATATTTTGCACTCAAACCGACAGAGAGGGAACGACTACGCTGTAGCTCACAATAGTCCTCTCAAGGACCAGGATATTCCCTCATTGGCCCGGATTCTGCCAGGGCCCGGCGCCATGACGTCTGCTCTTATATCGATTGAGGCTGTTTGCGAGTGCGGTTGTAGCCTAATAAAAATAATAGTCTATGCTCCCTTCAAAACTGGTCGGCGGCCATTTTGTGATTAGTAAAACTGCGAAATAAATAACAGATTATTGTTAGGATTTTTAGGAAAGGATTTATGCTATGTAATTGGAATTTTTATAGGGTGTATTTAACTAAATGTTGTAACTTTGTTTGTATAGTTGAGGATAATACATTTTTTTTTTTTTGTCACTACCGCCCATCCTTAACCAATATGATTTAATATTATTATATTATTATTATAATAATAATATTTAAAGTCCTAAGTATTAAAAAAATATTAAAGGTGTAAACTACAGAACTTAATCTCATAAATTACACATTACATCCAAATCCGAACCTTCTAATTAACGTACCAATTTCAGGAATGGCTCGTGACAGCAAAGGTTTTAATTATATTTTAATGGATTCAGTGCCGAAAACCGCCGACCATTATTTGTATACGGATTGGCGCTTTTGGCACGGAAGGTGTCAAACAGAGATATTAACTTTATAGTCTTAACACAAATAAGCCGAGCAAACTGGCTTTTTAAGTGATTCTCTGGTATTCTTATTTATGTATGTAAAACTGAGATCGGTATAAAGATTCAAGTTTGGAAGGTGAAGTTTGTGAAAAGAATTCAATTTTACAATAGCGTGTGTTATGCTATGAAACATTTATCAGTCCCTATTTATTACTTTAACCTATTGTCTTGCTTAATTCAATTCTTGCGAGCCATTGTGAACTGTAATACTTAGTTCCTGTTATTTGAATGGGCTGCAATTTGGAATAAGTAGGTGCTTTATGTAAACCCATGCAAATGTGTCTAAGAACTGATATGGTGATGAAGTTGGAAGGTTATTATTTCGGGGGGGTTGAGATGGGCCCAGTGAGCCGCTTCGACCATTGCTGATCTATTGTGGCAGCCCTAGCTCACCGCAAAGGCCCGTTGCGTCTAGGAATTTCCAGATGCTCTGGGCAGTGAAGAGTTGTATCTCGTGTAGCTTCATGATATTATGTCGCTCTAGGTAGATCTGTTGCACATTAATGGTCCGCAGCAGAGGATGTGCATAGCTGTCTCCTCTGTCTCCTGACAGAGCCTGCATGTTGCGTCTTGCTAGGATTCTGGTAACTGCCGTGGCCAGTTAGGATTCTAGTCACTGGTCAGGTGGAAGGTTATTACTGGATTATTGTCGGATCTCACGTAGACACACTGAGGTTGTACAGTCGTTGCACCGAGGTTGTTGGTTTGTACAGTCACACTAAAATTCTTAATTCGGTCGGGTTGTCAAATTGTGCATATTATATTGTGTGTATATTACCATTGTAATTTGACTAATTTGTATATAAGTGCATTACTCTGCAGTTTTTTAAATATTATATGGTTGTGCCATTAAAGTTTACCAAAGAATTAGGAGCAAAATAACCTGATGACTGTAAAAAAGATTATTATAAGGCTTATAACACCTTCCTAAATTAGTCACTATCGAGAGGGACGCCGCAATACGTTAGATACGTATGGAGATATATCCATCTCATTCAATGTTTTTTTTTAGGAGGCGGCAAAAAAAGCGGTATGATTTTTTTTACAGAAATTTATCTAATAATATTGTTATTTACTTTATTATCCAATATTAATAAAAGTGATGAAAATAGGAAACCAAGCGAGATCGCCATTGTTGATCCGCATTATCTAAACCGAATGAGCAAATCGGGTCCAAAATGGCTGCTCATAAATTGTCGATAAGCGATGATCATAAATTCTCGCTATCTAACGTGAAATGCCTGGTTTACACGAGCTAAGTACTTGCTACTAGTCACTTGCACTTGACAATCCTTTATACGAATACATAATCCTATAGACTTTATATTATATATGTGAAAGTTTGTATGGCTGTTTGTGTTCATTACGTCTAAACGGCTGAACGGATTCGGGTGAAATTTGGCACACAGATAGTTTTATCCTGGTTTGATATTATACAGTACTTACTTTTGATCCGGAAATTATAGTTCCTGAGGGAAAATCGATAATCAACTTCAACGTGGACGGAGAAGTCGCGAGCAAAGCTAGATATATCTAAATTACTTGCATCAAAGTGAACAAACCTTGCTTCGAAGGTAAGGCGAACAAAGCTAACAAAGCGAAGAAGCGAGCGAAAAAAGTTAATAAAAAGAAATGATAGAGATATAAATAAATTCAAACTATCCTTTTCCAAATTAAAACTAGTAACATCCAGCTCCCATCACAAATGTTAATTAGAATATATAATCATCTCCCGAATTATATTAAGAACATTGACAAACCAATACTATTTAGCAAACAATTAAAAGCGTTATTAATAAATAAATCATTCAATTAAATTCAATTTTATTGCTTTTTCATAATTTAATCTAAGAAATAAGTAATGACACTATGAAACCTGGAGGGCACAGCAACATTAGGAGAGAGGAGAGCTTATTGTTTTAAGCATTACCTACTTTAAATTAATTTAATTATTAATTATCGTAATGTATCTTCAATATATTCCTTCTATAGCTTAAGTAAATATTTCAATATATATGGTTGAATAGCTTCGATAGCTCTAGATCGTCAAAAAATTACTTACGGTTAAGCAAAACCTCTCATGTTGCTGTGCCCTTGCATGGTGTCACATGTATACCTACCTACTTACAATTCCATCAACCTATTATAATATAATTTGTAATTTGTAAAGCTCAAGAATTTTTAAAACTCTTCTAAGTAAACAGTCTCTTATCACGTATCGTATCAAATAAGCAATAACCGCACATACTACTAAACTAAACTTGTAGATGTAAATTGCATGATGCTTGTTTATAGATAGCCAAAAAAGAATGTGCGTGGTGATAGGAGGAACTACAACTTAAAAAGTTAAAATGTATAAAGTGATAATTGGTGATTAAATGCCAATTCTACTCTGCTCCCATTTTTTCCAAGCTCTTTTCTAGCAACCTATCGAGTGGCCAGCACTAATGACAAGTACTAAACTCATGTAAACTCCACGTAAAGCGTGATAGTTGTGGATGTTTGCGGAAATCAATGTGCGCGGAATGTGTATTTGTACATTCGGTGAAGAGCTTGCTATCGGGTTCATTTCGAATGGAAATTAGAGGCTGGAGTATTAGGTAGGGTGGGAGCAGCTAAGTTAGTTTAGATTTAGCCTTATCTCTAGTAGCGACGGTCTTAAAACCTCTTAAAACATATATAGAGGTCGTTAATAAAATTATATTCGGCCGCACTCAGAGACGTCAATTAACTTTTAAGTTTCATTTAAGTTGCTGCTGTCACTTTCTTTTTTTTTTAATTTATATTCCGGCCTTTACACAAACGCGTATATCGGCCTCTTTCTTTATTATAGCAATAAAATAAGACGCAGCAACTTTAATGAAACTTAAAAACTAATTGACGTCTCTGAGTACGGCAGATTGTTATTAGATGCTTTAAGACGCTTCATAGATGAGTTTGTAACATTTTTCACTTATTAAATCACACTATTCACACTAATATTATAAATTCGAAAGTTTGTTAGTTTGTTACTCCTTCACGCTGCAACAGCTGGACGGATTTGGATGAAATTTGGAATGGAGATAGCCTATACCCTATAATAACACATAGGCTACCTTTTATCCCGAAAAATAACTCTGTTCCTGTGGGATGACAAAATTATACGCGAACGAACACACGTACTTCAGTAGTAGAGTAGTATTTATGTATAAGCTTTTGCCTGCAACAAACTCCGTCCGCGTAGAAGTCGTTTATCGCTTCTTTCCAATGTCAATCCAGGATGAGGGCTATCTGTGTACCAAAATTCATCAAAATCCATTCAGCCGAATAGAGTGATTCAATTACAAACATCCATATAAACTTCCACATTTAAAATATTAGTAGGATTTTGAAAGTTTAATAATAATAAAAAAGCCGGTCAAGTGCGAGTCGGACTCGCGCACCGAGGGTTCCGCACAAACTTTTAGAAATAGAAATAGAAACATTTATTCGACGACCACAAGAAAAAAAAACAAAACAAAGATTACAGATAATAAAAGAATGGCAACACACACAGATACCAAAGTTAAACAGTAACGGTGCAGTTACACGGGCAACCCTTCGAGCAATATTGCCGAGAAGAGTTGCTCATGCAACTGCCCGTTTTAGGCATGTAAATAGTTCGAAAATCACGGGAATACAATATAAACATGTTCCAGTATAAACTGACACGCAATAAGTATGCATTGTCGTACTTAGTGAGTGTCAGTTTATATTGGATTGTTTTTTATGTGATGTAACTACAAATTAACGGTTTTCGGATTTTTCCCTTTACTTTTGCTGTGAGACATTGCTTCTTCCCAAATTTCATGATTCTAAGTCAACGGTAAGTACCCTATAGATTTTGATTCCCTTGAGATTCCCTTCAATACGCGGTATAAACGGCCGTATCTTTTGATTGCGTTGACTTAGATGTGTGATTTTTTCACTGATCCACGGGATAACAGACCTAAATATTTCATATGAATTTCAACTTGATACCTTTACGCGTTCCTGAGAAAAAGGGTCTTGACAGACACACAGACAGACAGACGGACAACAAAGTGATCCTACAAGGGTTCCGTTTTTGATTCATTTTAGGAACGGAACCCTAAAAAGTTAATGAACTTTAGGTGGTTCCGTTAAGAAATTAATTCATTATTTTACAATAAAGACTTATTTAAACTCGTAAAAGCATGTTACTATGGTTTACACAGATCGTAGTAAATTCACAATTACAAAATGGCGACAAGTAACGTAACAACAACGTTTCTCTCTATTACGCTTCGTGACGGGATTAAAATGAGCCATTAGCTTCGGTGTCTAAAGATTTTGCAATTTAATTGTGTAATTGGAGCTACAGTTTAGTTATTTGTGCAATAAACAAGAAAACTGCCGGTTTCTAAAAGTATATGTAATTTAATTTTCTTTTTTTGACGTCCAAATGCTTGGAAACAACATGCGTAAAATTTACAAATTGACATTTTGCGCGACACCAGCGAACGCTGTTTTTAAACGAGCTGGTGAAATCACAGTGCGTCCTACACTTACTTAGCTTTTAATAGATTTTTCCTAAAGTCGGGTAAAATTGATATAAATTTAGTTAAAAAATAAAGAACTGAGAGGACGTTTTGGGATAAATAAACGTACCAATACGGAATATGCATTTCCTAACAAAATATGAAAATACCCTAAAAGAGATGGCAAAAAGTGAAATTAAAATCGGTCAAAATATACGGATAATAAAAGCATTTAAAAACGACTAATTAGACAGAGAGATCCGACATGAACTGTGACGTCAGCGTGCACTACGGCCATATAAACTCCATGTTAAATTCTGTTTTGCTAGAAAGAGATAGAAACAAATATTTAATGGCTTACATCTAGGTTAATTTTATAGTTATTCGAAAAATATTTTTTCTCTCCTGTTTGTTACATGAATGACTTTTTATTCAAGCAAAAAAAAAACATGCATATTCGCTATTAATTTTTATATTTGAAAAAATTACCTGTTAGAGTTTCTGGCGGCGCTTCTTCTCTGCAATGTTGGTCTTGTCCGGAGCGCTAGTAGATTCACTCCATCGGACGTGTAAATGAGCCCTCATGTGGCCAATCCACGGAATAGAAAAAACAGTGGAAGTGGCATAAGCTTCGCAAAGTATCAGACCCGTTGTCGCCAATACTCACACTATCATAAAATATCTATTGATATTTTTTGTAAATAAATTTTAAATTGCGTTTAAATTTCAACAGTTATATTGACGTCGCCAGCTTGTCAGCAATTCAAAATCATACGAAATTACCGATTTTAATCTATTATGCATCAAAACCGATAGATATTAAACTAAACGATCTTAAAAGCAATCATCGGCACGTGTGATCCAGCCCTTAACCTACCACTAAGGCCCGCTACATAATTCCCGATCCTAGAGATACGCCATCTGCTTGTCTATGGCCGCAATAACCCATAACGTCCCGCCGCCGTTAGAGACACGCGCGGATATAAACTGTCTATGCCATTGAGGCTGTTGACAGTTACAGTCTCCGAGGTGTTTTTAAAATGAGAACTGACAGTTTCTGCAGCTAATATACCTAATGGGGTATTGTGCCAACGTGAAACCGGAACCATAGACATGTTGATGCTTATTTTTACGAGCTTTAGGCTCTGTTTGTATTTAGGTCAACTAGAAGCTTAAATTGCTCAGCCAGCAATTCATTGAAGATAGAACAATGACCTTGAATTATGTAACGGATCTGTTGCATCTCTTTCTTTAGAAATAAAGAAAAGAGATGCATTCTTTATTAGGTTTCCGTACCAAAATAGTAAAAAAGGAACCCTTATGGTGAGACTTCGTTGTATGTCTGTCTGCATGTCACTGCAGTATTTCTCAGAAACTACACAAGCTATCAAATTGAAATTTGGCATAGTTGTAGTTGTAGCTTGCCCGCATTTGTTTTTAGTGAAAAAAATATGAAGTTAAATTTATAAATAATTGAAAAGGGGTTGAAAAATTAAAGTGATTTGATTAGGTACGTATGTAATATGAAAGTGCTCAATCTGCACATTTCAAAACTATGTTTTTTTAAATTTTCCGTGACGTACTTTTTGATTTAAAATTCTCCCCCCTCATCTCCGAAGTAGGTATATCAACCGAGAAATCTGAAAAACTCCTAACATATAGATTATTGATTACTTATATTTTACGAGAAAAATAAAACAAAGTGTTCAAAATTTAAAGCTTTCGAGAAATTGACAAAAAAATTGTACTTTAGAAAATTCAAAATAGACCTTATTGCATACGAATTAAAGTATATAAAATGTATATTTTTGAGGTGCGGACTTGAATACGGAACCCTCGGTGCGCGAGTCCGACTCGCACTTGACCGGTTTAAAGCTTCAATTATTTTGATTATTGGCTGTGCAATCTCCATAGGTATATAATCTTCTTGGTTTTCTTCGTCGTTGCGCTCTTGGTAGAACGGTCTTTAGAAAAGTCGCTAAAACTAAAACCTTTTGGTTGCACCCTCTTTACTACACGTGTGCTCCCAACTTTGCATACAAACTACCCTCAATCGAGCGTGAAATCACGGAATTCATAATTACTTGACCGTAGCTAAAAAGGAAAAAGGTCCTCTGGAAAATATTCATATAAGTTTTCACAGAACGTGGTCCTTCGTCGACAATCGAAGTTCGAAGGTACCGTCAGCATCACATATATCGTATCAGCCAAAGTGGCCAAATAGTTCGTCACGCCATACAAAATACAACGTGTAACAAAAATAACGCAAAACCGGAAAACAGTTTGTTCAGAATCGACAGTAGAATAGGTTCTACTAATCTTTAATGTCACTACCAACACCACCATATGTCATTCATAACACCATAGCTATGAATCTCTAGAATAGTTAGCACAACAAAAATTACGCGTATCTTCTAAGATATTGTTTTAAAAAAAAATAGGAATTTGGAAATCGATTTACCATAATAAAAATCAATTAGGGTGTCTGAGGTTTTGCGTTATTTTTATTACACGTTGCATATGGTGTTACGAACTATTTGGTCACTTTGGCTGTTACAATATATTTGATGCTGAGTGTACATTAGCTTTATCCCCTTTAGTCAATTTAGTCACGAACGACGAGTGAAAGAAAGCACACGAAGTTTCGAATTCAGAGCTTTGTAGTAACCATTTGGTGCCCAATATACAAAATTCCTTTTAAGAAATTTTTACAGGTGTTAGGTAAATGAATACATCTGTTCCATATTCTGACGTAAGACTTAAAGCTTAAGGTTTAAAATAAAAGTGTCCCGTATTGATAAAATCGCTATAAAAAAGTGGAAATCGCTATAGTCGCTTAGTAATAAAAAGTAATAACACGTGACGACACACTTTTATTTTAAACCTTAAGCGTTAAGTCTTAAGTTACAATATGGAACAGATGTAGGTATTCATTTCATGATGTGTGAATGCTGTTTTATTGAGATTATTCATTTCTAAGTCTTCAATTTAAAAAAAATCGTTCCGGAATTATGGCAATTCGGTATTTCGATCAATTATTATGACTCTTCGGAATCATGAAGACGCGATTAGCCTAGTTGGTAGTGACCCTGCCTACGAACCTAGCGGTTCCGGATTCGAATCCCGGTATGGATGGACAAATATTTGTGATGAGCGCGAGTATTTGTTCCTGAGTCATGGATGTTTTCTATGTATTTACTACTCTGTCAAGAAAGTACCGGGAAAAGATCAATAATACACAAACTGTTTGTTAATCATCCAAATTTATTTTATCACCTTCAAAGTATGCTCCTTCAGAAACGATACACTTACGCCAACGAATAATCCAATCATCAAAACATTTTTTAAACGCTGTTTCCGGAATTGAATTCAGTTCTCGGCGCGAATTCTCCTTTATGTCTTCTACCGATTGAAAACGGGTGCCACGAAGTGGTAATTTGAGTTTAGGAAAAAGAAAGAAGTCGGCAGGAGCCATATCTGGTGAATATGGTGGTTGCTCGATGGTATTTGTTGAGTGTTTGGTCAAAAATTCTTTCACAATGATGGCCTTGTGCG
Source organism: Tortrix viridana (assembly GCA_963241965.1). NCBI lineage: Eukaryota > Metazoa > Arthropoda > Insecta > Lepidoptera > Tortricidae > Tortrix > Tortrix viridana. Next base: position 1,464,553 of record OY725198.1, on the reverse strand, counting down.
AAGGCGCATTATCGTGGTGCAAAATCCAAGAATTTTCATTCCACAAATCTGGCCTTTTTCGTCGAATTTGCTCTCTTAAATGCCGCATAACGCTCAAATAATATTCTTTATTTACCGTTTGACCTTCCGGCAAGAATTCCGAGTGCACAACACCGCGATAGTCAAAGAAAACAGTCAACATGACTTTGACTTTTGATCGACTTTGGCGTGGTTTCTTCGGTTTCGGTTCAGTTGGAAGGCGCCACTCCGAAGCTTGTTGACTAGTTTGCATGTCAAACTCGTAAACCCACGTCTCGTCACCAGTAACAATGCGTTTCATGAATGTTGGGTCGGAATTGACTCGTTCTAGCATGTCCTCAGCGACTCTCATGCGATTGAGTTTTTGGAGAAAATTCAGGTCTTTTGGGACTAGCCGAGCGGTAACATGTTTCATACCCAAATGATTAGTTAAAATAGTACGGATCGACTCGTGAGATACAGAAAGTTCGGCGGCTATCTCTCTCAAAGTTGAATGAGGATTTTCAGTCACTATTTCCTTCACTTTTGCGATGTTAACTTCAGTTGCAGACGTTGATGGCCTACCAGAGCGAGGCAAATCTTCCATCACATCTCGACCGCTTTTGAACGCTTTGTACCACTCATAAACACGTGTTTTTGATAAACTCGAATCACCGTAAGCCTTCTGTAACATTTTCAGTGACTCCGAACACGAAATTCCATTGGCGATGCAAAATTTAAGACAAACTCTTTGTTCAATGTTTTTGTCCATTATGAAATTCGCAATACACACTAGATATGATATAACTAAAAACAGCACTGTATTTAATATAAATAACAGATGCAACTCAAACTCCGCGCCAAAATAGAAAACAGTTGTGCCAATCTAACAACAACAAAAAAAACAAAAATTTGAATTTGGAACCATAAACAAATCATCCATTCCCGATACTTTGTTGACTGAATGTATGTATGTTTTTCTCTATATAATTATGTATATCGTTGTATAGTACCCATAGTACAAGCCTAGTACAAGACTAGGTCAATTTGTATGAGATCCCCTGATATTTATGTAATGTACCCATTTGGTAGAAAATTCTATCCTACTATCCTAATTTCTACTAATATTATAAATATGAAAGTTTGCTTGTATGTTTCGATGATTGTGTTTTAATGCCTAATGTACGAATGATATTTGGCACTCAGACATATTATTATATGTTAGTAAACGATAAACGTTTCGCAGACGGAGTCGCGGGCAAAACGTATTTAAACTAAATCATTTTCACATAAAACATGAAAGGTTACTCAAAAAAACACGTCGCCATATTTCTTCATATCCGGCGTATTTAGTATTCACACTGGTTTATTTCACGTATTCGCTCCCGAAATATAATTATAACGGCCTCTTTGATCGCTGAATTCGTTCACTTCCAATTTTATATGACTGCTCCCTTTCGGGATCCATTTTCGGTAAGGCACGGATTTCTGGTAAAAATGTACGTTAACCCAATTCTAAGATTGAGACTTCGTATTGGTTGCCAATTTTGAATTTGAATTAATTCTGTAACCTACTAGGTATATTATAAATATGAATGTAGCTCTGTCTGTCTGTTTGTTACTCTTTCACGGCTAAACTACTGAACCGATTTCAATTAAAGGCCGTGGCAGGAAGGGACCATCTTGTTCCTTAATAGCTTTTCGGCCTGATTTTTTTTTCTGATGATGTGCCACGTCATTAGTAAGTGCTATACTAAACAGTATTCGCCCCTTCTTAGATTTAAACAAAAAAATATATTTTTCATTAATATTTCCATTAGGTATACGAGTAGGTAGTCTAAAGAATTCCATCGTGATTTACACGTGTAGACGTGTAACACATACTGCCGCACTCAAGGACATCAATTAATTTTTAAGTTTCATTAAAGTTGCTACGTCTTATTCTATTGCTAGCAAAGAAAGTAGCTACTTTAATGAAAGTTAAAACTTAATTGACGTCTCTGAGTGCGGCAGTTAGGTGAGACCCACAATATGGCATTATAGTCAGGTTGACACTCCATATTAAAAAAAATACATGTGACAATACTTTTCAATGTTCTTTTTTTATAACTTCTAAATGAGAAACACCTCCAATTTTTTTACCAATAATACCCCTTTTAATGAGCTATAACATATATTTAATTCAAGCCTAAAACAATTAAGCTATTAAGACACAAGATGGTCCCTTATCCTGCCCCGGCCTTTGATATGGAGATAGCTCGGGTCCCGAGGAAGGACATAGATTAATTATATTCCGGAAAATTGGACGGTTCCCGAGGAAATAGCATTAAACAAATGCGCGCGCGACGGAGTCGCGGATAAAAGGTAATCTTTAATAATAATAATAATGTAGCCTATAGGTATACGTCCCACTGCTGGGCCCAGGCCTCCATTCACAACGAGAGGGTTCGGGCTATATATAGTTCCCACGCGGGCCCAGTGCGGATTGGGAACTTCGCACACACCGACAAATTGCTTTGCGGGTGTGTGCAGGTTTCCTCACAATGTTTTCCTTCACCGAAAAGCTCATGGTAAATTTACAAATTATATTTCACACATAAATTCCGAAAAACTTAGAGGTGCGAGCCTGGGTTCGAACCCACGACCCTCTGCTTAAGAGTCGGCAGGTCTAACCATTAGGCTACCACGGCTTTTTTTTTAATAATAGTAATAAATAATAACAATATAACTATTCAATAGATAAATACACCGACAAAATTGGCTCCCCTACTTCCAGGGTTCATATCTCTTAAATGGCTGAACGGATTTTCACCAAACTAAGCTGAGAACACTCGATCAAGTCACCATTAAAAAAACAAGTCAAGTGCGAGTCGGACTCGCGCACCGAGGTTCCGTATTTAAGTCCGTACTTCAACATTACACCTTTTTATGTTCTTTAAATGTGTATGCAACATGGTCCATTTTGACTTGCCTAAATGTTAGTACAGGTCTTTAAAGTTTTTTGTCAATTTCTCGAAAACTGTAAATTTTGAACACTTCGTTTTACTTTTCCCGTAAAATATAAGTAATTATGTATAAGTTAGGAATTTTTCAGATTTTTCGGTTCATAAATTTCGGACATAAGGAGGAAGATTTTGAAAATTTTTGGTTATAAATCAAAAAGTACGTCACGGAAATTATATAAAAAAAAGTTTTAAAATTTGCAGATTGAGCCCTTTCATATTGCCCCACTTGCTATAATCAAATCACTTTCATTTTTCAACTCCCCATTCTATACCCCTTTTCTCTTATAAAATTAATTTCATATTTTTAGATGCGAGCAAGCAAGTTATACAACTAGGCCAAATTTCAAGTTGATATCTTGTGTAGTAGCTGAGAAAAACTGCTGTGACATACAGACAAACAGACAACGAAGTCTCACCATAAGGGTTCCTTTTTTACCATTTTGGTACGGAACCCTAAAAACTAATCGAAATCGGATAATCCGTTTAGGAGCTACGATGCCACACACCTACACAGATAAACGTTAAACTTATAATTAAAAATAAAAAAAAAATAAAAAAAATCATTTATTTCAGACCTCAGCTTGATCCATATAACACCCCTCCATTTTGCGTGGGGGTTCAAAATAATAAACATCTTTATTTTGCAGACAAGTTGTTACAAGCACATAATCACAAGCGAACTTTAAACAGACAATAACGTTCGAAATCTAGTTAAACTTAACTAAACGTAATGCCTTGAATCTTTGGTGTTCGGGAACATTTGCCCGTCTAAAAGGACGGGGGGGTCTTTTGTAGGGGGAGGATTTGTGGTGCCTCCTAATGGATTGTGACAGGTAGACAGTTACACATGTCACCTTAAAGCTTAATAAATGTCGGTAAGTGCGACATACAGTTGGGCAATAATGTTTTAATAGTAACTTGTTATTTGAAATGTCGTACGAGTTGACACGGAAAATTGACAGCATCTTCGACCTTATAGTTTAATTCAAGCGAAATTCAACCTTATGGTTGCACACCATTTAACATCTATATAAATCGTCCAAATCGATAGGACCATGGCGGCGGGCGCTTACGCTATTATAATTTTCATTACTATAACAGTCAAGTGAAAAAAGGCGTAACCGCCTGCCGCGATAAGGTCCCTTTCGATTTGGCGACCACAATAAGTTTCTGTTAAAAAGTTAATTTTTGGAATTTTTGGAACAAGCTTTTCTTGCTGTCTGTAGGTACCTACTTTTTTTGTACAGTCATCTGCTTATCAAGACCAATCCAACGAGCCAACACGGCGGGGATATCTTGTTTCGTTGCCTATATGGCCACCTTCGGAATGCATCATCAGACCATGGTACCATTATTGCATGTCACCGAGGTTACAGTATACCAAATTTCAGCTCGATCGGACGCCGGGAAGTGTTTCTAATTCAGCTGCAAGATTTGACCCGAACAAACATTACCAGTTAAATAAAAAGTAAAAAAATCAATCAGCAACCGATTCGACTAATTTTTAACCCCCGACGCAAAAAGAGAGGGGTGTTATAATAAGTTTAACGTCTCTGTGTATCTGTCTGTGGTATCGTAGCTCCCAAACTGATGAACCGATTTTCGTTTAGTTTTTTTTTGTGTCATAGATAATTTTATCCCGAGTGTTTTTAGCTCATAAAAATCTGTTCAGCCGTTTGAAGATCATCAGCTCTTTTCTAGTTGATGAGGGGATCTGATTTTTTAATTCTTGAAATCTTCTAGTGACAAAGTCCCTCCAGTAAAAATGTACGCGGGTGCTTGGAGCCCGTTAAAGGTTTTGCTCATTGCTCAGAGGGTTTTTAGGCGCTGATATCGGGGGTTTTTAACTCGGTTAGGTTATTTGTTGTGTACCTATCAGGATTCTCAGTCATAATTAGTGAACGCGACCACTTTATTTTTCTATTATTTGTAAAGTTTTGCGGGTTTTATCTCATAATTAGCGACCCGCACATCGCTCGGCCAGATGGCCGTTAAGGCCGAAGAGTTCTCGAGTGGCGTCCGCGTACCGGAACCGCAGCGTGGGCAGACCTCCGACAAGGTGGACCGACGACGTGGTTAGGATTGCGGGAAACCGATGGATGTCCTTGTCATGTCCTTGCGGCGAACCTTGGGGGAGGCCTATGTCCAGCAGTGGACGTCTTTCGGCTGAAATGATGATGATGATGATAGCGGCCCGCCCCGGGCTCGCACGGGTAGCCCTAAATTAATTAATTATAGCCTTAGCCTTTCTAGAAAATCCTTCTTTCTTTTGGTGAAAACCGTATCAAAATCCGTACAGTACTTTCTGAGATAAGCCCGGACAAACACAAACTGAGCGCGGCGGGACTTTAATGTAGTGATTTTCGTAATTAAAAGTGAGACAGGGTGATTTGTTTTGCGTTAAACACGTTAAATTTCCAAGTATATTTTACTAGCGACCCGCCCCGCTTCGCTCTGAGTTCTATTATATACATAAACCTTCCGTGAAAAATTATCTAACTGATGGTGAAAACCGCATTAAAATCCGTTGCGTAGTTTGAAAGATCTAAGCGTACACATTCAAAGGGACAGACGGCGAAGTGACTTTGTTTTATTCTATGTAGTGATAGTGAAACTGACCCGTTCCACATAATATAACAAGGGCTTATATTTTATTATCATAATCATAATGTTAATACCTGAGTATACCGTTTTTGTTTTGCAATTAATTGTTTTGTTTTCTCCGTCGTAAAAAGCATAATGAATAGCATTAATCAGTTAAGTACCCAACACAATAACAAAGTCGAGCGTGTCGACACCTCGTTCAAGTTTCCAACCCTAGCATTCTTCCATACAATACAATCCGTCTATTCACATAACTCACGTAATCTTCTTAGACGGCGAAGAAAATCAATAAGCATACACTTTTGTATTCAACAAGTTTGTGCTCCATTGTTGCTTACGACATCTAGCGGACGCCCGGTGAACTAAGCAACTAAGTCACGAACGAAGTTTCCGTTTTGCTGCATCGAGATGGCGCTAGTGATTCGAAATACATAGATTATAGTTTGGAGTAGATACGTTATAATATATATAGTGTTTTGTTTGTTACAGGTATTTGAAATGCATCGGGTGTTAATTGTTAAAGTGATGGGTACGATTCCCGCGAATTTTCAAAACTATTTTTGGTTCGAAATGACATCATTCGTCTACTTACAGAATAAGGAAATCGAATAAAATCCGTACGTATACCAAAGAACGAGGGTTCACGGGCTAATTGTATTAACTCTTTTTGGCATGTAGTACCTACTAATAATGGTCGTGATATAAGGCGTAGGTATATTTTTATATTTAAAGATGGCATATTGTTCAATGAAGAATACTAAATAATAGTTAAGCAAAAGAGTAACGAATTTATGTTTACATAATTACACGTGTTCGTAAATGACAGAGCTAATGTTATAAAATACATTATTTTTAAGAATCATCAATAAAAGCAATAAATTACTGACCTTTATGGAGAAAGCAGAAAAGTCGTTTTTGCGGGACATTAGTCGTAAATAACCCAAATAACTTTATTTTATGGCTAAACGAAAGCCAAGAGGGTGGGGTGGCCATGGTAGAAGCGGTCCATCTTACAGATAAAAAATACTAATTAAGGCAAAAATATTAAGAAGGATTTTTTGCAGGCATATTTGATTTAAAAAAAAATACTAGTTTCAAGTCTCAAGCTAAAAATAGAACACACTATTCGTTTTGTTACACGTCGAAATCAATTCTGCTTTGGTGTAAGATAACTCCATCATCTACGTAACAGTGTCACTGTAATAGGAAACTAATCCATATTGAACCAGGAAATGATTTTATCTTCTCTCCTATACAAAACTAGGACGGACTTTATAACTTGACTCTTGTTCAGTTGACTCTTTGTTGAATATTTACAACGCTACTTAGCTCAAATCTATCTTTGTCAAATTTTGGGCTTCGTATGTACGTGACGGATGTTATTTGATCGAAAGATGTTATTTGTTCAAATCACTCTTATGTATTTCCCAATAATTCCGAATCTAAACTTTTTTTCATCTTTCAAACAGTAATGGCGTCGAGGTCACGAACACTTCCGTGATTTCACGACCCTTTATTAGTTTAATATCAATTTTACGCCCAAATCGTAATTCTAACCACATTTACAAATATAAACGATATTTAAATTAACCCATTTACAGCCCACACCAATTGTAACGCGAAATAAATTTAGAAAGCAGTTCAGCTTTCAAAAGCCATAGACAACCGACGCCATTTTTTTGCTCTGACGCTGATTGACACTAGAACGTAGTATTTACGTAAACGATTTAGCATGACATTTAATCGTGCGAATCGTTCGGTGACACTTATTTTTTATTATCTGCGTATTTTCAAGTAGGTATTCTAGATGACTTGGCGGCTATTAATCCGGACATCAGACGCAGGCGGCAGGGGTGAATATATGATTTATAAGTAAGGACCTGTGGGTGTCATGGCCGGTCATAAAGTGCAGGGTTGTGCTTGAATGGGGTTTATGACAAAAACTCCACAGATAATCTTTTGTTTCTGCTTTTGACGGGTGTGGCTGTTTGATTTATGACTTTGGTGTATAAAGCTGTGTTACATGAGTATTTGTACAGAACTCCATTTCGAACTTGAAAGAAAAGCACTTACCTCTTCTCTGCTTTCAGGTAAGTCCGATAGATTTTGTATAGATTTGTTTTTAACGTATGAGCTTCAGAAAAGTGAAGTTTTTCTAAAATACTTAACAGAAAATTGATTAAAATGAAAATTTATTTTATCGACAATTCTAACCTCAAACTATGAGTCCTGTGAGTAAAGTTACGGAGCGTAAATTTATCGAGTTATTGCTAATTATTAGGTATCACAAATCGATCGTCACGCCTACGCCGTCACAATTTGTCACGATAATTGTTTTGCTTTGCTTTATCCGAGGAATCTAAAACGGTTAGTTAATGGAGAAACTCTCGTAAATTAATTAAACGTTTCAATTATCCATTTGGAATTTTGTAAGTCAAAGGGAATGGTGTAAAAAGAGCTAATTACAAATCAATTTTTTTTAATTACTTGATTTGATTCATTAAATTGAATCATTCATACCCATTAATTACAAGATTAAACAAAATAACCTCATTTATCACAAATCAAATTTTAAATGTTAAACCAAACGAATACTTATTGCTGGAAAAAGTGATGAGATATCAAGTTGAAACCTTCGATTCCTTCGAAATACATGTTTCTAATTCGATTAAGTGAATGATTGTTGGAATATTACCAAAATCGGTTAGGTAGTTTACATTATTAACAAATTGAATTGACACAATTTTTAGTTCTTCGTTGTATCGTTACGTTGTAATTGCTAAAAGCTGTCATTTTGCTTAATTACTTAGTTTTTGGGAAAATGCAGTCGTGGTTATTCTCGTGCATCATTTTGCACCGAGATATTGATCTCCTTGTGTTTTGGGGCACTTAAATTGCTGTCCGCCATTGCATATAAAAGGTCAATGAACTAAATGTCAGTAAAGTCAAACCTTTTTTTATACCTAACCACAGATTACAATATTAACTACCTTTTTCTACCAAAAAGCCGGTCAAGTGCGAGTTGGACTCGCGCACCGAGGGTTCCGTATTTAAGTCCGTACTTCAAAAGTACACCTTTTTATGTACTTTAAATTGTAGGAAATAAGGTATATTTTGAGTTGCATAAATTAAAGACAAATTTTCAGTTTTTTTGTTACTTTTAAAAAACACTAAATTTTTAACAGTTCATTTTATTTTTCCCGTAAAATATAAATAATTAGCTATAGCTACGCATATATACGTCAGGAATTTTTCAAATTTTTAGGTTTATAAACTTCGGAGATAAAGTGGGAACGGTAATTTTTTGTACATTTTTGGTACGTACAAAAAGTACGTAATGGAAAAAAATAAAAGAAAATGTTTTGAAATATGCAGATTAAGCCCTTTCATATGACACCCCATTTGCTATAATCAAACCACTTTCAATTTTAAACCCCCTATTCTAGACCCTTTTTAAACTTTTTAGAAAATTAATTTTAATTTTTTTAACTAAAACAGATGCGGGCAAGCAAGTTATACAACTATGCCAAATTTCAAGTTGATAGCTTTTGTAGTTGATAAGAAAAACTACTGTGACATACAGACGGACGGGCGGACAGACATACAACGAAGTCTCACCATAAGGGTTCATTTTTTACCATTTCGGTACGGAACTCTAAAAAGGCGAAGGTAAAAAGCTCATAACGCCAAGACCATAAAAACTAACCCAAACTTAACCAATACACGAAAGAATTGAATAATTATTAAGTAGAAATCTAACGTAAATACCATCACGCCATACTACTTAAACTAATCCAGAAAATCCGAAGTCGTTTTCCAATTCAAAACTAACCAAAAAGTCTCGCGTCATTGGCGTCATTGCTTAGCAAAAAAGCTGTCCCCAAGAACTTCAATGAACCTAAGCGAAGTCCTTAAATTGAACTAGAGTGATTGACGATCCGTACCAGCACTTTTCCCTCCATTACCTCAATAGTTTTTGTCTTGGAGCCTTGTCAAATATTTTTTGTATCCAACTTCATTAAGGAAACTATTCGCTATTATCCAACTGCTACCATATCCTTATCGCATGGAGTTAAAGCTTGAAATGTCTTAGCAAGCAGTTTCCCAACCGCATTGTTGTTTGCGTCTGATAGTGACAAGTCTCTTTACAGATGACGTAGCAATGTTCGGTATCTGTGGCGTTTTTTAGGGGCCGAGCGGTGGCAATGGAAATGTTGCTTCTTTCAGTCTGGTAAATTTAAAAAGTTTACGCAGAATGTCGTCGAAAGAGAGTTGAGAATGTTTTTGAATATTTAATTTATCTGTAAATTAAAATGTGTCTGTAAATTAAACAAAACGCAGATAGCGTATTAATAAAATACTTTTTTTATTTAATATCTAGAATAGTTTTTTCAAACTCATCCGTAGTGCCAGTTAGAATTACTAGTAATTATAATCATTTTTTTAGGAAAATTCACAATTTATATTTTTTTTTTACTGATGAATTCGATACGAAGCCTGAGCTATTTCTGAACCCTTTTCTAGGAACGATTTATTTTTAGCTGCTTTTTCTCGCAAGGCGATCGGGCGATCGGGCATTATTGACAAGTTGCTGGGGGCGTCACGACCCGCGGGAGCCCCCAGCGGTAGGTTGATTACGTAGTCGTTTGTTAGATAAAGTGATAGTTGATGTTTTTTTTTAATAATATACCGGTCAATTGAATTTGTTGTTATCGTCATGAACTCAGCTCAAAGTAAAATAATAAAAGGGCTTGTGTTACGAGTATGGGCTTACAGCAACGATATATAAATACTCAAAGGCCAGAGACGCAACTGTGGTGCCTCTCCTAGTGTGTCAGGAGTTAATGGGCAGCGGTCGTCACTTTACATCTGGTGATGCGCTTGCTCGTTTGCTTGCTACAGGACAGGTGAAGAACTATTTTCTGTATTTTTTTAGATTTTTGTCCTAGTCATTTTTGGAGATACGGCGGAATGGTCCATTTTCGCATACTTTCTTAAAAAACTTCCAAACTATTTATTTTAAAATTAAAAAAAATATATATTTGATACCTATTTTCACAACGAACCCTTTCATTTGATATGACACACTTTATAGCTTGCAAAACGTTTTTTATTTTTTCATTTACCCCCCAAAACGTATGACTTATGTGACATCCTGTGTGCCTCAGAGCCACAGACTACTAAGAGATACTACGTACTCAGAGCTTACTTAGTACTTACCATCATGGCCAGTATGCTCATTTGCCTTATCCATGCCAAAAGCAATTAAAAAGTTTCTTCTTCTTCTTCAAACTTAACCCAACTGGCGTCCAGTATGACGCGCCCTTACAATTTTTGTAAACCTCCTGAGGCCTACGTCAAAATTTCACTAGTTCGAAACAGAACCTTATGTCAGTCAACAAAAGTTAAAAGTCATTTTGACAATTGTCCCATACTCGCACGTTTTTGAAGAATCATATTATGACACCCCAATTTATTAAAATTGATCCAATAGTTTAGGAGCTAGAGTGGAACATCCGATTTTTGGTCACACACATATACATGCATATATAGTTAAAATGATTACCCTTCGTTTGGCTTCATTTAGTTGGGTAACTTTGAGAGCTATGCCGGTCAGCTTGGTCGTAGTAACTCTTATTTAATCTGTGGCTTGTTCTCTGGCGGATTACTTCGTTCTAAATTAAACCCCGACAGTGACTCGGCACTTAAACTATGAAAACACTGATGACGTCACAAAATATCAAAAACCGCTCTTTTGACGCAGACTGCGCCTTGACGACCTTTTGCATCCAAACGCTTTGTACGCAACGCCAACATGCTTCTGCAGTCGACAAAATACAAATTAACCCTCTTACCCTTTATTGCAACGGAGATTCTACCATCTACAGCTGTAAATTTAACTTTGTCTTGCGTAAACAAATACACTACCTACAGCCAATGCTTTAGCCCTAGCTGTTGAATTCGTATGTGTGCATATAGACTTAGATATAGACTTAGATGAAAATCGCAACTGATTTTTAAAGGCTTCTCCACAAAGGTTCGTATAACGGTCGATAATATCGGATGCGTTATTGCGTGAATGTGTCACGCGTTCTTTCATCACAGATGCGTTTTTATCGTACGTTATTTCTTCAGGTACTCACTGCTCCTACAAGCGTTATTAACATAGGTATGTGTAAGATCGTATGCGTCCTAATACAAAATGTACTGATAACCAGATATTGCAATAACGCGCATTGCGATAATATTGACACCGTTATGTCGCACATGTGGTAGAGCCTTAATCCCACACAGGCACAGTGACATTGTTGTATTGCCTACACCACCAACACTGCCACCTTCAACTGATTTACCAATAACATTAACAATGTTTTGCGTGCGGTAAAACTTGGAATTAGCGAAATAAACATTCTAGTACAAGACAGTGGCGCCCCCGGGGGCGGTAAAGATAACTTTGTTTTCAGTTGAATGCATGTTCTACATTGTCTGTGACGCGCGTTGCTTATTCACAAAGACTTTTGTTTTAAAAAGGAAATGGAATGTCAACTGTGTCAGATGTCTATTGGTTGATGAAAATATTTCCTCTATTTTGTGATGAGGAATATTTTCAGTGTTACATTTGATGAATATTATAAATTGTACAAAGCATGCAGTTCTTGTCTCAAAATGAAACCGACTTGTGACAATTTTAAGTCCTTTATTATGAACATACTCGTAATTAACTAAAGCAGGATGGTTACCACGAAACACTCATTTTGAATTTTTGAATGAGCCATCCCTTTCACTCGTCAATTATTGTGATTAAATCGTGAGAAAGGGAAGAAGTTAACGTATTTTCGAACTGCGATTTTCAAAGTAGCCCCCCAGACCAGCAATGTCAAAGCTTGTTAGGTATTCGGTATTTCTTGAATTTGCTGCTTTTTTACCAATTTTGAAGTCTGTTTATTGTTTTAAAAATACTTAATTTTTATTGCTTAATTAGTATTTGAGTAAAAGTTGAGGAATTATTATTTCCGGTTTTTGATGACCATAACTAAATTCTGTATGAATAACTCGATGTCATCAAAATGTTAATTGAAAGACGAGGAGTCGGAAACTGGAGATCCATTAATTAACACGAAAGCCTTTCAAAAAACGGCAAGCGTTATTAATACCAAACTAATTAAAGTTCATGTAATAGACGTCTTAAAATAACTATGCGGTTGGTTTTATCTAGTGCCTAGTGACATATATTTTTAAGGTAATTGCGGGTAAAATATACAACAGTCAGGTGTTGAGTTACTTAAGGGTGTGTGTTCCCGATAGGTACGTGTGGCGCCGTCGGCGGCCACGGCTGCTGGTCGAGCCGCGCGGACGAACCAACCTGCTCTGTATGTCTCCGCTGCTGAAGCGAGCTGTGCGAACCCTGAACCTAGTTGCGGAAAGCATTGATTTGTTTTCATGTTCTCTGAATGAATTCACAAAGGCTGCATTGTATATATTATGTTATAGGTGTAATGATATACTAGATTAGTTGATATGGTACCAAGAAAGGAGTAAGTGTGGGAAATAAATAAATAAATATCTCAAGCCATACTTAAGTAACTACTTACATAATTTGTTATTATTATCATCCATATGCAGCATATTATAAATGTGAATGTTTGTAGGGATGTTTGTGTTTGAATCTCGCCATAACTTAAACGGCTAAACGGATTTAGATGAAATTTGGCACACAGGTAGTCCGAATTCTGGATTAACACATAATTTTATCCTGGAAAAATAGATAGATACCGAAGAAAAAGCGATAAGCGACTTCTACGCGGACGGAGTCGCGGGCAAAAGCATTCACGTTAGGTTTTTGCGGCGGTATTTCCAGACCGACACGACATATGTTGACAAAACGACATTCAAGACTGAAGTCTACGTTATTCTATAATAAAAAAATCATACAGTGACACACAACCTCCAACATAGAATCTCCTTTTTTGAAGACGAAATAGTCGAATAGAATACTGGCAGGCAACGCCAACGTTTCAGGTACGTGGCAACTGTGACAACTTTTAGGTGACCCGCTGGCTTGTTTGCTTCCTCTAGCGTAAAAAAGAGCTTAATATAACGTATTAGGCAATATTTTTATGCCAGAGGAGACAACTTTACATAAAGTTAGCGTTTCAAAAGTAATAAGTAGTATAAAAGTAATAAGATCATACGTTGAAAATACAGTGGCGCCCTCATTACGTTTACTGTGTTTTCTGATAAACTTGAGAATTTCGTTGAAATCAAAGACGGACGGTTTGTCTTATACATAAATGATGCACTACTATATATACAATATTGTGTATTTATTTCTAAACAAATCTTTTAAAACGAGTCTTTCATTTTAAGAACTTATACTTTAATTCATTGAGGCGAACAGTGAACAAAAGTTTTATGCAAAACCAATCACATACACTTTATAATAATTAATAGATTTAACGCCAAACTTTAGAGGTATTATATTTTTTGAGTTAATTCTTGATCCCTGTTAGGTACCATATTATTACACTTAATGATTTTTTAGTCTTGAGACGTTTTCCATATTTGAGCATTTTATATATAAATCATTCTCGTTTCTTATAATAAATATATCAGACGAGAATCACACTCAAATTTCCAAACTCCTTACTAGAAAACTATAAACAAGTTTAAATACGTATTAAAATACATAGAAAACATTCAAGACTCGGGAATAAATACTCGCGCTCACCACACAAACATTTGGCCCTTATCGGGAACCGAATCCTGGACCTCTAGCTTCGTAGGCAGAGTCAATAGTTCACTACCAACTAAATATACCGCGCAACAAAATGGTATGTTGATTAATTGAAAATTCAACAAATAAATACATTCTGTAAATCCTGCGTCGATGTAAAGAAAGTAATGGGGAATATGCATGAACTTTTTTATCGCATATCTTAACAAAATATGAAAATACCGTAAAAAAGATGGCAAAAAGTAAAATTAAACATAAAATCGGCCAACAAACACGGATAATACAAGCAAATAAAAACTACTAATTAGACAGAGAGATCCGACATTAACTGTGACGTCGGCGTACATTACGGCCATATAAACTCCAAGTTAAATTCTGTTTTGCCAGAAAGAGATAGAAACAAATGTTTAATGGCTTAATCTCGGTTATTTTTATAGTTATTCGAAAAAAAATCTACTGTTAGTAACATAAATTACTTTTTATCACTGCAAAACAATCATGCATGTTCCTTTTTGTTAATAATACATATCAATTTCCCATTTAATCTGAAATCCTTCAGTATACATTTTTTGGACCTTTTCAAAGTATCGACTAACACAAAGATCGCAAGGGCGCGACCCTCACATTTATAATTTAAGCTCTATTTGCTGACTCGGATGTACAGGCCATACAGAAGGGGTTGTAAACCTGTCATACATAATGTGATTTATTTGATTAACAGAAACCTACTTTATTAAATACATACATTTTATAAATATTGTTTTTATTACAGCTTGGCAATGTATTTTCAATCTGTAAGTGCAACGAGATTGATCTAAGTCCCATGAGCATGTGGATCAATTTACTATGACCCGTTTTCTGCAACCTGTACGAAAACTACAAGTTTTATGTTATCGCTCATTGGGTCGCTTTATATATAGTTAGGAATAGGAATAACCAGGCGACAAACAAGTCGCGCATAACTTGTGCGCGACAGCGACAGGTAACTTGTGACAATTGGATACACATAACAATGTCGACTAGTTCCTAGGTCACTGTGCTTTATATAAACCACGTCAGGATAAAGATAAAAAAGACAGAAGATATTTATTCAGAAAGTAGGCCACTCGGGCACTTTTACACGTCAAAATCTACCAGCGCTTTCCAAGAGGAGACCACTGCTGAGAAGAAGTGCCCGCAAGAAACTCAACAGTTTGTCATTTTTTAAATAGAACTTATGACAATGACTCTACTTATTCTACAAACATACTAAATTGTCACCTGTCAATGCTAGATTGTTGAAATAGGGGGCAGGCCTGTGTTTTCCTTTTATTGGCTTTTATGCGGTATAAAAATTATTGTAAATTCTGTCTGTTTACAGTTCATCTAGTATTAAAATTAAAATCATGTTAACCCCTCAAAACCTGATTGCATGGTTTAATATTGTAGTTTAATTCATCCGCCATTTTTGTCGCCATTTCTGTCGGAATCGGGCCATCTGTTCAGCCTCTACAAGGGAACTAATAACCATACATACATACAACCCACAAACATACACACATACAGGTAAACAGAGTAGTTCACTTTACTCATAGGAGGTTTGTTCCAATAAAACCTACATAAATGGCGTTGTCTTTCCATCTCGTATTCTTTGTCACTGTGAAAATAATAAATGAGCACGTCAAAATCTGTAATTTAATCACACTATTATTTTATTTATATAACAACACTTTTTTATCCCTAACTTAGTGAAATAAGATGCGTTTTCGCACGACTCAAAGACTAGGGGATGTTTTATAGGATATAACCACCCTTGGAGAAAATGGCCGTCAGATGCAGCTAAAGATGGCATGGCGCATGCGCGGTGCGTCGCTCGATACGTGCACCCTCCCACAGCTTAATCTTCCCTTTCTTAAACATGATCGTACGGCCCCACGTTTGGGCGCCACTTAAGCGTTTGAAACTACCCACATTGAGAATAAACTTTAAAATCACACTACAACTCGGAAGTGTTTTATGTTTAGATCAACACTAAGGTTAGTTTTAGTAAATTTTTATAAAAAAAAGCTTGAGTTTAATCACAACCACTGTCACTGACGACACTACACAAGCACTGAAACATCGATTTAAGCATTTAAAGGCTTGGCTGCCGCTCCCCTACGTCAACATTGTAACCTGTGAACAGAAAAATACACACATATACGAAAAAATCCAAGCTTATAAACACCGCACTGGTTCTGTGTATCCGATGATGATTGTAGATTAGCAACGCCGTAGCCTGCTTGTCCGGACACAGCAGTAGCCAAAACTTACTGCTGTGACAGGACAATATGGCCACGGCGAGCGTCCGTGGGGCTCCGGTGGAGGTCGGCGGTCGTGTGCCGAGAGCAACGCGCCGCGCCCCGCCGCCGCGCCGCGCACGCGCGCTCCCACCCCTCAATGAACACCCTCGGACACCCTCAATCAGCTATCGATTTTCCTTTTAAAAAAAGGTTAATTCATTGCATTGATATTCATACTACGATGTTTACTATTGCACTTTTTGAGTCATTAACTTTACTTTAGGGCGCCAGTATCGCCACGCCTTACTTAAAAAAATAATACAATTTTACTTTTATAAATTTATGCTTGAAACTTTAAGTCCGATTTAGAAAAAAGCTGACCCATCTGGTTCCCGTACTTACTTTCAGAAACTCTTACTTATTTAATTTATATTATTGCATTACAATTCTGAGGGACCTGGTTCAAGCAGGGGTGGAAAAGAAAACACGTGGGTCACGCAACTGGACTGATTCAATAGATATTGCTCATGTATTTCTGTCTCTCTCAACTCCAGTGTGAATAAAATTGGGCCTGCTTCGTAAAGGTTACGTATAACCTTTTTAATAAGCAGTAAGGGACGGCACAGCACGAAAATGCTCAAAATTGTGTTATTTTAAGCTATCAGACACAAGAAAAAGTTGAGAGTTAGAACTTTAAGGGGGATAATTACTTATTGCTAAATTAAACTCGGTCAAAAAATTACTGGGTTACATCTGTGACGACCTTTAAAGTAGAATATTTCGCGAGCGTTGAACTCTTAGATAAATCCTTGTCACAACGTATTAATATCGAAGATGAGTTCCTCGTCAAGATTAGTTTGTAAGAACTGGGGTATTAATAATCTGAAAGCATTTAAAACTGCAGTGTTTATTTCATTCGGTAGGCCGCCTGTATTTTTATGGCAATTGCAATACAGGCGGCCTACCTACAGCTGAAAAAAAATAACAGCGCCTTTCGGAGTGAAATCCAAGCAGGATTCAATTTTTATCCAAAAAACTACCGGTTAATACTGCTAAAGGAAGAGTTTGGTAAAAATGGGAGCGCGATCTTCGGAATGATATTAACATGATCCAATTTTAAGCCAGCATCTGTTACTTAATTGGTTCCACTTGAGAATATTGTCATTCCACCGGTCGCCACACCAAACTGTTTTAGCCAAGTTATATTGTCGATTCACCTGTTATCACGTCAATATACAGTTAAAATAAAACTTACAGCGTATTCCATCCCGCTCATCTCTAATAATTTACGCTCCCAAGGGGGTCGGGGCTCGGGTCATCGACCGGAACCTGTCTAGATAACCAAGAAATGTTGGCACCTTTAATTCCAGTACTAAAAATGTGTTCGCATAGGATGTTGGACACTTTAAGCTGACAGACACCAATAATGGATACTTAACTCTTAATTCAAAAATCATATGGTTATAAATTGACTGTTGCAAAATAAATAAATACTTAACCCTTATCTTCTCCAAAATAAGAATCATGTATCATCATTGGTCCTTGACCATTACTGTTGGCATCACCCTACGTGTATGTTCATGATAAAGTTGACCAATACATAGCACGGCGCTTGTATGCGATAGAAATTCGCAATTTACATCTATTTAAATATAAGACCAGTATTCAGTATGCTATATAATTTTAATTAATATTTCTTATGATTTATTAAGCATTTTTCTGGTTCTAATAAGATCATCCATACATACTCATACTTTGTAGGAATAAAAAAACGAATGAAGCGGCAATGTTTAAATATTCGTGACGACTGAATACGGCCGTTGAATACAATAAACATGGTCAAATAAAAATATCATACTAACTGATTTCCTTTCGTTTATATTTTAATCCAAATATATCAAAGGCACAAAATACACAGAATCTTTAAAAAGGAAAGGTCCAGCGAAGGGAAAGAATGGAAAAGATAAATGTATGACGTCCGAGCTGATTTATTACCTAAAGAGATTTCCCTAAGAAAAAGTTGGACATCCATCAACAAGATTAGCAAAGAATCTGACCAACTGAGCCTTGCATGGATAATTCATACATTTTTCATACTAATCCTCACTTTTTTAACTTTTCCTTAGCAAAGGTTACTCATAATTTATTAAGGTTTGTTCTAAATCCCTTAATTTAATAAAATTCAATGAAACTCCTGTGAATTTGACAAATTAAGTAAATATTCGGCGGAAAACCGCGGGCTGATACCAGGAACCCAGGGCAACTCAGGAGCTCCACCCTCAGCGAGTGAAAAGGAAAGTAGGTAAAACGAAACCCCTTTGTTAAACAAGAACAAATACATTCGTGCGAACGAGAGCGGGTGTTAGATAAAATGGAAAATTATTGGGTTAGAGAGAGATGGAGCGAAGTGCTCCCTTTTTGGGTTGAAATGCGCAACTCGAGGACAATTTTCGCGAGCAGCTGGCGTCGCAAAGTTCATTTTCAATCAAATAAAAGCGGGAGAGCCTTCAATTACGCCTGTATCAATGTGGCAATGCAATTCCGTTCTTTTATTCACGATACAATACACTTGTAAAGACTTTTCGTTTGAACGTTTGTTTTTCAAATAAATAGTTTTCCGAACAAACTTTGAAAACATGAGAACTGGGTACCTATTTAAACTTTTTAGGCACTACTTTTTTTGGATTGTCCTGTTATGGCCAAAATCACAGCCATAATATTTTTGAACAATAACTGAAAGGCGAAGGAAACTCTCAAAGAACTCGCAGCATCATTATTTGTCAATAGATAAGTTTAGTAGGTACCTACTCATTCAGCCAGCTGAGCCAGCCTTCTGATTAGGTATGATTTCAAACAATGTGAAATGGAAAGAATAACGTACTGAACCGCGTAATTGAGTTTTGTGGTAAGTAAATACTCAGAAATTACGTAAAGTTTTCCAATTACACGAATTGCGAACATGACTAAAACGGATCAAAAGAATTTCGTTCTTTTACTATTTTATTTTCTTTACGAGCAAAACTCGGGAATTCATGAATAAAATCGTTTTTGTGACAGCTAATGCTATAAATTGGTCAACTTTATATAAATAAAACAAAACAAATCGCGCTTTTCGTTCGAACTTTGAGTTCGAAACTTCGATCTAATGGAATAATTATGAATGTACATTGTCGATTTGACGTTGACATTTCAAAAATCTTCTGTTTAGACCATAAACAATTTTCGCTTGACGCTTCGCCTCGCCTTTTTAAAACTTTTCATACCTAACAAAATTATTAACTGTGATATTCAGTTAGTTTGATTAAATATTAAGTTACTATTATTAATGTAAAGCCATTGGTGTAAACGTTATGTATACTCTATATGCAATGTAATTAACCTCTTTACTTTTTCTAAAACTGGCTGGTTATAAAAACTAAAACAAATGCCAACCGTGAATTGTTGTCACAAACTTTTGCGTCGCGTCGTTCGTTACTTCGCGACTTATTAGATTTTGATAAAATTAGAGCTGCTAAGTTTCAGTATTTCTTAGTGATAATGATGGGACTATATTCCAGCGGGGCGCTCGGCGGAGTGGAGGTTTTGGACGGCGGGTTGGTTGGCGGCGAGCTGACGGCGCACGTTCTAAGCGCCCAGGCCGCCGCTCATGCCGCCGCCACGGCTGCCGCGGCTGCCCACCAGCAGCACCAACAACAACAGATCGCTGTGCAACAGATAAGTGAGTGTTTTCATTGATAATCTACTCTAAAAACTTAAAACTTGTGTTTGCGTTTTGATTGTATAGTAAGCGCAATATATCTGGAACGAAATAAAGTTCTATCGTCCAATAATTACTTAATTGTTATAATGAAATCTATTTACTGCTTGATATTATTTTACAAAGATATACATATAAATAAGATAGAAGGATTACTAACATCTTGTATGCTTAGAGACTAGGTCAGTGACTAATTTCTTTTTTATTTTTATTAATTACCAGAGCACATTAAGTATTTAATTATCTTAATTACATCACAAACATGTAGAAGTTGTAACTTACTTTGGCAACTTGTAATGGCCGACATGGAGGATGCAGAATTTTGTAGTTAACTCTGTGTAGATAAAAAATTAACATTCTGTGATATTTGTGGTGCTAGTGGGGGATTGTTGGGGAAATTAGGTTCATAATACCAATTATTAACTAGGTATGGTTATGTTGCCTTGCTTTTGTGAAATGATATAGTTATATTCAAGACTTGATGTGACTATCATCCTCAAAGTATTATTGTTATTATTACACATATTTAATTTATTTACAACTAGAAACTCACCCTCACTTCTCTTTGGTAAAATATAGCCTATGTCACATCTGGATAATGAAGTTTTCTAATGGTGAACAATTTAATAAATTGGTTCAGTAGTTTCAAAGTTTGTAGATTACAAATAAACAAACAAATCTTTCCTCTTTATAATATTATTTTTGTATTTAAATATATAAGTAAAGTTACAATACTCATAAAAAAAATTATATTGTAGTTTTATTTTGTACAGGCTATATACTCTGATATAGGTACCAAATGATGCAAAATAGGATCCTGATAAAATTGATAAATAGCACTGTTGTCTGTCTGTCTCTCAACTCATATTCCTTGAAATTACTAAGGATGATAGTTAAAGTTGAGTGATTTATTTTCATAGTTACTGTTTTTGAGATAGAGAGAGTCCATCACATTATTTCTAATTTTTTGTTTTAAATTTAATTAATTAAATACACCAAAAGATTTATGTTCAAGTGCTTTGATTTTAGCTTTTTTCTTAGTTGTCTACCCTATAATACCTAATACCTATTTTAGGGAAATTGTTCTTGTAACCTTGTCAAATTAACCATAAGGTTAAAGTGTTTAAAAAATAAACTGCTTTCCACATACACCTCTCCATAGTCAGAGCTCTCTAACCATCTTCTTTCTCCACAGAAACATCCCCATCATCAGGCCGCTCAACCCCAGTACCCACAGTACCCCCCACAGCAGGCACCACCTCCCCCTCCCCCAGCAAGCTGTTTGTGGGTGGTCTTAGCTGGCAGACCAGCTCGGAGAAACTCCGGGAGTACTTCGCCATGTTTGGAGCCGTCACAGACGTGCTCATCATGAAGGATCCAGTCACACAGGTATGTTGCATGATGCTGGAGTTTGTAGCGAAGCCATGGTTTGGTTCCACTTGATGCAAAAGGGTTAAATATTATTACACTTAAGCCACAGAACCACTACAGAACAAATGTCATGCGAAGTCGAGCGACTTCTCTTGATATATCTGGCGACATCGTCAGCGAAGATAATGTAGCCAGACATGTTGAGTGAAGTCCGACAATGTGTGAGATTTAATGTTCATTATCATGGAATCTGTTTGTACATGCATACAAAAGATAAAAAGAAGATATTTATTCAGTATGTAGGTTGTACACTAATTTTTCAAAATCTACCAACGCTTCCCAAGAGGAGACCACTGCTGATAAGAAGTTTACAAGTATGAAAACACAATTCTAAAGCAATAATTACATCCCTCCTGGAAAAACTTCAAGTGGAATCTGGCCATGGAATTAAACTTAATTTTTTTTAATCTAAATTTAAAAATATGCAAGTTCTGATATTAACTTTTGATACTTAAGTGAATTTCAAATAAGTTAGTCAGATGTCAGGAATGTATCCCAAAATATATTCCAGAATTATGGCTAAATAATTGCAACTTGCTTATCTTTTATTTAATTAAACAACACTTCAAGCTTTAGCTAAAATTTTGTAGGAATAAGCAGAAGTAAATTTCATTAATTATTATCTTGGGCAGAGAGGAAAGGACACTGGTGATATATCATGGGAAAAAAAAAATCGACCTAGTTCCCAAACTAAGCTCTAAGCTTCTACTATGTGTACTAGGCAACAGATATATAGAGACATACATACTTAGATATATAGGAAACATTCATGATTAACCTTTACAACGTCATTGACGGAAATATCCGTCTAGGTTGACAACGCAAAATAAACCTGAGTATGTATGAATTAAGGTTGACATTAGCTCTAGTTTTTATTTGACATGGCGTTGAAGAGGTTAAGCAACAAATACTCGCGCTCATCACACAAATATTTGCCCATACCGGGATTCGAACCCGGGACCGCTAGCTTCGCAGGCAGGGTCACTACCAACTACGCTAACCGCGTCGTCAAATTATGATGATGATATTAAAATATTTAAATGATAGTAGGGGAAAGTGCCCTATGGTTGGCAGTGTTGGCACCCTGCCAATCATTCGCACTATGAACTTTATTTCGAGGTAATAGAGGCGATATTTCTACAATCGCTAGGTGCCAATAACTGGTGTTATATATACCAATAATTGGAAGTTTTACCGTATCTTCGTTCTTCCTTTTTTTACGTCAATAGAAATGAAGCGGCAATGTTTAAATAATCAGAGGAAATATGGTAAGAAACGACGCGGTTGGTAGTGACCCTGCCTACGAAGCTAGCGGTCCCGGGTTCGAACTCCGGTATGTGTAAATATTTGTGCGCGAGAATTCACTCCTTAGTCATGGATTTTATGTACTCTAAGTGTTTGAGCATTAAGTATGTAAATATTTAGTACCTACCCATAGTACAAGCCTAGAGCTTAATTTGGGACTAGGTCAATTGGTGTGGGATGGGACCCTGATATTTTTTTAATTGTACTTATTCATTATTTTTCTTCATAATCATCATAAACGAATTCTACAAGAGCAAAAGCTGTGTATGTTTATAATTTGCTTTGACTCATCAAATCTTTCACGATGCTAACGCCATCTAAATACGTTGCTAAAGTCGGCATGAATGTCGGATCATTCATCTCCATTCTAAAATGAATGACATGACTCTGCATAATTTCTATAAAAAAATTAAATTAAACTTGTCTTTGGCGACAAAAAAATCAAAAAGACCCACAGCCATAATTTTGGTTAAGTTATCTTTTTATCCCCTGACGCAAAACAGAGATATGTTATAAGTTGAACGTGTGTATTTGTGTATGTGTGTGGCATCGTAGCTCACAAACGGCTGAATCGATTTTGATGTAGTTTTTTTTTTATTTTTTTTATTGACCTGATCGCGGGAGTGTTCTTAGCTAAGTTTAGTGAAACTCCATTGGGTCATTTAAGAGTTATAAGCTCTGAAAGTGGGGGTCCCAATATGTCAATGTTTTTTCCTCTTACTGGACATCAAAATATATCAAACAGCTGTAAATGTTTTTTATTTATAAAGCTTGAAGTGTTATAGGATCACTGCAAAAAGCAAATGTGTAAATATAAGATGATTACATAAATTAACATATTTGTTTGTAAGACAGCTGTGTAGGCAGGCGAAGACGGACATACAGCCCTGTGGGTCAGTGAATAGAGTTTGAAATCGTCTGGTTGTTAGGTTACCTAGGTAGTTAGTAGGTATCAAGTGCTGTACCATAAGCAATTATAATATTACTTATTAAATTATTAACTTTTCTGGACAGTTTGTAAATGGGAGAGAGTTATAAAAAAAAACTGTACATAGTTAAGGACAAAAATTAAGAAAATTTAAAGTAAAATTTTCTTAATATTTGTCTTTAACTATGTACACTTTTTTTTTTTAATTTCCCAAATATCTTTATTTTGCTATACAGTTTACTCGATAATGGTTGATATTGACCCTGCCTACGAAGCTAGCGGTCCCGGGTTCGACTCCCGGTATGGTGAAATATTTGTGCGATGAGCGCTAGTATTTGTTCCTGAGTCATGGATGTTTTCTTTGTATTTAAGTATGTATTTCTCTATATAAGTATTTTTATCGTTGTCTTACCCATACAGCTTAGTTTGGGACTAGGTCAATTTGTGAAAGATTGTCCTCTCATATTTATTAATTTTAATTATTTAAAAGGCTATACTTTGGTATTCTAGATGACGTGTTGAAATTCCGCGGACATTGCTTTGCTAGTTAATGAACTCTCCATGGTTTCCCACTATTAAATCTTGAATTTAATTTATTAAATCAGAAACTAGTTCCTGAGGTAAATTTTGAAAACTGTCCAGTCGCAACACTATTATTCATGTCACTAACTACACTCAGCGGCAAAAATATCCGCCCACCAGCCTTTTGTTCATTTAATTTGTGTTAACAAATGTTACTTCTTAAACCAGATAGTAACGTCAAGAATATTTACCCAATTTGAATGTGGTTTGTAGTGTTTTGCAGCTAATTACCCTAGGTCCAAAATGGCTTACAAATAATAATCCTAAAAGTTGCAGTATTTTTCAAAATGACACTTGAACTTCATATCGCGCAAAATGCAATAATTTACCACGAACAGTACGAACATGTGATTTACGGGTCTTTTGGGTTTCTATAGGGGAAGTTACGACCTTTTAAAAGATTTTTATACCCAATTTTGGACCTAAGCTGCAAAATACTACAAACCTCATTCAAATTGGTTAAGTATTCTTAACGTTACTGTCTGGTTTAAGAAGTAACATTTGTTAAGACTTGTGTATGAGCAAAAGACGGGTGGCTGGATATTTATGCCGCTGAGTGTATGTAGTAAATAATAATAAAAAAAACACGGGATATTAAATTAAGTAACTATTTGTAACTTGTAGATTTCCTAATTTTGCTGGAACTTTTTTGTATTTCAAGTCTTTGGCTTTGTTTCAAATGTATTATTTCCGAAAGGTATATAATGCACTGACAGACTGACTGACTCAAATATATTGTTTATGGTACGCGCTCTAGTTGGGCTATGGTGGATTAGGTACACTAATACATAAAATAGAACTGGCATGCTAGAATCACTAATTCTAGATTTTTACAAACCATAGACCACAACTTCTACGTCGCTGTCTCTATCTTGTCTATGATTTTTCGGAACTCTGGTAGATTCCCCCTTTTTCCGTTGGCGTTGCCATGGTTTTACGGTGGTAGATTTGGTAGTTTTTGTTTCTAACTCTAATAAATAGAAGTTTTCTGTTATGTTTTGGTATTTGTTTGTTTAAATTATTACAATTTAGGAAAGATGTAAGGTTTTGAAGTATATGTTTTGGTAGCAAATAAATGCAACATGGCAACTCTAACTTGATTTCCGTTAAATACTGTTATTGTTAAAACCATTCATTAGTTTAGAATCCAATGATCACGTGGGAATAGATACACGATAAATTTGGTAGAAAAGTAATCTTTAGTAGGATTTTATCACAGTGGTAACACTTGCCATGCTCAACAATGGTAGTTTTTGGTAACAATTATATTTGCTCGAATAGAAAAGGGAGTGCTAATATTAAAAGGTTAACACTTGCAATATTATTGACAATATTTATTGACAGGATTTACATACAGACATAACTTCCTCGGAAAAAGAAGATCTTATTAGGAAAACAATTGTTTTACTTTGTTACTTGAAAAACCCATTTTTAACATTTTATCGGGGGTTTCATCTTTTTAATAGTTATAGATTATTTATGACATTAATCAATCATGCAAATTGGGTCCTAAGAATGTTTTAAACAACCTAGTGTTTAAAAACATTATAGGATCTATTTTTCAATCTCCAGATAATACTATATCTGTCAGATAAATTTTAGCTCTGTCCTTTTCTATCATTATACTAACTAAGGAAAGGAAAATTATAACTTTAACCTGTCAGATTATTTTATCTAAGTACTGTAACATTCGACCCTTAATATAAAATACATATTCCAAAGTTAGTGTAGCAAATATTGTCAATAATATTGTCGGTATGTGTTGCCAGTATCCAACAGTCCGTCAGTAACGCATGTCGATACCCCGTATGTACAAGGCGTAAATAGAAGGGTGGATAGTCGAGTATTTCAAGTGACTAGCCTTAACTTTAATATTAATGTCATGCCTTATGGCCCAATTGACAGATTAAAAAATACATTTGTCAGGGAATTGTGTATTTTATAGAAATTGGCGTAAGTTTCTCCGTTAGGGGTCCATTTGCCGATAGGTGGCCACTATAACTAAACAAATGAACTCACGCATTCACTATAAACAAGTTTCAGCCTAGCGTGGACGATCTGAGAAACTAATGTTTCGGATACATAGTCTCCACCAGCGGGAGTTCAGAAACATGCCGATAAACGGCTGTGTTTACACACGCAGTCGCTAGTTGTTGTTCAGAAACAAGCAGATTTAGTTTCTAGAACGGTGTTTATAAACAAATGTTTCTTAGTGAATATGTGGCTTTAGAATAATGACCTGTTTGGATATTGTGCAGTCGGAATACAATCCAGTCAAAATAACGTCCAGTTATATTGTCTGAGGCCCGATTTATCCAATCCTTTGATAAAATATCTGTCAGTTAAAGTTATCACTCCTTTTCTCTGGCATATAAAAGGAAAGGATAGAGGTAAAATTTATCTGTCAGGTAAGCTATCTGAAGGTAGATAGATCAGCCCTGAATGTGGCATATTTATAGTTTCACATTATTATGATAGGCCATTTTTATAATCGGCCAATTCATGATTGGACATTTTTATGATAGGTAATTTTTAGGGTTCCGTACCAAAATGGTAAAAAAGGAACCCTTATGGTGACACTTCGTTGTCTGTCTGTCTGTCTGTCCGTCCATCCGTCCGTCTGTATATATACGGACTGTGATATATCACAGCAGTTTTCCTCAGCAACAACAGATGCTATCAACTTGAAATTTGACATAGTTAAGCATCGGTATTTAGTAAAAAAAAAATTATATCAAGTTTATAAGTAATTGAAAAGGGGTCTAGAATAGGGAGTTGAAAAATAAAAGTGATTTGATTATAGCAAATGGAGTGTCATATGAAAGGGCTTAATCTGAAAATTTCAAAACAATTTTTTTATAATTTTCCATGACGGCTTTTTGATTTGTAGCCAAAAATGTACAAAAAATTACCGTTCCCTAACCGTTCCGTTCCGTTATGAACCAAGTTTTTTTGAAAAATAACTATAAAACTGAAAATTTGTTTTAAATTTAGGCAGCTCAAAATAAACCCAATTGCATACGAATTAAAGTACATAAAAAGGTATATTTTATATTTTTGAATTAAGGACTTAAATACGGAACCCTCGGTGTGCGAGTCCCGACTCGCACTTGACCGGTTTTTTATGATAGGACATATCATATCATATTATGTCATTATTCATTTTAAATCTAATATAATGCGTCCCTAACGGATTACGAACATTTTTTTAAAGAAAGCTCTGACATTTGTATTGAAAGTATCTTCTTGGCTTTCGTAAACTGTTTGAGATCGTAGCTCGATTTTAATCCTAGTAATAGCTATAGCCCTGTAAGTCCGGTTTTTAGATATTAGTCTGAACTAACGTTTGAGTACTTTCTATAGTTATTTAAGTACAATAAAAAAGGCAAGAAGATACTCTGTATTAATTAATATCTAGCGGGATAATTTAAAAGATTAAAACAATATTGAAATTTAATCGAAATGAATACAGTTTTTGGGTCGTCCATGGCGATTTTTTAATATGGTTTATTTAACATCAGTTTGGTAGGTTTTGTATGGTTTATATCTAATATTAAATAATAATATAACACTACTTCGATTCTTTTCAGATTAAGTAACCAATATTGCGTCGCTTTTTAGTAATTCTAGCTATAGAAAGGTCTGAATTCGTAGATTTCTTATCGCTAAACGTATTTAACACTTTTTTTTCTGTAAAAGAGGTAATTTGTTACGATTTAACGACTTAGTACAGTGTTGGTATTTTTTCTTTAGGTTATTTTGTTATTCCTAAATCGAAATCGCCATGTTTGACCTAAAAGTATGAAAATAATTCTGACGTTCTCAATATAAAGGGACCTTATGGAGGAAGGCAGTTACGCTCTTCTTGTTCTTGTAACTATACGAATACTATGGTAACAGTTCTAAAAACGACGTAACCGCCTGCCTCCATAAGGTCCCTTTATATTGAGAACGTCACAATTATATCGGCGTATGGAAGCGGCCATCATGCTATTCTTTCAAGAATCACAAATCCCTTATTTAGCTTGAAATTTTAGAGGTTCTCAATGTTCGCTTCTATTCGCCATTTTGGAAAAAAACTCTGCGTAAATGAAGCTGTTTTCATTAACTGTATTTTTACTCTACTATGCAAAAAGTGGATTCAGACTAGATGCGGCTATAAAAAATCCGCGACCCGATTTTATCGTATTATATGGGCAAAAAGCTCCCAACACATTCCTTTTGCTTTTTATAGACATTGGGGCAAGTAAAAATATTAACTGCCTGTCTCACAATCGTCAAATAAAGCATATCTGTCACATAAATTATGCCCTTTCCCTTTCGTACAGTCACAGCATCACATATATCGTATCAGCCAAAGTGGCCAAATAGTTCGTCACACCATATGAAATTGATGGTGTTACGAATTAATTGGTCACTTTGGCTGTTACAATATATTTGATGCTGACTGTACACTTGAAAATATACAAGCTAACATTCAGTGGCAGGTAAATTTACTTGTCGATTATGAAACGGGCCCTAAATGTTGTCGATTACTTAGTGAAATGCAAGTAAAAACTGGCAGACTGAAATTATCTTTATTGAAAAATACAGGATTTTAATCGATTCTTACTGGATATTCCGATGTCTCTCACCATCCCAATCATAAAATAATGAAAAAAAAAAAACTATAAGGTTACTACTTTTTTGCTTTACGCTTCATCATGATTTAAAAATTCGCAAGTAATTGCAATAAACTTTTACCTGAGTCCAGTTTTTTTGCTTGTATTAGCGTAAATAATAGTTACTGAGAAGGTTTCGCCTGACGTCCATTATACTATCGACAAGATAACTCAACCCTTGACAGCTGTCACTCCAAATATAGTCTATAAAATGTACTGAAGCGACAGCTGTCAACTTGTCGCTAGTATTAGTGCTATCCCAAGCGCGCTAGTATCACCGCCCCCGCAGCCGACTGAGTGTGCCGCGCGCAGCGTTCGCGCGGCTTTGGCTTCATCACGTTCCAGGAGGCCGCGTCCGTAGACAAGGTGCTCGCGGTCCCCGTGCACACCCTCGACGGCAAGCGCATCGACCCCAAGCACGCCACGCCCAAGTCGGCGCCCCGGCCCGCCAAAACCAAGAAGATCTTCGTCGGCGGCGTCGGCCAGGACACCTCCGCCGAGGAGGTGCGCGCTTACTTCGCGCAGTTCGGGCACGTGGAGGACGCCGTCATGCTCATGGACCAGCAGACCAAGCGCCACCGCGGATTCGGGTTCGTAACTTTCCATTCCGAGGAGGCCGTCGAGCGCGTGTGCGACATACACTTCCACACGATAAAAAACAAGAAGGTGGAGTGCAAGCGCGCGCAGCCCAAGGAAGCGGTCGCCGCCGCGCCGCTCGCGCTCGGCAAGCGGCTCGTGCTGCGCCCCGGCCGCGGCCTGGTGTACGCCACGGCGGGCGGCGTGGGCGCCGTGCCCGGCGTGGGCGCGGCGCACGCCTACCGCTACGCGCCGTACGCGCTGCCCGCCGCCGCCGCCACCACGGCGCTCGTGGCGCCGCCGCAGCCCGCGCCGCCGCCGCAGATGCCGCAGTTCGGCACCGCCTACTCGCTCGCCGGCGTCGACATGTCCTCCTTCCAGAGCGTCGACTGGGGCGCCATGTACGGCCTGCCCATGTACATCTAAACGGTAACACGCCTGACGAATCGAAAACCCCACCCGCCTCAGAGAGGTTAGGTATTTTTATTTCTCACAGTTCCTACGTTCGACTTGCCGGGCCCCGATCGGTGTCAAGGTCGCGGCTCGTTCGCTTAGGTTAGGTCTCTCGAGCGATTCTGTTGGCCCGATGCGGGAACTATATCAAAGATGCGCATTTCGTTTTTTTTTTTAATTAAGAAAGGATCTCAAATAATTTAGTTTGCGGACTAACTTTCTTTGTGGACTCGTAGATTAGTGCACGGTTGGCAATACGATGACTTATTTATATTTAACGATTGTATTTGGATGAATCTCATGCAGCTATGTATATCTTTTAGGCTACGTCGGACGCCATGTGACGAGAGCCTCTTAGAATCTCCAACAGTATTATTATTTCTGTGCCATTTTGCGGGATACAAAATTGTGCCAAACTCTTAACTTTACCCAGCAACTGAGTGCCGTTTTTTTTATAAAACTACGAATATTTTTTCAAAATTGTAAGACAAAAATAAGGAATCTGAAAGTTCTCAAAAATATGTAAAAGTTCTTGATGATGTACCATTTTTCTGTTTGGGTAAAAGTGTATATAAATTGCTATTGCTACAATTACTCTCAATATATAGGTCGAGCATTTAATCTATTGGATTTAAGATGAGCAATTTTTTTGCATATGCATAGCATTAAATCCAGCTCAGCTGTGCTCAACCTATTCACTCTTAACTAATTGTTCAATACTTAAATACCCTAGATGTAATTCACAATGTTTAATACACAAAGCACTCAGTTGTGGCCGCGTCACATAGCTCCGATTCCATCAGCTCACAATTCTCTCATACATATCTTAACGTGTGTGGAAAGCAATCTCATTAAATAGTATTATATGTATTACTTATTTACGTAGTTATATACCTACTTATGTAGCCACGCGAGCCGTGTCGGCCATCGCAAGCCTAAACCGCTGACACGGCGAGTGTTTAGTATGTTTACTTAATTACGAATTTAGTATAGTTCAATACTAACTCCCTGTCTTGTGACAATAAGCTAAGTATTAAGCCTGTAGTATTGTCATGATCGCCTAGCTTTGCCTGGATTTGGCCCCATGCTTGGGCGCCAGTTAATTTAAACTACACCAAAGTGGTACTGATAGAGGAATTTGTTGTGGTGCTCGAACTAGATGAATGGGCAGCGGAAATTGGTGGGTGTCAGTAGTATATTGTTTAGAGAAATTTGACAGTTGATTTTGTACGCTTGAACATGAAAAATCATGATCATGAATCATGATATTGGAGATTTTCCAGTTGATTTTCAATCTTTAGTCTTTACAGTCTAGAGAAGTATAGCTTGGTAAAAACAGTTTGGAATAAGGCGCTGTTCATGGCAGCATGATCCAATTGTACCCAAAAACTGGCGCTGTATGTGGGGGTTGGCATTTGAGTATATTGTTGTTCCACTTGTCACCGCGTCAAACTCTTTCCCAAACTATACAGGCCTTACTACTGGCAGCTAATGAATATAGCCCATCAGAAAAACTTCAATATATTGGCAGCCAGCTAGATCAAGGTGTAGCTAAATGAAAAAATTGTCTATTTTAACGACGTTTTTAGAAGTTTTTGTTAAATTATGCTTGGGGGGGCTGTATTTAATACAAATTGGTATGAAATTAGATTTGTTTATAGCGAAACTGAGTTAGGTTAATATTGATACCACTTTGGTCATATGGCAGCTTTGAGGGCAGGGTGGCTACTTTGAAAATCGAAGTTCGAAGTTACGTTAGCTCCTTCCCCTTTCTCACGATTTTATCACAACTGGCGAGTGAAACGGATGGTGAATCCAAACGTTCGAAATGAGTGTTTCATGGTAACCATCCAAGTCCCTTTCGAAATCCGCGAGAAATTACAATTACATATTTATTAAAAAAAAACATTACGTACTTAATTCACGTACTTAGTATTTAATAACGAAAGCAATACTATAGTAAAAAATTGCAATACTGTGATGAAAATAGTATTATTCGATTAAAAGACGAAAATGGTTGTGTTCGTGCAATTTCTAGGTTTAAGTGGGGCTTGAGAAGTACTTAAAACAGTTTTTATTTGCCGGGCAAAGTTGGGCGATATTTTAGTAAATCTGTTTGAGTCTGCATTAAAAAATAAAAGGTAGTGACAGACCAATGATTAAGCAATTTTTTTACTACCCCACATTGAACCAAAAATTAAGACAATATGGTCGATATAGTGAAATACAATTAGGATATAGTTTAGTATTGCATTGGAAAATACATTTTACTTCTCTCTTTAGCTTATAGCAGTGTCTCGTTGGCACAACATACCTTCAGTTTCAATAAGTGTAATTTGATATAGAAAACATGTATTGACGCGACCCTATAATGCAGCCTCTTGCACGATTTACCAAATAATTTCTCGGCAAACTTGGGCACTTTTCACTGCAAAAGATATTTAACCGAGCTATGCCTCGTCTGAAACAGGGGGCTCAGGACTAACTTGTCCACTAGTCTAAACGGGACAAATGCCCGAGGTATAGTTCGAAGTTTTACTATTAAATTGCCTTAGCATGAGTGATATAGCTCGAATTATCTTACACAGTGGAAGTAGCCTCACAGAATTTAGTCTCAGTGAAGAAAGCAGTTCAGTAAAGCATTATCAACTTAAGCTAAATTTAGTTTGTGCCTACCAGATCGATAATGAACATAGGCTCTATAGAAAACATATGCTTTTTGACCAGAGGCTAAAACAGAAGGTCAATATTTGGAATATTTTTACTTGAAAAAGATAAGTTTGCGAAATCTAAAAAATATTTAAATTCCAAGTTAGTGCTATACTGAACGTTCTTAATCTTCGACTTTATTTTAAAGTTTGCCGCGAATTAGCGGATGCATGTGTAGCGTAGACGGTAAAATTGCCGAATTGGTGGTCTGATTTGTGGATTATATTATTTATATTGACTTCAATATGTTTTGCAAGCTTATTGTGGGGTTTCTGTGGTGATTTTAATTGTGGCTCTAACGTAAGAGTCAGAATATATTCTTTGTTCAAATCGATAACGGCACTGGTCTCGTTTGCAATATTAAAAGACTACTACTTATGGATCTCCAATGTAGAGTCTAGCGCATGATATTTGTAGGAAATTTACAGGTGGTTTATGTAGTGTTTTATGTAGCGTGTTAAAAGCTGTCGCTTTACTCTGCTGTAAAATTTGAAACGGCATCTGTAGAGTCATAATAAAAAAATGTCCTTCATAATTCCCCTCAGCTTTGTTTTAAGATTTTAATCATTGACATTAGATTAGCTTGCAAACTTAGTTGATTTCAATGATATATTTATTTGATCGCAAATGATGTTATTTTTATTTCTCCACATATCAGCCCTACCGAATGCTATTATCACATGTATACACATACCTATCCTTATTATTTAGCAGTATTCTTAGTATAATTAGGCTAGTACCTCCTGAGATTATGGGCATGCCGTTTCCTCCTCTCGAACACGTTTCCATGACGGCACAGCAGTGTATGAACGATTTTTCTGAATTTTGGCACTACAGAAAGTGCTCAGGATTCGACTAGGTTGAGTTTAATCACGTGTTCGACTCGACGAAACCGCGTGCTTCTCACCCAGTGACACATCTTTTGTATATTAGTATTACTTTCCTGAATTTCGCAGTATTAGATGGTTGATATTATTGTGATGTCCTACACTCTTAGTAACCCTTGGACCGCTTGCTGTCTTGCCAAACTTAGAAGCGGTGGCCTTAGTTTCAAAATATGTACTTAATATTTTTCATATTATATATCGCCTTTCTAAAAAACACGGCTCTAGTTGTGTTGTTTAGAAAGTAAATATATTTATATTTTTTTCTAAACCCCTTGTAAGTTACGCTGGTAACTGGTGTGCGCCGGCGGCCGCTGCGTTTGCATTTTGTTTTGTTTGACAACGGCCGACGGTGGTAGGATAGCAGTAGTTACTTTGTATTTAGCTGACTTAGAGTTTTGCCCGTATACTGTATGTGAAGGAGCACTTAGAATACCCGATGTATCATTACATGGATAATATTAGAACGTGTGTTTTATTTCGCATCGCTGAGCGTGGGGTAGACGTTTTGTGCTGGGTTATGGTATGTTCACCTTTTTTTTCATCCATAGATAGTTTGCACGTATTTTGTTGAGTAGATTGCAAGTGACATTGCGAAAATTTTTGCCCCACGTTTGGGCGCCAATTTTACCTTTCAAGCGTGAGTATGGGAGGGTGGGGCTTCAGAGAGCCGGAGGAGTGGTAAGTGCGTGAGGGTCTGAGGCATGCGTATATATAATAGATTAGTACAGCGTCTTGTATCGCGACTAACATTTCCTACGGAGTAGTTTAAGGCATGGTTGGCATGGACTTATACGTAATCACGGACGAAATCTTCCAAATCATTCACTGTCAATTCTTCATAAGGCGTTTGCCACACGTTGGTTGTGAAACGTGCTATTAAAGTATTTCTTTTAAAGCGATCTCGGGCCGATTCTTCAGGCGTCTCGACCGCCATGTTGAAATAAAAGACGGTATTAGTTCTTGTCAGAAATTAGCGGCGGAGATAGCGCCCGGATCACCGTTTGACTTGAAAGAAATATTGAATACGTAGACACGTAGTTTATACCATATAGTGACGCTTCGCTTGAGGCCTACAGTCTTCCTGCAAAGGAGTTTATTTGCCAAAAACAGGCCAAATGTTAGCCAAAACTCAATTCTTTGCTCAAACTTACTTCCTTAGATCTTTCTAACTCATTCTAACTCATTGTATCAGAGATTCGATTTGATAGACGCCATTTTCTGTTGTTTCAATGAAATGGCGCCAGCCAAGCAGCCAGAGTAGCTTAAGTTCGAGACAATAATCCGAGCGACGTAGCCAAACGACGCTGAATATAATTTTAAAGCCATAAACATTCCTTTCTAGTCATTTTGTTGATTAATTTGGTTATTTTGCGGGAACACTGAGTCTTATCTTGCTCAATTCTTGTTCTTGCCTAGTTATGGTATGATAAGCTTGCTGCATAGTAACGTGCCATACACAGCTGACACCGGCACGGCACTAGAGTCCCGTGCTCGCTCCAGGAATACTGGACCAATGTGAACAACATTAAATATATTCATAAAATAAGTTTAATAAGATATACATGGATTAATATACAAATTTTGGATAGGTATAATATAATGTATGTTAAAAAGGTTAATAATATGTTGTGTGTTTTAATGTATGGCAAATGCTAGAGTAGTAGTAGTGTAGTGATTTTGAAGTTTTACATACATACATATAATATGATAAGTATGACTAACCGAAAGCAATAAACATTATTATATTCACACTGCGCGCGCTGCTTAGACCCAGAATGGGGGGTAGTTTCACATTCGGCGCCATTACGTAATTTACGTCAAATCTTACTTGACACGAACGTCGGATGCGATCTAAGAAGTATAATGCACCTTTGAGCAAGATTACACAGCAGCGCGCGCTTTACATGTTAGATTATTAATATACACGAGCATACAATATAAAATATTTAAATATTTTTGTATAATAGGATCGGTGTATTCAGTAGCGAGTTGGTAATTGGTATTTAAACGTTATTCATCGTGATAAATGTGAGAACACTTGTTGATAAGTGAGAGTTTGTGATTAACTTGTTTAATATTTAGGGCATGCGCCGCTTGAAGGCGTGCGGCCATTTTGTTTAAATACGCGATAAAATGGCGGCGCTGGGGTCACGGTGGACGGTTTTTCTTCAGATGCTCTTTAACCACTGAACGAAATCTTTCAATATTGTGAATTAAGTACTTAGGCAGTTAATGGCTTTCGTATTTAGAGTATTTAAGAGCGTCTTTCGTGGCCTAGTATGAGTCGATATTCATGTCGCACTTTAATAAATATTTTTTAGGTTATTTTGCGCCGTTTGCCGCGACACCAGCGGGCTGCCGGCTCTTAACATTGCAAATCCATAAACAGGCTGTATTAACATTCCTTTTTATTATGTATATTTTGGTCGTAATGGAGTGCATTTTTATTTATGGTAGATTACTTATCGATTTAATATAGTTTCTCATCTAAGATATGTTAGAAATGGGCTGTTTTTTTTTTATCACATAGTATACACTGACTGCTGTAGAAATATATTGTGCAATATGTAATCGACTTTCTGTGTTTCGAGGAGTAGTGGGGCCGGAGTAGAGTAGTCGATTGAACCAACCCCATGGTCCCGGAGCATAGACTTAAACCTCTAGTCTTTGAACTTTGTGCAATAACACGCATTTATTATACGAGTCTATGTGTTGGGAAAACTGCTGTGTAACTAGATTTTTTTGCAAATATAAATATTACAGAATGTTTTGTAAAAAGTAATGTGTGAAATCTCGTAGATTGATGTATTTTTCTTTTCCGTAACGCCTCTCTTGTTCGTATAGTCTATACTTCTCGAAAATTAAAAAACGTAAAGCAACTGTATTTTATGCTATAAACTAAATTTCACCCGCACTTAATCAGAATTGTAGCACAGATTCAAAAGAGGCGTTCTATCCATAGACAGTCCTAGGCAATAGACAATGGGCTACTCTAGCGCCCCCTAGCTAGCGGCAGCTGTAGTGCGTCGGCCGCGCGCCTCCCCGCAGTATCTATGGTCATCTTCACTTAGAAGTCTTAGAAATAAATGGTAACAAACACAGCTGATCTTTCATTTATCGCTTCGTTTTAACCTTCAATAGAGTAAATAGATACTGAAAAGTATTTCAGTAGTTGGAATGAGCTTCCTTTCGGGCGAGTTTTTAGTACTACAGTTTTTTTGGTAGCATAGTTTTGGAGGAGTGGAGTATAGATGCATGCGGCGGTGCGTGCATGCTTCGAGAGGCGGCGCGCGCAAGACGAAGACTCCCGGTGAGGCAATACTGGCGTTCTTAATAAATTATACACTCTTATAGATGTGACACCAACTTGATTTACACACCCAGGGCTATATTCGATAATGTCTGTACAATATTGTTTCTGTTTTCCCGTTTATCCTTTAAAAAAACCTTGAAAAGGTACATAGATTTTATGGATTTAACATCCAGTTTAATCCTTGATTCATACAGCTAAACAAAGTGTATTTTTCTGGACTGGATTCCTTTATTCATATCCACTCTGTTCGTTTTCTTTACCGCTATGTTTCGATCTATCTCTGTCGAGAAAGAAAAGAATAAGAGCCTAAACATAGCATTATAGAAAACTGTTGGAAGAAAATTGTCAAGACAATACCGAATATACCTACTTCAACCCTTAATGGCCTTTTCAGCTACACCACTGTGCTGTGATTCATTCGTTTAACCCGAGAAACTTGTGTATTAGCTGGAGACTGCAGAGCAAACATTAGATTGAAGCTAGTAAAAATTACCTTGACCCGACACGGATCTTTTTATTCTCTTGAGGAAGGAAGAAAATAACAACATTTTGCATCTCTTTTCTTCATTGCTAAGGAACTAGATGCAAAAGATCCGTGACTTATATTTATATTTTTTACTAGCTTCATGCCAATGATTGCTGCGCAATCTGCATAGCTTCTTGGTTCGACCGGTGCCCCTCAATGTTAGTTAATTGGACCTGGGATATATGCGCCTAAAGTTCTGAAAATCGCTATTGCCATGGTAGCTGATCAGGGCAAGTCATTACAGGGCTGTTACATGCTACGTTTTGAAGAAGTAAACGTGATCTAAGATTGAATTACAGAAACATTTCGTCATATTCTTATATAATTTAATCCGCCAACAAATGTTGCAAGTTGCTATTGAGAGGTTTACTTCATATAAGAAAGGTCTAATGAAATTAAACTTGTCTTAAGCTAGCCTAGAGCTCTAGCTTGTAACGGCTCTTCTTAACAGTCATAGACAGATTGGCAACAAATCTATGCGAGGTGTGTCACTTCTATAGCTAAGTATTGTTTATTACTCTATTGTTACACCAACTTAATGGAACTGATGGTTAAATACTTGCTGAATTATCTTGTTGTGGAAATGGTTGTGAAAACTTTCAGTCTTAATTCAGTTTTCAATTTTATTCACTCATCAGCTTCCATCAAGTACAATGGCGACCGATTTTCTAGATTTAATACCTCGAAAACAGTATTGTCATCCACTTTCAGATACCTAGGTATGCTGTTTATTGCTTAGTCTTAGTACCCAACCCAAAGTGCATCCCAGTATTATAGAGTAGCATTATACTTAGTTAAAAATCCATGGTTTTTGGGTGCTGGGTGTTCAAAAGTAGTTTAGTTGGATGATCGATTCGATTTTATATAAATCCTACATAACAATGTGATGAGACTTACCTATTTGGGAGTTGCTTGTAATTTTTTAAATATCTGTAGCAGTAGACTCCAGTAGTTTGAATTTTAGATCTAAATAAAAGCATATCAGCCGAGAGATACCCCCAACAAGACACAATGGAGTTGTGCCTTATGTTAGTTTTCTATTTTGAAAAACGAAAAAATTTTAGATTTTTTAGAAGTAGTACACGGACCAAAGACTTAGTTTTTGAATAAAAACGATATTTTTTGTATCTCGTTTTTCTGTTGAACAAAATGTGATCGATTTTCTTAAATCAAATTAGGATTTTCACATGTTGTAGTGTATTTTAGAAGCTAAAAAGTAATTGGAAATTTCAAGTACAACGTACTTCGTTTTGTAGTAGTACAAACTAATTTAAGTATTGTAATTGCATCGATTTTATGTCACTTGTTAACCAGACACGTCTTCCTTATAAATTGATAATAATAGACTGATATTAGTCACCCATTTTTCATTTGTTAATATCCCGTTTTCCTGGGATGCACTGATTTATTTAATCTACGTAATCTATGTGAGAGCACTTGTTTGGATCTGTCAGTTTGGCCGCCTTTTGTCTATAGCAAGTTGTTTTTTCACGATCGGTCTAAAAAAGTGCTTCGGCACCCAGCAGTTTGAGGTGCATAGAATGTTTTCTAAGTAGTTGAAGTGTTCAGTAGTATAAATCCCAGTACAAGGAAAAGAGCAGTGCCTCGTGAGACAATATCACCACAGTTAATTATTTAGTATCTATGTAAGCGAGTAGCACTGGCATATAGATTCTATCAATTGTATCTTTCATGAATTTTTCTTGGTAACTAACATAATATTTTTGGTGACAAATAATCTTGACTGATCAGTAGTTACGACATCTCTCATTTGTCGCCTGAAATCTTTATTTCAGTATTTGAAAAGTCTCTAAAATTCTTGACTTTTGCATTTAACTAGTCGTTTGTGATAAACTATTTATAAAATTAATTTTGTAATTAGATTAGGTACCTACTTCTTTTTATTTGTCTTAGTTTATTGTGGGTTCTGATTAAAAGATTTTTCTCTCGACTCGCAATAAATACAATAATTAGTTGATTTTCAACCCTGACGTATCTGTATATAATCTAGATTAAAACATTGTTATTATTAATATTTGTATTTAATTATCATGTAGGTAAACCTTGTATTTAGGGGTGACTAGATTTTAGGCTCTCTAAATTTTGTCTTTGGAATTTAAAAAGAATAATAGTTTCTCTATCGATTTGATGTAGTTAAAAACTTGGGTATAAACCTCTTTAGTATTGGAATGATTTAGTTCGATGAGATTGACCTAAACCAGTTGAGTCTGCTGTGTTCCATTAAAAAAATTACTATTTATCAAAAGCCCTTCTAAAATCATATTGTCTTATCAAGAGACACTGCGCCAGAGATCAAGGCAAGGCAGTGTTCATTTTAAGTTTAAGGCTTACGTATCTGTATCCTCTAAAGAGATAGACAATTGGCACATTTTTAATTGAAATGGTAATTATTGTATGCTATTGAAAATTTGCTAAGCGACAAGAAATTCAAACCTCTTTGTTGTCACTATTAGACATTAAACGTAAAATAAACCACTAATAATTTTAAATGATGATATGTTCCTGTGCAAATTAGCCGAGAAAGTATTATTGGTTCATAGCAGACCCTCTCTGGTATAGCAGGCTAGTGATTGAAAAGTGCCCCTCGAATTTGTGTACTTTAAGCCGTATAATCGAAATTATTAAATATTTACATCGTTAGCCGTAGCTGAAACTCTGTCGAATGTATAGATTTTTTACTTCTACGTATTAATCTAAAAGACAGATTAAATATTTTACGATATTTACTAAATAAAATGGCAGTTTTATATGGTAGCCTTTTAAGGCTGGCAACATTTTTCAGAAGCGGGATTTCATTTGAGTAAATTTATATTGAGTAATTAACTGCTTTTTTATTTTGTATTTATCGTAATATTATTTGTGTTAATATACTTGGAATGCAGTATTAGTCTCAAAACAATGTAGGTACTGTCACAACTCAAAAGGTAACAAAGTTATTTATGAACGGGATATATAAAATAAGTGCCTTTTCAATGATGGGAAAGCTATCCAGCTATTCAAATACTTGTTAAGTCGTTCAGACAGTTTTCCAAGTATATTTTCACAGTTTGGTAGCTTGGCAGTTTTACAAACTACCTAATTCAAAGTATCGAGCTACGGATTTACATCACAAGAACTACTTGCCCACTAGAAAAAGAAAATTACATACGAATGACATACGGACTAGGTAATATCACTTGTCACTATCACGCTCAGATACCTGAGCTAAATGTCATGCTAACTCTCGTCCAGTCTCTGCGAGAGTTTCGTATTGTTTTCTCCGCTTTTGTTCGAAAATCAAACTATCTATTGTAGTTAGTTATACATGGCAAACATCCTTGCTCAAGAACGCCGTTTTCAGATACTACAGCACCTTGTATTCTGTTCGGTGGTAAATTGGCAACATGATCCACAAACTACTTTGATGACATACATAAACTTCTTCGGTACCTAGGTACTCAAATTATTGTAAAACTGCCAAGTCTCTCGTTAATGGTACTAGTCGTAGTTTGTAAAAAGATTTAACGCAAAGAGTTTAATCTAGCTTTGTATATTTATCAACGGTTTGCTATTCTGGACCGGTGTTGCCAGGGGGCGGCACTGTTGCGATCTCATTGGAACAAATAAACGAATAGTAGGTAATAAGTAAATGGTTTACATTCTATAATGTTGTTTTATTGGTCTCATTCATTCACCCCTGCCACTCTTCAGTCCGAACCGCTCTTAAGACCGTAGATACTGGTCTTGGCTGAGATGTCCGTTTCAAGATACGTCAAAGTTTGCTAACGTTTACAAACGTGACGTCCGAAAACTGTACCTAATTTTAATCATTTCTAAGGGCCGTATTAATAAACTCGTCTCAACTGTGATCCCCGTCTCAAGATACGTCAAAGTAAACGTCAATCCATAGAAAACTGTCATTTTTGACGCAACTTGTGACGGGGATCAGAGTGGAGATGAGATTATTAATACGGCCCTAAAATTTTGAGACTGGATCTCATCTAAGATCAGTTTACCAGTTTCATACGGTAATAACACTATGAGCTGATCTTGCTGGAGTAAGACTCCTGTTTCAAGACCCTATGAGCATTTACGCACTGCCTCCGAGAAATCTTCGGTCCGAAGTAGCAATTTGTATGAGAGATTGCGCACTAGATCCGAATTCCGTCATCCGATTTCTCATACAAAAAATAAGTAGTAATACTTCTACTTCGGACCGACATTCTCGGATATGGATCGGACGTACGTAGTGCGAAACCGCTCTAAATGTGAAGTCAAGTAAGATAAATACGACCATTATGTAATAGTCATATTATTATTTTTTCGCCGCCATGGCAATGAAGTAGATAGTGTAGGTAGGTAATCTACGCCAAGCAACAATTAAATTGCACGTAAACAACCCGCTAAACAAGGAATCCAAAAGTCCAAAGGGTTCGTTCCCGATACGTCGTAACCCTGTTTCGTCGGAATTAATCATCATAAATAATTCCGACGATCAATCATGTAAAGTGGACCATTATTTACCCACCTACCTAAAAGGAAGGTCAATGTTTTCGAGTGGAGGTAGGCACGCATTAATTATTAAGTCACAGCAGAATCTTGTTGCAAAACATCAATATTAGAATGTTCTTTTATTTTTAATACATAAGTGGAGCTATGCTGCCCCCGTAAAAAAAGGGCACATCTGCGAATTATTCACAGAAGCATATTAAACCCTGTGTAGGTTAATAAAGGTCTCATGTGCAATACCAATTCGTTCGCACATGTGCCTTTTCTTCTTATGAGGGCAGTATGGTAATAGCATAATTTCATTTAACCTTTTCAACGCCATAATATGTCAAATACAAAAGACGTTACTCACACGCCAATGACAGCTAAAAACTAGAGCTAATGTCAACCTTATCTCGTATATACTCAGGTCTATTCTGCGCTGTCAACCGTGACGGATATATCCGTCGCTGGCGTTGAACCAGTGGTGCGGATATATCCGTCAATGGCGTTGAAATTATTTTTTTTAGCCTGTTTTAATGTCCCACTGCTGGGCAAAGGCCTCCCCTCTTTTCCGCCATTCGTCCCTATTGAGCGCATGCTCCTGCCACTCGCTCCGAAACGCGTCCAAAATGTTAATCTTAAAAATCTGACGAAACAAAAATCTGACTAAACAGGAATCCGACGAAACAGAAATAGGTACGACGAATCGGGAACAAATCGTCCAAAGCAGTAATGAATACCGGATTTATAAATTTTGTAAATCGAAGATGTACCTAACTATCCAAATTATAAGATATAGAAAATATAAAGTACTTGAGTTTACTTGTAAAACCTGACCGAAGCCTCGACTTGATAATTATGAAATCTTGGCGTGTGGGGCACTAAGGGCCGTATCAATAAACTCATCTCAACTGTGATCCCCGTCTCAAGACACGTCAAAGTAAACGTCAATACATACAAAACTGACATTTTTGACGCACCTTGTGACGGGCGTTTCAGCCAAGATTACTTTATAAATGCTGACCTAAATGTACTGACTTGACTTTATATCAAGTCAATGGCGGCTAAAAGGTTAAATTTGGCCCCGTGAGTCTGACTAGCGAGTCTTTTAAACTTTTCAACGTCATTGACGGAAATATCCGTCATGGTTGACAATGCAAAATAAACCTGAAAATGTATGCATTAAGGTTAACATTAGCTCTAGTTTTTATTTGACATGGCGTTGTAAAGGTTAACAATAAAACCAAGTTACAAAGGGCCGTTTAGGCGATCAACTTTTTCAATGTGTTGCTGTCAACTATTGCTGTCTTACACTTACTTCGTATGTTAGAGCAAGACACCAATATTCCATACATTCTAAAACCTTTTGGACACGAAATAATCAGCGAGGAACGCCATGTCACATACAAAAGTCACTCGCATGCCAATGACGGCTAAAAGCGGAGCTTATTTCAACCGTACGTCGTAGACACTCAGGTCTATGTTGCTTTGTCAACTGTGACGGATATATCCGTCGTTGGTGTTGAACCGAACGAATATATCCGCCAATCGGGTTGAAATGGTTAAAACTGAACAAAATGGCGTTGTTTTCATCAGAGATGTACAGAGCAGCTAAGGTTTGTATTTAAGGGTTTACACGTACAGTACAGTACAGACGTCATAAGAAGCTGTACATGTTAGTACCTTGTCATAGTTACGTATTAAAGTGAGAATAGTTTGAAATTAGTATCAATAGCTGCGATATGGTACTAAAATGTACAGCTTCTTATAAGGTCGACCGTACCACAACAACACCACATCGCGACAAAAAGTGATCAAGCATTTTCCTATAACAAAAGGCGCCACTATGTAGTAGGAAGAACTGTGCTAGTGAAGCTCTAAAGGTATCTGCCCACTACACCGTGTCATACCATGAGTGTACTATGAACGTATTAGGCACGAACGCTCACTGCTATAGACGCCGGTAGCAGACCTCCGCCGCGGAACTGTAGTAGCGAAACTCTGGCAACGAAATAACGTTCAATTTCGTATTAAATATCACGATTCCGCCACAGTCTCGCGGTTTCGCGGCGGAGGTGTGCTACCGGCAAGAAAGTGACGTCAGGAAAGAATCTCATACTCTCATACTTTTCATACTTTTCTCATAGGCATAGTCTCATACTTTTCAATGAAAAGTTTTTATTGTGTGTAACACGTTCCTATTACGGTCATGGTATGATCCGGTGTACTGGGCAGAGGGCGTAAG
Source organism: Tortrix viridana (assembly GCA_963241965.1). NCBI lineage: Eukaryota > Metazoa > Arthropoda > Insecta > Lepidoptera > Tortricidae > Tortrix > Tortrix viridana. The sequence goes on along the minus strand of OY725198.1, from coordinate 1,420,088 downwards.
GTTCCATACTTACAGCCTGGCCACCCCACGACGGTGAGCGATCGAATTGAGCGGTTGCGACGGCGGTGAGCAAATTTTCTCTCCATTGCTCGGTCACCGCACAGCGGTTAATTGTCGTTACACGCAATGACGCCATGCATTATAAAAATTTACTCACCGCTCAGCTGGTCGCGCAGTCGTGGCCCTTACATACAGTACTACCCTACCTTCCTTAATTGGTATTCGTTTTTCCATGAAAAAATGAGACAAAATATAGGTATACTGCCAGTTTGCGAGTGCAAGGCGTAGCGATAGCTAGCCGAACGCTATTAACGGCCGCACTCAGAGACGTCAATTAACTTTTAAGTTTGAGTAAAGTGGCTGCTGTCACTTTCTTTGCTATAGCAATAGAATAAGGCGCAGCCACTTTAATGAAACTTAAAACTAATTAACCGCCCGGCTCAAGTGGGATTTGGCCGGTCATGTCTGCCGCATGCACCCAGACCGATGGGCTAGTGTAGCTACCAAGTGGGTGCTGCAAAATAGGCGACGCAGACGGGGCAGGCCTGAACGGAGATGGCGGGTCGACTTGGACGTATTTGTTAGGAACTGGCCGGAAGAAGCACTGAATAGGGGCTCGTGGAGATCAGGGGGAGAGGCCTTTGCCCAGCAGTGGGACACTCAAATAGGCTATTACAAAAAATCTAATCCAAGATAACTTAATAACTTACACATTTATAATATTAGTAAGGAAGGATATTACTTAAGGAAAGTTGGGTAAATCTAGAATGATCCCTGTAACAGCTCATATATACTTTTCTGTGACTTTTCATAAATAAATCAGATTGTTGATGATTGTGATTGTGACATACTTATTTCCCAATATCTAATTTAAGTAGGTACCTTAGTTTCTTTGAAATCATGCGCAAAACAACGGTCATTTATAATAAAAAAGTACGAGGCAATGTCATAGCCAAACCAAACTGGAATTTAAATCATTCCAAAGCTCTCTCCGTAAACGACAAAGCGATTAAAAAAATATCTGTAACTTTTTTATTTCAACACACGTTTCCCGCGAAAAGCGTTTCGTTCCACCGCTATGTTGCGCCTAAACAATGTCGCTTAATTGCTTTGAGTGTTCGCGCGTTTTAATATTTTTAATGTGCGATGTGTTTCCATATTTAGACGACAACATTAAGATTGTAGGGTGAGATAATTGTAATCGAGTCGAGGGTGGGTTTTGAGAGGAAATGCTAACTACATACAACACACAACTACCCCTACTAATTCAAATGTTTTTCTGCTTCTCTATTTGTTATCCTTTTACGACTAAATTGATGAACACTTGATGAAATTTAGCATTGAGAATTAGGTATAATATTGTAAAGTAGTTTGCTATTAAAGGTCATATCAGCTCAATGTATTTGATATGAACAGAACAGAACAGAACAGATATCAGCTCAATGTATTTGATATCATGGTAGGTATTATATTGTTATAGGAATTGCATCTATAGGTAAACAATTTCAAGTTTATCCGACAATTAGATTAACTTCGTGTACAGTCGAATTCATAATAGTAGCTGTACATTTTAATACCTTGTCGCAGTATTGACATACTAAATTCAAACTATTGACACTTATAACTTATAATACGTAACTGCGACATGGTACTAAAATATACAGCTACTTATGAGTTCGACTGGACCTATGATTATTAAAATGGTGTGCATAAGTACACAAAAAACAAATCAAAAATCAAAAATGTTCATCATAGAAAACTTTTCCGAATCAACACAAAAACATAAATTTCATCACTATGCGTGTACATTACATAGTTCTTTTAAGAACGGGCACAGGACCGTAAGTTCTAAACACAACAACTTCCTGTACCTCTACCATGAGTTGCTATCGAAAACTCGTGTTACGTTCTACAGTCGATAGCGAGTAAACGTCCTTCGAATAGTTTTTGATTAAACTCGTACCATGAGTCACATAAACGTTTACTATTCTCGCTAACGTTAACTCGATAGTTCGTGTAGTTATCGTTACGTGTGCCTAATTTCACACCAAACGAAGTTGTCTCTTTCTAACTACAATAAAAAGACAGAGTAAGGATGATATTGGGCTAAAAGATAAGTATCCATGTCATCCATTTAAAAATATAGAAATAACCCTGCTAATTTAAAAAAGTGCCCTAGAGCAGTGTCACTATGTAAGTGTAAGTGATTCTTGAATTTGTTTTGATTTTTTTGTCAATGTGACAGTTCATTCATACGTCTGTGTATAGTCAAATTAGACAAAAACTTATTTATTTATGTGCCTAAAGTTATAATATACTTACATATAAGTCATTAATTTCATATCTCATGGCATTCTTTTAAAAAAATGCTTTACAGGAAGAAGTTACTGAAGTGGCACTAGAAACAAATGACAGCCTATCAATTTTCCTGCTAAATGAATAACTTGCTCAACAAACTTGTTCCAGTAAGTTTCCCTATCATTGTTACTATTGAAATAAAATAAACAATTTATTATATATATTTAAGATAAAAATTCATTTAATTCATGTCCTAGGAAAGATTATTTCAATGTGTTTTTTTTTCACTGCAGGCGTTGGAGACTGGAATCTACTTGTACCACTTGTACCAGGGACATCAGCTCAGCCCTCCTTTTTTCCACCATTGCTTGTGGCTAACAGCACTTGCAGTGAACAAGACTTGGTGGACAGAGAGTATCCCGAAACAGTTAACAGCCCAGGTATAGTGACTGCAATGACAGTCAATTTCCATCAGCTCTTCAAGAAATAGGTTCCAATAAATTTTGCTGTTATTATCACATTTTAGAGTAAAATGTACCTACCTATCTAGTTTCATTAGTTAATTAAGAATTCAAAATAGTACTGTAAACGTTTTTTTATCCATTACAGCCCTGCCCGAGGTGGACGGGAGTGAGACCGGAGTAACGCACGGTGGTGAGCCTGCGGTCACAAGAACAGCATTAAGAGCTGCTAATGCCAGGTGGCAGAGCCCCAAGCTCTTACCGCCCACACCGCGTCAGTGGCGAAGACGTCAGGTGCAAAACCACTAATCTCCTGTCTACAGAAGGACTCGCACCCAGACAGTCAGATTTGGCAAGGCAAGCCTTTGTCAGAGCTGACAGTGAATGGCGAGCTTTTAAACAGGAAGTGGAGCGGGAGAGGAATAGGTTAAGGGAATCAGAGTTTAGAATGCAAGAACAGTGGTTAGATTTATTTGGTAAATTTTTAGCATTAGGAAATATAATTGTAGGTACTTTAGCAAATAAATAAAGATTTTGTGTAATAAATAAAGATTATGTGTGATGTATGAGTACTTTTTATTTTTATATTAAACAAAAAACAGAAAACATACATACGTACAAGTATTTGGAAATAATGCATTGATGCAAGTCTTCTAACTAATTGATCCCGCAGTGCTCTCTCCATTAATAAATCACTGGTGCCTTCATTTTCCAACACTAACTCCTGGCCCTTAAATAGTTCTGAAAATAATAGGTACCTACAACAAACATAATAAAGATAAGGACATATTTAGTATTAAAGTTAATATATAATCATTATCTTTCACTATAAATACCTTGACTTTCTTCAGACATATCCTTGTCATCAGGATCGGGAACATTATATTTGTGAGTGGATTTCAAATCCGTGTAGTACGTTAACGAATCGCACAAATTCTCAAAAGCTTCCTTACTGAGCCTATATCCTTTAATAAAATTTATTCTCAGTTAAATTTTGAAGTGGATTTCTTAACGTAATATTTCTCATATCAGCTTGAAATCCTCCTTGTTTTCGTCGTTCGTCTTCATAAGCCTACATATTCCACGCTAAATAATGTATTGCCGATATTATTTGGATAGATAAATAATTGGAGTAACGTATTAAACAATAATTCTATGTTTTCACGCACCAATTTGCTAGTGAAATAGTTAACTACAGTCGATACGGTATTTTTCGATGACATCTGTCAAATTTACGACTCATGGTACCGATGTTCTACGGCAACGGTTACAAAACGTTAGTCGCTAACGAATAGATTTCGATAGGTAATTTACCGTTGTACTCATACTAGCGATCTTTAGTTCTTTAAGTGACCGCTAGAGGAGCTGTACAATTCTCCATACAAATCGTTTACGCCGTCGCTAGCGAGTGCGGTCACTGTAAACTCATGGTAATGGTACTGGACGGCTAGCACGAGAAGCGAGAAAATACAAGATGTCGCTCTGGTGCAATGGACACGCGCCCCCGTATTGCTCGCACGTGGTCAAAATCTCTCTTATTTTTGCCATAAAATTGCAATATAATGTGGCCGGCGATTTGAATTATTCCCACGTACCGCTAGGAATGCTTTTTTACGTTTTTAGGGCAGGAGACAGCATTTTAGAATTCGGGAATATGCATTCATATTTTTTGCTTTAATAAAAAGTCATTCATGTAACAAACGGTAGAGAAAAAATATTATTCGAATAACTAAGACTTAAGCCATTTAAGATTTGTTTCTATCTCTTTCTAGCAAACTAGAATTTAACATGGAGTTTATATGGCCGTGGTGCCCGCTGCCGCCACAGTTCATGTCGGATCTCTCTGTCCAATTAGTAGCTTTTAAATTCATGCATATATACCCTATCCCGTACGGTGCTTGGAAATTCCACGTTGCAATTGTACCTACGTAGGTGTAATTAGTTATACAGTCTGAACTTTAATTATTTCGAGGAAAGTTTTGAAATAGGTACATACCTAATCTGTAATCATTGTAAGGGTGGTTGTGATATTATTTTGGTAACTTATTGAAATTCTACCCATTTAACACAATTTACACATCCTAACTACTTGTTTGCTTATTTGTAATCACGTTATCGAAAACGGCTCTAACGATTTCGATGAAATTAACAACATCAGGGTTTACGGGGGCGAAAAATCGTTCTAGCTAGATCTCATAGCGGGGAAAATTCGTTATCCCCGTAATTTCACGCAAAAATATTTGCCCGCGCAATATTTCGATGCGGCCGCCACCGTCTGATTAGACTAATGGTTAGAGCGTTGTTGGCATACCACGACAAAACTGCGGGTTCCAACACAAACTATGGACCGGTGTTTTATGTTTTCTTTTGGTTCTTTTTTTGTGTAAACCTTTTGTTATTGTTTTGTTTTTGTATAGAAATCAATAAAAATTCGGTTTCGACCCAAGCGACGACGCTTTGTCTCCGAGGTACTTACTAACAAAATGAATGTTTCCGTCAGCAGTTCAGCTTTTATTTTCTTAATTTAAAGGAATTCTAGCTTTCCGTCCACCGAGAAGTCGTATATCGCTGCTTCCTAGAAAAACTATTTCCATACCAAATTTCATGGAAATCGGTTCAGCAGTTTTGCCGTGAAAGCGTAACAAACAAACTCACTTTCGCATTTATAAAATTGAAAGACTACTTATTTTACCGATTGTTCATATTATTTAACGAAAAAAATTACACTTACATGAACTTTCATTCATATAAGCGTCGTTAAAACATTCAATCCATTTGATCCGTCATGCGGTCAGAACGTCATTTTTAATGTCCACCATGATAATGATGACGTTATTACGCGGGGAGTGGCCCCATTCGGCTCGAGGGCGCTCCGGTGGGCGCTAGTTCACGAGGCTGCGTGAAATAACAATGATTGTAGCTGTATTTAACCGTGTCCCCTTGTTTTGCCGACATTCATCGAATATGTAATTTCACTGAATTTCATTTAATTGAAAGCTAATTTCTGCTGAAACCTTATTGTTTTCAGGTTATCTTAAGCATGGGTTAAGTAGGTTAGGTTAGACCTGTGATCACCAAAAATTATAACTCGTGCACGTGGGAATGCCTGTCGATGAAATGAAAATTCAGCGAAGTAAAACATTCTATGAAATGAGTGTCGGTGATTCAAGGATAAACCGTATTTAACAAATACCAACTAATTTACAAAAAGCTTTATTTAAATTCTTATGTAAGAAAGCTGGTGCTAGTTAAAATATTTAGTACTAACTTTTGCCCGGGACTCCGTCCGCGTAAAAGTAGTTTATCGTGTATCCCACGGGAACTATCAAATTTTCCGGGATAAAAACCATCATATGTCCTTCACCGGGACTCAAACGATAGTTCATATCAAATTTCATTTAAATCGGTTCAGCGGTTAAAGCGTAGCGGTAACAGACAGACAGAGTTACTTTCGCATTTATAATAATAAGTAGGGATGGGGAATTTAAATTAATCTAATTTAAATTTAAATTGCGCTTCAATTTTAAACTTAATCTTATCCCACTTCCTGCTCATATTACAAATGTGAAAGTTTGTATGAATATTTGTGTTACAAACGCCTAAACGACTGAGCGGATCCAAATTAAATTTGGCACACATATAGTTAGGTCGCAGATTGACACAGGATACTTATTAACCCGGAATTTTTTATAGTTCCTGAGGGAAAGCGATATATCGCTTTAAGTTATAACTTAAGCAATAAAATGAGTCGCGAGCAAAATGCGAAATGAATTAAAATGGTGAAACCAGCGCCTAAATGAAAATGCAAGCAGTCACATGTCTTGTGACGGATGACGTAAATCCACTCTGTTTCTTAGTTACCGTATAAAAGGTTAACATTGTCATAAATAAATTAAGGAGATAATCTCACACAAAATACTTACTTAGTCCTAGCTACGAGCAGGCTCTAGGCTTCAGGTACTATGAGTACTAAATACTTATTATGTACCTAAACATAGAAGACGACCAAGACATCAGACAATCAAATTAATGATATTAATCCACGGAAACCTACTTATAAAACATTAGAACGTTTCAAGTCGGTCGCAAAAGAACAATTTTCCGTTTCACGCGCGATTTCCCGCGGCTGGCGGTGACAGTTGTCATTTTTCCCGCCCAAATCGCCCCCGAGCAATAACCAAACGCCAAACGCAACATCGCGCGTGACTGGTAATCGAAAGTTTGTTTTGTAACCCGCGAGTGCCGAAGGATGCTTTGACCTGTATGTATGGTAACAGATGACCTGATTTTGAGTATTTTGACAAACAAGGTGTCGTTAGATTCGTCTGACAGATCGGGTATCACTGGGTTGGGTACTTTAATTTGAAAAAATAAAAAATGGCGGATTGAAAAGAATTTTTAACATGGGTATTTAACATACATAGAAGAATGACTATTAAATCACGCAGTAGGGTTTTTAAACCTTAGGTACTTTTTGTTAAACTTGTTTACATGCTTTAATTAACTCCGCATATTTGTTTGTTTGTTTGAATATTTAGTTCAAAGTTTGCAAGTTAATTTTGATCCAGTTTTATTCATTGGAGTGGGCTGAATGGAATAAAAAAAAAGTCAAGTGCTAGTCACACTTGTGTACTGAGGGTTCCGTACACATTTGGCCGGATTTAGTATTTGTTGTTTTTCTATAGATATTGTTCTATAATCATACCAAATTTGACGCTTGTACGAGTATGTTTTACCGTTTTTACGATACAACAAAAATAAAAATACGTTAAAAAAACGTTTCTTAATTTAACGTTCTAGTTTTTTTTTATTTGTTAGGAAATCCGCTGTAAAAACAATTCGCTATGTATTACGGTTCAAAAGATACAGCTCTTTAAAGTTAGGACAGATTTTCGGAAGGACAGCGTAGCGTAGGCATAGTAATGGGTCCCGTTTGACACCATTTGGGTATGGAACCCTAAAAATGACTTGAATTTGGAATAAATCCATACTTCGAATCTACTACGCATAACTGGTTTTTATTCTTGTACGTTGTACTAAAAAAATTGCTTTTATGTAGGTAATGGGTGGTATATTATCTCCACAGTCATGTTCTCATAAAAGCTGGCGCCGTAAGTAAAGTATGGCTATACTAGGGGTAGTCCGGATAAACCCAGTAAAAACCCCAAAATACACCACACAAACCACATCTAACCCCACTAATCACCCGCTTTAGCAAACGTCATTTTTCCCGCCTATACCACAGACAAGATAGAACATAAATCGCGTCATAACACGCTTATCGCCGTTCATACGCCATTACCCGCGGCTGCCATAGACGGATTTAATGTTCGCTGTGTTTATGGTTCTGTATTATTTCCATTTCGCGGTGTAGGCTGTAGCGCGAATGAAGCGCGAATTTGAAGTTTAAGTGGTCTAATAAAAAGGTCTAATTCTGTTTGTAAATATGTAAGTAAGTAATTTATTGTAAACTGTGTACAAGAGATGGAAAATGAAATAAATAGCATCAACAGTTGCCCATTGCTAGCATACAATTATTTTTCTTATGTCTAAAAAAAACACATGAATTTTATGAATGAATACATGTAAGGTGGTCAAAGAATTCGTTTAGATCATAAAATACATTATTGATAAGCCAGTTTTTTAACTTAATCTTAAAAAAATGCCCTCTAATGTTTTCAAATCATTGGACAGAGCCTTAAAAGCGCGTACCTATTGCAGTAGTGCGTGTTTTATTACAGTAGTGCTAAATGCGGTGTTATTAATTAGGTAGCTTCTGGACGTTATCCGCTATGAAATAGTTTTTTTTTTCGGAAAAAACGAAAGTCCATCCATTATTTTTATTGGTCGTTATGGCTAAAATCACTATATGTCTTGTAAATACATAAAATCCGACCGTATCTCATACAACAACCCACTAAACTCGCGATATTACAGAGTTAATTTATGTCCGTGGCACATCCATCATGGCCGCCGTAATTAATGTTCAGCACACCTGAACTTCTGGACGTTTCGTAAGCAGGGATTTGTCGAATTAAACGCTCGTGGTGTTGGCTAAATAGTTGTTTTAAACACAGACAGACACCAGGCACCTAATCTTTATTAATATGCGCTGAATAGTTTTACCTGATTGCCGAAGGAGGGTAATGTTTTGATCTGTATACAGGGTGACCTCGAATTGGTAATACAAATTCAAAGTACTACAGAGAGCTTCCCTAAACCAATCGCTTCTACGAGGTCTCACGCTTAATTTTAAAACATAAGTACTTTTTTTTAAGTTTTCTAATTATCCCATTTTTTTTGCTTAAATTGGTTACCCTACCATTACCTTTAAAATGAAAGAGGTTTAAAGTATTTCAAATGAACACTTTCCTCTTTGGTTCGTTATCTGACACATCATTTATGATAATAGCGTATCTTGATTAGTAAATTGTCACTTGTCTTGTCAAAGAAAGTAAGAATTTTCGTATTTAATTAAGATAGTAATTAAACAAAATGCCCCGAGCTTATCCTTATACGAATATTCAGCGAATGGATATGTTATCTTTTTATTTTACGTCACGAAGTACCGTACGAACTCAAGCATTGTTTCATGAACGACACCCTGACTGCCCAACTCCTACTCGTGTTCTAATAAACTCCATTGTCCAAAACTTAAGAGATTTTGGACAGTTTACTGTCCCAGTGCACGCTCAAGCTCCGGGCCGGCGGCCGCGGTACTCGCAGACGTTTCGGAGACGAGTTCTCGATTATTTTAGCCACCACCCAGAGGCGAGCTCAAGGGACGCTGCCGCAAGATTCGGAACGAGCCAATGGTTTATTTGGCGATTACTGAATGCTGAAGGAAAGTATCCGTTTAAATTCCAAAGGGTGCAGGATATCATATTAGCCGATTATCCTAGAAGAGTGCAATTTTGTCGTTGGCTGCTGCAAAATCTACACTTGAACATTTTATGGACCGACGAGGCAACATTTACAAGAGTAGGCATGTTCAACGTTCACAATGAACACTGGTGGTCTGATCGTGAAGCAAATCCTCACGTAACTCGCAGGGACTCCTACCAGACACGTTTCTCGGTAAATGTTTGGGCAGGAATACTGAACGACTGTTTGATTGGTCCTCATTTCATTGACGGAAATTTAAATGGACCGAAATATGAAGAATTCCTGAGAAATGTGTTACCGGTATTGCTACGAGAGGTGCCGCAGCAAAATTTGGAGGCTCTGTATTACCAGCAGGATGGGGCACCAGCTCATTTTTCCCTGCGTGTGCGAAGCTACTTGGACCAAGAGTTCCCTGGGAGATGGATTGGACGCTGTGGCCCAGTCGCTTGGGCTCCTAGAAGCCCTGATCTCACACCTCTCGACTTCTTTTTGTGGGGCGAAATAAAAAGGAGAGTGTACGCACGGGAAACAGATACTGTGGGTGAACTTCGCCAAAAGATAGTTGAGGCATTTAATAATGTAAAAACCAATGAATTTGTTCTCCACAGATTGAAAGACAATCATAGGCGACGGGCAGAGTTATGTATCCAAGAAGGCGGGGGTCATTTTGAGCACATTTTAAAAGTTGTTTAAGTTTTACAATTTTGTATTTTGTACTGTACGTTATTCAACAATAAATTATTTTTAATAATTCACTCATTATTCAGTTATTCACTTTATCAGATAATTTATTAGGGTACCTACTTAAAACTAAAGGGTTGGATGGATATCAGCACCTAGTTTATTAATAACATCGAGTGATAGATACAGGAATGGAAATTGAGACACATTTTGTTCCTTGTCGCTTTGGGTGGCAGTGCGTCACGTTGAATGTCCACTGTCATTATCTCCGTCGTTGTTGTGACAGAGTACAAAATGGTGCGAGAATCAATTTCCTTGTCTGTACGACAGATATGCATGACGTCATGTAGGTTAACCACACTTGGGATTTTAAATTATTTTTATTATTTTGTTTTGTTAGAAAATTAACGATAATTAAGGAAAGCTAACTTTAACAACTGAGTTAATGCAATACACTATTAGTGATTAACTGAATCATAATCAAGTATTTTGTATTACCAATTCGAGGTCACCCTGTATATAGTTCTTTGCCTGTATAGAGGCTAAATTAATAGCCCAAAATAGCGGATACAAAAAAAAGAGGTTTTTAATATAAATAGGTAATATTATGTACTTCCGCAAATACGGATTCGCGGGCAAGAGATCGTAATAAAATCCGGAAATATTAAACTTATCTTCGGTTTGTTTCCAGGCGGCGTTACGTTTTAAAGTTTCCTCCATTGTTCGAACCCGTCCGGGTTCCGGATAAACACGGGCGCGCGTCGTCCGGTTTTTGCGATTCCATTACCCGCCGGCAAATGACCTGTGAACTGATAACTGGGGGGCGCGAGTGACCGGAGGCGGCGGGGAAGGAATATTGCCATTTGGTCATTCTTTTTCGTTTATCTTAAAGTTCTCAGACGAAAAAAGTTGTATGTTATAAAACGAGAAACATTTGTAATCACGTTCTTAAAATTGCGACACGGTTTACGGGGGCGAAAATTCGATCTAGCTAGGTCTCATATCTGGGAAAAATCTTTTTCACCGTATTTTCACGCAAAATTATTTCCCGCGCAATATAGATAGTTCGTAATTTAGGGGCGGCTGCCGCCGTCTGAATAGACTGATGGTTAGAGCGTTGTCCTACTACGCAAAGACAGCGTGTTCGAACCCCAGTGGATCGGTTTTTTTAAATACGACTGCGCGAAGCTAAAAGAAGGTGAGTCTATGTATAAATGGATATAATCAAAAAGCGAATAATAATTTCGAAAATATCTTCCTGTGAATGTGACAGTATTTGCGTGATTATAAATAATTATCATTCAATAACGCATACGGGAAAACGAATTTGGATTAAATTAGTATCTATTTGAGAATATTATTATTCAACCTGTCATCAGGTCTAACTCTATTTAGCCATGTAATAATTGATGAAAGTGGTAGTAATAAGGGGCTGGACGACGAGGGTGCGTGGAGGCGCGAGGAGCCAAGTTAAACTAGTAGTTTTAACATCAGTATTAGAACACCTTTATTATTTCCAAAGCCATAACATATAAAAAAAAAAAGTAAAATACAACTACGTATGTCACATTTTTTTTCCCGCTTTGTGGGGGTGAAGAGTAACTTTCAGGGGAGGTGTACTATACACCGAATTAACACATTTACCGTAACTTAACGTTACGCCCTGCAAGATGTGACGAGCGTAATTGTATGAAATAGACAAGTAAGTAAGCAATAATAGATTATAAATACTGTGCGCTAGTTTTTAAGATGTTCTTTATATCGGATCTTCCGAATACAGATCTACGACTAACCATGTCTGGTTTCACTTAACCGAACCAACCTAATCTCCACCTATCACCAACATATCTCAGCCAAGCTATAACGTATTTTATGTACAGTCAAGGTCATAAATATGTGTACACGTTTACTACCTTGTCACTTTAATCGCTGTGACATTCATAAATGTCCGTTTAAACATGACATTAAATTGTCTAATAATTCTTTTTTAAACCTAATTATTATTTTTGAAACCGCTATTTTCCTGTATCTTAGGGCAGCCACACACCGCAGGATGATTCCGGCTTCCATATCATCTACCCGAGGTTAAACAGCTCGCGCTTGGCCGCGCACGCTGCGGCAACAAAATAACCACACTAACAGCAAACACCGTGCCGCATGCGGCATCGTGCCGCATAGAGCCAGGCCGCAACACTGGAGCGACGCCGCACCGTAAAAATCTACGACATCGCACAACGCAAATGTAATGAAATGTAATGTACTCTCGTATTGCGACGCGACGTCGTTTTTGCGTTGCGGCGTCGCATTAATTCTGGCACAATCCTTTCTTGCAATATCATATAAATATACTTAATGGACTAAGTATGCAAATGATGCGGAAAACAGTTTTATCAATATACTCTAATTTTTACCTACTTGGTTCTGTGGCGTAGGACGTAGCATGGAATATTTAAAATTTTAAATCCAAAATTCAAAATTTAAATTTCGAAATTCGAAATTTCGAAATTAGAGAAATTTATTCAGTAAATTGGCCACATGCGAGCTCTTTTATACGTCGGCACAGTACGTCGGTAATATGGAGTGAATTTACTATCGCTTCGGACACTACCAATATTGCAGAGAAGAAGCGCCGCAACAATCTCTAGCTGCGGACTTAGTATGCATGCACGAGATAAAATAATGAAACATCTATTCCATATTCTAACGTAAGACTTAACGCTTAAGGTTTAAAATAAAATTGTCTCGTCCTGACTTTTATTACCTTTTATTACCAAGCGACTATTGCGATTTTCACTTTTTATAGCGATTTTGTCGACACGGGACACTTTTATTAAGCTTAGTCTTACGTTAGAATAGGGAATAGCTGTATTCATTTCCCTAGCACCTGTCAAATTTTCTCTCGTGCTTGCATGCTAGGGGGCCAAAAGGTCATTTTTTCAAACAATGAAGAGAGCTCTATGGTCTTCCCACTTTAACTTTTTGAGACTTTAACGCTTTGAGTCTGACAAAGGGTACTTTTTATTTCGGAAAATAGGACAGTTCCCGTAGGAATAGCGAACACCGACTAAGCGGACGGAGTAAAAAAAAAGGTTAGTAGCAAATCCTACTTAAATCAATAACTAACTTAGTTTGCGCAACAGAACGTGTACCCAATAACAGATATTGCGGCATGCAACAGCTCCCGTTTGCCTTTATTAATGGCGACGCCATTTTCTGCCGATTAGCACTTTTGGAAGAATGGCTCTAATGTGCTTAATGGAGCGACCCAATCTTTCTCGGTGAGTGGGTGCCTAAGGCTGTTAATTAGGTATTTCGTGAAAAAGATTTGGCTGTTTAGGATAAACTCATCGAATTCCGTGACTCGCTCAATTCAGTGGTAGCATTCTATAATTCGCCATATAGCCCTGCTAATAGAATCTAGGAACTGATACGACCTTACTGTTATACGATCTTAGACTTTTAAATAGGCTAAGGCAAATACCGTGGAGTTTATAAGCTGATAAGTCGAGATTTAAACTTAAGGAAATTTGTATTTAGAACAGATTGCATAAGGTTTAAATTACTTCGTGGTTTTTTGACGACTTAACTTTTTCACGCCATCATCCACGGTAAGGGTGTATTTTAGGTCCCAATTCGACCTGCAGGGTTCTATGGCGGATTATAGAACTGCTACCGCGGAGTTGAGCGAGTCACGGAATTCGACGGGTTTACTATACTGCGTGACTCGAATGAAATGAGCTTTTTATGAAGTGCCAGTGCTGTATTTGGTCAAGTGTGAGTTCGGTGCACCGAGGACTCTTCAATCCTACTAATCCTACTAATATTTTAAATATGAAAGTTCGAATGGATGTTTGTGTTTGAATCACGCTTAACGTTTGAATGGATTTGAATAAAATTTTACACAGATAGGTAGTTTATATCCAGAATTGGCACTTAGGATACTTTTTACCACGGGGAATTTGATAGTTCCCAAGGAAAATTAAATAAACAGACTCCGCGGGCAAAAGTTAGTACATTAATTAAAAAAAAACGTTTCTGAAATAAGTTGATAGTATGGTGATTTTATTTTATGCTGTGTTAGAGTCCCACTGCTAGGCAAAGGCCTCCCCTCTTTTCCGCCATTCGTTCCTATTTATTTTATTTAGGGCGATAAAGAAGCAAAACCAAATAAAAAACGTAACGTTTTTTATTTCGTTTTGCTTGTTTATTATAGAAATAAATTGTTAATTGAAATGATAATACTTAAGAGTCAATTTTTTTTTTTACACTATAATTTACATAATTATACTATAAGTAGCAGAAACAAAACGCATCAAAGCCATCAAACGTCAAACTCGTTATCATATACGCTAATTTCGCCGTAGCCAAACCAAATTCCAAATAATATTTCAACATAAAGTGAGTTTTATGCTATTGAAATAAAGACTTTATTCAAAAAACCGAAGTCTTGAAGCTGGAATAATATTATACAAATTATGTTACTAGTGAATGTGTTTCTGTCATAATCAGCTGTTGTTAACTTGTTAGTGTTGTTTTAATATTGTAAATTTATAACAAAAGTACCTTAAATTATATATAATGCGATACGTATCGCAATTATTTCAGCCGCTGTTGACAATACCAAAGAATGCCAAGATAAAGAACACTGAGATTACCTGTAAAAGTCAAAAGGTGAGGTTAGAAAATTCCGTATTCATTTTACTAAAGAAATATTGATGTTGCGTTCTCAATATCTTCTGTAATAACTTCTTTGGGACTACTTCTAATTGATAACTACTAACTGTCAACGTTCCTAATACCTCCAGAGTAGATTTTCTCAAATATCTTTATTGTACAGATTTTTTCTCTACTGTTTTACTATAATATGTACTTTTAGATTACGGCTATGAGAATAGGTCCCAGGTTTGATCGCTGGTAAAACCAAATAGGTATTTGTGTAATGAGTATGAATTTGTTTTTGACTCCTGGATGTTTTCTATTACCTATTGAATTATTTATTTACTAATGACCCGCCCTCACTTTGCTCCGGGTAGTATTATATACATAAACCTTCCATGAAAAATTATCTAACTGATAGTGAAAACCGCATTAAAATCCGTTGCGTAGTTTGAAAGATCTATGCATACATACAGAGGGACAGATGGTGGGAAGTGACTTTGTTTTATACTATGTAGTGATTTTATCTAGGCAGTAATATAGGTTGTATCTATAGTAAAAGTGTAGACCAGTTTCAGAATAGGTTAAGTTGTAAAAATTGCCCCTTGATATTAATTTTACTTTGAATTGCTTTGAATTACAACTAGTTCTTAAAAAAAAATTACTTTCAATTTCAGCTCCTCCTACAATATGGTCTCATCCGGCCAACATCTTCCGGTTTCTTCGCCTTGCTGCCATTAGCCCAGAGAGCTCTAGACAAGCTAGAAGCCTTGGTCAGACGGCACATTGAGGATGCTGGTGGTCAGAGACTGTCTCTGCCAGCATTGACGGAGGCCGGGCTGTGGGAGAAGACGGGGAGAGTCAGCGAGGAGCTGCTGAGGGTGCAAGATCGACATGGAAAGAAGTATTTATTGGCACCGGTGTGTATTTATTTTTATTGCATTATAATGATTTATAACTTAAAGACTGGTGAGTAGGATGCTAGGATGCACCCTGACATTGCATGTAAGCGGACATTAGCAGATATTAGCAGACTCGACAGACATTGTCCTTCCCAAATAAACCCGATCACCACCTACCTGGTCTAACTGTCAATCTAAACCATGCCCACTGAAACTGCCATCAAAATCAGTCCAGACATTTAAGACAGTGACATACGCACAGACTTATATAATACAAAAAGATAGCCGTATACACTCAATTCAATTCAATTTTTTGTTAAAATGGCGTCTGTCCATGAGGACAATTCGGCCAATGTCAAAGTTTGAGGTTACATGTGATCGGTTCTTGAAAATGTTATTAAAACATTTAGAGTGTTATATTCTCCGAGGTCAGAGGCAAGAGTGTCGGCCGCCGCTCGCGCTGACCACTCCACCGAGCTCTTCAACACCACTGAGGCACTAAAAAACGCGACAAAATAATCGACACGTGCAGCAACCAACACTTGTCACAGAACTCCCCGTATACACTCCGTTCTTGGCAAATGATGTGACCCCATTCCATTTATTAAATTTGGTCTAATAGTTAAGAACATCCGATTTCTTTATAACAAACGTACATACAGACTGTTTAATTGATTATCCGATTTTGGCTACTTATTATCGTGTATTTAATAAAAACCGGTAATTTACCAGCTAGAAATGAAAATACCAATATAAACAGAAATGAAATGTACGCGGTTAGCAACCAGGTAGTGACCCTGCCTATGAAGCTAGCGGTCCCGGGTTCGGATCCCGGTATGAGCAAATATTTGTGTGATGAGCGCGAGTATTTGTGACGTTCTCAATATAAATATATGGAGGCAGGCGGTTACGCCGTTTTTAGAACTGTTACCATAGTATTCGTATAGTTACAAGAATAAGAAGAGCTTAACTGCCTTCCTCCATAAGGTCCCTTTATATTGAGAACGTTACATTTATTCCTGAGTCATGGATGTTTTCTATATATTTATCTATATAAGTGTGTATATCGTTGCCTGGTACCCATAGTACAAGCCTACAGCTTAGTTTGGGACTAGGGCAATTTGTGCGAGAATGTCCCTGATATCAAAATCAAAATATTTATTCAGTAAATTGGCCACATACGGGCTCTTTGGCCATATACCATTGGGATATCAAGGTAATCAGGCGTGTTGTTTGCAGACGCATGAAGAGGCCATTGCAGACCTGCTGGTGGACGCGGGACCCGTGTCGTACAAGCAGCTGCCCCTCCTGGTGTACCAGGTCGGATAGCTTTACTGGTCTTCACGCTTTAAAAAAAACATGTTAACATTCTTCTCTCGGGTGCTACCAAATTTTCTACAACAAAAACCGGTCAAGTGCGAGTCGGACTCGAGCACTGAGGGTTCCGTACACATTTGGCCGGTTTACGAAGCTAGCGGTCCTGGGTTCGAATCCCGGCATGGGCAAATATTTGTGTGATGAGCGCGAGTATTTGTTCCCGAGTCATGGATGTTTTCTATATATTTAAGTATGTATTTCTCTTATGTATGTATAACGTTGACAGGTACCCATAGTACAAGCCTAGAGCTTAGTTTGGGACTAGGTCAATTTGTGTGAGATTGTTCCTGATATTTATTTATTATTATTTATTATTTCAGGCTAGCTAACCTGACGGACACATTTTTAAAACTAATTTATCCAAATCAGTCCAGCCATTCTCAAGTGATGCGTTTACTAAAGAAAAACATTTCATTTTTATTTATATGTGACGTTCTCAGCATAAACGGACCTTATGGAGGAAGGCAGTTACGCTCTTCTTGTTCTTGTAACTATACGAATAACAGTAACAGTTCTAAACACGGCGTAACCGCCTGCCTCCATAAGGTCCCTTTATATTGAGAACGTCACATATGTACAGATAAGTGATAAATTCCGCGACGAGCTCCGGCCGAAGCACGGCGTGCTGCGCGCCAGGTCCTTCCAAATGTTAGACGCGTACGGTGTGCACGCGTCGACGGAGCAGGCGCGGCAGACCTACGAGAGGGTGGCGGAGGCCTACAGGAAGATATTCGACGAGTTGCGACTCGATGTGTATAAAGGTATGTTGATTATCGTCACCAACATAATGGTTATTGTCACCAACATAATGATTATTGTCACCAATTTAATGATTATAGTCACCAACATAATGATTATTGCCACCAACATAATAATTATTGTCACCAATTTAATGATTATAGTCACCAACATAATGATTATTACCACCAACATAATGATTATTGTCACCAACATAATGATTATTGTCACCAACATAATGATTATTGCCACCAACATAATGATTATTGTCACCAACATAATGATTATTGTCACCAACATAATGATTATTGCCACCAACATAATGATTATTGTCACCAACATAATGATTATTGTCACCAACATAATGATTATGGTCATCAACCTAATGATTATAGCCACCAACATAAAAGTTATCGTCGCCAACATAATAGTTATCATCACTAACGCCATCACATCACTTACTTACTTACTTTACATCACGCGTTGCAGGATCAAGCCCAAAACGGAAAATTTGACCTAAAACGTAGCTCCAGAAAAAACTCAGCATTACAGTTGATAATCTAAAGGAAAATGTGTATTTTTATTGCACCTACGTATTTTTTTTATTTCTGTTTCACCTAAAAGTTGACAGGTTGAGAATGCTTCATACATACACATTTTTTGCGCAATAAATTAGTAAAATAAATGAAAATCTTGATCAACATCATGGCTTTTGACGAAGAGACCTCGTCGTGTTGTTCTCCTAGTCATTATATTTAGTTTAATGGATTTGACCTTACATTTGTCATATTTTTAATTGTGCTAGTTCTAATAATTCATATTTGTTACTTTATTACCTTGTAATGTAACTTACTTTACTGTAACTGTAACTTACTTTTAAGTATTGTTGTATTTTATGTTTGAAAAAATGACCTTCTGCTGGAGTTTCTTGCGGCGCTTCTCCGCAATGATGGTCTTGTCCGAAGCGCTGGTAGATTCACTCTACATTACCGACGTGTAAAGAAGCCCGTATGTGGCCAATTTACTGAATAATTATTTTGATTTTGATTTTGATCGCCATAGACAACTCGCAGAAACCATCAAAATATATTCATGATGGCGCATTTTAATTCCAGTGCCAGCGTCGTGCGGCGACATGGGCGGTTCCGAGTCTCACGAATGGCAGCTTCCAGCGTCAGTGGGCGAAGACCGTGTGTCCGTCTGTCTGTCCTGCCGACAGGCCACATTGGAGGGGGGAGAGCGGTGCACGTGTGGGGGGGAGACCAGGACTGTTAACAGTATTGAGGTAGGAGTGCGGTGGTATAACTTATTGTTTAACCAACTTCAAAAAGGAGGAGGTTATCAATTTGACTGTATTTTTAGGGTTACGTACCAAAATGGTAAAAAAAGGAACCCTTATGATGAGACTTCGTTGTCTGTCTGTATGTCACAGCAGTTTTTCTCAGCAACTACACAAGCTATACTCTTGAAATTTGGCATAAACTGCTTGCCCGCATCTGTTTTTAGTAAAAAAAAATAATTTTGTTAAGCATTATTGAAAAAGGGTCTAGAATAGGGGGTTGAAAAGTGAAAGTAATTTGATTATAGCAAGTGGGGTGGCATATGAAAGGGCTCAATCTGCACATTTCAAAAACTATTTTGTTTATAATTTTCCGTGACGTACTTTTTGATTAATAACCCAAAATGTTCAAAAAATGACCATCCCCCCCCCTGCTTATCTTCGAAGTTTATGAACCGAAAAATCTGAAAAATTTGTAACTTATAGATAATTACTTATATTTTACGGGAAAAATAAAACAAAGTGTTCAAAATTTACTGATTTCGAGAAATGGACAAAAAACTTTGAAATTGAAATTAATTTATAGTTTTTCGTAGTTTAGAATTAGTAGATGATACAACGATAACTCATTTCATGGTTGTTATTACACCGATTTTTGATATGTGTTGAGTTTTATCTCTCAATAGACGAAATGCAAGTTACAGTTTTAGTAAGTAGTGTTCAGGAATTAATTTGAATATGTCTGTCAGTGTAGGGATAAATCTTTGCACAGTACCGTCTCAGGTCCAGGTTAGGGCTTCTTGGTAGGCCTAGGTCCTCCAGGCCGTCTGTCTTCCACCGTCACCGTTCGGGAGCAGTCCCGATCTTCCGTAGGATTATATAGTCCAGGTTATAAGGGCGCTCACAAATAAAATACACCAATTCAGGCGCATAGGCGTATGTATTATACCGGTCAAATGCGCATCGCACTACACGTCGGTCAGTACTGAATGTCAAATGATAGGGAGAGAGGTCAAAATGCGTCTATGAGAGGTGGGGGGCTCAGGTAGTAATTAAACAAGTAGTTTAGTAGTTTTTCCCTGACCAGCGAATTTCCCTGACTTTCCCCGGTGTTCCAGAAAGTGGCCACCCTGTGATCGTCTCCTTGATTCCAGGTGGGGCACACGTTCGTCCTGGGCACGCGGTACAGCGCGCCGCTCGGGGCGAGCTTCGTGCCGCCCGGCGGGGCGCCACGGCCGGTCGTCATGACCTGCTACGGGATCGGCATCACCAGGTAGCGTGCATGACGACGCGGTTAGTTAGTGACCCTGCTTACGAAGCTAGCGGTCCCGGGTTCAGTTTTCGATATAAGCAATTAAATATCAGGGGATAATCTCACACAAATTGACCTAGTCCTAAGCTCTAGGCTTGTACTATGGGTACTAGACAACGTTAATAGTAGATTGTACAACAAGTGCATAAAACGCACCATTTTACGCGAGTGTTAAATGGGTTTTATAGACGAGTTGTACACTCTACTTTTCACTTCGATTGCGAGGAAATGAAACAGCAACATGATTAAAAAAAAATGCGACGAAATAAAAATTATAAGTTTATTTCATGAAGCTTTATTGTGTACTTTGGCTGTTGGTACCCTTGCCTTGGTCTTAGAATACTAACGAAACGAAATAAAATAAAGAGGTTATTCTATGAAGTTAAAGTTGTTCGTGTGGCTGTTGGACCGATTGCCTAGGTCTTCGACGAAGATTTTACTTTATGAACTAGAACATAAGCTACTTTATGTCGCCTACGCACGACATAAAGACGAACTTTTAGAGCATAAGAAGTGAATACATACTTATATAGAGAAATACATACTTAAATATTTACATAGAAAACTGACTCAGGACGATGATGAGGATAATGACAAGTTTGTTTCTAAGTTTTCTAGGAGCTTAAGTTGTCTAGGAGTCCTAGTACACGGTAGTACAAGCGTAGAGCTTAGTTTGGGACTTGTTCAATGTGTGTAAGATCATCCCCTGATATTTTTTCTTTTATCCTGCAGATTGCTTGGCGCTTGCCTGGAGGCTCTTTCGACGGACTCGGCGCTCCGATGGCCTGAAGCCATCGCACCTTTCCGAATTGTGCTCATTGGGCCCAAGGTATGATATATTTAACTTGTTTTCTAATTTGGATGTTCCCCACTGGTATTTGAGATTATGGCTTCTCGACAATATATTTTTCACCTCACTAGCTCGGAAAGTCCTTTTTTATTCTTTAAAAACAGATAGCAAAACTGCACGAGTGGAAATCATATTTGAAATCCGAACTAACACGTAGTTACTTAATAACATGTAAAGGCCAGTCCAGACAGGACAATTTTCGCCCATCTGATTAAATTGTCTGATCAAATCAGGCGGTGTGGACGCAAAAATAATTTTATATTGAATTGTATTCAATTAAAAACATATAGTGCAAGCAATTTTATTTTATTACATGATTTTATCTTAAAACACTTAAAATCTTACAAGAAATTTTATTTTGATCCATCTATTTTAATTATTCTGAACGCACCGCAAATAACAGTACAAACTCGCAACTCATGAAGGCTGATTTTACATATTTCAGTTGTTTTTCTTATGTAGTACTGTCCTCGCTTTAGTGCGGTGAAAATACTTGTGTTACACACGCTAAGGATTCTATTTTTGAACCACTCGCTTCGCTCAGGATTCTGTTTTCGAACCACGTTCGTAGTTCAAACCTAGAATCCTTTCGCTAGCTCGTGTTTAAATTCCACACTCGCGGTTAAAATACAACTTTGTACCCTTGTTTAACAAAAATAATATTACTGGATAGACGGGTTTTACAAGTTGCCCATTGAAATAATGCATAATATAAATAATTAATTATAACTAAGTATTGTAATTTTTATTTTTAATAATTATTTTTAGATATACCCACATGATTATATCAATCTGACATGTAAGTTGGTGTTATAAATAAATTATTTATATTTGACTCCGTCCGTGTAGAAGTCGTGTATCGCTTGTCCCTCGGGAACTTAAATTTTCCAGGATATGGAAAGTGGAAAATCCCGATTTTGTCGGGGTTTCGTATGTATTTAATAGCGCTTCACCTTGTTTTTCAGACCCTCATTTCATCGAATGTGTCGTTTTACAGAATTTCATTTCATCGAAAGCTAATTTCTGCTGAAACCTTATTGTTTTCAGGTTATCTTAAGCTTGGGTTACGTAGGTTAGGTTAGACCTGTGACCACCAAAAAATATTAAAATATTTATTTCATAATTACATAATTTTATTCCACAAAACGGCACTTATGAGAATGCTAAGTTCGACACGGACATGAAGAAGCTTAGTTTTGGTGAATACGCTGTAGACACCATGGCCCGTCTTCAGCGTCTCCCCTTTAATAAGCAGGGTGGCTAGCAGATCTTCGTGCAGCACGTGTAGATAGTGATGTATATATTTAATTAGAATTAAAACTGTGTACAAAGAAACAAGGAAAATACAAATTACATCCACAACGCAGGCCTCGTCAGCAAAATAAAATGTGTCAAGTATTACCCGTAACGGACTTCGTCAACAACTACAATTAAATATAAAAATAAAAATAAGAAATTATAAAATAATATTTAGGCGGCGACAAGGTTCGTCAAATACCCTAAAAAAATATACCAAAAAATTATAACTCGTGCACGTGGAAATGCCTGTCGATGAAATGAAAATTCGGCGAAGTAAAACATTCTATGAAATGAGTGTCGGCGATTCAGGGGTAAACCATTTAATAGTTATATAAAAATCCAAGCGGTATTACTTCCAGGAGGGCTCCAAAGAGTGGTCCGTGTTCGGCGCGGGCGCGGCGGGCGCGCTGGGGCGGCGCGTGGCGCGCGCGGCGGGCCGCGGGGCCGCGCTGTGCGACGACCGCCACCTGCTCACCGTGGGCCGGCGCCTCCGCGACGCCGACCAGTGAGGCCCGAGCTTCAAGCTTATCTTCACTTTCACCTGTGTCCGAGTCATATCTTACAATTTCGATTTGACGGGAGCGCTTTGTTTCACATAATTTTCTTCATAACGTATCGTTATTCATAATCATCGCAACACCTAAGAGCTGTCGCACATTAGGCCACTAGTCGCGGCCACAGCGTAGCCACAAGCTGCGGACGAGTTTTTTCATACATGTTGTATAGCATCGGCGCACACCGAGCGTTCGAGTGGCCGCGTCTGAGCCACAAGCTGCTGTAGTCGCCCGCGCTCGCTACTAGTGGCCGCGTTTTGTCGCTCGCCTCGCGCGCACACTCGGCCGCTGTGGCCGCGATTGGTGGTTGCGTCTAGTGGCTTAGCCGAACCACTAGTGGTCACGTTTTAGTGGCGGCCGCTAGTGGCTCAAATGTGCGGCCGCCCTAAAGTATTTTTAACTGAGACCGTTATTGTTTTAAGATTTTAAAAATATCCCACTGTTAAATAAGGTGCGGTTAGGTTTGTTTTAAAAACATCCTAAAATCAGAACAGTTTCAGTAAAATTAACTTTAGGACTTGCAGTGATTATGAATAACAATACATGAAAAAAAAAATATGCGAGTCAATATGGACCTAAATTTGACCCATCCCAGTGTCCGATTGTGCTGAAGTTTGGAATACAGTCGAGTTTAAAGATATAAACAAACTTTGCGCCTTATCCCATTGAAATAAGGTGCAAGTGTACATTATTTTTGAACTCAACTGTACCTACGGTTGTTAAAATTTTCACGTCAAAGATATGTTTTATTTACAGAATGGGCTATCCGAACATCATAGTTTGCGGCAAGTCGACCCTCGACAACCCGCCAAGATTCGAGCTCCATAGAAACGGGAGCATGCAACTGCTGACGTCGGACCAGCTGATAGCGACCTTGACAGGAGAGACGGAGACGGAAGAGAAAGTCAATATAATATAGAAGTACACGGTGGTTTTATTTTTGAATTCCATATAAGTTGTTATAATGGCGAATATTTGATGACGCGGATAGCCTAGTACTGTAAGCCATTTTTAATATCGATTTAAACATCACTACCCTAAATGTGACAACATTTGTGCATTGTGTTGATTAGAGTTCCGACTTTGTTCCATTTGGGACACAAAAACACTTTTTTACAATCGTCACAGGGATATCGTACTTCCGTGTTGAATGCGCATGTGCCGCGTCAACGTTAAGCGCTGCCGATACTTTCTCGCACACATCACAAGCGTGTTTTGCTTATAGTTTCTGCTTATGCGTCAACAAATGTCCGCGTCTTAAACGCTTCGTTGCACACGTCGCAGTGTTTAGTTAATTAACAGAGAAGCCTGAACCGTTTCTTACATAATTCGCAAGAGTGCGCTTTGACCCCTGTATGGACGAGCATGTGAGCTATACTAGTGTGAGTCGGAAACGCTTTCTTACAAATATCGCGAGTACGGTTTGAGCTCAGTGTGAACAAGCAAGCAATTGGAGCGATAAAACGCTTTCTTACAGATGTCGCAGGGGAAAGGTTCCTCTCCGGCGTGAAACCGCACCGTGCTGAGTTAAACCAGAACGGCTCCTAATCACTTACACACAAGACATGTTGCTCTTCAGAACGTTTCGTGGGATGGAAAGTGACTGCATGTGTTTAGTCCGATCGGTAGACGAACTGTGTGTAACAAATTTAGCAAGAGTATACGGTCCCCGCGAGAACTATGCTCATTCATGTGCTCAACTTTATGGCTGGGTTTTAGAAAAGCTATTTTATTCATGTCGCAGGAGTATCATTTGTCTTTTTTTCGCCGGAATGAGTCCGCATATGCACAAATAAGCTAGGAAGCCGCGTAAACCCTTTCTTACACACATCACAAGCGTGTTTCTTCGCTTCTGAGTGAATCTGTTTATGCGACCACAAATTTCCGCGTGACGTAAACCTTTTGCTGCAAATGTCGCAAGGGAAGGGTCTGACGTTGGGCTGAGAGTGAACCAGCTTATGATCGTTTAAACTCCGGCGATGCACGAAACGCTTTTTACAGATTTCGCAAGAGTGCGGTTTGAACTCTGTATGGCCGAGCATGTGCCGAGCTATATCAGTGCGAGTCGAAAACTCTTTCTTACAAATATCGCACGAGTACAGTTTGAGCCCCGAGTGAACTTTCATAATATGTTCCGGTAAATACGAGCGATGCATTAACTGTGTATTACAGATTTCGCAAGACACCGATTCGGGGCTGGCCCTCTTGTGAATAAACATGTGCTTAAGTAGCGAGGAGCTCTGTGAAAACGTTTTCTTACAGACGTCGCAGGAGTATGGTTTCTCTCCAGTGTGAACCCGCATGTGCTGGACCAGAATAGAACGCGCCCTAAACGCTCTTTTACAAACATCACAAACGTGGCGTTTTATCCCGGCGTGAATCAGCTTGTGCCCGCCCAAGTATCCCGGTTGCTTAAACGTTTTGTTGCAAATGCCGCAAGAGTATGGTCTTTCCTTCGAGTGAGTTCTCTTGTGTTTTTTTAAATGACACAAATGTTTATACTCTCTTTGGCAAATGCTGCACGTGTAGTGAGTTCGCATGTGATAACGTAGGGCGGAGCAATTAGTAAACAATTTCTCGCAAATGTTACAAACGTAAGGTTCCTCTTGATGAAGTTGAAGATGCCGAATTAAAGAAGTCTTGAAAAGAAAATTTCGCCCGCAATTATCACAGAAGTATTGTCTCGTTTTATCGCTGACAGCGCTTCTCGCAAGAGTTTCACGGCCACCACGAGCACACGCGTGAGTGAGCAGACTGGCTTCTTGGAGGAATGTCTTGTGGCAAGTAGTGCACGCATGCAGGAGCTGGTCGACGGGAACGCTCTCGAGTTTGACGGAGCAGGGCCTGAGCGCGGCGAGCGCCTCCTGCGCGCGAGCCGCCTCGGCGCCGGCGGCCGCGGGCGGCGCCCGAGACACCGCGCCAGCTTTCACTTCGCTCAACGACTCTGAAACCGAACAATATAGGTAAGTAAAGTCCCGGCTGCTGTACCGGCTTCTATCAAGGTTATTTTTGTTTGTTAGGATCTAAAGGCCCGACATAAACAGTAGTGATTGTGATGCTTCGTGAAATAATTCGGAATAAGATGCATGCACGTCTTATGTAGGAACATAAAAAAATATCACTTAAAATAGGGATAATGACTGGGTAAAGAAAACGAAATTCTATTTAGTCCGTCAGTTAGATTATCAAAAAATATTGGATACGTATTTTTTCTTTTGTCAATCAATCAAAAAATTACATAGATAAAGCGCGTCAAAGTTCCGGAGTTAACGAGTCTCGTTATGTCACTTCTGTGAAAAAATTGTATTGAGACGTGACGTCATGCGACATTTCAACTCAATATATCTCCGTAATTGTTTGATTATGTGAAAAAAGAAAAAATACGTGTCCAATACTTTTTGATGATAGACCTGATCGTCAAAGAAAAAAAATATTTATTCTATTTATATACCTTACTTAAGAAATGATTGATTCCCCATACTTAAACTTCCCCCCCCCCCCCCCCCCCTTTCACCCCCTTAAGGAATGATTTCTAGGATAAAAAGTATTCTATGTCCTTCCCCGGGACTCAAACTATAATATCTCCATACCAAATTTCATCTAGCAAGACAGAGTTACTTTCGCATTTATAATATTAGTAGGGATTAAAGTAGTTGTGTAGTTGTGTATTTCGATTTAAGGGAAAATATTGGGAGAATCAGTAAAATTTAATTTGTAATTAGCCACATTTTAGCGATACATCCACTTGACAGCTGGATTAAAACTGCTTATTGCACTAAAATTAAGGAAAAAGGGGGGGTATATATTATTCGGTTAGGTTAGGTTATCTAGTTTGTTTTTTACTAATCCCTCTTAACTATTCGGGCTTAACATGCATACACACAATAAAATTTGACAGCTGCTAGGGAAATTAATACATTTATTACATATTGTAACATAAGACTTAACACTTAAGGTTTAAAATAAAAGTGTCTCACCCTGGCTTTTATTACCTTTTATTACTAAGCTACTATAACGATTTTCACTTTTTATAGCAATTCTATCAAAACGGGACACTTATTTGAAACTTTAAATGTTAAGTGTTACATTAGAATATGGAATACATGTATTATTTTCATTTCCCTAGCACCTGTCAAATTTTATCTCCTACATGCATGCAAGGAGGCATGAGAGTTGTTATTCTAAGCATCTGACATGGCAACATGTACTTTGTTGTCACATTCTAAGGTTGACATTTTAAATTCCCTGCAAATTTTTTGCAGTTTTTATTAAATAAATTCACAGAGAGTGGAAAGTTAAATAAAGTAATAATTATGTAGGTACACATCTATAACTACAAACATTGCATTAAGAAATATTTCATTCATATTTTAATTGCATGCATACATCTTGTGACAGTGATTCTGCATTATTATTATTATTATTGTATGGCATTAAAACTAAACAGATAGATTACACTGTTTGAGGTATTCAATGGCATCACTCGAGAGGGACTTAAAGCATTTTCAGAATCAGACTTTAGAAATTCATGTCTATGAAATTATGGAAAACTATTTAGTTTATAAATATAGGGTACCCCTTACAAGCTTAACAGCCCATTCAGGCGAACTCTTCTATGGGTGAATAAAGAATACATAAATATCAACAAATTGCTAAATTATTTTTCAGAATACATATGCTCATATTATTTTGATTTGTTAATAAAAATATAGGAAGAATTGTTAAGAAAAGTTTCATAGTTTTAGAGACGGCAAATATTTTATGGTTTCAAATTTTATTATTTTCTATGGAAACCCTGGGGATATTTTTGAAAACACATGGTGCACTACCAATTTACAAGTAATAATAATAATAATAATTGAAAAAACACCTCATAATAAATGACAACTGGTAGAGAATGCCATTAGGCATTCAGTTCATCTATTGTATGCAAATTTGTATGTTTGTGCAATAAACATGAAATAAATAAATAATCTTGAAATGGCTATGGTGCTTTCCTCATCTGGCTACAGCCATTTTATAGCCTAAACCAACTCAGGCTTACAGAAGAGTAATTCTATTCCTTCTATCATCCATACCCCCTGTCCAAAACATAAACAATTATTCTCAGTCTAAACTGTGTATTGATTTGTATAATAATAGTGTACCTATCTCCCGTCTTTAAGTATGTTATGGCCACTTATGGTGAACTAAATTTTACATGAATTCTAAATGAATCTATAGCACTTATTCTGCTGGTTTCGAAAAGAAGAACGGACATCAGTCAACTCAACTCCACCTCACCGTGCAGCGCGTAGGCGATGTCCTGCGGCTGCAGCCGCTCCTCGCCCAGCTCGAGCTCGTCCTTGACCTCGTGCTCGGAGCACAAGCCCGCCGCGTCGTCCGCGTCGGCCCACTCCGGCTCCTCCTTCACGCGCACGGTCGCCGGCGACGCCATAGGGCGGCTTCGGGGAGACGGTGACTACATGAGTCAACGCCGGTTGCACTCACAAATGCCACAAATGAGCAATAAATAAACAGTCATAATTCATTACAATAATTTCACCAAAACAATCATGTCACCGGACACCAGCAGCACAGAACAGCAGCACTAGCCACAGATTTTAAGGGCACGTCTAACAGTCAGCATTTCAACAAATCTAGGCGCATACGCCGAACCCAGCAAGGACCACAGATATATATCAATTCAATTAAATTTTTGGGAAAATATTGGCCCCATCAATACTTTGATAATTCTGCCAGTGTCGAGGTTGGGTTGGGTAGTGCATCAATCAATGTACTCTATGGTGCGGTGCATTGCTGCTCGACATTCAGGCGTGTAGGGGGGGCACACTTAGAATGGTTCCCATTTTCATTGACGGCAGCGACCTCTGGAGTGTTGATGAAAATACAAAACGTCAACTGTCAAAGATGTGTCAGTACAATGTCAATCAGTCAAGCGTTGTCTGTGCGGAAATGCGTTTCTCTGAGTTCTCACATTATTAAATGTATTGCTGAATACTTAATACTTTGTTATTGTGAGTGACACCATAGAACCGCGTCATAATAAAGTGACATACTGTATGTTATTATGAAACGGTTCTATGGAGAGTCGCAATATAATATTTCGGTTGTAAACATGCCTTGGTACGTATAAATAGTATAGCTTTAGTTCAACTACAGCTCTCTAGGTGGCAGCACTTGTCATACATGCAAGTTTGACCATAGAGTTGCCACTCTTTTCCTCTATAGTTACTTTATACCCGTAAGGGTGCGTCCACATTTGTGACATTTCGGCGTGACATAGTTCCGTGACCGTGTCAGAAAAAACCGTTTACACTATCGAGCAAACACGCGTTTCTGACACGGTCACGGAACTATGTCACGCCGAAATGTCACAAATGTGGACGCACCCTAACAGACGCTCGAACGTGGTCCGGTCCGGACAACGATTTGGTTCGCTTCGAACCAGATCTGGCCGTCTGTAGAGTAGTCTTCGGACCGGACCAAGTTCGAGCATTTTTTACGGGTATTACTCTTTGCTGCTGGTGTACGCGCGGCGGCAGCGACACTGTCGCCGCGCTCGGAACGTATTTCGTAGAAAACCATACAAACCAGTGTCGCTGCGTTCACGGAATAGGGATGATGACTGGGTAAAGAAAACGAAATGATATTTAGCCCGTCAGTTAGATTATCAAAAAATATTGGACACGTATTTTTTCTTTTGTCAATCAAACAAAAAATGACAAAGATAAAGCGCCTCACAGTTCGGGAGTGGGGGCTCGTGACGTCGTGACATGCGACATTTCAACTCAATATATCTCAGTAATTTTTTGATTATGTAAATTACCTATGTCCAATACTTTTTTAATCTACCTGATCGACAAAGAATAAAAATTAGTCATTATGCCTATTGTACCTTACCTCTATTATATACTCTGTGGTCGGGGTCTAGTAAAGCTGAGTCATTCGTGAGTGAGATCAAGATTATGATCGCGGGATATCCTGCTCTCGTGCGTCCCTCACGTGTGACCGGTTTCAATTGACATGAATCGGTTAGAATCTCTTATCACACTAATATGATAAATGCGAAAGTTTGTGTACCAGCAGTTACCGTTAACTGACCATTTGTGAATCTTGTTACCTTACAATAATGCCAGTAGCACACCTCCGCCGCGAAACCGCAAAACTGTGGCGGAATCGTGATATTTAATACGAAATTGAACATTATTTCGTTGCCAGAGTTTCGCTACTGCAGTCCCGCGGCGGTGTGCTACCGGCGTAAGGTTCACAGGACGCCGACGCTCAAAAAGCGCTTGTGTTGGTTCAGCCTAGATTAGGCGGTTAGGTTAGTTGGTACTGGCTTTGCCTACGAAGTTAGCTGTCCCGGCTTCGAATCCATCAAAGGGCAATTTGTTTTTGAGTCTTGAACTAATAACATTGAAAAAAACGTTACTTGTACCTTTTTAGGGTTCCGTACCCGAAGGGTGCCAAACGGGACCCTATTACTAAGCCTCCGCTGTCCGTCTGTCTGTCGCCGGGCTGTATCTCATGAACCGAAATAGGTAGACATCTGAAATCTTCACAGAATGTGTATGTCTATTGCCGCTA
Organism: Tortrix viridana; assembly: GCA_963241965.1. Taxonomy (NCBI): domain Eukaryota; kingdom Metazoa; phylum Arthropoda; class Insecta; order Lepidoptera; family Tortricidae; genus Tortrix; species Tortrix viridana. The sequence goes on along the minus strand of OY725198.1, from coordinate 1,389,206 downwards.
TAGCAACAAATAATAAAAATAAAATAAAAGTAAAAATTAAAGAGGGGCCCCATACAAGAAACGTGATTATTTTTTTAAATCCGGCTGTATCTCATGAACCGTTACAGGTAGACATTTGAAATTTTCACAGAGTGTTTATTTTAATTGCCGCTATAACAGAAAATAATAAAAATAAAATAAAATTTAAAATTAATGGGGGTCCCTAAATAAAGGGATGTAATGAATTTAGACAATTACCTACTTAACGTATTGTTATTTAAACGCATGATATTTAAAAAGTACATAGTATTAAATATTGTACGATGGTGCGGAACCCTTCGTGTGCGAGTCCGACTCGCACTTAACCGGCTTTTTTAAATATTTGTTAGATGTTCCAAACGTTATAAATCTAGGAATTAACTAAAAAAAATCAACTACACAATATAATTGTTCGTACCGGTAATCGAACCCGGGACAGTTGCTAGCCTCGCAAGCGGACTAAACCAACTAGGCTACACGCGTTGGGCCATTCATTTAAAAATAAATGAGATCATACATAAAAAAAACCTAGGTAGCTGGGGTTAGGTGGAGCTGGTCGAGGAGAGCCCGAAAAGTGCTTAATTAAGATCGGCATAGGCATAAAAAAATGGCAAAGCTGCTCAATAGATATTGGTTTAATAAAATAAAACAAAAGATGGATCCCTAATTAGGTAGATCACAGTTTTCCCGCGCGATTATTTTTTTTTATCCTCGGAAAAGTTTCTCAGCGCTTTTTCCCGTCCTTCAGGGTAGCTTGACCATGATCCAGATTCGGCCAGTCTGGTTATTACCTCCGTAACCCTTGTGACAGGGGAATCAAACCAACTGAATCATGGTTACACATTTTACTACGAGCATCGCTATAACGCCGGTAGCAGACCTCCGCCGCGGAACTGTAGTAGCGAAACTCTGGCAACGAAATAAAGTTTAATTTCGTACTAAATATCACGATTCCGCCACAGTTTCGCGGTTTCGCGGCGGAGATGTGCTACCGGTCTAATGTACACTAGTTCGAGAAACTCATGGGTACTTACATGGCGACCGCTTGGGGATTCGAACTTGGTACCTCACAAACACGAGTCGACTGCGCTAGCCACTAGGCCTCCGATATTCGATTATTAAATAAATAAATAAAATTGATGGTTCCCGAGGGATAAGCGATAAACGACTTCTACGCGGGAGGAGTCGCGGGAATACATAGGTAACCAGAAAGAAATCAGAATTGTACATCACGGATCCGCACGAGCGAGTTTATTACCCAATTTAAACGATTCTCCTGATTAAACGCGTAAATTAGTAAATAGAAACCAATTTACACTAAAGTAAACTTATTTAAGGCGAAATATAATATTTAATCGACGGGTTTGCTTCCAAATTTGACTGTACATAAGTCATTTTGTATCACAGAGGTTGTTATACTCCTTGCTTCTCTTGCGAACGCCAGTCGACGGCTGTCTGGCGACCGCGTCTGTTGCCTTCTCACGAAATAAAAAAAAAGTGTCATTTTTTCGAGTTGTTTGACCACGTCGTGAAATTAGGTAAGTTATGATTCTTGGTTTTTTGCGTATGGGATTATTAAATAAGATTTCTTATATTGTTTTTTTAAATTAAGCAGAGTTATTGTTTGTTTTTTTGACAAACAACTGGTTTTCTGTAAGCTAGCGGTCTGTTAAAAAGTTAGGCAATTTCGCTAATCAATTAACGGTTTCGAGCGTTATCAATGCTATCATAAATATCTCGATATTTTTTTTAAAAAGGTGTGTAAATGAACCTCATTACCAGATTATTTTTTTAAAAGGCTTAATACGGATATGAAGTCAACGATACAATAAAAAACCTGTTATGTTCACGACTTTTCGACGGTAAACTTTTTGTTCTATTTGTATTGTAGGTACTTCTTGCAGGTGTTAAAATGCTATGTATACCTATGTACTGTGTTGCATAAAGCCATTACTTTGTACTTTAAGCGTCTCCTTGACCTTGGCAATGTGTAAACGCAGTGTTTTTTTTTCGAGTGTGCATGAAAAATATTTGTAGGGATACTTATTACCTACGAGTATATATGAGTTAGGTGGTATCACAGATAGCAAAACTATATCAAGAATGTGAATATCAAACAGTCAAGTAAATTAAAATCAATTCCCGTAGCTAATTGCAACTTAAGATTGGCACGTGCTTTGATAACATTAATCAATCGCCTATTTTTTAAACAAATTTGTTTCGCATTTCACGTACAAAATACGATGGGATATTGACAGGATTACCTACCTATTATTATCCTCGCGCATACAAGACATCTAAGAAATTAAATTATAATTACAACGCTATTTAATTATAATTAAGGCTCTATATTACTTAATTGTTATGTACTTTGTGAAGTACAAATAAATGTAGCAACGGGTTATATCTAGTATATTCACTTGTTCCTGAGTCATGGATGTCTTCTATGTATTTAAGTATGTATTTACTATATAACTATGTCTATCGTTGCGTAGTAGGTAGGTACCTACGTACAAGCCTAGAGCTTAGTTTGGGACTAGCTCAACTTGTCAGATTGCCCCCTGATATTTATTTATATATTATTGTATATTTAGGTGAGTAAAAATTAATACTTATTTATAACCTATTTGCAGCATCAATGTGAATAAATAAATCTATACAGGCTGTCCCAATATCGGTAGGCCACTTTTTTGATTTTTTTTATAGGTATGGAAATGCGTTACGCATTGTCCCCACACCGAACCAGCCTAACATGACCTTAGTAAAAATCGCATGGTTTTCAAGATTTGCCAGTTTAAAGTTCTTTTCCAGTACAAACTTTAAACTGGTATATCTCGAAAACCATGCGACTTTTACTGAGGTCATGTTAGGCTGGTTCGGTCCGTCTTAGGCTGGTCTACCTCCGGTGTCAATGTGGCGTACCGATATTGGGACACCCTGTATATACGGTTAATAAATAAATATTATGCGAAATAAATATTTTCTATTCTATTCTATATATAAGATTTGTAAACAAATGTCTAACGGGATGCAAAAGTGACCACTGTTTATTTTATCTCAAGTGCTTATTAACCTCTTCACTCTGCGTTTATTTGTAAACATCGATAATGCACTGCACTACTGCAAATGCGTTTTATTTATGTAAATTACTTGGTGTCCGTCTTGCTAGACAAATACCTCCAGTAAATCTTTCACTTATCACTAGATTTAATTTTATTTACTTGCCAACCAGGCCCCCTAGCATGCAAGCGCGAGATAAAATTTGACAGGTGCTGCATATTCTAACGTAAATCTTAACGCTTAAGGTTTAAAATAGAAGTGCCCCGTCTTGATAAAATCGCTATAAAAATGTGAAAATCGCAATAGTGGCGTAGTAATAAAAGGTAATAAAAGTCAGTACGAGACACATTTATTTTAAACCTTAAGCGTTAAGTCTTACGATAGAATATGTAATAGATGTATTCATTTCCGTAGCACCTGTCAAATTGTATCTCGTGCTTGCGTGTTACGCCCGCTGAGTTCAAATTTCTACCTCACTTCAACTTTTTCAAGTTCCAGTTGACTGTTGACATAATTTTAATGTCCTTGCTTAAGATTTAAAGCAGTTTGGCGGCAATATTGTAGTAGGTACGCTTTAAGACAGATTTGGTCAATTCACTGCAACCACAGTTTTGAGATGCATTACGAAACACAGCTTAATAAAAACGTGTTCAAGGCGATATCGTAAATAAAGTATGGTATGGATCAGTATCTTACAGCTTAGTTTGGGACTAGATCAATTATTGTAAGATTATCCCCTGATATTTATTTAACTGGAACAAATTGAGTTTAATTACTCTATGGGAAAGATAAGAGCAAATTAGATATATCTATCGCCAGGTATGGGATTCAATTATTGTTTTTTCGACATTTTTACTATTTTTAACTTATTTTACTACACTTACCGCCTGTTTCACTATCGTCAAGTAAAGCATATCTGTCAAATAAATTAAGCCCTTTCCCTTTCTTACACTTGAACATAGACAAGGAGAGGGCTATCTTTATTTGACAGATGAATTTACTTGTCGATTGTGACACAGTCTCTATACCTACTATATCCTCCTGAGGCCTACGTCAAAATTTCGCTAGTTCGAAACAGAATCTTATGTCAGTCAAAAAAAGTTAAAAGTCATTTTGACAATTTGTCCTATATGTAGGACGTTTAGCCTCAGGAAGATAATATTGTAGAAGAAACAAACGTTCGTTTCTAAATTAAAATCTAAGGTGACCATCATATTTTTATTTTTTCTCACGTCTAGAATGGTAGCTCAAATGGCAATACTCAAAACTGTGTCTCAAAATCACTTACAATGGGAAATATCTGTAGTATACCTACGATTGTATAAAGTAGACAAATGCTTTTTCCGTAATGAAATCCTTGGACTTTCTCCAAATTGAGAGCAGTAAAGCACAACTTGAACTATCACCGTTCTATCATATACCTACACAATCAAAGTTAAAGTTATATATTTAAAAGGTTCAAAGTTAATGGTAACCACCATCTGTGATGTATACGTCGATAATAATGGTTAATTAATTCATTGAAACACCATTGGAACTAATGAAGTTTTATTTGTGATTGATTATAAGTAATGAAAAATATCGTCAAACAATTAAGCAGATAAATTTAGCCTATTCCCTTTCTCACACTTGAAAATAGGAGACGGCTTAATTTAACTGGCAGATTTTACGTGGCTTTAGTCCTTTTAATTTTAAAATGTTAGTCCTTAATGTTTTTAAAGTCGGGGTTAATATTTTTATGAATATTCACCTCTATCCTCTATCTCATCTGCGTGCTTAACATACAAGCACGAGATAAAATTTGACAGGTGCTAGGGAAATGAATACATCTATTCCATATTCTAACGTAACACTTAACGCAATTTACAATAAAAGTGTCTCGTCCTGACTTTTATTACCTATTATATCTAAACGACTATAATGATACTTTTATTTTAAACCTTACGCGTTAAGTCTTACGTTAGAATATATATAGAATAGATTTAATTGTATCTCTTGCATGCGTGCTGGGTGCGCCAAAGTTCATATAAAATTGCAAATTAGATTATTGGAACTCCGAAAATGTATCTCATACAATTTTACAACCTAATGATCATTGTACATAATTTTTTTTATTACTAACGATCGAAACTCATAATTATCAGATTTCATAATATCATTAATCATACGCCTTGTTTATACTAATATTTGTTTTCATATATTTTCTGATACTAACGATCGAAACTCCTAATCATTCTAATTCATAACGAAGGTCTCCATTAGGTACGACGACGAGCGAAGCGAGTCGGAGTGTTAGGTAGAATTGCGACCCTACAGCGCGCGAGCCGAGCGAGCGAAGCGGCGTGCCGCGGTAGCGGCCGGCGAAGCGCCAGAAATTAACATATTTTTAACTAATACTTACATATAGTAGACGATGAGCGAAGAATCACCCTACTATTTCAAAGTCCCTGCTCCGTTGGTAGTAATAAAAATGTATGAACAAAAAAAGTATAAGAAAAAAAATTATGAAGAGTGATTATTATGAATACAAATGAGTATTAATAAAAAAATATGATAACTGTCTGTTATGAGTTCGGATGGTAGTAATAATAAGTTATGAACAAAAAAAGTATGAGGAAAAAAATTATGAAGAGTGATTATTAGGAATACAAATCGGTAGTAAAACCAAAAATCGGAAAAAGAATTTTGTATGAGCCAATATGGACCCATGCGTGCTAGGGAGCCTGACGGTAAATGACGATGAAGTTGAGGATGGAGTTCGCTCTTTTTTAAAGCCAACCAACGTTAAACCAAAATTAATATTAACTTAAAGTAAAACCAGTTATCTTGATAGCAGAATGACTTCAACCAGAATTATGCTATTATCTGCCTTATTACCTGACCTCTGACCGCAACCAAAGATGGCCGTGGCTGAGTTCTTTAGTAATTAGTTGGCCATTGCCCTGTATTTATCTGAACTGATGATAGGTAACTAGCAAAAGTAAATATATTATGGTCGTCCAAAGCGAAAGGCTCTTGTGGCGGCGGCCGCTTACGCTGTATAGTTTTCATTGCCTTGTCATTAGTATAACAGCCATGTGGAAAATGGCATAACCGCAGCTATAAGTAGTTTAAATATTTTCAGTAATACTTTACTTTTTATGTCCTACTGGACATAAAAATTTCAAACCAAAAATCCACTCATTATTGACATGCTTCAGTAGGGGTGACTTTGGTATTGTTTTATAAATACAGGGATAATCAAACTAAACCCAAAAGAATCGAGATTTTAAGCTACGTAATGTTTTTTTTTCTCCTGAGCTATCTGCCGTGGTACACCTCTAACTGCTTTAAATTACTACAAATCAGAAGTCGCCAATACAATATCTTCAAGTACCTACATTTTATTATGCGAATAAATACAGGAGATAGGTATAGGATATTCATTTTCGAAATTGATCAAAGTAACCACATTTTACGTTATCTTGGAAATGAATCGGAAATAATACAAATAGGGGGCTTTTTGGAAACTTAAACTTAATAAATTAATCGCCGAAAAAATTACGCGCTAACAGCAGGCATCGACAATGCCGCTTGAACTACAACTGTATCAAAAGATTTTTTTTTCTTTACTGACTTATAAGGAGATAAATTAATGTTTTGACTTGATGCATGGCCGTTTGGTCCTTTAGCCTGACCGGATAATCCGATTTTATTTTATTACGTCATGGGGTCCTGTTTTAAAATACAATCGTGTTTTTTAAAAAGGCCGGTTCGGCTCGTTATAGGCTGCCTTTCCATAGAAGCGGAGACGAGCGGTGCGGAGAGGAGCTGTGTAGGAATCGACCAATCAGATTGATTGTAATCCACATCTCGTCTCCGCTTGACTGTTTCCATTGAAGCGGAGCGGAGACGAGATGTGGATTACAACCAATGTGATTGGTCGATTCCTACACAGCTCCTCTCCGCACCGCTCGTCTCCGCTTCTATGGAAAGGCAGCCTTAGGCTGGTCTACCTCCGGTGTCACTGTGACGTGCTATGGGATACCCTGTATTGGGTGTCATATGAAAGGGCTCAATCTGTACATTCCATAACTGTATTGTATTGTGTTGTATAAGTAATTTTTCGTACGTGCTTTTTAAATTGTAGCCTTATCTCCGAAACCTAATTTCCTCTTATATCCTGATTCCACTTTTCTATAGCTCGGAACCCTCGGTGCGTGAGCCCGACACCTTGACCGGTTTTTTACATTTTCGTTCACTAGAATCACGTACCACTTCCCTTCGTATTGTATGCATAACATACTTCCTTTATTAGGTATGACCGTCCAGATCCCGTTGACCTGTGGCCGGATGGACGCTGCAGTTGAGTCGGCTTCTTCCTAAATTGGTTGCCAAGTAGGCCGACGACCTGAGAGCAGGCTCAATCTCATGAGATCTCGACTGATTGGACAGGTCAAGGGTTTTAAGACTATTAGGAAATCTCTTAGTCAGCGATGTGAGATCGTTTAGGTACAGTCAGCATCAGATAGGAGCAGCGAAAGCGGTCAAATATATCGCAAAACACCTTTATTACTATAGGAATAAGGATGTGTTGCGATATACACATCCTTATTCCTATATTACAACACGAGTGTTGTAGTGCCAATTACGCAGAGTCGCGTACAATACTTTATCTACACGCATATTGTAAATCCTCTGTGATATAAAATATATAAATTATAATTATGTTGTTGACATTTCATATTGTTTGGTGCTTCATCTCGAGTGACATGAGAAATTGTCGCCGAATCAAATTGTATCGTGATTCGAGTAAATTCGCAATTCGGAAACCACAGCAGTATCGGCAGCGAACACGTAAAGTGAACTTTACATTACAACTACATATAATATTTGACACCGCGGCAGCAACACCACTGACTGACGTAAAGTTAGTTATAACCTACGCGTTACTGAACGCGTTGTAGAGGTTTAACGATATGGGTGTAAATAAAATGGCTTATTCAATATATTTATCTACACACATATCATAAGTCCTCTATAATGCGTTCAGAATCCGTTGGCAATGACCAGCATTACAACAATCAATTTTACTATGATGATTTTCTTATCTGTAGCATTGCCAACGGATTCTGAACGCATTATACTTAGACGACTTAAGATATGTGTGTAGATAAAGTAATGAATGCAACTGTACATAATTATTTAATTAAGCCTTACCTTACTCGTGTGATCTTATTTTGAAATTCGCCTTCGGCTCATTTCATAAAAGCACACTCGTGTTTTAAGGCCTCTCATTATGTATCAGTTAAATAAAATACTCTTTTAAGTAAAACCGGTTTTTTTGAGTTGTTAGATCTCCTTTGATTTTAACGTCCACATTATAATATATCATAGGAATTAGGAATAGCTTAGGAATGGCAATATTTGCACATGACGGTGAAGTAGGTACGCTGACTCATAACATAATTACATTGCTAGATTGATGCAAAGGTGCAGTGGATTTACGAGTTGCGTGAACCAAAGGTCTCAAGAGTCGAATTATAATTATAACACTTAACGTGATGTTTGATTTTCTTCCCGAATGTTCTATAATCTTCTCTTATACTGCTTTTTGGATCTGGAGTAACTAGAGAATTATCCGTTATTTAATTTTCCATTATATTTATTCCAGGACCCTAGCATGCATGCACGAGATGAAATTTTACAGGGGCTAGGGAAATTAATTCATCTATTCCATATTCTAACGTTAGACTTAACGCTTAAGGTTTAAAATAAAAGTGTCTCGTCCTAATAAAATCGTTATAAAAATGTGAACATCGTTATTGTCGCTTAGTAATAAAAGGTAATGAAAGTTAGGATTAGACACTTTTCTTTTAAACCTTACATATGTTCGCTGGGCCACTGAAAACTTAATTAAGCCACAGTTTTAGTCAGAACGTATGTTCGCGCTAATATTAGAAATAAATAGATGAATTTTGTGGCAACTTTTTGCGCCATTAAATCGATGACAGTTACGGACGTTAAAAACACGACCATACAAAAAAAAACAGTCAAAATAAGAAGTGTTGAATTCAATAACATATGTAGTAAATTTTTTTTTTCTAAAGCGCAACACGAGGCCTTGGACATCATTAAATGCATAAAAACTTGAATACTTACTTACGTTCTTTTATCTTGCAGTTCACTGTCACGTGAACCCAGATAGCTTTGCGATATTTTAGTTTATTTGTGTCTTGACTCTTGATGAAAGCGGAGCCTGGTAATTATTAATATTAAAACTTATGATAATTGAAGTATTGGTGAGATTTGCTTTGGCAATTAAACGGGTGAGTTTAATTATAATTTACCTAATTATTTAAATAATATTACCTCAAAAACAATAAAAACACATTTTTAATTTTCGGTATCATATTATCTAGTTCTGAGCTATGTTAGTTTCATGTCTCTAGCTCAACAGGAAGTTAGTTTTAAATCGATTGCAAAAATTTGACCAAACAAACAAACAAAGTTTCTTGCGGCGCTTCTTCTCCGCAATGATGGTCTTGTCCGAACCGCTGGTAGATTCACTCTATATTACCGACGTGTAAAAGAGCCCGTATGTGGCCAATTTACTGAATAAATATTTTGATTTTGATTTGATTTTTGCAACAAACAGACAGAATATAAGCGAATAAAAACGTGGTTAAAAAAACCATCTCGAGCGTGCGTTCAGAATTTGATGAACACATGTACCTACCATCCTTAATTTGATTAATTCCAAGATTGCGTATTTCCAGCCTGCTAATACCGATTCCTCGGGGATCAATTGGGCGTAAACGCCATTTGACGCCACAGATAATATTTTATTATCTGGCTTTAGCCAAGATGTGTTCTGTCTTTATCTGGCACGAAACACTTTGGTTGCAATAAAAATGACAAAACAATGTTTTAGTTTTGCCATTTGTAAAGCCGTATCAGGCAATAAGTTATTTCGCAAAATATTCTAGCGAATGTAAGTTAATTTGTGACGTTCTCAATATAAAGGGACCTTATGGAGGAAGGCAGTTACGCTCTTCTTATTCTTGTAACTATAGGAATAATATGGTGAGAATTCTAAAAACGGCGTAACCGCCTGCCTCCATAAGGTCCCTTTATATTGAGAACGTCACATTTAGAAGACAACTACAATTTATTCTGATTTGTAGTTGTATAGCAACGCGACTCTACGTTCTAGCTAGACCTTGATGGATTCCTATCATTCGCCGTGTCAGGTGGCCATATCGGCTTGCACATGCACAGTGCAGTTTTACTGCATTCTGTAGATACAGCATTATAGTTACCTAGTTTATACTCGTTTAAGTTTCTGTCAACTTCATTTTCAATATTCAATAAATATAGCTAAAGCAGTGAAGAAACTACGAACAAACGTTCGAAACGTCGCACTCACACAGCCACACGTCTCAGCGAGACCTAAGCGGACATGGCAGTGCTGTCAGGTGGCGGGTGTCGCGTCGAGACGAATGGTTGAGAAGAGCGTCTGGAGGCCTAGTGTAAGGGCCGTATTAATAAACTCATCTCAACTCTGATCCCCGTCTCAAGATACGTCAAAGTAAACGTCAATCCGTAGAAAACTGTCATTTTTGACGCATCTTGTGACGGGGATCACAGTTGAGATGAGTTTATTAATACGGCCCTAAGTCTTTACGTCTCGATCGCGTTTGAGTAAGTGTCACTTTGTATGGAACTGTCAGTTGTTTCGAATACGCGCCGCTGGGGGTGCTGTCACATACTAATTGGGGGTAAACGCAGACGCGAACGAAGCGATTTAAATGACGCAAAACTTACACTAGACCCTCTGTGTGAGTGCGACGTTTCGAACGTTTGTTCGTAGTTTCTTTACTGCTTTTATTTATTTATTTATTTAAATAGACACACCAACAATATAAAAGGCTTACATTTTGCAGGAAATAAATTACATGACAGTTCTGGACTAGCCTGTACATCAATTAGGGGTGTGCAACAGCATTCACCAAAAAACAGTAATTTCTTATTTAATAGGTAACCTGATAAGACCTTTAGCTATATTAATACTGTGTTAAAACTACACAAAAACGTTAAGCTTTATAACTCGGTCACCTTGAATTGAACCCGTGGACCATACATAATGCATCTGTACCAGCAGAGCATAACAATTAGGTTATCTTTATATTATAACACGATCATTGCTTTGTTGATGAACAATTGATATTGAAATCCGGATGCGCTGTTTGTGAAATGGAATCCTTTAGAAATTTAGTTGACAATGTTCGCATTGCGCAAAAATTGTATTGTCCAAGTTTAGTGTTATACGAGTAATATTGGTGTTTTATATTGGTGTAATACCTCAAAAAAAAACAGAACCCTTATAGGATCACTTTGTTATTCGTCTGTCTGTGTGTCTGTCAAGCCCCTTTTCCTCAGGTACATTAAAAATAACAAGGATAAAGCGCGTCAAAGTTCTGAAGTGGGGGCTCGTGACGTCACTTCTATGTAAAAATTGTATTGAGACGTGACGTCATGCGACATTTCAGCTCAATATATCTCTGTAATTTTTTGATAATATTAAAAAAGAAAAAATACGTATCCAATACTTTTTGATAATACCTGATCGACTGTTAACGTAATTTATTAAGGTAGACACTTATTAACTTTAAAAACGACGAATAAAAATACATTTATTTTATTAATATTTTCGCAACAGTATCAATAAAAAGCGTAGGTACTCTGTCATTGACCCCACTTATTTTAAATTAAGTAATCGGGTCAAATGACCCTTAAATTCAATTTCAGTTGACACGTCTACGTTTCCGCATGTCTTCATTGAACGGACCCTTAAGTTGTGAATTGTGTCAATTCGGATTTATCTGGTTTTTGCACTTGGCGTGACAACGCGTCCCAAAATGGCGCCCATTCCAATACAATTTACGTCAAGTTGACTACTGTTATTACTATTAATATAATGGAGCTTTTAATGTTGCTTACAAATTGATAATTCCTCGTTTTCGATTCTTATCTACTTATTAATGGCGCTAGTATTTTTTGATAATAAAAAGTTTCAAATAATTAATTAAAACCTAATATAGGGTCTCAAATACGAGTGCTCTTTTTTATATAATATAAATAAAACGAAATAAAAACACGTATTTTTGTGATATTTTTCTTGTGAGTGGTGTTCTTTTGAATAGCGCTCCATTTTTAGGGTTCCATACCAAAAATGGTAAAAAAGGAGCCCTTATGGTGAGACTTCGTTGTCTGTCTGTGTGTCACAGTAGTTTTTCTCAGCAACTACACAAGCTATCAACTTGAAATTTGGCATAGTTGTATAACTTGCTTACCCGTATCTGTTATTAGTAAAAAAATATGAAATTAATTTTATAAATAATTGAAAAGGGGTCTAGAATGGGGGTTGAAAAATTTGTGATTTGATAATAGCAAGTGCACAAGAGCTGGCACTAATGGATCGAACAAGTGAATGAAAGTGTACCTGTGTTTGTAAAATAAATACACGTTTGAAATTAGAACGACATGGCACGCGGGGCAATTTTCAAATTAGCGTTTTTTGCGGTCCCAGAGCTATAATTCCAAGTACATTTAACATAGAGTATGGTTACATATACGAGTATATTTGCATTCTGTGCAATTTAATCTACTAAAAATATATATTACAGTTTATTAAATATTAATTGATTCCGAAAGAATCGAACTCTAAGTCCTAAATAAAACATACGTATACTTAAACAATAAATATATACATAAATAAATACAAAGGTAAATGTACAAAGAGCAATACTTAGGGAAAATTATAAATATTGACTTACGTCTTTTCGTCATACAAAATTATTCGAGTCAGAGGTCGCTTGACCAATTGCACATATAATATGACCATCTACAAGCCATTTGAATTCTTACTGCTTTTATAATAAAATAGAATTTATAATATGGCACGTTTGTGAAAGTTTGCATGCAAAAGTGCGTTACTTGTTGACCTCGATTTCTCTGTTTTTTTGTACAAAAGGGGTTTTTGTTATAAAATTTACAAATGGCGAATATCAAGGGACAATAAAAAAAGCCGGTCAAGTGCGAGTTGGACTCGCGCACCGAGGGTTCCGCACAAACTTGTAGGTATGCAAATAGTTCGTAAATCACGGGAATCGTAAATCGGATTTCGTAAATCGTATCGTTAGATTGGTATTCAACCAAGGAGTGTCATAGGCTGGATTAAGACCGCCTGAGTCCTGATGCTGCAGGGGTAGCGGGTTTAAAGGCTTTTTGTTAGACTTGTGTAATTTCAAAAACTTACAACTTACGACTTTATGACTGGTGGATTGGTGGAATACTTTAAAAAAGTTGTCAAGTCAGAGTCAAGGTCAGCAACAGGCCCCCTAGCACGCATGCGCAAGATAAAATTTGATATGTGCTAGGGAAATGAATACATCTATTCCATATTCTAACGTAAGACTTCACGCTTAAGGTTTAAAATAAGTGGTCGTCTTAATAAAATCACAATAATCGCTTAGCAATAAAAGGTAATAAAAGTCAGAAGGAGACGTGAAAGGCTTAAAGAACTTAGCTCACAATTAGGACAGAACTTTAGCTGTGCGAGTGTCCCACGCTATTGTGCATTGTTAGTAGATAACCGCATTGTTTCAGTGTTTTTCTTGTAGAAGATAAGAAGCTAATTAATAAATTTGCTTTGAAACTTCTTTGCCAGTTTCATAGAAATAGTCTAAATGTCATGTGCAAACAGTATGAGACCATTTTATTTCTTCACTTTCCATTTGATCGTATCCTATACTTTTTCCTACTATACGGTTTTAAAAAAGCCGTGGTAGCCTAATGGTTTGACCTGCCGACTCTTAAGCAGAAGGTCGTGGGTTCGAACCCGGGCTCGCACCTCTAAGTTTTTCGGAATTTATGTGCGAAATATAATTTGTAAATTTACCATCTGCTTTTCGGTGAAGGAAAACATCGTGAGGAAACCTGCACACACCTGCAAAGCAATTTGACGGTGTGTGCGAAGTTCCCAATCCGCACTGGGCCTGCGTGGGAACTATAGCCCAAACCCTCTCATTGTGAGTGGAGGCCTGTGCTCAGCAGTGGGACGTAGATAGGCTGGATTATTATTTATTATAATAAATATCAGCGACAATCTCACACAAGTTGACCTAGTCCCAAGCTAAGCTCTAGCCTTGTACTATGGGTACTAGGCAAGGATAAAAATACATATTTAATTACATAGAAAATATCCATGACTCAGGAACACTCGCGCTCATCTCACAAATGTTTGCCCGTATCGGGATTCGAACCCGGGACCGCTAGCCTCGTAGGCAGGGTCACTACCAACTGCTAACGACATCGTCAACTTATTTATTTTACCCGTCTTCTTTTACAGAACAAAATGAGGGCTTTGCTTGTGGTATGTTCGGCTCTGCTGGTCTGCGGTGTTTTTGGAAAGAAAAATTCAGACGATAAAAAGGTAAGGATATTCTACTTCTTCTTTATTATACGCTGGCGACCCGCCCTCGCTTCGCTCCGGGCACTATTATATATAACCAGGGCTTGTTAAATTTACTAGATAACATAATGAATAACGTTACTTAACGGTAATTACATAAAAATACTTACTTTGGTAACGGTATAAATTTTAATGTTATTTGGTACAGTCAAGGTCATAAATATGTAGGTATACATTTTAGTACCTTGTCACTTTAATCGCTGTGACATTAATATATGGCAGTTTAAACAGGACAGTAAAAAGACAAGGTACTAAAATGTATACATATTTATGACCTTGACTGTACAATAATTTTATTATAATGTTAACTTACTAACGTTAATTTTAACAGGCTTGTTAATTACTAGATGATAACATAATAAATAACGTGACTTAACGGTAATTTCATAAAAATACCGTTAACTACCGTTAAATTAAAGTTAAATACCATTAAAAATAACGTTAAATCAAGCTGACGACAGATGCAGATAAAGTTAATAAAATAACGATAATATTAACAATACTTTGCTTTTAACGTTACCTCAATTTACCGGTAAAAATAACGCTAAAATATATTAACAAAATTTTAACGATATATTTTGCTAACGTTAACTGTCGATGAGCGGGTAACGTTAGCAACTTTTTAACGTTAAATCAAGCCCTGTTATAAACCTTCCGTGAAAAATGATCTAACATGGTGAAAACCGTGTTAAAATCCGTTGCTTTACAGAGGGACAGACGGCGGGAAACGACTTTGTTTTATACTATGTAGTACTTAAAAGGAGCTACAACTACAAATGTATCGAGTTGGTGTCAAATAAAATCGGTTTATTTATTGACAGATTTCGAAAAGAATGATAATTTGACGACGCGTTTAGCCTAGTTGGTAGTGACCCTGCCTTCGAAGCTAGCGGTCTCGGGTTCGAATCCCGGTATGGGCAAATATTTGTGTGATGAGCGCGAGTATTTGTTCCTGAGTCATGGATGTTTTCTATGTATTTAAGTATGTATTTCTCTATATAAGTATGTTTATCGTTGTCTAGTACCCATAGAACAGCCGAGGACAGAGATATGTTTACACTTTTTCACCTTATTCCATTGTAATAAGGTCCAAAAGTGTAAACATCTTTCTGTCTTCGACTGTACAAGACTATATAGAGCTTAGTTTGGGACTAGGTCAATTTGTGTGAGATTGTCCCTGATATTTATTTATTATTTATTATTATTATAACCAGAGCTCGGACGGATTTGAGGTACGGAACCCTAAAAACAGCATAAGAGGCGAATTACAACCTTATTTCGTAGTCGGACTGTAGTTTGTAATTTTATCTTGTGAATTACTAGGTACCTACTTACCTATTATAAGTATTTGTGTACATACCCGCCAGCTTTCTCCCTTTCTTTTCACATATCGCTAGTGTATCTAAAGTCGTAAAAGTATATTAACAAGTAAACTACGTGCGAGGAATTCCAGAGGGAGTGAAAGTAGAAACGCTTGTTGCTTGAATACATACATACTGAATATGTATTGTTGTTGCGTGCGTACTGGGTCATTTAACGTGTGACCGTCCGTGGACCCAAGACCAGAGTCTAATCCATTGCGTGTAAAGGCGCCATAACATGATTGCAAAAGGTAGACCACACACTAACGTCATTTGAGCGTCGGCGTCCTAGCGCCTAGTGCCATAACGCAATCCCCTCGCCCCGCTACACGCGGTAATTAAAAAAAATAATTAAAGATAGCCATGGACATATTTTAATAGGCAAGTGTTGGATGTAAAAAAAGATCAAAGATATTTATTCAGTAAGTAGGCCGCACGGGCACTTTTACACGTCAAAATCTAACAGCGCTTCCCAAGAACATCTGCTGAGAAAAAGCGCCGCAAGATACTCAACAGTTAGTCATTTTTTAAACATAGTTAACTTATGACTAGTTATGACAATGATACTACTTATTCTAGTATTATATAAAACTGTAAAAATAATATAAAATATCTGCGTGTAGTTCTGTATTCGTCTATATTCGAGATTTAATCATTGTTTCATCCGGTATAAGGAGATGGGTGAAGAGGTCCACCTCTCTTCGGATATATTTAATAGATAAGCCTGGGCCACACCGGATGCGTTGCGTAGACGTGCACGTGCGCGTTCGCGTTCCACTGCGTTGTATAGTATGAATCCTCACATGAGGACGCAGCTATACAACGCAGTGGAACGCGAACGCGCACGTGCACGTCTACGCAACGCATCCGGTGTGGCCCAGGCATTAAGGTACCTAGTTCAAATCCCAGTGGTCGTCATTACAAATGTTTTCCTAACTTAAGATCATTACCTGATGCTCTTACGGTGAAGGAGAAGCGTGAATAACCTGCGCATCGAACAGCTGAGAGTGTAAAAGGGTTGCATAAAAGATCCTAAAGGGTCAAAGTGGAACTGAAACCCGTCAGCTGGTTTAGCATGCAAGCACGAGATAAAATTTGACAGGTGCTAGGGAAACGAATACATCTACTCCATATTCTAACGTAAGACTTCGCTTAAAATTAAAAAAAAGCCGGTCAAGTGCGAGTCGGACTCGCGCACCGAGGGTTCCGCACAAACTTGTAGGCATGTAAATAGTTATTAAATCACGGGAATACAATATAAACAAACTCCTGTATAAACTGACAAGCAATAAGTATGCACTTTAGTACTTAGTGAGTGTCAGCTTATACTGGGCTAATTTTTTATGTGATGTAACTACAAATTAACGGTTTTCGGATTTTTTCCTTTACTTGTGCTATAAGACATAGCTTCTTGCAAAATTTCATGATTCTAAGTCAACGAGAAGTACCCTATAGGTTTTGATTCCCTTGAGATTCCCTTCAATATGCGGCATAAACGGCCGTATCTTTTGATTGCGTTGACTTAGATGTTTGATTTTTTCACTGATCCAAGGGACTGCCGACTTATGTATTTGATATTAATTTCAACTTGATACCTCCACGCGTTCCTGAGAAAAAGGGTCTTGACAGACACACAGACAGACGGACAACAAAGTGATCCTATAAGGGTTCCGTTTTTTTCTTTGAGGTACGGAACCCTAAAAAAAGGGTCAGGTCCTGACTTTTATTACCTTTTATTACTAAGCGATTGCGATTTTCACATTTTTATAGCGATTTTATCAAGACGGGACAGTTATTTTAAACCTTAAACGTTAAGTCTTACGTTAGAATATGGAATAGATGTTTTCATTTCCCTAGCACCTGTCAAATTTTATCTCATGCTTGTATTTGCATTGCAGGGGAACAAGATAAGTAAAACATTAGTAGAACATAACGTAGTCAATTAGTTTTGCCTGTTGTATAGCTGCGCAATATGCCCCTATGCCCAGGAAACTGTCAAGGTCAAGCCCAGACCAAGGACCAGGTGGGTCATGCCCAAGCCTAGGCGCAGGCCTAAGCCTAGGCGCAAGCCCAAGCCAAGCCGCGTTCGAAGAGTTCTGGAAACTACCACTCAGCGTCCCTACCAAGAATACCAAGCCAAAGTAGATCCGTTCCCTTTTTCGTAAGCTGGTTTCTTGCGAGTTTAACGGCATATCTCACACAAGAGCTCGTCGCCAGCAGAGGACCCTAGCTCAATATAAAGTCGCAATCGCATTGAGAGCGGAGGCGGCGCGGTGCGGCTCGTCCCCATACTAAGGCTGCCTTTCCATAGCGGAGACGAGCGGAGCGGAGAGGAGCTGTGTAGGAATCGACCAATCACATTGGTTGTAATCCACATCTCGTCTCCGCTTGACTGTTTCCATTGAAGCGGAGTTGAGACGAGATGTGGATTACAACCAACGTGATCGGTCGATTCCT
This sequence comes from Tortrix viridana, assembly GCA_963241965.1. Lineage (NCBI taxonomy): Eukaryota > Metazoa > Arthropoda > Insecta > Lepidoptera > Tortricidae > Tortrix > Tortrix viridana. The sequence continues at coordinate 1,370,795 of OY725198.1, read as the reverse complement.
ACACAGCTCTCCGCACCGCTCGCCTCCGCTTCTATGGAAAGGCTGCTTTAAAAGCGTGTCCGAAGCGTGGTGGAAGCGTTTTTAGTATGTCACGCGCCGCACCGCGCCGCCTCCATCATCGTCGTTGGGCATTCAATTATTATAACCAAATTAAAACTAAAAAAACGTATGTACTATCAACGAACGTGAACTCATTTATGAATCTTGCCACCCTACAATAAGGCTTCCTAGTGGTCAGAGTACGTATAGTTGAAAAAAGACGCAGGGAAAAATGAGAACGCAGTTCGGACTGAAATTGACAGCATGATCCAATTCAATCGATCCAAAAAATTGGCACATTTGAATGCGGGAAAGTGGACAGGTACCTATGATTAAAATTAGTTAGACCGTTTAAGAGTAATTACCCCTTAAACAATGGTAGTATAAATACTTATCTGCGAGCCTAACATGCATCACAAGAATAAGGTGACAGCACGAATATAAATATCATGCTTAGCTTAGAGCACACTAGCATTTTTAGTCCTTAGACCCCGGGTCAAAAACGCTAGTGTGCACAGGCTCTTAATAGATTTGAACGATTTATTTCATTACTCTAGCAATACCGGATAAAACCGCTTAGTAATCAAAGTGTGGTCGAGACACTTATTTTAAACCTTAAGCGTTAAGTCTTACGTTTGAATACGATAGATTTATTAATTTCTCTGGCACCTGTCAAATTTTATCTCGAGCATGCATGTTAACCCCGCTGTGGTACTTACAAGGTTACACAATAGGGAATATGATTGAAATTTTGTTATAGTATTTCTTAAAATATAAAAATATTTCAAACTTAAAACAATAACATACATTCAGTCAACAAAGTATCGGGAATGGATGATTTGTTTATGGTTCCAAATTCAAATTTTTGTTTTTTTTGTTGTTGTTAGATTGGCACAACTGTTTTCTATTTTGGCGCGGAGTTTGAGTTGCATCTGTTATTTATATTAAATACAGTGCTGTTTTTAGTTATATCATATCTAGTGTGTATTGCGAATTTCATAATGGACAAAAACATTGAACAAAGAGTTTGTCTTAAATTTTGCATCGCCAATGGAATTTCGTGTTCGGAGTCACTGAAAATGTTACAGAAGGCTTACGGTGATTCGACTTTATCAAAAACACGTGTTTATGAGTGGTACAAAGCGTTCAAAAGCGGTCGAGATGTGATGGAAGATTTGCCTCGCTCTGGTAGGCCATCAACGTCTGCAACTGAAGTTAACATCGCAAAAGTGAAGGAAATAGTGACTGAAAATCCTCATTCAACTTTGAGAGAGATAGCCGCCGAACTTTCTGTATCTCACGAGTCGATCCGTACTATTTTAACTAATCATTTGGGTATGAAACATGTTACCGCTCGGCTAGTCCCAAAAGACCTGAATTTTCTCCAAAAACTCAATCGCATGAGAGTCGCTGAGGACATGCTAGAACGAGTCAATTCCGACCCAACATTCATGAAACGCATTGTTACTGGTGACGAGACGTGGGTTTACGAGTTTGACATGCAAACTAGTCAACAAGCTTCGGAGTGGCGCCTTCCAACTGAACCGAAACCGAAGAAACCACGCCAAAGTCGATCAAAAGTCAAAGTCATGTTGACTGTTTTCTTTGACTATCGCGGTGTTGTGCACTCGGAATTCTTGCCGGAAGGTCAAACGGTAAATAAAGAATATTATTTGAGCGTTATGCGGCATTTAAGAGAGCAAATTCGACGAAAAAGGCCAGATTTGTGGAATGAAAATTCTTGGATTTTGCACCACGATAATGCGCCTTCGCACAAGGCCATCATTGTGAAAGAATTTTTGACCAAACACTCAACAAATACCATCGAGCAACCACCATATTCACCAGATATGGCTCCTGCCGACTTCTTTCTTTTTCCTAAACTCAAATTACCACTTCGTGGCACCCGTTTTCAATCGGTAGAAGACATAAAGGAGAATTCGCGCCGAGAACTGAATTCAATTCCGGAAACAGCGTTTAAAAAATGTTTTGATGATTGGATTATTCGTTGGCGTAAGTGTATCGTTTCTGAAGGAGCATACTTTGAAGGTGATAAAATAAATTTGGATGATTAACAAACAGTTTGTGTATTATTGATCTTTTCCCGGTACTTTCTTGACAGAGTAGTATAATCAAAATATTTTGCATGTTGATTTAGAAGTCGACTGAATATTGATCCTGATATCTACTTTAAGACCTTGTAACATATTATAAGCAAATAAATATTTCATTTCATTTCATTTCATTTCATTTTCATTTTCATTTTCATTTTCATTTTCATTTTCATTTTCATTTTCATTTTCATTTTCATTTTCATTTTCATTTTCATTTTCATTTTCATTTTCATTTTCATTTTCATTTTCATTTTCATTTTCATTTCAAATAACGTGAAGAGATGGCAAAAAATGAAATTAAAATCGGCCAAAAAATACGGATAATATTAAGCATCTAAAAACTACTAATTAGACAGAGATCCGTCATGAACTGTGACGTCAGCGTGCACTACGGCCATAACTCCTGTTTCGCTAGAAAGATATAGAAACAAATCTATAATGGCTTATATCATATAGCTATTATTTTTATAGTTATTTGAAAAAAAATCTCTACCGTTTGTTCGTGTGACTTTTTATTAAAGCAAAAAAATGCATATTCTTTGTGAGTTTATTTTCTGGTGGTAACCCCTGCTATTGCGGTGTTCCAGGTGAAGATAGCGCTGTACTACGAGTCGCTGTGCCCCGACAGCAAGAGCTGGGTGACGGCGCAGCTGGCGCCGGCGTGGCGCGGGCTGCGCGGCGCCGTGAAGGTGAAGCTGGTGCCCTACGGGAAGAGCACCGTGAGTTCACCACATCTTTAAAACCCTGCCTTGGCTATGAAGAGTTCGATTCCCAGCTGGCAATGAATACATCTAGTCCATATTCTAATGTAAGACTTAACTCTTAAGGCTTAAAATAAAAATGTCACGTCTTGATAAAATCGCTATAAAATAGTGCTTGGTAATAAAAGGAAATAAAAGTCAGGACGAGACACTGTTATTTTAAACCTTAAGCGTTGTCTTACGTTAGAATATGGAATAGATGTTATTAATTTCCCTAGCACCTGTCAAATTTTATCTCGGGCTTGCACGTTAAGCCCGCAGCGATCTGAAAATCAGCGCTGCCGGCATCCGCTCTCACGCGCAGAAGCGCAGCATTAGCCGAGTTTTATTATTTGTGTTATTTATTAATTTACACTTTCTCCTGTATAAGTATGTAATAATAAATATTTTTTCTCTCTTTCTTTCTCTATGTGTGAGTGTCCCCTGATATTTCTTTATGTTTCTGTTTCAGCACGACAAGGTGAACAACAAATGGCAATTCAATTGCCACCACGGGGAAGACGAGTGCTACGGCAACAAGGTATCCGCTTTTTATTACGTAGCTATGATAGAATATTTTTGTTACAAATCACATACTCGAAATAGTTTATTTTTGTAGATTTTATTTTTTCATTTGCCTACCTGTATACCTGCGGGCAATAGTCGTTCCATATTGTTGTTGTGGCCAGCCTGTAGCTGTTGTCATTCTCCATCCAGATCCAGGCATGCATCCTGAAGGACAAAAGCCTCGTGGACACTGACAAGATGGACCTGGTCATATGCCTGATGGGACAAGCCAGCCCTGACAAGTCGCTCGACACCGTGAGTACATTTCATGCGATTTCACATTTCATCTTCGACGCGCGGTTATCCTAGTTGGTAGTGACCCTGCCTACGAAGCTAGCGGTCCCAGGTTCGAATCCCGGTGTGGGCAAATATTTGTGTGATGAGCGCGAGTATTTGTTCCTGAGTTTTGAATGTTTTCTATGTATTTAAGCATGTTCATCGTTGCCTGGTACCCATAGTACAAGCCTAGAGCTTGGGGCTAGGTCAATTTGTGTGAGATTGTCCCCTGATATTTACCTCGTGTAGAGCCACTATCTTTTTTGCTCTGCCCTCAAGCAGTGTCCTCACTATTGTGTTTCAATGTAGTAAAAATATACCGGGGACACTACTGGCGCAGACGCACGGAGGGCAGTCCTCGATCGTGTTCTATGTTTCGATATCATGATTATTATTAAACTCATCGTTATCGCTGCCAACATAGACATAAAATGTATATCTGAGGCTGCCAAGCAGTAGTGTTCTCATTGTGTTTCGATATAATCATCTCCATCACAATCCTCATGAATATCCAACTCTTCGGATTTACAGTCGAGTTAAAAGATATGCAAACACTTGCTCCTTATCCCATTGAAATAAAGTGCAAGTCATATTCAGGGACCGGAAAACCCCTTCATTTGATTAACCCTATCGATAGGGTAACCTATCATTTGGTTACCCAATCGATGTGGTTACCCTGTTAACCGCTTCCATAGAGCTTACCAAGTACATTAGGGTTTCGGTAGTTTAATAACTAAGTACTTAGTATTAGCTGGGTATTCCCTATTGATCGCCTCTCTCTTTTTTACGCATTCGGGCGATCTCTGTCTAGCCGCTACCCATTCAATTGTTAGGTAGTGCAATAATAAGTCGAAACACTTGCGCGTAGAGATTAAAACCGAACGATTAAGTTTAAAAAGGGTAACAGATGATAGGGTATTGAGATTGGGTTAGCGCTTAGTCGAATTATCTGTACCGTTGCCCTTTAATTGGACTAAGTCGACGATAGGCTTAGCGCATCCTTGGGGTTTGTATAAACGAGTCTATCAAATACCCTATCGAAAACCCGTTTAATGGTAAGCGGTTCCGGTCCCTGGTGATATTTTTGAACTCGACCGTACATAAACGCTTGTTTTCCAGTGTCTGCAGCAGGTGGGTAAGGAAGCCGAGGCGTCGAAAATCAAGAGCTGCGCGGGCGGCGAGCAGGGCGCCGCGCTGCTGGCGGCGTTCGGCGACAAGACCGACGCCGTGCAGCGCCCGCTGGCCTTCGTGCCCACCATCGTCATCAACGAGGTCCGTGCCCCCCCCCCCCCCCCCCCCCCCTACCCCCAACATAGGGCATTGTAGTGCACGTATTTTAACCGACGACGCAAAAAGAGGGGTGTTATAAGTTTGAAGTGTGTATCTGTGTATCTTGTCTGTAGCATCGCAGCTCCTAAACGGATGGACCGATTTTCATTTAGTTTTTGTTAGTTGTCTAAGGGCCGTATTAATAAGCCTTTCCGTAATCCTTTTAAGCAGCCTTTTTTATATTTTTTTTAACGGAGTGGAAATGCGTTACCTACGCATCACACACCGAACCAGCCTAACATAACCTCAGTAAAAATCGCATGATTTTCAAAATTTGCAAGTTTAAAGTTCTTTCAAACTGTATACAAGAGAGGACAATAGACAGATCTCTCTCCAGGCGGGTGTTGTGCCTGAGGACCGAAGTCCGTTCGGATGAAGTTGAAAGTTCTATATGCAACTTGACTGGGGAATCTTCGATAGCGCGATGTAGAACATTAGTTACGCTATTTGTCGCTACTCGCTGCCCGTTCTTAAAATCAAAATTTCTTTATTTGCCAGAATAGGGTAACATGATGGGATCTTAAAGCTAACTTTGTTCATGCATATTCAACCTGCATGCAGGTGTGCAGATTATTACATACAATATGAAGCTAGCATTCTCCGAGTCGTCAATTTTCCTATATTTCGTCAAGTCCCTATATTTATAAACATATCAAATGAGTTGTCTTCTACTTGCTGCGTGTTGTAGCTAGATGTCGCTAGTCGCTACAATACTTTAAACTGGCATACCTGGAAAACTATGAGACTTACTGAGATCATGTTAGGCTGGTTCGGTGGGTCTTAGACTAATCTATCTCAGGTGTCACTGTGACGTGCGACTTTCGGGACATCCTGGACAGCTCTTCACTTTTCTCATATGATATGGGAAATATTCCCAGTCGAGAATGTTCTTCATACAAAATGAGGAAAGCTTCCGAGAACGGCACATCTCTAACCCTACCACATGTTTTCTATGTATTTAAGTATGTATGTTCTCTATATAAGTATGTTTATCGTTGCCTTGTTCCCATACAAGATTAGAGATAAGTTTAGCTTTAGGTAAACTTGTGTGCGATGGTCCCATATTTATTTATTTGTATTCCTGTTGCAGAAATTCGACCAGGCGATCCAAAACGAGGCTTTCACCAACTTGAAGGCCGTGGTGTGCCGCGTCGCCACCGAGAAGCCAGCGAGCTGCTAAATACCTACTACTATTATTAAAATAGGTTCCATGTACATATCGGACGCGTCACTCCTGAACAGAGTCGTTTACTTTTTATCTACACCCATATCGTAAAAGGGCGTTTTTCAGAAAAAAGGGTACATAGTTCAAGACATGAATTAAGAAACGGTAACTTTTCCGTTGCGTCACGAAAATTAACGATACTAAATGTATTATTGAACCTCGTAACGCACTGGAAAAGTTAAAAAATTTAATTTTTTTTCGTTAACGATGTATACATTGAAAACCGCCCAAAACCTTTAAGATGCGTTCAGAAATTGTACGTCATTTACTTTACGTCAGTCAGTTGTTGTCGCGGTGACCAATATTATCTGTGGTTGTACTGTAAAGTTACTTTACGTGTTCGTTGCCGATACTGCTATGGTTTTCGAATTTCGAATTTATTCGAATCACGATTTAATTCGGCGACAATTCTCACGTCACTCGAGGTGAAGCATCAGTTAAGATGAAATGTCATCAACATATTTATACCAATATATGTATTATACAGGATTTACAATATGAGTGCAGATAAAGTATTGTACGCGACTCTACGTAATTGGCATTACGCAACCGTCACGTAAACTACTATATTTTGGTACCCTTATTTTACCCTTGAAACACTAACTCATTTCATAGAATGTTGTCAATCAAACTTAAATGTTAATTGACGTCTCTTGACTGCGGCCGTTACAATTAATTTATTATACATGCCAATAACGAAACGTCTTTAATTGTGGAATAACGCGTACACAGAATGACCTATAACGTGAATAGAACGTGGAAAAATAGCCTATAAATCATTTTCTTTATTGTTAATGGCGGTGCCGGCTGCTTCGGCGAGATAGGTTTGGTCGAATGTATAATTTCCCAAAAAGCTATTTGCATTATATTTTTGGTTATTTCCAGGATACCAAAATAGCACCATAAAATGCTAATTGTTGCGGCGGGAAATACCTTTTGAGCAAAAAAAATTGGCATATGATACATTTGACCAAACATTACGCTCAAACGGCAGAGACACTGTTAATTGTCTTTTGAGAATGCAATCTTCACGTTACAGGTTAATTTATCTTTTTAGCATATTTTATAAGTTGTAATCGATAAGTTAGATTATAAGTATGTTTTTGTAATATTTTATTGTATTTTTAAAGTAAAAAACATAAAAACAACGTGGTTTTTAATGACCTTTGTTCCTAGTAAATATAACTGATATCAGTAATATTTACCTAACAGAGTTAAAAATACCCGCCAGAGTCGAGACCTCTCATTTCAAAACTCATAACACTTAACTGCTTAAACGGACATTCATCAAACTAAGTCACCTTTCTACCAAAAAATAACTAAATCAAAATCGGTCCATCCGTTTAGGAGCTACGATGCCATAGACTGATACACAGATACACACGCCAAACTTATATCACTCCTATTTTTGCGTAGGAGGTTAAAAACAAATACAAACTGTCATAGCATCCTTCATTGAGTGAATCATAATTACAATATGCAAAACTACTGTTGCCACTGGCACCACCACCAATTGCCAGCTACCGTGAGATGGCGGGACTTCCGGCCGCCATTTTACCTTCTCCCAGACGACAAACACGTCTAATAATGTAATTTTCTAATCGTGTTAAATCCATGGCAATACTCCAATTAAATTATAGCATACATTTAGAGTAACGCTAACGTAAGTAGATGTTCTACTTTAGTTCGTTTCTTTTTCTCGACACTGTTTGCACAAGTTGCGGTGAAGCCTGCTTCAAGTCGTACGCCCAGCCGACGGCAGCGAATGCGTCCAGGAGCATGGTGGTCACGTTGATAGAGTAAGCCAGCTCCGCCGCCTTGTAGTCCCACGGAAACGTGTGGTGGTAGTTGTGCCAGCCCTCGCCCATCGCGACCAGTGACACGGCCCAGTTATCCGCTGGCGCCAATTTACTAAAAAATAAATAATTGGCGCTAACTGCCGCACTCAGAGACGTCAATTCATTTTTAAGTTTCATTAAAGTTGGCGCGTCTTATTCTATTGCTATAGCAAAGAAAGTGACAGCAGCAACTTTAATCAAACTCAACAAATCAAAAGTTAATTGACGTCTCTGAGTGCGGCCGTAAACCCATATATGTTGCACTTTATTTGGCTATTATTTCTCATATAATTTCGTTGCATCTCTTTTATTCCGTATGTCAAATGAGGGAGATGCAAGATCAATATTTGGCCAATACAGCCTATGCAATATTTGGCGAATACATGTTGTGCCACCACGTGAGACTAATCGTGTTCTTGGTGGGTTAATGCCAGGGACTGGAAAACCCCTTCATTTGATTAACCCTATCGATAGGGTAACCCTATCATTGGTTACCTAATCGATGTGGTTACCCTATGATTGTGTTACCTTAACGTTAACGTAACCCCTTTGAACTAGTTAACCGCTTCCATAGAGCTTACCATGTTCATTAGGGTTTCGGTAGGTTAATATTTAAGCACTAGCTGGGTATTGCCCTATTGATCGCCTTTCTCATTTTTGCACATTCGGTCGATCTCTATCTAGCCGCTACCCATTCAATTGTAAGGTAGTGCAATAATAAGTCGAAACACTGGCGCATAGAGATTAAAAACACTTGAAACCGTTCGATTAAGATTAAAAAGGGTAACAGATGATAGGGTATTGAGATTCGATTAGCGCTTAGTCGAATTAACTGTAGCGTTTGGTTGCCCTTTCATTGGACTAAGTCGACGATAGGCTTAGCGCATCCTTTGTGTTTGTAAAAACAAGTCTATCAAATACCCTATCGAAAACCTCTTTAATGGTAAGCGGTTACGGTCCCTGGTTTATGCTGCTTACCATATCGGAAAGGCAGTGTGAGCAAATCAACTTCGTACACTTATACTACATTTTTCTTTTGCAGTATGCAGTTAATTTACATAGCCTATACACAGTCACGAACTTTAATTCGGGACCCACTTCTACAGCAATAAGGTGGAGTTTCCTGTAAGTTACAAATGACTTGGCGTCTCTAATGACATTGACAACTTCAAGCAATATTTTTTTGAGCGGTCCCTAGTCCCGGCATGAGCGAACATTTCACTGCTGAGCGCGAGTATTTGTTCTCGAGTCTTAAATGTTTCTATGTATTTCAAGCCAGAAACTGACATCGCTCGCAACGCGAACTAGGTGCCGTATTTAAACGCCGCAGGCCCCCTGTATGCAAGCACGAGATGAATACATCTATTCAAAGCTAAAGCTAAAAGTTTTGGCTAGAGGCTCAGAGCCCTTAGCCAAGATGCCCGTCGCTAACTAGCGTTTCTATTCGTTTAGTTTTTAAACCAATCGCGTCACTGGTAGATCACGTGACTCTCCGTATGACGTGATCTACCAATGACGCGATTGGTTTAAAAACTAAACGAATAGAAACGCTAGTTAGCGATGGGCATCTTGGCTAAGGGCTGTGAAGTTGAAGCGTAGGACCACCTGCGTCAGCACGGAGTGCAACCAGCTCTCGCCCCACGCTAGAGAGAGCCCCAGCGGGCTTAACGTGCATGCACGAAATAAAATTTGACAGGTGCTAGAGAAATTAATACATCTATTCCATATTCTAACGTAAGACTTAACTCTTAAGGTTTAAAATATAAGTCTCGTCCAGACAAACCTTTTGTTACTAACACAGGTTACTAAGCGATTTTATCCGGTATTGCTAGAGTAATGAAATAAATTGTTTAAATCTATTAAGAGCCTGTGCACACCTAGCGTTTTTGACCGGGGGTCTAAGGGCTAAAAACGCTAGTGTGCACAGGCTCTAAGCTAAACATGATATTTAATTACTCTAGCAACTTTTATTCGTGCTGTCACTTTATTCTTAAGGCATTAAGTTCACCTTTTGTACTCAAATTTGTATTTTTGTGCAATAAAGAATAAATAAATAAATAAATAAATTCTTGTGATGCAATGGCTCGCAGGGTCGGTAGAACGAAGCAGAACGTCAACTTGAAGAGGCGGAAAATCGCTCGGTATGCGCCGTGAATGGTACACAGAGCAGGTGTTGTATTTGGACGCCACGGTGTGCCTCTAGTGTGAACATGGGCTAGCTGCTTAGGTACTCACGGGTCGTACGGCCTGTTGCCCCACATATGCGCGAAGCTGTTGACGGCCCAGTTGAAGTTGAGGCTCAGCACGTAGCGCAGGAACACCTGCGACAGCACGGCGTGCGACCAGCTCGCGCCCCACGCTAGAGGAGGCACCAGGGTCGGCAGCACGAAGCAGAATGCCAACTTGAATAAGGTGAAGTACCTGAAACAATTTATTTATTTATCTTATACCTACTATTAAACGAGAAACATTATCATAACAGTAAGTGTATATATTTGTACTCACGTTCCCGAAAACGGCAGTGCCGATTTCGATAAAAATTGCGACGTGGGGGTTTACGGGGGCGAAGATTAGAAGAACAGCTTAGAACAAGGTCTTAGCTTGAGGGAAATGGGGACTACTTCGCAAAACGAAGCCACGAGCGTGGCGAAGCGACTCAGAAGGCGTTCAATGCTAACAAAACAGCGTTCAGGTAGGTCGAACGTGCCTGTGCTGCCTTGTCAAGAATTAGTATGCATTTGCACGCACGCAACTCAGATCACCCAGCTAAAAAGTTGCTAGAGTAATTAAATATCATGCTTAGCTTAGAGCCTGTGCACACTAGCGTTTGTAGCCCTTAGACCACCGGTCAAAAACGCTGCACAAGCTCTTAATAGATTTGAACGATTTATTTAATGACTCTGACAATACCTACCGGATAAAATCAGGTAAGACAACTTTAAATAGAAAATTTGCTAATATTTATGTTTATTTTAGAGATTGTTGTTTGTGTTCGTAAGAATGGCGACGGAACCCTACACTGAGCTAATTCCGAAATACTCTTGCCGGTTTTTGAAGTAGTTTGCTCGTTTGATGACTGATATTGTCAGAAACTTTTTCTTACTTAGTGTGAAACTGAACGACAGGATTGTTGGCGATGTCGCTCATGTCGATCTTCTGGCCGTGCCGGATGACCTCGGGGTGCTTCTTCATCATCAGCCAGCCCACGTGGGAGAAGAAGAAGCCGCGGCTCGCGTCGTGCGGGTCCCCCGCGGTGTCCACGAACTTGTGGTGCAGGTGGTGGTCGCGGACCCAGGCGTATATTGTGTTCTGGATAAATACGAGAACTGAAATGATTAGTGATGGTGTAACGTATCGCTAGCAGCCATGCTCGCATTGTGCCGCTGTCGCAGCTTTGGTCGAAATTCGGATTATACTCATTAAAGGTAAAAACACACTTATCCCACGTACGCAACGTATGCGATGCATTATGATATCAGGACTCTTGAATTTGTATGATTAGAAACACACTTATCATACGTGACGTTGCGTATGACAAGTGTGTTTCTAATTATACAAATTCAAGAGTCTAGTAGCCCTAGCCAAGATGCTTTCGATAACTAGCGTTTCTATCACGTTTCTATCCGTTTCATTTTTTAAACCAATCGCGTCACTGGTAGATCACGTGGCTCTCCGTATACACAGGACCTGCAAAAAATAACCATGTATGAAATACGTGTTAATTTACTTATCACTGTAAGTGGCATATTTAATTTAATGTATAAACATCATTCTTACTTACTTTTACCTCGAAAGGAGTTACCCTTGTTCCTCTCTTAAATAAGCAAGGGTAACGGGTTCCAGAGTTGATTGTTGTACCTGTCCAGCGATGGAGAAGCAGATGACGAGGAGCCACTGCAGCGGCAGCGTGGCCTTGAAGGAGCGATGGCTCCAGTAGCGGTGGGCGCCGGCCGTCACGCCAAAACCGGCCATGTGGGCTATCACAAACGCTGAAACATTCGAAAGTTCAAATACCAAGTTATTGAGGAAAAAATTTATAGTAAACGGGTCAATCAACTTTTTTACCCACACTTTGTTTTACCGGATTTCAACAAACAGGTTTTTTTTTAATATAATATCAGTGCTTATTTTAATTTTTTGATGATGTAGTCAATTTACTAGATTATCGATCTAATCTATCAAGTAATGAGAATAGTATATTTCGATGCATTGACTTATATATTACTAGCCCGCAGGGCGTTCAAGACTTGCACTATGGGTACTAGGCAACGATATACATACTGATTAATATATAGAAACACTTTAAAACATAGAAAACATCCACGACCCACGCTCATCACACAACTATTTTCCCATACCGGGATCAAACCCGCGACCGCTGGCCTTGTAGGCAGGGTCACAACCAACTTTCTCTTTATTTTAGAAAAACTTAGGGCCGTATTAATAAACTGATCTTAGTTGAGATGCCCGTCACAAGATGCGTCAAAAGTGACAGTTTTCTATGAATTGACGTTTACTTTAACGTATCTTGAGACGGGGATCACAGTTGAGATGAGTTTATTAATACAGACCTTAAAAGATCGCTCTATCGCTGTGCTTAACCGACTTCAAAAACAGGAGGAAGTTCTAAATTCGGTTGAATGTTTTAAGAAAAATATCGTGGCAAAACCGGAGGTACCAACCATGTAACCTATCCTACTACTGCTAACTATAACAATAATAAATATAATAATAATCCAGCCTATATACGTCCCACTGCTAGGCACAGGTCTCAGGTCTGTGTGAAGTTTTCCTCACGATGTTTTCCTTCACCGAGCACATGGTAAATTTACAAATTATATTTTGCACAAAAATTCCGAAAAACTTAGAGGTGCGAGCCCGGGTTCGAACCCACGACCCTCTGCTTTAGAGTCGGCAGGTCAAACCATTAGGCTACCACGGCTTTTTTTAGTACTATAAATTTATAAATGGGAAAGTTTGGATGGATGGATATCTTGTGTGATTTACTGTAATTTTATACTTTTTAAAGTTAATTGTTGATAAAAGACTGTTTTTTTTTAATAATTATGACATCTTGTGTGATTTTATACTGTTTAAATTGGTGTTTTTTTTTTGTAATAATTGTAATCTCGTGTGATTTAATGTGATTTTATTCTTTTTAAATTGATGATTAAAGACTGTTTATTTTTATTTTAGTATGAATAAATAAAAACTTACAAAATAACATCTGAAACAGTTTTTTTTATTAATTTTTTATAAAATATATTATACTTATTCCAAAAAGTTATCAATTCCGGAACTATATCCGGAATCCCGGAATTTAAACTCGATATCGAGAATCAGTTCCGGAATTGAAAATCGTCCGATATTGCATGCCCTACGCCTAAACGGGTGAACGCCGGATTTGGATTGACACATAGGATACTTTTTGACAAAAAAAATCAGTTTCCGAGGAAAAAGCGACAAACAACCTCTACGCGTACGGAGTCAAGAACTATTAAAAAAAATAAACAATTGAATGGAGAACGATAACATAATCCCCTGGGTCCTTAGCCAAGATGCATTACGCTAACTAGCGTTTCTATTCGTTTCGTTTTTAAACCGATCGCGTCACTGGTAGATCACGTGACTCTCCGCGATTGGTTTAAAAACTAAACGAATAGGTAGAAAGAAACGCTAGTTAGTGATGGGCATCTTGGCTAAGGACCCAGCTTTTTTTTTAACTTTTGCCGTGTGTTACTAACATAGGTTTAAGCTTTATTGTACTAACACACTATGGATCATTCCTGGTCTGAAATAAAAAGTTTTTATTTTTATTTATAAGGGCTCTGTTCTTACCGTGTAAAATGGTCTGCCACTTCGGGTAGTCTCCGACGGCCAGTATGTACACGACCCACGAGACGGCGACGATATGGAACAACGATATTAATATAATGTTGCTCCACACAAGGTCAGTTTTAAAACCCATCCTCTTCTCCCACGCCCTCAAAATGGAGAGGCGATTCTTCAAATGGACGCCATCTTTTTCATTATTTTTATGTTTTGTCTCTACGTCATTGTTATAACAATCTATCTTTGGCGAGTGTTTGAGATGGCAAGTTATGCATTCTGCGTCGAATTCAGGTGATAAAGGGTCGGTCACTGTTGCTGAAGCCATCTAGATTAGCTGAAATACAATTAAACATATTAAGATATTACAAGATTGACAAGGTGGAACGACGACGTGGTTAAGATTGCGGGAAACCTATGGATGCAAGCGGCGCAGGACCGGTCCTTGTGGTAAACCTTGGGGGAGGCCTATGTCCAGCAGTGGACGTCTTTCGGCTGAAATTATGATGATGATGATGATGATATTAAGACATGATAATCACTACAATCTATCGTATTATTAATATAAGTAGGTATCTAATGATGTGCCATTGCCGGCAGTTTTGCCCAGACTGAGAACATTATATATATATATATACACCACAACAACACAACAAATTTCATTTCATCGAAAGCTAATTTCTGCTGAAACCTTCTTGTTTTCAGGTTATTAAGCATGGGTTACGTAGGTAAGGTTAGGTTAGACCTATGACCACCACAAAATTATATATCCTGCTCGTTGAGCCTGTCGATGAAATAAATAAAAATAAATAAATAAATATCAGGGGACACTCTCGCACAAATTGACCTAATCCCAAACTAAGCTCTAGGCTTGTACTATGGGTATTAGACAACGATAAACATAGAGAAATACATACTTTAATACATAGAAAACAACCATAACTCAGGAACAAATACTCGCGCTCATCACACAAATGTTTGTCCATACCGGGATGCGAACCCGGGACCGTTAGCTTCGTAGGCAGGTTCACTACCAACTAGGCTAACCGCGTCGTCAAAAATTCGGTGAAATAAAACATTCTATCAAATGAGTTTCGGTGATTCAAGGGTAAACTCGGCCGTATTCTGTTCTGTCACTGGTTAACTACTTAGTTGAGTAATTGTCGATCGAGAATGGAGGAAAAACACGTGCTGCGCCGACCACTTGATGGGGACAAGGGCAAGGAGATGATCATTGGTACAGGACACACCGACATTATCAATCAATCAATAATAATAATAATAAATCCAGCCTATATACGTCCCACTGCTGGGCACAGACCTCCACTCACAATGAGAGGGGTTTTGGCTATAGTTCCCACGCGGGCTCAGTGCGGATTGGGAACTTCGCACACGCCGTCAAATTGCTTTGCAGGTGTGTGCAGGTTTCCTCACGATGCTTTCCTTCACCGAAAAGCTCATGGTAAATTTAAAAATTATATTTCGCACATAAATTCCGAAAACTTAGAGGTGCGAGCCCGGGTCGAACCCACGACCCTCAAATTAAGAGTCGGCAGGTCAAACCATTAGGCTACCATGGCATTTTAGTTGTGCAATCAATAAATACATAGTGTAAAATGAAGTCGCCCTCCGCGTCTGTCTGTCCCTATGTATATGCTTAGATCTTTAAAACTACGCAACGGATTTTGATGCGGTTTTCACCATCAGTTAGATCATTATTCACGGAAGGTTTATGTATATAATAGAACCCGGAGCAAAGCGAGGGCGGGTCGCTAGTGTAGAGTATAAGAGGTGGTAAAAACGAACTTGCCTGAAGAACAGGAACACCGTAAGTCTTGACGCCTCCGAAGTCTTTCAGAAAATGATTGTCAGGGGCCATGTTTACTTTTTATACTTCACCCATTATCAGTGAAACGTGTATCAAGTTAGACCTAACTAGCGGACAAGTCAATAAAAGTTAAAAAATAAAATTAGCATACAATGTGATAAACAAGCATGTAGGCGGGATAGGCTCCTGCCTATCATAGATCGCCGTCTCACGTTGTTATGGTGCTAGTTGGTAGTGACCCTGCCTACGAAGCTAGCGGTCCCGGGTTCGAATCCCGGTATGGACAAATATTTGTGTGATGAGCGCGAGTATTTGTTCCTGAGTCATGGATGTTTTCTATGTATTTAAGTATGTATTTCTCTATATAAGTATGTTTATCGTTGTCTAGTACCCATAGTACAAGCCTAGAGCTTAGTTTGGGACTAGGTAAATTTGTGTGAGATTGTCCCCTGATATTTATTTATTTATTTATTTACCTAAAAATAAAATGCTAAAATTATAGATGTTTTAAGTATCATTAATGTAAAATCCTAAAAAACCATCGCAAGAGGTAACAGTTAACTTATGATAACGATTTTCAAAAACCTAGTCGACTTTCATTTTTTTATTTTTCACAATAATGGCGTCTGGTTGCCGCCATATTGAATTTTTATTACTGACACGCCTTTACTGACACTTGCAAGGGGCTTCACCATCGACAAGTAAATTCATCTGTCAAATAAAGATAGCCCTCTCCTTGTCTATTTTCAAATGTAAGAAAGCGTAAGAGCTAAATTTACTTATTTGACAGATATGCTTTACTTGACGATTGTTAAACAGGCGGAAAGACAAATCGATTGTAGCAAAAGTCATCAAAATTGTTCTCTAGCGCGCCACAAAGGAACAAACATACATACATACTACTCTGTCAAGAAAGTACCGGGAAAAGATCAATAATACACAAACTGTTTGTTAATCATCCAAATTTATTTTATCACCTTCAAAGTATGCTCCTTCAGAAACGATACACTTACGCCAACGAATAATCCAATCATCAAAACATTTTTTAAACGCTGTTTCCGGAATTGAATTCAGTTCTCGGCGCGAATTCTCCTTTATGTCTTCTACCGATTGAAAACGGGTGCCACGAAGCGCCA
This sequence comes from Tortrix viridana, assembly GCA_963241965.1. Classification (NCBI taxonomy): domain Eukaryota; kingdom Metazoa; phylum Arthropoda; class Insecta; order Lepidoptera; family Tortricidae; genus Tortrix; species Tortrix viridana. The sequence goes on along the minus strand of OY725198.1, from coordinate 1,353,874 downwards.
CTTCGAAGCTTGTTGACTAGTTTGCATGTCAAACTCGTAAACCCACGTCTCGTCACCAGTAACAATGCGTTTCATGAATGTTGGGTCGGAATTGACTCGTTCTAGCATGTCCTCAGCGACTCTCATGCGATTGAGTTTTTGGAGAAAATTCAGGTCTTTTGGGACTAGCCGAGCGGTAACATGTTTCATACCCAAATGATTAGTTAAAATAGTACGGATCGACTCGTGAGATACAGAAAGTTCGGCGGCTATCTCTCTCAAAGTTGAATGAGGATTTTCAGTCACTATTTCCTTCACTTTTGCGATGTTAACTTCAGTTGCAGACGTTGATGGCCTACCAGAGCGAGGCAAATCTTCCATCACATCTCGACCGCTTTTGAACGCTTTGTACCACTCATAAACACGTGTTTTTGATAAAGTCGAATCACCGTAAGCCTTCTGTAACATTTTCAGTGACTCCGAACACGAAATTCCATTGGCGATGCAAAATTTAAGACAAACTCTTTGTTCAATGTTTTTGTCCATTATGAAATTCGCAATACACACTAGATATGATATAACTAAAAACAGCACTGTATTTAATATAAATAACAGATGCAACTCAAACTCCGCGCCAAAATAGAAAACAGTTGTGCCAATCTAACAACAACAAAAAAAAACAAAAATTTGAATTTGGAACCATAAACAAATCATCCATTCCCGATACTTTGTTGACTGAATGTACATATAAGGCTGATAAACGCATGACCTCCTTTGCGTCGCGCATTCGGATATAAAAGTAACGTACCTATAGTTTAACGTTAACGTTAGTAAAGAAAACGAAATTCTATTTAGTCCGTCAGTTAGATTATAAAAAAATATTGGACACGTATTTTTTCTTTTGTCAATCAAACAAAAACTGAAAAAATAAATATACATATATATACAGTCGTTGAGAACCTCCTCCTTTTTTTAAGTCGGTTAAAAAGCGCGTCAAAGTTCGGGAGTGGGGGGCTCGTGACGTCACTTCTGTGTAAGAATTGTACTTACCAAATTGTACCAAGATGTGACGTCATGCGACATTTGAACTCAATATTATTATAGTGAAAAAAGTAAAAATAAAAATAGGTTTCAATATCATTGAAGTAACACGGTAGGTATCAAATTTCGAATCGATTGGACATTATGGAAGGTAATCAGATCCCCTCATCAGCTCTTAAAGAGCTGATGATCTTCAAACGGCTGAACCGATTTTCATGAAACATGGCTAAGAACATTTGGGATAAAATTATCTATGACACAAAAAAAAAAAACGAAAATAGGCTCATCCGTTTGGGAGCTACGATACCACAGACAGACAAGTTAAACTTATAACACCCCTCTCTTTTTGCGTCGGGGCTTAAAAAAGAAACAAAACATGTCCAAACTTTTTAACCTATATTTATTTAACCTACTTCAAAAAGGAGGAGGTTCTCAATTCGACTGTATGTTGCTTTTTCTTTGTACGTTTGTTACGCGATTACTCCGTCAATTGTGGACCGATTTTGAAAATTCTTTTTTTTTTGTTTGAAAGTGTATACTTTCGAGGATCTGATGATGGGATCCATGAGGAATCGAGGGAACTCCTTAAAAGTTTAAAGGCACGCATACAACGATTTTGGTATTTCCTGTAAGACCTTAAGAATTTGCATTCTAAAAGCATCTCTTGGTGAACAGGAACTGATGATGAAGACCAGAGATGACCACCGGAACTCCTTAGTCGTAAGTGATTGACGCCAGCAATGGGATATCTTAACCCTTAAATGCATGGTGTAGGATGCATCCTACATAACAAAGGAACCAAAGTTTGTCGATAAATAGGAATATTAATTTTGTTCTGAAGAATGATTCCGCAAAGAAAACTAACCTTTTTTTCATATTTACTGTTCGTATGTTAGCGAACCTGTATTAAAAAAAAGTTATACGTGTTTATGAATGAGATGGCGGCAATTGAGAAAATATAAAAAATTGAAGGTTTTCTTTCTGTGTGTTTGACTGTTTTTATGAAGTAAGTATTTATTTTTTATTCGAATACTATAACACATGTCATAATATAGCACATTTATTAAACTGAGTAATGTTCTCAATGTATAAGTAGGCAATATTTGCATATTTACTCGTGTAGGATCTATATAGCCTACACTATGCACTCACAGTACTTGCTATTATTATGAACGATATCGAAATCTCAAATATTTTAGTTGGGTAATATAAACAGTGAATGGAAGCGAATTTGTTTTTGCAAAGAATTCTTCGAATGATTGTCATTTTGAATTACACAATTTTGTTTTTTTTTTTTTACACAAGTTGTATAATTTTCTATGACCGATGACATGAATTATAACTTTATATTTTGTAAATATAATACTTTAATATACTTACAGTTACTTGTCAAAGAACACGAGATTAGATAATAAATAAATAAATATCAGGGGACAATCTCACACAAATTGACGTCCCAAACTAAGCTCTAGGCTTGTACTATGGGTACTGGATAACGATAAACATACATATATAGAGAAATACATACTTAAATACATAGAAAACATCCATGACTCAGGAACAAACACATACTCGTGTTCATCACACAAATATTTGTTCATACCGGGATTCGAACCCGGGACCGCTAGCTTCGTAGGTAGGGTCGCTACCAACTAGGCTAACCACGTCGTCAAAAAGGCACGATTATCTGCCGCACTCAGAGACGTCAATTAAGTTTTAAGTTTCATTAAAGTAGCTGCTGTCACTGTCTTTGCTATAGCAATAGAATAAGACGCAGCAACTTTAATGAAACTTAAAACTTAATTGACGTCTCTGAGTGCGGCAGAATAATTAATAACATAATAATATAATAGTTAGGTCTTATAGTTGATACTAGGGTTTTAATGTCCTACCCTCTTTCACCATAACAAGTTATATAGAAACTTGAAAAACGGGGCTATCGTACCTTTCCCATGGCTTTTTGTAAACAGTGACATACATACATGTGAAGATAGCTGAATTAAAAATTTCTCCTCACTTAGGTGTAACTTTGCACAAAAAAACTACGAGAAAGAAGATAAACACTACAGGTACAATAGCCCTGGATCACCTTAAACATAAATATCTAATGTGTATTACAGCAACACATTTCGAAATATGTTTTGATTCACATTCAAAATCATTATTGTTTTCGGACCTAAGTATTAATAAGCAGAGTGTACGAAGTAACACAATTTGCGGGGAATGCATAGTGTAGGCTACATCCTCATTAGTTAATTATTACCATTTTGACATTAAAAAATTGCTATGGATTTTTTCTTTTATTTTTCTCGTATTTATTACGCTAATAGGCATTAAATATATTTTTTTTGACGAAAAAAAAATCATGCATTTAAGGGTTAATTAAGAATATGAAGCTACTTTTATACTCATTATAATGCATGTGGTGAAGTGCAACTGATTGTGAATTACCGGGAGAACTCCTCAATGATAACGGCCCTGCATTTGGACAGCGACATTTTGTTAGGGTGATCAGAAATTGGTATAAGGCTATTGTTTCTTAGTTCGATAATTATGTGCTTTATCACATAATAATATTAGGTGCATCACTAAAAACGAAAAAAAAATTACAAAAAATAAAATCGTCTTCAAAAACCCACAAAAAGGGTTAAATAAAGACCGGCCTCCTAGGAGTCCTAGGAATTGCCTATTTAGTGCCTAATAGGTACATGAAATATATTGAAGTCGGTGGCAAGAATCATGGTCTCGTTGCTATAATATTGTGTATACCTACTTGACGACCCCTAAGTTTACATGGCACTGCTGTCAGTGGCGGGTGTCGCGTGGAGACGAATGGTTTCGCTTTGTATTTTATTCACACAGACGCATGTCTCAACGACCCCTAAGTTTACATGGCACTGCTTTCAGTGGCGGGTGTCGCGTGGAGACGAATGGTTTCGCTTTGTATTTTATTCACACAAACGCATGTCTCAACGACCCCTAAGTTTACATGGCACTGCTGTCAGTGGCGGGTGTCGCGTGGAGACGAATGGTTTCGCTTTGTATTTTATTCACACAGACGCATGTCTCAACGACCCCTAAGTTTACATGGCACTGCTGTCAGTGGCGAGTGTCGCGTGGAGACGAATGGTTTCGCTTTGTATTTTATTCACACAGACGCATGTCTCAACGACCCCTAAGTTTACATGACACTGCTGTCAGTGGTGAGTGTCGCGTGGAGACGAATGGTTTCGCTTTGTATTTTATTCACACAGACGCATGTCTCAACGACCCCTAAGTTTACATGACACTGCTGTCAGTGGTGAGTGTCGCGTGGAGACGAATGGTTTCGCTTTGTATTTTATTCACACAGACGCATGTCTCAACGACCCCTAAGTTTACAAGGCACTGCTGTCAGTGGCGGGGGTCGCATGGAGACGAATGGTTTCGCTTTGTATTTTATTCACAGACACATGTCTCAACGACCCCTAAGTTTACATGGCACTGCTGTCAGTGGCGGGTGTCGCGTGGAGACGAATGGTTTCGCTTTGTATTTTATTCTTCTCTACGAAACTTACCGTCTCCACGTGATACCCGCCACGGACAGCACTGCTATGTCCTAATGGCTTAACATGCAAGCACTAGATAAAATTTGACAGGTGCTGGGGCAATGAATACATCTATTCAGTTAGAATACTAACGTAACACTTAAGGCTTAAGGTTTAAAATAAAAATGTCCCGTCTTGATAAAATCGCTGTAAAATGTGAAAATCGCTATAGTCGCTTAGTAATTAAAGGTAATAAAAGTTAAGCGTTAAGTCTTACGTTACAATATAGAATAGATGTATTCATTTCCCTAGCGCCTGTCAAATTTTATCTCGTGCTTGCATGCTAGGGTGGCTGTATAATACTAATGAGGCCTAGGTATGTATTTATGTGTACTAAATTAAAATATATAGAAATTCAATATATTGATCCCGTGTGAACAGGATATGGGACTCTCCGTGTGCAAATCTGTTCAGACGTTTTGACGAGATTGAAACAAACATTCAAACATCCATAAAAACTTTCACATTTATAATATTACTAGCTTTTGCCCGCGACGCCGTCCGTTTGAAGTCGTTTATCCAATTTTTCAATGGCTGGGCTGTCCAATTTGCCAGGATAAAGAAAAAAAGAAAAGAAAATAAATGGTTTATTCGGTGCTAATAAAAATAACACAATGGAAAATAACAAAACAAACTTAGTTTAAGTAAAATTAACGCCGAAACGGTTGCCACTCAGCATGGTGTCAGGCTTATAGCCTGACGCTGGTTTTTAGGGCCACCGGAGAAAGAAAAGAGAGCGCTGCTAGTCCGTCTCTAAATACAATTTTATCAAACATGTGTTATAATAAGTACATCTATAATAATAAAATTAAGCTAGAATAATAACAAAATGTTTATTTCAGACTTATTTATGTGAGAGTATGTGTGTGTTATGTGCGTTTGAATGGGTGTATGTATATATAATGAACGAGAGTTTACGTTATTATTAATTTAAGGCTTATTCTTGTTTTTAATAATACATAAATAATTAGTAAGATATAATAAAATACAGGACGTTTGCTAAATGTTAAGGCAGCCAGCGCGTCACGCCTGCAGCGGCGTGCGGCGCGTTCTTAGCGTGGCAATTAACAAGGAGTTGTATGCAGGCCGTCACACAGAATCATGTCGCGCCGCGCGGAGCAGCAGGCGCGCCGCACGCCGCTGCAGGCGCACCACGCCAGTACAACTCGGTCGCGCTGTGCAGCGCGGCACGGCGTGATTTTACTGCCGGGCGCGGCGCGATCGCGCCATGCAGCGCTGCACGGCGTGTTCTTAGCGCGACGCGTTCCAAAGAGTAAAGTAACTATAGAGGGAAGGAGTGGCGAATCTATGGTCAAGTTTGCTTGTATGACAAGTGCTGTATCTGAAAGAGCAGGTTGAACTAAAGCTATTTTCAAATGGCAACCAACACGGATTAGAGTAAACCTTGGATCATGTTGCCAATTTTATTTCGAACAGCGCCCTCATTTTTACGGTTCCGTAGTCAAACTAGGAACCTTTATAGTTTTGCCATGTCCGTCCATCTGTCCATTTTTAGGGTTCCGTACATAAAATAAAAAATAAAATAAAAATTATTTATTTTCAGATTTCTCAGATCCATAGTTTGTTAGTTACAGAAAAACACTTATAAAACTACGTTAGTATATTAATATTAAAAAAGTTTAAGGTCGTAGGACATGAAGGTCGGTGTACCGGCGGAGAATATCCGAGTCACACCTCCCTGCTATCATTTTCAGGATGCTATTTGTGCTCCCCCTCACCTGCAACACCACAGAGGCCGTTTTCTTCCGTACTATGGCATAAAAGTCTTCTACGTGAGCTTCGGCAAACATCCCAGAGGCGCTGCAGAATCGAGGAAGCCAAAACAGCCTCGTGAAAATGATATTATATTGGATTCGCAGGGTATTGTAGGGCTTCAGCCTGAAACTAGCCCACAGGCCGCACGTATAGAAACTTTGACAGTAAGCTCTAAATAAAGTCAGCTTCACTTGAGCGCTGCAACGCGCGAACCTGTGCGCCAGCATCCCGCCTCTGACCGACAACGCCCTGCGCTCCCGCTCGATATCGAGATCGTCTTTCAAGTCCTCGGTCACAATATGACCTAGGTATTTGAAATGTGTGACACAATTCAGAGGAACTCCGTTTAACATTATTTTTGGCGAGTAGGCTGGACACTTAATTTTACCTTTGAAAATCATGAACTCACTTTTGGTAGCGTTGTACTTCAAACCGTGCCGTTGTGCATACACCTCGCATGTACCTATTAGCTTTTTAAGCCCTGATACTGAAGGACTCAGCAGCACCATATCGTCCGCATAACTAATATTATTTACACAAACATTATCAATCCTACAGCCGGCACGAATGCTGCTGAGCCTCTCAATCAGTTCATTCACATATAAATTAAACAATCTAGGTGAGGTTAGCCCCCCCTGCCTCACCCCACATTTTAGGACATATGGATCTGAATACTCTTTAGCCCACTTTACCACATTTATCTGATTGCTATACCAGTGCGACATAATTCCTATCACAGCCGGATTTATACCCGTCTCTTTCAGCTTTGACCACAGTACATCATACGACACGGTATCGAAAGCCTTAGAAAGATCTAAGAAACAGGCATAAACAGGCGTATTTCTCTTAACATAATAGCTTACTGTATGTTTTAAGGCTAATATTGCACTCTCAGTAGATAGTCCTTCACGAAAGCCGAATTGAGCGTCATGCAATTTGACATGCAGGTTCAAAAACGTGTCAAGAATCCTATCTAGTACCTTTGCGGTGACCGTAGCCAAAGAAATCGGCCTATAATTACTTTTATCCGCGAGGTCTCCTGTAGAATTTTTAACTAGGGGAATGACCACAGTTTTCATCAAATCGGGGGGTAAATAAGTGTGTCTCACGCATAGCGTGAACAGCATAGATAATAACCTCCCAATGTGGGAACCCGCGTGCTGGAGGTGCTCAATGCTGAGCCCGTCGTGCCCCGGAGACTTACCTCTTTTCATTTAAAATGAAAGAAACGGAACCCTTATAGAATCACTTTGTTGTCCGTCTGTCTGTCTGTCTGTGTGTCTGTCAAGACCCTTCTTCTCAGGTACGCGTGAAGGTACCAAGTTGGAATGACATAAAATAAGTCCAATATAAACTGACACTCACTAAGTACGAAAGTGCATACTGGTTGTATGTCATTTTATACTGGATTTTGTTTATATGGTATTTCCGTGATTTACGAACTATTTACATGCCTACAAGTTTGTGCGGAACTCTCAGTGCGCGAGTCCGACTCGCACTTGACCGGCTTTTTTAGGGTACCTCCCCTACACGTAAAGTGGGGATGGTTTCACAAAAACAATTTTTTGATTAATTGATCCGTTTGTGAGAGTCAAGTGTGTGTGTGTGTGTGTGTCCTACAGCCAAAACTACAAATACTAAAAATGTGAAAAATATCTTAAATGAAAGCGCATGTAACAAATTTAAAAGGAAAACTATCACGACTAAGTAGACTTTATTGGTTCTTGAGTTACAGACGACTAAAATGTTTATACCTACCGAAAATCAGCTAAGATAAGTTTGAATACAAAATTAGCTAACATTTATATTTACAGAGTCGCCCTTCTATAGTTACTTTACTCTTTGGAACAGGCCGTGCAGCGCGGCTTGGCGTGATCACGCCGTGCCGCGCTGCATGGCGCGATCGCGCCGTGCCGCGCTGCATGGCGTTTTCTGCTGCCTGCAGTGTGACTGCCACGCCGCGCTGGCGTCACGCTAAGAACGCGCCGGGCGCCGCTGCAGGCGTGACGCGCTGGCTGTATGACGTAGCCTGCCAGTTGAATATCTTATAAGTACTTTTTCATGCTATTTTTTAAGATGATAACGGTTTAAAAGTATAATATACTTATGTCCTTCCCGGGACTCAAGCTATCTCCATACCAAATTTCATCGAAATCGGTTCAGCGGTTTATCCGTGAAAGCATAACAAACAAACTCACTTTCGCATTTGAGTTAAATATTTACCGTGCAAAATTAAGTAGTAGTGGCAGTGGGCGGGGCACATCGCTCGTAGAACCGATGGCCGTTGGAGCGGAAAGGTTCTAGAGTGGCGACCGCGAACCGGGAGACGAAGTGTCGGCAGGCCTTCCACAAGGTGGACCGACGATCTGACAAAGGTCGTGGGAAACCGCTGGATGGCAGCAGATGAGGGCCGATCGTTGTGGAAAACCTTGCGGAAGGCCTTTGTCCAGCAGTGGATGTCTTGCGGATGATGATGACAATTAAGAAGGTTTTCGCAACTCGACGTCTAGCGCCCAAGTAAGTAGCAAGTATTATTAGAAACATGTCACCACAAAAACGAACAATCACCTTTTAACCTCACTTACATTGTTAAGTATTTTTTTGTTGACATGTTATGAAATATTAAGCCTATAATGACATGCAAATTTTGTTTTTAACCGACTTCAAAAAAGGAGGAGGTTCTCAATTGAATTTGACTGTATGTTGCTTTTTTTTTGTAAGTTTGTTACGCGATTACTCCGTCAATTGTGGACCGATTTTAAAAATTATTTTTTTGTTTGAAAGGGTCCTGGCTCAACAAGCACGAGTCACGTGATCTACCAGTGACGCGATTGGTTTAAAAACGAAACGAATAGAAACGCTAGTTAGCGTAATGCATCTTGGGGAAGGGCCGTGACCGAAGAGCTGGCAGCATCCTCTCTCAGCGAATAAGCGTTGCTATTCAATAACCTAACCTAATCTCAATAACTAAAAGACAACTGGCGACTAAAATGACCAACCCTTAATTTTTTATATAGGGCAAACCTTGGCTGATCGGTGATAGTTTCATTAAATGATCACAGAAATTTATCCCTAGAGCGGATAATTTGGAAAATTCACTAAGTAAGAGTGCGTAACATTGCGTTCGATCGTCAGTATCTCAAAATATTGTAAATATTATACAGTCTATACAAAATACATTTTATTATACACCAGCTGTCTGCCCGCGACTTCGTCAGTAATTTCGTTAAAAAGTAGGTAGGTACAAATAAAATTTTCATTACGTACGTATCATAAAGGGACAGCCTTTCCAAAAAAATAGTAATGATTCCTAACATTTGGTCGCCTTTTAATGTTTGTTTAATTAATATGTAGCTATGTATGTATTACATGCAGCACATATACACTACATTCATGGCATTAATGCTTATTAATACTTCATCACTCTTGACAAAATGGGGCTATCCAATATGCAGGGACATTAATCGTTGAAGAACTCTCCTAGTACCTACTTGGCGAAACTTCCATTTCACCACATTCATTAGGGGCTGTTCATTTATTATGTAAGGCAACTTTAACCAATTTCTGACCCCCCCCTCCCCCTACGTAAGAAAAAATAAGACATGGATGAACCCTCCCTCCTTTTTAATCTTACGTAAGATCAGTATCTACCAAAATTGCAAAGAAAAAGTAGCAAAAATATAAAAACGCTTTAATTTTTGCTTGGTTTTGTGATCTTACGTAAAAACATCCTACCCCCATGTAAGAAAAAATAAGACTTGTTGAGACCCCTTCCCCCCCCCCAAATCGTCTTACGTAATAAATAAACAGCCCCTTACAAATGATGGGCAAAAGTAGCGTGTTGTGAAATACTAAATAAGGAGTTCCGATGGTCATGTCTGGTCATTAATTTCACTTTAGCAAATGGTGCTTTTAGAATGTAAGTAAATGTTCCTACAGAAGTTTGTAAATCGCTGTATGAGTCCTTTAAATGTTTGAAGGGTTCCGTCAATTTACCTGGGAATCCATTATCAGAAAACACGTATTTTATATTTAGTCGTTTAGAAACCAATTTTCATACATCTAACTTCAAAAGTAACCAAACTCTCTTACAAATTGCCACCCCCATTTTCACCCCCTTAGGGGTAGTGTTTCCAAAATCACCGAAAGTACTCTTGGTTTGTAAGCAGTACCTTAAACACCAATTTCATTAACTTCAAGAACGACTTCATTCCCATTAACTTTCACCTTCCATTTCACACACTTAGGGATAGTTTTTCGAAAATCACCAAATGTTTTTTTTTTTTTTGTTAACAGTGCCTTTTATACCAATTTCCACGTTTCTAACTTCAATAATGACCAAACCCCCATACAAATTTTAACCCCCCATTTCAGCCCCTTAGGGGAAGTTAATCCAAAATCACTGAAACTGTTTTTTTTTATTTCTTAATAGTAGCGAATATACCAAGTTCCACGTATCTAACTTCAAAATTGACCGAACTCCTATACAAATTTCTACCCCCCATCTCACCTACTTAGGGGTAGTTGTTTCCAAAACCGTCAGAAGTTATATTTTTTATTTGTCAACAATAGCCTTTATAACAATTAACACGTTTCTAACTTCAAAATTGAACTCTCATACGAATTACCACCACCCATTTCATCTCTTTAGGGGTAGTTAATCTAAAATAGTCGAATATAGTATGTTTTATTTGTACACAGTTAAGTAGCCTAAATACCAACTTTCACGTTTCTAACTTGAAAAACGACCAAACTCCTTTACAATTTTTAACTCCCCATTTCATCCCCTTAGGGGTAGTTTATCCAAAATCACTGAAAGTAGTTTTTTTTATTTGCTAACAGTAGTCTCTATAGCAATTTCCACGTTTCCAATTTGAAAAACGACCAAACTCCCATACGAACTTTAAACCCCCATTTCTACCCCTAAAGGGTAGTTTATCCAAAATCGCTGAAAGTAGTTTTTTTGTTTGTTATTTTAAGTATATGTAGCAAGTTTCAAAGGTCAAACTTCATTGGTTTTCATTTTATAGTTGTATGAATTCTAGTAATTTTAAACATAAAACCCTCTTTTTTTGCGTTTTTGGATGAGATTAAAAGAAAACACTGAAACAGGTATTTCTTTATTTTTATTGATAAGTATTTATTCTGAGTTTCATGATCCTAGAACAAACTAAATTTGTTTTTTCATACAAACTTTACCGCCTCTTTTTACCCCCTTTTTCTAACATTTTCCAAAATTTCTATAGCCTAAATGTTATTCTGATGTTATTTAAATAGATTTATGAAAATTTTATCAATATCCGTTCAGTAGTTTTTACGCGATGCTCAGTCAAACAAACAAACAAACAAAAATTTTAAAAATGGTTTTAATATGTTCAGTTACTTATAAGTCGCCCTGATCGGTTTTTTTTTTTTAAATCTTCAATGTACAGACTTTTTGTCTTAACGATTTTATTATATGTATAGACTACATATGTATAATCAGGTAATTCAGTGATAATAGGGTTATTGTGTGATATAGGACTTGAAATAATAAGAATGACATTTATTTGGATCACATATATTTGCCATTTTATGACAACTTCTTGCGATGGTTTTGTAGGATTTTTTGAACTGTACTTAATCTATGACCTCCGCACCGTTTTCAATCTTGTTTATTTTATGTACGGCTGGTTTTACGTTTTTTTTTTTACATTTTACGTCAAGGCTATTCTAGACACAAATACATTTTTCACTGATTTATTCGAGATGTATCAGTTTAAAAAGAAAAAATGAAGCCCCAGATAAATCATTTTCTGAACAACTTCGGTGGAGTCAAGACTTTGTCACCTGTTCTTCTGTTTAGTAAGTTCGTTTTTACCACCTCTTGTACATAATAAGTACTAAATGGACCAATGTCTAAACTAATATTACAACAGAGAGTGCGAATTTTGTGAACTTGTTTATATGTGGAGGGGAATCTTCGAAACCACTGCAATACAACACACTGCACTAAATAGAGCGAAGTGGTACCTCACGTCGGGGCAAAGACTGCTGCTGTATAAGTCGCAAGTCCGGCCCCATATGGAGTACTGCTGTCATCTCTGGGCAGGAGCACCTGGATACCAGCTTGGGCCTTTTGACTCGGTTCAAAGACCTGCTGTGAGAATTGTTGACGATCCCAAACTCAAGCGGTATCGAGCCTCTAAGTCTAAGGAGAGACTTTGCCTCCTTATGTGTTTTCTACCACTTGTATAATGGGGTTGTGTTCCGAGGAGTTGTTCGACATGATGCCAACAGCCACCTTCTACCGTCGTACCGCGCGCCATCGGCGGGGGGTTCATCCTCATACGTTGAAACCCAAATGGTCACGCACAGTACGATTCCAAAGGTACTTCCTCCCGCGAACACTCCGATTGTGGAATGAGCTCCCTACCGAAGTTCTCTCTGGTGCCTACAGTATGGAGTTCTTCAAGATAAATAGGTTTTAAAGGGTCGGCAACGCGCATGTGATACTTCTGGTGTTGCAGGCGTCCACAGGCTGCGGTGACCGCTTACCATCAGGCGGGCCGTGCGCTTGTTTGCCACCAATCACCATCGTGGTATAAAAAAAACCACTGCATCTGTTTCCATGGTCCATTGTTCACAGATGAGATGTGAAATATTATAAATTATAAATGTGAAAGTAATTGTCTGTCTGTTTGTAACGCTTTCACGGCATTAGGTTCTTGAGTGTCAGACGACTAATGTTTATACCAACAGAAAATCGGCTTAGATAATTTAGAATAGAAAATTGAAAATTAAGCTAATATTTATGGTTTATGCAGTTTTTTTGTATTTGTAGTAATGGCGACGGAACTCTACACTGAGCGTGGTCTGACATACTCTTGCCCGGTTTTTTAGAATTTTTTGATTGGTAGGGGATATGTTAATAATACGAGTAGATTGTGATTGTGGTGATTATCATAACTTAATATTTTTAATTTTATTTCAGCTAA